>CM077670.1:282038484-283288484 GCA_039707655.1 Elymus sibiricus
TGAATGCAATCCTTCTTGCCCTATAATACTTGGTAGGCCGTTTCTACGAACAATTGGTGCTATTATTGATATGAAAGAAGGTAATATAAGATTTCGATTTCCATTAAAGAAAGGGATGGAACATTTCCCTTGGAAGAGAATTAAAGCACCTTATGAATCTATTATGAGGGCCACTTATGGAATTAACTTGAAGGATGACAACACTTCAAACTATGCATTATGCCTAGCTAGGGGCATAAAACAATAGCGCTTGTTGGGAGACAACCCAATGAATAAAATAAATGTTTGCTTTTACTTTCTGTTCTTAAGTGTTTACACAATTATAGCTTCTGTTATGATTGTATTTTTATGTTTTATTTAGTGTTTGTGCCAAGTAATGCCTTTGGGATGATTTGGATGATAGTATAATTGATGCTGTTTGGAAAACCGAAAGTTTTGCGTCCAGTGCTGGAATTTTAATTCTGTACTGGAGCGTCAAAAAAATCTGAAATTTTTACAAAGTATTGGTATATGAATTGTTTACGTTGTCCTAATTTTTCAGAATTTTTCGCGTTACAAAAGTATGGATTTTAAATAGATCGTTACAGACTGTTCAGTTTTAGAAAGATTCTGTTTTTGTTGCATAGTTTGCTTATTTTGATGAATCTATGGATCGTATCGGGGGGTATGAGTCATGGAGAAGTTGGAGTAAAGTAGAATTATGCCAATATTAAATAGGAATCAATTTACAACAGTGTCTAAAGTTTAAGATTTGTTTGTTATACTAACGGATCTCACAAGGTTTCTGTTGAGTTTTGTGTGCTAAAGTTTTTAAGTTTTGGGTGAGACTACGATGGACAAAGGAATAAGGAGCGGCAAGAGCCTAAGCTTGGGGATGCCCAAGGCACCCCAAGGTAATATTCAAGGAAGACTCAAACGTCTAAGGTTGGGAATGCCCCGGAAGGCATCCCCTCTTTCGTCTACAATCTATCGGTAACTCACTTGGAGCTATATTTTTATTCATCACATGATATGTGTTTTACTTGGAGCGTCTTGTGATATAGTTTGTTTGCTTTTTAGTTTGTCACAATCATCTTTGCTGAACACACCTTTTTGAGAGGGACGCACATTATTCGTGATTTGTTAGAATACTCTATGTGCTTCACTTATATATTTTGAGCTAGGCAGTTGCTCTAGTGCTTCACTTATATCTTTTAGAGCACGACGGTGGTTATATTTTAAAGAAATAGTTGCACTCTCATGCTTCACTTATATCTTTTTGAGAATCTAATGAATAGCAATGGTAATATGCATGGGTTATGAATTTGGTCCTGATATGATAGGTATTCAAGAGGGATATAATAAAAACTTTCATGTAGATCACTGAATATGATAAGTTTGACTCCTTGCAATAGTTTTGCGATATTAAGATGGTAATATGTGGGAGGTATTAGTAGATAATTATGGTTTAGTAAGAATATTGGTGTTAAGGTTTGTGATTCCCGAAGCATGCACGTATGATCTGTCGTTATGCGAAGAAGTTGGAGCATGATTTATTCTTGATTGGCTTCCTTTGTGTGGCGGTCGGGGGCGCGCGATGGTTAACTCCTACCAACCTCCCCCCTAGGGGCATGCGTAGTAATACTTTGCTTCGAGGGCTAATAAACTTTCGCAATAAGTATGTGAGTTCTTTATGACTAATGTGAGTCCATGGATTATACGCACTCTCACCCTTCCGCAATTTGCTAGCCTCTTCGGTACCATGCATTGCCCTTTCTCACATCGAGAGTTGGTGCAAACTTCGCCGGTGCATCCAAACCTCGTGATATGATACGCTCTATCACACATAAGCCTCTCTATATCTTCCTCAAAACAGCCACCATACCTACTTATCATGGCCTTTCCATATCCATTCCGAGATATATTGCCATGCAACTTCCACCGTTCCGTTTTTATGACACACGTCGTCATTGTCATATTGCTTTGCATGATCATATAGCTGACATAGTATTTGTGGCTCAGCCACCGTTCATCATTTTTATACATGTTACGCTAGCATCATTGCACATCCTGGTACACTGGCAGAGGCATTCATATAGAGTCATATTTTTGTTCTAGTATCGAGTTGTAATATTTAGTTGTAAGTAAATAAAAGTGTGATGATCATCATTATTAGAGCATTGTCCCAGTGAGGAAAGGATAATGGAGACCATGATTCCCCCACAAGTCGGGATGAGACTCCGGACGAAAAAAAGAGGCGAAAAAGAGCCATGAAAAAAATGAGAGAAAAAGAGAGAAGGGGCAATGTTACTATCCTTTTTCCACACTTGTGCTTCAGAGTAGCACCATGTTTTTCATATAGAGAGTCTCATATTTTGTCACTTTCATATACTAGTGGGAATTTTTCATTATAGAACTTGGCTTGTATATTCCGATGATGGGCTTCCTCAAATGCCCGAGGTCATCATGAGCAAGCAAGTTGAATGCACACCCACTTAGTTTTCATGTTGAGCTTTCATACACTTATAGCTCTTAGTGCATCCGTTGCATGGCAATCCCTACTCCTCGCATTGACATCAATTGATGGGCATCTCCATAGCCTGCTGATTAGCCTCGTTAATGTGAGACTATCTTCTTATTTTTGACTTCCCCTTATTGATCTCTACCACCACACTCTATTCCACCTGTAGTGCTATATCCATGGCTTGCGCTCATGTATTGCGTGGGAGTTGAAAAGGCTGAAGCGCGTTAAAAAGTATGAACCAATTGCTTGGCTAAAACTGGGGTTGTTCATGATAAATATTTTGTGTTAAGAAGATGGAGCATGACAGGATTGTATGATTTTGTAGGGATAACGTTCTTTAGCATTTTTATTTTCAAAGACATGATTGTTTATTAGTATGCCTGAGTATTGATATCTTTATATCAAATTATAGACTATTGCTTTGAATCATTCGGATCTCATTATTCATACTGTAAGAGAAATATTACATGATGAAACATGATAGGTAGCATTCCACATAAAAAAATCTGTTTTTATCATTTACCTACTCGAGGACGAGCAGGAATTAAGCTTGGGGATGCTTGATGCGTCTCCAACGTATCTATACTTTTTGATTGTTCCATGCTATTATAGTATCAATCTTGGATGTTTTATATGCAATTATATACCATTATATATCATTTTTTGGGACTAACCTATTAACTTAGTGCCCAGTGCCAGTTGCTGTTTTCTGCTTGTTTTTGCCTTTTCAGAAAATCATTATCAAAAAGTGTCCAAACAAGAAAAAAACTTTGGATTAATTTTTTTTGGACCAGAAGAGACCCAGGAAGCTTCGGGAGAAGACCAGAAGAGCCACGAGGAGGCGGCAAGCCTGGAGGGCGCGCCCGGGGGTAGGCATGCCCTCCAGGCTTGTGGGCCCCTTGTGGCACATCTTGACCTAATTCCTTCGCTATAAATTCACAAATATTCCCAAACGAACAAAGGGCCAGAAGAGAAAACCTTTCTGCCGCCGCAAGCCTCTGTTCTTCCGTGATCCCATCTGGAGGCCTTTTCCGGTACTCTGTCGTAGGGGGAATCGATCACGGAGGGCTTCTACATCAACCTTACTGCCCTTCCGATGATGTGTGAGTAGTTTACCACAGACCTACGGGTCCATAGCTAGTAGCTAGATGGCTTCGTCTCTCTCTTTGATCTTCAATACCATGTTCTCCTCGATGTTCTTGGAGTTCTATCCGATGTAATCTTCTTTTGCGGTGTGTTTGTTGGGATTCGATGAATTGTGAGTTTATGATCAGATTATTCATGAGAAATATTTGAGCCTTCTCTGAACTCTTTTATGCATGATTATTATAGCTTTGTATTTCTCTTTGATCTATCGATTTGGTTTGGCCTACTATATTGATTTATCTTGCAATGGGAGTGGTGCTTTGTGATGGGTTCAATCTTGCAGTGCTCAATCCCAGTGACAGAAGGGGACATGAGACGTATTTGTATTGTTGCCATTAAGGATAAAAAGATGGGGTTTAATCATATTGCTTGAGTTTTTTTTCTCTACATCATGTCATCTTGCTTAAGGCGTTACTCTGTTTCAAACTTAATACCCTAGATGCATGCTGGATAGCGGTCGATGGGTGGAGTAATAGTAGTAGATGCAGGCAGGAGTCGGTCTACTTGTCTCGGACGTGATGCCTATATACATGATCATTGCCATGAATCCGTCATAATTATTCGCTTTTCTATCAATTGCCCAACAGTAATTTGTTTACCCACCGTATGCTATGTGTTCGAGAGAGAAGCCTCTAGTGAAAACTATGGCCCCCGGTCTACTTTATCATATATTAAAAACCTAAAAATACCTTGCTGCAATTTATTTACTTTTATTTTAATTAGTATTTTAGTTTATCTATTTATCTCTATAAGATTTAATCCTTGCAAATAACCGCTAAGAGGATTGACAACCCTCTTATTTGCATTGGGTGCAAGTGTTCGCTCTTGTGTGTGCAGGTGCGTGCTTGGTTCTCCTACTGGATTGATAACCTTGGTTCTTAACTGAGGGAAATACTTATCTCTACTGTACTGCATCATCCTCTCCTCTTCGGGGAAATACCAACGCAGACTACAAGTAGCAAGCACCTTTATGATCACCCAGTTACGAAGTGACGTTTGATAGCACACAAAGTATTCCTCCGGTATCCGGGAGTGGCATGATCTCATGGTCTAAGGAACTGATACTTGACATGATGAAAGCTGTAACAAATAACTAAACGATCTGATGCTAAGCTTATGGTTGGGTCTGTCCATCACATCATTCTCCTAATGATGTGATCCCGTTATCAAATGACAACTCATGTCTATGGTCAGGAAACCATAACCATCTTTGATCAGCGAGCTAGTCTAGTAGAGGCTTACTAGGGACACGGTGTAGTTTATGTATTCACACGTGTATTTAAGTTCCCGGTCAATACAATTCTAGCATGAATAATAAACATTTATCATGAACGGGAAATATGATAATAACCATTTTATTATTGCCTCTAGGGCATATTTCCAACAGTAGAAGCCCTCCGTGATCGATTCCCCCTCCGGCAGAGTACCGGAAAAGGCCTCCAGATGGGATCGCAGAAGAACAGAGGCTTGCGGCGGCGTAAAAGTTATTCGGGGTGGCTCTCTGTTGGTTTCCGGATATTTGAGAATTCATAGAAGTGGAATTAGGTCAAAAGGAGCCACGAGGGGCCCACAAGGCATCAGGGCGCGCCCCCTGGGGCCGCGCCCTGTTGCCTTGTGGCCTCCTCGTGAGGCTTCTGGCTTCCTCCCGAAGCTTCCAGGGTCTCTTTTGTCCAGAAAAAAATCGTCAAAAAGTTTCATGGCATTTGGACTTCGTTTGGTACTGATTTCCTGCAAAACCAAAAACAAGCAGAAAACAACAACTGGCACTGGGCACTAGGTTAATAGGTTAGTCCCAAAAAATGATATATAATTGCATATAAAAACAACCAAGATTGATACTATAATAGCATGGAACAATAAAAAATTATAGATACGTTGGAGACGTATCAGTGACCTGCATGTCATCTATCGCGCACACACCTTGATCTGGTGAACCGTTTCTGTTGTTTTGGCTCATCGCAAACAATTCATCCGAGTGAACTATATGTCGTCTATCGCACACATCTTGACCTGGCTAACCGTTTGTGTTATTCGGCTCATCGCAAACAGTTTGTATGGATCAACTGTATGCCACGTATCGCACACGCAACTCTTTTCTGAATCGTATTTGATGGATCCGCCATCACACACAATTCGCTTTATTGGTGATGGTTTTATTACCATACCGTTTACGATTCATGCATCGCACATAGTTTGGTCGATTGGTCTCCTATACATGTGTCATATTAGGTCCTTCCTGCAGTAGTGGATAGTCATAGTTCTAAATATTATAATTTAATCGATGCTCAAATGTAATTTGTTTACCACACCATGCTTTTATTTGAAGAGAAACCACTAGTGAATAAGCTTTTAATCTTGATCAATGCTCTTTTAGTTTCTTGATTTTACATTCTTGTTAACTTTCCATCAAATCCAAGTTTTTTCCTGTTGTGGTTAATGTTTTTTAACTAGCAAGCTAGTGGGCCTGATAGTCTCACTAGTCCTGTTGGGGGACAGGAAGTTTTGTATCTGTGTGTGCAAGTGATGATCACTGCTTGTGTTACTAAGCTCATGTTGGTTCGATAAACCTTAAGGTCACATGAGGGAAATTGCTGCTTGCTACAAACCTTTGCACTTGGGGGCCCAACACCTTCCTAGTTAAGAGTAAGCAAGCCTTTTTGTGGCACCATTGCAGGGGAGCTTACATCACAATCATAGGTCCTACACTCCTTTAGTTTACTTCCTTGTTTTCTATCTTGCTTAGTTACTTTTTGTTGCTTGTTATTTTGCTTTTCTGCTTTTTTAAAAACTCAAAAAACACAAAAATATTTAAATTTCAGCAAGGTTATATTTTATCTTTAGGCTTGGGTACATGTCTTCACCAACTAAGAATATGAAAACCGAGATTCAAAAGAAAAAAAAGAATATGCAAACTATTGATTCTTCTAACATAAAACTTGATGGGTATGTTAGGAGAGAACCTAGCCCCCCTATTAAACATGATGATACTTATGATACTAGACTTCGAATCATGAAAAAACCTTTATGCGGTAGGATGTGGCAATATTATTGGAAAAGATGTTATACAAGATTTCTTTAATTGTGATGGGTTAATATATTTACCAGAAGGGACTATTGTTGAAAGAACTAGGAGTTGTAGTGATGCTATTATCCTTTTGGTTAGAGAACTTGACAAAAAATTCTTTCATTTACATATTGCTTTACACAAAATGTTCCTAGAATTACCCCGCATAGATGACTCTAACACTAAGAAGTTACTGGTAATAACTTTAATGAGTGAACTTGAAGCATTAAAGAAAGAAGCTAGGTAAATATTCTACTATTATATGAGAAGTCGTGAGCATTCTTTGATTGAAGAGATTCTAGATGATAAAGATACTATGAGTAGAATGAAATCTTTAAATTATGGTGAGTTTGTGAAGTCTTAAAAGAAAAGTTCATCCCACAATATTAGTTACTTGTCTATTTGAACATGTTTATGGAAAAAGTTGTTGGGTAATTAGAGGCGTAGAATCTGGCTTCTCGTATAATTTATTCCCACATTATGTTTGTGTGCCTATAGAAGAAGAAAATAACTATATCATATGGGGATAGGAATGAGGAATAACCTCCTAGTGAATTATTGAATATATGGGAATAACTTTTACTTAAGATAGCCCATTTAATTTAAATATATGTTTCCCACTGAGAGAGGCGGTCTTCAGAAAAAGAAATTGAAGGATCACTTGCAGGAAGTGATGACGAGAAAACGTAAGCAATACTTCATGCCTATCTAAAAGGCATTAAAGAAAAAAAAACGCTTGTTGGGAGGCAATCTAATATTTATTTATTTTTGCCTTTTCTGTGTCTAAATGATTAATGCTACTATAGTAATCATGTTTTGTATATTTTCTTACAATAAAGTGTCAAGTTTATCCTTTACCATGCTCAATTTGCAAGTTTATGAATTGTTGTTTAAAAATAGAAAGTTAATGAGTTGCTCCCGTGGTTGAGCAGGTTGCACGTGACCTTGGCGCCGCCATTGGAGCATCATCACCCGCACGGACTAGCGCCCGCCATTGCGCTCGCATACATGGACAGGAGCACCATTGCATTTGCACGCACATAGGTGAGTAGGGTTAGCTAACGCAACATGGAAAGGAGACAATCGGTGATTCGGTTAGGTGGGAAGAGAGAGGAGAGCGAGGCGGCGCTGGAGCCTGCTTGACGCCAGCGGAGATGGCCGGAGCTGGCCGGAATCGATCGGTGAAGACGAAGGCGAAAAGGGGATCGGAGCTTCGAGCGAGAGAGAGAGATCGTGGGAGAGAAATGGATGTGGCCGGTGACCTATGGATCCTCTTCTCTCCATTAATCAAGAGAAGCACAAATGGGTGTGGATGTGCAGATGGGAGCCACATCATCAATCCGTGGGAGGGTCATTTCGACCAATCAGAAAGAACCATTTTGTCCATGCCGGATTGCACAAGTACTAATGGCGGGCTCTAGGTTACGCCCGCCACTGGTAACTATATTACCAATGGTCGGCGAGCTAGTGCACCCGTCCCTGCTATCTTTTTGCTAGTTTGTCTATTATTTATTGTGTAACATAATGTATTACTTACTCTATGACTTTCCCACGCTTACCACTTGACAGCTAAATCTGGCAATTCTCGGGTAGGGGGTCCCGAACCAAGAGTCTAAAGTCGATAGTAACAAGGACACAAGTTTTTACCCAGGTTCGGGATCTCCGGAGAGATATAACGCCATGTCCTGCTTGTGTTTATTGCTTTTGGGTGGAGTACAAAGTACAAATGATCTACCATGTGATTGCTGTGTTTCTAGATCTGTCTAGGATTGTCCTATCGACTAGCCCAGCCCTGGTTTATATAATTTACCGGAGGCCTAGGAATACAAGTCCTAGTCGGCTACGTCGCTGGAGAGGAGTCCTTGACTTGAACGGTGAGGCTTCTTGATTTTCCTTGTACATCGCCATGGGCCGCCCAAAGTGGCCCATGACGAAACCGACCTAGGGATCCTCAACCCGTCCCACCATGCCGAGAGTCGACATGGTGAGGGGGGCCCTAGCCGGGACACCGTCACCACTTTCCCACTATTGCCATGTAGTACATAAAAATAAATTAGTAATTTGTTGTGTTATGAACTAAGTGGTAAGAGTTGTAAAGTCGTAGAGTGAGTAATTTATTGTATTATGTAATTCAGGGCTCATGTAATGAAACAAGGGGATTCCCAGTCACCAGTTGTCCGAGACTCGGGCACCAACATGGTGGTTATTGGCATTTTAATTCAGAAAAATTCAAACAAAATCCGATAATCATGAAACTTGCCATGTGATATGTCTCAAACGTATCTATAATTTTTTGAAATATTCATGTTATATTTAGATCATTTATATATGTTTTTGGCACAATTTTATATTATTTTTGTATGGACTAACATATTAATCCAGTGCCAATGGCCAATTTCTGTTTTCTATTCGTTTTGGGATTTTCAGAAATTTTTCAAGAAGGAAAGTACGGAATTTTTATCATAAAATCACGAGTTTTAGCGGGTAGCTTGGCCAAGAAGTTCCTGAACCGACCTCAGTTGTCCATATTTTTCTCAGTTGCACTAATATAGAAATTAATAGCGGAGGAGGACGTGACTCTGATTCCAGCGCCCAGAAAAAGAGGCTGAAAGAAAAATACAAAAGTAATACTTCTTTATCTCCGATTGAGGCATGCTTTCGAAGATAACTTGGTGCGGAAGTTTATGAATAGACCTAATTTTTTTGTGATTTTATCGTCTCCAAAACTCTTTTGGCCTATTTAAAGGTAAACAAGACTCATATTCCTGCAAACCATAAATAGCACCCCCAAAGCCAGATCCAGTATGGGCTTCAAATTTTTCCACACTCAATACACACCATTACATGTATCATGTCAAAATTTGGCATTTTATGGGGTCCGTTTGCTATATTTAAGTCATTAAATGCATTTCTAGACAATTAGTATAATCCAAATTTGATCTACAGGTACACTAAATAATAGCAAGGAATGAGTTGAAAAATATTATTAGTGGTGAAAGTCCCCAACGAAGGGAAGAGCTAGCCTATTTATAATAGGGACACCCCCTGGATAGGTGTGAAATCAAACTAGCTTTGAAAACCAGCTTAGGTGTGACAAAGACCAGCTTTGGTGTGACTAAACCAGCTTCAAGACTTAATTAGGTAGCTTCTGGAAATCTCTCGTTGGAGGTGATTGGTTGTTCTCGACCAAACATTGTTCACTGGAGTCGGAACAATGTTTCTTCAGCAGCAAACCTGAGTTCTGAAAATCTTTCGCAAATTGTCATATCTAAACTCGTCCAAAACATTGTTTCACCAGCGCCAAAACATAGTTTCTTCAGCTGACAACTTATTTCTTCCTGAACTCGCAACTTTGTTTCTTCGTCATAAAACACTGTTTCTGCACGGACTGAAAATGTTGTTGGTCTTCTTCGACGTTGCACCTGAGTTCAACCAACAACGAAGGAGGTGAAGGCACAACCATGTTTTCAAGGTCAAACAATAAACTTAAGTTAGCGTTCACCTAATCATGTATTTGCTTTGCACGGTCATTGGACCGTTGATGATTGGTGGTGTGGTGTCCATGGTTGGGATGTCCTCATCATGTCATGATATGACCCATAGAGGTTGCGGTAAAAAAATTGAGAATGATTTGCGAAAGTTGTCATGTAGTCTGCTTATAAACCGGACCATCTCCGTGGAAGAAATTAGCTTTCAAGAGGGAACATGTCAGGTTTGCATGTGAATCGAGCGTTGCTTTGTCGATTGACCTTGAATTCTTTTTCCACACTCAATACACACCATTACATGTATCATGTCAATTTTTGACATTTTCGAGGGTCCGTTTGCTATATTTAAGGAATTAAATGCATTTTTAGACATTTGAAATAGACCGATTTATATTCGAAGCGACCACTCCTTCCTCGGTTTGTGTTCAAACTTTTTCCACACTCAACATACACCGTTACTTGTGATATGCCAAAATTTGGCATTGTTTCGGGTCTGTCTACTATATTTGAGACTTAAGTCCATTTACCTCCATGAAATACCTAGAAATCTATTTGATGTCCTAAAGATAGCTAATTAATAGCAAAAAGGGCTAAACTCTTACGTCAAACTTTAAATGATGTACCATTAATGTAGAATTTTTTTTGGCCCATAAGCCTAAACTAAAACACTAAAACTCTAACATTACAAAAAAAATGGCAGAAAAAATACCAATGGCTGGCGCAAAAAAAAGTGCTCGCCACTGGTACTTGAGTTACTAGTGACGGGCAGAAAAAGTTAGTAGCCACTGCTACTTTAGTTACCAGTGATGAGCAACAATATGGGCTTGCCACTTGTACGTTAGGTTAGAATAGTCATGGGACCAAAAATACCAGTGACGGGCTCACATACCTCCCCGCCATTTGTAACTCAAGTACCAATGGCAGGCGCAGTTTTGTGCCTATCACTGGTAACATTTGTCCCACGGCTAATCTGGACAGATGTTACTAGTGGCAGGCGCAAACTGGCGCCCGCCACTGGTAAGCAAATAGCAGTGGCGGACACTTTTTTGCGCCCGCCACTGGTAATTTTCTAGATCACCAATGGCAGGCGCTAGAGTGTGCCCGCCACTAATATGAGCCCACCTATAAACCTTTTCCCAATAATGTGAGGATGGACTTGCGGTCTCCTTCACGCTCGAACTCAAGGAGGAAACGGTTGTTCTTGACAGGCGTGTAGTTGAGGCGCCCCCTCAACCCCCACTTGCTCTTCAGTTGGACCGAGAAGAACAGCACGACAGCTACCCACCTGGTGCGCATAGTAGCCCTCTCCTTGGATAGATCAAGTTCAACCACATTTGGAGCTTGCACCTCCATGTTAACATGGAAAACAGGAGCAACCACATTCCTATTGCCCACCATACCTAACTCTTTGGGTCACCGTTCCCTCTTGCCCCCACGGGGGTGCGGTACAAGTCACCACGCCCCCGAGAGGTGCCGCCACGCAACAGTGGCCTAGCTCCCAGATCACCCTTGCCGCAGGACTCCACCTCCTTTGGGTCATCGGTGCCTTGTTCTTGTGAGGGTTCTGATCAGCCATTGAAGGAGGGTTCTTGCTTTTGGTGGAAGGATGAGGTTTGTGTGAGATGGGCACCTCCGTACACTGATCCTTTATGCACCGGATGTTCATCTCCACTAACGGCATCTCCCCCTCATATTGGGGAAACATTAATTCCTTCCCTCTAGTTGTTCACACAAATCGACCGTACATGGAACCAAACCACCGCCTTTGTTAGGTGGATCTGCTAAATGGGATTTGTCGACATTGTCTGGTATTAACGCATGATCTCCTTCCCTCAGCATACACCCAAGACCATCCCTCATCCGTCTGACCTTGTCCCGGATCCTTCCAAGACCAATTCCAGAAGGGTGGTCGTGATTTCCACCAATCCCCTGCCGATATTTCATGCTCGACTTCTTGCTTTCCGCATACCTTCGAACCGTAGTTCTTGCTTTGATCCACGAATCTCACAGTCCCAGTGGTTCCTCCTGAGCTTGAGACTCCCAATCACATTTTCTAATCCCTCTTCCATCCTTTGGATCAAAAATAGAATCAGCCGTCAGATCGGTAGGATCGGATCTGACTGACGATCGCCTCGAAATCGCCCCGACAGGTGTTCCGCTAATTACGCTCGTCATCCTCCTCAAATAGTCCATATATATAAAAAGTTATCATGAACGCTTCTCTTCTTGACGAAATTACTTTCGACATTGGGGATGAGGGCGTCCATATGAGGTCCCGCCGTCACGATCAGCTTCCTCAATGTGCACCACGCCGCGCCATGGAGATTACAGAAGCTAGCCGTGTGCTGGACGAGGCGAAGAGCTCGCAACATGTCATAATCATTTGCTCTGTTTTTTCGAAGACATGATCGTTTGCTCGAATAGACATAAGTACTGTAATTACGCGTAACAACCGCTACACTAGTAGGAGTATAATTTAGTAACACTACCCACATGCGACTATGTGCCAGCGGAGGTAGAAGCCCGAGACAACAAGTGCGGGCAGTAACAGTGTGCCACACATATAGACGCTACTACTGTCATATCTGAACGGTGATGTGCCTGGTCTCGTCCCCTGGGGACAGCGAGAAGGTGGACTGCTTCGAGGTGTTGCCGGCGTTCACGGTGACCACGTACTCGCCGAGGTAGCCGCTGAAGCTGTAGGCGCCGTGCGCGTCCGTCGGCCCGGCGGCCTGCCCCGTCTCCCACTCCTGCAGCAGGCGGTCGACGACGTCCCCGACGGGCAGGTTCTTGAGGTTCCAGTCCGTGAGGCACATCTGATAGCACCCGTTCTCGTGCAGCGCCGTCCAGAGCATGACGCCGCTCACCGCCGGGTGCGCGTACGCCTCCCTCAGCACCTGCTCCAGGTACACGGCCTGCGTCTGCGCGTCGAACTTGTTGTTGATGTCGATCTCGGTGAACCAGATGGGCAGGTTGAGCGTGGCCAGCTTGTCGAGCACGGCCCTCATGTACGGGATGTTGGGCTTGGAGAAGTGGCCCTCGAGGCCGATCCCCTCCAGCACGGCACCGCCGGCCCTGAGGTCCTTGAGCCGGGCCACGTACGCGTCCACGGTGGAGGACACGTCGTCGCAGGTCTCGACCACGTTGTACTCGTTCATGAAGAGCGTGGCGAGCGGGTCGGCGTCCTGCGCCACGCTGAAGAACTCCATGGTCGCGTTGGGGCCCAGCCGCTGCTCGTAGAAGTTGAAGTGCAGCATCTCGTTGTTCACGTCCCAGTGCGCGAACTCGCCGCGGTACCGGGTCATGAGGCTCTGGATGCGCGTGTTCACGGCGGACCGGAGGTCCTCCGGGGAGAGGCCCTTCACCCACCGGGGCGTCGCGTCCTGGTTCTCCCAGAAGATGTTGTGCCCGCGCACCATCACCCGGTGCGACCGCACGAACGCCAGCATCTGGTCCGGCACGTCGAACCGGAGGAGCCCCGACGCCGGCTCCGTCGAGTACCACTTGAGCTCGTCCTCGAACACCGCCGCGTTGAACCGGTCCACGAACCATTTCTGGTACGCGTCGTTCCCCAGGATGGTGGAGGCGATCGCCGACCCGAACGGGAAGTCCTTGGCGGTCTGCTGCACGGACACTGACGCGCCGACCACCCGGGTGCCGTGCGGATCGGCGACGTGGATGGTCGCCATCCTCTTCCTCCTCTGCTTCGACCCAAAAAAACAGATCAGATTACTCGCACTCAAACTCAACTACTACTAGGGAAGGTCAAGTTGGCACAAGAAGACAACAAAAGTGTACCTTCCGGATCGTATCTTTCTGGTGCATCGACCATTGCTCCGTCGTGAACGGCTGGAGCGAGCCGCTCGCAATGGTGATCTTCATAGGGGTCCTATCAGCATTCTGAAATGCAAAATCAACAAGGGGGCAAGAAATCAGGCAACACGTTTCAGCATGAGGTTTTCTCAAGCCGCATCTCTCGGATATATGTGCACCTGGAAGAAGATGACGGAGGTCTGAGTTGGCCAGTCGAGGACGAAGCCACCCTTGAGGAACGCCCAGCAGTCGCTCCTGGCGAGGACCGTCCCGATGCACCTCGTGCCCGAGTTGTCCGGGGCCAGCCTCGCGGTGATCAGAGCCGAGGAAGAGCCTTCCAGCTTCACCCAACCTGAGAAGGTGTACATGGTGGACTTGTTGAGGTTGTAGACCACAAACGCCGGGGACAGGACACCGGTCTCCGTCGTTTTGTACCCGTTCGGATCGTCGCCGTTGCCGTACTTCAGAATCCCGCCGTTGTACTGCGCCGGCTCCGGGCGGCCTCTGCACTGAACGTCATGTACATTGCACAGATTTAATCACCACTAGGAAGCAACTTATTCCACGAGCGATGCATGGGAGTGAACTATGCTGGTTCAGTTTACTCTTGGTCGGAAGAGGAGCATGCATACTACACACAATAACACACTGAAACTTCCGTCAGTCCATTGTGCATGGACAGGACAGCGACAGCGTGCCACAAGACTAAAAGTTCAGCTAAGCGTATATACAAGTAGTAAGCAGTAAGCAGATCATTTGCCGTGCCAGTTGGTCGGCCTGAAAACGCATGTTAGCAGTAGGCGTGTGCTGTGCATGCTTCCAAATAAGAGCACCGAGCAGACAGACTGAACTAACTCGTCATGATACTTCTAGCCATTTCTGAACATACCGTAGACTAATACTTCAATTATGCCACGAAAAGTGTAGTATAATAGTTGTCATTTGTTTCTGTGTGATATTTTAGCAGGTTGGTGCGGGTGGGCTTGTGGTCTCCCAGCGCACACATGGGAACAAAACTGAAATAACTGAAGTTCAGGAGTGGCCAAACTGCGGCTTATGTCCACTTTGTAACCAAGTTCAGGAGTCTGCGGCGCACCTCTTATTCCAATGCCGGTATTCGGTTGCGGTTTGAAATGCGGTAAAGGCGAAGATCGGTCTGACCAATATTGTAACTGGAGACTGGGCGGCTATGCGAAGTCTCAAACATTGGTGGACCGAGATTGCGCTTGCGCGCTCACCTAGCGGAAAAGGGATGGCCTCCCTCCTTATGCTTATCTCCTGGGAACTTTGGAAGGAGAAGAACGCTAGGGTCTTCCGGAACGTCTCCGCGCCTTCGATGATTCTCGTGGACAAAATCATGGATGAGGCAGCACCGTGGGCTTTGACGGGTGCCCAAGGGCTTGGTGTAATTTTACATCGCGAGTAGTTGTTTTATCTTCGCCATTGTATGGCGGTTGCCCACGGTCATTGTTACAACTCTCTATCTTAATTAATGAAATGGCAAGTCTTTTGCCTCGTTTTAAAAAAAAAATTAAAAGAAATAACTGAAGAAAACGTCAGGTGCACACTGTGGGAAGAAAGAAACGTTGGTGGTCCAGTGGATTTGGGCGTCCTCATTTTGCCACCCATTCCCTTCCTAGTTAGTTCTAACTCCATGACATGAGCTCCGGAAGAGCACTGCCCGCGCTGCTAAACAATGCAAGAACAGTTGACAAAGACCAGCTCTGTCAAACTACCACTCTCACCAAAGAAACTCAGCTACTACTGAAAACTACTTCAAGAAAAGAACGCAGAACAGAGGATCGTTCGGTAAGACTTACGTCCGTGTGGGCAGTGTAATCGTACCAACCATCTGCATGCAACGAGAGAACAGTTCAGGCAGTGCTACATGCAACACACTCGGACGGTAAAAGAGACTGCAAGAGCAACAGAAGCAAAGAAAGAAACTGACCAGGAGGCACGGCGGCGACGAGCCCGCCGCCGCAATGCGCCATCCACCACGCGAGAAACACCACCGCATGGCTCAGAGCAAAGCCACGGCTCCTCATCTCGCACCAGCTAGCTAGCTAGCACTGTGCTCTGCTCCCCCAGCTTCGTCTGCTCAAACACAGAGCTTCCCTCACAAGCTAGTAGCGAGTGGACGCTGAAGAAGAATGTATGTATGAATGTGTGTACCAGCTACTGCTATGATCAGGGCAAGGAGAGCTACTCCATCCAGGGCTATATATAGCCGCCCAGGTAGAAGACGGCCGAGGCGGGGCATTTCGGCGTACCGTCGCTTGTGCGCGCCCGGGTGGCCGCCCGCTCTCCCCGCACCTGGCGGGCCGCCAATGGCCAGCAGCGGGTCACGGGCCGGCGGCCGTGGGCGCCCACCACGTCGGTACGCGCGGAGGAAGCGGTGCGTGCGCGCCTTCCTTCCTTCCCCGGTTTGGTGCAGTGAGTGAGTGCCCTTGTGGTTCTCTCCAGCGCCGGGCCTAGCCAGCATGCCCTGTTCGCCCAGTGGGTTGGTTCACATGCGTGCGGTAAGATCATATCACATGTGAGCGATCCCCGCCTCGTTCCGCTGTCTCGTACTGGCCCCGTCCGTGCTCGTCGCCACGGGAGGGAATTGTACCGCTGCGACAGTGCTGGCCTGGAACTTTCTCATGTCGTTTCGCTCTTCCGGCGTTGGGTTTCACGGCCCGTGCGCCGGTTAAATTCTAGTGGTGGCGGTGTGGTGAGTTCACGGTTGCGGATAGCTTGTCACGTCTGTCGTGCGTGGTGCCGTGTCGGGGAGTCAGGCGAGTAAGTTAATAGAGGTTGGGTTGCACTGTATAGTCGACTAGAGGTTCATTCACTCATCGTTCATGATAGGGGATCACGTTCCCTGTAGGCCACGCACAACTAGGGTCGACGTTGCATTAACTAAGTGGCAAGCATGTGATGCAATTGCGATAGAAAAGCAACATGTGACACGTCCTTCTAAGGAAGGGAAGCTGATCATTAGTAATAGCAGCCAGTTGGTTGTTAGGTGTGGTTTATTACGAATTTGCATTTGACAACATTGCTATTCTGCCGTAGCCAATACTTTTTTCCCGCGAATACGCAAAACTTGCGTATCTTTTCATTGATAGGTAGGAGAACAACAGTAACATAGAAGAGAGGGGAAGGGGGAAAGGATACAACAAAACAAACACTCGTCTAGCCCTGACTCTAGCCAAGGGAGGCGAGGAGGCGAGGAGACGAGACCCAGAGCATCAAGACCGCGTCACGAGCAGCGAAAGACACCTCCATCGCACGGCCGTTGCTTCAGGACAGACCAAAATCAACATACCCCTCCCCCCCCCCCCACACACACACACACCGTAAGCGCCTAGAGAAGTCGGCAAGTGGGATGTAGGATCTGGCTGAAGAAGCCATGAAGGACGCACCGATGATGTCGTACATTGCACCTCGAATACCATGCCCCGAGAAGCAACCCAAAACCAAGCGCAGTGAACATCGTCAATTCCAACACCGGAGACACCACGAGCAACCAAGACTACGCCTTCATGAATGATACGACGTCGGAACGCCACCGTCCGACAGGTAAACCAGACCTAGGGTAACCCCTGGTGCTCGAAAAGGGACACAGGCAGAAGGCCATGGTAGCGCCTTCAAGAAGGAGACGACACCCGCGCAAGTGTCGCCGTTGCCAATACTTGCACCTGCCAGAAGGAAATACATAACAAACTTAGAGCAACTCCAACAGTTCCCCGATCTCTAAAATAACCCGCAATTTACGGAAAGTTGGGACAAAAAAACCTCTCCAACAGTTCGTGTAAATTGGCTTTATCTTTAGAGGATCCCGTAAAAGAGGTCCTTTCTCCCCGCTGATTTACGCGAAGATGGTCTTCCCGTATCTTTTTGGCGGGATTGCAACCGCCTGAAACTTCTGCGCGCTACCGCCCGGAACGTCGCCGCCCCGTCGAAACTTCACCGGAAAGTCGCCGCCGCCCGCACCGTAACGACGCCGCAAGCTGCCCGTGCCGCCCTCCTCCGACGGCGCCTGCGCCGCCGCTCGCGCCCACCGCTGCCTCACCCGCGCCGCTCGACGCTGCCGTCTGCACCCGCCGCCTGCCGCCACACCACGCCCCTCGCCGGCGGCCACCGCAGCACCCGCCAGTGTCACTGACTGGCAGGTCCTAGGGATTATCTTTTTTTTGTTTAATTAAAAAATAAAATAAAAATGCACTCAGGGAAAAAAGATTAGGGAAACTGACAAAAGTTGCTTTCAAAAAACTTCCCCTAGCATTTACGGGAAGGCCAAAAAATCACTTTTATGGGAAGTTTTTTAGGGAAACTTGTGCTATGGCTGTGTGCATTGTATTTTTTTTTTCGAAACGGAGGCATAAGATTTGCCTCATCCATTAAATAAGGGGAGAATAGAGTTTAGCGTTTTACAGTAGACCCATACAAACCGCATGGTAATTACTCACACATTATGATAGCCCCTAATTTCTTTGCGCCGGCGGTAACCCATAATTTTGCCTCCTCGATGATGGTTTGTAGGAGAACCGGTGGTGGCGCAAATTTTTGTCGAAAGACCCTAGCATTCCTCTCGTTCCAGACGGTCCACGAGGTGAGCATAATGAGGGAGGCCATGGCACGCCCATTTGGTGTTCGGTTGTCGGTCCGCTTGTCCCACCACGCCATGACGGTATCATGAAGATGCCAATCGGGAAGGTTGGCATTAGGTAGCCCAACCTTCACTATGATAGATCTCCAAAGCCTGAGAGTGTAGCGACACTTGAAGAAGAGATGAGGTCCCGTTTCTTGTTCCCTCTTGCAAAGCGTACAGAGACCGCAGTTGTCCCAACCGCGCTTCTCCAGCCGGTCAGCGGTCCAAATTCGGTCTTGAAGGGCTAACCAAGCAAAGAATTTGATCTTCGGGGGTGCCCAAGCCTTCCAAACCATGCGGTCCATGGGGGAGAGAGTCAACCCAAGAAAAAGCGCCTTGTACGCAGTGGCCGCCGAGTAAATCCCATCATTTGTGTGCTTCCATGTAATGTCGTCTTCGACTTGGTCATGAAGGGGGAAGTCATGGACAAGCATCCAGAGAGTGAAGAATTCGCAAATGTGGCGAACGGTGACATTAGTATTGGGGTTGATTTTGAGGATCCACGCATTCCCATTGAGGGCTTCACGCACCTTCCAATTCTTCCTCGTCGAAGCCGCAAAGATTAAGGGGGCAATGTCCATGGGTTTCCGCCCAAAGAGCCAAGGAGAGCCCCAGAAAGGCGTTTTTGCACCATCCCCCACAGTGATAGTTGTGGAGGCATAGAAAAACTCGAGATCCTCGTCAGTGCAAGGGTTACCAAAACCCACCCAAGGTTTTTGGGGCTCCTTCCACTCATACCACAGCCACCGGAGACGTAGGGCACACGAGAAAAAGTCAGTGTTGAGCACCCCTAGACCACCATACTCCTTTGGCCTACATTGTAATGATGTAGAGGCTGGAGTTAATCCTCCTTTTTCAAAAAATAAACAACCTTGTGCTTATTCAGCTACCACTACCAGTGTTTTTGCCTGTAGTGTATCCATGATTGATCCTTGTGTATAGTTCTTTCACATTATCTTCATTTACCTTCTTCAGCAAAAGAAACGTAGAAAACCAAACAAGGGATTGATACCCAGCTAGCTGTTCCACACGAAGAAATGGTCCAAACTCGAAAAAGCACGCACGCCACATCGGTTGGTAGACTGAAACTTGATCGGCGGACCGAATAATGCCCGCAGTTTCCCCGCGAGCCGAAATTATTGTCGTGCTTTCCGGAGTGGCTGGCCAAAAAGGAGACCCCGGAGCATGCATCCATGCATGCACGAACGCACGCTACGACACCCATCGCCCAAAACTACATGACACGGACACGAAAACTATTCATCCATCCATGATCCATCTACTCGCCAGCGTTAGAGCATCTCCAATAGCTGATGTATATTTTGGTACTCCAAACCGATGATGTAAAAATCTACATCACCAAAAAGTGTTTTTTACATCTTCGAAAAAGGCTCAACTCCAACAGATGGTCCAAAACGAAGATGTAAAAGAGCAACTCCAACAGATGGTCCAAAACGAAGATGTAAAATTCTGAAAACGACCAACTACTACTTCATCTCAACATAGTTCAAACATCAAATTCAAACATAGATGACATAAATTTAAACTAGCAGAACTACTCTAAACTACTCGTCGTCCGAGGGCATCCAGTACGACTCTTCGGAGTCATCCGAGAGCCCCCAGAACTCCTCGTCCTCCTCCGACGATGACTCGATGGGGATCACCGTCGAGGGGCCGGCCTCGTCCTCCTTCTTCACCTCCTCCTTCTTCTTCTTCTCCTCGGCATCACGCTTCCAGTAGAACTCCTGCTCGGCCTGGACGTACTCGGGATGCTCCCGCACAAACCGAGCCATCGCCGCCTCGTCGCTCTCGCCGGGAGTGACGACAACCGCCGGTCTCTTCTTCTTCTTCTTCGCCGGCATCTCCTCCATCTGGATGCCCTGCGGCACGAGCCACTCCGCCACCGCCCGGGTCTCGATCTCCGGGAAGTTGAGGTCCGTCTTCGGCCGTCCGGCACGCCACACCGCCACGTCGTAGGCACGCGCGGCATCGTCGGCGGTGGGATACGTGCCGAGTCACCAACGCCGCCCGGCGTCGGAGAACTCCACTCCGAAGTTCCCGGAGGGCTTCGCCCTCACGCCGAAGAAACCCGACTTGCCCTTCGGCGTCTTCTTCGGCGCCATCGGGTGGCGGCGGCGGCCGGAGCGAGTCGGGGCGGCGGCGAGTGGAGAGAGGTCGGCGCGGCGGCCGAGCGGGGAGCGGGCGGCGGCGTGCGGCGCGGGACGGAGGCGGACGGAGTGGGGCGGCGGCGTGCGGTGCGGGCGAGGGCGGGCGGCGGCGGCGTGCGGTGCGGGCGGGGACGGGCGGAGGCCGGAGCGGAGGCGGACGGGCCGGGGCTGAGGCGGGCGGGGCTGAGGCGGACGAGGCCGGGGCGGGGCGGAGGGGCCGGAGCAGAGGCGGACGGGGCCGGGGCGGCGCGGTGCGGCGACGGCCCGATCCGCCCGTACGACGGCGGGCGGCGGCCCAGGCGGGGTGGAATCGGCGGCGGGGGTAGGGGCGGGGCTGGATCTGCGGTGGGGCGGCGTCGGGGAGCTGCGGCGGGGCGGCGGCGGGCGGGAGGAAGAAGGGGGGGGGGGGGAGGGGGGAATGAACTGAAGGGCGGTTAGGCGTTGGCGCGCGGCCGCGGTTTTTACATCTCCTGCATCCGGAGATGTAAATTTGCACCGCGAGGTGTTTTGCATATGGACCATCTGTTTGAGAGCTGTTTTTTTTGCCTCAGAAGATCCAAAAGTTGGTTATTTTTACATATGAACTGGAGATGCTCTTATCTTTGCGGTTTCTGCCGCCACGGCCATGTACACGCGACGGGGTGGGGCGCTCGCATGCGCGGCTCGCGCACGAAAGTAGACCGACCGGGCGCCACCACAAGCGAAAGGAAAGCACACCCCTTGGCGGCACCGTATAATCTGCGTGCTCCGTCCACCGCCTCCCGATGAGCCCGTGCCCTGTACTGGTAGCTCCCCGGCTTGGCGGTTGCCGGGTCGTGACGCGCCTGTCCGTTCTGGCACTGCGCCGGCCTTGTTCGGCGCGCGCGAGCGGTGGGTTCACGGGCGTGCATCGGCCGGACGAGGCCACGGGGTACGCTTGACTCGCCGTGCCGCAGTGGGCTCCCTTGGCTCTCATCCTGTGGGTCATGTGACTCGTATGGATCGTTGGTGCTGCGGCATACGGCCAGCGTACTGCAGAGTATGGTACATGTGTGTTCCCTCGACGTGTCGAAGCTCCAGTTAGCCACGCTGATTTGCGCGGTCCTTCTGTCTGTCCCAAAGGCTGTCGCGAGCCATGTCAAGCGCACGATCCTTGTCAGGCATTTATTTCGGAGAGAGATATGGGTTCACGTGATACATGAAGGGCCATCGTTGCAATCTGGCCACTTCTCCATCAGAAGGCGTAAAAATCCAACCTTATGATCTAGGCGTGCAGCCAAAGCCCTCGGGACCTTGGTGGACATACGAGAGCCCATTCCGCTTCGGAAAATGATGGAATGACATGACCACGACACATAACCTGCAGCATCGTTATCCACCACACAAGGAACTGAACTATCCAACTGAAGAAGATAAGATGAAAGTCATGGGGAGAATTCCAACTGAAGAAAGGGTGAAAGTCATGGAGAAAAGCATGCATGTCCTACAAATGAGATGATTTCAGTGCGAGACGGGTAGGATTTTCCATTCTTCAACCACTTAATCTCTCGTGCCAAACAGCGAGATGGCATACAATTACCGCTTACCACAGATACTGTTACACAGACTAAACCCGACGATGATAAGGTTGATACTGGCCGATATACAGGCAGCAGGCGGTCGTTGTGGGATATATATACAGTCATATACATTACACGTACCAACACCCATTACAGCACTAATATTAGCACAACCACAAACACTGTACAAACCTAATCTTATGAGGAAGGCATCAGCAACGATCTCAGCAATGCGCTGATATCACCGATGCAAGAAATACTTGATGACCGTTCCGTTCATTCGGCAGGGACGTCAGAGCTCTGCCCTGAAAATTTACAGGGTGGACTGAATTGATAAAACAGAATTAAGTGGAAAGACTGAAAATCAAACTGATTGGCAAATGAAAGGTCCAAATTCAGTTAGTTGGGTTGGTTAGGGTTATGATGAATTTAAAATCAACAGCCAGAAATACATATCACTACAAACTGCTGTCACAAAATTTAACATCACTCGAACGAACTGCAGATTTTATTTCCTAGCAGCAAGTAAACCAATGCAAAATATACGTGAAGCATGCACCTTTTTCTGGGTTAGGAGGACTCGTTAGCGAACCTTCATCTATGCTAGCACTACCTTCATTCCTGTCAAGAAATTCATCGATGCCAGCAAGTCAGGGTCATAATCAATTGATAAAAGTCATAAAACAGGGTTATCATACCAGATCGTTGTACATACTGCCATTGGAAACAACTGGTACAACTACAGTGCTGGAAGTTTCACCCGAAATATTCTTGTACCAGCACCAACACATACCAGTCCAAATGGCAAATACAACACCGATATGTAACCCTGTTGTCATTTTGCTACGCTCCACAAGTCCACAATTCAGTAATTAGTAATTTACCCTTGATTGATCTGTGGGTCGCTTGTATGAGTAGTCACTGTTAAAAGGGCCCCTTCAGAATCAACATCAACTTTGTGTTTCTCGGTGCTCTATATTATGATATTCACAAATCATTAGTTCTATTCTCTAGTTTAAACTGAACAAAGCAAAAAAAAATACGTTGCAGTAAACCTAAGTTATACATTTTAACAAAGAAAAGTTTACCAGGGTTGTGTCTCCCATCCATCCAGGAATAAATTCTGACAGAAGATTCATGTATTTTTCCATAGCAATCTCAGGATGCATGTTTCCTAGCTTTTGCCAAGAGACCCTGACAGAACAACGAGTGGCTGTTACCAGCTAAGCATGGTGCACCTACACAGAACCCCTTAGAATACAAAAGTATAAAATTTATTACCAACAACTGGTAGCACATCATTGTCAAATAATGACACCAATAGATGTTATCTAACCATTTTTTCTTTAAGGTGTTCCGCACTCGACACCAAAAGTCCAAAATTATAGAATGATTATCAAGTCAAAATCGTTACAAGATTTTATATCTCTTATCGGGTGTCGTGTGCGTATTTTCCTCATGTCATTTTCTTACTCATACTGTCCAGGTACTTTGATACATTCAACAGAATTATTGGAAATAAAATACATGTATGTAGCACATTCATAATTATTGCAAGTACAACTCCGGCATCAGTTCTGGGTAAATAAATATGATTAACAGATCACACATCAGAACTAGCTGCAAGATATCTGCCATGACCATGTCATGTCATGTAAGATCAGTTAGGTGTGTGTTAGTACGTCAACATTTCAGTAGTACACTTTTGACCAGCATTCCATATTTTAACATCTATGAAACCTTCTCGTTCCAAAACAGGTAGGTTTGGTCGTTAGATGTGTAGCACCACTGGTTGGTAGTAGTCGGTTTAATTAATCAATATATAAGGCTTATAGATTTGGCCAACGGGACTCTAAAGGCAAATTCACCAGCTAGTTATATGTTTGATCTGTTCCTCACGTTTTTAAGCATATCTACTTTTTGCATTACAATAATATCACTCTGCAGTATACGGTTTATTGCTTGTAACTCATAAGATAATGACTATCAGGATACAACATCTCTCGACTAATGCCCTACGGGATACCTCTTCAAAGGGGGAAACAAAAGGAAAACACTCATGGATAACGATGACCTAGGATATATCACAGCTGAGTTCAGAACTTAGGATCTCAGGCAGTATCTGTAGCTCCACAACAGGGTATTTCTGCCGCGTTAACAGGTAGGGACAGGTATCTTCCCAATGAAATCGACTAAATCACAGCAGTACACTCCAAGCTTAAACATAAGATATGCATGTTTGCGGACAGGCTTCTCATGTTATGAGACCATTCTGAAGATATGACCACAGGGCCACCAGCTAAATTTGCACGAGAATCCATAAGGCATACATTAAAAATCTTTGCTACTGTTGTACCTTACCCCAAAAAAACTGGGCAAGAGAGGTTCTCTAATTATGCCAAATTAGAGAGCAGATCAACAGAAGGTAAATCACTTGATGTAGGATTGTCAATTCAGTTTACAGAGGAAATTGAACCAGACCAACTTGATATTGAGTTTACGCAAAGCCCACCAGTACTTGCCATTATGGCAAAACATTTTCAATTCCGTACATGGTCCCAGACTAAAAGGTGGTAAAATGTTTTTTTTATTAAAACTATATAAATTTTCTGCCAAAACTGGAAAGCACATGTGATAAAATGACGAATTTTGGGGTACAAGTGGATATCTAGCAGCAACGGGTATCTCCAGTGGAATTTCCTCCACTTTGCAGGTAAAGGCTATAATCCTTTTATTATCTACACCTTAGACATACAGCCTTAACACCAAATGTGGTCTGAGGTTTATGAGAGGATAAAATAGGGCGATAGTGGGTAAGGTATTCCTATGAGCACAGAACACTACGTTTTCAATTGATATTCACGTGCCACTTGCAAGTGAGTCCCACATGTCAATTACAAGAAAGGGTGAAGATAGACGGGGACACTGAAAGGTGAGTCCCGTCTGTCAGTTCATCATTTCAAATTTCAAATGGTATCCAACTGATGAGGTCTATGGAGATATTTTAACAATTTAAAGTTTTAGCAATTTATTCAAAGCATATCAACTATGTCAACCTAGAACATAGCATGTCAGTATACCGAGAACTGCTTCTATTAGTTTCATTATGCCCATTTTTGGTCTATTGACTTTCTAATAACAGACAAGAATACCCTCAGAATTAGCTACAAAACCTTTTAGGCAATCAGTGAATCATATATTGACAATGGTGACAATATATGTATCTTCACAAATATGCTTGTGGTTGATATGCTTGGTTAATGTTGTGCTTATACATACAGAAAGTGTTTCGCCTGATTCTATTTGCGACTAAATTGCACTCTGTCAAGTAACACTAGATTCGTTTGTGGTTTATTCAAAAAGTCGAAAAATATTCCCTATCAATCATGCAGCCTTATGCATTGACAGATCAATGTAGCAGAGACATCCTTACATACTACAAAGTCAGTTACTTGGTTTAAGTGCACGACTTTTAAACTGGCTTTTAATCATAGTCCCCATTAGAAGTAATAGAACACTGTACCAGATAAATTTGATTGCCATTATGGTGTAGCTACCTTTTTGGTCTTTTGCCAACTTGCAACAGACAAGCACCAAACAATTCAGTTGTTCATGTTATTTCTTCCTTACTGAGAGTTAGTACACCCCACCTTCCTTGAAGAAATATAGAAAGGGTCCAATGTTAATGATATTCTTCTAGCCATGGTGTTTTTATTACCACCTGGCAGGGGGGGTTGGGTACTCAAACGTGTTTTGTAAAATATCATCCACTAATATGACTTGCTGCATCATAAGAAAGATAAGTGGAACCAAAGTGTCAAAGAGAGATAAAACACATACCATTTTGCACGAGAAGAAGGTCTCAGTGTAAGTGGCTGTGCAGCGTCATAACAGGGACCATCAACTGCAACCTTGAGAAGTCCCTGCAGCTGCAGCTGCACATCGCTATTCAGCTTCGACAGAGCAGCCGTCCCAGCGTCACTAGCTGCAAATGCCGCTGCTGCACCAAATCTCTTCTCCACTTCACTTCTCTCGATCCCTTCCCACTCTTCAAACTCCATGCTTGCTCTAGCCTCGTCTTCCGGCATCCCTAGCAATGTGGTATCCTTCTCGGGTAACTGAACATCCACTTTGTCATTAGGGCTGTCTTCTTGGCTGACATTTAGATCGTCGGCCTTCTTAAGAACCAGCTCCTCCCTAGGGACCAGTTTTTCTTGCTGATCAACCGTGCTGGCCTCACATTGAGCTTCCTCCTTATTCTGAACTTCAACAACTTCTTCCACAGATTGTTCTTTCATTTCCTCATCCTTTGCTGCGGCATCAGGAATCACTCTTGGAGCCACAACGGGAGCCAATTCGTGCTGATTCGCTTCAATGACTTCCTCCTGCTTCCCAGGTACGACGTCTAGAACATCTGCAGGTAGAGTCTCGGAAGCCAATTCACGCGGAATCACTTCAACAGCTTGCGCTCCCTCCTCCTCCTCCAGTCCTGCATCAATAACTTCTGCAGGAGCAGCCACATCCAGATGGAGCTGTTTCACTTCAACAGCTTCCATAGCTTGAACTTCCTGTTTCTGCAATCCCGCATCAGGGACTTCACTGGGGGCAACTTCAGCACCCAGATCATGCTGCTGGGTTGTCTCTTCCTCCAACTCCACGCCAAGAATCTCCCTGGGAGCAGCTTCGGCGCCCGAATCCCGCGGCTTGGCTTCGACAGCCGCCTCCGTGGCAGCGGTCAAATCGCACTGCTTCTTGCCAACTTCACCCTCCTCCTTCTGCTCCTGCGACACGGTACCAAGGAACAGCTCCGGAGCAAGCGTCGCCGGAACCCCCTCTTCCGCGGCCACCCACTCGGTCATCCCCTCCGCGACGGTCGCGGGGGCCATCTCCACCTCGACCCACCCCTCGGCGAGAGACGGCGCCGCCACATCCGCCCACGCTGCCTTCGCCTTGACCTCGTCGACCTCGATGATCCTCTCTTCTTCCGCCTCCTCCGCTTTTTCCTCCGCGATCACGTCAGCGGGCCCCGCCGCGCGATCGCGCCGGGGATCATTGGTCCCGGAGAAGAGCTTGGCGAGCAGGAAGGCGACGAGGAGGGTGGCCGCCGCCGTGAGGAGCAGCTCGAACAGCAGCTCCATGAATCCCGGGCGAGGAGGGGCGGGGGAGGAAGCGAGGCAGCGGATGCGGCTTCTCGCTCGCTTTCTTGTTCGGTTGGGTCGGCGAGGAGAAGGGGGAAAGAGAAAGCGGAAACAGGGGGACTACAGGAGAAGAGGGAGCAGAAGAGACGAGGGTAGAGACGGAGGTGGGTGCGGGGGCGGGGGAGAGTAAAGGGGGTGGGGCGCCAAAAGGCAGAGGCATATTCGGGGGCGGATACGACCGCCACGAGGGAGGGCTGTGGGGCTGAGCGCTGAAAAGGTCTCGTCGACCGCGAGCTGCTTGGGGCGACGCCGATGCCTGCCGTCAGGGGGTTTTCGTTTCCTTTCGCTCGGCGCGCCCGGCTACGCGACGAGGGAGGTCATCGGCGAGAAGGGCGGCGACGGAGACAGCGAGTGCCGGACCGCCAAAGTTTGGAGATTTGGGTGGGGGTTTCGTCCTTTTGCTTTGCGTGTGCTGCGCGCTTTCGGTGGGAAATTTCTCCGCGGTATTGATGGCCATTTCCTTTCTTTTCTGCTTCCCCCTTCATTCCCCATTTCTCCTTTTACTGACGCCACACTTTTTTTTTGGAACGAAGGCAAACGATTTGACTCATGAAAAAGAAAACAAAATGTTTATTACAAGCCCTGAACTACAAATGTTGTTACTCCAAGAATGATGGTTCCTAATTTTTTTGGCTCTCGCGGCCATGCAAAGAGAAGCTTCAAGTTTGATGTTGCTGAGCAAAATTGTTCGCGGTGAGGACCGGTTACGAAAGACTCGTGTATTTCTTTGGTTTCATATAGACCAAGAAATGAGCATGGCCAGGGATGTGCAAGCTTTGCGATTTTGTATGTTCTTTCCGAAGCGGTTGGTCCACCAATCTTTAACCGTTTGCTCAAGAAGCCATGAGGAGGTGTCAAGGTGCTCGAGATGTAGCCACTCATTGACCAAGTTTCACAGACGAAGTGTGCATCTACACTTGTATAATAGGTGAGCGCCGGATTCTCGCTCTCTCTTGCAAAGGGGCCAAAGATCGCAATTAGGCCAACCTATCAATGGTCCAAATCCTTTCTTGAATCGTCAACCACGCGAAGAACTTGACTTTTGGGGGTGCCCAAGCTTTACACACCGTGTGTGGCATTGGAGAGTAGATAGTGCCTATGAACTGCACCAAGTATGCGGTGGCCACGAAGTATTGACCGTTCTCTGTGTGCTTCCAAATGATGTCATCTTCGGCATGCTCCTCAAGGTGAAACCCTTGGAGAAGAGCCCAAAGGCTTATGAATTGTCTTACATGCTTTAGGGTGAAGTTGGTACCGATTTTTATGTTGGATATCCATGCATCACTGTGAAGCCCATCCTAACTTTCCAATTTTTCCTTGTGGATTCCTAAAAAAAAATGGGGTGGGGGTCTCCTTTGGTTTCTGATATTGCACCCACGGTGCATCCCAAAAAGGGGTCTTGGCTCCATTGCCGATGGTGATTGTGGTGGAGGCATAGAAGAGGTCAAGGTCTATCTCATCGCATGGGTTTCCCATGCCAACCCACATTTTTGTTGGCGCTTTCCATTCATACCAAGGCCATCTCAATATTAAAGCTCTCACAAATTTTATTGTGTTTAGGACTCCAAGGCCACCCTGCCCGAAGGGTCGACACATCATGTCCCAATTAACCTTTCATTTAGCACCAGTGGTCTTATCTGAACCAGACCAAAGGAAGGCTCGCTCGATTTTGTTTGCGTTGCGAAGGATGCTTGGGGGGGGGGGGGGATAACCGGGGTGATGTAGTACCGTTCCACCTTCTGCTCTGGTACTGATTGTTAGCATACCTGAGCAAATAACGATTATCATTACTTCCAACTATGTTAACATAATTCCCAATTTTGGAAAATCACATTATTCAACCGCCGTAACTTGTATGACATTCATACCTGAGCTGGACATTCCAGTCTTCTTTTCTTTCCACCTCTAAACTTCTTATAGTTTTACTTTCAATATTTCTCCCACTCTTTCAGTAAAAAAAATTATTTCTCCCACTCAACAGAAGAATTATCTAACTTTTAAGAGTGGCGTGAGCCCCAAACTTCCCTAGGGATGTAAATCTCATTACATCCTTTGGTTTTGTTCTTTCTCTTTAAGTTCTTACCATCAACTCATGACTGGCGTTCTTCCGGATCTTACACATTTTAGTGTTAAACATAGTTGAACGCTTCACTAGAACTTGCAAACAAAACACTACTGTAGATATCATATATCTTTTAACCTTTATTTGTTTCTGAAAACAATTTCCAGTTCGAAGAATATCACATAACTATCCCAAACATTTTGAAGTTCGGGTTTCTCGGAAGCAAGCAGACCGTAATCTAATTCTTAGCCTTTTGGATCAAAAGACATAAGTCTCGTCATCCATAGCATTAGCAGAAGAGCATTGCAAGCATGCAGTAGGACAAAATCCTTCTTGGCACTTTTAGAGGACAATCCTCTCAATCATAAAAGATTCAACTAGATAAATAACAGTCAATCAATTTCAACAGCAAAGGTGGAACTGTGCGCCATAATTCTACAACTATAATGCAAACTACACATAGACATAGTTCATAATTAATTTGCACTAGTGATTAAACTAATTTTAATTTTAAAGTGCACTCCCACTCAAATTAATATCTCTCATAATTAATAGTGAGTGATTCAAGATCCAAATCTAGTTCTCAGCCATTGATGTGGACATCACTGATGACGACAATTTTGATCGGTGGGCAAACTTTTGCCGATCATATCTTCATATGACTCTTGTTCATCTTTCGATGCTTTGTGCTTCGAGCTCAGAACATTTCTGCTAGAACTTCAAGTAAACCAAGTGTTATCTGCTCACATCGTCTGACCATCCAACCGTCTTACATTTCACAAACCGTTTGTACTCATGTGGACATGATGCACTCCGGAATGTTACGTGTTATAGACGATAGCAACACTGGGAAAAGCACCTTTTTATCTTGATTTTTACTGTGAGAGATCACCCTAATAATTGACTATTGCGCAATCAAAGGGCGCAAACAACAAAGGGATAAACATCTCAGGAAATTCATAATAGCATGATATGGTATAGCCCTGGGCGCCGAGAATCCTCCATGATCGCCTTCAATTTCCAGTTGAAGCATCGTGACGGCCAATATTCCATTGCCGTGGCAACCGTTTCAAAAACGTTGCCGTGGCGGCAATTTCAGAAAACGTTGTTGTGGCGACCGCTTCAGAAAATGTTGTCTTGGCACCAAAATCTGAAATTCCTCCGTGGCACGAAATTATAGCTCCTCGTCCCGCGCCTGGTACACCTTCTCCTCGCCGGGGTCCTCCGTGTACGTTACCCACCATCACCTATAACCTATCTCTACGATATTTACATTAAGGTGGCAATCTCGTGGCTCCAGCCATCATGCCGTGACGCGCAGGCCACTTAATATTACAACATATAACCATCTCATACATAAACTCATTATCATGACGAAGGCTACACCACATCATATGCATACTCTGCAAAACCAAGTTAGACGTCCTCTAATCGGTTTTAGCAAATTTTAATTACGCAGTTAACCAGTTTTAGCAAGTAATACTAGCTACCTACGTCCACAACATAGGCGATGATTCTTGATGCTAGATTAAGTTTCGGGGTGTGTGAAACAGGAGACTTAATTAAAAAATCTCTAGCCCCACACTAAACTTCGTCAAATACGCGTGACCCCCTAGAAGATCATCCATCTTCAGCACCCTCTTGTGTACACAACGGTTCACTATTCTCAACTGTGGTGAAGCCCAAGGAACTGTTAGCAGATCGTCGACAGCCAGAGCCGATCGATTGTCAGAACCTTGTGAAAAGCGACACCATGCCGTCGATGAATTGAGCCAAAGCAACACTCGAGGGAAGCATAGCAAGAACATCAACCCTCACAATCACATGTGATCTAGATCACAACCTGCACCTACTCATAAGCCTGCTCATGATGCCACTGTTAGGAAACGTAGTAGAAAAACAAAAAAATCGCGCCTACGATCACCCAAGATCAATATGAAGATGCATAACGGGTTGGGATCACGATCGTTACCGTCACCGTCACCGAGTTGCAGCGGAAGAAGAACGTGTCGGTGTAGATCGTACTTGGAGTCCCTCGAACCATCGATGAACGATCCCACGAACCACCGACGAACAGTCCCTCGAACTAAAGACCGAAAGCACGGCATCTCTACTTGGTTGCAAGCGTGCAACCGTCATGATCCGGCAACGCTTCGCCATCCAGAGCTAATTGTCGCCGGAGAATTAGGGAGAGGAGATTAGAACCACACGGGGCTTCTAATTATGAGGACAAGAGGATTAGCCTAGCTCTAATTAGTCAACTAGGACCAACTAGAATTAGAACTAGAAGAACTAGAGGAGGCTCCAAAACTTGTGTATAGAAAAGGGCCAATACCTCAAGTATATATAGGTTAGGAGGAGAGGAGGGGGCGCCACAAGGGGGAGGGAAAGTCCCCTCCCTTGGCCGGCCAAGGAGGAGGAGGACTCCCCCTCCAATTCGGCCTCCCTCTCCCCTTTCCATGGGGAGAAGGGGCGCCACCTCAATTGGGCCCAAGTGGCCCAAGTGGTCTTCCACCACTTGGCCTTTTTAGGCCCGTCGATATTAAATTAAATGTAAAATAGTTCTAAATATTTTCAGACCATTATATATATAATTTAACATCTCTGGAAACATTTTCCACCTATATATATATTTATCGGTAATACCCGGTATTGCCCGATATTCACCGAAACCCTTCCGGTGACCCCGAAACGCTTTCGGATCCTCTCGGAACTATTCCGAATATTAATGAAACAATTCCACAAATATATTCTCATCACTCCTGTCCTACTAACACTCAGCAGATCGAGATTGCCTTAAGCTTGTGACCTTGTAGGTTCGGTAACTCATAGACATGAACGAAACCGTTCGTTTCAATGACCGACAGCAGAACCGTGCACTACAAAAAAACACTTCCGTGATGATACATGTTTGTCACAGTAGGTCACGTTTTCTGTCATGCATGTACATCCATGACGATTTTATGACAGAATCAAGATAGTCATACATGTGCTGTCGTAGAAGTGTTCCATGACAATACTCAAATTATCATCACGGAAGTGTCCACTTCCATGACGATAAATGGCGCGTCATGGAAGTGTTTTCGTCAAGGGTAACCGACACATGGCATCCACCGTAACGGGTCGCCGTTAAGCTATCGGGTGCGGGTTTGGATCCGATAAACCATTAACAGCCCGGACCAATGGCGATTTTCCACGTGTAAATATCTCATTCGCCAGAGGATCCACGTGTCAGCTCAGCGTGGCGATAGATGTCAATCGTCCAATGGGCAGGAGTCACAAATGAAACATCGACATGTGGAAAGGCCCAGCAGTGGCCCATTTAGGTTAAAAGGGCTGGCCCAGTCAAAATAAGCGAGATGACCCATTTACGTCCTACTTGCGTCTGGCCCATTTACAACTACGACCCATACGAGTTCTGCCAATTCGGGCCGTCGAAGGCCCGTTAAAGATTTGACACCATTGCGACCCATCTTCAGTTCCAGCCCGTTAACAGCCCGCTATGTCTTTGGGCTCAATTGCGGCCCGAGCTTCTTTCGGCATGCTAGCGGCCCATTCTAGAGATGGACCAATTTCCAGGTGGTACGACTTTCGGCCTTTCATCCGCCCATTCTGTAATTGGCCCAATTTCAAGACCGGTGTGTCTTTCGGCCTGTTAACGGCCCGCACCACAGTTGGGCCATTTACGGTCTGACCTGACTTTGGGTCCATTAGCGGCCCATGTTCTCCATGGCACAATTCCAGCCCGACCTGACTTTAGGCCTGTTAATGGCCAATGTCGTACATAGGCCCACTTTTGGCCCGATAGGATTTCGGCCTATAAACGGCCCGACATGGAAATGGGCCAAGACTCAACTGACGTTCATTTCGGCCTGCTGGTGGCCCGTGGGCTCGTTTCCATTATTGCGGCCCTATCGACCTTTTGGCCTATTAACGGCCTGGTAAGAGCCCTTGTTAGGATGGGCCCACATTCGAGCCATAAATCCATTTCTGCCACGGGACGGCCCATGATTGTAACGGGCCTCGTAGATTGGACCATCCGAGCCAATATGGGCCCACGTAGATTGGGCCTATTGGACCCCGTTTCAACGATAGCATATATAATAACAAAGAATTATCCTACTCTACAATCCCCTAAAAAAACCTACACTATACAATAAAGAGATTAAGGCATAGAAACGAAGAATAATCCTACACTATACAATAAAGAAATTACAGCAGATTACATCCACTTGGCATCATAGTTCGCCACCAGTGATAATAAAGCGTAAACAAACAGCAAATTACATACACTGGGCACATACAACTCATACATCATGGACGCGCATCAACACAACTTACCATTTGAACTATAATCTCTTCAGAAGATAGGATTGGCCGGATTCAGATAGCACAAATTTCAGTCTGCAAAATCTCCACTTTCTTTGTGGTTTCCTCAGTCTCTTGTTTCATTTTTTTTGACTATTGCATCTTTTATCTGCACCTCAAATCACAACATGTTGATTAAATCTTGAGACTCATATGCACAATGTCTTGCCGCATCTAGTTGATGCTCTAGAACATCAGCACATTCCAATTCCAATCCATAATCATTTGGTAACGGCCATGTCGCACTGCTCTGAGAGCTTTGTGTTGATGTCACTTTATCCTGAAATGTTTCTGTAAGTACACATGACTACGGCAAAAATATAGTTACAACAGTGAAGCGAGCAAGACAGACTATCTTGTACATGGCAAAACAAGACTAACAATAATGCACACGTCATGAAGCATAAGCAGGTGATATTTTAAAAGTATAAAGATGGTAGTCTGTGCAGGCCGCATATGTTACGTCCATTTTGCATCATGTTTTCCTACTGAAATTTTAATATTTTTTGTCATTATTTCACTTTATGATGCAATCCTAATGCCTTTTCTCTCTTAATTTGCAAGATTTATATGCAGAGGGAGATTACTGGCAGCTGGAATTCTGGACCTAAAAAGCTACAGCAGATATACCTATTCTACGGAGCTCCAAATGACCTGAAACTTTATGGAGATTTTTTATTGAATATATAAAAAAATACCGGAACGAAGATCCACCGGAGGGGGGCCACCTGCTGCCCACAAAGCAACAGGGCGCGCCCTGATGCCTTGTGGGGCCCATAGCTAGCCTCTGGCCCCCTTCTTCTGCTATATGAAGCCATTTACCCTAGAAAAAAATACGAGGAGGACTTTCGGGACGAAGCGCCCCCTTCTCGAGGTGGAACTTGGGCAGCATCACTTTTGCCCTCCGGCGGAGCGATTCCACCGGGGATACTTCCCTCCGGGAGGGGGAAATCGAACCCATCGACATCACCAACGTTCCTCTCATCGTGGGAGGACTAATCTTCACCAACATCTTGACCAGCACCATCTCATCTCAAACACTAGTTCATCTCTTGTATTCAATCTTTGTCTCAAAACCTCAGATTTGTACCTGTGGGTTGCTAGTAGTGTTGATTACATCTTGTAGTTGATGCTAGTTGGTTTATTTGGTGGAAGATTATATGTTCAGATCCTTAATGATATTCAATACCCCTCTGATCTTGAACATGAATATGATTTGTGAGTAGTTACGTTTGGTCTTGAGGACATGGGATAAGTCTTGTTATAAGTAATCATGTGAATTTGGTATTCGTTCGATATTTTGATGATATGTATGTTGTTGCTTCCTTTAGTGGTGTCATGTGAACATCAACTACATGACACTTCACCCTTGGGCCTAAGGGAAGGCATTGTGGATTAATAAGTAGATGATGGTTTGCTAGAGTGACAGAAGCTTAAACCCTAGTTTATGCGTTATTCCGTAAGGGGATGATTTGGATCCATATGTTTCATGCTATGGTTAGATTTATCTTAATTCTTCTTTCGTAGTTGCGGATGCTTGCAAGAAGGGGTAATCGTAAGAGGGTTGCTTGTTCAAGTAAGAACAACACCCTAGCACCGGTCCACCCACATATCAAATTATCAAAGTAGCGAATGTGAATCAAATAAACATGATGAAAGTGACTAGACGATAATTCCCATGTGTCCTTGAGAACGCTTTGCTTTATATAAGAGACCGTTCCGGCTTGTCCTTTGCTATAAAAAGGATTGGACCACCTTGCTGCACTTTTGTTACTATTGTTACTTGTTACTTGTTACGAATCACCTTGCTATCAAACTATCTGTTACCGCTACTTTCAGTACTTGCAGAGAATACCTAGCTGAAAACCGCTTATCATTTCCTTCTGCTCCTCGTTGGGTTCGACACTCTTACTTATCGAAAGGACTATGATTGATCCCCTATACTTGTGGGTCATCAAGACTCTTTTCTGGCGCCATTGCCAGGGAGTGAAGCGCCTTTGGTAAGGAAACATTTTTATTACATGCTGAAATTTACTGTCACTCGTCACTATGGAAAATAATCCTTTGAGGGGTTTGTTCGGGGTATCTTCACCTCGACCGGAAGCAATAAGAGTTGCCCCTCAACCTATTGAACCTACTGAAAATATTTATTATGAAATTCCTTCGGGTATGTTAGAGAAACTGCTAGCTATATGCAGGAGATGGAACAATACATCCTGATATGCACCTGATCTACGTGGATGAAATTTGTGGATTGTTTAAGCTTGCAGGTTTATCCGAGGATGGAGTTAAGAAGAAAGTATTCCCTTTATCTTTGGGGGGAAAGGCATTGACATGGTATAGGCTATTGGATGATATTGGAACACGGGACTGAAACCGATTGAAGCTGGAATTCCACCAGAAATTTTATCCTATGCATTTGGTTCATCGTGATCGGAATTATATATATAATTTTTGTCCTCGTGAAGGAGAAAGTATCGCTCAAGCTTGAGAGAGGCTTAAATATATTATGCACACATGCCCCAATCATGAGCTCTCAAGAGAAATAATTATACAAAACTTTTATGCTCGGCTTTCTCATAATAATCAACCCATGCTTGATACTTCATCTACTGGTTCCTTTATGAAGAGGACTATTGAATTCAAATGGGATCTTCTGGAAAGAATTAAACGTAACACTGAGGATTGGGAAATTGACAAAGGCAAAGAGTCTGGTATAAATCTTGAGTTTGATTGTGTTAAATATTTTATGGAAACTGATGCTTTTCATAAGTTTAGTACTAAATATGGACTTGACTCTGAGATAGTAGCTACTTTTTTTGAATCATTTGCTGCTCATATTGATCTCCCTAAGGAGAAATGTTTTAAGTTTCATCCACCTATTGAAATAGAGGAAGAACCTATTATAGCTAAAGATGAAACAATCGTTTATAATGTTGATCCAGTTGTGCCTACTGCTTATATTGAGAAACCTCCTTTCCCTGTTAGGATTAAGGAACGTGCTAAAGCTTCAGCTGTGGTTAATAAAAGTAATATTAAACCAATTCAACCATCTGAGCAAATTAGAGTTGAACCTAATATTGCAATAGTTAAATATCTTTTGGTTGATAATGTTGATGGCCATGTTATATATTGATGTGTTGAAGCAACTAGAATTGCTAAGCCAGAAACCGAAGATAAAAATAAACCTGTAATTGGCATGCCTGTTGTTTCTGTTAAAATTGGAGATCATTGCTATCATGGTTTATGTGATATGGGTGCTAGTGTAAGTGCTATTCCGTTTTCTCTTTATCAAGAAGTCATGAATGATATTTCACCTGTTGAGAACTTGAGATTGAAGATATTGATGTTACTATTAAGCTTGCAAACTGATATACTGCTACACCACTTGGGATTGTTAGAGATGTTGAAGTCTTGTGTGGTAAGATCAAATACCCTACTGATTTTCTAGTTCTTGGATCACCACAAGATGATTTTTGTCCCATTATATTTGGTAGACCTTTCTTGAATACGGTTAATGCTAGCATTGATTGTACTAGGGAAACGGTCAGTGTTAATTTTGGTGATGTATCTCATGGGTTTAATTTCTCTAAGTTTCGTAGACAACCTCATGATAAAGAACTACCTAATAAAGATGAAATTATTGGTCTTGCTTCTATAGTTGTCCCTCCTACTGATCCTTTAGAACAATATTTGATAGACCATGAAAATGATATGCATATTAATGAAAGAAATGAAATAGATGACATATTCTTTAGGCAAGCACCTATTCTTAAACATAATTTGCCTGTTGAAACTTTGGGAGATCCTCTTCCACCCAAGAGTGATCCTGTGTTTGAACTAAAGAAACTACCTAATACACTTAAATATGCTTATCTTGATGAAAAGAAGATATATCCTGTTATTATCAGTGCTAACCTTTCACAGCAGGAAGAAAAGAGATTACTTAAAACTCTGAGGAAGCATCGTGCTGCTATTGGATATACTCTTGATGATCTTAAGGGCATTAGTCCCACTCTATGTCAGCACAAGATTAATATGGAGCCATATGCTAAACCGGTTGTTGATCATCAACGATGTCTGAATCCTAAAATGAAGGATGTGGTAAGAACTAAAATATTAAAGCTTCTGGAGGCAGGTATAATTTATCCTATAGCTGATAATAGATGGGTGAGTCATGTTCATTGTGTTCCTAAGAAAGGAGGCATTACTGTTGTTCCTAATGATAAAAATAAACTTATCCCACAAAGAATTATAACTAGTTATAGGATGGTAATTGATTTCAGTAAATTAAATAAAGCTACTAGGTCAGATCATTACACCTTGCCTTTTATTGATCAAATGCTAGAAAGATTATCTAAGCATACACACTTTTGCTTCTTAGATGGATATTCTGGTTTTTCTCAAATACCTGTATCAAAAGAAGATCAAGAGGAAACCACTTTTACTTGTCCTTTTGGAACTTATGCTTATAGATGTATGCCTTTTGGTTTATGCAATGCACCTGCTACCTTTCAAAGATGTATGACTGCTATATTCTCTGACTTTTGTGAAAAGATTGTTGAGGTGTTCCTGGATGATTTCCCCATTTACGGAACTTCTTTTGATCATTGCTTAAGCAACCTTGATCGAGTTTTGCAGAGATGTGAAGAAACTAATCTTGTCTTGAATTGGGAGAAGTGACACTTTATGGTGAATGAAGGTATAGTCCTTGGGCATAAAATTTCTGAAAGAGGTATTGAAGTAGACAAAGCCAAAGTTGATGCAATTGAGAAAATGCCATGTCCTAAGGATATCAAAGGTATAAGAAGTTTCCTTGGTCACGCTGGTTTCTATAGAAGGTTCATAAAAGACTTTTCTAAAATTTCTAGGTCTCTTACTAATCTCTTGCAAAAAGATCTTCCATTTGTTTTTGATGATGATTGCGTAGAAGCCTTTGAAATACTTAAGAAAGCCTTGATATCTGCACCCATTGTTCAACCACCTGACTAGAACCTACCCTTTGAAATTATGTGTGATACTAGTGATTATGCTATTGGTGTTGTTCTAGGTTAACGAGTTGATAAGAAATTGAATGTTATTCATTATGCTAGTAAGACTCTAGACAGTGCTCAAAGAAATTATGCTACTACTGAGAAAGAATTTTTAGCAGTTGTGTTTGCATGTGATAAATTCAGATCTTATATTGTTGATTCTAAAGTAACTATTCACATCAATCATGCTGCTATTAAATACCTTATGGAAAAGAAAGATGCTAAACCTAGACTTATTAGGTGGATTCTTTTACTACAAGAGTTTGATCTGCATATCATTGATAGAAAGGGAGCTGAAAATCCAGTAGTGGATAATTTGTCTAGGATGGAAAATGTTCTTGATGACCCACTTCCTATTAATGATAATTTTCCTGATGAGCAATTAGGCGTGGTAAATGCTTCTCGTAATAATCCTTGGTATGCATACTATGCTAATTACATTGTTGCTAAATATATCCCACCTAGTTTCACATATCAACAAAAGAAAAAGTTCTTCTTTGATTTAAGACATTACTTTTGCGATGACCCACATTTATATAAAGAAGGAGTAGATGGTGTTATTAGACGTTGTGTACCTGAGCATGAACAGGAACAAATCCTACGGAAGTGTGATGTAGACATTAGTGCTAAATCAATTGAAGCTTAGTGTGCTATATGGAAGAAGGAGAACTTGGACCAATGTACTTCGATGCAACACCTTTTAATTGGTTCTATGTTGCTCCAGGTTCCTCCACCCCAGCAAGAAGTGAAACCAAATTTTAGGAATCCACCAAAAAGGCTCTGATCCATTCGGAAGAAAGAAGAAATATTCAAGTTTCATTAGTACGTAGTTGTAGAGTCCAAAGGTTGCATGCATGGCCTTTATTTTCTTATGTTCTTTTTGAGTCAGCTACTAGTTATGTGAGCAATCTGAGTCTAGGTAGGATCCAACGTGATCAATGGTGCCGAATATTTAATTAGTTAAAATCTTGCTTAGTTTAAATATGAGATAGAGTCCGTGTGAGTAAAGCTAGCTTGTACGTTGGTTTCGCGTGCTTATATAACCGACACGTTTCGGCCGTGTACGAGGTCAGTTTTGGTTACCGTGAGATTTGTTTCAATCGTGAGTTCCAATAAACAGAAAACGTCCCATGTCAGGGGACACCAAATATTGTCTTTGTTGCTGATCCGTGTGGATTTTGTTGCTGCTGCGCGTGGAGTTGATCTAGTCTATTCAACGCTAGTTTTTTATCTTACGGTCTTGCATCTTTGCTCGACCGGAATTTCTTGTTACTGCTGCTAGTACCGTGAAAGATCGGACCAACGAATGACTCGCCATCTAGGCGAGTCTACATCAGTTGGTATCAGAGCTAAGGTTGTTCACGGTACTGCGTTGATCAAGATGTCAACCTCGGTCAATAAGGATGGCGAGGCTGCTACTGATTCTGAGGAAGTTGTACGTCCAGTGTATGCGGATGATATTCCTCAAAATATCCGGGATGGTTTTGACCACACATGCAACTACATCAAGCAATGTCATGATGCGCTCGGCAAAAGGATAGATGTCCTGATCACTCAGCTCGATGGTTTGGCAGACATCATCAATATGCCGGTGATGAATTCTGCACTACCACAGGCTGCTCCGACTGCTCCACTGCATTATGCACCACCGGCTCACGACGGACATGCCGGCGTGCATGATCACCGTTTGGCGGCACAACCTCATGCTGGAGATGATGGTCTCGATGACGGCGTTGACCAGGCGAGGTACGCGCCACGACCATGACACTATGAGCCTCGTCCTGAAACTTCCGTTCGTGGTGGAGTGCATGACCGAGTTGGTCAAGCTGTGCGTGTGCCTTTGGATGATGGAATTGGGCACATTAAAATTTCAATCCCTTCGTTCTTCGGCAAGTGCGAACCAGAAGGCTACTTGGAGTGGGAGATGCATGTTGATCAATTTTTTGATGCCCATCATTATAGCGAGGAGAAGAAAGTTCAACTTGCTGGAATTGAGTTCATCGGTTACACACTAATTTGGTGGAATCAAATTTGTCGTTCAAGACATCGCCCGATGACTTGGCGAGGGATGAAAGAATTCATGAGGCGATGTTTTGTTCATGAGCACTGTAAAAAAGAGATATGTACAACAAGTTGCAGCGGCTCTCACAAGGTAATATGAGTGTAGATGAATATTACAAAGAGATTGAATTGCTTATGATACGTACAGGGACAACGGAGGATCTGGAAGTGACCATGGCACGTTTCTTTAATGGGCTAAATATTGAGGTACATGATCATGTTGAGATGGTGGTCTACTACAACATACAAGATCTTGTGCACCAAGCTGTGCGTGCGGAACAACAGATTAAGTGACGCCAAGTCAACAAAGTTCCTAGTACCACTTTGAACACATGGCGACGCTCGCAACATAAGAGTGAGGATGTCGTCCCTAACTCTAGGACGACAACATCAAATCGCTCTCATGATTCTGTGCAGAAGGATGCTTCCAAATCAGGACTGTCGAGGGTTGATTTAATGCGCAGTCGACCACACGCACTAGTGACATAGAGTGTTTCAAGTGTGGTGGAAGGGGACATATGAAGCGTGAATGTCCTAATGAGAAAAGAGTGTTGCTCACAAGAGATGGATATGCATCTGCTAGTGATGAAGAGGCAATTTCTGACACTTCTAGTGAAAAATCCGAGGATGCTAAAAATGTGGTTGCGAGTTTTGAAGTTGCTGAATCATATCCATCATTGATGGTGCAGCGAGTGCAAGGGGATCGCATTGAGGATAAGGGACAGCGTTGGAATATTTTTCAAACTCAATGCAAAATCAACAACACCAATTGTAAGTTGATCATAGATGGAGGAAGCTACACCAATGCGGTAAGCAAGGACTTGGTGGATGCTTTAGCTTTGCCTACTTGGAAGCACCCATAACCGCACTTTGTCGAATGGTTATATCAGTCGGATAAATTGAAAGTTACTCACAAGGTGCGTGTCAATTTTTTGGTTGGCAATTATATCGATACAATTATCTGTGATGTTCTGCCAATGGATGCATGCCATTTGTTATTGGGGAGGCCATGGCAATATGATCATCGTGCTACACATGAGGGAAGGTCTAACACTTATTCTTTTTGGGACTCTGGAAGGCGACATGTGTTATAGCCGATGTTCACTAGTGCTATCAAGAGCGATGTTTGTAAGGTCCCCAAAGCTACCACGAAACTGAGGACGGCTTAGCTTCAAGAGGGAGGGGATGATGTAGCCATTAGTGCTAAATCAATTGAAGCTCAGTGTGCTATACGGAAGAAGGAGAACTTGGACCAATGTACTTCGATGCAACACCTTTTAATTTGTTCTATGTTGCTCCAGGTTCCTCCACCCCAGCAAGAAGTGAAACCAAAATTTAGGACTCCACCAAAAAGGCTCAGATCCGTTCGGAAGAAAGAAGAAATATTCAAGTTTCATTAGTAAGTAGTTGTAGAGTCCAAAGGTTGCATGCATGGCGAAAATCCAATTCGGTGCCCAGGTCTAGATGAACCCGGTGAACAGTAACATGATAAAAAATAGAAAAAAAATAAAAAAAAATCGATTTTTTCTTGGAAGATGTTTGAGTGCATGATGTGCGTGCAAAATTTCATCCCGTTTGGACATCTGTGGAGCTCGTGGCAAAAAAGAGAAAACTGGCCAAAACAGTGCGTGAATAGTAACCTTACTCACAGAGCCGAATTTTGTCTTTTTTGTCGCGCGCTCCTCAAATGTCGAAACTTCACCAAATTTTACACGAACATCGCGCACACAAGCATCTTGCTTGCAAAAAAATCAGAATTTTTTGATTTTTTTTCCTATTTTTTGTGAATTTTTGATTTTGCCCGGGCTCATCTGAGCTCGGGCACTGAAACGCCGCTCTCCATGCATGGCCTTTATTTTCTTATGTTATTTTTGAGTCAGCTACTAGTTACGTGAGCAATCTGAGTCTAGGTAGGATCCAATGTGATCAACGGTGCAGAATATTTAATTAGTTAAAATCTCGCTTAGTTTAAATAGGAGATAGAGTCCGTGTGAGTAAAGCTAGCTTGTACGTCGATTTTGCGTGCTTATATAACGGGCACGTTTCAGCCATGTACGAGGTTAGTTTTGGTTATCGTGAGATTTGTTTCAATTGTGAGTTCCAATAAACAAAAAACGTCACATGTCGGGGGACACCAAATATTGTCTTTGTTGTTGATCCGTGTGGATTTTGTTGCTGCTACGCGTGGAGTTGATCTAGTCTACTCAACGCTAGTTTTTATCTTACGGTCTTGCATCTTTGCTCAACCGGAATTTCTTGTTGCTGCTGCTAGTACCATGAAAGATCGGACCGACGAACGACTCGCCATCTAGGCGAGTCTACATCAAAGTGTCACTCCGAGGCATACGGAGGACACCATGCGGGAGACAGAACTGCACAAAGGTATTACAGTCTGGTTTTTATTGGCCTACTCTTTTCAAAGATGCATGTAAGTCTGTTGTAAGTGCATCAAGTGCCCCCTTAGTGGTTTTGGAGTATTGAAGACAAATAGGTTGAGGAACTAATGTGTTTGTGAGTATACACAGGAGACAGAGTCCCTGAAGATTTGGTTTAACACATGGAAGATGACCCCTAAAAATAGATTTCTTCAAGTGAAGAATTTGGTGATGAAATTGGTACCGCCTTTGAAGAAATTGATGTGAAGACTTTGAAGCTTGAAGACTTTGGTTTTCGTAGTTTCTTTCTTCTTATTTGAGTCATAGGATAAACCGTACTGTTAAAGGGGGTCTAGGTGAAACATATTTCACATTTCCAAAGTGATGCTCAACCTTCTCAAACCTATACACACAAAAGCCGCTTCGAGTGAAGCCTTTGGAAATCTCTAGCATAGCTGACGCATTTGCTAGCGACAGTGACGAAGTTCATCTGGTCGCTGACGAATTTGGTCAGGCTGAGGAGTTAGGAGTTCGCTAGTGCGAGCTGCCTATCGTAAGGAAATTGAGTGCCCTGACAAAATTGAGAGTTCAATTTTTCAGACCATTGCTGCGCCGCGTGCTAGCTGTCGAGTGGATCCTTATCCTAACAACGGTCGAATCAGACAAGGGCATTTATGACAATTCATGTCGGGTTGCCCCCTGGCTATAAATAGCTGCCCCCACAACCACTTGTTGGTTGGCTGCTCCGAGAGAACTTGACACTTGTCATTTGAGAGCAACCCATCCTCTGACGACTTTGAGTGAACCCAAGTGAGGAAAAACCCAACCAGAGCCTAAGTGACTGAGCATCACTGAAGAGATTGATCTGTGTGATCCGACGCTTGTTACCTTTGAGGACTGTCATTCCTCCAGATGGTTAGGCGTCATGTTCTGAGCACCCAAGAGTAATTGTGGCGTGCCGGTGAACAAGTCTGTGAAGGTTTTGGAAGTCTACCTTGAAGACTTACCACGAGTGATTGGGCGAGGTCTAAGTGACCTTAGCTCAAGAGGAATACGGTGAGGACTAAGTGTTCTCTGAGTTGCGACTCAGCCGCCTCAACCAGATGTACAGTTGATACAGCAACTGGAACTGGTCTACCAAATTCCATTGTCTTCACCGAGCGAACCTGGTTTCAAATTCCTCACCCTCGCTAACTTTATTCCGCTGCTGAAGAATTTGTGATCTATCCTCTGACGAATTTGAACTGAAGTATTTGTTCATGCTATCGTTTATTTCCTCAGTTCATATTCCTCATGCGTGTATGATTGTATGATTGCATGTTCTTCACCCTTATATATTCTATTCGCATGTACTCTGATTCTTTGATGACTTAGTTTCCCTTGCGTTTCTATTTCTTCACTCTGATCTTCGTCAAATTCATCAGAGTATGACGAATTTCTAATAATCTCCCATTCACCCCCCTCTGGGAGATAACCTGCGCTTTCGATTGGTATCAGAGCAAGGTACTCCCTTGTTCTGTGTGATTTTGGTTTAACCACCTGGAGTTTTAGTTATGTCGACCGCAGGTATGATCAACGTCTCCGCTGCGTGCCCCATCTTTGATGGCACAAACTATCCCTACTGGAAGAACAAGATGCGAATGCATCTTAAGGCTATTGACAACGATCTCTGATTCGTCGTTGAGAACGGCATCCCCACCATTTCACCAAGTATCAATGCTGCTGAAGTGAAGCGATTCAAGCAACTGGAGTCTCAAGCGAAGAACATCATTTGTGGTCATCTCAACAAAGGACAGTATGGCAGAGTGAGTGCACTGGAAACCTCGAAGCTTATCTGGGACCGGCTTTCAAAAGTCAATGAGGGTGTTTCTACTCAACATGACTCCCGAGTTGATGTTCCGCGCAATCGCTTCAAAAGACTCGACAACGAAAATGTGCAGCAAACCTTCGACCGCCTCACTGATATCTCCAATGAGCTTCAAGCTCTTGGTGCTTCTGACATCACTAATCATGAGGTGGTGAAGAAATTGCTGAGATCTCTGGACAGTTCCTTCGACACTTTGGCACTAATGATTCAAGAGCGCCCTGATTACAAGTCACTGGATCCTGCTGACATTCTTGAGAGGCTCAACACACATGAATTTCAGCAAGCAGAGAAGAGAGACATGTATGGACCCAGCTATGGTCGCCCCCCCGCTCTGAAGGCTAAAGAAAAAGCCAAGGCTATTTCTTCATCTGAAGAAGAAGAGGAATATGAGAGCAGTTCTGACTGTGCTGAGGAAATTGGCAGAGAGCTGGCTATGCTGGTGAAGAAGTTCCAGAAGTTTTCCAAGAAGAACAGATTTGGAAAATCTTCAAAGTATGACTCGAAGAACACTGGAGAAGCGTCTGCTCGAGACTACAACAAAAGAACCTGTCACAAATGCAAGAAGCCAGGCCACTACATCACCAACTGCCCTCTTTGGCAGAAGAAGAAGAAGAGTAGGGATGATGATGAATCTGATGGGAAAAAAAGAAGTCCTCAAAGTCTTCATCAAAGTCCTCAAAGTCTTCATCAAAGTCCTCATCTCACAAGAAATCTAGTTCTAGCAAAGCTCGTGCATTCCTTGGGAAGGAAATGGATTCTGAAGAAGAATCAGATGATCAGCAAGCTGAGGAATCCGAGGAGGAGTCAGACACTGGTGTGGCAAGCCTTGCACTCACTACTGAGCACGTCAGCAAGTCCATCTTCAACATTGAGGATAATGGTATCTCCACCAACAATGATGACTGTGCTGATGACTACACTCCCACCTATTGCTTCATGGCTCGAGGTGCAAAGGTAACCTCACGAGAAGCTTACTTTGAAACCTCCAGTGATGATGACTCTGAGTGTGAATCTAAACCAAGCTATAAGAAACTTGCTAAAAATGCAACTGAACAACAACATGCCATGGAAAAGATTCAAAAACTGCTAGACAAAAGCGATGACCTGTTGGACGAGGAAATGGATCGTAGTCAAGCCTTGTCTGAGGATCTCAGAAGGCTTAAGTCTCAATATGACGAACTTGAAAGTCGTCATGTGTCCCTCTCAGCTGAACATGAGAAGCTGTCCTATGAATTTCTTCAAAGGAAGCAAGATCTCGAGAAGCTGAGAGCGTCTCATGATGATCTTCAAAAAGAAAACGATTCACTCCTCGCTCAACAGATCAGTACCGCTCAGAAAGAATTTGTTGCACCATGCTTAAAATGCCTTGAACGTGATAATGCTAATTCTTCAGCTGAATGTTCAAATTCTTATGTACTTGCAATTGCTTCAATTGCTACGGTGGCCTCTAACCCCTCATCTGAGGAAGCCACCAGTGATACTGATGAAAATGCAGGGCTGAAGGAATTGTATGTCACTGGCATGTACAAAAGCCTCAAAGGGCATCAAACCCTGTGTGACGTGCTCAAAAAGCAAATTCTTCACAGGAACCCTAAGAAAGAGGGTATTGCCTTTGAGAGAAAGCTCAACGCTGATGGTTCGTACTAGAAGCCTGAGCAGTATCCCAAAATCACATGGGTTGCTACAAAGGGACCTCCAGTAGATCCATCCACTTTATCTGGCTATACTTGTGATTCTTCATATTCTTCAGATGAGTCATTTGACTCCAACTATAAACTGTTCAAGAATCAGAATGGTGAGGTCTTTGCCAGATTCATTGGTACTAATTGCAGGAACGGTCCACCTATGAAGAAATTCTGGGTTCCTCAAAGCCTTCTGGAAAATCTTCAGGTGAATGTCATCATGACACCACCGATGAAGAAGAAACTTCCCAGGGCAAATTCTTCACAGGGATAAAAGTCGTCAAATGGACACAGACCCACTTATGGTCGCACTAATGCCTCTGTTTTGTAGGGAAACAGACAACGAGTTGATGAATATGAGCATTATTCTTTGAACCACTATGTTCACAAATCTTCGAGGAATTTCTCTGCTTATTCATTCAATTACTATAACCCTCGTGTGAAGAGAAATGCATATTCTTCTTCAATGCCTAAGTTCTCCATCAATGCACTTCATCACATTGCTTCTCAGCGACCCATTCAGATGTGGGTGGTTAAGGAGAAGAACTAATCTCCTCTGCAGGGTCAGGTCTTCAGACAACTAAACGTCTGATGAATTTGTTGAAGACCTGACAAAATGCCTGTTGGGATGCAGGCTAATCATGCTGGAATGAATGCTTCATTTCACACATCCCTTATGCTGCTAGATATTATTTCTTGATGAAATTGTCTGACGAAATTGATCATTATCATATTCTTCACTTTGAAGCATATGAATTTGTAAGTCAGACTAATGCTTCTACAGGATGATACACCTTCAGCCACTGAATGGGTCTTGGACAGTGGCTGCATGAATCATATGACTAGAGATAGGAATCTCCTCACTGATGCTCCCCTTACTCCGTCTCATCTGAAGCATATCACATACGCTGACAAAGGAAAAAGCAAGGTATTGGGTCTAGGTAAGGTTGCCATTTCAAAGGATCGACACATGGAAAAGGTGATGCTTGTCGAGTCCCTTGGATTCAACCTCATGTCTGTCTCAATGCTTTGTGATCTTGATATGATTGTCATCTTTGGCAAATATAGATGCATTGTGCTGTTGGAATCTGACAAATCCAAAGTCTTCAAAGGCTTTAGGAGAGGTGACTTGTACATTGTAGATTTCTCTACAGGTCCTCAGCCTGCAACATGTCTAATGGCAAAAGCTTTGGAATGCTGGCTATGGCATCGACGTCTTGGACACGCTGGAATGAGGAATTTGAGCACTCTCGTCAAGAAGAAGCATATCATTGGCGTCGAGGGTGTCAAATTCATCAAGGATCACCTCTGTGGCGCTTCTGTGTCTGGAAAGATGACCAGAGCCAAGCACCAGGCGAAGATAATCATGACCACTACTCATCCTTTTGAATTGCTTCTTATGGATTTGTTTGGTCCTACACATTATGCCACACTAACCAATGCAGCATCTCTCTACGGATTCGTCATTGTTGATGACTACTCTCGCTACACCTGGGTGCACATCATTACCTACAAGACTGAAGTTCAGAATGTCTTCAGACGATTCTCAAATCGGGCCATGACGAATTATGGTCTCAAGATCAAGCACATCAGGAGTGACAATGGCACTGAGTTCAAGAACACTGGCCTCGACGACTATCTTGATGAACTTGGTATCACTCATGAGCTCTCTGCTCCCTACACGCCACAGCAGAATGGAGTAGTGGAGCGCAAGAACAGAACCCTCATCGAGATGGCGCATACTATGCTTGATGAATACAAGACACCTCGTCACTTCTGGCCTGAGGCAATTGACACTGCATGCCACATCATCAACCGGGTATATCTTCACAAATTCCTCAAGAAGACCTCATATGAGCTCCTCACTGACAAGAAACCCAATGTGAGTTATTTCAAAGTCTTCGGTGCTAAATGTTGGATTTGAGATCCTCATCACAGTTCTAAATTTGCACCGAAAGCACATGAAGGTTTTATGCTTGGTTACGGAAAGGACCCGCACACCTACAGAGTCTTCAACTCCTTTCACCACAAGGTTGTTGAGACTGTAGATGTGCGGTTCGATGAAACTAACGGCTCGCAAAGAGAGCACCTCCCTCCTGTGCTAGATGAAATGCCTCCTGAGGAATCTATCAAGCTGATGGGCACTGGTGAAATTGTGCCCAGTGAAGAAATAGCTGCTGATGAAGAAGTGGTTGTTCCTCGTCGTGAAGAAAATGAACATCCTGACGAAAATGATGCTGAGGATTCTGCACGGCAACAACTACAACAAGGCCCTCATCGAGCACATCCACGAGTGGCAAATGAAGTGCAGATTGAGAAGATCCTCGACAACATCAATGCACCTGGTCCCCTCACTCGCTCAAGAGATTCACATTTAGCTAACTTTTGTGGGCATTACGCGTTTGTCTCTATTTCAGAGCCCACCAAAGTTGATGAAGCCTTTCTGGAACCTGAATGGATTCAAGCAATGCAAGATGAATTGTGTCAATTCGAGCTCAACAATGTGTGGGAGCTTGTTAAGCGTCCTGATCCACGCAAGCACAATATCATCGGCACTAAGTGGATCTACCGTAACAAACAAGACGAAAATGGCCAAGTGGTGAGGAATAAGGCCCGTCTTGTAGCTCAAGGCTACACACAGGTTGAGGGTATTGATTTCGATGAAACATTTGCACCTGTTGCTAGGCTTGAAGCCATTCGTATATTGCTTGCATATGCTAACCATCATGATATCCTCTTATATCAAATGGATGTGAAAAGTGCATTCCTCAATGGTAAGCTTGAGGAAGAAGTATATGTTGCTTAACCACCAGGTTTTGAGAATCCAAAGCATCCTGACAAAGTCTTCAGACTCAACAAGGCTCTCTATGGCCTCAAGCAGGCCCCTAGGGCTTGGTATGATACACTGAAGGAATTCCTGAAGAAAAAGGGGTTCAAGCCCGGTTCACTTGACCCTACTCTTTTTACTAAATCTTATGATGGTGAACTGTTCATGTGCCAAATATATGTTGATGATATTATCTTTGGTTGCACTAACAAGAGATACAGTGACGAATTTGCTCATATGATGCAAGAAGAATATCAGATGTCTATGATGGGGGAGTTGAAGTTCTTCCTCGGGCTTCAAATTCGTCAACAACCCAATGGCATCTTCATATCTCAGGAGAAATACCTCAGAGACTGCCTGAAGAAATTCAGAATGCAAGGTTGCAAAGGCCTCAAGATACCAATGCCAACGAATGGCCAACTCAACACTGATGAAAATGGTAAAGATTTCGATCAGAAGGTATATCGCTCCATCATTGGTTCGCTGCTTTACCTATGTGCATCTAGGCCAGATATTATGCTTAGCGTTTGCATGTGTGCCCGCTTTCAAGCGTCACCAAAGGAATCACACCACTAGGTTGTGAAACAAATTCTTCGATATTTGGCTCACACCCCAACGCTTGGATTATGGTATCCCAAGGGCTCATCGCTTGATGTTGCTGGATATTCTGATTCTGATTATGCTGGTGATCGTGTGGACCACAAGTCAACATCAGGCACATGCCATTTCCTTGGACGATCTCTTGTATGTTGGTCCTCGAAGAAGCATAACTGCGTCTCACTTTCCACTGCCGAGGCTGAGTACATTGCTGCTGGCGCCTGCTGCTCTCAGTTACTATGGATGAAGAAAACCCTCAAGGACTATGGCGTCAACGTGAAGAAAGTGCCACTCTACTACGACAATGAGAGTGCAATCAAGATCGCCCACAACCCAGTGCAACACTCAAGGACGAAGCATATTAAGATTCGTCACCATTTTCTTCGTGATCATGTGCTGAAGGGAGACATCGTCATCGACCACGTGAAGACTGAAGACCAGCTTGCAGATATCTTCACAAAGCCCTTGTATGAGAGAAGGTTTTGCATGTTGCGGTGTGAGCTAAACATCTTAGAATCTTCGAATGTCCTTTGAAAAGGACACACATCCTAACGCTTATGCATTCTTGATGACTTTGATGCACAACACACGAAGTAACGTTTTTCTTCAATCAATGAAGACTAACCCTCTAAGTGTGAAGAAATTAATGAAGAACTTGATTCTCAGAACCCTACGACAATTGTACGCGGTGTCTGAAATCATCATAGTTCTGATACGGTGGGTAACGCCACCACCTCTTTTTGACATTCTTCAAATTTGAGTTTTTCGTCATTTTCATGTCCTCAACAGCATCCACATATAGCTATTTCTTCAAACAGTGTTTTTCGTCATCTATGTGGATGTGATCGGACCCACTCCCCTTTGTGCTAAACTCAACCCACTCTGTTCACAAATTCTTCATATGCATTCTACTTGACACTGTTCAAAGTCTTCACTGTGTCCTTGACAGCTGAAGAAATTGCGAACACATTTTGAAAATATTCTAATCAATTTTTGGTGGTTGCCACAGTAACTTCATCCCGCGCTTCACACGCATGGATAAAGGTGAAAATGCATGTGTGACATGTGTCACTCAGATGCGAAATGCCAGGGGCTTATCCGTCCAAAATCTTTGGACCTCTCAGTTTTTACCGCGCCTATATAAAGGCTTGACCTCGTCAACCCTAACTCATTTCACTCTCGCGCCCCTGTCGCTCTCAAACCCTAGCGCCGCCGCTGGAACTCATCGTCGCCGGAGAGGAAGAGCTTCACTGCCTCGACTTCTTTGTCATCGTACTCGCGCCGGCCGCGGATTTCTTCACCTCCACCGCCGCCGTAGACGTCTTTCGTCGCCAAGTTAGGGCACGGAAGATCTGAACTGACGATTTCCTTCGCCTCGTCGTCCAGTTCGTCGAGTTCATCCTTGGGGTAATTAAAATTTATTTTTACCGCACAAGTTTGATCTTTTTACTGCCACAAAATCTTCAAGTGCTGTTTTTACCACTCTTTCAATTCTTCAGCACTTCCTTCTGGCCAGTCTTGAGTATATTCATCTAAGTTATACTTAACACCATGATTCCTCAATTGTGCAATTGATTCAATATGTACAACTCTGGAATCTATGTCAAGAACACTTAGTGAATTGCGTCAAGACGATAAGGGTCAATTTCTTCACCTGGTTTATTTTGAAAATCTCTGAGAACGCATGTGACTCTTCCCTATTTCCTCGCAACTATACTCTATTCACAGGTACAATGTCTGCAAACGAATCACTAGGTTCTCATCAAATTAATTCATTTGCAGCATTGCTTGAGGAAAACCTTCATACATCTTCAGAGTCCTCACGTGTTCAAAAACCCCAGCTGAAGAAAATGGCTGATGGCAAAAGGCCTCAGAAGGGAGGCAAAAGGAAGGAGGAGCATACATCTTTTGAGATTCCTGATGATCTGTATGAAGGATACTACACTCCAGATGAAGAGACTCATGGAAAAGAAACAAAGGAGCAGCGCAAAACGCGCATGCAAAAGATAAAGAGATACTGGACCTATCAGTGGAGAGATTACAATTTCGTCACCTCCAAGTACATGAAGGATTTTGCTATGAAGCCTCCGTGCAATAGGCCACCGCTTGCTGAAGGACAAACTGCTCATCCTACAAGCATCAGAAGGGGTGAAGAATTGCCCAAAGAATGGGCAAAGCAACAAGCTAAACTGCAGAAACGGGCCAAAAAGGCCGTTGATGAATTCAACAAGGCCGCAAAGGCCTCAGCTGAAGCAGATGCCAGTGGCAGTGCCAGTGCTCCGAAGAAGGCGATGCAAAAGAAGCCTGCCACCAAGCCAAAGCCGTCTACCCCAAAGCCCTCAGTGGCCCAGCCGGCTGCTTCAAAGGCCTCAGCACCCAAGATCTCAAAATCTTCAGTGCCTCCTCCTGCTACAAGTTCATCAATGGCAGCGGCAAAAGCTTCAACACCGGTCGTGCTTGCATCTTGCCAGTGCACCGAGGGCTTTCCAACAGCCCCAATTGCTGCATCAAATGCCTCAGCTAGTGGGCAACCATCGTCTTCACTGCCCAAGCTGAAGAAAAAGGTCACTGCTGGCCGTGGAACCAGGCCAAGTCCCAAGAGCAAGGCCGTCGTGCCACAGGCTGACGAACATGGGCTTGCTGACGAAGATGAGCTCGCCGAGTTCCTCAGAAGGAAGCAAGAGCAAGCTGCAATTGCTAAAAATTCTTCAGTTCCCATGATGCTGGACCCCAAGAAGCTTCTGGACTTAATTAACATCTGGTGCACCAAGCCAGATACACCTCTTGACGAATTGAATCTTCCTCCTGGCCCAAGTCATGTCTTATCTACCTTCATCTTGAATGAGAAACACAAGATTGCTCAGGCCAAGTTAGTGAGGAAACAACAACTGCAGAAAGAGAAGGAGCTGCGAAAGAACATGCTGTCTATTTCCCCTCAGCAGCTTGTGTCTTTGCAGTCTGAAATTCAACAACTGTCTGAAGAATTTGAACGCCAGTCAAGTCGCTGTTGTGGAGTGCGTGAAAGATTCATCTGAGCCACCACCAATGTGGTCAATGAGCACAACAAGCGTGAGGCTGCCAAGTTTGGCATCGTGCCTCTGAAAGCACATTTGCTCCCTTGGTGGTTTTGGTAATTCATAACAACATATATCTCATTGAACTAATATCCATTCAAGATTAAGATTTCAGGATGTTCAATGATTGGCATGGCATGGACTAGAGATGTGGACCCCTCAAAATGCTAAGGACAAGGATTGGCAAAGGATCAAGACTCTACATTTTTGGTTTAGTGATCCAAGATCACATTGAGTCCATCGGAAAGCCAATACTATTAAAAGGGGATGAGGTGTTGCTTAATGGTCTTTTTGCTCAAAGTGCTTAGTGACAGCATTCCTAAACCCTCAACCACTCACTCTATCCCAAATATGTCCAAAACCCAAAGTCCAACTCGGCCCCACCGAAATTTCCAATCCGGCCCCACCGAGTTCATCCAAGACTTAGCCACTGCCAAACCCTAACAAATTGGATCCACCGAAATGGATCTCGGTCCCACCGAGATGGCCTTGCCAACTCTCTGTAATCGTTTGCATTCACTTCGGTCTCACCGAGTTTGCAAATCGGTCTCACCGAGATGGCTTGCCAACTCTCTGTTGCCTTATTGCTTCACTTCGGTCCTACCGAGTTGATGCAATCGGTGCCACCGAGATGAGGATTGCCCTAAGCCATTGCACTTCGGTCCATCCGAGTTGTTCGTATCGGTCCCACCGAGATTCCTAAAGTTCATAACTTTTACACAGTTCGGTGCTACCGTGATTATCGTTTCGGTGCCACCGAGTTGGGTCAAAAGTGTGTAACGGTTGGATTTTGTGTGGAGGCTATATATACCCCTCCACCCCATCCTTCTCAGTAAGGAGAGCCATCAGAACGTGCCTACACTTCCACCATTCATTTTCTGAGAGAGAACCACCTACTCATGTGTTGAGATCAAGATATTCCATTCCTACCATTTGAACCTTGATCTCTAGCCTTCCCCAAGTTGCTTTCCACTCAAATCCTTCTTCCACCATAGCCAAATCTCTGAGGAGTGATTGAGTGCTGGGAAGACTATCATTTGAAGCACAAGAGCAAGGAGTTCATCAACAACACACCGTCTATTACCTTTTGGAGAGTGGTGTCTCCTAGATTGGTTAGGTGTCACTTGGGAGCCTCCAACCAGATGTGGAGTTGAACCAAGAAGTTTGTAAGGGCAAGGAGATCGCCTACTTCGTGAAGATCTACCCCGAGTGAGGCTAGTCCTTCGTGGACGTAAGCCATGGTGGAATAGGCAAGGTTGCTTCTTCGTGGACCCTTCGTGGGTGGAGCCCTCCGTGGACTCGCGCAACCGTTACCCTTCGTGGGTTGAAAACTCCATCAACGTGGACGTACGATAGCACCACCTATCAGAACCACGCCAAAAACCGCCGTGTCTTCATTGCGTTTGAAATCTCCTACCCCATCTCTACATACATATGCAATTCCTTACATTCCGCTGCTATACTCTTAGAATTGCATGTGTAGGGTGATGCTTGACATGTACTATTGCTAAAAACTGCCCACAATTAAAATCTGGGAAAAGGTTAAGTTTTATTTGGTCAAGTAGTCTAATCACCCCCCCCCCTCTAGACATACTTTCGATCCTACAAGTGGTATCAGAGCTTTGGTCTCGGTACGCCTTGATTTCCATAGCTTTGGTGATCATAGCCTTGGTTTCACAACCTAGGAGAGTGTGGCGTCTAGTGAGGGTAACTATCACCGTAGATGTCCATATTTTGATGGTACAAACTTTGCTAGTTGGAAACATAAGATGAAAATGCATATTCTTGGTCATAACCCTGCCGTTTGGGCTGTTGTTCATGTTGGCTTGCAAGGTGACTTCTTTGAGGATGGCAAGGAACCGGATCGTGAAGCAACCCTGGAAGAATTGAAGATGTTGCAATACAATGCTCAAGCTTGTGACATTCTATTCAACGGTTTATGTCCCGAAGAATTCAACAAAATCAGCCGCCTCGAGAATGCAAAGGAAATTTGGGATACCTTGGTTGATATGCATGAGGGTACCGAGTCCGTCAAAAACTGCCGTGTCTTCATTGCGTTTGAAATCTCCTACCCCCTCTCTACATACATATGCAATTGCTTACATTCCGCTGCTATACTCTTAGAATTGCATGTGTAGGGTGATGCTTGACATGTACTATTGCTAAAAACTGCCCACAATTAAAATCTGGGAAAAGGTTAAGTTTATTTGGTCAAGTAGTCTAATCACCCCCCCCTCTAGACATACTTTCAATCCTACAGCCTCCTTCAAGCTCTTCAGCTCCTCCACCATCTGCTCCGACCAGTGAGACTGCCAGGGCAACAGAGGTTGCGCCTGAAGAATATGAAAGGGCAACTGAAGAAGTTGTTTCTGAAGAAACTGCCAGGGCGACTGCATCAGCCGTTTCTGAAGAAAATGAACCACCAAGTTCCTCAGCAGCACCACCAGCGACTTCATCTGTGAAGACTATCACCCTTCCTTCTGCATCAGAAGTGAAGAGGACCAAGGCTGCTGAGAAGGAAGCAAAGAAGAGAAAAGCTTCAGCCCCTACTGCCATCGCTGCTACTGTGAAGAAAATGAAGATGACTCCATTATCTTCAGATGTTCCAATTGATGTCATTCCTATCTCATCAGTGCCCCCTGCTCCTACCACAGATGATCGTCAGATTGTTCCGTATGGGGTGGAATATGTAATTCCTCGGGCTGATGAAGATGACGCTAAAACCCACTCTACTGCTACCACAGAGCAAGTGGACGAAGAAATTGAAGTCGAAGAAGATGCTTCGCTTCACCAAGTCCTGTCCTGGAAGCCCTCACAGGTTCCGGAGACTGAAGAACATGCCACTGCTTCATCTGGAAGTAGTGAAGAAACTGAAGAGGATGTGGACATTGATGGTGCAACTACCCCTCCTATCATTGACGAATTTTGGGAAGCTTATCATCCAAATTCGCTCCTCACCACTCCTCTGACGCAAGTGCCACAGTCACCCGCCGTCACTAAAGAAATTCACATGGGCTCTGAGGAAAAACAACCATCACCACTCCAAAGCATTCCTGAAGAAATTCCAGTTGCAGCAGCTGATGAAATTGCTCAAGATGAGCCAATGGTTGATGTCATCAATACATCCCCTCAGCGCGATGACTCAATTCCTTCAGCAGATACCGACACAGTTCCAACTGCCACTGCTGAGGAAATTGCCAAATCACTTGCTGTGACAGATCCGAACAATTCCACTGGGTCCCCATGACCAGTGTTTGATGTACGCAAAAAGATGCATAACCTTCACCCAGTGCCTGTGATGCCTAAGATTGGCAGAGCCCTCAAGCGGCCTCAGTTTGATAATGCCAAATTCTTCGAAGAGAAGAACTTCTTCATTGGTGAGTCCCCATATGACTCAGCCAAGATTAGGCGCCTGCGATTCTGGACAAGGACACAGATGAATTTTTATGCATCACTTTTATTTGACAAGGACAAAGTATTTCCGCATCGCAATATTCCTCACGAGGATATGGAGTCATTACCGTGCTTTCGGCCAGTTCTGGTTGTTCTTCACGATGCTGGCATACTCAGCTTCTGCTCTGACGTCTGCGATTGGAATGAAGAACTCATTCTTCAATTCTACGCCACAGTGCACTTCTCTGGAGACGCTGACGACATTGCAACATGGGCTCTGGACTGGATGAATGAAGACACTCACTACAAAGCTCCAATTGAAGAACTTCTTCGAGCTGTCCCAGTTGAACCACCCCATGAAGAAGCAAGGAGAATTTATGAAGAAACTGAGCTACCCAACCACCTGATGCAAGTGCTTATGAAGCCAATCGCTGAAGGAGATGCTCCAAGGACAACCTTCCTAGTGAAGGATTTGCTATATGTGCCAAGAACTGTGTACCGCATCCTGGCCAAAACCCTCAGTCGAATCAAGGGACACAACTCCAATACTGAAGAAGTTGTGGGAATTATGAAGAATCTGCTGTTCCACATCATTCATGGTACTCCCATCAACATTCATGATTTCTTTCTGAGGACTTTGGTCACAGTGGCACAGTCACCTTTTGATCTGAAGCCATATGCTCCATGGATCATGAGATTCATCAGATCCTGATCTACAATTCACTACCAGGCTGACAGTCAAAATCATTTGAGCTATTTGCCTGAAATAGAAGTTCTTTAGAGCACCATCTCCTCAGTCCCTGGCAAGGGCAAGGCTGCAGTAGATGAAGGAATTCCTCCCCTTGATGGACAATTTCGTCAACCAATTTCCAGCTCCAATGCTGATGAATCTGCTAGCCAGGATACAGCTACAAAAGCTTCAAGGCCAACTTCTTCACCTGAAGCACCACGGGTCATGACGGACCGTGAGCTGCTCATAAGCCTTCACCAGAAAGTGGACAAGAATCACCGATGGGTTAAGCGTCAGTTTGCGGCTATTCAAGCCAACATGACTGTGACGCATAACACCGTCCGCAAAAACCGCTATTATCTTCATGAGATATTTGACAGATCATGGGCCATCCTCTCACACCTCAAGACTGATGAAGAACTTGCAGATCTGGATTTCCAAATGAACTTCGACTGGGCCGATCCACCAAGGAAGAAGTTCAAGAACACCAAAGTTCCTCCTCTAATGTCAAGCTCAGAGTCTTCATCGCGCAAAACTGACGCAAATGAAGCTGTTGAAGACACAGCGGCTGGTCCATCTGCATCACGCGACCCCAACAACGCTGGCGCTCCCTAGTCTTCACCACGATGATTTTCTTCAGGGGCGTTAGTCCTCACCCTTGTCTCCTTTTGGTCATTTGATGACAAAGGGGGAGAAGAGTGAGTTAGTCCTCAAGCGGGTCGTTATATATGGGCTGTTTTTGCTGAGTTACAACTCTTGAACTTTGTTGGATTTGCTCTTTGATGAGTTGTAACTTAATAACCGTTGGATGTCTGACTCTTTTGCAATGTTTTATATGCATGCTCTGATCTTAATATATATCTGGTCATACATGCACAAATTCGTCAAACACCAATTTTCATCATGCATTCATATTCTTCAAATATCTTATGATCATGCATGATTGGATTCCAAGATATAGGGGGAGATCTCCACAATTTCAACCTGCCATGTGCATTTGCAATCCAAAGCAAATTCCTCATATGCACATCTTCAGGGGGAGTTCCTCAATATCCTGTAATCAATTTCTTCAAACTCTGTACTTACACTTCAAATATTCTTACTCCCGTTGAAAGGCTAACCAATTTGTCATCAATCACCAAAAAGGGGGAGATTGTAAGTGCATCAAGTGCCCCCTTAGTGGTTTTGGGGTATTGAAGACAAATAGGTTGAGGAACTAATGTGTTTGTGAGTATACACAGGAGATAGAGTCCCTGAAGATTTGGTTTAACACATGGAAGACGACCCTTAAAAATAGATTTCTTCAAGTGAAGAATTTGGTGATGAAATTGGTACGACCTTTGAAGAAATTGATGTGAAGACTTTGAAACTTGAAGACTTTGGTTTTCGTAGTTTCTTTCTTCTTATTTGAGTCATAGGAAAAACCGTACTGTTAAAGGGGGTCTAGGTGAAACATATTTCACATTTCCAAAGTGATGCTCAACCTTCTCAAACCTATACACACAAAAGCTGCTTCGAGTGAAGCCTTTGGAAATCTCCAGCACAGCTGACGCATTTGCTAGCGACAGTGACGAAGTTCATCTGGTCGTTGACGAATTTGGTCAGGCTGAGGAGTTAGGAGTTCGCCAGTGCGAGCTGCCTACCGTGAGGAAATTGAGTGCCATGACTAAATTGAGAGTTCAATTTTTCAGACCGTTGCTGCGCCGCATGCCAGCTGTCGAGTGGATCCTTATCCTGACAACGGTTGAATCAGACAAGGGCATTTATGACAATTCATGTCGGGTTGCCCCCTGGCTATAAATAGCCGCCCCCCACAACCACTTGTTGGTTGGCTGCTTCGAGAGAACTTGACACTTGTCATTTGAGAGCAACCCATCCTCTGACGACTTTGAGTGAACCCCAGTGAGGAAAAACCCAACCAGAGCCTAAGTGACTGAGCATCACTGAAGAGATTGATCTGTGTGATCCGACGCTTGTTACCTTTGAGGACTGTCATTCCTCCAGACGGTTAGGCGTCATGTTCTGAGCACCCAAGAGTAATTGTGGTGTGCCGGTGAACAAGTTTGTGAAGGTTTTGGAAGTCTACCTTGAAGACTTACCACGAGTGATTGGGCGAGGTCTAAGTGACCTTAGCTCAAGAGGAATATGGTGAGGACTAAGTGTTCTCTGAGTTGCAACTCAGCCGCCTCAACCAGACGTACAATTGATACAACAACCGGAACTGGTCTACCAAATTCCATTGTCTTCACCGAGCCAACATGGTTTCAAATTCCTCACCCTCCCTAACTTTATTCCGCTGCTGAAGAGTTTGTGATCTATCCTCTGACAAATTTAAACTGAAGTATTTGTTCATGCTACCGTTTATTTCCCCAGTTCATATTCCTCATGCGTGTATGATTGTATGATTGCATGTTCTTCACCCTTATATATTCTGTTCGCATGTACTCTGATTCTGTGATGACTTAGTTTCCCTTGCGTTTCTATTTCTCCACTCTGATCTTCGTCAAATTCATCAGAGTTTGACGAATTTCTAATAATCTCCCATTCACCCCCCTCTGGGAGATAACCTGCGCTTTCATCTATCCTTTCTTGTGATGAATGTCAAAGAATTGGTAATGCTGGTAGACGTCAGCAAATGCCTATAAATTATTCACTTGTTATTGAACCATTTGATGTTTGGGGCTTTGATTATATGGGACCTTTTCCTAAATCCATTGGGTATACACATATTTTAGTTGCTGTTGATTATGTTACAAAGTATCACAACACCTCTATTAAAATGCTTAAAAAGGTTATATTCCCGAGGTTTGGAGTCCCTAGATACTTGATGACTGATGGTGTTTCACATTTTATTCATGGTGCTTTCCGTAAACTTCGTGCTAAATATGATGTTAATCATAGAATTGCATCACCTTATCATCCTCAATCTAGTGGTCAAGTTGAATTGAGTAATAGAGAAATAAAGTTAATTCTGCAAAAGACCGTCAATAGATCCAGGAAAAATTGGTCTAAGAAACTTGATGATGCATTATGGGCTTATAGAACTGCTTATAAAAATCCTATGGGTATGTCTCCTTGTAAAATGGTTTATGGAAAAGCATGTCATTTACCTCTCGAATTAGAACATAAAGCTTATTGGGCAATTAAGGAACTTAACTATGATTTCAAACTTGCTGGTGAGAAGAGGTTATTTGACATTAGCTCCCTAGATGAATGGAGAACCCAAGCCTATGAAAATGACAAGTTGTTTAAAGAAAAAGTTAAAAGATGGCATGACAAAAGAATTAAAAAACGGGAATTCAAAGTTGGAGAGCATGTCCTATTGTACAATTCTCATCTCAGATATTTTGCAGGAAAACTTCTCTCTAAATGGGGGGGGGCATATATCATCGAAGAAGTTTCTCGTTCCGGAGCTATCAAGATCAACAACTCCGAAGGCACTAATTCGAGAGTGGTTAATTGGCAAAGAATTAAACATTATATCTCAGGTACGCTCATTAATGTTGAAACTAATATTATTCAAACTATGACACCGGAGGAACATATAAAAGAGACCTTTCGAAACGCTCCAGAACCCTGAAAAGGAGTAGGTATGTGATACGGTAAGTAAACCGACTTAAAAATTTCCATAAAAATTATTTCTGTCCGTTTTGGAATATTAGAAAAAAATACAAAAATAAGAAACAGCCGAGGGGACCCACAAGGAGGTCACAAGGTAACAGGGCGCGCCATACCCCCCAGGGCGTGCCAGGTTGCCTTGTGGGCCCCTCGTGTGCCCTCCCGACTCCGTTTTCCTCTCGTATACTTGTTTTGCAAGATAAAAATTCTTTATATATACTCCCGGATGTTTTGACCACCGCATCGCAAGTTTCTACCATGTTCTTGTTTCGGGCTGATTTCCTGACAGGTTTGGCTGCTAAAGTTCCCCATGGCTCCCCGAAAGCTCCGTACGAAGCACTGGATCGTGCAACCTTTGCCGGGCAAACGTCCTTTCCATGAAGTCTATTATGAGTGGTCGTCAGGAGAAGAGGACACCGGCATGCAGGAGGAAGCTGGAGAGGTCGCGGGAAGCCAGATTCAAGGAGAAGGAGATCAATCCATGCTCGCAGGAGAGACCACGGAAAAGGAAGACATGTTGCAAACTCTTTATCATAATCTCTCCCAATCTGAAATTGACACATTAAAGGTTTTTGAAGCAATTTGTGCTCAGAACACAATGCTTACTCATGATGTTATTTTGTTGGAAGAGCAAAATCGCGCCCTTCGGAAGATCAATGGCAATTTGGAATACTTATTCAAACTGAAGGACAAGCCCACTACTTCATCACCACCATCACCGAAGAAAGACACTTGAGTACATGGGTATGGGCACTACCCTTGGCATGTTCCAAGCTTGGGGGAGGTGCCCCGGTATCGTGTCACCATCACCCTTTATCATCATTATCTATCTTAGTTCGATCCTTAGTTATTTCATGATTTAGAAGAATAAAGTTTTAGTATGATCTTGTTTTGAGTGCTTGTTTTGTGATCTATCTATCTATCTATGTAATCACGTGTGAGAGTTATATAATAAAGAGTAGTTTGAGTTTTGCTTCTTTACTTTTATGTTTCAATCTTAGCAATAAAAGAATGAAAAAAAATCATATGCTAATCCCTTGGGGAGTAATGACTTTACATAAGAAAAGTATAGTTAATAAATGGAAATTAACAAACATAGCAGTGGTCATTGATGCAATTCATGAAAGATTAATAAAGGAAGAGAGGATTCATGTATAGATATACTATCTTGGACATCTTTTATGATTGTGAGCCCCCATTAAATATTCTATGTCAAAGAGTTGACGTTGGACAAGGAAGACTACATAATGAGTTATGTTTGCTTACATTCACATAGAAGTTATATTGTCATGGATCCTCTAACATGTGGTGCTTGCTCACTATCTTTTGCTAGCCAAAATCCGCACTAAGTAGAGATACTACTTGTGCATCCAAAACCCTTGAACCTAGTTTCATGTCATGAGAGTCCACTATATCTACCTATGGATTGAATAAGATCCTTCAAGTAAGTTGTCATCGGTGCATAAAACAATAAAAATTGCCCCTAAATATGTATGAACTTTTATTGTAAGGGAAAATAAGCTTTTTGTACGAACTTGTGATGGTGAAGAAATAAAAGCGATGGATTGCATAATAAAGGTTGCTATCACAAGGGGCAATATAAAGTGACGTTCCTTTACATTAAGAGTTTGCACATCCAAAAATAAAAAGCGCATGACAACCTCTGCTTCCCTCTGCGAAGGGTCTATCTTTTACTTTCTGTATTTACTTTTATGCAAGAGTCAATAGTATTCCTCTCTATTTCGTTTTTATTTTTCTATTGGCGGGCATCATGTGGTGGGGAAAGATCTAGGCACATATATCCAGTTGGATGTAAGTAATCATGAGTTATTATTGTCGACTTTATCCTTGAGGTAAATTGGTTGGGAGGTGAAACTATAAACCCCCATCTTTCTATGTGTCTGATTGAAGCTTTAGCCCCATAAATATGCCGTGAGTGTCAGCAATCATAGAAGACTAAATGATAGTTCAGTATGTGAACTTGCTAAACAAAAGCTCTTATATAGACTCTTCCTGAAAATAAGATGAATTGTAATTGTTTCATTGACTAAGAACATAGTTTGTTAGTTTCAAGAAAGTTTATGCTTTATACTTTGATATTGTGATGAATTATTACTTGTTCATGGGAAGTTTTATGATGATATATATTGCTGCTATAGTATTGATCATCATGCTTTCATGTCCGTACTTCATTTTATTGACACCTCTCTCTCTCTAAACATGTGGTCATGATTATCGATTTCGGCTTTCGCTTGAGGGCAAGCGAGGTCTAAGCTTGGGGGAGTTGATACGTCCATTTTGCATCATGTTTTCCTACTGATATTTATAATGTTTTTGGTCATTATTTCACTTTATGATGCAATCCTAATTGTTGGAAACATGCCCTAGAAGCAATAATAAAAATGGTTATTATCATATTTCCTTGTTCATGATAAAGGTTTATTATTCATGCTAGAATTGTATTGACCGGAAACTTAAATACATGTGTGGATACATAAACAAATACCGTGTACCTAGTCAGCCTCTACTAGACTAGCTCGTTGATCAAAGATGGTTAAGCTTTCCTAACCATAGACATGAGTTGTCATTTGATAATGGGATCACATCATTAGGAGAATGATGTGATGGACAAGACCCAACCGTAAGCTTAGCACCAGATCTTTTAGTTTATTTGCTACAAGTTTCTTCATGTCAAGTATCTGTTCCTTAGACCATGAGATCGTGCAACTCCCTGACACCAGAGGAATACTTAGTGTGTATCCAAACGTCACTTCGTAACTGGGTGATCATAAAGGTGCTCTACAGGTATCTCCAAAGGTGTTTGTTGGGTTGGCACGAATCGAGACTGGGATTTGTCACTCCGTATGACGGAGAGATATCTCTGGGCCCTCTCGGTAATACAACATCGTAAAGAGCTTGCAAGCAATGTGGCTAATGGGTTAGTCACAGGATCTTGTATTACGGAACGAGTAAAGAGACTTGCCGGTAATGAGATTGAACTAGGTATGGAGATACCGATGATCGAATCTCGGGCAAGTAACATATCGCCGGACAAAGGGAATTGCATACGGGATTAACCGAATCCTTGACATCGTTTCAACCAATCAAATATCTTCGTGGAATATGTAGAAATCAATATGGGCATCCAGGTCCCGCTATTGGTTATTGACCGGGGAAGTGTCTCGGTCATGACTACATGATTCCTCAACCCGCATGGTCGCACGCTTAACGTTCGTTGACGCTAGAGTAGTATTGGGATATTTGATGATTGGTAACCGAATGTTGTTCGGAGTCCTGGATGAGATCCCGGACGTCACGAGGAGTCTCGTAATGGTCGAGAGGTAAAGATTTATATGTGGGAAGTCATATTTTGGGTTCCGGAAAAAGGTGCAGTTTTTTCGGTATTGTACCGAGAAGCTTCCAGAAGGTTCCGGAGGATTCTGGAGGGGTCCGGAAGTCCACAAGTGGGTCTACCACGTCCCAAGGGATGGAATGGGCTGAGGGGAGGCGCCCTGGCCTTATTGAGCTAGGCGCACCAAGTCCTCAAAAGCCCGTGTGGCTAGGGAAGGGAAAAAAGGGGAGTCCTAGTAGGAATAGGATTGGACTTGGAGTCCAAGTCCTCTCCCCCTTGGCTGCACCCTAGGGCTTGGAGGGGTTTTTCCCCACGCCCCTCCACCTATATATATAGAGGAGGGGGCGCCCCAAGAGCACACACCAAGCCCTTGGTGCCCCTCTCTCTCCCGTTACTCCGTAGCTCCTCCGTCCTCGTTCTAGTAGCGCTTGGCGAAGCCCTGCTGAACCAGCTCCACCACCACCATCACCACCACGCCGTCGTGCTGGTTGTGATCCCATCTAATTCTCCGCCTTCTCTTGCTTGATCAAGGAGGAGGAGACGTCATCGAGCCGCACGTGTGCTAAACTCGGAGGTGCCGTCCGTTCGGCACTAGATCGGTTGGATCGTGATCGGATCGCGAAGAGTACGACTACATCAACCGCGTTATATACGCTTCCGCTTTTGGTCTATGAGGGTATGTAGACACACTCTCCTCTCTCATTGCTATGCTTCTCCTAGATAGATCTTGGGTGTTCGTAGGAAATTTTTTGATTTTCATGCTTCGTTACCCATCGGTGGCATCATGAGCTTGGTCTATGCGTAGATGTATATGCACGAGTAGAACACAAAAGTTGTGGGCGTTGATGCTCAAATTGCTTAACTCTCTTGTCTTATTTGGATTTGGCAGTATTGTGGGATGAAGTGGCTCGGACCAACCTTACATGTACTCGCACATGAGACCGGTTCCACCGACTAACGTGCAACTTGTTTTGCAGAAGGTGGCTAGCGGGTGTCTGTCTCTCCTACTTTAGTTGAATCTAATTTGACGAAGGCTTATAGAAGGTTAAATGGCAACTTGATTATCACCGTTGTGGCTTTGCGTAGGTAAGAACGGTTCTTGCTAGTTGCCCATAGCAGCCACGTAAAATTTGCAACAACAAAGTAGAGGACGTCTAACTTGTTTTTGCAGGGCATGTTGTGATGTGGTATGGCCATAACGTGATGTGATATATGTTGATGTATGAGATGATCATGTTTTGTAATAGGTTCATGACTTGCATGCCGATGAGTACGGCAACCGGTAGGAGCCATAGGGTTGTCTTTAATTTATTAATCGCCATGTAATTGCTTTACTTTATCGCTATGCGTTAGCAATAGTTATAGAAGCAATAGTTGGCGAGACAACCACGTGATGACATGATGATGGAGATCATGGTGTCATGCCGGTGATGATGGAGATCATGCCGGTGCTTTGGAGATAGAGATCAAAAGCACAAGATGATGATGGCCATATCATGTCACATATTGATTGCATGTGATGTTTATCTTTTTATGCATCTTATTTTGCTTAGGACGACGGTAGCATTATAAGATGATCCCTTCACTTAATTTCAAGATAAAAGTGTTCTCCCTAAGTATGCACCGTTGCGAAAGTTCGTCGTTTCGAAGCACCACGTGATGATCGGGTGTGATAGACACTACGTTCACATACAACGGGTGTAAGCCAGTTTTAGACATGCAGAGTACTTGGGTTAAACTTGATGAGCCTAGCATGTACAGACATGACCTCGGAACACAAGAGACCGAAAGGTCAAACATGAGTCATATAGTAGATATGATCAACATGGAGATGTTCACCATTGATGACTACTCCATCTCACGTGATGATCGGACATGGGTTAGTTGATTTGGATCATGTGTCACTTAGACAACTTGAGGGATATTGATTTAAGTGGGAGTTCATTAGTAATTTGATTAACTGAACTAAATTATCATGAACTTAGTCTTAATTGTCTTTGCAAAATTTGTGTTGTAGATCAATGACCCGCGCTGTAGTTCCCCTGAATTTTAATGCGTTCCTAGAGAAAGCTAAGTTGAAAGATGATGGAAGCAACTATGCGGACTGGGTCCGTAACTTGTCCTTGATGCACCACTAGGTGACACACCCCCTCCAGCGTCGTCTGTGGATGTTGTGAACATCTGGCAGGCACGTTCTGATGACTACTCGATAGTTCAGTGCGCCATGCTTTACGGCTTAGAACCGGGGCTCCAAAGACGTTTTGAGCACCACGGAGCATATGAGATGTTCCAGGAGCTGAAATTGTTATTTCAAGATCATGCCCGGGTCGAGAGGTATGACATCTCCGACAAGTTCTTTAGCTGTAAAATGGAGGAGAACAGTTTTGTTAGTGAGCATATACTCAAAATGTCTGGGTTGCACAACCGCTTGACTCAGTTGGGAGTTAATCTTCCAGATGACTCGGTTATTGACAGAATTCTCCAATCACTGCCACCAAGCTATAAGGGCTTTGTGATGAACTATAATATGCAAGGGATGGAGAAAACACTTCCCGAGCTCTTAGCGATGCTTAAGGCCGCGGAGGTAGAAATCAAGAAGGAGCATCAAGTGTTGATGGTTAAAAAGACCACCAGTTTCATGAAAGGCAAGGGAAAGAAAGGGAACTTCAAGAAGAACGGTAAAGCAGTTGCCGCTCCCGTGAAGAAATCCAAGGCTAGACCCAAACCTGAGACTGAGTGCTTCTACTGCAAGGGGAATGGTCACTGGAAGCGGAACTGCCCCAAGTAGTTGGCAGATAAGAAGGCTGGCAATGTCAACAAAGGTATATTTGATATACATATTATTGATGTGTACCTTACTAGTGCTCATAGTAGCACCTATGTATTTGATACTGGTTTGGTTGCTTTGTAACTCGAAACAGGAGCTGCGGAATAAATGAAGACTGGCTAAGGACGAGGTGACGATGCGCATCAGAAATGGTTCCAAGGTTGATGTGATCGCCGTCGGCACGCTACCTCTACATCTACCTTCGGGATTAGTTTTAAACCTAAATAATTGTTATTTGGTGCCTGCGTTGAGCATGAACATTATATCTGGATCTTGTTTATTGCGAGACGGTTATTCATTTAAGTCAGAGAATAATGGTTGTTCTATTTATATGAGTAATATCTTTTATGGTCATGCACCCCTTGTGAATGGTTTATTCTTGTTGAATCTCGATCATAGCGATACACATATTCATAATATTGATGCCAAAAGATGCAAAGTTAATAATGATGGTACCACATATTTGTGGCACTCCCGCTTAGGTCATATTGGTGTAAAACGCATGAAGAAACTCCATGCCGATGGACTTTTGGAATCTCTTGATTATGAATCATTTGAGACATGTGAACCATGCCTCATGGGCAAGATGACTAAAACTCCGTTCTCCGGAACAATGGAGCGAGCTAGTGACTTATTGGAAATAATACATACCGATGTATGCGGTCCGATGAGTGTTGAAGCACGCGGTGGATATCGTTATTTTCTTACCTTCACAGATGATTTGAGTAGATATGGGTATATTTACTTAATGAAACACAAGTCTGAAACATTTGAAAAGTTCAAGGAATTTCAGAGTGAAGTGGAAAATCATCGTAACAAGAAAATAAAGTTTCTACGATCTGATCGTGGAGGTGAATATTTGAGTTACGAGTTTGGTATGCATTTAAGACAATGTGGAATTGTTTCACAGCTCACGCCACCTGGAACACCACAGCGTAATGGTGTGTCCGAACGTCGTAATCGTACTCTATTGGATATGGTGCGTTCTATGATGTCTCTTACCGATTTGCCACTATCATTTTGGGGTTATGCATTAGAGACAGCCGCATTCACTTTAAATAGGGCACCGTCTAAATCCGTTGAGACGACACCGTATGAGTTGTGGTTTGGCAAGAAACCTAAGCTGTCGTTTCTTAAAGTTTGGGGATGCGACGCTTATGTCAAGAGGCTTCAACCTGACAAGCTCGAACCCAAAGCGGAGAAGTGCGTCTTCATAGGATACCCTAAAGAGACCATTGGGTATACCTTCTATCACAGATCTGAGGGCAAGATCTTTGTTGCCAAGAATGGGTCCTTTCTAGAGAAGGAGTTTCTCTCGAAAGAAGTGAGTGGGAGGAAAGTAGAACTTGATGAGGTAATCGTACCTTCTCTCGAATTGGAAGGTAGCACATCACAGAAAACAATTCCCATGATGTCTACACCAACCGAAGAGGAAGCTAATGATGATGATCATGAAACTTTGGATCAAGTTACTACTGAACTTCGTAGGTCGACCAGGGTACGTTCCGCACCAGAATGGTACGGTAATCCTGTCCTGGAAGTCATGTTGTTAGACAACGGCGAACCTACGAACTATGAAGAAGCTATGATGAGCCCAAATTCTGACTAATGGCTTCGGGCCATGAAATCCGAGATAGGATCCATGTATGAGAACAAAGTATGGACTTTGATGGACTTGCCCGATGATCGGCAAGCCATTGAGAATAAATGGATCTTTAAGAAGAAGACAGACGCTGATGGTAATGTCACCGTCTATAAAGCTCGACTTGTCGCAAAGGGTTTCCGACAAGTTCAAGGGGTTGACTATGATGAGACTTTCTCACCCGTAGCGATGCTTAAGTCTGTTAGAATTATGTTAGCTATTGCCGCATTTTATGATTATGAGATCTGGCAAATGGACGTCAAAACGACATTCCTTAACGGGTTTCTTAAGGAAGAATTGTATATGATGCAACCAGAAGGTTTTGTCGATCCTAAGGATGCTAACAAATTATGCAAGCTCCAGCGATCCATCTATGGACTGGTGCAAGCATCTCGGAGTTGGAATATACGCTTTGATCAGGTGATCAAAGCTTTTGGTTTTATACAAACTTACGGAGAAGCTTGTATTTAGAAGAAAGTGAGTGGGAGCTCTGTAGCATTTCTAATATTATATGTGGATGACATATTGTTGATTGGAAATGATATAGAATTTCTGGAAAGCATAAAAGTATATTTGAATAAGAGTTTTTCAATGAAAGACCTCGGTGAAGCTGCTTATATTTTGGGCATCAAAATCTATAGAGATAGATCAAGACGCCTAATAGGACTTTCACAAAGCACATACCTTGACAAAGTTTTGAAGAAGTTCAAAATGGATCAGTCAAAGAAAGGGTTCTTGCCTGTATTGCAAGGTGTGAAGTTGAATAAGACTCAAAGCCCGACCACGGCAGAAGAAAGAGAAAGGATGAAAGTCATTCCCTATGCTTCAGCCATAGGCTCTATAATGTATGCCATGCTGTTTACCAGACCTGATGTGTGCCTTGCCATTAGTCTGGCAGGGAGGTACCAAAGTGATCCAGGAGTAGATCACTGGACAACGGTCAAGAATATCCTGAAGTACCTGAAAAGGACTAAGGACATGTTTCCCGTTTATGGAGGTGACGAAGAGCTCGTCGTAAAGGGTTACGTCGATGCTAGCTTCGACACAGATCCGGATGACTCTAAGTCTCAAACCGGATACGTATTTATATTAAATGGTGGAGCGGTCAGTTGGTGCAGTTCCAAGCAGAGCGTCGTGGCGGGATCTACATGTGAAGCGGAGTATATAGCTGCTTCGGAAGCAGCGCAAGAAGGAGTCTGGATGAAGGAGTTCATATCCGATCTAGGTGTAATACCTAGCGCATCGGATCCAATGACTATCTTTTGTGACAACACTGGAGCTATTGCCATTGCCAAGGAGCCCAGGTTTCACAAGAGAACCAAGCACATCAGCGCCATTTCAACTCCATTCGTAATTATGTTAAGGATGGAGACATAAAACTTTGCAAAGTACATACGGATCTGAACATAGCAAACCCGTTGACTAAACCTCTTCCAAGGGCAAAACATGATCAGCACCAGGACTCCATGGGTGTTAGACTCCATGGGCAAACTAGATTATTGACTCTAGTGCAAGTGGGAGACTGTTGGAAATATGCCCTAGAGGCAATAATAAAAATGGTTATTATCATATTTCCTTGTTCATGATAAAGATTTATTATTCATGCTAGAGTTGTATTGACCGGAAACTTAAATACATGTGTGGATACATAAACAAATACCGTGTCCCTAGTGAGCCTCTACTAGACTAGCTCGTTGATCAAAGATGGTTAAGGTTTCCTAACAATAGACATGAGTTGTCATTTGATAACGGGATCACATCATTAGGAGAATGATGTGATGGACAAGACCCAACCGTAAGCTTAGCACCAGATCGTTTAGTTTATTTGCTACAGCTTTCTTCATGTCAAGTATCTGTTCCTTAGACCATGAGATCGTGCAACTCCCTGACACCGGAGGAATACTTAGTGTGTATCCAAACGTCACTTCGTAATTGGGTGATCATAAAGGTGCTCTACAGGTATCTCCAAAGGTGTTTGTTGGGTTGGTACGAATCGAGACTGGGATTTGTCACTCCGTATGACGGAGAGATATCTCTGGGCCCTCTCGGTAATACAACATCGTAAAGAGCTTGCAAGCAATGTGGCTAATGGGTTAGTCACAGGATCTTGTATTACGGAATGAGTAAAGAGACTTGCCGGTAACGAGATTGAACTAGGTATGGAGATACCGACGATCGAATCTCGGGCAAGTAACATATCGCCGGACAAAGGGAATTGCATACGGGATTAACCGAATCCTTGACATCGTGGTTCAACCGATAAAAGATATTCGTGGAATATGTAGGAATAAATATGGGCATCCAGGTCCCGCTATTGGTTATTGACCGGAGAGGTGTCTCGGTCATGACTACATGATTCCTGAACACGCAGGGTCGCACGCTTAACGTTCGTTAACGCTAGAGTAGTATTGGGATATTTGATGATTGGTAACCGAATGTTGTTCGGAGTCCCGGATGAGATCCCGGACGTCACGAGGAGTCTCGGAATGGTCGAGAGGTAAAGATTTATATATGGGAAGTCATATTTTGGGTTCCGGAAAAAGGTGCAGTTTTTTCGGTATTGTACCGAGAAGCTTCCAGAAGGTTCCGGAGGATTCTGGAGGGGTCCGGAAGTCCACAAGTGGGTCCATCATGTCCCAAGGGCTGGCATGGGCTGAGGGGAGGTGCCCTGGCCTTATTGGGCTAGGCGCACCAAGTCCTCAAAAGCCCATGTGGCTAGGGAAGGGAAAAAAGGGGAGTCCTAGTAGTCCTCTCCCCCTTGGCTGCGCCCTAGGGCTTGGAGGGGCTGTTCCCCACACCCCTCCACCTATATATATATAGAGGAGGGGGCGCCCCAAGAGCACACACCAAGCCCTTGGCGCCCCTCTCTCTCCCGTTACTCCGTAGCTCCTCCGTCCTCGTTCTAGTAGCGCTTGGCGAAGCCCTGCTGAACCAGCTCCACCACCGCCATCACCACCACGCCGTCGTGCTGGTTGTGATCCCATCTACTTCTCCGCCTTCTCTTGCTGGATCAAGGAGGAGGAGACATCATCGAGCCGCACGTGTGCTAAACTCGGAGGTGCCGTCCGTTCGGCACTAGATCGGTTGGATCGTGATCGGATCGCGAAGAGTACGACTACATCAACCGCGTTATATATGCTTCCGCTTTTGGTCTACGAGGGTACGTAGACACACTCTCCCCTCTCGTTGCTATGCTTCTCCTAGATAGATCTTGGGTGTTCGTAGGATTTTTTTTGATATTCATGCTTCGTTACCCATCACTAATGCCTTTTCTCTCTTAATTTGCAAGATTTATATGGAGACGGAGATTACCGGCTGCTGGAATTCTGGATCTAAAAAGCTACAACATAGATACCTATTCCGCGGACCTCCAAATGACCTGAATCTTTACGGAGATCTTTTATTGAATATATAAAAAAATACTGGAACGAAGATCCACCGGAGGGGGCCACCTGCTGCCCACAAGGCAACAGGGCTCGCCGTGATGCCATGTGGGGCCCACAGCTGGCCTCTGCCCCCCTCCTTCTGCTATATGAAGCCATTTACCCGAGAAAAAATATGAGGAGGACTTTCGGGACGAAGCGCCCCCGTCTCGAGGCGGAACTTGGGCAGGAGCACTTTTACCCTCCGGTGGAGCGATTCCGCCGGGGATACTTCCCTCCGGGAGGGGGAAATTGAAGCCATCGACATCACCAACGTTCCTCTCATCGTGGGAGGACCAATCTTCACCAACATCTTCACTAGCACCATCTCATCTCAAACCCTAGTTCATCTCTTGTATTCAATCTTTGTCTCAAAACCTCATATTGGTACGTGTGGGTTGCTAGTAGTGTTGATTACATCTTGTAGTTGATGCTAGTTGGTTTATTTGGTGGAAGATTATATGTTCAGATCCTTAATGATATTCAATACCCCTCTGATCTTGAACATGAATATGATTTGTGAGTAGTTACGTTTGTTCTTGAGGACATGGGAGAAGTCTTGTTATAAGTAATCATGTGAATTTGGTATTCGTTCGATATTTTGATGATATGTATGTTGTTGCTTCCTTTAGTGGTGTCATGTGAACGTCGACTACATGACACTTCACCATACTTGGGCCTAAGGGAAGGCATTGTGGAGTAATAAGTAGAGAATGGGTTGCTAGAGTGACAGAAGATTAAACCCTAGTTTATGCGTTATTCCGTAAGGGGCTGATTTGGATCCATATGTTTCATGCTATGGTTAGATTTATCTTAATTCTTCTTTCGTAGTTGCGGATGCTTGCGAGAGGGGGTAATCATAAGAGGGTTGCTTGTTCAAGTAAGAATAGCACCCTAGCACCGGTCCGCCCACATATCAAATTATCAAAGTAGCGAACGCGAATCAAATAAATATGATGAAAGTGACTTGACGATAATTCCCATGTGTCCTCGAGAACGCTTTGCTTTATATAAGAGACCGTTCTGGCTTGTCCTTTGCTATGAAAAGGATTGGGCCACCTTGCTGCACTTTTGTTACTATTGTTACTTGTTACTTGTTATGAATCACCTTGCTATCAAACTATCTGTTACCGCTACTTTCAGTACTTGCAGAGAATACCTAGCTGAAAATCGCTTTATCATTTCCTTCTGCTCCTCGTGGGGTTCGACACTCTTACTTATCGAAAGGACTATGATTGATCTCCTATACTTGTGGGTCATCAGCATATAGAAATCTCTCTTAGCTCACCAAAGGAGCATGATGGTGGGGCCAAATCCAAAACACAGACATGTTACAAATTTTAAACCACGCGCAGCTACTGAACATTAGATATATCTTGCGTATAGGTAAGCAAGCAGTTAGCCATTGTGTAGCTTGTATTAACTAGCTGGAACATTGTGTGCCATGTTTCAAAAGAGTCTTAGGGAGCATAATGAACTGCAGAGGGATTCATACAAACCTACTACATCAAGTAAAACTATGCAATCATTAGCCTCGTATAAACTAGATTGTGAACCTCATGCAGTAATAGTTGGTTAATGGACTTGAAATCTTCAGGTACACTTCGCCAGAGTAATGAAATGGTAAGGCATTTAATTATGTCAACTAATAGTTATACAAGTACCCTACATCAGGCAGCATTGTTTGGGCATCTATTTAACTAAGGACAAATAAAGCAATTGAAAAGAGCAATTTAACTATGCCTGAAGCAAACAAGCAATTGAACTGTTGTGTTGGCAACATGCATACATGCACGCCTCAATAACATCCTTGGCCTGGCTACATTTGAATCAACTGATGTATCTTCTATATAATGGAACAAGTACTGTAACATTGTTTGCCCCCTATGAAGCATCTCGACTAGTATGTACTCAAGATCCTAGTAATGTTAGGGAGGCTAATGATGTGAACTTGCGTTTGGTTATGACATTTATGACATCGAGAACTCTACCATAGCAGGAAGGAATTTCTCACTCTGTTCACTAATATAAGATGTTTTAGATATTTAAATGTAGACTACATCCATACTGAAATGAGTGAACAGACACATTAAAATGTGTTTACATACATCTAACATCTGATCTTATAATAGTGAGCGGAGGGAGTATTAATCAATGGCCCAATGACTGGGTTACAAGTGAAGAACCCTACGCAAGCACAATGTCGGACAAATAGGATGTCCTGGTAATTGTATTACAGTGACTTACCATAACTTGTTGTACAGGCTCAGCGCTGCTCGTCCTTCTCTTGCAAGGCTCCTTCCTAACATCTTGTACTTGGAAATCCTGAATCTTTGCTTCATTGCACCCCCTCTACAAGGTGACACAAACTAGTTACAGGTCTCCTTACATGGAAGATAAATATGCATACTTTCGAGTCTCTAGGCAACACCAAAGCATGAGTTTATAACAAAATGACACCACATAATGAAACATGCCACATCTCTAGCACACACTCAAATGAGCATTTACTATGTGTGCGCTATGTATAAACTAGGCGTACCTTCATGAACTGGACCTCCACGTACTCTTGGGGATCCTAGTTTAGTGTACAGGCAAACCTTTATGTCACCTATGAGTTACAGTAGCCATTAGTGTTTAAATCATTGACAAGCTCCGTTAGGTCATGAACAACAAGTAATCAAAGCAAACAGTTCTAGTATGGTTGACTGATACAATAAGCAATTGAACACATGTGTGAGCAAATCTTGCACAACACTGAATTACATATCAAGAAAACAAGCATAGAAGGAGGCTTAAAGACCACCACTTGACTGACCAGATTTAGGAGGCATTTAAACATCATGTGCAATGTATGAACTAGCATATTTCAGATTCTATAATGAAATGCACATGTATTAGGTTATGCCATGTATGATGCCTAAATCTACACTATAGCAGGCAGTAGTGATTCATCATTGCACGCACAATTGAATTGCAGGCTAAGGGCCAGTTCTTTTACACCTTTTGAGAGCTTATTGTCAAAATAAGCCATAAAAGCTCTAAAGAACTCGTTTTTGAGTTATGGGCTTGGGCATAACTTATTTCCACCACCCATTCCTTCACAATGAGAAAAATCTTGGGGGTTGCTTCCCGTAGAAGCTCACTTAAAATTGAAGGGGTATAGCGAAATGATTCTGTTGTTTGCCCATATTACACTGAAAATGCCACTGCTCAGGCCCGCGTCACACCCCACCCCCAAGTAAAAACAAACATGCAAGTGTTCGTTCCCCTGCCCGCCCGCATCTCCTCTCCCCTTTCCCTCTGCTTCGATCCCCTGCCTGCAGCGCTAGGGTTCCTCCTGCGAGCCGCCGCCACCGGTCCCATCTGCCCTGCTCCTCGACGATGCTCTCTCCAGCGAGGCTCCATGGCCCGCAGGTATCTTTGTATTTGCATTTTGAACAAATAATGATGGTTTGTTTTCCTATCATATTAATTACTGCGATGGGTTCAATTCGTGATGTTTGCAAGTCAAATTTATTTTCATATGGGCAGAAAAATGACAAAATATAATGCAATAGACTTTTCACTGATCATACAATAGATAAGCTGAAAAATAAGGCAATGAAAAGAACTGGTTGGCTTATTATCTCGAGCTTATATTCACAAGAGCTTATTTTCATAGATAACTCAAAATAACTGGCCCTAAGAACCCTAGCCAACAGCAATGCCAAACAAATAACATGTCACGATGATTGCAATGGAGTGACTTACCATACCACGCTGTATAGGCTCACCATTGCCCCTCATTTTTTTGCGATGTTCCATGAAAATGCCCCATACATCTTGTACCAAGAAATCTTGTACTTTTTCATTGATGCACCCCATCTACAAGTTGACATAGCTAATTTGAGACATCTCTACATGATAATACATTGCATATCCCTTGCACATAATTAAACCACCAATTAACGATTGTGTGCGTCGCATAAACTAGCTATGACTCTGTGTACTGGACTTGCAGGCACTCTAAGGGAGGCTAATTTAGTGCACTGGCATTCCTTCATGCCACCTATGACTTTGTGTAATGTATGACGTCTATATCTCTAATTTAGCAGCCAGTAGTGGTAATCATTGGCTACACAAAGGGATTATTGGTCGAAAATCCTAGCAAAGCACGCTGGCAGGCACACAACAATACAAGAGAGAGAGAGAGACGCACTTACAAGATCATAGCAATGCTTCAGTCCAAGATTTTGGTTGGCCAAGGTGTTATATCCAGAAGAAACATCGTCCTTGTGGTTCTTGCCAGCTCCATAACATGTAAGAGCGACCTGTTAGTATATTTGAAGTACATCTGGAAGGTGATGTTGGACGGGTTTAAAGGTGACAAGTACCTAGGTCGCGGCGGGTGCTTGGCATCGTGCCAGACGGTGGGAACCAGGTTAGAAACATCAAGGGTGATGACGCTGCGGTGGCTGTCGGGGTCCGGTAAGGAGATCTACGACCGTGGACGAGGGTGTTTGTGAAGCGACTCCGGTAGTGTGGACGACGGTATGGACGAAGCGGATCTGAGCCGTGGACGAGGGCATCGGTGAAGCTGCTCCGGTGGTAAGGTTGAGGATGGTGTCGACGATGCGGATCTGCGGTCGTGGACGAGGGCGTTAGGAAGCTGCTCCGGTAGGGGTGGACGATGGTGTCGACGATGCGGATCTGAGGCCGTGGACTTGGGCATCGGCGAAGCGGCTCCGGTTGGGTTGAGGATGGTGTCGGCGAAGTTGGTCGGTAGGGTTGAGGATGGTGTCGGCGAAGCGGCTCCGGTAGGGTTGAGGACGGTGTCGACGAAGCGGTTCTGAGGCCGTCGACGGGGGCGTCGGTGAGGCGGCTTCGGGGGTGTGGACGAAGCGGCTCCGGTGCGGTGTAGGAAGGAGCCGCTGTAGATGCGCGGCGGTCGACGAGAGCACCGGCGAAGCAGATCCGGCGCGGTGGACAAGGCCGGCACTGAATGGGCTGTGGTACAGTGGTGGATGAGTAGTCTACGGTTTCTAGGGGAGGTGGGAGGGGTAGATGCGGCCTCAGAAACAGATCCGGCGAGGTGGACGACACCGGCAGGGCTCTGGTACACTGGTGGATGAGCAGTCTAGGGTTTCGAGAGGGAAGGGGTAGAATCGCCGATGAAGTACGACGGCGTGCTGTAAGATGCTATGGTGCTGTGGAGTAGTCGTTTTTGCGGGAGGGGAGAGGAAATGGGGGTGCCGTGTGGTGGGGGGGGGGCGAAAGTTACCAAAGCAACCCTGACCTATTATGTAATTGAGGGCCGTGTTGTTCTCCTTGCACCAAGGACAAAAGGGGAATTTCGCATGCTCCAGACTAGGTCACGGAAATTTTAGAAGCAGGCGGGAGATTTTGCCGCCCGCGGGATCGTTCGTATCCAGTTTAAACTAATTTTGGACAGTGCTAGCGGGAAGCTGGTGATGCGCGACTGTGTACATGGCGCACATGTCAGCAATAACTCGTATGAAGTCGACCCCAGAAAAAAAGACAATAACTACGGATGATGCACCGATAACTTGTTACGATCACACGGGCGCGGCCGATCGTACGGGTGTAACTGAGGCGCGTTCATAAAAATGGAGCAAACGCTCAGCCTATGTATTTCTCATGTAAATATATAATTTTGTGCCATTGGTTATTTATTTTAAACACAATGCATTGCCGTGTTAATTTCAATTATATTATACAGTAACAAATGGATAATATAGATGTGCAAAAGAAATGGATATTATAGTCCGCTACTTAAAAGTGTTACCTCATATGATTACATGGCCTCCATTTCATAAATTGCAGTACCCGTTGAATTCATATATGAATATTATGTATATTACTTCATAATAGAACCTTAAATCATCCAAAACTAATGAATTTGAATGCAACACTAACAATGGTGCATGTACATGATAACTACAGTGGTTGTTTGAAGAAATATCACTATAACTTTGGCATGCACGATTCAAAAAGGCTATTTGAAAAAAAAGTATAACTTATGCAATATGTGAGTGTCCAATCTTTATAGCGTTGAATCGATATTGTATCTTCGGCCACGATACAAAGTAGATATTGATTATGTTCAGGCGAGGCACGTCCTCGACTGTTAGATAGTGATACATGAATGAATTGTGAAATCTCTCTCACACACATACAAATCTCCCTTCTCCATGGGCATCTCAATCACACACGCGCGCTCCGTTATTTCTCTCCCACTGTCAAGGTTAGAAATCATCTTTCTACCTCATCCTACAAGTCTCTCACACAAAAACACACACTCTCTATCTGTTGAAAACGCCCACCCCTTTAATTCCACCCACCCACCGCCACTCATGTCTCAAAGTATAACTACGTCTCGCACACATATCCCTAAGGTTAACTCGAGTCCCCGGAACCATATGAATCCATACAATGGGATTCCAGCTGAGCACCTTTTGTTTTGAGATTTCGAGAAGAGTTCGCTCACACACGCACACACACACACACATTGTTTCTCTCTTCATTTTTTTCGGGCATTTGCATGCACACCCGCTTGTTTATCTCCCTGATGTTTTAGGCATGCCTCGCACACATGCTATCTACCTATCCCCTAATATAGATCTGTAAGTTGTAACACACAAAACTCTCTCTCTCTCTGTCACTCACTCTCTATAAGTGTCTCTGGCACCCTCCCCCCTCCCAACACTGACAGGACCAGGGTGACACCTCGATCTTGATCTTAATCTATCTACTGGCTTCTCTCTCAAACACACACACTCGCTAGTTGTGTCTCTGTGCCTAGCACACGCACACTCTCGATACGTCTTTCTCTTGCTCTCCCCCCTCCCAACAAAGATAGGTGCAGGGTGACACCTCGATCTTGATCTTAATCTATCTATTGGCTTCTCTCTCAAACACACACACACTCGCTAGTTGTGTCTCAGTGCTTCGCACACACACTCTCGATACGTCTTTCTCTCCGTTGCCCCCGTCGATATGTAGATTTCTTGGTGGTCATTGATGGTGGGGTCGGAGTCGCGCGCACAGAGGTGTAATGACGATGACGATGAATTGCAGCCTCGACGATGCTTTTTTCTTCGACAACATGTGTGTGTTCTTGTGTGTGTAGCCAGCTCGCCAATTGTGCCTTGTTTTTAAGGGCCTGATGTGATGGTTTTCGCCCGGTTTTCTATTAATTAACCGGGCAACTCTTTTCTTTGTTATTAATGAACTCGAGATCCTTCCAGGCAGACATAAAATATATCACTTTAAACCAATTATCCCGGTAACTATATAAAAGGACACATATCTCTTGCTTGTTCGAGAAAGAACATCTGGTGGAGTGGATAGCGCCCGATGCTCGCAACGCGTTGTCCTGAGTTGGAATCCTGTCTGAAACTTTAGTTTCTTATATGTTTTTATATATACTTCTTTTTGTCGGTGTATAAAAAATGGGTATTTTATACCTAGACTTATGCATAGACAGTGCTAGCTTTCCTGGTGGCCAGGGCTTGCCGGGGGAATGACTAACATCAAAATCCGAGACTTGGTGTAAAGCAATAGAGAAGAAACCAAGACAAGCCATCGAGAAGCACGTAGTGAGCGTCGAAGATGGAGACAATACTTGCCGGCAAGGCACGAGCTGGCAAGATGAAGGCCCAGCAAGCTCCGTGCCGGCAAGACCTTGCTAATTCCTCTGCGCTCCACCTCATCAGGCAGCTAGTCGCTAATCTGTGAGGTGTCGAGCAGGCAGGCGGGTTGGTAAGGCTTGTCGAGCCACGTGTTAGCATGCTGGAAGGAGGATTACCTTTAATGACACCCATCCAGAAGGCGTGTCAAGATTATAGGAGGTAGCTGGGCGAGCGGTGCAGAATCCTTGCCGGGGCTCCTCCCCCACATAACACCTAACGGCGCAATAAATGCGTTTGTCCTAGTCCAGTAGAGTTAGGTATGATAGCACTGTTTGCTATCTAATCAACATGTAAAGACTATTTTGCCACTGTGGTTACCCCTTGAGCTATAAAAGGAGGGCCAGGGCAACCTTTACAAGGGTCGACACTTTGCTCATTCTGCATGCGTAGTTGCTCTTCCTGCACCTTGCCAGAAGAAGCGCTCCTTGTACTTGAGCTTAAACACATCCAATACAACAAAGCAGGAGTAGGGTTTTACACCTCGCGGTGGCCCGAACCTGGGTAAATCCTTTGCGTTGATTGCTGATTCTGCTCTTTGCGCTTGCGCATCTCCCTAGTCGAACCGCAAGGGGCTAGATGGCCCATAGATGGTCATACGCATGACATCTTTCCCACATGACACCTAACGGCGCAATAAATGTGTTTGTCCTAGTCCGGCAGAGTTAGGTATGATAGCACTGTTTGCTATCTAATCAACAAGTAAAGACTATTTTGTCACTATGGTTACCCCTTGAGCTATTAAAGGAGGACCAGGGCAACCTTTACAAGGGTCGACACTTTGCTCATTCTGCATGCATAGCTGCTCTTCCTGCACCTTGTCGGAAGAAGCGCTCCTTGTACTTGAGCTTAAACACATCCAATACAACAAAGCAGGAGTAGAGTTTTACACCTTGCGGTGGCCCAAACCTGGGTAAATCCTTTGTGTTGATTGCTGGTTCTGCTCTTTGTGCTTGTGCATCTCCCTAGTCGAATCTCAAAGGGGCTATATGGCCCCATAGATGGTCGTACGCACGACATCTTTAGCGCGCTAGGTAAGGGGATCGCTTGCGCGAACCTGAATTAGCAGTTTGCGCGTTAGCTTCATATTCATCGTCATTGATGGCGCCCAAGAAGAAGGGCGCATCTGCAGCAGCTCCATCGACCTCCAAACTTCCATCGCAGACGCCCACGGGCGGTCGAGACGATCCGGCTAGTGCAGGCAGCGCAGGCGGCACGGAAAGTGTCACCGGTGCAGGCGGCACATGTGGCGTAGCTAGCATGGGTGGAGCAGGCGGAGTGCGCGACACCAACCCTCAGCTTCCTCGCCATTCCGGTGATCGAAGCCACAACGGTGCAGGCGGCGCAGATGGCCAACTCCCGCCTCATCGACGCACCGATGAGCGTAGCCACCAAAGCAACACCGTCTAGACCGACGCAAGCCAAGATCCACCCGCTGCGGCATTCAAGGATGCCGCATCAGGACACACACCGCGACCATCGCAAGATGGGCGCGATGTGATTCCGAGCGGCGCAGGTGGTTCTGGACGGCGGCGTCCACATGGTAAGACACCTGTTGATTAGCCACAAGATCTTCAGGCACCACCACCACCGCGTCCACCAGCTGCTGTCAATGAGCCGCGGCAGCAAGTTCATGATGGAGCTCCTGCTGGCTTAGCCAGGAGTAGAGCGATGTCTCGTTCTTCGCTCCCAGCCATGCCAGCCACAGCGGCAGAAGCAATGGCGCGGGCCCAGATGCTGTTGAACTTCCCTCCGACGGCGGACAAGATGGATGAGTGGAGAGCCACCATCCAGAGCCTCATTGGATTCGCTGAAGCCAGCAAGTCACAACAAGCGAGACCCTTGCTACTTGTGAGCTGCATTGGTAATTCCGTGAAAAGGAAGGGAGATGCAGTACAGTAGAGATAAGTATTTCCCTCAGTTATGAAACCAAGGTTATCAATCCAGTAGGAGAATCATGCAACACCTCATTAATAGTACCTGCACACAAAACAACAAATCCTTGCACCCAACGCAAACAAGGGGTTGTCAATCCCTCGGCGGTCAATTGCAAGATTAAATTGTATGGTGATAGATAGATAGATTGAACTAAAATATAAAATAAAATAAGTAAAGTAAAAGTGCAGCAAGGTATTTTTAGGATTTTTAATATATGATAGAAGTAGACCCGGGGCCATAGTTTTCACTAGAGGCTTCTCTCATGAAAATAGCATACGGTGGGTAAACCAATTACTGTTGGGCAATTGATAGAAAAATAATAATCATGATGATATCCAAGGCAATGATCATGTATATAGGCATCACGTCCGAGACAAGTAGACCGACTCCTGCCTGCATCTACTACTATTACTCCACACATCGACCGCTATCCAGCATGCATCTAGTGTATTAAGTCCATAAAGAACGGAATAACGCCTTAAGCAAGATGACATGATGTAGACAAAGTAAACTCACGCATGAATAAACCCCATCTTTTTACCCTTAATAGCAATAATACATACGTGTCATGTCCCTTTCTGTCACTGGGATTGAGCACCGCAAGTTCAAACCCATTACAAAGCACCTCTCCCATTGCAAGATAAATCAATCTAGTTAGCCAAACCAAATCAATAGATCGGAGAGAAATACGAAGCTATAATAATCATGCATAAAAGAGTTCAAAGAAGACTCAAATAATATTCATGGATAATCTTATCATAAACTCACAATTCATCAGATCCCAACAAACACACCGCAAAAAGAGATTACATCGGATAGAATTCCAAGAACATCAAGGAGAACATTGTATTGAAGATCAAAAAGAGAGAAGAAGCCATCTAGCTACTAACTATGGACCCGAAGGTCTGTGGTAAACTACTCATGCATCATCGGAAGGGCAGCAAGGTTGATGTAGAGCCCCTCCGTGATCGATTCCCCCTCCGGCAGAGTACCGGAAAAGGCCTCCAGATGGGATCTCTCGTGAACAGAAGCTTGCGGCGGTGGCGCGCCCTGGTGGCTCGTGGCCACCTCCTCTGGCTTCGGGTCTCCTCCCGAAGATTCTAGTGTCTCTTATGTCCAGAAAAAAATCTCCAAAAAGTTTCGTGACATTTGGACTTCGTTTGGTACTGATATTCTGGAAAACCAAAAACAGGCAAAAAAACAACAACTGGCACTGGGCACTAAGTTAATAGGTTAGTCCCAAAAAATGATATATAATTGCTGTAAATGTATATAAAAACATCCAAGATTGATACTATAATAGCATGGAACAATCAAAAATTATAGATACGTTGGAGACGTATCAAGCATCCCCAAGCTTAATTCATGTTCGTCCTCGAGTAGGTAAATGATAAAAACAATTTTTTTGATGTGGAATGCTACCTATCATATTCATCATATATTCTTTTCTTTTGTAGCATGGACATTTGGTCTTGAACGATTCAAAGCAATAGTCTATAGTTTGACATGAAGATATAAATAATCAAGCATACTAACAAGCAACCATATCTTTCAAAATATCAACGCTAAAGAAAGTTATCCCTAGGCAATTATGCTCAATCATTGATCCATTCATGAAACACACTCAATATTAGCTACACACAATGCACAAGTATGACAATAGTGCTCTCTAGTTGGTGCTTTGTAAGAGAAGATGGAGACTCAAAATAAAAATAAAAATTGCATAAAAGTAAATAGATAGGCCCTTCGCAGAGGGAAGCAGAGATTTGCAAATGTGCCAGAGCTCAAAGCTTAAATTAGAGAGATAAAATATTTTGAGAGGCATGCTTTTCCTGTCAACGAAAACGACCGAGAATTCCCAATATCATCCATGCTAGACACATCATAGGCGGTTCCCAAATAGAAAATAAAGTTTATTTCCTTTCCACCATTCTTTCACAATCCATGGCTAGCCGTATCCACAGGTGCCCTCCATACCAACACTTTCCAAGGAATTTTGTTGTTATTAATTTTTGATTCATTGTGGAACTGGGCATCCCTATTACCAGCCACTCTCTCGTGCAATGACAAGTGAATAAACACTCATCGTGAGAATAACACACCTAGCATGGAAAATATTGGCCACCCCCTGCCGCTTCATGAGCGGTACAGGCACACAAAACGGAAAATTATTTTAAAAAAAGAGTTGGCACATGCAAATTTACTTGGAACGGCATGGAAAAACCGCATATAGGTAGGTATGGTGGACTCATTTGGCACAACTTGGGTTTAAGGAGTTTGGATGCACAAGCAGTATTCCCGCTTAGTACAAATGAAGGCTAGCAAATAGATTGAGAAGCGACCAACCAAAAAGCGAAAACGGTCATAAACATGCATTGAACATAACTAACACCGAATAATGCACCATAAGTAGGATATAATTTCTTTACATAACTATTGACTTAATGTGCATGCATAGGGAATCACAAACCTTAACACTAATATTTTTACTAAATCAAAATTACTCACTAACATGACTCACATATTATCGTCTCCATATCGCAAAACTTTTGCAAGGAATCACACTTATCATATCCAATGATCTATATGAAAGTTTTTATTATATCCCTCTTGAATATTCATCACTTTGGAACCAAATTCATATCTTGTGCAAATTACCATTACTATTATCAACTCTCAAAAAGATATAAGTGAAGCATGAGAGTGCAAATATTTCTTCAAAATTTTAATTATCAACTCTCAAAATAATATAAGTGAGGCATGAGAGTTTAAATATTTCTTCAAATTTTTTGTCTTATCAACTCTCAAAATAATATAAGTGAAGCATGAGAGTTTAAATATTTCATCAAAATATAGCCACCGCCGTGCTCAAAAAGATTTAAGTGAAGCACTAGAGCAACTGCCTAGCTCAAAAAATTTAAGTTAAGCACATAGAGTATTCTAACAAATTATGATAAACGTGTGGCTCTCTCAAATTGGTGTGTCCACCAAAGATGATTGTGACAAACTAAAAAGCAAACAAAGCAAAGACTCATATAATACACGACACTCCAAGCAAAACACATATCATGTGATGAATAAAAATATAGCTCCAAGTAAAATTACCGATGGTTGGTAGAAGAAAGAGGGGATGCCTTCCGGGGCATCCCCAAGCTTAGACGCTTGAGTCTTCCTTGAATATTACCTTGGGGTGCCTTGGGCATCCCCAAGCTTAGGCTCTTGCCACTCCTTATTCCTTCATCCATCGTGATCTCACCCAAAACTTGAAAACTTCAATCACACAAAACTCAACAAAACCTTCGTGAGATCCGTTAGTATAACAAAATAAATCACTACTTTAAGTACTGTTGAAAACCCATTCATATTTTATTTTTGCATTATACCTACTGCATTCTAACTTCTCTCTGGCTTATACCCCCCGATACAATCCATAGTTTCATCAAAACAAGCAAGCAATGCATCAAAAACAGAATCTGTCAAATACAGAACAGTCTGCAGAGATCTATTTAAAAGCTATACCTCTGTAACTCCAAAAATTCTTAAAATTTAGGAAAACGTGGGAAATTCATATACCAAGACTGTGAAAAAATTTCAGATTTTTCTGACGCTCCAGTACAGAACTAAAATTCCAGCACTGGACGCAAAACTTTTTGTTTTCCAAACAGCATCAATTATACTATCTCCCAAATCATCCCAAAGGCATTACTTGGCACAAACACTAATTAAAACATAAAAACTCAATCATAACAGTAGCATAATTGTGAAAACACACCAGAACAGAAACAAAAAGTAAAAATTTATTTTATTCATTGGGTTGCCTCCCAACAAGCACTATTGTTTTATGCCCCTAGCTAGGCATAATGCATAGTTTTAAGTATTGTCATCTTTGGTTTCCAACTCCTCAATCACACATCCATTTTTTCTAATAGATTTAACATAGGTATTTCTCATCATCACACTTCTAGGCACAAAATCAAGAATTTTACTTTTGTGAATAGGTTCCTTAATTATATCAGTGAAATTGGGGTGCACGCTAATCATTTTAAGATCCTCATTTCCCTTACTAGAAGTAGCACCATTGGTTTTAGGAACATACATGAAGTTGCAATTTTTATTGGGAGGAGTTCTATCAATATTCTTAACAGAGGAAAAAGCCGAGCCCAAATTATTAATAATTTCTTCTATCTTATCGATTCTAGCGGGGCTTTGTTCTATTCTTTCATTAACTACCGGTTCCTTTTCCTTTAAGGTTTTCAATGCGATTCCTACCTTAGAACCAAATTGAGTTATATGATTATGAATTTTTTTATATAAATTCTCAAGATGTTCAATAGTAGGCATTTTACTTTCAATAGCTTCTAACCTTTGCATAACATGTTCCAAAGTCAAAGTTGTTTCATTAACAGTGATAGGTGGTGATCCCACTAAATTTCCCATAGCATTGAAAGCATCCATAGAGGGACACATCAAGAAATTTCCTCCGGTAATAGTATCAAGTACAAATCTATACCAAGTATTAATGCCCACATAAAAATTGCAAAGAAGGATGGTGATGGATTGCTTACGAGTTGATCTATTATGAGCGTCACAGATCCTATACCAAGCATCTTTTAAATTCTCTCCTCCCCATTGTTTAAAATTAAGAACTTCATTTTCAGGGGTAATAGTAATGAGCGAAGAACTAGCCATAATGATAAGATGAGCAAACAAGAAAAAGGTAAACGGAAAATATTTTTGTATTTTTGTAAAAACTTTTAAGAAGTGGGGGAGATGAAAATGAGAAGCAAAGGCCAATAAAATAAATGCAAGGAGATGAAAGTTTTATGCGTAGGTACTTGATAGATGTTGATAACGTCTCCCCAGCAACGGCGCCAGAAATTCTTCCTGCTACTTGTGAGCTGCGTTGGTAATTCCCTGAAGAGGAAGGGAGATGCAATACAGTAGAGATAAGTATTTCCCTCAGTTATGAAACAAAGGTTATCAATCCAGTAGGAGAATCACGCAACACTGATGTCTACTACACAACTTATTCTTGTAGACTCGTGTTGGGCCTCCAAGCGCAGAGTTTTGTAGGACAGTAGCAATTTTCCCTCAAGTGGATGACCTAAGGTTTATCAATCCATGGGAGGCGCAAGTTGAAGATGGTATCTCTCAAACAACCCTGCAACCAAATACAAGAAATCTCTTGTGTCCCCAACACACCCAATACAATGGTAAATTGTATAGGTGCACTAGTTCGGCGAAGAGATGGTGATAAAAGTGTAGTATGGATAGTAGATATAGGTTTTTGTAATCTGAAAATATAAAAACAGCAAGGTAGCAAGTAACAAAAGTGAGCACAAACGGTATTGCGATGCTTAAAAACAAGGCCTAGGGTTCATACTTTCACTAGTGCAATCTCTCAACAATGCTAACATAATTGGATCATATAACCATCCCTCAACGTGCGATAAAGAATCACTCCCAAGTTCCTATTAGCGGAGAACATAAGATAGAAATTGTTTGTAGGGTACGAAACCACCTCAAACTTATCCTTTTCGATCAATCTATTGAGCCATCCCTATAAGTGTCACGAACAGCCCTAGAGTTCGTACTAAAATAACACCATATGATACACATCAACCAACTCTAATGTCACCTAGATACTCCAATGTCACCACAAGTATCCGTGAGTAGATTATACGATATGCATCAAACAACTTCATAATCATAATATTCAATCCACACAAAGAACTCCAAGGAGCACCCCAAAGTTTCTATCGGAGAAAAGATAATGAAAACGTGCATCAACCCATATGCATAGATTACCCCAATGTCACCGCGGGAATCCGCGAGTTGAGTGCCAAAACATATATCAAGTGAATCAATATAATACCCCATTGTCACCACGGGTATTCATATGCAAGACATACATCAAGTGTTCTCAAATCTGAAATATTCAATCCGACAATAACGAAACCTCAAAGGGAAAAGATTCGATTCATCACAACAAGGATAGAGAGGGAAGAAACACCATATGATCCAACTATATTAACAAAGCTCGCGGTACATCAAGATCGTGCCAAATCAAGAACGCGCGAGAGAGAGAGATAAAACACATAGCTACTGGTACAAACCCTCAGCCCCGAGGGTGAACCACTCCCTCCTCGTCATGGAGACCGTCAGGATGATGAATATGGCCTCCGGTGATGATTCCCCCCTCCGGCAGGGTGCCGGAAAAGGGCTGTAGATTAGATCGTGGAGGTACAGAGGCTTGCGGCGGCGTAAAAACTCATCTAGGTTAACTTTCGGGGGTTTCTGAATATATATGATTTTCAGCGTTGGAATCATGTGAAGAGGTGCCACAAGGGGATCACGAGGCACCAGGGCGCGTCTGGGGGGCAGGCGCGCCCAGGTGGCTCGTGGGGCCCCTGTGGCTCTTCTGCTGCTTCCCCGAAGCTTCCCGTGTCCGTTTCCTTCCAGAAAAAATCGTCAAAAAGTTTCGCTGCATTTGGACTTCATTTGATATGGATTTTCTGGAAAACCAAAAACAAGCAAAAAACAACAACTGGCACTGGGCACTAGGTCAATATGTTAGTCCATAAAAATCATATAAAAGTCGTATAAAAGTGCACCAAAATCATACAAAACTATAATAAACATGGCATGAATACTTCATAAATTATAGATACGTTGGAGACGTATCAGCATCCCCAAGCTTAATTCCTGCTCGTCCTCGAGTAGGTAAATGATAAAAGAAATAATTTATGAAGTGTGAATGCTAGCATAGTGCATAAGTTTGATCAATGATAATTTCAATCACTTTTTCTAGCGTCAATATATATCATAATCAGTAGCTCATCTCATAAAACTTCTCATGATCAAGTAGCAAGCTATTCACATGTTTAAAGTATAGGCCATAAACTTTCTTGAAAACTAACAAACTATGTTCTCAGTCATCAAACAATTGCAATTCATCTTATTTTCAGGAAGGGTCTATGTAAGAGCTTTGATCTAGCAAATTTCACATACTCAACCATCTTTTAGTCTTCCATGATTGCTGACACTCAAAGCATATTTTTAGAACAAACCGTTTCAGTCAAACACATAGGAAGATAGGGGCTTAATGTTTCGCCTCCCAACTTATTTATCTCGGGGATAATGTCAACAATAATAATTCATGATCACCTATATTCAACTAGATATATGTGCCTGGATCTTTCCCTACTACATAATGCTTGCCAACTAAAGAATAAATAGAGCGGAATAGGGATGAACATTAATGACTCTTGCATAAAAGTAAATACAGAAAAGTAAAAGATAGGCCCTTCGCAAAGGGAAGCAGAGGTTGTCATGTGCTTTTTGTTGTTGGATGCACAAGCTCTTAATGCAAAGGAACGGCACGTTATATTGCCCCTTGTGATAGCAACCTTTATTATGCAGTTCGTCGCTTTTATTTCTTTACCATCACAAGTTCGTACAACGCTTATTTTCCCTTGCAATAAAAGATCATACATATTTTAGGAGCAATTTTTATCGCTTTTTGCACCGATGACAACTTACTTGAAGGATCTTATTCAATCCATAGGTAGATATGGTGGACACTCATGGCAAGAAACTGGGTTTAAGGGTTTTTGGGTGCACAAGTAGTATTTCTACTTAGTACGAATTTTTGGCTAGCAAAAGATCCTAAGAAAGCACCACATGTTAGAGGATCCATGACAATATAACTTCTATGTGAATATAAATAAATATAACTCATTACATTGTCTTCCTTGTCCAACGTCAACTACTTGATCAAGCTTGAAAATAATTAATGGGGGCTCACAATCATAGAAGATGTCCAAGATAGTATATTTGGTGAGTTGGTCTTCGAAGAAGCAAAATTGTGTGTCTCTCTCCACCACCGAGGCCGAGTATGTAGCCGCCGCAAGTTGTTGTGCACAATTGCTATGGATGAGGCAAACTTTAAAGGATTACGGTGTCACTTGTGACAAAGTACCTCTTTTCTGTGACAATGAAAGTGCAATCAAGATCTCCTACAATCCGGTGCAACATAGCAAGACGAAGCACATTGAGATTCGTCATCATTTCATCCGGGATCATGTCAAGCGTGGAGAGATTGATATTATTCATGTTGGAACTCAAGAGCAACTAGCGGATATTTATCAATCCGTGGGAGGCGTAGGATGAAGATGGTCTCTCTCAAGCAACCCTGCAACCAAATAACAAAGAGTCTCTTGTGTCCCCAACACACCCAATACAATGGTAAATTGTATAGGTGCACTAGTTCGGCGAAGAGATGGTGATACAAGTGTAGTATGGATAGTAGATATAGGTTTTTGTAGTACGAACAATAAAAAACAGCAAGGTAGCAAGTAAAAAAAGTGAGCATAAACAGTATTGCAATGCTTAGAAACAAGGCCTTGGGTTCATACTTTCACTAGTGCAATCTCTCAACGATGCTAACATAATTGGATCATATAACCATCCCTCAACGTGCGATAAAGAATCACTCCCAAGTTCCTATTAGTGGAGAACATAAGATAGAAATTGTTTGTAGGGTACGAAACCACCTCAAAGTTATCCTTTCCAATCGATCTATTGAGCCATTCTTATAAGTGTCACAAACAGCCCTAGAGTTCGTACTAAAATAACACCATATGATACACATCAACCAACTCTAATGGCACCTAGATACTCCAATGTCACCACAAGTATCCGTGAGTTGATTATACGATATGCATCAAACAACTTCATAATCATAATATTCAATCCACACAAAGAACTCCAAGGAGTACCCCAAAGTTTCAATCAGAGAAAAGATAATGAAAACATGCATCAACCCCTATGCATAGATTACCCCAATGTCACCTCGAGAATCCGCGAGTTGAGTGCCAAAACATATATCAAGTGAATCAATATAATACCCCATTGTCACCACGGGTATTCATATGCAAGACATACATCAAGTGTTCTCAAATCTGAATATTCAATCCGACAATAACGAAACCTCAAAGGGAAAAGATTCGATTCATCACAACGAAGATAGAGAGGGAATAAACACCATATGATCCAACTATATTAACAAAGCTCGCGGTACATCAAGATCGTGCCAAATCAAGAACACGAGAGAGAGAGAGAGAGAGAGATCAAACACATAGCTACTAGTACATACCCTTAGTCCCAAGGGTGAACTACTCCCTCCTCATCATGGAGACCGCCGGGATGATGAAGATGGCCTCCGGTGATGATTCCCCCCTCCGGCAGGGTGCCGAAAAAGGGCTGTAGATTAGATCATGGAGGTACAGAGGCTTGCGGCGGCGTAAAAACTCATATAGGTTAACTTTCGGGGGTTTCTGAATATATATGATTTTTTGGAGTTGGAATCACGCGAAGAAGGGCCACAGGGGGCCCACGAGGCACCAGGGCGCGCCTGGGGGGGGTGGCGCGCCCTGGTGGCTCGTGGAGCCCCTGTGGGTCTTCTGGCCTCCTCCCGAAGCTTCTAGTGTCTCTTATGTTCCAGAAAAAATCTTCAAAAAGTTTCGTTGTATTTGGACTTCATTTGATATAGATTTTCTAGAAAACCCAAAACAAGCAAAAAACAGCAACTGGCACTGGGCACTAGGTCAATATGTTAGTCCATGAAAATCATATAAAAGCCATATAAAAGTGCACCAAAATCATACAAAACTATAATAAACATGGCATGAATACTTCATAAATTATAGATACGTTGGAGACGTATCAGCATCCCCAAGCTTAATTCCTACTCGTCCTCGAGTAGGTATATGATAAAAGAAATAATTTATGAAGTGTGAATGCTAGCATAGTGCATAAGTTTGATCAATGATAATTTCAATCAGTTTTTCTAGCATCAATATATATCATAATCAGTAGCTCATCTCATAAAACTTCTCATGATCAAGTAGCAAGCTATTCACATGTTTAAATTATAGGCAATAAACTTTCTTGAAAACTAACAAACTATGTTCTCGGTCATCAAACAATTGCAATTCATCTTATTTTCAGGAAGGGTCCATGTAAGAGCTTTGATCTAGAAAATTCGACATACTCAACCATCATTTAGTCTTCCATGATTGCTGACACTCAAAGCATATTTTTAGAACAAACCGTTTCAGTCAAACACATAGGAAGATAGGGGCTTAATGTTTCGCCTCCCAACTTATTTATCTTAGGGATAATGTCAACAATAATAACTCATGATCATCTATATTCAACTGGATATATGTGCCTGGATCTTTCCCTACCACATAATGCTTGCCAACTAAAGAATAAATAAAGCGGAATAGGGATAAACATTAATGACTCTTGCATAAAAGTAAATACAGAAAAGTAAAAGATAGGCCCTTCACAGAGGGAAGCAGAGGTTGTCATGCGCTTTTTGTTGTTGGATGCACAAGCCCTTAATGCAAAGGAACGTCACGTTATATTGCCCCTTGTGATAGCAACCTTTATTATGCAGTCCGTCGCTTTTATTTCTTTACCATCACAAGTTCGTACAACGCTTATTTTCCCTTACAATAAAAGATCATACATATTTTAGGAGCAATTTTTATTGCTTTTTGCACCGATGACAACTTACTTGAAGGATCTTATTCAATCCATAGGTAGATATGGTGGACACTCATGGCAAGAAACTGGGTTTAATGGTTTTTGGATGCACAAGTAGTATCTCTACTTAGTACGAATTTTTGGGTAGCAAAAGATCCTAAGCAAACACCACATGTTAGAGGATCCATGACAATATAACTTATATGTGAATATAAACAAACATAACTCATTACGCTGTCTTCCTTGTCCAACGTCAACTACTTGATCAAGCTTGAAAATAATTAATGCGGGCTCACAATCATAGAAGATGTCCAAGATAGTATATTTATATGTGAAATTTCTCTTCCTTCAAAATTCTTTCATGAATTGTTCAAGTGACCAATGCTATGTTTGTTAACTTTCAATAAAATTTACCACTTATACTTCTTGTATGTGAAGTCACTACTCCCCATGGGACAAGCATATGAAGAATATAAATTTCAACTTTATGATATTCAATTCATTTCAATAATTTACTCATAGGATATAAGTGAAGAACAAGAGTAAATGACAAACTACTCCAAAAAGATATATGTGAAGACCAAATGAGTAGTTAAGTAAATAGGTAGCTATGTGAGGACTCTCTCTCACTTAAAAAATTCAGATATTGATAATTTTATTTAAACAGCAAAGAAAACAAAATAAAATGACATTCCACGAATAGCACACATCATGTGAAGAAGCAAAAACTTAGGCTCAACCAAAACTGACCGATAATTGTTGATGAAGAAAGGTGGGATGCCTACCGGGGCATCCCCAAGCTTAGATGCTTGAGACTTCTTGAAATATTATATTGGGATGCCTTAGGCATCCCCAATCTTGAGATTTTGTGTCTCCTTAATTCCTCTCATATCACGGTTTCTATAAATCTTAAAAACTTCATCCACAAAAAACTCAACAAGAACTCGTGAGATAAGTTAGTATTAATCAACTCAAAACCCTAACATTCTCTACTGTAGAAAATCACAAAAACTATAATTAAAAATTGCATAATAAATGCCTCTTCATATTTAATACTCCTATCCTCAAATAGAAACATTAAACACGCAAACATATGCAAATAATGCAACTATAACATCAATCTGCCAAAACAAAACAGTCTGTAAAGGGTGAATAAGAATCCATACTTCCCTAACTCCAAAAATTATGAAACATTACCACGTGACCGAGAACTAATGCATGCTTACTGTGTAAAAATTTCAGATTTTTATCATGTTCTGACTATTCAGGAATATTCTGGACATAACAGAAAACTTTCTGTTTTCAAACAGCAACACATGAACTTGCAAACTGAGCATGGTAAAGGCTATAATTGGTATTTTATTGAAATAAATGATACAAAACATGATTATTGATATCATCAAGCAAATATAAACATAAGAAAATGACGCTCCATGCAAAACTCATATTATGTGACGAATAAAAATATAGCTCCAAGTGAGGTTACCGATAGTGTTGAAGACGAAAGAGGGGATGCCTTCCGGGGCATCCCCAAGCTTAGACGCTTGAGTCTTCCTTGAATTTAACCTTGGGGTGCCTTGGGCATCCCCAATCTTAGGGTATTGCCACTCCTTATTCTCCTCATATCGATATCTCACCCAAAACTTGAAAACTTCAATCACACAAAACTTAACGGAACTTCGTGAGATAGGTTAGTATGATAAAAATAAATCATCCACTTAGGTAATGTCAAGAAAAGATTCATAATTGTTCTCACATAATTACTACTGTATTCTATCATTTCAATAATTTATATTACTCAATATAAGCTATGGAAACACTAAAACAAGCAAACTATGCATCGAAAACAGAATCTGTCGAAAACAGAACATCGTGTAGTGAGCGATTTAAAAACCATATTTCTGTACCTCCAAAAATTCTGAAAAATTAGGAAAACGTCAAAAAATTGTAACCCAATACTTTTTAAAAATTTCAGAATTTTCTCACGCTCCAGTACAGAATAGAAATTCCAGCACTGGACGCAAAAGTTTCTGTTTTTGCACAAAATCAAATCAACAAGCATCCACACTATCCCAAAGGCTTTAGTTGGCACATTATTGAAAGAAAACATATAAAACATGATTACCACAGTAGCTTAATCATGTTAACACACAAAAACAGTAAGGATAAATATTGGGTTGTCTCCCAACAAGCGCTTTTCTTTAATGCCTTTTTAGCTAGGCATGATGATTTTAATGATGCCAACATAAAAAGTGAAGAATTGAAACATAACGGGAGCATCATGAATCATATGTTCCTCTCTCATAATAATTTTCAGTAGAATAATGAATAGATTCATCAATATAGCTATCATATAAAGCATTCTTTTCATGATCCACAAGCATAGGATTTTTATTACTCTCCACACAAGCAATTTTCTTCTCATTCATAATAGTGGGAGTATCATATGAAACTCGAATACTATAAATTGTTTCCACATTAAAAGAGTAATGTTTAGTAAAAGGGTATTCATAATTATGACAAGTATAATAATAATCATCAGTATTTTTCATAACATAAGTATCATCAAATTAATCATCATAGATAGGAGGCATGAAATCATCATAACAAATTTGATCATTCAAAGTAGGGGGACTAAAAAGATCATCTTCATTAATTATAACATCTCCAAGCTTGGGAAAAACATCAATTGCAGCAAATAAATTCTCAAAAATGTCATTCTCATCAAACATAGCATCCCCAAGCTTGTTAGTTTGCATATCATTAGCATTATCACTATTATCATCAATAGTATGAATAGCACCAATAGTAAAACAATTATTATCATCATAATTTTCCAAATTGGCACCATAAAGATTTTCAAGATTATAAGAGGTATCATTATCTTCCCAATCATAATCATCAAAATGAGTAATAGGCATAACAAAATCATCCTCAACAATTCCTTCAGACATTGTGCCATAAGCAAAGAAGCAATATCATCATCAAGTGTATCATCTTCCACAATTGTTTTTGATTCATTCTCATGAGGCACAACAATAATAGGAGCAACATCATTTGGGAGGGATACCTTTTTACCTCTATTCTTTCTTCTTTCCTTCTTCTTCACCACATCATGTGTGGGTTTAATCAATTTTTCTGAGCTTCTTATTGATGAGATTGGTTGAATAGGGAGCTCCTTCTCGTCACCTATTTCATCATAAGAAAAAATAGGAGGATTTTGGGAAACCTCTTCCCCTTCATTAGTATTCTCTTCATCTTCTATTTGTTTTCTTGTCTTTAAATAATTGTCAATATAAGGATTCTCAATGCAATTTACCGCACAATACATATAAATTTCCTCTAGATCAAAGACATTATAAAGACGAATAATATGAGGCAACCTCAATTCCATTTTTTTGTAGTTTTCTTTTATAAACCAAACTAGTGATAAAACAAGAAACTAAAAGATTCGATTGCAAGATCTAAAGATATACCTTCAAGCACACACCTCCCCGGCAACGGCGCCAGAAAAGAGCTTGATGTCTACCACACAACTTATTCTTGTAGACTCGTGTTGGGCCTCCAAGCGCAGAGTTTTGTAGGACAGCAGCAATTTTCCCTCAAGTGGATGACCTAAGGATTATCAATCCGTGGGAGGCATAGGATGAATATGGTCTCTCTCAAGCAACCCTGCAACCAAATAACAAAGAGTCTCTTGTGTCCCCAACACACCCAATACAATGGTAAATTGTATAGGTGCACTAGTTAGGCAAAGAGATGGTGATACAAGTGTAGTATGGATAGTAGATATAAGTTTTTGTAGTGCGGACACTAAAAAACAACAAGATAGCAAGTAACAAAAATGAGCATAAACGGTATTGCAATGCTTAGAAACAAGGCCAAGGGTTCATACTTTCACTAGTGCAATCTCTCAACAATGCTAACATAATTGGATCATATAACCATCCTTCAACGTGCGATAAAGAATCACTCCCAAGTTCCTATTAGCGGAGAACATAAGATAGAAATTGTTTGTAGGGTACGAAACCACCTCAAAGTTATCCTTTCCGATCGATCTATTGAGCCATTCCTATAAGTGTCACAAACAGCCCTAGAGTTCGTACTAAAATAACACCATATGATACACATTAACCAACTCTAATGTCACCTAGATACTCCAATGTCACCACAAGTATCCGTGAGTTGATTATACGATATGCATCAAACAACTTCATAATCATAATATTCAATCCACACAAAGAACTCCAAGGAGTACCCCAAAGTTTCTATCGGAGAAAAGATACTGAAAACGTGCATCAACCCCTATGCATAGATTACCCCAATGTCACCTCGGGAATCCACGAGTTGAGTGCCAAAACATATATCAACTGAATCAATATAATACCCCATTGTCACCACGGGTATTCATATGCAAGACATACATCAAGTGTTCTCAAATCTGAATATTCAATCCGACAATAACGAAACCTCAAAGGGAAAAGATTCGATTCATCACAACAAAGATAGAGAGGGAAGAAACACCATATGATCCAACTATATTAACAAAGCTCGTGGTACATCAAGATCGTGCCAAATCAAGAACACGAGAGAGAGAGAGAGAGATCAAACACATAGCTACTAGTACATACCCTCAGCCCCGAGGGTGAACTACTCCCTTCTCGTCATGGAGACCGCCGGGATGATGAAGATGGCCTCCGGTGATGATTCCCCCTCCGGCAGGGTGCCGAAAAAGGGTTGTATATTAGATCGTGGAGGTACAGAGGCTTGCGGCGGCGTAAAAACTCATCTAGGTTAACTTTCGGGGGTTTATGAATATATATGATTTTTTGGCGTTGGAATCACGCGAAGAAGGGCCACAGGGGGCCCACGAGGCACCAGGGCGCGCCTGGGGGGTGGCGCGCCCTGGTGGCTCGTGGAGCCCCTGTGGGTCTTCTGTCCTCCTCCCGAAGCTTCTAGTGTCTCTTATGTTCCAGAAAAAATCTTCAAAAAGTTTCGCTGCATTTGGACTTCATTTGATATAGATTTTCTGGAAAACCAAAAACAAGGAGAAAACAACAACTGACACTGGGCACTAGGTCAATATGTTAGTGCATGAAAATCATATAAAAGCCATATAAAAGTGCACCAAAATCATACAAAACTATAATAAACATGGCATGAATACTTCATAAATTATAGATACGTTGGAGACGTATCAAACACCTCGTTAACAGTACCTGCACACAAAATGACAAATCCTTGCACCCAACGCAAACAAGGGGTTGTCAATCCCTCGGCGGTAAATTGCAAGATTAAATTGTATGGTGATAGATAGATATATAGATAGATAGAACTAAAATATAAAATAAAATAAAGAAAGTAAAAGTGCAGCAAGGTATTTTTAGGATTTTTAATATATGATAGAAGTAGACCCGGGGGCCATAGTTTTCACTAGAGGCTTCTCTCATGAAAATAGCATACGGTGGGTAAACAAATTACTGTTGGGCAATTGATAGAAAAGCAAATAATCATGATGATATCCAAGGCAATGATCATGTATATAGGCATCGCGTCCGAAACAAGTAGACCGACTCCTGCCTGCATCTACTACTATTACTCAACACATTGACCGCTATCCAGCATGCATCTAGTGTATTAAGTCCAAAAAGAACGGAGTAACGCCTTAAACAAGATGACATGATGTAGACAAAGTAAACTCATGCATGAATAAACCCCATCTTTTTACCCTTAATAGCAATGATACATACGTGTCATGTCCCTTTCTGTCACTGGGATTGATCACCACAAGATCGAACCCATTACAAAGCACCTCTCCCATTGCAAGATAAATAATCATGCATAAAAGATTTCAGAGAAGACTCAAATAATATTCATGGATAATCTGATCATAAACTCACAATTCATCGGATCCCAACAAACACACCGCAAAAAGTGATTACATCGGATAGAACTCCAAGAACATCGAGGAGAACATTGTATTGAAGATCAAAAAGAGAGAAGAAGCCATCTAGCTACTAACTATGGACCCGAAGGTCTGTGGTAAACTACTCACGCATCATCAGAAGGGCAGCAAGGTTGATGTAGATCCCCTCCGTGATCGATTCCCCCTTCGGCGGAGTACCGGAAAAGGCCTCCAGATGGGATCTCTCGAGAACAGAAGGTTGCGGCGGCGGAAAAAGTATTTCTTGGACTCCTTTATTGGTTTCCCGATTTTAGAGAATTTATAGTGGTGGAATTAGGTCAAAAGGGGCAAAGGTGGGCCCATGAGGCACCAGGGCGCGCCTGCCCCCCAGGCGCGCCCTGGTGGCTCGTGGCCACCTCCTCTGGCTTCTGACCTCCTCCCAAAGCTTCTAGTGTCTCTTATGTCCAGAAAAAAAATTCCAAAAAGTTTCGTGGCATTTGGACTTCATTTGGTACTGATATTCTGGAAAACCAAAAACAGGCAAAAAACAGCAACTGGCACTCGGCACTAAGTTAATAGGTTAGTCCCAAAAAATGATATATAATTGCTGTAAATGTATATAAAAACATCCAAGATTGATACTATAATAGCATGGAACAATAAAAAAATATAGATATGTTGGAGACGTATCAACCCTCACAACGCCCACGAACAGCACCAGTAGCTCCGACTGGTGGCCGTGTCGAAGGTGCCGCGCCAACGGTGCAGTCACCTCCGCGGCAACAACCCCAACAGCAGCAACAGAATCAGCAACCACGACAAACTCACTGATCTGGTGAACCCGACGAGATGTCGATGGCTTCATCGGATCCGCGAGCGCGGCAAGATCAGCGGTAAGTGCTGCAAGACAGGCGGGTACAGGATGCCCGCACTACCATTGAAAGGCGCCGGGAGGTGCGCCGTCAATCTGACACGCGCAACGGTCCAGTTGTCGATGAGCCTGCGCCCGGGGTTGGCGGGTATCTACCTTATGAGGTTGGGTGCCCAGCCTTCACTCGTGAGCTGCGGCAAGTCCGCTGGCCGTCAACCCGAGCCTTCAAACCAGAGTTGCCAGAGAAGTACGACGGCAAGCTGAACCCGGCGAAGTTCTTGGGCATCTACACGATTGTCGTGAAAGCTGCCGGGGGAAGAGATGAAAAGGTTCTCGCCAATTATTTTCCATTGATGCTCAAACCCAATGTAAGATCTTGGCTGATGAACTTGCCAGAGGACTCCATTTCCTCATGGTCCGATCTATGCAACGAGTTCATTGGTTCTTTTACCGGAGGCCACAAGGCTCCTAGTCAGCCCAACGACTTGCAGGTGATCCGACAAAGAGATGGTGAGTCCCTGCGGAAGTATATTCAAAGGTTCAGTCGCGTGCACCGCAACATTCCAGATGTGCACTCCGCGGCCGTGATTGCCGCCTTTCACACGAATGTGTGCAATCGGAAGATGCGAGAGAAGTTGAACACCGGCAAGTACTTTCCGGCAGAGCTCCCAGAAGCCGCCGGCAAAAAGGTTGCCAGGAACAACACTACGGTAGCCAGTGAGCAGCAGCCTCTAGCAGAACATCAAGTTCTTGCCGTTGAGACAAGCGCTCCTACATCCGAAGAGATGCCTTTAGTCCTTATCGTCGAGTCGCAGGCTCCGACATGGGCACAACAGATAGTTCATTTCCTTCAAACAGGAGAACTTCTCGAGGACCAAGAAGAAGCTGAGAAAGTAGCCCATCAGTCAAGTATGTGTCAGTTTGTTGACAACATTCTGCATAGAAAAAGACCAAATGGAGTGAAATTGAAATGCATTTGCCGGGAAGATGGACTGAAGCTGTTGGCAGAAATACATGGAGGCATATGTGGCTCTCACATAGGTTCAAGAGCGCTTGTCGGCAAAGCTTTCCGGCAAGGTTTTTATTGGCCTACTGCTCTCTAGGATGCAACTGAGCTAGTAACCAAGTGTGAAGCATGCCAGTTTCATTCGAAGAACATACATCAGCCAGCTCAAGCCCTTCAAACAATCCCTCTCTCCTGGCCCTTCTCGGTCTGGGGGCTCAACATCTTGGGCCCCTTTCCCCGTGCTACTGGGGGTTTGAGTTCTTGTATGTTGCAATCGACAAGTTCACAAAGTGGCCTGAGGTAGAGCCGGTGAGGAAGGTGACAGCACAATCAGCCGTCAAGTTCTTTAAGGGACTAGTTTGCCGTTTTGGTATTCCTAACAGAATCATCACAGACAATGGCACACAGTTCATGAGCCGCACCTTCATGCAATACATCCAAGACCTTGGAAGCAAGATTTGTTTTGCGTTTGTTGCTCACCCGAGAAGCAATGGACAAGCAGAGAGGGCAAATGCTGAAGTGTTGCGAGGCCTCAAGACAAGAACTTTCGATGGGCTTCACAAATGTGGAAGGCGTTGGATTGATGAGTTGCCGGCGGTTCTTTGGTCACTCAGGACAACACCAAATCGAGCCACCGGCCAAACACCCTTCTCCCTAGTCTATGGTGCAGAAGCGGTGCTCCCCACGGAACTCACATGTGGGTCACCTTGAGTGCTTGCCTATGATGAGGCAGAGCAAGAGCAGCTGCGGCAAGATGACACCACGCTCCTTGAGGAAGATCGTCTTCGGGCGGCTATGCGAGCTGCACGCTACCAGCAAGCTTTGCGCCGCTACCATAGCCGCAAAGTTCATGCCCGGAGTCTTGAGGAAGGCGACCTTGTTCTTCGGCGCATTCAGTCCGCCAAGAAATCAAACAAGTTGACGCCAAAGTGGGAAGGCCCTTATCGGGTAGTGCGAGTCACCAGACCTGGCGCAGTCCGTCTGGAGACTGAAGATGGCATCCCAGTGCAAAACTCATGGAATATTGAGCATTTTCGCAAGTTCTATCCATAGGGCACAGTTGCTTCAAGTGATCATTTTTACAACAGGAAACACAACAAAGAAAAAGCTAAGTTGAAAAACTTTGAAACAAATTCTTTGTTGTATTTGCGATTTTCCTTGAATGATTTTTGTCTTTGTATGAGAAACTACACACTAAGGAACCTTGTCGTAATCCGTTACGCTCTTACTTTGTTTCGAGTCCGCTCAACAATTTAAGTAGCCGCACTGAAAATGTCAAATGAAAACTTGCCTGTAGTGGCACTTCCAGCAAGCTGCTAAGGATCCGTTCCTCGAGCGCTCACGGCAAGTGTGCGCACCATCAAGCTTCCGGCAAGCATATGGTATAAGAAATCATGTAGAAGACAGAATGAAACAAGGAACATAGCATACATTTACTCTCAAACAGTCTGAATTGCATTACATCACAAGTACGGTGCAGATCTAACTTAAGATTAAATGTGTCTTTTACATGACAGCACTGGGGATGAATGCAACGACAAGGCTAGTTCCGAAGATTGCCTTCGTGCCTGGGAACAAGAAGGAACTTGTCGGCCAGTGGAGCAATAACATTGTCAATGGCCCTGATATCAGTATTCTCCGGCAAGGTCCTGAATATCCCGGAGAGATCGACGTCAGGATTACGGTAGGCGACCTTGATGAGCACCTTGTAAAGGACGTCGCGTCCAAATTGACGGGATTCATCAGCAAACGAAGCGGATCTATCCTCATGATAAGTCTTCAAGGCATCTATGAGACCCTCGAAGAACTTGGTCAGTCTGGCACTGGCAGTCTCCTTATCGTTGACAGTGAAGCTCTAACTCCTCATATCCATGATGGCGAGCTGAGAAGTTATGCGTTCAGCTATATTAACAAGTCTGCCGGTCTAGAGGGAGAGGGCTTCTCGCAGCTCCTCAAACTTGTTCTCAGCATCTTCTCGCGAGGCCTCTTCAGCTTCAAGCTTCTCTGTCAAGATTGTCTCCCTCGCCTTGGTGGACTCAAGATCCTTCTCCAGGGTGGCAAGTCTGGCTTTCAAATCTTCCATGGCTTTAACAGTCTTGTCGAGATCTTGGGTTTTAGACGACTGCTGCGTCTGCAGTTCCTCTAGGGTATGAGCTGCTTTCCGCGCTGTGCCTTTGAGATCCTCGATCTCCTTGCTGTTGCCGGTGAGGTTTTCCTTCAATTTGTTCACCTGGAATTCTAGCTCTATCTTGGCAGCGGCGGCAGCGGCAGCTTCATCAGTGACCTCCTTGAGTTTGGCGGCACTCTCTTGATCTTGTGTTTCAATAGACTCTTTGTGGTTCTTCTCCAACTCTTGTGTCCTTTGCTCAAGGAGTTTTTCAATTTCTTCATCCTTGCCGCGAAGCTTGGCGGCAAGGGCCTCTTCTTGTGCGGCAAGATCCTTTTCCCTGGCGTTGAGCTGTGCCTCGCGCTCTGCCAACTTGTCGTCGAAGGCTGCTGCCTTTTCCTGGGCAGCGACAAGTTTTTCCTCCTGCTTCCTCAGGTTGCGAGATTGCCCGTTGTACCATGAACGGATCTCCTCTGCTTTCTCTTTTAGTTTATCTTCGGCCAGCCCCAAGGCCTTGTGCTCTTCCTGAAGTTTGACCCAGCGTTTGCTGTAATGATCTTGCACATCCTTAAAATCGGCAGTCGTGGTTTCTAGGAAGGCAAGATCTGCCGCGTTGTCGGCAGCGTCGTCGGCTTCAGTGGTCCTTTGGGAGAAGGGAGCTAAAATCCGGGCAACCTCGTGGTCGAAGTTTAGTCCTCCAGTACCAGACAAGCTGGGGGCTTCAGATCCTTGCAGGGGAGTAGCAAGAGTCAAGGTATCCATCAAGATTTGGGTCGGGGGCTCGGCAAGTTGGATTTCAGGATTTGCCCTACCGGCGTCAACTGGCACCATTTCTGTGCTCGTCTAGATGGGAGCAAATGTGTTGTCAGGGGACTTCTCTGATTCTCTAGCAACTTCCCTTGCTTCCTCGATAGCAGATCTGGTGGCCTCTTCAGCAGAAATCTTGGCGGCTTCATCAGCAGCATCCTTTGCAATGTCTGCTACATCTGCAAGAATTTCTCCTTCTTCGGGAGAAGCTATAACTGCAAGATGGGATAGAAGCAAAGAGAAAAGTGAGATTCAATTTGCAAGTCAAGTTCAAGAAAACAAAAATTGGGAAAGTATTTAGAGGCAAGTGGATACCTGTTGATGCTTGTTGGGGAAGGGTGGTTCCTTCCCCGGCAACTTCGGTTGCCGGCGCACGGTCATCGGCAGCTTCGCTTGCCGGGGCGACCTCAGTGCAGACAGGCTCATCAGCGGAGGCCCTTGTCGGAGGAGCGCTCCCCGGGACGATAGTTGACGGAGGAGCCACAGTAGGATCCGCCTCTGGGCACTTTTCCTCTTGGCGGCCTCCTCCTATCTCTTTGTCGGGCTCAGAAGAGGGAACTTCAGTACCGGCGCCTGCGAGCGGGAACTGCACCACAGTCTCATGCAGGGGGCTGGGCTGGGGGCTGATGACGGTGATATCAGCAGATGTGACCCCCTGCCCAGCACTTGTCGTCAACTCGTGTTCTGTTGCACCTCTTGTTCGCTTCGCCCTGTGTACGAGCGGTTCTACATCTCTGAAGACAAAAGAAATCAAGTCAAATAACAATCAAGGCAAGATCAAGATTTGATGAAGATAACTGACTATACTTACTCCTCGTCTTCGGGTTCACTAAGGACTGAGAGGTCATATCTCTCCGACGGAGGCGACTCCCTGGCCCTCTTGAGTACCGGTGGAGGCGAAGATGCCTGCTGAGAAGACCCAACCCCACCAGCAATTCCTTGCTGGGAAGGTGGACGTTGAGCTTGAGGACGCCGAGTCGATTGCCGACGCACCTCTTGCTGCTGGCCAGTTTTGGTAGTCGTCTTCTTCACAGCGGGGCCAGCCCCTGACGAAGAAGGGCGCACTACCTCCTGGCTGGACGCTTTTCGAAGAGTGCGCGCTTTCTTCTTTGGAGCTTGGGGATCTTCTTTTTCTTCGAGTTCTCCAGCAACTTCTTCCCCGGCAGGATTTTCTTGGCGCTCTTCGGCAACCTCTTCATCGGGGGTCTCTTCCTCCCCTTCGGTTGCCGCGGCCCGGGAACCACTGGCCCTGCTGGCCTTCAAGGCCTCCTCGGCCTTGCAGGCGATAAACGCCAGTTCTTCATCTCTGGTGGCTTGGACGAGGTCCTTCTCTTCACGAGTGGCCCTCTCTGTCAAGTTTGAAGCCCAAGTCATTTCATCCTCAAGTGAGGGCAGCTCCCAGTCAGCTTCAACTCCTTGGGCGTTACACGCTGGCATCATGGCCATGATGGAGTCCTTGGCAGAGTTGATATGCAGTGGCACAACCTTGGCCGCCAAGTGAAACTTGTCGGAAACCCTGAACAGCTGATGGCAGAGACTGATGTGCTGCATAACCGTCAAGTTGTTGCGGAGTCCAGGATATAGTCACATGATATCAGCTGCATTCTGGTACTCCCAGGTATACCTCTACCTCTTCTGCAGCGGCGCGATGCGTCGCGGAGGAAGTCAGCTCCCACCATTTCAATCGTCAGCTCGACAGACTGGAGGCGAGCAATCCGGTTCAGTGCCGGGCCAAGCTTCTTGTCGCTGGTGCCAAGGTCACTCCAATTCTTGCCGTGGTCAATCTTCTCTGTGTGCGGCAAGCAAAAGTTTGGGAAATCCTTCTCTTTGATCCAGCACCACTCTACCCGCCACTCTTCCCATTTCAGATGCAGCAGCCCGGTGCTGCTTGTAGCTTGCGTTGGTATTTTCCCCGAAGAGGAAGGGATGATGCATCATAGTAGAGATAAGTATTTCCCTCAGTTATGAAACCAAGGTTATCGAACCTGTAGGAGAATCACGCAACACCTCGTTAGCAGCACCTGCACACAAACACCAAATCCTTGCACCCAACGCAAACGAGAGGTTGCCAATCTCTCGGCGGTTAATTGGAAGATTAAATTGTATGTGATAGATAGATTGATCGAAATAAAAATACAAAATAAAATAAATAAATGAAAATGGTAGCAATATTTTTAAGGTTTTAGTAATATGATTTAGATAGACCCGGAGGCCATAGGTTTCACTAGAGGCTTCTCTCAAGAAAATAGCATACGGTGGGTAGACAAATTACTGTTGGGCAATTGATAGAAAAGCAAATAATCATGACGATATCCAAGGCAATGAACATGTATATAGGCACCACATCCGAGACAAGTAGACCGACTCCTGCGTGCATATACGACTATTACTCCACACATCGACCGCTATCCAGCATGCATCTAGTGTATTAAGTCCATAAAGAACGGAGTAACGCCTTAAGAAAGATGACATGATGTAGACAAGATAAACTCACGTATGAATAAACCCATCTTTTTACCCTTAATAGCAACAATACATACGTGTCATGTCCCTTTCTGTCACTGGGATTGAGCACCGCAAGATCGAACCCATTACAAAGCACCTCTTCCCATGGCAAGATAAATCAACTCAGTTGGCCAAACCAAATCAATAGATCGGAGAAGAAATACGAGGCTATAATAATCATGCATAAAAGAGTGCAGCAAAGACTCAAATAATATTCATGGATAATCTGATCATAAACTCACAATTCATCGGATCCCAACAAACACACCGCAAAAAGTGATTACATCGGATAGAACTCCAAGAACATCGAGGAGAACATTGTATTGAAGATCAAAAAGAGAGAAGAAGCCATCTAGCTACTGCCTATGGACCCGAAGGTCTGTGGTAAACTACTCACGCATCATCGGAAGGGCAGCAACGTTGATGAAGAACCACTCCGTGATCGATTCCCCCTCTGGCGGAGTACCGGAGAAGGCCTCCAGATGGGATCTCTCTGGAACATAAACTTGCGGCGGCGGAAAAAGTATTTCGTGGACTCCCCTGAGGGTTTCTGATTTTTCCTGAATTTATAGTGGTGGAATTAGGTCAAACGGAGCAAAGGGGGGCCCACGAGGCACCAAGGCGCGCCTGCCCCCCCCCCCCCTGGTGGCTCGTGGCCACCTCCTGGGTCTTCTGGCCCTCTCCCAAAGCTTCTAGTGTTTATCTTGTCCAGAAAAAAATCTCCGAAAAGTTTCGTGGCATTTGGACTTCGTTTGGTATTGATTTTTTGTAAAACAAAAACAGGGCAGAAAACAACAACTGGCACTGGGCACTAAGTTCATTGGTTAGTCTCCAAAAATGATATATAATTGCTGTAAATGATTATAAAAACATCTAAGATTGATAATATAACAGCGTGGAACAATAAAAAACTTATAGATATGTTGGAGACGTATCAGCATCCCCAAGCTTAATTCCTGCTCGTCCTCGAGTAGGTAAATGATAAAAACAGAATTTTTGATGTGGAATGCTGCCTATCATCTTCATCACATATTCTTTTCTTTTGTAGCATGGACATTGGACTTGAATGATTCAACGCAATAGTCTATAATTTGACATGAAAATATAAATACTCAAGCATGCTAACAAGCAACCATGTCTTTCAAAATATCAACGCTAAAGAAAGTTATCCCTAGCCCATTATGCTCAATCATTGATCCATTCATGAAACACACTCAAATATTAGCTACACACAGTGCACAAGAATGACAATTGTGCTCTCTAGTTGGTGCTTTATAAGAGAAGATGGAGACTCAAAGTAAAAATAAAAATTGCATAAAATTAAATAGATAGGCCCTTCGCAGAGGGAAGCCGAGATTTGCTAATGTGCCAGAGCTCAAGGCTTAAATTAAAGAGATAAAAATATTTTGAGAGGCATGCTTTTCCTGTCAACGAAAATGACCGAGAATTCCCAATATTTTCCATGCTAGACACATCATAGGCGGTTCCCAAACAGAAAGTAAAGTTTATTTCCTTTCCACCATTTCTTTCATAATCCATGGCTAGCCGTATCCATGGTGCCCTCCATACCAACACTTTCCAAGGAATTTTGTTGTTATTAATTTTGATTTCATTATGGGACTAGGCATCCCTATTACCAGCCACTCTCTCGTGCAATGACAAGTGAATAAACACTCATCGTGAGAATAACACACCTAGCATGGAAAATAATGGCCACCCCCTGCCGCTTCATGAGCGGTACGGGCACACAAAACGGAAAAATTATTTTGAAAATTAGAGTTGGCACACGCAAATTTACTTGGAATGGCATTGAAATACCGCATATAGGTAGATATAGTGGACTCATTTGGCACAACTTGGGATTAAGGATTTTGGATGCACAAGCAGTATTTCCGCTTAGTACAAATGAAGGCTAGCAAAAGATTGAGAACCAACCAACCAAAAAACGAAAACGGTCATAAACATGCATTGAACATAACTAACACCGAATAATGCACCATAAGTAGGATATAATTTCACTGCATAACTATTGACTTAACATGCATGCATAGGGAATCACAAACCTTAACACTAATATTCTTACTAAATCACAATTACTCACTAACATGACTCACATATTATCATCTCCATATCGCAAAACTATTGCAAGGAATCACACTCATCATATCCAATGATCTATATGAAAGTTTTTATTTATATCCCTCTTGAATATTCATCACTTTGGGACCAAATTCATATCTTGTGCAAATTACCGTTACTATCATCAACTCTCAAAAAGATTTAAGTGAAGCATGAGAGTGCAAATATTTCTTCAAAATTTCAATCTTATCAATTCTCAAAATAATATAAGTGAAGCATGAGAACTCATTTCTTCAAAATATAGCCACCACCGTGCTCAAAAAGATTTAAGTGAAGCACTAGAGCAACTGCCTAGCTCAAAAAATTTAAGTGAAGCACATAGAGTATTCTAACAAATTATGATAACGTGTGGCTCTCTCAAGATAGGTTTGTTTAGCAAAGATGATTGTAACAAACTAAAAAGCAAACAAAGCAAAGACTCATATAATACAAGACGCTCCAAGCAAAACTCATATCATGTGACGAATAAAAATATAGCTCCAAGTAAAATTACCGATGGTTGGTAGAAGAAAGAGGGGATGCCTTCCGGGGCATCCCCAAGCTTAGACGCTTGAGTCTTCCTTGAATATTACCTTGGGGTGCCTCGGGCATCCCCAAGCTTAGGCTTTTGCTACTCCTTATTCCTTCATCCATCATGATCTCACCCAAAACTTGAAAACTTCAATCACACAAAACTCAACAAAACCTTCGTGAGATCCGTTAGCATAACAAAATAAATCACTACTTTAAGTACAGTTGCAAACCCATTCATATTTTATTTTTGCATTATACCTACTATACTCGAACTTCACCATGGCTTATACCCCCCGATACAATCCATAGATTCATCAAAACAAGCGAGTAGTGCATCAAAAAAAGAATTTGTCAAAAACAGAACAGTCTAGAGCAATCTATTTAAAATCCATACTTCTGTAGCTCCAAAAATTCTGAAAAATTGGTAAAACGTGGAAAATTCATATACCAATACTGTGTAAAAATTTCAGATTTTTCTGATGCTCCAGTACAGAAACAAAATTCGGGCACTGGACGCAAAACTTTCTGTTTTCCAAACAGCATCAATTATATTATCTTCCAAATCATCCTAAAGGCTTTACTTGGCACAAACACTAATTAAAAACACAAAAACACAATCATACCAGTAGCATAATTGTGATAACACACAATATAATAAAAAAAATATTTTATTCATTGGGTTGCCTCCCAACAAGCTCTTTCTTTATAGCCATTGACATAGGCTTGAGATTTTATTGATGCTCACATGAAAGATAATAATTGAAACACAAAGAGAGCATCATGTAGCATGTGAAAAACACATTTAAGTCTAACATACTTCCTATGCATAGGCATTTTATAAGCAAACAAATTATCAAGGTAAGCAATTTCTAGCATATGCAAAGGAGAAGAATAAAACATTGATGATTTCAACATAACGAGAGGCAATTTAGTGACATGAAAATTTCTACAACCATATTTTCCTCTCTCATAATAATTACATGTAGGATCATACTCAAATTCAACAATATATCTACCATAAACAATACTCTCTTTATGATCCACATGCATAAAAATTTTATAATCTTCCGAAATAGTGGGATTAGCATTAACTAAAGTTATGACCTCTCCAAACCCACTCTCATAAAAAAATTCATAAGATTGAACACTCTCCGAATATGTGGGATTCTTTTTACTTAAAGTTAACGCTCTTCCAAACCCACTTTTAATAGTATTACACATTTTATTATCAATAACATATTCGTCATGAGGCTTAAATAAATCATAAGAGGCATTATCACCCCAATCATGATCATTGCAATAAGTAGTGGACATAACAAAATCATCATCCCCAAGCTTGTAGTTTTGCATATTATTAACACAATTGACATTAATAGAATTTATAGTAACTTTATTGCAATCATGCTTTTCAATCAAGGAGCTATTATGAATCACTTTATAAATTTCTTCTTTCAGCACTTCATCACAATTTTCAGATTCATGATTTTCAAGCAAAACTTCATAGAGGAAATCAAGTGCACTCAACTCACTAGCAATTGGTTCATCATAATTGGGTCTTTTCAAAAGATTAGCAAGTGGATGAGGATCCATATCAATAGATTTTTAACAAGCAAAGATGCAAGCAAATAGAAGGCACATGGCAACACAAGCAAAGATAGAAAACAAGCAAAAAGGCAAACGGAAAATATTTTTGTATTTTTGTAAAAACGTTTTAGAAGTGGGGGAAATGAAAACGAGAGGCAAATGGCAAATAAAATAAATGCAAGGAGATGAGAGTTTATGCAAAGGTACTTGATAGATGTTGATGATGTCTCCCCAGCAACGGCGCCAGAAATTCTTCCTGCTACTTGTAGCTTGCGTTGGTATTTTCCCCGAAGAGGAAGGGATGATGCAGCACAGTAGAGATAAGTATTTCCCTCAGTTATGAAACCAAGGTTATCGAACCAGTAGGAGAATCACGCAACACCTCGTTAGCAGCACCTGCACACAAACAACAAATCCTTGCACCCAACGCAAACGAGAGGTTGTCAATCTCTCGGCAGTTAATTGCAAGATTAAATTGTATGTGATAGATAGATAGATTGAAAAAAAATACAAAATAAAATAAATAAAAGAAAATGGCAGTAATATTTTTAGGGTTTTAGTAATATGATTTAGATAGACCCGGGGGCCATAGGTTTCACTAGAGGCTTCTCTCAAGAAAATAGCATACGGTGGGTAGACAAATTACTGTTGGACAATTGATAGAAAAGCAAATAATCATGACGATATCCAAGGCAATGATCATGTATATAGGCATCACGTCCGAGACAAGTAGACCGACTCCTGCCTGCATCTACTACTATTACTCCACACATCGACCGCTATCCAGCATGCATCTAGTGTATTAAGTCCATAAAGAACGGAGTAACGCCTTAAGAACGATGACATGATGTAGACAAGATAAACTCACGTATGAATAAACCCCATCTTTTTACCCTTAATAGCAATGATACATATGTGTCATGTCCCTTTCTGTCACTGGAATTGAGCATCGCAAGATCGAACCCATTACAAAGCACCTCTTCCCATGGCAAGATAAATCAACTCAGTTGGCCAAACCAAATCAATAGATCGGAGAAGAAATACGAGGCTATAATAATCATGCATAAAAGAGTGCAGCAAAGACTCAAATAATATTCATGGATAATCTGATCATAAACTCACAATTCATCGGATCCCAACAAACACACCGCAAAAAGTGATTACATCGGATAGAACTCCAAGAACATCGAGGAGAACATTGTATTGAAGATCAAAAAGAGAGAAGAAGCCATCTAGCTACTGCCTATGGACCCGAAGGTCTGTGGTAAACTACTCATGCATCATCGGAAGGGCAGCAAGGTTGATGAAGAACCCCTCCGTGATCGATTCCCCCTCCGGTGAAGTACCGGAGAAGGCCTTCAGATGGGATCTCTCTGGAACAGAAACTTGCGGTGGTAGAAAAAGTATTTCGTGGACTCCCCTGAGGGTTTCTGATTTTTCCTGAATTTATAGTGCTGGAATTAGGTCAAACGGAGCAATGGGGGGCCCACGAGGCACCAGGGCGCGCCTGCCCCCCCCCCAGGCGCGCCCTGGTGGCTCATGGCCACCTCCTGGGTCTTCTGGCCCTCTCCCGAAGCTTCTAGTGTTTATCTTGTCCAGAAAAAAATCTCCAAAAAGTTTCGTGGCATTTGGACTTCGTTTGGTATTAATTTTTTGTAAAACAAAAACAGGGCAGAAAACAGGAACTGGCACTGGGCACTAAGTTAATAGGTTAGTCTCCAAAAATGATATATAATTGCTGTAAATGATTATAAAAACATCCAAGATTGATAATATAACAGCATGGAACAATCAAAAATTATAGATACATTGGAGACGTATCACCCGGCAAAGTATTTCCCTTTGGTCTTGGCCCGGGGAATCCATGTCACTGTGCTGGAAAGCGCATCGCCTTCGATGCGGGGAATGAAAAAATGGCGGAAGAGATCAACGTTGGGGATGACTCCGACAAAATTCTCGCACATATGGGCAAAGACTGACATGTAGGTCATTGCATTCGGGGTAAAATCCAGTAGTCGAAACCTGAAAGTGTACATTAATTCGGTGAAGAAATCTGAATATGGGGGAACCAAGCCGCAGTAGACGTATGCGCAGAAGAAGGGATACGCGTCTCCTGTGGGCTTGTGATCAGTAGGGAGCACTACTGGGGCCTTGTGATCCTGGGTGTCCCTCCCCCACATGTAAGCATACCTGGTGATAAGGGTGCTCTTGTCCAGGGCCGGCGGCGAAAAAACCACATTTTCCCTCTGCTGCTGCTCCAAATCCATCTTCCGCTTCTCAGCCTTGGGGTCGACAGGCTTGGCGGGTTTCTTCCCCTCTGTATCGGCCTTCTTGGGCCACATGAGTGCTCGGGAAGAAAGAAAAGATGGGGGAGGAGATGGGAGTCTGCGGCGGCAGCGGCGGCGGAATCCGCTCTGGTGAGAGGAGGAAGAAGAAGCAGAGAAGGCCAAGGGTGAATGAGCAGCGCCTCCTTGTAGTTGCCTTTTTATGGGGAAGGCGCGGGGAGGCTGGCTCTTTACTGTTCGGCGTGGCAGCGTTTTTGCAGGCGCACTACCACAAAACCGTCCACCACTCCTGCGACCCGCATTTAATGCATGACATGGACGTGCATCAGGGAGATCATCATCACGAGATTTACGACAGTGATTTCTCACCACGTGTCTGCACATTGTTTGGGCCTAGCCCAATGACGCTTCGGACGCGCGTGTGGACCAGGCCCGGGGGCTCCTGCCGGTGTATAAAAAATGGGTATTTTATACCCTGACTTTTGCACAGACAGTGCTAGCTTTCCTGGTGGCCAGGGCTTGCCGGGGGAATGACTAACATCAAAATCTGAGACATGTGTAAAGCAATAGAGAAGAAACCAAGACAAGCCATCGAGAAGCACGTAGCGAGTGTCGAAGATGGAGACAATACTTGTCAGCAAGGCACGAGCCGGCAAGATGAAGGCCCGGCAAGCTCCGTGCCGGCAAGACCTTGCTGATTCCTCCGCACTCCACCTCATAAGGCAGCTAGTCGCTAATCTGTGAGGTGTCGAGCAGGCAGGCGGGTTGGTAAGGCTTGTCGGGGCCCGTGTCAGCATGCTGGAAGGAGGATTACCTTTAATGACACCCGTCCAGAAGGCGTGTCAAGATTATAGGAGGTTGCTGGGCAAGCGGTGCAGAATCCTTGCCGGGGCTCCTCCCCCACATGACACCTAACGGCGCAATAAATGCGTTTGTCCTAGTCCGACAGAGTTAGGTATGATAGCACTGTTTGCTATCTAATCAACATGTAAAGACTATTTTGCCACTGTGGTTACCCCTTGAACTATAAAAGGAGGGCCAGGGCAACCTTTACAAGGGTCGACACTTTGCTCATTCTGCATGCGTAGCTGCTCTTCCTGCACCTTTGTAGGATCAAAAGTATGTCTAGAGGGGGGTGATTAGACTACTTGACCAAATAAAAATCTATCATTTTCCCAATTTTAGTTGTAGGCAGATTTTAGCAAGTACATCAAGTCAAGTAATACCCTACACATGCAATTCTATGAGTATAGCAGCGGAAAGTAAAACATTGCACATGTAAGTAAAGGAGGGGATCAGATATTTCAAACGCAATGAAGACACGATGATTTTTTGCGTGGTTCCAATAGGTGGTGCTATCGTACGTCCACGTTGATGGAGACTTCAACCCACGAAGGGTAATGGCTGCGCGAGTCCACGGAGGGCTCCACCCACAAAGGGTCCACGAATTAGCAACCTTGCCTATTCCACCATGGCTTTCGTCCATGAAGGACTAGCCTCACTCAGGGTAGATCTTCACGAAGTAGGCGATCTCCTTGCCCTTACAAACTCCTTGGTTCAACTCCACATGATCTTGGAGGCTCTCAAGTGACACCTAACCAATCTAGGAGACACCACTCTCCAAAAGGTAATAGATGGTGTGTTGATGATGAACTCCTTGCTCTTGTGCTTCAAGTGATAGTCTCCCCAACACTCAAACAACTCCTCACAGATTTGGATTTGGTGGAAGAAGGATTTGAGTGGAAAGCAACTTGGGAAGGCTAGAAATCAAGGTTCAAATGGAAGGATTGGAATATCTTGATCTCAACACATGAGTAGGTGGTTCTCTCTCAGAAAATCTATGGTGGAAATGTAGGCACGTTCTGATGGCTCTCTTACATGGTAAGAGGGTGGTGGAGGGGTATATATAGCCTCCACACAAAATGCAACTGTTACACACCTTTGACCAAACTCGGTGGCACCGATTTGAGATATCGGTGAGACCGACCTATGCAAAAGATATGAACGTTTGAAGTTTCGGTGGGACCGACTGGGAACAACTTGGAGCAACTGATGTGCAATGGTAGGGCAAACCTCGTTTCGGTGGCACCGATTGCAACATCTCGGTGAGACCAAAATAATTGCAACAGGCAACAGAAAGTTGGTCAAGCCATCTAGGTGGCACCGATTGCAAACTCGGTTAGACCGAAATAATTGCAACAGATGACAGAGAGTTGGCCAGGCCATCTCGGTGGGACCGAGATCCATATCGGTGGATCCGATTTGTTAGGGTTTGGCTTGTGGCACTGTCTAGATGAACTCGGTGGGTCCGGATGAGTAGAATTCGGTGGAACCGAGTTAGACTTGTGAAATTGGACAAGTTTGGATGAAGAAAGTGGCTGAGGGTTTTGGAGCAACATCACTAAGCACTTGGGCAAATAGATCATTATCAAAACCTCATCCCCTTTTAATAGTATTGGCTTTCCTATGGACTCAGTGTGATCCTGGATCACTAAACTAAAAATGAAGAGTCTTGAGCTTTTGCCGATGTTTGTCCTTAGCATTTTGAGGGGTCCACATTCCTTAGTCCTTGCCATGCCAATCATTGAACTTCCTGAAATCTTCCACTTGAATGTTTATTAGTTCAATGAGATATATGTTGTAATGAATTACCAAAACCACCAAGGGAGCAAATGCACTTTCAATCTCCCTCTTTTTGGTAATTGATGACAACATATAGATCAAAGCTTCAATAGAGGATTTAATCAATGAATAGTATCATCACTTTGAGAAGTATGTGATAAGCAAGAGCTCCCCCTAAATTTGTGCATTATTTAGAATTTGCATTTGAATGCAAATGCACAATCGATTAGGATCATGGGTTACTCTTCCATGTCACATACAACTTGGTGGAGCGCACAAAATGATATGAATGGAATAATAAGCACGCAACACCAAAACACATGTGAATGATCATACATAGATAGAGATAAATATGCATAACATGTTGCATAGTATGGTCAAACACACAAACAACATAGTCTCAAGCATATGGAATAAATTAGCAAGCACACAATCAAACACTCTCAAAAGAAATCAAACGAAGCAAAAGACAAGACGCTCTCTCTCTCTCTCTCTCTCTCTCTCTCTCTCTCTCGAAGCCTAATGATCTATACACATTCTCCCCCTTTGGCAACAAGTACCAAAAAGCTTGAATAGGTATAGAGCTAGTCATCACTCTAGGCACGATCTCCGGCAGCTCCTGAAGGTGAAGATCTCTGGCTAGCAGCTCTGGTGTGCGTAGATGGCGTTGAGATCACTGCATCTGCAAAAGCTTTGGCTGAAGTCTACTGTGCTGGTGGAGTGGACACTGGAGGTGGAAATAATGGAGCAGCAGCTGGTGCAGAAACTGTAGTCCTCACATCTGCAGTGGGTACAGCAGTGGATCTTGGTGCCCTAGGCACTGTCTAAAACCTATTGGTGGTAGGAATCTCATCACCACTGTCAGACTCTCTGACTCTATCCACATCTCTCTGAAGTGTCTCTACTGTGGTCTGGATCTCTGTGACTTTGACATCAAGAGCATAAAACTTTGTTTCCACTATCCGCTCTAAGCTTGCCTGATTCTTGACAAGGTTGGCCAAACTTTGTTCAATCCTCTGGGTGGCTTCTAGCAGATAAGTCATTTGATCCGACTTGGTCTTGAGCTGATGTGTAGATGAGCTAGGAGCTGATGCTTCCTTTGCTGCTTTGGCTACTGCAGCTGCTGCTGCTGCTTCCATCTTTGCCTGTGCCTCAGCAGAAGTAGGGTGAGATGGATCCATCACCACTACATTATCCTCAAACTCAGGAAACAGTGGAAGGTGCTCTTTGTCAAGAAGATATGTGCTTGTTCCAACCTTGGAATTGATGAGCAATTGAATGTGCAGAGCAAAACCACATGACCTCTTTTGGTCAGCTGCTGTCCTCTTTATGGTCTCAACAATTAGACTCATAACCTTGAATTTCTGAGGCACATCAAACAATTGCAGCAAGTTGATGGAGTGGCCACGTATCATCTTGTCATCTCCAGACTTGGGCATCAAGGTGTGCCTCAAAATGGTGTTGGTGGTGGCCAAACCAGGCAGCAAATGCTTTACTGGCCCTAGCTTGTCTGTCTCAAGATCTTTCTCTGGTATAGGCTTGTACATATTCTTCATGGTATTGTGATCCTTCTTGGGCTTTGCATAGACATCAATATCATCTTCTTCTTCCTTAGGGGCTTCAAGAAGAGCAGCCCACTCAGTGATGGAAGACTGGTATCTCACACCTTCAGTCATCCACACTATCTTCCCATCTGGATAGAAATGTGCTGTGGAATAAAATTGCATTATCATCTCATCACTCCATGATGTAAGCTCCCTTCCTATGAAGATATCAACTCCAGCTAGCTTGAAACTTTCATGAACATGAGGAAAGTTGTCCTCATTCTCATCAATGTATTCCCACTTGACAGATCTCATGTCACTGGCTATTGGTTTCTTGTCTGGCAGCACTGTCTCATAGAAATCTTGTTGCTCTCTAGTGTGAAACCTATAGTCACAAGCTGTTCTTCTTCTGATAGAGTAAGGGTCACTCTCTCTCCATTTCCTCAGACCTTTGTCCCTTCTTGCCTTCATATCCTCTACAGTAGGATGAGTGTCATCATGATCAGGCAACTTGGGCCTTAGCTTCTTGAGCACTAGTGGCTCATCATCACCTTCAGCTTCAGGCACTGGGACCTTGTTCTTCTCTTTAGCAGAAACATCTCTTGTGATTCTCTTAGGTCTGGTTGTCGTAGCTTTCTTTGTCTTGGAGGAGGTGCTGGATTGCATTGCACTTGCCATAAGCTTTTGTTGCTTTGAGGGAGGTGGATTTGCTGGTTCTTCCTCTTCATCAGTAGCATCATCTCTCCTCATGGAGGTTGGCTTGAAGATCACATGGGCAGTTTGTTTCCTTTCTCTCTTCTTGCCTGCAACTTTTGCTTTTGAGCCACTTGGCTCCTCAAGAGTGAGTTTCATTCCTCTCTTGGCTACTGATGATTTTGACACCTTTCTAGTAACTCCTCTTTCTTTTCTCGTGCCATATTCCTTGGCAACAACTGCTGGCTTCTTCTTTTTAGAGGTAGCCTCCTCAGCTGCAAAGTCCTCATCATCATCATCTGAATTTCTCTTCTTTCTGGATCTAGTAGCAGCTTTGGGCAGATCAGGAGAGCTTCTTTCTCCTTCATAGTAACTCTCCTCAGGGCTTGACCCTGCACTCAGCTCTGCTGATCTCTCTGACATGTTCTGGCTATCGCTTGCTTCAGACATCTTGCAAACAGACCCTGTGAATAGATTGGTATGGGCAGAGTAGGTGAGTTATCACAAAAAGACAGCTGGTTTTTGAAAAAGTGAGTTAAAATCTTAGTTTCAACTTTTCACAGAAGGGATTTCGGATCCTCCGAGTTGATCATTTCGGTGATACTGAAGCACTCAACAGAAACTTGGCACACACTTTTGGTCAGACCGATTTGTGGCTTGGTGTCTCCGATATGCTAGGGTTTCACAGAAACTTACTTTTGGTCTCACCGATTCGTACAACTCGGTGGCACCGGGCGGTACTAGTGCAATGGCTAAAGCCAAATCGGTGACTCTGAAAGTTTGAATTCGGTTGGTCCGAGATGCATTCTGCGAAAACTTAAACCTAATTTTTTTGCTCGAATCTAATCTAAGGAGTTTTATATAAGGAAAGAGCATTGCAAACTGTGGCATGAATCATGGCAAAAACCCTAGTGCATAGAATCAGAAATTGAAGCACAAGGGGATCGGATTTTACCCTAACTTGGCGCAAACCCTCTACGACGGCAACAGAGGGAGAGATTCCCGTTGATGGCGACCGAATCCAATGGCGAAGGCGCGCTGGACGCAAGGGCGACAGTCTGGAGACCTGGCAACGGCAGCAGTGGGGCGCGGGTTCGATGGGGTTTGAGAAATTTCAATCGAACGGACCCGCTGGATACATATACCCACTGGCTGTCGGTGGCTCCGATTTGAAGTGAATCGGTGGCACCGAGACGAGCAACTGCTTGCAGTTAGGCGTATCGGTGGCTCCGAGACAGTTCATGTCGGTTGCACCTAGATGGAAAATCTGATCAGTCTAAATGGTTTCAGTGAGACCGAATAAGAGTGAGTTAGTCTAACCGAAAGTCATTCAGAAGGTTTTGAAGTTCAGTCCTTTGCAGATCGGTGACTCCGAGTGAGCCTCACCCGGAGGGTCCAGAAAAGACTTCTTCAATTTTTGTGATATATAGCAAGAATAGAATTTGAGACAAGAAAGAATAGATAGCTAGAGAAGGTTCCTAGGCATTCTTGTACATCCACTTGGCCAGAAAAAACAAGACAATCAAAACAACAAATGGATGTCCTGGAATGAAGAAAAATATGCATTCCAACATGCTCACACAAAAAGATAGCAAATGAAATATGTGTCAAACATGCACAACCAATTCTAGCATCTATCAAGCAATGGGCGATGACATAGTCATCTATATATGAGTATATTGACTTAGGAGTCAAATGAGAACATTTGATCATGGGTCATACTCATCGTTTAAGCACAAGTGGGGTTACCACTTTTACATAAAGCATTAATGTGTTCACACCATTAGAGTTGCTTTAGCTCAAGTCTTAGAGCAAAGCTCCCCCTAGATGTGATATCCCCCCAAAGAGGGATGAACTAACCTTGGGTTTTGTCGATGATGACTTCATGTAGTTGTTGAAGACGTGGATGCTCAATGTTGATGTAAACCATCAAGAGTTGGGATCAATCCTTGGAGTTTGGCACTTTCAATACCTACATGAGTTAGTCCCACACAAGGAACATACAAAGATATCCATAGACATAGAGTGAAATACACATATGATGATGTCCATGAATGCATTGAATACCTTGTCCCTTGCCTTACCAACAAGAGGGTTTGTGACTCCATGAACTTAGTGCAAAATGTTGAAGTTGGTTGCACAAGTTCTTGACATAAATGAATGCGAGTGAAGTTTGTTGGCGGAGTCACCCTCAAGAACTCTCTAGTTCTTCTTCTTTGGGATCCACATCAACTTGATGGGAATCCTTGGAGTTGTAGTAGCACTTGATGAAGTAGAACTTGATGAAGTCTTGGGATCCCACTTGACCAAGGCTTGAGGTGCTTCTTCAAATGAGTCAATCTCCTCTTGAAGCCTGTCCTTGCCTTTTAGCTTGTGGTTTTGTGCTGGAAGATCATCTTGAGCTTGTGTTCCCTTGAAGGAAGTAGGATCATACTTCTCTTGTTGAGGAACAAACTTCGTCTTGGGGTATTGATCTTCTTCCCACTCAACTCCATTGGCATTGAACTTTCGTTCAAAACCAACACCTTGGTTCTTCCGGTGCCTTCCTTGCTTCCGTACAATTTCCTCAAATTGCTTACTCCCGGCAAGGCTCTTGTAGACACCTTTCTCTATAATTCCTTTCAATAGATTGTTTTCTTGCTCAAGTGTAACTTGGCTAAGAGAATCATTAGTGGAATCAATAGAACTACTAGAAGCAACAACATTTGATTTAATATTGTTATTATTACTACTAGAGGTAGAACCCTTTTTACCCTTGTTACTAGTTTGCTTAGATTTAACTTGTGGCATAAAGGTAGACAAGAGTAAACGTTTGGCAAGATATGAAGAACTCTTCTTTCGAAGATCATCATTGATAGCTTTAAGAAACTCATGCTCTTGCTCTAAATTTAGCTTCTCGAAGCGTAGCTTCTCATGAGTTCTTAAAAGCTCTCTATTATCCTCTTGAGTTGTTTCATGAGCTAATTTAAGAGCATTTAGTTCTTTAGTTAGATGCTCAATCTCCTTCATAGCATTATCATTCGTTTCCTCTTGACTATGATTACTAGCATTTTCATTGTAGCTCACATTACTAGTCTTATCAACAAGTAAATCATCATCACTATTGAAGTCAAAGTATTCGGGGTGTGATACCTTGGGGCCATTTGCCATGAAGCATCTTCCAATTCCTTCATTTGGTGAATCAAATAGATCATAGGAGTTGGATGACACAAGAGCAAGTCCGGCAACACCTTCATTTTGACTATAGTCGAAGTTGGAGTGATAGCTTCTCTCAGAGTGGTTGTCAGAGTCAGAGCCGGAAATCCATTCACCAACATGAGCTTGATGTCTTCTTCTTGTGTGGCTCTTGGATGACTTGTCCTTCCTTTCCGAATCTTTACTTCTTTGAGAGGTTCTTCGTTCGTAACGATCATCTCTACTCCTTCTCTCCTTGTGAGGAGATTCATCTATTCTATGTCTTCCTCTTGGTGATTCGTCTCTTTTCTTGTGAGGTGTCGTACACTCATTGGAATAGTGTCTGGGTCTTCCACAATTGTAGCAATTTCGGTCACGACTTGATGATCTTCTCTCATAGTGTCTTGAGCTAGAGCTTCTTTCTTTTTCTTTGTTCTTGTAAAACTTGTTCAACCTTTTCACCATTAGGCTTATCTCTTCATTGGATACTAGCTTGTCGCTTGAATTTGTGGGAGCATCGGTTGAGGCTTTGTAAGCACCGCTTGATTTGTTATGTAGCTCCTCTTTGTCCTTGAGTGACATCTCATGAGCAACAATCCTTCCAATGACTTCCGTGGGCTTGAGATCTTTGTAATTTGGCATCATTTGGATCAATGTGCACACGGTATCATATTTTCTATCCAAAGCTCTAAGGATCTTCTTGATGATGAACTTGTCGGTCATCTCTTCACTTCCTAAGCCGGCAATCTCATTTGTGATGAGAGCAAGCCTAGAGTACATTTCAGCGACTCCTTCACCATCCTTCATCTTGAACTTGTCAAGTTGACTTTGAAGCACATCCAACTTAGATTCCTTGATGGACTCAGTACCCTCATGCATATCAACCAAAGTATCCCAAATTTCCTTTGCATTCTCGAGGCGACTGATCTTGTTGAACTCCTCGGGGCACAAACCGTTGAAGAGAATGTTGCAAGCTTGAGCATTGTATGCAACATCTTCAATTCTTCCGCGGTTGCTTCACGATCTGGTTCCTTACCATCCTCAAAGAATTCACCTTGCAAGCCAACATGAACAACAGCCCAAACGGCGGGGTTATGACCAATAATATGCATTTTCATCTTATGTTTCCAACTACAAAGTTTGTACCATCAAAATATGGACCTCTACGGTGATAGTTACCCTCACTAGACGCCATACTCTCCTAGGTTGTGAAACCAATGCAATGGAGACCAAAGCTCTGATGCCACTTGTAGGATCGAAAGTATGTCTAGAGGGGGGGTGATTAGACTACTTGACCAAATAAAAATCTATCCTTTTCCCAATTTTAGTTGTAGGCAGATTTTAGCAAGTACATCAAGTCAAGTAATACCCTACACATGCAATTCTATGAGTATAGAAGCGGAAAGTAAAACATTGCACATGTAAGTAAAGGAGGGGATCGGAGATTTCAAACGCAATGAAGAAACGATGATTTTTGGCGTGGTTCCGATAGGTGGTGCTATCGTACGTCCACGTTGATGGAGACTTCAACCCACGAAGAGTAACGGCTGCACGAGTCCACGGAGGGCTCCACCCACAAAGGGTCCACGAAGAAGCAACCTTGCTTATTCCACCATGGCTTTCGTCCAGGAAGGACTAGCCTCACTCGGGGTAGATATTCACGAAGTAGGCGATCTCCTTGCCCTTACAAACTCCTTGGTTCAACTCCACATGATCTTGGAGGCTCCCAAGTGACACCAAACCAATCTAGGAGACACCACTTTCCAAAAGGTAATAGATGGTTTGTTCATGATGAACTCCTTGCTCTTGTGCTTCAAGTGATAGTCTCCCCAACACTCAAACAACTCCTCACAGATTTGGATTTGGTGGAAGAAGGATTTGAGTGGAAAGCAACTTGGGAAGGCTAGAAATCAAGGTTCAACTGGTAGGATTGGAATATCTTGATCTCAACACATGAGTAGGTGGTTCTCTCTCAGAAAATGTATGGTGGAAATGTAGGCACATTCTGATGGCTCTATTACATGGTAAGAGGGTGGTGGTGGGGTATACATAGCCTCGACACAAAATCCAACCGTTACACACTTTTGACCAAACTCGGTGGCACCGATTTGAGATCTTGGTGAGACCGACCTGTGCAAAAGATATGAACGTTTGAAGTTTTGGTGGGACTGACTGGGAACAACTCGGAGCAACCGATGTGCAATGGTTGGGCAAACCTTGTTTCGGTGGCACCGATTGTAACATCTCGGTGAGACCGAAATAATTGCAACAGGCAACAGAAAGTTGGTCAAGCCATCTAGGTGGCACCGATTGCAAACTCGGTTAGACCGAAATAATTGCAACAGATGACAGAGAGTTGGCCAGGCCATCTCGATGGGACCGAGATACATATCGGTGAATCCAATTTGTTAGGGTTTGTCTTGTGGCACTGTCTAGATGAACTCGGTGGGTTCGGATGAGTAGAATTCGGTGGAACCGAGTTAGACTTAAGAACTTGGACAAGTTTGGATGAAGAAAGTGGCTGAGGGTTTTGGAGCAACATCACTAAGCACTTGGGCAAATAGTTCATTATCAAAACCTCATCCCCTTTTAATAGTATTGGCTTTCCTATGGACTCAATGTGATCTTGGATCACTAAACTAAAAATGAAGAGTCTTGAGCTTTTGCCAATGTATGTCCTTAGCATTTTGAGGGGTCCACATTCCTTAGTCCTTGCCATGCCAATCATTGAACTTCATGAAATCTTCCACTTGAATGTTTATTAGTTCAATGAGATATATGTTGTAATGAATTACCAAAACCACCAAGGGAGCAAGTCCACTTTCAACCTTGCCGGAAGAAGCGCTCCTTGTACTTGAGCTTAAACACATCCAATACAACAAAGTAGGGGTAGGGTTTTACACCTCGCGGTGCCCCGAACCTGGGTAAATCCTTTGTGTTGATTGCTGGTTCTGCTCTTTGTGCTTGCACACCTCCCCAGTCGAACCACAAAGGGGCTAGATGGCCCCAAAGATGGTCGTACACACGACATTTTTGGGAACCAAGCCGCAGTAGAAGTATGCGCATAAGAAGGGATACACGTCTCCTGCGGGCTTGTGATCAGCAGGGAGCACTACTGGGGCCTTGTGATCTTGGGTGTCCCTCCCCCACATGTAATCATACATGGTGATAAGGGTGCTCTTGTCCAGGGCCGGCGGCGAGAAAACCACATTTTCCCTCCACCGCTGCTCCAAATCCATCTTCCGCTTCTTAGCCTTGGGGTCGACAGGCTTGGCGGGTTTCTTCCCCTCTGTATCGGCCTTCTTGGGCGCCATGAGTGCTCGGGAAGAAAGAAAAGATGGGGGAGGAGATGCGAGTCTATGGCGGCGGCGACGGAATCTGCTCTGGTGAGAGGAGGAAGAAGAAGCAGAGAAGGCCAAGGGTGAATGAGCAGCGCCTGCAGTTGCCTTTTTATGGGGAAGGCGCGGGGAGGATGGCTCTTTACTGTTTGGCGTGGCAGCGTTTTTGCAGGCGCACTACCACAAAACCGTCCACCACTCCTGCGACCCGCACTTAATGCACGACGTGGGCGTGCGTCAGGGAGATCATCATCACGAAATTTATGGTAGTAATTTCTTACCACAAAACCGTCCACCACTCCTAGCCCAATGACGCTTCGGACGCGCGTGTGGCCCAGGCCCGGGGGCTCCTGTCAGTGTATAAAAAATGGGTATTTTATACCCTGACTTATACACAGACAGTGGTAGCTTTCCTGGTGGCCAGGGCTTGCCGGGGGAATGACTAACATCAAAATCCGAGACTTGGTGTAAAGCAATAGAGAAGAAACCAAGACAAACCATCGAGAAGCACGTAGTGAGTTTCGAAGATGGAGACAATACTTGCCGGCAAGGCACGAGCTAGCAAGATGAAGGCCTGGCAAGCTCCGTGCCGGCAAGACCTTGCTGATTCCTCTGTGCTCCACCTCATCAGGTAGCTAGTCGCTAATCTGTGAGGTGTCGAGTAGGCAGGCGGGTTGGTAAGGCTAGTCGGGGCATGTGTTAGCATGCTGGAAGGAGGATTACCTTTAATGACACCCGTCCAGAATGCGTGTCAAGATTATAGGAGGTAGCTGGGCGAGCGGTGCAGAATCCTTGCCGGGGCTCCTCCCCCACATGACACCTAACGGCGCAATAAATGCGTTTGTCCTAGTATGACAGAGTTAGGTATGATAGCACTGTTTGCTATCTAATCAACATGTAAAGACTATTTTGCCACTGTGGTTACCCCTTGAGCTATAAAAGGAGGGCCAGGGCAACCTTTACAAGGGTCGACACTTTGCTCATTCTGCATGCGTAGCTGCTCTTCCTGCACCTTGCCGGAAGAAGCGCTCCTTGTACTTGAGCTTAAACACATCCAATACAACAAAGCAGGAGTAGGGTTTTACACCTCGCGGTGGCCCGAACCTGGGTAAATCCTTTGTGTTGATTGCTGGTTCTGCTTTTTGTGCTTACGCATCTCCCTTGTCGAACCGCAAAGGGGTTAGATGGCCCCATAGATGGTCGTACGCACGACACTTTTCTCTACCCTACTGACAGTGAAACCCATAGATAAAATGAGAGCGGGCACCTTGCTACGTAGGCGGATTTAACAGAGAGTACTTAGAATACAAGTTTAAGGATGGAATATTCATTTCTGAGCCGAGGCTCATCTGCACTCGCGCTGAAGAAAAAAATGACAACAAATACTATAAAAATTCAAACAATTCCAATTTTTTTGCATGGTAGATAATTTGGTGCGTGAGGTCCGCTCCAATTTGCAGATCATTTGGACATCCAAGTAACTCTCGGCAAAAAAGACAAATTTGGAGTCTGTAAAAAAGTTTGCTGTTCATGTACTGTTCTGACCCAATTTGTCTTTTTTGCTGAGAACTACTTAGATGTCCAAATGATCTGAAAATTAGAGCGGACCTCACGCAACAAATTATCTACCTTGCAAAAAAAAATTGGGAATTTTTTGAATTTGTTTGAATTTTTTGTGGATTATTTCTTGACCGGGTGCAGATGAGCCTAGGCACCGAATTGCTGCACTATTTTTTTAGGATTGATTTGTTTCATTTTTTTTACTTTTTGTACGAATCTGTAGCCACCGTACAAGTTCATGTACTGTACATGCAATTAACTTTTTGTTTTTCAGAATCATACATGCAATTAACTCACATGGATTTGATGTGACTCTATAATTTCCAGCATAAGGGCATCTCCAACGGCAACCAGCAAATTTCCTCCCGCATCCGTCCGCGGACACGGATGCAGGAGGACGACATCCAACGCTAGCCGCATACATTTTGTCAACAACTCGAACCAACCGGACGAAATTCGTGCAAACACGGCCAGATTTCATATAAACATTACAGATTTCATATAAAAATGCAGGATTTTCATATAAACATGACGGATTTCATTACATTTTTTTTGAGAATTGATTTCATTACATCTACATCAACTAAGTGGTGCTAGTCCGGCTCTGGAGGTATAATTAATACCTAATCTAAATGGTCGCCCGCGGATCCCTTTGTCTTCCTCATGTCCGGCAGCCCGATCAAGACACTTGCGGTGTCGACGACGGTCCTCGCAAGAGAAGAACCGGGCAAGACACCGGTTGTGTACGTCGTCGTCACCTCGGCGGTGGCTTTCATGGGACCCAAGCGGCGGCGGCCTCCCGTGTTCTACTTCTCCTCGACAATGGCGGCGGACGCGGACGCACTGGCCACCGACTCGTCGCTCTCCGCGCACCCGGCTTCTGTCTCTGCCTGCATGGTGCGGCCGCAGGCACGGGAGGCTCGGTGACAGGCACGGGAGGCACGACCATAGGCACGGGAGGCGCAGCCGCAGACATGGGAGGTGCGGTCGCAGACACGGGAGCGACGACGCCCGTGCCGGCGTGGAGCAACTCGCCACTCCTCATCGAGCTGGCCTGGAGTGGCGAGTTGTTGAACCACGCACCAGCTTGGGGCGGCAACTGGCTCCGTCAGGCTAGGTGAGGGAGGTGGAGCAGCGAGCTGCCTCGCTCGTATCCGGCAAGCTCGGTGGGCCACCCAACTGACTTGTATGCTGGAGAACTGCTCCTCGGAAGCCATCGGAAGAGTGGAGAAAATGTTGAAGGGGGAGATGGGGCAGCGGCGAAGGGGTGCAATTCTTGCTCGTCGTCTGGCCTCAGTTAACATAGAGGGCGGATGGGAGGAGCTCGGCCGGCATTGCGTTTAATGCCGGCCCGCTCATGAACGAACGTGTGGTAGGAGTAGGTGCTACTTGTGAGCTGTGTTGGGATTTTCCTCGAAGAGGAGAGGAGATGCAGTATAGTAGAGATAAGTATTTCCCACAGTGAGAACCATGGTAATCGAACCAATAGGAGAATCACGCAAAGCCTCGTGAACAGCACCTACACACACAAAAGCAAATACTTGCACCCAACGCGGGCAAGAGGGTCGTCAATCCCCTTGAACTCGTTACATGCAAGGATTAAATCTTGTAGTGGTATATAGATAAATTGCAAAACAAAATAAAAGTAAATAAATTGCAGCAAGTATATTTTAGTTTTCTTTCTATATTTAAAGTAGACTCGGGACCCATAGTTTTCACTAGAGGCTTCTCTCTCGAACACATAGCATACGGTGGGTGAACAAATTACTATTGGGCAATTGATAGAAAAGCGCCTAGTTTTGACGATATTCAAGGCAATAATCATGTATATAGGCATCACGTCTGAGACAACTAGACCGACTCCAGATGGGATCGTGGAAGAACAGAAGCTTGCGGCGGTGGAAAAGTTATTTCGGGTGGCTATTTATTGGTTCCCAATATTTGAGAATTTATAGAAGTGGAATTAGGTCAGACGGAGCCACATGGGGCCCACAAGGTAACAGGGCACGCCTACCCCCCCCCCGGGGCACACCCTGTTGCCTAGCCGTCTCCTCGTTTGCCGTCTGGTCTCCTCCCGAAGCTTGTAGGTTCTCTTATGTCCAGAAAAAAATTGTCAGAAATTTCGTAGCGTTTGGACTGCGTTTGGTATTGATTTTATAGAAAACCAAAAACAAGCAGAAAACAGCAACTGGCACTAGGCACTGGGTTAATAGGTTAGTTCCCAAAAATGATATAAAATAGCATATAAATGAATATAAAACATCCAAGATTGATACTATAATAGCATGGAACAATCAAAACTAATAGATATGTTGGAGACGTATCAGCATCCCCAAGCTTAATTACTGTTCGTCCTCGAGTAGGTAAATGATAAAAACAGAATTTTTGATGTGGAATGCTACCTAACATGTTTATCATGTAATCTCTTTTACGGTATGAATATTAGGCAATAGTCTATAATTTGATATAAAGACATCAATACTCAGGCATACCAACAAACAATCATGCCTTTCAAAATCAAAATTCTAAAGAACACTATCCCTACAAAATCATATAGCCCGTCATGCTTAGTCTTCCTAACACAAAGTATTAATCATGAACTACCCCGATGACAAGCCGAGCAATTGGATCATACTTTTTAATGCGCTTCAGCTTTTTCAACTCCCACGCAATACATGAGCGTGAGCCATGGATATAGCACTATGGGTGGAATAAAATGTGGTGATAGAGATCAATAAGGGGAAGTCAAAAGGAACATAGTCTCGCATTAACGCGGCTAATCAACGGGCTTTGGAGATGCCCATCAATTGATATCAATGCGACGAGTAGGGATTGTCATGCAATGGATGCACTAAGAGCTATAAGTGTATGAAAGCTCAAACTGAAACTAAGTGGGTGTGCATCCAACTTGCTTGCCCATGAAGACCTCGGGCATTTAAGGAAGCCCATCATCGGAATATACAAACCAAGTTCTATAGTGAAAAATTCCCACTAGTATATGAAAGTGATAACTCAGGAGACTCTCTATATGAAAAACATGGTGCTACTTTGAAGCACAAGTGTGGAAAAGGATAGTAACATTGTCCCTTCTCTCTTTTTCTCTCATTTTTTTTGTTGGGCTCTTTTTGGCCTCTTTTTTTTCGTCCAGAGTCTCATCCCGACTTGTGGGGGAATCATGTTCTCCATCATCATTTCCTCATTGGGACAATGCTCTAATAATAATGATCATCACACTTCTATTTACTTACAACTCGATAACTAGAACAATATGACTCTATATGAATGCCTCTGGCAGTGTACCAGGATGTGCAATGATCTAGCATAACATGTATAGAAAATGTTGAACCATGGCTGAGCCACAAATACTATGTCATGTAACACCCCCAGTGTCAAGCTACAGTGATCCTCAAGATTATGCTTAATCATTTTGATTTACCATGCTTGATCACATTTGGAATCATATCTCATTTCAAATTCCAATTCAAATTGAAATTCAAATTTGAGGTGAAATTAAAAGTTGTTCAAATCCAGGAACTAAAATGTTCAAAATTTTGGAAATAATCCATTGTGAATTATGTTCAGGAAAACAACATCACCAAAATTTCCTAGGTGACTCTAACATCTTGAAAACAGAGCGATCAGCACCATTTTGCCTCTTTTAAATGTAATGTAAAATTCAAATGGAATGATATTGCTCCCAATCTTTTTGTGGCAGTGTAGTTTATTGCAAGGTATTTAATGTGGCAATTGGCATATTTTTCAAAAGTCATTTGGTGGTTGAACTAAATGAAAAAGCCCTCTGTATAAAGAAAAACAGAAAAAGCCTAAACGCTACTGTACCTGGGCCTAAGTCAAACAGTGCGGCCCGGCCCATTCTCCCCCGCTCGTCTCCCACCTCCCGCCTCTCTCTCCTCGTTGTCGACCGCGCGCGCACGCCGCCCTCTGGCCCCCCTCTCGCGCGCTCAACAGCGCGGCCGCAGCGTTGCGGACGCCTACTAACCCGCACCCCTCCTCTCTGGCGCACCCCGGCCTCTTATCTCTCTCTCCCTCGCTCTCCACTGTCTCACCCCGAGCGCCTCCATGGCGTCGCCGCCGTAAAGCTCACGGCCGCCGAGCCTCTCCTACCTCGCCAAGTTGTCCACCGGCCTCCCCGACGTCGACTACTTCGACTACGCCGACTGGAACGAGCCGGGAGGCCCTCCCTCGTCGCCATTGCCGCCATCTTCGCCGCCTCTGCCCGAAGATCGCCGCCGCTACACCGTCCACTCCGAGCCTCCCCCGCTCCCGCTAAGCTCACCTACTGGTTCTCGGTGAGCCTCTGCCTCCTTCCCTTCCTCTCTCGTCGCCGTTTTCTGCTCGTAGACGCCGTCCCCAACGTGGCCGTACCTGTCGCCGCTCGAGCTCGTAGCCGGCGAGCTTTCGGCGACCAAATGGCCTCGCGCCAGTGTCCGTTGAACTCGCGCGTTCTTGTAGATCACCCCTGGCCGCTTCTTTTGCTCACCCGCACGCCGTATCCACGAGACCGAGCTCCACCCGATCGTCGCCGCCGCCTACTCCGGCCACCTCAGCCGCTGCGGCCACCACCATTCGACGTGCGGCAGAGTGGCCGTTCGAACAAGCCTAGCCACGCACCGAACGGACCACCGTAGCGGAATTCCGGCCAAGTCCGGCGAAGCTCCGCCACGGGAATGGTCGCCGGCGTTACTCCGGTGCCACCCGCTGACCTGGCGCCGACGTGGCACCCCCCGTGCCACTGACAGTGGGCCCCGTGGAGCCCAGTTGACTGGGTTGACACAGTCAACTGTGCTGACTGGGCAGCCCAGTCGCTGACATGCGGGCCCCGCGCTAATAAACGTTTTAAAAAAATAAATAAAATGCTAATTAATCTGTTAATTAAATTAGTTAACTAAACAGTCACTGACAGTGGGTCCCACTAACTAATTAGTTAAATTAGTTAGTTTAATCTGTTGTTTAATTAGTCTAGTCTATGACAGAGGGGCCCCACCTGTCAGTTTGACCAGTCAACGGTCAAAGCTGACTGCTGACATCACTGTGACATCATGCTGACGTCATAATTCCTTTTCTGTCGAATTAATTAATTAAAATAATTTTAGAAAATGTTTAAATCTTTGAAAAAACATAGAAATTAACCGTAGCTCGGATCAAAAAGTTTTCTATATGAAAGTTGATCAGAAAAACGAGACGAATCCGAATACGCCCTCCGTGTTGCTGTCACAGGTCCACAACACTGCAAACATGGAAGCTTCCCCTCCGGTTCATCTGTCTGATAGATGCCCGAAGTCGGGAAAATATCCCCAGATATTTTTCCGCTCCGTCTGCAATGTGTAGTGCTGCGATAGGTCACCACCAGCACAGCATACTGCCAAGCCGTGCATCTGTGTTGCTTTGTTTGCTTTTATTTATTGCTTCTCCCCCCTCTTCTCTCCGATAGACCCCGAGACTGACGTTGCTGTCGAGTACGACTACGCCCCTGACGACCAGACCTTTTCAGCAGAGCTTCCAGGCAAACAAACCCCCCTTGATCATTCCAATATCGCCTATTCTTTTTCTCCCATGCTTGCATTAGATTTTGCTACTATAATTGATTGCTCCTATTCTGATGCATATCCTATTTTTGTAACCTGCTGTTGTTACTTTACCTGTCATCCTAAACTGCTTAGTATAGGTTGGTAGTGAACCATCTGTGGCCCCTCATCCTTGTCCTAGTTGCCCCGCTTAGTTATCAGTGCCCCGATCGAGGTGATCGATGGGCTGAGACCAGCACATAACCGCACACCCCCTTAGTTGTACGACACTGCAGGGCTACTATCGAGTGCCGAGGGTGATACCTCGTACTGCACTCCCGATGATATCTCTGCAGTATAGCACATCGGTGGTGATTGCAAAGGGTGATTCTTCGCTCTCCCCTTCCCGATGATGACTCTGTCATGCATCCCCTCAAGTGTGGACCATCGAGGGTGATTCCTCCGAGTTCACCTTGACGGATACATTGAGTAGTAATCCAACGAGGGTGATTCCTCGGATTCCCCCTTGATGTGATGAACACACGGATACCTTCACTTTTACTACTGTACCTTGTTGGTGGCGGGTCGACCCCGAGGGGTACCCGCGAGAGTGATGTGGAGTCAGGTTGACCGTGAAGGTACCCACGAGATAATTACGTGGTGCGGCCGGGCATTCCTGGCCCTTGCCGTAAGTCCACGAGACGGGGCGACGGGACCATAGATCGTGGATCGCTGATTGTCACCGCGCGCTACCAATGCAACAATGGGTTTGGATATGTGATCTGAGTAGGCCTCTGGCCTTTTCGCACTAACCACCACGCGGGAATAAGTATGGGCACTCAGCGTTGTATGTATCAGCCGAAGCTCTCCAGATGTCAGCAGTTGAGCGACGCGCGCCGGGTTGGACCGCGAAAGCCTGCGCTTGTATTAAGGGGGCTAGGTCTGCTCACCGGCCGCATACGCAACACGCAGGAGTGCAAAGGGCGATGGGCTCAAGATCCCTGAGCGCTTAGGAGGTAGACCAGCGTGCTGGCCTCTCTGTTGAGCCTAGGTAGGGCTGCGATGTGTCGATCAGCCGAGGCTGGGCATGACCCGATAAAAGTGTGTTCGGCCAGAGTTAATCGAGCGTGTTGGGTAAGTTGGTGCACCCCTGCAGGGAAGTATATCTATTCGAATAGCCGTGTCCATGGTAACAGGATGCTCAGAGAGTATCCCGATCTACTACAACTAGAACTGGATACTTGTGTTACTAAAATGATATGTTGGCTCCGGGATTGCTTTCTCGTAGGGAGTCGAGGAAGGATCTCTGGGCGTTGTTAATACTTACTTGCTACTTTATATTATGCTAATCTGCACTCTTCTAATGCTGCAAGACACTGAAGATGCTAGTCTTCGATAGGCTAGGCCTTTATCTCTATTCTGGCATTTCTGCAGTCTAGCCCACAGATACAGCCTCTCTTTGATACTGGTGCATAAACAATATAGTTTTGATGTAAGTCTTGCGAGTACTTTGGATGAGTATTCACGGTTGCTTTGCTTCCCCTTTTTTCCCCATACCCGATTGCTGCAACCAGATGACGGAGCCCCGGAGCCAGCTGCCCCAGACGACGACTACTACTACCCCTCCGGTGGAGAGTACTACTACGTGGAGACCATCGACGACCAGGAGTAGATAGGAGGCACCCAGGCAGGAGGCCTGCGCCTTTTCGATCTAGTTATCGTTGTTTTGCTCAGCCTTCTTAAGGCAAACTTGTTTAACTTTATGTCTATACTCAGATATTTTTGTTGCTTCCGCTGACGCTTGATCTCGAGCTTTTGTATTCGAGCCCTCGAGGCCCCTGGCTTGTAATATAATGCTTGTATTATTTTATTGGTGTTTAGAGTTGTGTTATGATATCTTCAAGTGAGTCCTTAGGCTTGATCGTGTGCATTTGCGTGTATGATTAGTACGCGATTAAGTCGGGGGCGTCACATGTCAGCTATATGATCATGCAAAGCAATATGACAATGAATATGTATGTCATACAAACGGAACGGTGGAAGTTGCATGGCAATATATCTCGGAATGGTTATGGAAATGCCATAATAGGTAGGTATGGTGGTTGTTTTGAGGAAGATATAAAGAGACTTATGTGTGATAGAGCGTATCATATCACGGCGTTTGGATGCATCGGCGAAGTTTGCACCGACTCTTGAGGTGAGAAAAAGCAATGCACGGTACCGAAGAGGCTAGCAAATTGCGGAAAGGTAAGAGCGTGTATAATCTATGGACTCACATTAGTCATAAAGAACTCACATACTTATTGCAAAAGTTTATTAGCCCTTGAAGCAAAGTACTACTCGCATGCCCCTAGGGGATATATTTGTAGGAAAAGACCATCGCTCGTCCCCGACCGCCACTCATAAGGTAGACACTCAATAATAAATCAAGCTCCAACTTCATCGCATAATTAGAGACTATACGTGCATGCTTCGGGAATCACAAACCTTAACACCAATATTCTTACTGAACCACAATAATTCACTAGTGCATCCACATATTACCATCTTAATATCACAAAACTATTACAAGGAATCGAACATATCATATTCAGTGATCTACATGAATGTTTTTATCATATCCCTCTTGAATAACTATCCTTTATGGACTAGTCTTATAACCCGTGCAAATTTCCATTACTATTTTTTACACTCTCAAAAAGATTTAAGTGAAGCATGAGAGTGCAACTATTTCTTTAAATATAACCACCGCCATGCTCTAAAAGATATAAGTGAAGCACTAGAGCAACTGCCTAGCTCAAAAGATATAAGTGAAGCACATAGAGTATTCTAACAAATCATGAACAAATATGTGTCCCTCTCAAAAGGTGTGTCAAGCAAAGGATGATTGTGGAAAACTAAAAAGCAAACAAAGCAAAAACTACTATGGCACAAGACGGTCCAAGTAAAACTCATATCATGTGATGAATAAAAATATAGCTCCAGGTAAGTTACCGATAGATTGTAGACGAAAGAGGGGATGTGATACGTCTCCATCGTATCTATAATTTTTTATTGTTTCATGCCAATATCCTACCACTTTCACATATTTTTGGCAACATTTTATATTATTTTTGGGACTAACATATTGATCCAGTGCCCAGTGCCAGTTCCTGTTTTTCTGCTTGTTTTTGTTTCACAAAAAATCCATATCAAACGAAATCCAAATGCAATAAAATTTTACAAAGAATTATTTTGGAATATATGTGATTTTTGGGAGGTGGAATCATCGCAAAAGGAGGCCCACAGCCTCCACGAGCCACCTGGGTGGGTGCCCCCCTGGCGCGCGGTGGTGCCTCGTGGGCACCCCGTAAGTCGGTTGGGGCTCTTCTTCTGGCGCAAGGAAGCTAATATCTGGAAAAAAATCGTGTTAAAATTTCAGCCCAATCGGAGTTACGAATCTCTGGGAATTTAAGAAACGGTGAAAAGCCAGAAAACAGGAACGCGAAACAGAAGAGAACAGAGAGAGAGATCCAATCTAGGAGGGGCTCCTGCCCCTCCGCCGCCATGGCGGCCATGGACCAGAGGGGGAACTCTCCTCCCATCTAGGGGGGAGGCAAGGAAGAATAAGAAGGAGGGGGGCTCTCTCCCCCTCTCTTCCGGTGGCGCCGGAGCGCCGCCGAGGGAAACATCATGACGGCGATCTACACCAACAACTTCACCGCCGTCAACACCAACTCTCTCCCCCTCTATGCAGCGGTGTAACACCTGTTCTCCCCGCTGTAATCTCTACTTAAACATGGTGCTTAATGCTACATATTATTATCCAATGATTTGTGGCCATCCTATGATGTTTGAGTAGATTCTTTTTGTCCTATGGGTTGATTGATGATCGTGATTGATTTGAGTTGTATGTTTTATTTTGGTGCTGTCCTCTGGTGCCCTCCGTGTCGCGCAAGCGTGAGGGATTCCCGCTGTAGGGTTTGCAATACGTTCATAATTCTCTTATGGTGGGCGGCTAGAGTGACAAAAGCTTACACCCGAGTAAGGGGTTGTTGCGTATGGGAGTAAAGAGGACTTGATACTTAATGCTATGGTTGGGTTTTACCTTAATGATCTTTGGTAGTTGTGGATGCTTGCTAGAGTTCCAATCATAAGTGCATATGATCCAAGTACGAAAAGTATGTTAGCTCATGCCTCTCCCTCATATAAAATTGCAACAATGATTACCGGTCTAGTTATCGATTGCCTAGGGACAAATCATTCTCTTGTGTTACAAAAGCATTCTACTAAACTACTAACTTTTATTATCATGCAAAATATTCGTAGTTTTATTCTCGCAAAGTACTTCTAGTTTTATTCTTGCAAACCTATCCTATCACCTACAAAATAGTTTCATACTTGTTCTAGGTAAAGCGAATGTTAAGTGCGCGTAGAGTTGTATCGGTGGTCGATAGAACTTGAAGGGAATATTAATTCTACCTTTAGCTCCTCGTTGGGTTCGACACTCTTATTTATCGAAAAAGCTACAATTGATCCCCTATACTTGTGGGTTATCAAGACCTTTTTCTGGCGCCGTTGCCGGGGAGCAATAGCGTGGGGTTGATATTCTCGTGTGTGCTTGTTTTGTTTATCACTAAGTAGTTTTTATTTTCTGTTCCACTAAGTAGATTTTATTTTCTATTCTAAGTTGTTTTATATATTTAGTTATGGATATGGAACACGAAACACCAGAAAAATTAGTTGTACTTGCTACTCATGGAGATGGGGAACCTCCTAAAACCCTCGATGCTCGTTATGTGGAAAACATTAAATACTATTTTGATAATCCTGATAAAACTCCATTCAACTTGATAATGGGAGTTACTTTGGATCAACGGGAATACTTTAGGGATTATCGCTTGTTTCAAAAAGGGAAACTCTTATGGGATCAAATTCATTATTTGCATTGGTATGCTTGGAATTTATGCTTGATATATGATTATACTTGTTGCTCTAGGATGAAGGCTCCACACCTTCCCTTTTCATGTGAATTTAATGATAATGAAACCTTGGCTTCTGATGCTAATGGCATATATGATTACTATAATGTGGAACGAATAGAAGAATTTGTTGCTTTTAAGGGTGCTTATGAAATTGAATCTTTGTTTGAAAAGTATGAAGATTGTGATGATGCTGTTTACAGATCTGAAAATTTTGTAATACTTAAATACTGCTATGAGAATTATAAATACAATGCCGATATTGATGAATTTATTGAGAAAGTCTCCGCTGTCCAAGAAGAGACTAATATTTTGCAGGAATCTATGGAAGAAGAAAATGATGACACTGTGAGCTCATTAGATGAAAAATATGACAAGGAGAGCGAAGAACAAAAGGAGGAAGAGTGGACTAGCTACCCGTGCCCACCTTCTAATGAGAGTAACTCTTCAACTCATACATTGTTTAATTTCCCTTCGTGCTTACCGAAGGATGAATGCTATGATGATTGCTATGATCCCTTTGATTCGTTTGAAATATCCCTTTTTGATGAAATTGATGCTTGCTATGCTTGTGGCCATGATGCCAATTTGAATTATGCTTATGGAGATGAACTTGTTATAGTTCCTTATGTTAAACATGAAATTGTTGCTATTGCACCCACACATGATAGTCCTATTATCTTTTTGAATTCTCCAAACTACACTATATCGGAGAAGTTTGCTCTTATTAAGGATTATATTGATGGATTGCGTTTTACTATTGCACATGATAATTTTGATGGATATAATATGCATGTGCTTGCAGCTCCTACTTGCAATTATTATGAGAGAGGAACTACATCTCAACCTCTCTATGTTTCCAACACAATAAAATTGCAAGAAACTGTTTATGCTATGTATTGGCCTTTACTTGATGTGCATGAATTGTTCTTTTATGACATGCCGATGCATGGGAAGAGAGTTAGACTTCGTATTTGCATGATATATGTTGCTTGGTGCTCACTACTAAATTACAAATCATTGTTAATTAAAATTGGCTTTGATATACCTTGGGATCCGGGTGGATCAATTACTTGAGCACTTTATGCCTAGCTTAATGGCTTTAAAGAAAGCGCTGCCAGGGAGACAACCCGGAAGTTTTAGAGAGTCATTTATTTATGTTGAGTGATTTTATAAAGTTTAAAAAAAATATAGAGGGGAACCTAAAACTTTTCAAAAAGGAAAGTGAAAGTAAGAAAGACGAGCACCGTTGAATTGGGGGATGTCCTTGAACTTTGTTCATGCCTATGGAAACTTTGCAAATCTTGAATTACAGAAACTTTTCAAAAAAAATAATTATCCCCTTGTACAAATCCATTGTATTATAAAAGTAATGTGCCAAGATTTACCGTTAGGATGTTTAAATTGCTTGTTTAGTATGTGCTGTGCAAAAACAGAAACTTTTGCTGTAGTGCATGAATTTACATTTTTTACTGGAACGTGCAAAAATTCTGAAATTTTTACACAGTACTGATATGCAAACCTTTTATTTTTTTCCTAATTTTTCAGAATTTTTAGAGTTACATAAGAATGGTCAATGTTCAGATTGCTACAGACTGTTCTGTTTTTGACAGATTCTGTTTTTGATGCATTGTTTTGCTTGTTTTGATGGAACTATGGATTGTATCGGAAGGTATAAGCCATGGAGAAGTTAGAATACAGTAGGTATAATGCAAAAAATAAAATATGAATGGGTTTGCAACAGTACTTAAAGTAGTGATTTGCTTTTTTATACTAACGGATCTCACGAAGGTTTTGTTAAGTTTTGTGTGGATGAAGTGTTCAAAGATCGAGGAGGTATTGATATGAGAAGCATGAGGAGAGGCAAGAGCTCAAGCTTGGGGATGCCCAAGGCACCCCAAGTAAATATTCAAGGAGACTCAAGCGTCTAAGCTTGGGGATGCCCCAGAAGGCATCCTATCTTTATTCAACAATTATCGGTATGTCTCGGTTTTTGTTTTGTTCACATGATATGCGTAAATTCTTGGAGAGTATTTTGTGTTTATTTTTCCCTTTTATTTTATGCACCATGCTGGTATGAGATAGTCCTTGGTTGATTTATAGAATGCTTCATGCGCTTCACTTATATCTTTTGAGTATGGCTTTATAGAATGCTTCATGTGCTTCATTTATATCATTTGAAGTTCGGATGCCTGTTTCTCTTCATCTAGAAAACTGTTATTTGTAGAATGCTGTTTTGCTTCACTTATATTTATTAAAGCATGGTTTTTTTAAGAAATAATTAAACTCTCTTGCTTCACTTATATCTATTTAGAGAGTCAACAGGAATTGGTCATTCACATGGTTAGTCAGAAAATCCAACATAAAACTTGTGGATCACTGAATATGATATGTTTGATTCCTTGCAATAGTTTTGCGATATAGAGATGGTAATATGTGGGAGGTACTAGTGAATGATTGTGGTTTAGTAGGAATATTGGTGTTAAGGTTTGTGATTCCCGAAGCATGCACGTATAGTCTCTCGTTATGCTAAGAAGTTGGAGCATGATTTATTATTGATTGTCTTCCTTTGCGTGGAGGTCGGGGGCGCGCGGTGGTAAACTCCTACCAACCTCCCCCCTAGGGGCATGCATAGTAGTACTTTGCTTCGAGGGCTAATAAACTTTCGCAATAAGTATGTGAGTTCTTTATGACTAATGTGAGTCCATGGATTATACGCACTCTCACCTTTCCGTAATTTGCTAGCCTCTACGGTACCGTGCATTGCCCTTTCTCACCTTGAGATGTGGTGCAAACTTCGCCGGTGCATCCAAACCCCGTGATATGATACGCTCTATCACACATAAGCCTCCTTATATCTTCCTCAAAACAGCCACCATACCTACCTATTATGGCATTTCCATAGCCATTCCGAGATATATTGCCATGCAACTTCCATCATCATCATATACATGACTTGAGCATTCATTGTCATATTTCTTTGCATGATCGTAAGATAGCTAGCATGATATTTTCATGGCTTGTCCGTTTTTTGAAATCTTTGCTATGCTAGATCATTGCACATCCTGGTACACTGCCAGAGGCATTCATATAGAGTCATACTTTGTTCTAGTATTGAGTTGTAATTTTTTGAGTTGTAAGTAAATAGAAGTGTGATGATCATCATTATTCATCATTAGAGCATTGTCCCAGTGAGGAAAGGATGATGGAGACTATGATTCCCCCACAAGTCGGGATGAGGCTTCAGACAAAATTAAAAAAAAGAGAAAAAAAGTGAGGCCAAAAAGAGCCCAAGAAAAAAAAGAAAAAAAGAAAAAAAGAGAAAACAAAAAAAATGAAATGAGAGAAAAAGAGAGAAGGGGCAATGTTACTATCCTTTACCACACTTGTGCTTCAGAGTAGCACCATGTTTTTCATATAGAGAGTCTCCTATGCTTTCATTTCCATATACTAGTGGGAATTTTTCATTATAGAACTTGGCTTGTATATTCCGATGATGGGCTTCCTCAAATGCCCGAGGTTTTCATGAGCAAGCAAGTTGGATGCACACCCACTTAGTTTTCAGTTTGAGCTTTCATACACTTATAGCTCTTAGTGCATCCGTTGCATGGCAATCCCTACTCCTCGCATTGATATCAATTGATGGGCATCTCCACAGCCCATTGATGAGCCGCGTCGATGTGAGACTTTCTTTCTTTTTGACTTCTCCTTATTAATCTCTATCATCATTCTATTCCACCTATAGTGCTATGTCCATGGCTTGCGCTCATGTATTGCGTGGGGGTTGAAAAAGCTGAAGCGCGTTAAAAAGTATGAACCAATTGCTTGGTTGACACCAAGGTAGTACATGATTTATACTTTGTGTTAAGAAGATGGAGCATGACAAGGCTATATGATTTTATAGGGATAACGTTCTTTAGCATTTTTATTCTGAAAAGCATGATTGTTTATTGGGATGCCTGAGTATTGATGTCTTTATGTCAAATTATAGACTATTGCTTTGAATCACTCTTGTCTTAATATTCATGCCATGATTAGATTATATGATCAAGATTATGCTAGGTGGCATTCCACATCAAAAATTATATTTTTTTATCATTTACCTACTCGAGGACGAGTAGGAATTAAGCTTGGGGATGCTGAGACATCTCCATCGTATCTATAATTTTTGATTATTTCATGCCAATATTCTACTACTTTCACATATTTTTGGCAACATTTTATATTATTTTTGGGACTAACATATTGATCCAGTGCCCAGTGCCAGTTCTTGTTTTTCTGCTTGTTTTTGTTTCACAGAAAATCCATATCAAACGAAGTCCAAATGCAAGAAAATTTTACGAAGAATTATTTTGGAATATATGTGATTTTTGGGAGGTGGAATCATCGCAAAAGGAGGCCCACAGCCTCCACGAGCCACCTGGGCATGTGGCCCCCCCTGGCGCGCGGTGGTGCCTCATGGGCACCCTGTAACTCGGTTGGGGCTCTTCTTCGGGCGCAAGGAAGCTAATATCTAGAAAAAAATCGTGTTAAAATTTCAGCCCAATCGGAGTTATGGATCTCCGGGAATTTCAAAAACGGTGAAAAGTAAGAAAACGGGAACGCGAAACAGAAGAGAACAGAGAGAGAGAGAGAGAGAGATCCAATCTTGGAGGGGCTCCTGCCCCTCTGCCACCATGGCGGCCATGGACCAGAGGGGGAACTCTCCTCCCATCTAGGGGGGAGGCCAAGGAAGAAGAATAAGGAGGGGGGCTCTCTCCCCCTCTCTTCCGATGGCGCCGGAGCGCCGTCGGGGGAAACATCGTGACGGCGATCTACACCAACAACTTCGCCGCCGTCAACACCAACTCTCTCCCCCTCTATGCAGCGGTGTAACATCTCTTCTCCCCGCTGTAATCTCTACTTAAACATGGTGCTTAATGCTACATATTATTATCCAATGATTTGTGGACATCCTATGATGTTTGAGTAGATTCTTTTTGTCCTATGGGTTGATTGATGATCGTGATTGGCTTGAGTTGTATGTTTTATTTTGGTGCTGTCCTATGGTGCCCTCCGTGTCGCGCAAGCGTGAGGGATTCCCAATGTAGGGTTTGCAATACGTTCATAATTCTCTTATGGTGGGCGGCTAGAGTGACAGAAGCTTACACCCGAGTAAGGGGGTTGGTGCGTATGGGAGTAAAGAGGACTTGATACTTAATGCTATGGTTGGGTTTTACCTTAATGATCTTTGGTAGTTGTGGATGCTTGCTAGAGTTCCAATCATAAGTGCATATGATCCAAGTACGAAAAGTATGTTAGCTCATGCCTCTCCCTCATATAAAATTGCAACAATGATTACCGGTCTAGTTATCGATTGCCTAGTTTTATTCTCGCAAAGTACTTCTAGTTTTAATCTTGCAAACCTATCCTATCACCTACAAAATAGTTTCATACTTGTTCTAGGTAAAGCGAATGTTAAGTGCGCGTAGAGTTGTATCGGTGGTCGATAGAATTTGAAGGGAATATTAATTCTACCTTTAGCTCCTCGTTGGGTTCGACACTTTTATTTATCGAAAAAGCTACAATTGATCCCCTATACTTGTGGGTTATCAGGATGCCATCCGGGGCATCCCCAAGCTTAGACGCTTGGGTCTTCCTTGAATATTACCTTCAGTACAAAAAAAAGACACATCCGCGACATTATGGCCCGAACGAAAACTTTTTTTGTCATGGTTGTGACACTTCTATGACAATAATTGTGACAAAAACACGTATCATCATAGATGTGGTTGGCTCCTACTTCTATGACAAAAAATTATGACAGAAAATGGGCTTTTCGTCCTGGGCGGGCCGGAGAGGCACCCGCATGACATTCTTTGGGCCGTCCATGATGTAAAAAATCGTGGTAGAACTGAGGGCGAGGAAATTTTCGGGGAGTTCTCGGTTACGGTGGGTGGTCGGGGCCGAGCGATGCAGTGTGGTTTGCATGTTTCTTTCGCATGCGCGCGTGTGTGCGAGGCGCGTTTGCTAACTGAACCCGAGCGAGGCGTTCGCTTACTGAACCCAAGCGATCGCACTAGCTATGTACTGAAGTCGATCAATCCCTTCGCTACTAACTGAACCCGAGTGATCGATTCCTTCGCTGCTAACTGAAGCCGGTCGAGCCCTCGTACGTGCGAGACGTAGCCGGTGTTGGGTTGCCTCTCGATTAACAGTGCCCGTTGCTGCCGTGCGCGCGATATGTAGAACGAGTCGAGACGCATTTATCGAGTCCCTTGCGCGAGATGTGGTGAGTTGACCTATAGCCGGTTGGTTGGCCGTGGATGAACAGTTCCCGTTGCTGCCGTCCGCTCATACGCCCCACCCCAGCCGGTGGGTTGGCTGTGGATGAACAGTACCCTGAGGAGGCCAGCCGGTTGGGGGTGGATGAACAGGACCCCGTGGAGGCTGGATGAACAATAGCCGGTGGAGGCTGGAGGAAGTCGACGTTGGATGAACAGTAGCTGGTGGAGGCTTGGAGAAGGTCGACCGTGGATGAACAGTAGCCCGTGGAGTACCGTTTTGCGGTACGCCACACCCCTCCCAATGAACAAGACCCTCGTTTCGACCGTAGGCAGTTGGGGAGAAGTCCGTTTCCTCCGTTTTGCGGTACGCTAGACCCCTCCCGATCAACAGGACCCCGTTTCGACCATAGGCGGTTGCGTAGAAGTCCGTTTCCTCTGTTTTGCGGTACGCCAGACCCCCAGCCGATGAACAGGACCCCGTTTCGACCGTAGGTGATCGAACAAAAGGTCGTTTCCTCCGTTTTGCGGTATGCCAGACCCCAAGTCGATGAATAGGACCCCGTTTCGGCTGTTTCATCCAAGCCGGTTGGCTCCCGATGAACAGGATGCATTCTGACCCAGTCGCTTGGCTCCCGATGAACACGACGCTATTTCCTCTATTCCGACCCAGCCGGTTGGCTGCCGATGAACAGGAGGTCGTTGCTGCATACCCCCACCGTCGCCTCTCCATGTACACGAGCCCTGGCCGTACGTATGCGCGAGTACGCGTTCGAGACCCCGCCCGTATGTACGTACATGCTCGTATTTTTTGCAGCGTGGCTGTACGCATGTGTACACAATTTAGACGGGGCTGCCTAAACTGCTACGTCAGGGGCTCTACTACGACACCTGCCGCTCCTTACACGCCCATGGTTCATCGTTGCAGAGAGACCGATCGACCAGTATGTACATACACGTTCGTGACCAGACAGACAACGCTACGTGCGCCTTGACCGGGTGGTTCCGAGCTGTCAGGGAGGATAGGGAGGCTCTTCCTTGTGTGCGAAGATATAGCAAGTGGGTCCCAGCTGTCAGGGGGATGGATAATTTTTTTCCCGTGTAATAAGGAGGCACTTCCTTGCGTGCGAAGATGTAGCTGGTGGGTCCAGCTATCAGCCTCACCGCGTACAGTCCTCTTCTGATGGCTATCGTTCATTGACCACGTTGATTACGCCGCGCCGAGAGTACCAAGGCGGTGGACGACGCTGAGCCGGGGAAGACGCAGTAGTGGATGCCCACGCGGAGGGGAGTACAATGGTTGACTAGTTCGGCTGCGGTGTGAGGCCGCCGTCGCCAGAGAATAACAGGGAATGTGGGTGCGTAGAGGGAAGGCCTGGCCAGCGGTGGGAGTAGGGTGGGGCGGTGAGGCCTGCGCGGCAGCACAACCGGCCACAGTAGGCAGGAGTAGGCGGTCCCGCCGGCGCTGGTTTGGGCGGCTGGAGCAAGAAGATCAGAGATTGAAGAAGCTGCACGGCCGTTAGATGAACATCCAATGGTCACTGCTGCTAGAATCGTTTGTAGACTTCCTCAAAAAAAAGTTTGTTGACTAAGTTGACAAAGCCTTGCATACGCGTCAACTGAGTAGGCCCACAAGTCGGCCTCCAAATCTGGTGGGTCCCAGTTGTCATGGGGACGAATCGATTTTTTCGCGTAATAAGGAGGAACTTCCTTCCGTGCGAAGATATAGCTGGTGGGTCCCAGCTGTCAGGGGGAGGAATCATTTATTTTTCGTGTAATAACGAGGCACTTCCTTGCGTGCGAAGATGTAGCTGGTGAGTCCCAGCTGTCAGGGGGAGGAAACTTTTTTTCCGCGTAATAAGGAGGCACTTTCCTTGCGTGCGACCATGGACCTCGTGGGTCGCAGCTGTCAGCCTCTCCACGTACAGTCATCTTCTGATGACTCTCGTTTGTTGACCATGTTGAACACGCCGTGCCAAGCGCACCAAGGCGGTGATGATGGCGAGGCCCCACTGCACCAGACGGGAACGACCCGGAGATGGGGAAAACGCGGCAGTTGAGTCACAAATAGAGATGAGTGCGAGACTTGACTGGTTCGGGTGCGGGGTGGGCTACACTCAGCGGAGAATAACAGGAGGTGCGGAGGAGTGGAGGGATGGCCTGGCCGTTGGTGGGGTAGCGTTTCGCAGCGAGGCGCGCGAAGCAGCGCTGCTGGACGCCAGAGGCTGGAGCAGGCGGTCCCGCCAGCGCTGGAGGAAGAAGACGAGAGATTGTAGAAGAATGCCGGCCGTTGGCTGTACATCCAATAGATAAGGCTGTCAGAAACTTTTTTTTGACTAAGTTGACAATGCCTTGCGTAGGCTTCGACCTATTGGTCCACATGTCAGCCAGTCCATTTGGTGGGCTGGGTGAAACAATAATGTAGCGTCTATGCAGCCCATTTATATATTTTGTTAGTATTTACAGCCTATTTGTATTATTTTTCAAAATACACGGTTTTGCTGGGCATGGTGAAAATATCATTTTGGGCAGGTCGGCGAAATGTTATAAAAACATAAATCGGTGCTGGGCATTTTATTATAAAACTACATAATTTGCGGAGCATAAACACGTGATTGCACGTCTATTACTGCATTGGTCCGTAAAATCTTAGCAAGCTTATGTACGCAATCACCAGGAATTAACTTGCCAAACTTATTGTTAAATAATTATTATTATTTGGTAAGAACTTATTCATTTACCAAATAAAATGTTATTTATTTTGAAGAGTTAATAAGATGTGGGGTATTATTATTTTTTAGGCTAGACGTGGGACAATTGAGTTGGTTTTAGGTAAAACCTGTGGGAGAAAAATCAGATATAGGATTAATAAAAAACAAAAATAAAGGAAGTGGGAAGGTCTATACGAAGGTTCGACGAAGGACAGGTCAAACGGAGTATATGTAATAAAATAAAATATAAATATATATCTCTACTCCTAATGTCTCACTTGGTAGGCTCGCCTCCACGGTTTTATTTCGTCTGGTTTATTTTCGTCTCACCTCCCACCACCATCTTCTCATGTTGGTTTTTCCACCCTCCCATTGAAAACTTTCCTAATCTTTTAAAACTTTCCTAATCACACATTACAAACAGGCAGGAATCGATAGCACGTTACCATACAATAAAATCCAATTTTATGGCAATCAATTTCAAATCCTAACTTTCCTAACCCATCTTTTCACTCACGACCACGCGTCCTGCAATCCCCACCCTGGCTCTTCTCCCTACTCCTCCTCACGATCGCCCGCCACGCCGCCGCACCCATGCCACGCTGCTCGGCGGCCGCAACCTTGTTGCTCGTTCTCTCCACGCGCCGCCGCCACCCCATGATCTCTACCAGCGCCACGGCGGTCGTGGCCTTCCCACGCGCCGCCCCCTCCCCTCAAAATCTGGCTGCCATCGATGCCCTGTACAGCGCTCTCAAGGTCAGGGGCGCTGCGCCGTCCTTATAGCGTGGAGGGCAGCCGGTGGGAGGTCGAGAAGGAAGAGGAGTCCAGCAGCGCGGGCGGCGTCGTGGTCGCCGACTGCTGGGTGTTCACCGCCGCCAAGACCATCGTAGTCCTCGTCGGTGCCCACGAGTACTTTGGGCTCGTCAGTGGCACTGCCATCAGCGGCGGCACCCCTCCGACACGCTACGTGTCCCGCTTCTGCTCTGCCATCTGCGCTCTCATGCCCATCCTTACGCTGTAAGGAAGCCCCGCATTTGTTGTTTTTTCTACTCCAGTGTATTAGAACTTTGCTGTGATTACTGTAATTTATGTGGTATTTAGTCACAATTTTTGGTATAAATGTGCTAGGTATGCTCGTCGTCATTATGAAGTGGTCATAGTGCGTACCTTGGTTCTTGAGAGGAGAGCCACCAGTATAAAATTGCCTTGGCTCACTCACTCTTTAATTTGGTTGGGAATTCTTGATTAGAAGGTAGCAATTAACTCAAATGTCGGCATTGGAACATTCAGTTTGGAAGTTGTAGCTTTAGCTTGATGCAAATACTTACCATTCTGATCGTGGGGCAATTGTACACGGTGAGAATCAGGCCTCACGGATTACCATTTCATCACTGAATTCCCCATCTTATCACTCAATTTCTTGAGTCAGGAGAACTTTAAGTATCAGTGCATTTTCATATACTTTTGAGGTATCAGCTTACAAATGTTGCTTGATTGCTTCAGCTCACTTCATAGCTTTTTTTACTAGATAAGAGCTTCGACACTCTTTTTTCAGATGATCATAATAATTTACGCTATATGCTTTTCTTTGTGTGCACATGTAATGGGGGTGCGGAGGGGTTGCTCAAGAGGGAAGGACTGCTACATTTGGTTGTCAGTTCCTGTTAATATGGCTACAACTTCGAGTTTTGATGTTTCTCCTGTATATTTGCATAGGTACTATGGCCGCATGGATGTTCCCCTGACGTTATTGGCATTTATTATTGCAATATCTTTGGTATTGCAAAGAGGAAACCTCCATTTCGCTTAGCTTACCTGGTGTTGAGCAACAACAATCCATCGATGATTGGTGAGATATACCATGCCGTTTATATACTCTTCCTACTTCTTCAGTTGGAGTAACAAAGAAAGGTTGTTTTGCCTCGTGTTACTATCAATAGAGCTTTTCTTTATATTGTAAAAAAAGCAGCAGCACTGTTGCTAGCAATAGTCATGTACGTCCATCTCAAGTATGGTTATTTCTTTCTTTACCCTTTGTAGCCTCTATGGTTTCTCAAGCCAGTAACTATGTAACAATTTTCTGCTTAATACAAGTGAAATCAGTGTTTGTTGCTCTTCCTAAAAAAAGTAAGGTTCTTGACTGTCTAATTAACTAACACCTCAAGACCTCCCGGGTCTCCTCCGCTCAGGGGACTCCAGAGGTTCCACCGAACCCTAACCAAGCCCTCCCCGAGCCCGATTCCCCTGGCCGCTGTCGCCGCCGCCGGCGGTGGCGGCGCCCGTCTCGCCGAAGGCGGATGGCTGAGGAGGCACGCGGTTGCGGAGCATTTGTGCGGAGATCCAAGGTGACGAACGCGCGCGTGAGGTGGCCTGTGGAGTTGAAGACGAGGTGCGGCGGCGCTGGGAGATGGCGGCGGAAGTGGTCGGCCCCCGGCGGCGCGATCGGAGAACGTGCTGCCATGGCGTGCGGCACCGGCATCGGGCCTGTCCTGGGCCCGACCTGGGCCAATTTGTCGTGGCCGCTGTGCGCATCAGACGGACGCTCGGGAGGTGGGGGCGCGACCCTGTTTGTGTCTGAATTGGGACCAATGGGTGTCGGCCGTGTGCTCCTTCAGCGTTGGAAGACCAGCGTGTCAGCGGCATTCGTCTTCCCCTCTGTAGCCGGTCGGTAGCGTGGGGGCTGCTGGCTCGGCCTGAATAAAGGTGGTTTGGCCCTACAGTTCTTCGAGCACCAAGTCGGCGATCTGCTTCACGCTGGCCTCCTCGATCAAAATGCAGACGAGTTTCGGTCTTCCTATCGGAGATGTCCGATGATTGGCGCATGGAGCCACTGGATATCTAGATCGGAATTGATCCGGTCATGCGCTCCCTTATCTTCGGCAAGTCAGGCTTCATGAAGGTGCGGCACGAAGCTTCGCTTTCTTGTCGGTGCCATGGGACATGTCTAAATATAGATTTCCCTTGGATTAACAGAGGTAGAGAAAGTCATGGTGGCTGCGATCGGAGGTTTGTAATGGTGGATCGGTGTATTGGTGGCAATGAAGAATGGCGGCTCAGGTTTCCAAGTGAATGTGATAATCATTTGCATGTTTGTGACTTTTGCTATGCAGAACGTGTAACAGATGCCCGTTGGTGTCATGGTCTCTTTCTGGAGATATATGTACTTCGCCATGATTATTCAGGTATGGGTTGTGTTTTTGACGGAGATATTTTGTCACTCTTTTACAGTGCTCAGTTATTGTACTAGTGTGTTAGACAAGCGTTGTTTCGTTCCAGCCCGGATATTCAGGTCGTTTGGTATTGTCTTCTATTCATCTTGAGAAGAATAAGTATAGCTCATGTTTTCAAGCAGGATTCTAAGAACAAACTATGTGGGCTGGAGCAAGGAAATGAGCTTCTTTGTTCTCTTCCTATTGGTTGCAATTTCCTGTTGGTCTGAGCTCAATAAAAGCATGGACATTTCATTCTTGAAAGAAAATCCCTGTCATATCTAATTTGACCGTGTTAGCTCATGACTCCCCAAACGCCCATGGAATCGATCCAGGTGAAAGTGCTCCTCTCATGTTTATTTATATCTAGGAGGAGCAGCATTACTCGTGATGGAATAAGTTTAGGGATTTGTCGAAGATTGAAGATGGTTTTCTTATTGATGATGTTCTCAAAATCACAGCCGAAGTTCAGGTTATTAGGTAGTATCGAATTTCAGGATTGATACTTGAAGATTTTAAAAGGTTAATAAATTTTGTACTAAGTCCACTGTTAGGTATAGGAAGAACATGCTCTAAATTTTTGATAATGCATATGAAAGTGATCATTTGATTATTAAATCTTGCCACTATATAGAAAAGTTCTTGTCACTAATATCTTAACAAATTTCCATTGCAGGTTCTGACTTCATTTGTTGAGTTATTTTAATTTTTGTATGAGAGAAATGAAACACTTTATGACAGATATGTCGACACTTTGATCAGTTCCTTGTGGAATCATGGCGGTGATTTGGATTCTTCACTAATTTATGATAGGCTTCCACAGAGTTTTACTTACTGGATATAAATAGAGACGATACTTATTGAGAATTTTATTTGTAGTGTGTGCCAGTGCCCTCATACTTTTCACATGAAACCTTGAAGAAAAGCAGAATGAAGGCTATGCAGATGGCAGTGGCGGCAGAAAGAAGATAGTGTGGACTGTGGAAGGGAAGGAAGGAGAGGGAAGCAACATCGTGAACTATGCCTATAGCGTGGCATTGCACTGCGGTGCAACCCTTGGTTAGATCCTAGAGAAAGAGTATGACTTTAGGTTCTGGCAAAAGCTAGCAACTGTAATGGACATGTTTATGTCGAGGTCAGCCTTCAGTACTACTAACATATATGGATGCTTAATTGTCGAGGCAAGTCATTGATGTACTACAACCAGTCAACCAATCAACCATGTCATGCTAGCTTCTCATTCACTTCTTAAATCACTCACTACTCCCCTAAAGTGCTAATCAATGAGAATATGGCGTTGTTTGCTTCAAAGAGCATGAGAAAATCATCAGGTGAAGCTGGATAAAAGGAAGTGTCACGTGAGGACCTGAGCTGAAGATGCAGACAGACACTGGTTAGCCACATTAGCATCTACCCCTACCGTTGTGTCTGTAGATGTGCTTATCTCTTGTTCACCTCACGTGGGAGGACGCTCCATGGCCCCAACCTGCTGCAGAAGCCAAGAGGAGACTGCGGGCGAGAGGAAATGTTGTCGAAGAGAGAGGTCTGAGGTCGGCAAGATTAAACAGTGGGCGTCCTCCAGTTTGAAAGAAGAGGGCTCTGGCGAAAAATGTCCCGCTACGGCGGGAAACCGAGCAGGAAGGGGAGGGCCCGGTAGGTAAAGGGATGAGTGCGTCGTGGAGTGGGGTTTTTGTGGGACCTCCTGAGATAACATGGTGGATAGTTCAGACAAACACGTCTCTTCCTCACATATGGGCTGGATTGGTGGAGCCCGGACTGTCCAGGTTGGATTTTGGGGAGCCCGTTGGGCGCCCGTTTGATGTCCGAACATGGCCGGATGTATGAAGGAGAAACGAGCTTTGACCTTGGAAACAAGGTTAATCATTTGTTTGATTCATTTCTATGCATTGTTGCCCGTAGCAACGCACGGGCACTCTACTAGTAGTATTATAGAAGGGAAAACATAATTTGAGTTTGGCATTCTTATAGAAAAATAGAACTTCTTTTTTTGAGCAGTATAGAAAAATTGAACTGAGCTGTGAGTTGTCTTCAAGAAACAAACATAAGTTGGGCTGCTGATGTTATAAAACAAGCTAGGCTGGGAGGCCCAGAGGCCGATTGATACCTGCTGGACCTCAAAAAAAAAGTTGAAACCTGCTGAATCAACTGTGTCAACATGTCATGGGCTGCGCATGTTAAACAACAAAACCTAGGCTGGGCAGGCCACAGCCCAGTTGTTACTTGTTCGACCTCTGAAAAAAATGATTACTTGCTAGGTCCCGGATGATAGCCACCTTGACTACGTTGACAATCTCATGGGCCCCAAACATCAACATACCATAAGGAGGAAGCATTTTTTGCAATATATAAGGAGGCACTTGTTTGCGTACGGCCATGGACCTGGTGGGCCCGGACTGTGAGCCTCTCCACGTACAGTCATCTCCCGATTCCTCTCGTTTGTTGACCATGTTGAGAACGACAGACGGTGGCGCCGCGGCAAGAGCACCAAGGCGGAGGACGACATTGAGACCTCAGACTAGAACGAACCGGAGCCGGGGAAGACGCGGGCGGAGGGGAGTACGAGGGTTGACTGGTTCGGGTGCAGGGTGGGCCGGTGGAGCTGCCGCCGCCGTATAATAAAAGGGGATGTGGGGGAGTAGAGGGATGGCCTGGCCAGCGCCATGCCCATGCATAGGCTAGGATGGGTCGTTGAGGCGTGCGCGAAAGCGCCGCCAACCGCTGTAGGGAGAGGACGAAAGATTGAACAAAAATAAAGAAATACAAATGGATAGGTGGTTGGTCCACCTGAGAAGGGGAATATGTTGGGAGGAAGGAGAATCAAAGCACGCCAGCTGTTGGATTTCAATCTAATGGCTACCAGAAGGACTGACGGAAGAGGTATCAAACTTAACTTGTTCTCGTCGTTCGTGATCAAGGATGACCACCCTGAGTGAAGTTATCTGATAATCTAGGCAAAACGAACGACTGTGCAACCTACAGAAAACCGCACTCAGACTTAAAAAAAATGCACAAAAAAATGATACAACTGCTGGATCCCCATAAGCATGTCGTGGGCCGCGGATGTCCTAAGAAAAGAGACCTGGGCTGGGCAGCCAGCCCAGTTGATACCTACTGGACCTCAAAAAAAAAAGGAAACACGACAGCCCTGTGAACTAGTACTCTTATTACATACATAAGCAAACAGATTCATAGCCACTCGGGAAAAAAAAAGCAAACAGGTTCATGGTTTCTTAGAGGAAATATTACGGATAAAACAGATAATTACGACGCATAGGCTAATGCATGAAACACTCAGATGATAAAGGTGCTTAAACAGACAAACTACACCATCTAGATCTTCCTGGCACGCTTGATCATGACGCTGCGGCTGTCCGTGTACTCCTCGGTCACGGGAAGCAGACACGCCCTCATGTCCAAGATCTGCCTGTACATGTCGTAGCATGCGTATGCGTCCTTGGCTGCGTAGGTGATGTAGGCTAGATTCAGAGGTACCTCCCACATGTTCAGGTCCTTCGTATCCATGTCTTCTTTCATGTTGGCGTAGCAGGGGTCGATGATGGCCGCGGCGAGGTCAACCACGGAGTTCTCCTCTTGCCCGTTGCCGATGATCTTGTATTGCTTCTGGATGTCGATGAGCTTCTTGCACCAGATGGCCGAATCGTAAAGCACAGTGGCGTTCTTCCTGCTCTCCACTGTAGCAAAGGTGCAGTCGGCGGTGCCGATGAAATGGGCGAATGCTCCAGAACCCCTGATGGCCCTACAGTTGTGGTAGACTAGAACCTCGTCCCACACGCATACCTGGGCGATGGCGATTCGCTGGTCCCTGTCAGGAGACGGATGGATGGGCACAAGGTCTAGTCCCGTGACCTTGTGCTTCTCATCCTGTAGGTACTGCTTGAACTTGGCGACGTAGAGCTTCACCGAGTCCGGATCGTTGGTGTACATCACATTCAACTTGGTGCTACCATGGGTCTGAACGGTGAACTCAAAGGTGAACTCCTTGCTGGAGTCCATATCCAGCAGGCTCACCCCTCGGATCGCCATTGGAGTCTCTTCTCACACAGAGTTGTTGTGGCGGTTCTCGTTTTGTGGGGATTGGGGGCAGGGGGGAAGATGAAGACGATGGGGAGATATGGACAGCGGAGGGCTCCTTATTTACACCGGGGATCGGTGTGTAGTGGGGTACTGGGGGGTGGCAGCAGCAGTTCGTTTTTCCAATCTTGGGGAACCGTCGCCAGTGAACGTAGGGGGTAGAAGGCGGCAGCAGTTCGTTTTTCCACTCTTTGGGAACTGCAATCGCCGGTGAACGTAATGGGTACAGGCGGCAGCAGTAACTACCCCCTCCTCCCACGCCTGCTGCACACCCCCTCGACCCATTCAAACGCCATTGGCTCGTTCTATCAGTGCCATAAAATCAACATTCAAAACAATTAGAATTATTATTCTCAGGACGCACGCAAACAACTCATTTGCCGTGCTTTCAGACAGACAATACTACCAAGTTTGAACAGATTGTTAGGGTTGCTGTCCTCTGCATCATCTTGCCATGTTTCACATCTTGCAAGATTCACAACCAACTCATAAGATTCAAATAATAAGTAAAACAAAGATGCCTACGCATCTCAATGATTCACAGATCAGAGCCAATAGTTACTGTTTAACTAAAACGTTGTGAGAATGTTAACAAATAAATAAAATCAATCAATGCTTCATGTAAGCAATTTGATTCAAGGATTTGCTAAAACATTGAAACTAGTCCCGTTTATGACCACGCATGTCAAACATTGGCAGATGAACATTTTCTGGATAACTGGTGGCACTAGCACTTCCAATATCTGCGTAAGCGGGTTGTCCTGTGTTGGACCAGGCTCATGAGATACAATGCATCGCTAAGGAGTTGGAGCTCCTGAAGTGTGAGTTGCCGGACAAGTTTGTCGCGGGTTGCATTATTGCAAAACTCCCTCCTTCATGGAGGAACTTTGCTAGCTCTCTCAAGCACTTGAGGCGTGAATTCTCTGTTGAGGATGTCATCCGTCATCTAAGTGTTGAGCAGAACTCGAGAGCAAAGGACTCACACACAAAAGGGGCAGAGGGTTCTTCTAGTGCATGTGGCGCGGAAGAATTTCCACAAGTTCAAGGGAAAGAACACTATCCAGCACCAAGAACTTGGCGAATGCTTTGACCATCCCAACATCTGTAGTTGAGTATTCCTGTTTGCACAGAAAATGAAAAAGCATGATTACTATAATAGTGGCACTAATTGTAGCAACTTTATTTTCTTAATGGGAAAAAATTGCGATACAATAGCTTTATAAAAAAAAAATACAACGCTAGCACAGTATGACAAAGCACGATCATGTGGATGAAGGACAGTACTGACTAGTGTGAGATGACTTTGTGAGATCAAGTTGTTCTTCACGTCCCCGTATCTTGCCATGATGGCGATTCGTTGACATCTATCAACAACTTTAGTGTGGCAGTAGAAGGAGGGGCCTTGAGTTATTCCAATCTCTTTTTTTGTGCAGATCAACTAAAATTATGGCGCTCGCCATGCTGCGAGGGAGAGAGGGGGCCCGCGCCACCTCGACGGTACGCCTCATGGACTCAACTAGTTTAGTGCACATGCTATGTGGTTGATGCAGTGCAAATGGACTCAATTCTCCCGGATACGCCTTCAGCAAGTTATCTACATTGGAAATGAGATGATAGTTAAGACAGTAGCTCTATTATAACTGTATTATTACTTCATTTTATCAGTGGCACTAGCGGTGCCAAAACATTGCCTCAAATTATTAGTGGCATTACATTAAGATGCAAAAACAATATCATTATTGCTTTCTCATAGCAGTGCGAAAATAGTAGCACAAGATCACTAGCTGAATGCAGAGTCAAAATCAACCAAAAAGGAACATACCCGGTCATGGGAACCATAACTGTAGTCAAGGCCATTGTAGACGGGTTGACACCAGTCACCAACATGGATGATTCAATTCATGCGACCTTTTTGTGCAGTTCACCTAAAATGAAGCAATGTTTGCATCATGCAGCTAGCAAGATGTACTTGGGCCCATGAGCTGGCAGCTTCTCCTTCATTAGTTGCACTAAAATTCGAGCAACGTCAAGGTTGGCTGTCATGCTCATGGAAGGTGCAACTATAATTTGCTTATCCTTTTGTGTAGTTCCACTAAAATCAAGTGCCATTGTGGTGACGGTGACGGCTAATCTTGCAAAGGTTAATAAACTATTGCACGAGATTACCGGCAGAGTTAGACGAAGATGTTAGGATCTCCAATCACCCTTTGTGCAGTTCCACTAAAATCGAGAGACATTGCCCATGTGACATTTTAGTAGAACTGCACAAGACACTCTTTAAAAAAAACAAAGTGTTTTGTGCAGTTCACCAAAAGGTCACAATAGCAACGAGGTGAAATGGATATCCCTATCTGCATAAAAAGATACAAAGAAAACAGTTACTGGTCAATAAAAAAATATGAAACATCCACGAAATGAAAAGAAGCATTTATCTTCATGGCAATCATGCAAGGATAGTAGAAATTTTAAAACGGCAGCATTGCTTCATATTACTCGAAGCATTATGATCAACAATGACATCGGTCAAATATGACATTACATTAATGGTGGCATTGATTCGTTTTACCAGCTACATTTGATTAACAGCAGCTAAATAGTTGGTATAAGTGCATGGGACAGTGGGGACACCAGGACATTTACCAGCGTAAAAAACCAACTTACTTATCATAAGGGGAAATCTAGCAGGGGAGTAGCATTTGTAAAACAGTTTAATTGCATCATATTACTGGAGGCATTAGATTAACAACAACATTGGTTAGACATGTCCTTGCTTTAACAGTGCAATTGCTTCATTTTACAAGCACCATTACATTAACAACATCAAAAAGTTGGTACAAGGGCATGCAGATAGTGGACGCATCCGCACCATGTACCTACAAGGACGCATAATGTGGTGAGGACGAGTGTGTTGCCCCGAGCAACAAACATCCAACCAAGATCTGGGATGGTGCTACTTGTAGTCTGCGTTGGTATTTCCCCAAAGAGGAGAGGATGATGTAGTACAGTAGAGATAAGTATTTCCCTCAGTTAAGAACCAAGGTTATCAATCCAGTAGGAGAACCAAGCAAAATTCTGTTAAGCGCACCTGCACACACAAGAGCAAACACTTGCACCCAACGCAAATAAGAGGGTTGTCAATCCTCTTAGCAGTTATTTGCAAGGATTAAATCTTATCGAGGTAAATAAATAAACTAAACTACTAATTAAAATAAAAGTAAATAAATTGCAGCAAGGTATTTTTAGGTTTTTTATATAATAAAGATAGACCCGGGGACCATAGTTTTCACTAGAGACTTCTCTCTTGAGCACATAAACATACGGTGGGTAAACAAATTACTGTTGGGCAATTGATAGAAAAGCAAATAATTATGACGGATTCATAGCAATGATCATGTATATAGGCATCATGTCCGAGACAAGTAGACCGACTCCTGCCTGCATCTGCTACTATTACTCCACCCATCGACCGCTATCCAGCATGCATCTAGGGAATTAAGTATGAAACAGAGTAACGCCTTAAGCAAGATAACATGATGTAGAGAAGCAAATTTAATCAATATGAATAAACCCCATCTTTTTATCCTTAATGGCAACAATACAAATACGTATCATGTCCCTTTCTGTTACTGGGATTGAGCACCGCAAGATTGAACCCATCACAAAGCACCTCTCCCATTGCAAGATAAAACAATCTAGTAGGCTAAACTAAACCGATAGATCGGAGAGAAATACAAAGCTATAACAATCATGCATAAAAGAGTTCAGAGAAGACTCAAACATTTCTCATGAATAATCTAATCATAAACTCACAATTCATTGGATCCCAACAAACACATCGCAAAAGAAGATTACATCGGATAGAACTCCAAGAACATCGTGGAGAACATTGTATTGAAGATCAAAGAGAGAGAAGAAGCCATTTAGCTACTAGCTATGGACCCGTAGGTCTGTGGTAAACTACTCACACATCATCAGAAGGGCAGCAAGGTTGATGTAGAAGCCCTCCGTGATCGATTCCCCCTCCGGCAGAGTAGCAGAAAAGGCCTGCAGATGGGATCGCGGAAGAACAGAGGCTTGCGGCGGCAGAAAGGTTTTCTCTTCTGGCTCTCTGGGGGTTTCCCAATATTTGTGAATTTATAGAAGTGGAATTAGGTCAAACGGAGTCACGTGGGCCCCACAAGGTAGCACGGCTCCCCCCTGGGGCGCGCCCTAGTGCCTTGTGAAGCCTCCGTGAGGCTTCTGGCCTCCTCCTGAAGCTTCCCGGGTTTCTTTTTTCCAGAAAAAAATCTCCAAAAAGTTTTGTGGCATTTGGACTTCATTTGGTACTATTTCTCTGAAAAGCCAAAAACAAGCAGAAAATAGCAACTGGCACTAGGCACTGGGTTAATAGGTTAGTCCCAAAAAATGATATATAATTGCATGTAATTGCATATAAAAACATCCAAGATGGATACTATAATAGCATGGAACAATCAAAAATTATAGATACGTTGGAGACGTATCAAGCATCCCCAAGCTTAATTCCTGCTCATCCTCGAGTAGGTAAATGATAAAAACAGAATTTTTGATGTGGAATGCTACCTATCATATTTCATCATGTAATCTCTCTCTTACGGTATGAATAATAAGATCCAAATGATTCAAAGCAATAGTCTATAATTTGATATAAAGACATCAATACTCAGGCATACTAGCAAACAATCATGTCTTTCAAAATAAAAATGCTAAAGAACGTTATCCCTACAAAATCATATAATCCTGTCATGCTCCATCTTCTTCACACAAAGTATTTATCATGAACAACCCCGGTTTTAGCCAAGCAATTGGTTCATACTTTTTAACGCGCTTCAGCTTTTTCAACTCCCACGCAATACATGAGCGCAAGCCATGGATATAGCACTATGGGTGGAATGGAGTATGGTGATAGAGATAAATTGGAGAAGTCAAAAATGGAGAAAGTCTCACATCAACGAGGCTAATCAACGGGCTATGGAGATGCCCATCAATTGATGTCAATGCGAGGAGTAGGGATTGCCATGCAACGGATGCACTAAGAGCTATAAGTGTATGAAAGCTCAACATGAAAACTAAGTGGGAGTGCATCCAACTTGCTTGCTCATGAAGACCTCGGGCATTTGAGGAAGCCCGTCATCGAAATATACAAGCCAAGTTCTATAATGAAAAATTCCCACTAGTATATGAAAGTGACAAAATAGGAGACTCTCTATATGAAAAACATGGTGCTACTCTGAAGCACAAGTGTGGAAAAAGAATAGTAACATTGCCCCTTCTCTCTTTTTCTCTCATTTATTTTTTCTTTCTTTTTTTTTGCCTTTTTCTTCTTTTCTTAGATATATTTTTCTTTTTTTTTCATGGCTCTTTTCGCCTCTTTTTTTTTCTATATTTTTTTTCGTCCGGAGTCTCATCCCGACTTGTGGGGGAATCATAGCCACCATCATCCTTTCCTCACTGGGACAATGCTCTAATAATGATGATCATCACACCTCTATTTACTTACAACTCAAAATTACAACTAGATACTAGAACAAAAATATGACTCTATATGAATGCCTCTGGCAGTGTACCAGGATGTGCAATGATGCTAGCGTAACATGTATAACAATGAGAAACGGTGGCTGAGCCACAAATACTATGTCAGCTATATGATCATGCAAAGCAATATGACAATGACGATGTATGTCATAAAAACAGAACGGTGGAAGTTGCATGGCAATATATCTCGGAATGGCTATGGAAATGCCATGATAGGTAGGTATGGTGGATGTTTTGAGGAAGATATAAAGAGGCTTACGTGTGATAGAGCGTATCATATCACGGGGTTTGGATGCACCGGCGAAGTTTGCACCAACTCTCGATGTGAGAAAGGGCAATGCACGGTACCGAAGAGGCTTGCAAATTGTGGAAGGGTGAGAGTGCGTATTGTAGGAGATATGCCCTAGAGGCAATAATAAATGTTATTGTTTATCTCCATGTTCATAATTATGTTTATGTTCCATGCTATAACTGCTATGGTTCTCGAGTCTACAATAACCACGAGGCTCGGAGGAAGACTCGTATGCACGTGTGGAATAATAAATGGTAAAATGTATTCCTAGTCTGGCCTCTAAGACTAGCTCAAGTGTTGCATGATGGTTCTATTTTACTGATCATGGGCATGACTATGCCGACAACTTTGGCGCACAATGTTAGGAGAACACTTGTGTTGAATCGACCCGATTGATGTTATGCTATGAGATACATTCATCACAAGTTGATGGTTGAGAACACAGAGAAAGTTAATGTTTGCATAATTCCTGAGACCATGAGAGTATTGAGTTTCTTCATGCTTGCTCATGAACTTTGGGGTTTGTTAAACGTCATCCGTAAATGGGTGGCTATTACGGCGGCTTACGGGTTCATGGAAAAGTATGTCAAGGGACTTGATAGCTCAAGATTGGTATTTGCTCCTCCGACGATGGAGAGATATTCTTTGGGCCCTCTCGGTGTTACGGTATCCATCATCGTCTGGCCAGACACATTGTGATTTGATCACAGGGATGCCGGAACACGGGAATGAGAAAAGAGAACAAAACCGGTAACGAGGTAACTGTCATAGTGGAAAGTTGTTGATCCACGGGGATGCCGATAAATCTCACCTCGGGAATTTGTAACATATCGCGAAGCAACAGGAATAGCATATGGCAACAGGAGGTTCACTTGAATATTTATTCATATGGGTATAGGGGTCAATATGGGTGTCCACGGCTCCGATGTTGATCATTGATCGGAAAGAGTTCTGGACATGTCTATACTTCACCGAACCTATAGTGTCACACGCTTAAGGTTCATCTATCTGCTGAATACTAGACAGGGAGTCTGAGAAAAAGTCACCGGAAAAGTTTCAGAGACAACGGAAAAGTTCCGGAGAGAGAACACCGGAATAGTTTCGGTAAAACCGAAAAGTTGTTTCAGAGTATGCCATTAAGTCAAATTGGTTTCGGCACACGCCTGGAAATTCTTGGAGGCTGCCAGAATTGTTTTGGAAACTTCTGGGATTTTTCCGGGATAAAAACCGGAAATATTCCGGAGCTGCCGGAACCGGTTTGGTTGCTTTTTGCAGATGAAAATCACTAATCCAGAATTCTTTCGGAACGCATCCAAAATCATTTTAGTGGGTACTGGAATTATTCTAAGACCCATAGAAATATTTTCGGATTTAACGGTCGCGGAAAATTGTCTCCGTGAATAGTGAAAATCACTTTATGGTTACTTTTTGGAAAGCCACCTTTTAGGGCTTTTGTCAAGCTTCTAGAAGGAAAGACTTAGGGACTAAGGAACCCCTTTTGGGAGGGTCCCACTAGGGGGTGGCCGGCCAAGGATGCTCCTCCATGGAGCTCCTTTGCCTCCCCATTATGCCCTTCATGTGTGACATTTGCATGGGCATTTTGGGTTTTTGTGAGCCACCCTACCCCTTGCATTTCCCTATAAATAGAGGTGGAGAGGGGCTCTCCACACTCACTCCAACTCTCTCACACAATGCCATGCAATGATCTGGCTTCTTCTCTCCCTCCCATGAAAAGAGTTTCGTAGAGCCGAAAGGCTGTCTGGGTTCCGGTGGGAACTAGTTCTGGACGGCGAAGCCCTGCCGGATAGATGACACCGTATGTGTGCAACCCCGTAGATAGGTCGTAGGTTCGATCTTTTTGCCCGAGGGGCTGTTCGAGAGTGCCTCCCGAAGGGCTGTCCGAGTGACCGTCCGAGTTTTGAGGGTCCTCCCGAAGGGCTGTCCGCGACACCGTCGGAGGGACTGTCCGACCGCCTCCTAGAGGGCTGTCCGAGGGGCACTCGAGGGAGTACATCCTCGTGGTTGGGAGGTTGTAAATCCTAGCTGCGGGGATCTGCACCAACGATCTACATCGACTCTACTTCCGCTGCGCTACAAGTCGGTAACGATCAGATCAAAACCTTGTATGTAGTCTTCATAGTGGTCCTGGGCTGGTGCGTAGGTCAAAAAAAATTTGTTTTCTGCTGCGTTCCTCAATAGTGGCATCATGAGCCGTGCTATGCGTAGATGCAGGTTGCGATCTAGAATACATAGAGATGTATGCTTGTTGCACAATATAATTTGTAGTACATGAGTTCTATTACTGAAAATTATTTGTGCGGGTAGCAGATGAAATCTGTTACCCGATGTTCTTGTTGCTTCCCTGGAATTTGCATATTTCTGATCTTGAAAACGGCATGGTGGAGTTTCAAAGTTCTGGCAATCCGCGATCCTGATTGATCAACGAAGTACTAACAGTTCATTAAATTCCACCATAGTTAAAAAGAAAGATGAAATTTCGCAGATGAAAGGGCAATGCAGATATGATCTGCACGGGGGTCATGCGTATGATGAATTTCAGTATGGGGCTCGAGATTTTATTATCTCGTTTTTCATACACCCCGCATTGTTAATCTAGCGACTTGAATAATCATACTTGATGATGGACGTTGGTAGCTTCGGTTTGTTTCGGAACCTTAGAAGCCACGTAAAACAAATTTTGCATAAACCGATTAGAGGCATCTAACTTGGTTTTGCAGGATGACATAAGATGTGCATATGATGTGGTATAGCGGTTCTCATATTAATTTGATTATGTATGAGATGACTATATGATGTAAAATTAACATCACCTGCATGTCATGATTCGGCATGATGGCTGAAGCCATATGATTGTCACTTTAATGACCTGCATGTCAACCTTATGTAATGCACTTATTTTATTAGCTATAGAGATAGCAATATTATCTGGTGCATCGATAAGGTGGTGGCAAACTTCGCAAAGGTGAACACCGACGCGAATGCTGAAAACGAAGAAATACAAGACTTCTCCGTCAGAAAGGGCTATACCATATCATGCTATTATGAATTGCCTGAGATGTTTATCCCTTTTGATGCACCCTTTTCGATTGCGCGGTAGTCGCTTTTTATTAGGGTGATCTCTCACTTAAAATATCAAGTGTTCTCCCAAGTGTAGCACCGTCACAGCATCTTTCCTTTCGGGGTGGGCCATGATCTACATGGGTACGAACGATTGTACGGGTGTAAGGCGGGTGAGGTCAGACCTCGCAGCGAGATCACTTGGTTGTCTTGACGTTCATGGTAGGATCGTCCTGAGCTCGGAACACACACATCGAAAGATGAACAAGAGTCATATAGAGATGTGATCGGCAAGTTTGCCTACCGATTGAAGTTGGCGCCATCAGTGTTCATCTCGAACAATGGCATTGAATGGAAATGCGGATCTTGCATCACTCACAATCAATTATGAGAGATATTGATTTGAGTGGGAGCACACTTTAGAATTAACTTGTTTAATTCTTAGTGCTATTAATTATGAACACTGTCTAAGTGTGATTTGCATAATAGTTGTAGAATAATGGCTCGCGTTTCCACCTTCCCTATTAAATTTGAATAGTTGTTATATATCTGGGTAAAATTTTACGGTTGGTAACGTAATGTGAGGATTGTCCTCAAAAGTGCCGAGAAGGACTTTGTCCTATCGCATGCTTTTCGTAATCTCCCGCTAATGCTATGGATAATGTGACTCTCGTCCTTCGATCCAAAAGATAGAATTCCATTACGGTCAAGTGCAAAATGTTTGCTAGCATGAGACCCGAACTTCAAAAGTTTGGGATAGCTATGTTATATTCATAGAACTGAAAATTAGTTTTAGATACAAACAAAGGCTAGAAGATATGGGATATTCGACGAAATGTTTGTTTTGCAAATTATTAGTAAAGTGTTTACTATGCATTTGACTGAGGGATCCAGAAGAATGTCTGTCATATGATGAAAGGTGAATAAAACAAAGAACTTAAAGAGAAAGGAAATGTCCAAAGGGTGTTAGTGTGACTTACACACCTAGGAAGTCCGGGGCTAACACCACTCTTAAGTTGGGTGCTTCTTCTGAGTGTAGGAGAAATATTAAAAGTTAAACTGTTAGAAGTATAAAGGCACAAAGAGAGAAGACTAGAATATCCAGCTCATGTATGAATGTCATACAAGTTATTGATGTATAAAAGGCTGGTCAAAGATATAATTCTTGGGAATTATGATTAAAAATGTTAATCACTAATTCTTGGGTATTGTGAGTTGATCACAGAGATACCCGCTCGATTGCATTCTGTTGCGACTCGATGCAAGAACTACTATGGCCTAAAGGACTTGCCGGGAATGAGGTTTAGATACGCGCTGGGAACATAGTAAATGTTACTATACCTTCCATCGGTGTATTACCGTCTGTATTTATTTTAATAATTCATTTGGAGTTTCATACACTCTAGCCCATTGCATAAAGTATCTTGCAAGAAGGTTGTTCATAAGAGAACTTTTGATGTTCGATGTTATGAATAACATAAGGGCCATACTTTCATTATGAATGAGATGTATGTTATGAATATAGATAATAATACATTACCTCTGTATTTACTTTCATAATTCATTTTAGAGTTTTATACACTCTAGCCCATTTGCATAATGTTTGTTGCAAGAGTGTTGTTCATAAAAGAACAATTGTTGTTCAGTATCATGAATAACATAAGGGCCATGCTTCCATCGTGGATGGGATGTATGTTATGAATATTGATGGTAATATGATACATCCATAACACTAACGCTAAATGTCGCAAGACTAAAAGAATACCACATATGTGTGGCACTGCATTTGGTCACATTGGAGAAACCCGCATGGAGAAATTCCATTATGATGGATTTTGAAGTCATTTGATTATGAATCATCTGACACTTGTAACTTTCCTCCGAAAAGTGATTTGACTGAAATACCGTTCACAGGCCATAAGGAACGAGCAACGAACTTATTGGTGATCATACATTTTCATGTATGTAGTCTGATAAAGGTTATTGCTAGCAGTGGATTTGTCTATCTTAAAAAATGACTCACGTAGATATATGGATATTTGCTTGATGAGACATAAGTCTGGATCTTTTGAAATCATTCGAAAGGTTTTTCAATATGAAGTAGAAATTATTGTAACAAGAAAATTATGTTTCTGCAATTTGATTGCGGAAAGGAATATTTGAGTTACAAGTTTAGCGAATGTCTGCTGAGTTGTGAAAAGAGTTTCATAACTTACACCTCACGGAGCACCACTGTGAGTGGAATATCCGTGAAGATGTAATCAAACCATTTATGATATGGTAAGATCAAAGATGACATAAATCAATTTGCCATTATCCCTTTTAAAAGTAATGCTTTAGAGACTGTGGCTTTTACACTAAAAAGAGCACCATCAGATCTGTTGAAATGACGCCATGGTATGGTAACCCCAACCATGTTATGTCTTTTCTTAACATTTGGAATATGGGGCTTGTGTAAAATATTTACAAACCTATTCCAAATCAGACAAGTGCTACTTTGTAGGTTGTCCCAAATTGTTGGGTATTCCTCCCTCACTATACCGAGGCAAAAAGGTTTGCCACAAAGAACGGTATGATTTTTTAGAAAATGGTTCTTCCAAAAAGGTGAGTGGGAGGACAGTGCAACTCGATGAGATAACAGTATCTTCGTCATCATTTCAAAGAAAAGAAACCTTGGAAGTAATTCCAGAGTTTCCTACTGCGACTGATAAGGAAGCCTCTACATGAGATGTATGGACTTTAGTCGAACTTGCAACTGAACCACGTAGGCAAAACTCGTGCAAACCTCTCAGGTGCGCAAGCGAGATATTGTTGTTAGACAACAGTATACCTACGATACACAAGGAAGCGTTGATGGACCCTGACTCCGGAATTGGCTAAATGCCAATATAATCCGAGATAGTTTCCATATAAATGATTCAAGATTATATCTTGATAAACCCTTCAGAAGACTTAGAGTCTAACGAACATTAATGGAACTATAAACTGATATGGATAAAAATGTTTTATCCATAAAGCTCGAGTTGTTGCAATAACAAATTCAAGGAGTTGACTACGATGAGATTGTCTCACCATAGCGATGCTTAAAGTCAGATCGGGTTAAAGTAGCAATTAATACATATTTCAATCTTGAGATATGAAACATGGATGCCAAAAGGATTTCCATGAAATGGAAATACAAACTAGGACTTGTATGTGATATAGTCCGAAGTGTTTTGTCGATCCAGAGGATGCTAGTAAGTATGCAAACTTTAGAGTTCCAGCAATGGACAGAAGAGAGCAAAATGGAGTTGGAATCTTCGTTTTTGATGAAATAGTCAAAAGAGTTTGTTTTCATCAATGGATAACGAAGATGCTTGTGGTTTCAAGAAAGTAAGTGGGAGCATAATAATTTTTCTAAAAACCTTGTGTGCTTGACACATTGTTGATTGGAAATAATATAAATTTCTTGACACGAATTAGGACTTCATTGAAAATAGTTTTCGATGAAGTGCTTAGGCTAGGTAGCCTCGGTATTAGGCATAATTATCTATGAGATAAAATTGCCTGATAGAGCTAAAGCCAAAAATACATATTGACAAGATGCTAAAACAGCTTAGCATTAAAACGCCAAGGAGTGATTCTTGCCGAAGTCACATGGAAAGGGTTTTTGCAAGACTCGGTGTCCCAAAACACTGATGAGCAAAATACATGATGGAGATTCCACACACTCTTGTGTTTGGATTAATCATGTATTCCATGGTATGTAAAACAACCAGATATGTCCGATACTCCCAAAGCTATTGCGAGTATAGATACCAAAGTGATCAAAGTACTGATCATGGGACAACAGTGAAAAAAGTCATTAAGTACTAAAGTAGCACTGATGACATGTTTTCTCGCAAGCAGAGATTATGAAGTGCTCGTTGTAAGTAATTACATCGATACAGTCTTCAATGCTCCATGCGATTTTTGATTTAAGTTAAGGGTTTTGTGTAATACACGATATGGTGGCACAGTAGTGGGAAATTGTTCCAAACAAGTTACTGTGGTGATTTCTATAACAAAGGCTAAATATGTTGACGCTTTAGAAGCGACAAAGAAGATGTTGAATCGTATAGTTCATTCATGAACTTAGTATGGTTCCAAGAAGGCTTTGGTCAATGGGACACTATTGCAGATAGTTGCTCCATGGCTCAGTCTGAGGAATCAAGGTTTGACCTGTGATTCACATATATACAAAGCCAAGTCCACACAAAATATGAATTTTGTGAAAGCGTGAAAACATGAGGAGATGCAAAGATACACACGGAACTGAAGTTGTCAGATCCGTTGGACATCAGGCTATACCACAAGCGAAGCATTTTTACACCGGTATGCCATAGGTGTAAAATGCATTAGCATTGACTAGATTATTGACTCTAGTGTAAGTGGGAGTCTGTAGGAGATATGCCCTAGAGGCAATAATAAATGTTATTGTTTATCTCGATGTTCATAATTATGTTTATGGTCCATGCTATAACTGCTATGGTTCTCGAGTCTACAATAACCACGAGGCTCGGAGGAAGACTCATATGCACGTGTGGAATAATAAACGGTAAAATGTATTCCTAGTCTGGCCTCTAAGACTAGCTCAAGTGTTGCATGATGGTTCTGTTTTCCTGATCATGGGCATGACTATGCCGGCAACTTTGAGGGCACAATGTTAGGAGAACACTTGTGTTGAATCGACCCGATTGATGTTATGCTATGAGATACATTCATCACAAGTTGATGGTTAATAACACAGAGAAAGTTAACGTTTGCATAATTCCTTAGACCATGAGAGTATTGAGTTTCTTCATGCTTGCTCATGAACTTTGGGGTTTGTTAAACGTCATCCGTAAATGGGTGGCTATTACGGCGGCTTACGGGTTCATGGAAAAGTATGTCAAGGGACTTGATAGCTCAAGATTGGGATTTGCTCCTCTGACGATGGAGAGATATTCTTTGGGCCCTCTCGGTGTTACGATATCCATCATCGTCTGGCCAGACACATTGTGATTTGATCACAGGGATGCCGGAACACGGGAATGAGAAAAGAGAACAAAACCGGTAACGAGGTAACTGGCATAGTGGACAAGTTGTTGATCCACGGGGATGCCGATAAATGTCACCTCAGGTATTTGTAACATATCACGAAGCAACAGGAATAGCACACTACAACATGAGGTTCACTCGAATATTTATTCGTGTGGGTATAGGGGTCAATATGGGTGTCCACGGCTCCGATATTGATCATTGATCGGAAAGAGTTCCGGACATGTCTATACTTCACCGAACCTATAGGGTCACACGCTTAAGAGTCATCTATCTGCTGAATACTAGACAGGGAGTCTGAGAAAAAGTCACCGGAAAAGTTTCGGAGACAACGGAAAAGTTCCGGAGAGAGAACACCGGAATAGTTTCGGTAAAACTGAAAAGTTGTTTCGGAGTATGGCATTAAGTCAAATTGGTTTCGGCACACGCCTAGAAATTCTTGGAGGGTGCCAGAATTGTTCTAGAAACTTCTGGGATTTTTCCGGGATAAAAACCGGAAATGTTCCGGAGCTGCCGGAACCGGTTTGGTTGCTTTTCGCAGATGAAAATCACTAATCCGGAATTGTTTCGGAACGCGTCCAAAATCATTTTAGTGGGCACTGGAATTATTCTAAGACCCACAAAAATATTTTCGGATTTAACGGTCATGGAAAATTGTCTCCGTGAATAGTGAAAATCACTTTATGGTTACTTTTTGGAAAGCCACCTTTTAGGGCTTTTGTCAAGCTTCTAGAAGGAAAAACTTAGGGATTAAGGAACCCCTTTTGGAAGGGTCCCACTAGGGGGTGGCCGGCCAAGGATGCTCCTCCATGGAGCTCCTTTGCCTCCCCATTATGCCCTTCATGTGTGACATTTGCATGGGCATTTTGGGGTTTTGTGAGCCACCCTACCCCTTGCATTTCCCTATAAATAGAGGTGGAGAGGGGCTCTCCACACTCACTCCAACTCTCTCACACAATGCCATGCAATGATCTGGCTTCTTCTCTCCCTCCCACGAAAAGAGTTTCGTAGAGCCGAAAGGCTGTCTGGGTTCCGGTGGGAACTAGTTCTGGACGGCGAAGCCCTGCCGGATAGATGACACCGTATGTGTGCAACCCCGTAGAGAGGTCTTAGGTTCGATCTTTTTGCCCGAGGGGCTGTTCGAGAGTGCCTCCCGAAGGGCTGTCCGAGTGACCGTCCGAGTTTTGAGGGTCCTCCCGAAGGGCTGTCCGCGACACCGTCCGAAGGACTATCCGACCGCCTCCCGGAGGGCTGTCCGAGGGGCAGTCGAGGGAGTACATCCTCGCGGTTGGAAGGTTGTAAATCCTAGCTGCGGGGATCGGCACCAACGATCTACATCGACTCTACTTCCGCTGGGCTACGAGTCGGTAACGATCAGATCAAAACCTTGTATGCAGTCTTCATAGTGGTCCTGGGCTGGTGCGTAGGTCGGAATTTTTTTGTTTTCTGCTGCGTTCCCCAACACTTATAATCCATGGACTCACATTAGTCATAAAGAACTCACATACTTATTGCGAAGGTTTATTAGCCCTCGAAGCAAACTACTACTACGCATGCCCCTAGTGGGGAGGTTGGTAGGAGTTAACCATCGCGCGCCCCCGACCGCCACACAAAGGAAGACAATCAAGAATAAATCATGCTCCAACTTCTTAGCATAATGACAGATCATACGTGCATGCTTCGGGAATCACAAACCTTAACACAATTATTCTTACTAAACCACAATTATCTACTAATACCTCCTCCATATTACCATCTTAATATCGCAAAACTATTGCAAGGAATCAAATTTATCATATTCAGTGATCTACATGAAAGTTTTTATTATATCTCTCTTGAATACCTATCATATCAGGACCAAATTCATAACCCATGCATATTACCATTGCTATCATGAGACTCTCAAAAAGATATAAGTGAAGCATGAGAGTGCAACTATTTATTTAAAATATCATAACCGCCGTGCTTCAAAAGATATAAGTGAAGCACTAGAGCAACTGCCTAGCTCAAAAGATATAAGTGAAGCACATAGAGTATTCTAACAAATCACGAATAATGTGTGTCCCTCTCAAAAAGGTGTGTTCAGCAAAGATGATTGTGACAAACTAAAAGGCAAAAAAAATTTAAACAAACTATTTCACAAGACGCTCCAAGTAAAGCACATATCACGTGATGAATAAAAATATAGCTCCAAGTGAGTTACCGATAGATTGTAGACGAAAGAGGGGATGCCTTCCGGGGCATCCCCAAGCTTAGACGCTTGAGTCTTCCTTGAATATTACCTTGGGGTGCCTTGGGCATCCCCAAGCTTAGGCTCTTGCCGCTCCTTATTCCTTTGTCCATCGTAGTCTCACCCAAAACTTGAAAACTTCAGCACACAAAACTCAACAGAAACCTCGTGAGATCCGTTAGTATAACAAAAAAATCTTTAACTTTAGGTACTGTTGTAAATTGATTCATATTTAATATTGGCATAATGCTACTGTACTCCAACTTCTCCATGACTCATACCCCCCGATACGATCCATAGATTCATCAAAATAAGCAAACTATGCAATAAAAATAGAATCTGTCTAAAACAGAACAGTCTGTAAAGATATATTTAAAAACCATACTTCTGTAAATCAAAAAAATTCTGAAAAATTAGAACAACGTGGGCTATTCATATACCAATACTTTGTAAAAATTTCAGATTTTTCTGACGCTTCAGTACAGAATTAAAATTCCAGCACTGGACGCAAAACTTTCTGTTTTCCAAACAGCATCAATTATACTATCTTCCAAATCATCCCAAAGGCATTACTTGGCACAAACACTAATTAAAACATAAAAACAATATCATAACATAAGCTATAATCATGCAAACACTCAAGAACAGTAGGTAAAAGCAAAAATTTATTTTATTCATTGGGTTGCCTCCCAACATGCGCTATTGTTTTATGCCCCTAGATAGGCATAATGCATAGTTTCAAGTGTTGTCATCCTTGGTTTCCAACTCCTCAATCACACATCCATTTTTTCTAGTAGATTTAACATAGGAGTTTCTCATCATCACGCTTCTAGGCACAAAATCAAGAATCGTATTTTTATGGATAGGTTCCTTAATTATATCAATGAAATTGGGGTGCACGCTAATCATTTTAAGATCCTCGCTCCTTTTACTAGAAGTATCACCCTTGACATTAGTAACATATATAAACTTGCAGTTTTTATTTGGAGGAGTCCTATCCATGTTTTTAGTGGAGGAAAAAGCGGAACCCAAGTTGTTGATAATTTCTTCTAGCTTATCAATTCTAGCGGAGCTTTGGTCTATCCTTTCGTTAATTATTGGTTCCTTTTCCTTTAAAGTTTTCAAAGAAATCCCCACCTTAGAACCGAATTGAGTAATATGATTGTGGACCTTTTTATCTAAATTTTCAAGTTGTTCGATAGTAGGCATTTTATTTTCTATAGCTTCTAACCTTTGCATAACATGCTCCAAAGTCAATGTCGTTTCATTAATAATTATAGGGGGTGAACCCACTAAATTTCCCATAGCTTTGAGAGCATCCGAAGTGGGGCACATCAAAAAATTCCCTTCGGTGATAGTCTCAAGAACAAATCTATACCAAGTAGTGATTCCCACATAAAATTTTCGAAGAAAAACAGTAGTGGATTGCTTACGAATTGATCTATTTTGAGCATTGCAAATCCTATACCAAGCATCTTTTAAATTCTCTCCTCCCCTTTGTTTAAAATTAAGTACTTCATTTTCAGGGGTGGTAGTAACGAGCGAAGAACTAGCCATAATGGTAAAGCAAGCTAGCAAACAAGCAAATAAAATATTTTGTGTTTTTGTAACAAAAAATTAGAAGTGGGGGAGATGAAAACGAGAGGCAAATGCAAATAAAAGGTAAATAAAGTAAATGCAAGTGAATGATAATTTGTGCGAAGGTACTTGGTAATTTTGATGATGTCTCCCCGGTAACGGCGCCAGAAATTCTTCCTGCTACTTGTAGTCTGCGTTGGTATTTCCCCGAAGAGGAGAGGATGATGCAGTACAGTAGAGATCAGTATTTCCCTCAGTTAAGAACCAAGGTTATCAATCCAGTAGGATAACCAAGCAAAATTCCATTAAGCGCACCTGCACACACAAGAGCAAACACTTGCACCCAACACAAATAAGAGGGTTGTCAATCCTCTTAGCGGTTATTTGCAAGGATTAAATCTTATCGAGGTAAATAAATAAACTAAACTACTAATTAAAATAAAAGTAAATAAATTGCAGCAAGGTATTTTTAAGTTTTTTATATAATAAAGATAGACCCGGGGACCATAGTTTTCACTAGAGGCTTCTCTCTTGAGCACATAAACATACGGTGGGTAAACAAATTACTGTTGGGCAATTGATAGAAAAGCAAATAATTATGACGGATTCATGGCAATGATCATGTATATAGGCATCATGTCCGAGACAAGTAGACCGACTCCTGCCTGCATCTACTACTATTACTCCACCCATCGACCGCTATCCAGCTTGCATCTAGGGTATTAAGTATGAAACAGAGTAACGCCTTATGCAAGATGACATGATGTAGAGAAGCAAATTCAAGCAATATGAATAAACCCCATCTTTTTATCCTTAATGGTAACAATACAAATATGTGTCATGTCCCTTTCTGTCACTGGGATTGAGCACCGCAAGATTGAACCCATCACAAAGCACCTCTCCCATTGCAAGATAAATCAATCTAGTAGGTCAAACTAAACCGATAGAACGGAGAGAAATACAAAGCTATAACAATCATGCATAAAAGAGTTCAGAGAAGACTCAAATATTTCTCATGAATAATCTAATCATAAACTCACAATTCATCGGATCCCAACAAACACACCGCAAAAGAAGATTACATCGGATAGAACTCCAAGAACATCGAGGAGAACATTGTATTGAAGATAAAATAGAGAGAAGAAGCCATCTAGCTACTAGATATGGACCCGTAGGTCTGTGGTAAACTACTCATACATCATCGAAAGGGTAGCAAGGTTGATGTAGAAGCCCTCCGTGATCGATTCCCCCTCTGGCAGAGTACCGGAAAAGGCCTCCACATGGGATCGCGGAAGAACAGAGGCTTGCGGTGGCGGAAAGGTTTTCTCTTCTGGCGCTCTGGGGGTTTCCCAATATTTGTGAATTTATAGAAGTGGAATTAGGTCAAACGGAGTCATGTGGGCCCCACAAGGTAGCACGGCGCGCCCCCCCTGGGGCGCGCCCTAGTGCCTTGTGAAGCATACGTGAGGCTTCTGGCCTCCTCCCGAAGCTTCCCAGGTTTCTTTTGTCCAGAAAAAAATCTACAAAAAGTTTCATGGCATTTGGACTTCATTTGGTACTGTTTCTCTGAAAAGCCAAAAACAAGCAGAAAACAGCAACTGGCACTAGGCACAGGGTTAATAGGTTAGTCCCAAAAAATGATATATAATTGCATATAAAAACATCCCAAGATTGATACTATAATAGCATGGAACAATCAAAAATTATAGATACGTTGGAGACATATCAGATGGTCCCAAATTTAGTTCTCTTTAGGCACCTTTTACTATGTGAGGACAGCATATCTAATCCTGGACATACTCTGTTGACTTGTCTCCCAGTTGCCACTTTCTTTCCTTCCTCCACCAATAATAGATCTGTTCCTTATCCAGTTTGTACTGCGTTTTCCCTTTATTTCCCTTTTGAACCAAGAGACCGGTTGGCCAGTCTCTACAACTTGCCCCCCTTCTATTTCCTCTTTGAATCAAGTCCTAGATTCATGCTACACCTTTCCCCCCTTTATTCCCTGTTTCAACCAAGTCCTAGATTCGACTGCATGAAGTAGCTTTACCTCTAATAATAGTAAAAATCAAGGTGGCCTTGGAACAGCTGATGGAAGTAGAAAAAGATCCACATGCAGCCACGTGGTTAGCTGGGGCAGTGGAGCAAGGCCGTTTTCAAAGGAAGCTATACCTGATGGTCGTCGGGATGTGGCTAGGAGGGCGGCGGGAGGCCGGATCTGGCCACAATACAGGATGGAAGAAGAAGGGGTCGGAGGCCCTCCCGAGCCGGTGCTGTGTTGGAGAGAACGGCACGGGCAGCCGATCGGGACGCACCGGCAGCTGTGGGTCTCCTCCCTAGCCGCCGACGACCGCGTGAACTATGCACGTACTCCCCTACCCCGACCGAGGGGATCCGGCCGGATCTGTGACCAGCGGTGAGCAGAGAGAGTGTGTGGACATCACTATCTTGTTTAGATCTGGAGAGGGTAAGAGAGTGAAGAGAGCAACCCTAGTAAAGCAAGCGCTGAGGCTCCTGCCCATATATATAGTGGAGTGATTTTATTTTTCTCTCCACAACAATCGTTTTAATTTGTGTATGTGACATTAAAGAAAAGAAACCCTCTATTTAACGTGCTACAGTGAACAAAACTCCACGGCGTCTAGGAGTACTAGTAGTACTCCCTCCTCTCCGGTTTATAGGGCTTAAATCTGAAATCTCATCAATCAAGGTAGTACATGATGAGTGGAGGAATTTATCTCATAGTTTACAAAACTATTCAAACTTTAATCTGCATTAACTATGGTGTATGCATGGATGACCACTAAATGAGTAGGAATGGTTACATGCATTGGTCGGTGTACTTTTAATCCTTGCATGCATCAATTTAATGCGCCTCGGAATGTGAACATGTGGTGGAAAGAAGTGGAAATAAGACTTATAAAATGGAAAAACCAAAAAAATGAGATGAGCCTAATAAACCGGAAAGGAGGGAGTATTGTTGACTTGTGGTCCCCGGCCCTCCATTCATTGAACAACCACACGGGTGAATATATATAGAAAGAGAACAAACAAGCTGGAACTCTTGGCTTTGAGATATCGATGGTACCGTTTGCGCACACTGCATCAATGGACTCACTACTTTGAAGTTGCCGTAACGTGGCTTTTGCAGTTCCCTTCTAAATGGGGGAATTCCATACATTTTCTTTGATAACTACCTTATACGTATAAACACATGCATGGTTTACATTCCGAATCGCTAGCTAGAACTTGAATTGTATTTGTTCTCAACATAAAGTGGAATCAAATTTTTGAATTCATGATCTTAGTGTTTGCAGAGAAAATGTAAAGGGCCATCGATCTTTGTTCTGCTTTTGAACATACTACAACATATGCAACCCTTTTGTGAAAATGACCAGATCTATTATAAAAAGTTCACCATGAGTACTACAAAAGCATCTCAAACATAATAAAAATTACATCGAGATTCCGAGACCACCGAACGACCTACTACCGTCAGAATGAGCCGCCGACGCACCGTTGTTGCCGCCATCCTACCTAAGCTGGCTTGACCTCGTTGATGACAGCCGGGAAGTGTTCATGCCCTTGCCCCTAAGGAGCAGCGACCCGGAGCCATAGTAGTCGTAATTGATCTGAAGCACCTAATTCATATAACGCAATATTTCGCCACATGACAAGACACCCTAGCCTCAACGCCGCTAGGAGACGACATGAATCTACGTTGGAGCTCCATCGACTATGCCCCGATAAGGATCAGAGCTCGAAAGACTAACTCATAGAAGATGTGTCGATCGATATCGCCGCTGTTCTATCGGAGTCGGCTTGACCTTTTTGACGATAAACGAGAAGTCTTCGTGCAGATGCCCATAAGGACCAGAGCCGTAGAGCCGTATTGTGTGTTTGGTTGCATTCTCATCTCAGCATAGTTGTTCCCTCTTTGTGCATGCTCATCTCAGCATCCCTCTTCATGCATGCTCCTAGTGTATTTGTGTTAAGCTAGTGTGGACTCATGCACCCATCATACACTCTACCAAACACCCAAAAGTGGGTCGACAAGGGAACTTTTGCTCTCATGCACCCTTCATACACCCTACCAAACACCCAAAAGTGGGTCGGGAATGGAGCTTTTGCTCTCATGCACCCTTCATACACCCTACCAAACACACCCTTGTCGTCGTTGAACCCTTGTAATTATCCGAAGCACTTGACACCTAATCTCGCCACATGACAATACGCTCATGTTCCATCCACTATGTCTAGACGGACGAACTCGAGGAGGATCAGAGACCGAAAGACAAACTCAAAGGAGAAGTGCCCCCCATCCGAGTGAGGGCTGCGTGTGCGTGGACTAAAAAACCCTAATGTAAACTACTAACTGGAGCGGAGGCACCGGGATTCCCCTCCCCGCCACCTATGGCCCGAGTGGCGGGAAGAGGGGAGGGGCGAATCCACGGGATCACCGGTGAAGCGTGGAGAGGGGAGGTTGCCCTAGCTGCCTAGAGTGGGGGAGTAGATTTGTATTCATAGCGAAATAGATTCAAATTTTATTGGTACTATACAGTACTATATAGCCGGTGTCTGGACCTATTTTTTTTATTTCTCAACATATCTACAGCCCGTATGTTACCATCACTCGTCTCTCTTTTCTACTGTAGTAGTAGTAACTCAGCCTGCCTAAAAAAAGTAACTTAGCCGTATGTTACCATCGCTCGTCTCTCTTTTCTAGTACTATAGTAGTAGTAACACGACGCGCGTTCCATTCGGTGAGCGGCGTGCCGGACCGACCGTGGGGGTGCGACGCGAACGCGACGGGCGTGCTATATACATGTACCACCTTTTTTTTCTTTTGGTTTTGCTCCATGCCACAATCCATCGATACAAAATTATATTTAAAAGTCGAGGGCGGGGCTTTTCCCGCGCGGTACGCTCGGCGGTTTCGCCTAGTCGGTTTGGAGAGTCGAGGAGGATGAGGGAGTAGCGGATTCAACTTACTGCTGGAAGGGTGGCATTGTGTGATTTGACAGCTCGTTACTGCAGGAAAGGTGGAGCCTTGTGATATGACTGCTCATTTATAGTCATTATTAGTAGTACTGCGGCGCTACGACCGGGTGAGGCTCCCCTTCCATTCCCCACTCTAATCTGGTGCATGACGTCGACCCGGATGCTGGCTGTCCCACATGTCGGGGAAAGGAAGCATAATTGTTGCCGACGACATAATAAGGAGCAAGGAACCGTGTGGTATACTCTAGTTTAGCACTGGAGTACTAGTATACGTCGGAGGAGTGCGAAACACGGTAGCCCAGTGAACCAGCAGGCGATATGGCGATAAAAAACAATGTACTACAGTCCAGCAAGCATGTAAAAACACGCCACCGCTTCCTCCTCCTCCTCTCGGTTTACCGCCATCAACAGAGCAAGAGCATTGTCGCAGCTTAAGCTAGTACTCCTCTCCAACCTTTTTTTTTACAATTCCTTTGTTTTTTCCTGTGGCGTTGAACACTCTTTGCTAATCCTATTGGAATTAGCACTCCAGTCCCATACTTTCCCCATTCCTGTATTTTCAGTGTCATGGGAATCAAAGAGGCCCTTAGACTGGTTTACGGCCGATCGTTTTTTCCAATGAAATATCTCCAAAATGTAATGAATGTGCTTCGGTTTCTATGAAAATCATCCAGTTTGCATGTAGTAATTCATTTATTTATTCTTTTGTGGGGGGTCTGCATGTAATTCGTCCGGTTTCGGCATGGTTGGATGGCCCGCTGTGGCATTCTGTCCGAGGACTCGTCCCTACCGGTCGGCACTCAGCGTTGGAGATGCCCCGAGTGCTTGCTGGTGGACCAAGATGCTCTATGTCTCGTCTAAAAAAAGATGCTCTATGTCCCACATGTCGGCAAAAGGAAGCATGTAGAAATATTTCCCACGAGCGCGGAGCCCATCAGTACATCTCAGCAAGTAGGAGTAGGAAAAATGCGTGGAAAAAATACTTTGTACTATGAAGCATAGCTGCAAAGTGATGACATATATAGGTCGCACGCACCCAACGAGTGGTCGTAGTACAAACGAGTACAGAGTACTCCTAATCTATCAACACGAGTCCCATCAGACAACGGTGTCCGTGCTACAGCTAGCTCTTCTCCCTCCTCGTTTCTCTCTTCTAATTCTAACTCAGCCGACGCGCAGCCGGCGGGGTGGGGATTTTTGCCGATAGTCGGTTTGCTCAACTGCGGTCCCACATGACAGTGAAAATGCTAGGCAACACGCGTTCCCTAGCTTGAGCGGCGTGCCGGACCGACCCTAGTACTCTCGACCGTGTGGGGGTGCCACGTGACGTGCCAGGCTTTTCCTTTTGAACTTGTAGAAAATGTAACATTTGGTTATGCTTCTGCTCCTTGGCACGGTAAACAGATAGAAACAACGATTAAAAACGCTAGGGCAGGGATTTTCCCGCGCAATAAGCCGGGGAGTTTACCAGTTTGGCACATCATCGGTTTTCTCACATCGGGCCCACATGTCAGTGATAATATGCCAAGCCAATGCGCGCTGAGCGGCGGGCCGGAACGACAGTGTGGGTTGCGACGCGAACGGGACAGGCGTGTTGTACTTGTTCCACTTTCTTGTTTTAAACTTGTGACGTGTAACGCTTAGTTTTGAATTTATAAGTTTGGTTGTCGCGCCCATATATATACTAGTACTATAGTATGGTAGGTTGGGTCATGCATCGTACGTAAATTACGAATTTGATGCAATAGGTAAGTACTACCTCCATCCTGGTTTCTTGGTCCCCTTTGTGTCAAATTTTGACCATAGATTTAACTAACAAAATATTAATGCATGCCACCAAAATATATATCGTAGGATTCGTATTTGAACATAGTCTCCAACGATATTGTTTTTTGTGACATGCATTAACTTATTGTTAGTTAAATCTGAAGTCAATATTTGGCACAAAACACGAAAGGTGACCAATAAACCAGGGCGAAGACAATGATACATATAATTAACGCCAAATGAGAGCAAGGGATCACACATGTCATTTATGACTGGAATGATAATGCGATACAGTAACACATTAAGGCCACGACGTGAAAGAGGTCCTCACCATGGAGGCCGATGAAGGTGGTAGGCAACGAGGAGCCTGGGCGCGCGGACTGGAGGAGTACGGCAAGGTCGTCCGCGCGCTTATTGACGGCGGTGAACTTGCGGATGGAGCGGTGAAGCCGTCGTTGCCGAGGGCTATGACGCTGGTGGTTGCCAGCACCATGTGGAGACGCTGCTCGGTGCCGGGCCGCAGGCCGGCGTCGTGGATCATCTGGCACAGCCGCCTACCGCTCGCGTCCATCGCCTCCATGGGTGGTTGTGGCTTGTGGTTACTTGGTCTTGGATTGGAGTGAGCAGTGTTGCGCAGACTAGGTGCGTAGTACTAGTAGGTTGTGGGATCGAGGAGATAGGTCTAGAGGGGGGGTGAATAGACTCCTAACCAGCCAAATTAGCAGTTTTTAATTTCTCTTGGAACTTAGGCAGATTTTGGCACAAGTTAAGATCACTCCAATACTTTCTACACATGCATATCTAGAGATTGAGCAGCGGAAACAATAAAGCATGCAATAATCAGGAAAGTAAAGGGGTAGAGTATGGAAGATCAAACGCAATGAAGACACGGTGGTTTTTGGCGTGGTTCCGATAGGTGGTGCTATCGTACGTCCACGTTGATGGAGACTTCAACACACGAAGGGTAACGGCTGTGCGAGTCCACGGAGGGCTCCACCCACGAAGGGTCCACGAAGAAGCAACCTTGTCTATTCCACCATGGATTACGTCCACGAAGGACTAGCCTCACTCGGGGTAGATCTTCACGAAGTAGGCGATCTCCTTGCCCTTACAAACTCTTGGTTCAACTCCACATCTGGTTGGAGGCTCCCAAGTGACACCTAACCAATCTAGGAGACACCACTCTCCAAAAGGTAATAGACGGTGTATTGTCGATGAACTCCTTGCTCTTGTGCTTGAAATGATAGTCTTCCCAGCACTAAAACACTCCTCACAGATTTGGCTATGGTGGAAGAGGAATTTGAGTGGAAAGCAACTTGGGAAAGGCTAGAGATCAAGGTTCAAATGGTAGGAATGGAATATCTTGATCTCAACACATGGGTAGGTGGTTCTCTCTCAGAAAATGAATGGTGGAAGTGTAGGCACGTTCTGATGGCTCTCCTTACTGAGAAGGATGTGGTGGATGGGTATATATAGCCTCCACACAAAATCCAACCGTTACACACTTTTGACCCAACTCGGTGGCACCGAAACAATCATCTCGATAGCACCGAACTGTGTAAAAGATATGAACGTTAGGAATCTCGGTGGGACCGATACGGACAACTCGGATGGACCGAAGTGCAATGGCTTAGGGCAAACCTCATCTCGGTGGCACCGATTGCATCAACTCGGTAGGACCGAAGTGAAGCAATAAGGCAACAGAGAGTTGGCAAGCCATCTCGGTGAGACCGATTTGCAAACTCGGTGAGACCGAAGTAAATGCAAACGATTACAGAGAGTTGGCAAGGCCATCTCGATGGGACCGAGATCCATTTCGGTGGATCCGATTTGTTAGGGTTTGGCAGTGGCTAAGTCTTGGATGAACTCGGTGGGGCCGGATTGGAAATTTCGGTGGGGCCGAGTTGGACTTTAGGTTTAGGACATATTTGGGTAGAGAGAGTGGTTGAGGGTTTAGGTATACTGTCACTAAGCACTTGAGCAAAACGATCATTAAGCAACACCTCATCCCCTTTTAATAGTATTGGCTTTCCTATGGACTCAATGTGATCTTGGATCACTAAACCAAAAATGTAGAGTCTTGATCTTTTGCTAATCCTTGTCCTTAGCACTTTGAAGGGGTTCCACGTCCTCTTGTCCACGCCACGCCATTGTTGAACTTGTCTGAAATTCACTAGATAAAAGCATTAGTCCAACAACATGTATGTTGGCATAAATTACCAACACCACCAAGGGAGCAAATGTGCTTTCAATCTCCCCCTTGTTGGTAATTGATGACAACATACATCAAAGCTTTAAATAAAGATTTAGCAGAGGTATGTATGAAAGCTTTGAAGGAAACATGTAACATGTATGAGCTCCCTTGAACTCCCCCTGAAGATGTGCATAACATGATGATATCTTATGGGAAATATACATGCAACATGTATCTTGGCTATTTGCATCAGAGCAATATATATATGTGACATTAGGGTATCCACATGTACAAGATTTTCTCCTTGCAAACAATATATACTTAGCAAGAGGTCAACCATGTGCATGAGTGTGATGCATATACTTACCTTGAAGTTCTTGATCAAGTACCTGAAGAAATACACTTGAGAAAACAGGGTTAGATAACACAAGATAATTTCTTCAAGAAAAAGATACAAGATCAACAAGAGACCAAGATTGGGATGACATGTAGAAGAGAGTATCACTAGGTGAATACTTCTTCGAAGCAGACATGTCCCCAAAAGAAATAGCTGTCTCCCCTTAAAGAACTTCCTCTCCCCCTGAATCTGACATGAATATTGGGAGTAGGTAGGGTGAGAAAACTCAAACAACAGCCAAAGAACAGACTAATCATGTTTCTCCCCTCTTGGAAACATGTAACATTCTCTCCTCTTGTAAGGTGCATCTTTGTTTTGAATAGATAAGCTTAAGCTTTGATGTATTCCTCTCTCCCCCTTTGACATCAATTTCCAAGAAGGGACTTCAAGGTTATTGATTAAGTGAGTTTGGTCCTTGAGAAATACAGCTAGATGCATGTAGAGGATAAGAATCATCGAGTGGAGCTGGAGCAGAAAAACTCAGGGAAAGTTTGACAGAAAATTCCTTAGAGCAGTCAAAATCGGTGACACCGAGTTGAGACAATTCGGTGGAACCGAGTTTGATGCAATGGAATATTTTGCCAACTCAGCTCACTAGGCAAGGAAATCTCACAAGGATTTGCAAAGAATTAACTGTGAATCAAGCTAAAAGAGAAGAAACAGAAAAGAAGCAAAGAAACGTCTAGATGAAGTTTTTTTTTGAAAAGAAACACTCTAGCAAGAAGAGAACAAGCAGAAGAAACACTAGAGAATTTCATCTAGATGGGTCGGCGACTAGGTCACCTATGTTAGAGTATTTTGACTTAGGAGTCAAGTGAGAACACTTGATCATAGGTCATACTCATCGTTAAGCTCAAAATGGGGTTGCCATTTTTTCTTTTAAGCATTTCAATGTATTCACATCTTGTTGAGTTGCTTTAGCTCATGTCTTTGAGTGAAGCTTCTCTAAGATGTGAGAACTTACATTGGTATTTGGTGGTGAAGTCCATCATGTAGTTGAACTTGAAGTGGATGCTCATGAATTGAAGTTTGGAGCTATCCTATCATTTGTAGTTCATCTTCCTACATGGGTTAGATTTGCAAGGAACAACATGTGTATCCAAAATTACAAGAATGAAGCATAACTCAAATGTTGTCAAAGGATATGTTTAGGTTGTCTTGTTCCTTGTTACTCCATCAATTGTTGATACTTGGGTTATACAAGATTGCTCAAGATAAGAGTGTGATGCAATCTTGTGACATGAAGCTTGTCCAAGTACCTACAAAAGGTTAGATACCATACAAGGGAGCAAAATGTCCAAGATATAAAATGATCATGAAGGATATCATGGATTAGTCAAGAATGCTCATGCCCTTGTATGCATCCACATGAACCTCTAGTTTACGTTTGAAGCATCAATGATGTTCAATTCACTTCTCAAGTGACAAAACACTTTCTCATCAAGGGGTTTGGTAAAGATGTCCGCCAATTGTTTGTCAGTACGAACATGTTTAAGGTCAATATCACCTTTCTCAACATGATCTCGAATGAAATGGTGACGAACCTCAATATGCTTAGTTCGAGAATGTTGCACGGGATTGTGAGCTATCTTAATAGCACTCTCATTGTCACAAAGTAATGGTACATGTCTCACATGCACACCATAATCTTTAAGAATTTGTGTCATCCATAGTAATTGAGCACAACATGATCCCGCGGCAATGTATTCCGCTTCGGCAGTAGATAGAGATACGGAATTTTGTTTCTTGGAGGACCAAGACACAAGAGATCTACCAAGAAATTGACATGTACCCAAAGTGGATTTTCTGTCAACCTTGTCTCCGGCATAGTCCGAATCGGAGTAGCCAACAAGATTGAAAGAAGATCCTTTGGGATACCATATGCCAAAGTTTGGTGTATGTATCAAGTATCTCGCAATTCTTTTCACCGCCTTAAGGTGACACTCTTTTGGTGCCGCTTGGTATCGTGCACACATGCACACACTTAGCATAATGTCGGGTCGGGAGGCACATAGATATAATAATGAACCAATCATCGATCGATAAACCTTTTGATCAACCGGTTTGCCATCCTTGGTCAAGTCAAGATGTCCGCTCGTTGGCATGGGGTTTTTCATACCTTTACTCTCTTGCATGTTGAACTTCTTGAATAAGTCCTTGGTATACTTTATTTGAGAGACAAAGATACCTTCCCTAGTTTGCTTGATTTGCAAACCAAGAAAGAATTTGAGTTCACTCATCATAGACATCTCAAACTTCTCCGACATCAACCTTCCAAACTTTTCACTAAAAGAGGGGTTAGTAGATCCAAACATAATATCATCAACATAAATTTGGCATACAAATAATTCTCCATTAACCCTCTTAGTGAACAAAGTTGAATTAATCTTCCCAATTTCAAAACCTTTTTCAATAAGAAACTTTGTCAAGCATTTGTACCAAGCTCTAGGGGCTTGCCTGAGACCATAAAGAGCTTTACGAAGTTTGTACACATGATTAGGCTTCTTGGGATTCTCAAAGCCGGGAGGTTGTTTAACATATACTTCCTCCTCAATTTCACCATTTAAGAAGGCACTTTTAATATCCATTTGGTAAAGAGTGATATCATGGTGATTGGCGTAAGCAAGTAAAATGCGAATGGATTCAAGTCTTGCAACGGGGGCATAGGTCTCACCATAGTCCATACCTTCGACTTGTGTGTAACCTTGTGCTACGAGATGAGCCTTGTTGTGTACAACTTGTCCATCTTCATCTTGCTTATTCTGAAGCACCCATTTGGTTCCAATGATGTTTTGCTCTTCCTTAGGCTTCTCAACCAATGTCCACACTTGGTTCCTCTCAAAGTTGTGTAGCTCTTCGTGCATTGCATTCACCCAATCGGGGTCCTTGAGAGCATCTTCTACCTTCAAGGGTTCAACACTAGAGATAAATGAGTAATGCTCACAAAAGTTAGCTAAACGAGATTTAGAGCGAGTGATTCTCCCGGTTTGGATATCTCCAAGTATTTGTTCGACGGGATGATCCTTGTCGATTCTTGCTCTAACTCGAGGTAGCTTTTTCTTGGGTTGTGGTGAGGCTTCCTCATCATCATCATATCCTTCTTCTTCGTTGATGTTGTCGTGGTTTGCTTGTGAAGGTGGAGAAGGAGGTTGAGGTGGATCATCTTGTTGCACTTCCTCATTCCCATCGTCTTGACGTGTTCCACTTGTGGATGCCTCCATATCAGCTTGTCGTTCACCTTGATGTGAGGTTGGGGCTTCCACTTGAATAGACGAGGTACTCTCCTTTACTTCCACGGGATGAATCTTGCCAATAGGCAAGTCTTGGATTGCTTCCGATGGTTCTTGATCTCCTACATCAAGTGGCAATTGCTCGACTTGCGAGCCGTTAGTCTCATCAAACTTCACATCTACCATCTCTTCAACTTTTTGAGTGAAGTTGTTGTAGAAACGGTAAGTGTGAGAGTTCGATCCGTAACCAAGTAGGAAACCTTCATGAGATTTAGGAGCAAATTTTGAACGACGATGCTTATCAAGAATGTAACATTTTGAACCAAATACTCGAAAGTATCCAACTTGTGGTTTGTTATCGGTGAGCAGTTCATACGCCATTTTACCAAGAAGCTTGTGAAGATAGAGTCGGTTTGTTGCATGACAAGCTGTTTCAACCGCTTCTGCCCAAAAATGTCTTGGCGTCTTGTATTCATCAAGCATTGTTCTTGCCATCTCAATAAGTGTACGGTTCTTCCTCTCAACAACTCCATTTTGTTGAGGTGTGTACGTAGCCGAGAACTCATGTGAAATACCCTCCTCATCAAGAAAGGTGTCCACATTGGCGTTCTTTGACTCCGTTCCGTTGTCACTCCGAACCGTCTTGATCTTTACTTCAAATTGATTTTGAGCCTTTCTTGCGAAGTTATTGAAGATCTTTTGTACCTGCGATTTGTCATCAAGAAAGAATACCCACGTAAATCTGGAAAAATCATCAACAATGACTAAACCGAAAGAGTAACCACCAAGACTCTTATAGGCGTTGGGACCAAACAGATCCATATGAAGTAGCTCGAGTGGTCTCCTCATGGTCATAATGTTCTTTACGGGATGGCTTCCTCCAACCTGTTTTCCTGCTTGGCAAGCACTACAAAGTCGATCTTTGTCAAATATAACATCTTTCACTCCAAGAATGTGATCTCCTTTAACAAGTTTATCAAGGTTACGCATACCAACATGTCCAAGTCTTCTATGCCATAACCAACCTTTAGAAGATTTTGCAATTAAACATGTACGAGGTTGGGCTCTCTTAGTGAAATCAACAATGTATAGATCACCTCTACGAATGCTGGTAAAGACTATATTATGATTATCTTGGCGAAACACTTGGCAATCTACTTTGGTAAATAGAACATTAAAACCAAAATCGGCTAATCTAGATACAGAAAGAAGATTGTAACCAAGAGATTCAACAAGCATAACATTTTGTATGGAGCTATCATTGGATATGGCCACCTTACCAAGGCCAAGTACCTTACCCTTGGAGTTGTCTCCAAAAGTCACATACTTGCGTGGACCATCATTTTTTGTAAGCTCACGAAACATGTCTCTATCTCCGGTCATGTGATCGGTACATCCACTATCGAGAATCCACTCTTTTCCTCCAGCCATATAATCTCGAAGATTTGCCATAAGACTGAGATTCCTCATGGTCTTCTCAAAATCAATATCAAAGTCTTCGTCTTTATCATAATAACCGTGCTCAACATCATCATCATCATGCATGTGATTAACAGATTCATTAGTTTCATGATCATGACAATGTTCAAGTTTATGAATTCTAACAGTTTCCATGATAATATTGCTAATAGTTCTAACATCTCCTTTGGCACGCATGAGATCACGAAGCTCAAACAAGCAATCATCAAACTTAGGATCATTAGGACTCATCTTGTGAAAAGCAACAGCCTTATGAAGAATCTTATCAAGACTCTTTAGAGAATAATCGGGATATCGCTTTTCTAAATCATGCCATAGAGTATAAGCACATGCAAAGTTTCGCATACAACCAAGCACAATCTTAGGTAATCCTCTAAGATTACGAAGCATGTCAATTTCCTCTTCATGAGTAGGATGCAAGGGATCAATAGGGGGCACATAAGGATTATGAATATACTTGCTCAAGTTAAACTCATCAAAGATATCAAGCATTTCATCCCTCCAAAAGTTGTAATACTCCCCATTGAGAATAGGCACTCTACGTCTAATACTCCCGAACGTAGACATATCCATCTCCCTCCAATGGTGATGAAGCCAAAGCAATGGAGACCAAAGCTCTGATACCAATTGTGGGATCGAGGATATAGGTCTAGAGGGGGGGTGAATAGACTCCTAACCAGCCAAATTAGCAGTTTTTAATTTCTCTTGGAACTTAGGCAGATTTTGGCACAAGTTAAGATCACTCCAATACTTTCTACACATGCATATCTAGAGATTGAGCAGCGGAAACAATAAAGCATGCAATAGTATGGAAAGTAAAGGGGTAGATTATGGAAGATCAAACGCAATGAAGACACGGTGGTTTTTGGCGTGGTTCCGATAGGTGGTGCTATCGTACGTCCACGTTGATGGAGACTTCAACCCACGAAGGGTAACGGCTGTGCGAGTCCACGGAGGCCTCCACCCACGAAGGGTCCACGAAGAAGCAACCTTGTCTATTCCACCATGGCTTACGTCCACGAAGGACTAGCCTCACTCAGGGTAGATCTTCATGAAGTAGGCGATCTCCTTGCCCTTACAAACTCTTGGTTCAACTCCACATCTGGTTGGAGGCAACCAAGTGACACCTAACCAATCTAGGAGACACCACTCTCCAAAAGGTAATAGATGGTGTGTTGTTGATGAACTCCTTGCTCTTGTGCTTGAAATGATAGTCTTCCCAGCACTAAAACACTCCTCACAGATTTGGCTACGGTGGAAGAGGAATTTGAGTGGAAAGCAACTTGGGAAAGGCTAGAGATCAAGGTTCAAATGGTAGGAATGGAATATCTTGATCTCAACACATGAGTAGGTGGTTCTCTCTCAGAAAATGAATGGTGGAAGTGTAGGCACGTTCTGATGGCTCTCCTTACTGAGAAGGATGTGGTGGAGGGGTATATATAGCCTCCACACAAAATCCAACCGTTACACACTTTTGACCCAACTCGGTGGCACCGAAACAATCATCTCGGTGGCACCGAACTGTGTAAAAGATATGAACATTAGGAATCTCGGTGGGACCGATACGGACAACTCGGATGGACCGAAGTGCAATGGCTTAGGGCAAACCTCATCTCGGTGGCACCGATTGCATCAACTCGGTAGGACCGAAGTGAAGCAATAAGGCAACAGAGAGTTGGCAAGCCATCTCGGTGAGACCGATTTGCAAACTCGGTGAGACCGAAGTAAATGCAAACGATTACAGAGAGTTGGCAAGGCCATCTCGGTGGGACCGAGATCCATTTTGGTGGATCCGATTTGTTAGGGTTTGGCAGTGGCTAAGTCTTGGATGAACTCGGTGGGGCCGGATTGGAAATTTCGGTGGGGCCGAGTTGGACTTTAGGTTTAGGACATATTTGGGTAGAGAGAGTGGTTGAGGGTTTAGGTATACTATCACTAAGCACTTGAGCAAAACGATCATTAAGCAACACCTCATCCCCTTTTAATAGTATTGGCTTTCCTATGGACTCAATGTGATCTTGGATCACTAAACCAAAAATGTAGAGTCTTGATCTTTTGCTAATCCTTGTCCTTAGCATTTTGAAGGGGTTCCACGTCCTCTTGTCCACGCCACGCCATTGTTGAACTTGTCTGAAATTCACTAGATAAAAGCATTAGTCCAACAACATGTATGTTGGCATAAATTACCAAAACCACCAAGGGAGCAAATGTGCTTTCATAGGTGCGTACGATTCGGTAGATGGATTGGAGTGGAGGGGCGCCTTCATATGAGAGTGTAAACTGTGTTGCATTCATATCGTGTTGGCTCCATTCTGCTTCTCCAATTAATTCCCTCTGCATGCTAATTGAATGAGGATGCATCAGTGACCGTTCAATGTTTCGGTGACCACTACCCTCTCCCTCGTTGGCATTCAAGCCGTATCAATGCTGTAAATTTGTGTCAAAAAGATACTAGTCAACAGTTCGCCACGAGCCTATAACTAGCGATCTCCACAATAACCGTAAGATCTGCATCCGACGGTGGCACCTATTGGACGCAAACAGCAATAAAAAAACAAATGCCATGGCATTTTACAAAACTGCCGCACCACACCCCTCCCCTACACATGAGACTGCCACGCGAGCGTTCACAACTACCACATTCGGGTTGCACTTGGCTCTTCGCCTCTTCGGGAAGTCGTACTAGTACTACAATATACTACTGGGAATCTGACATGAATGAACTGCTGCATGTCCACCGCGTGGGGGAGGGAGAGCGTGTTGTAAGCAAAACCTTCTCCTCGTCCTGCGAGCCACCACGCGCATGAGGGAGGGAGAGGGCATAGTAATCAAGCTTCTCCTTGTTGTACGAGTTTGACGTGACATATCAAAGGAGTACACTCGATTTTCGCAAAAAGTTGTTTTTACCGATACATAAATTACAATGCATGCATGCATGCCGTGAGTTTCCTTTTGATCCTTTCATCTGTTGATTTAATGCACCTTGAAGTATGAACATGTGATGTTAAAACTTTCTAATGCCCCGGCCCTAAGAGCATGGTTAATAATACAACCAACTGTTGGCTATAAGATGTTGTCATATCATCTATAGCCAACACATATAGTCACTCATACAATAAGGCTAGCTATAAGGTTGGCTATAAGATTAGTACTACCTCTGTCCTGGTTTATTGGTCTCCTTCATATTTTGTGCTTAATTTTGACCATTGATTTAATTAACAAAATGTTAGTGCATGTCACCAAAAATTATATCGTTAGATTCGTATTTGAACATAGTTTTCAATGATATTATTTTTTGTGACATGCATTAACATTTTTTTAGTTAAATATAGCTATAAGGTTGGCTATAAGATTAGTACTTTTTCTCATCTTCTCTCTATCTCTTTGCTCACATTTATTGCATCTGCCTTGGAGCACGCATATAGCCAGGCTCTTGCATGAGAGCCCACTCCCCTTACTTTTTCATGTCTCTCTCCTCCACATAGCCAAAATTGCCATGTAAGCAAGCTATAAGCCCACTATTGTACTTGCTCTAAAGTGAGAGATGGTGGTGCACGAGGAGGGCGAGATCATGCCGACGGAACAGGACCTAACGATGGACGTCTTTATGGACCTCACCATGCTCCACTGCCCCTTCTGCCTCCGCCCCTTGAAGCCTCCGGTGTACGAGGTTCGAATGCATCTTGTCCATCCGGTTGATCGAGCAAGGCGCAGTTTTCTTGATTGAGTTGGTGTTCGATTGATTTGTGTAGTGCAAGGGAGGGCATCTGGCATGCGCGGACTGCCGCAGCGAGCGCCCCGGGAACCAGAGGCAGTGCCAGAAGTGAGAGCGCGGTGGCGGCTTCGACGTGCGCAACACGGCGATGGACGCCGTCCTCTTCTCGGCGAGGGTGGAGTGCCCGCACGAAGGCTGTGGGATCTATGTCACTTACCACAAGCTCGACGATCACCAGAGCGCGTGTCCACTCGCGCCGTGCAAGTGCCCCATGCCCGGCTGCGGCTACGAAGGCCCGCCGCCGGCGCTCCCCAACCACCTCAGCACCGTGCACCCCATGCCCGTGCACAGGATCCAGTACGGCAAGGTGCTCCAGCTGCAGGTGCCGGTGTCGGAGCTGCGGCGCTTGCTGTTCGCGGAGGAGGACGGCCGCACGCTCGGCATGGGCGCGCCTATCACCGTGTCGGTCGTCTGCATCAGAGCGGGGGCATCCCCACCGCCACACTACGCGGTCGAGGTGTGGGCGAACGGGCCGCCGGGGGCGCCCAACGGCAGTACCAACGCCGTCAAGGTGGAAATCGAGGTGACAAGCAGTAAGGAACCCGGCGCCGTTGCCGTGGAGGAGCTGACCTTCTTGATAGTGCCACCCAAGCTACTGGCCGGGGCTGTGTCATCGAGGACGGTGTCCCTCCACATTCGGATTGACAAGCTCACCTCCTAAATGGTTCCACAATGCCTTCTAGTTATCTTAGTAATATGCTAATGTAGGGTTTAGTTTGGTCTACTTTACCTTAAGAGATGGTGGATTTTGGTGGCGACGTAGCAATTACTTCAACATCACATCAGCAGTTGAAGTAATTCCCAACAGACCCAGGGATATTTTGTGTCTGTTGGATATAAGATCCTTTGGGTAAGAAGTAAACCTAAATATAAGCTGTTATATGTTTGTTTGTTAAGGAAGTGTTGCATACTTCTGTTAGTTGACACTACTTGTACTCACCCGACTGCGCACCAGGCAGACCAATCTCGTGTCGTGTTGGTGCCGTGTGCGGTACCCACATTAGCAAAACCTCGTGCCTCCAGCTGAGGCTCCGCATTTTGAACCTTTGAATCTAAAGGCCAAGGAGCAACGTGAACCTTTGATAGAGCGAATCGGATGGTTGAGAACACTACGATTCGTAGCTACAGATGCGTGTGTGAGAGAGGACGAGTGCGTGCGTGCACCTCTTCTCTTTGTGTACGACGTACTAAACCTAGAGTACAAGTGTATGTGTGTGGCATCGACCTAGAGAGCTAGAGATGGTGTGTGTGAGAAGTCCCAAGAGACTCGTGAGCGTAGGTGTGTGCGTGGGAAAGAGGGAAAGAGATGATATGTGTCGATGTAATGCGTGTGAAAGAAAATAGTCAATAGTTCGCCACTAGGCTATTCCTGGTGAACGCCCCAATAACCGTAAGATCTGCATCCGACGGTGCCAGTTATTGGTCGAAAACAGCAGTAAAAAAAGAAATGCCATGGCATTTTACAAAACTGCCACACCACGCCCCTCCCCACACATGAAACTGTCACGCGAGCGTTCGCAACTGAGGGAGCCATGGTCTGCTCCTTGGTGCGATCTATACTATTATTAAAAAGGCTGGCCTTTTGGCGCATGGTAGGCGGGGGATCTTGGCCTGTCGGTTTGCTACTCCTCACATGCAGTCGTACCTGTCAGTGATGTATCAAACCAATGCGTGTCTCTTCGGTGAGCGGCGGGCCGGACTGACCGTCTGTTCGTGCTACTGCTCACTTGCGGTTGCACATGTCAGTGACGCACCAAGCCGATGCGCGTGGCTTCTGTGAGCGGCGGGCCAGACCGACCGTGTGTTGGTGCGACGCGAACACGGCGGGCCTTTCTACACGCGTCAAATTATCAATCACGTGGGCTGCCTCTTCTTATAGAAATGTGCTCCACCGTGTACCCGTGTGTGTGTATGAGGGAAGGAGTGCGTGCGTGCGTGCACCTCTTCTATACATATGTTTGTCTCAAAGAGAGGCCTACATACATAGTATATGTATGTGCAGGGGCCGATGTATGAGAAGAGAGGGGAAGGATCGTTTACGCCAGATATCGATAGAGAAGGATAGAGGGAAGAACTTTACGAGCGTACAAGCGCTAGGACAGAGGGGGGTGCTTGAATATGGTGCGAGAGGCCAGGTAGACGAAGATAAGGAAGGAGTACAAGTGCGATATCAATAATTACAGAGAGGGGACGAGAACGTGCATGGGCGCGCGCGTCTGATTGATAGATAAATCGGAAGGCATGGATGATGAGATGGGGAGGGACAATTAATGTGTGTGTCGTAGGATGTCCTATCGAGAGAGGTCGTAGTTCCGTCGATGTGTGTACGTGGGAAAAGAGGGGGAGACCTAACTAGAGATATAGATCGGTCGGTTTGTGTGGGAAAATAGCGAGTGGGGAGTGTGTGTGCATATATATATATATATATATATATATATATATATATATATATATATATATATGCATGCACGATAGGAAAGTTAGTGGTATATATTCACAAAGAGAGGAGGAGTGTGCGTGTGGGTGTAAAAGACTCGCATATTGATGATAATCAATATATAAGTGGATTCAAATATTTGAATAAGAGATCATGATGTTTGTAACCCATGCATGCATGAATATAATCGAGATATGCGTGTGGTTTTGAATCGAACATGCAATACTATATACACGTCGAACAAGCCCAAATTGATTTGAATTTGAGACACCGATGGCAGGTATCGTTTGACCACATTGCATCCATGCATGGACATAACTATTCGAATTTGAGATAATGTGTGGCACTCGCAGCTAACATCTAAATGATGTGTGTGGGGGGGGTGGGGGCATGCATTGTGTGTGTTAAACACATTATACATATGAAAACAGGGTTTAGATCATTCCGAACGTCTAGCTAGAGCATGAAATGTATTGTGATTTGAATTCAACATAAAATGGATACAAATATTTGAATTGGAGATCGTATGGCACATGTAGTTCATATTTAAATAGGATTACTACTATATGCATGTATTGTGTTATGAAGATAATATTAAAAGTATGGCATAACTTGACAACAGTCGTATTCAAATAGGGAAAATTGATTCAAATTGAGTCAATATGATAGACGACAGTGTTTTGATTTGTTTTTTTTTTGCGGGAGTGTTTTGATTTGTTTTTTTGTTATTGCTGAGGGAAGTGCGAATTGATTTGGTACTGTACATGCTAAGCTTGTTCTACCGAATTTTTTAGTTATTTGTTGTTGGTTTTGAATGGCATTTGTAGTAATATAGTAAAACAGGACATGACTCTCTCTTGTTTTGTACGAATTGTCTTTTTTTTGTTTTTTTTGTACACGTTAAGCTTGTTCTCCCGAAATTCGAAGCCGCGCCTTGTTATCGCAAAATTTTCAAACTAGAGTATCTCTTTTTCTCTTGTGGTGCGAAACTCCCGCCTCTTCAACCCGCGCCTTGTTATCCCGAAATATAAAAGTGAATTCAAATATTTGAATAAGAGATCATGATGTTTGAAACCCATGCATGCATGATATAATGGAGATATGTGGTGTGGTTTTGAATCGGGCATGCTATACTATATGCACATCGAATAAGGCCAAATTGATTCGAATTTGATATACCATTGGTAGGCATCGTTTGACCACATTTCATCCGTGCATGGACAGAACTATTCAAATTGGAGATAATGGGTGGCTTTGGTAGCTAACATCTAAATGTTGTGTGTGTGTGTGTTGTGTATTAAACACATTATACATATCAAACATCGTTTAGATTCCGAACATCTAGCTAGAGCACACATGTACTATGATTTGAATTCAACATAAAATGGATACACATATTTGAATTCGAGATCATATGGTACATGTAGTTTATATTTAAATGGGAATTTAGTACTATATTCATGTCGTGTGTTGTGAAGATAATATTTAGATGATGGTATAACTAACCTGACAACAATCCTATTCAAATACGGAAAATGGACTCAATTTTAGTCCATACGGTAGACGGTACAATTGTTTTTTTGTTATTGTTGAGGGAAGTACGAATTGATTTGGTACCGTACATGGTAAGCTTGTTCTCCCGAATTTTTAAGTTGTTCATTGTTGTTTTTGAATGGCATTTGTAGTAATTCATATAGTAAAATGGGACATGACTCTCTCTTGTGTGGTGCGAATTGTTTTTTGTTTTTGTTTTTTTACACGTTAAGCTTGTTCTCCCGAAATTTCAAGCCGCGCCTTGTTATCCCGAAATTTCAAGCTATCTCTTTGTCTCTTGTGCTGCGAAACTTCCACCCCTTCTACCCACGCCTTGTTCTCCCGAAATTTCAATGCGCGTGAAAAGTCCCCCCTCCTCCGAAATCGGTCGCGCTGCCCCCGACAAGCGAAATCCCCCTTCTATCCCTCAGCCGAAAACCCCGCCTCGACATCCCATGGTCCAAACGGGTAGGGGTACTTTTGTAACTTACCCCACATTTTGGACAAGCGCGTCCCTAAGCCATGGTTCCCCCCTCCCACCCCCTCCGCCCCCCATTCGTACACCGAGGCCGCCAAAACCCGCGAAACCCCACGCTTCTCCGTCCGCCACCCGACCGCCGCCCAGCCGGAGCCTCTTCGCCGACAACATCGACCGTCGCAACAGCTCGACGTCCCTCATCCACCGCACCGGATGAGGCTCCGTTGTCGATCTCGTCGTCCCGCCGGTTTAGCCACCCCGTCCTCCACCTCCAAGGAGCTGCCCCGATGTTCGCCTCGTCTATCGTGCCACCTCCATTCCCACACCGTCGTCTTCACCTGCACCACCGGAACCGCAGCACCATCACCGATTCATCGAATGAAGCTGAGGCCTAGTCGGCGCCACCAAAGAGGTTCTACACTAATTGCTGCATTTTCTCCTTTATTTGATCTCACGGTGCTGCCGCTGCTCGATCCCGAGCCGCCATGGCGCGGCTCCATTGACGGCGGCGTCACCGGCCACTTCCTCCATGGCGTCTCTCTGCCATGGCATTACTCCCTTGGCGGCGACGCCCACATCAGCAGGAGCTGCTGCTGCTGGCCGTGCTACTGTTGCTCCGGCTCTCGGTCGCGCTGCTGCTCTGCTCTTGCTCACGCTACTGCTCTACTCTTGCTCGCACTGCTGATGCACGAGCAGCAGCTCTGGCACTCGCTCGCGCTCCTGCTGCTGCTACGGCTCTCGCACGCGCTGATGCTCCGGGCGCTACTACTGCTGCACGACCAGCTGCCCCGGCTGCTCTCTGGTAGTACGTTCCCTATTGGAGCGGTTGCCGATTTAGATCACTGCTTCTCTGCCACTAGTGCTCGAGCGGCCAAAACTACTAGTGCATTGCTTCTCTGCTACTAATGCGTTCAGTTCCGACAGTAAAATTCAGCTTCGACAGCAAAATTCAGTTTCGAGAGTACATTTCAATTTCGACAGTAAAATTCAGTTTCGACAGTTAAATTCAGTTTCAACAGTTAAGTTCAGAGACGAGCGGCTGATGTCTTTTACATCTAGAACTTTTTGGTGATGTATTTTACATCATCTATTGGAGATGCTATTAGAATCCCACTTTAGGTTAACGTTGTCTCTCTTGTCCTGCTTCAACCTCGCCATCGTACACCTCACCGGAGCTGCTCCAACGACAAAACCTTCCATCACAGCGGAACAGTACCCTCGGCTCCATCTCCAGATGCCTAAGATCTCCTTCCCCACCTCCGACAGCCACATCAGCCGCAGCATCCTCAGCGACCAACCCAATGATGCTGAGATCGACATGGCTTCGCCAAAGAGGTTGTACACTTGTCGCATCAATTTTTTACTCTACATCTAATATATATTGTCCACTGAGAACACCTAGTAATGATAAATACGACAAGCAGTGAGGTACTAGGCAAGTTAGCTATCCGTGATGGACTCTCTCGAAAGCCATCATTATTTATTTCTGTGCGTTGGAGCTGTGCATGTGTAGATGGGCCTGGGAGTTGAGCTAGAAGGGCAGTGGGCTGGGTCCAAAGTAGTAGAAGTAGTACAAAAACATTTTTGGAGTGTAGGCTTTTGCCTGTTCCAAGCCTGCCTACTAGAATCACCACTGGTTGAAAGGAAAAGTGAAGGAAAGACATAGGAATTGGAAAGTTTCCTATGGTACTATTATTCATGCATTTGGTTCAAAGGAATGGAGCAAGGGAAAACTATAGGATTTTTTCCTTTAGTGTCTCTTTCAGAAAAAAAAACCTGTAGGAATTTTAATATCCACTTGGCCCTCCTTTTCAAATTCCTATTCATGAAGAACAAGACTAAGTGATAGTAGCATAATAGCATTATAACTGTACATTTTCATGTGGTTTGACTTTAATATGACCATGCTTCTTTGCATTTCTGTGATCTTCCAATTCCTGTGAACCAAACACCCAGCTTGACAGAAATCATGTGTTAGCAAATGCTCTGTTCTGCACGTGCATTCCTATCCTATTCCTGTGTATTTCCTATCCCTGCGTTGTTAGAATCATCCAATTCAAATGAGCCTTTATAGAATTACTACTGATACAGATAGGTGTCAAAGAAAACTTTGTGTGGTTTGTCCCACTCCTGCCGCGCCATCGTCCGCCCCAACTGAGCTGCTCCAACGACGGAAGCATCCACCGCAGCAGAGATCCCCCCTCCAGATCGTCTTTCGCCGCCTCAGATCTTCTTCCCCGCTGCCAGCAGCCACCACCACTGCATTACCTTCATCAACTAAGGAGATGACCTTGAGGACTACACAGGTCCGCAAGAGAGGTTGCACTCTTTCGTGTCTGCTTACATTATGCATCGCTTAATATTACCTGCTACTTTATCGTCCTGTTCACCTCTTAGACTCTGAGTCAGGTCCAAACTAATAATCAAACTTGAGTTTTTAAATGGTTGTGGGGTACAAATCGGGGCAACAATGAATAGTATCTCTGTCTACTATCTGCATAATCTCGGGTGTCTACTATGTGTTTCATGTTGGGTGGGAAAGAAACTGTAAAGGAGCCATTACCTGTATTTTTTAACTAAAGCTATTATCTGCCTGCTATCATTGGTTTGGGTCTATCTACTGGTTGCTACCATCACTCTGGATTTCTGAATGCATTCCTTACATAATCTCACTATGTTTTATTACTATGCATGTCAGTTATTGTACACAATGGTACTGAACATGTAGAGCAAAAGAGAAGAGCCTTGCGTGGCAATATAATGTCATGCAGACGTCGCTCCATGGTGGCCGCAATGGCAGCCCCCCTTCCCCCCATTCCAGATTGTAATCAAGAGGAAGATAATTGTTCAGAGGGGGATTCAGAGGGAGCAGACCACTCCTATTTACCCCCCGAGGTCTTTGCTCTCACTTGGCATGCTGATGTTGGTCATATCATGCATATGGCACCTTGCATTGCTTACTTTACACATCATATATGTCATCTGCTTAGTTTAGACAAGTTTTGTGTGAATGCCATCTGTTTAGTTTCTATATCATATATGTGAATTATGCAATGCCATCTTGTTTAGCCAGGCATCATATATGGGAATTTTGCAATTCCATCCTGTTTAGCCAGTCATCATATATGTGAATTATATCATGCCATCCTTTTTTTTCATTACGCATTACATTTGCAAAAATGTTAGTATACATTCAACTACTCTTCCTGTGCATCAGCCATTTGACACGGTGATGGAAAAATCTGGAGTGGAAACAAGGTCTTCTGAGCAGACAGTGCTATCTGACAAAGCGCACATCTTGCCGGTTACAGATAGCTCCTCAGAGGAGGATTCAGAGACAGATGACCAGTCGTATTTCCCCCCAAGGTCTATGCTCTAACTTGGCAGGGTTATATTGCTCATATCATGCATATGGTGTCTTGCATTGCTATGTCATTTGCTTAGTTTAGACATGCTTTGTGTGAATGCCACCTATTTAGTGTCTAATTACCATATATGTGAATTATGCAATGCCATCTTGTTGCAAGGCATTATATATGTGAATTATGCAATGCCATGCTGTTTAGCTAGGCATCATATGTGTGCATTATATCATGCCATCCTTTTTTTGTATTACGTATTCCATTTGTTGACAATGTTTGTTTATTCAACTACTCTTCCTGTGCATCAGCCATTTGAATCGGTGATTGAAAAATCTGGAGTGAAAACAAGGTCTTCAGAGCAGACAATGATACCTGCTGAAGCAGATATCTTGCTGGTTACAGATAGCTCCTCAGTGGAGGATTCAGTGACAAATGACAAGTCCTATTTTCCCCCTGAGGTGTATGCTCAAACTTGGCAGGGTTATATTACTCATATCATGCATATGTCGTTTTGCATTGCTTAGTTTAGTCATCATATACACAATATTGAATGCCATCTGCTTAGTTTGGACATCATATATGCGATTGCCATCTGCTTACTTGCTTAAATCATATATGTGAATTATATCATGCCATCATGTTTACATAGACAACATGTTTGTGAATTATGGCATGCCAACCTATTTAATAAAGACATCATGTAGTTATATCATCTCATCCTGTTTACATAGTCATCATATTTTGAATTATGTCATTCTATCCGTGAATTATATCATGCCATCATGTTTCCATAGACAGCATGTATGTGAATTATGGCATGCCAACCTATTTAATAAAGACATCATATCTGAATTATGTCATTCTATCCTGTTTAGTTAGCCATCATATATGTGAAATTGTGTCATGATATCCTGTTTAGTTAGCCATCATATATGTGAAATTGTGTCATACTATCCTGTTTGGTTAGACAACATATATGTGAATTATTTCATGCCCTCTTTTATTCCCCACTATCCATTGCACATGTCTATCATACAATGTCTGTACATTCAATTACTTTTCTTGTTTATCAGCCATTTGAATTGGAGGGGGTGATGGCAGCATCTAAGGGAGTAAAAACACGGTCTTTAGAAAAGACAGTGCTACCTGTCGATGCAGATAGAACCACGGTTGTACTTGCCCAAGAACCAGCCCTACCACACATAACCCAGACTCTCGCAGATTGTACCCCTACCCAGTTGGACAGAGAACCAGCTATACCCCATCTAACCCCAACCCCAGCAGATAGTAACCCAGTTCCATTTGACACAGCACCATCTCCACCACAGAGCTCCCAAACACGAGCAGTTAGTAAGGCAACTGCAGTGCCCAAAGCATGAGGACCAGCACTGCGAACCCCAACTCAATGCTTCAAGGAGAAGAACAGCTGTTCTCAGGTCAGATTCCATAGCTATCGTGCATACTCCTTTGCTCTTGCATCACTGTATTTACTCATACCAACTATTTCAAATTTGAAGGATCCAATTGAAACTCCAATGGAACAGCAGGTATGTTCTAAACCTGTTTCTTTAACTGGTTTGCTGTTGTAACTTCTTGCTCTATGTTGATTTCAGTTTCAATTGTATAAACATTTATGTTCTCATGTCATGCACATTACAAGTGTTGTTATTGCTGTTAGTTTCCCACACTTATATTCAGTCTATGTCGCTTTGTCTTAAACATATATGATTTGAACTGCGTCTCTATCTTGATTTGGCAACATAAACTAGGATGATATAGACAATACAGTGACCATAGTACATAAATATATGTTTGTTTCATGTTGTTATCCTGTCAACATTACTAATGAACTGGTTTACCAAAATGAGTTTCATATACTACATGCTAAACCTGTGTTGTGTCTGCTTGTTCCTCTTTTAGAATGCCGGCGGAATATTGGAGAAGAGTACCACATTATGCAACGGTAATGGAAGTAATGCAGACAAGGTTCAAGATAGTGAGACAACCCTGTTGGTCTCCAAGAAAGCTGATAAAAACTATCTTCAAGACAGTGAGACAACCCCAAAGTCCTGCCTTGATGTAGTGTTCGAGTTACTGGCCACTACCGCTGGCACAACCTCTTCGAACTCGTTGCCTGAATCAGTTCAGCTTCTTGAGTCTCAAATGCAAGTTGAAAGACAATGATCAGTTGTGCTGTGACAAGAAGCCGAAGGACTGAGGAAGTCCCTGCAGAATTCAGATGCATACTTTCTGGAGAAATAGCAAGAGTTGGAGGATTTTAGCGCCAAACAAGACAAAGCTAATAAGCTTGCTAAGCTTCTTGCCAGCATGGTGGGTGCCCAGGGTATCGTTTCTTGAGCTCTTCTGGAGTGGTTTCAGTTCTGGACTTGTTTTGCTGCCGCATTTATTTGCACTGGTGGCCAATTTAGATGCCCAGTGTATGTAATATGCTGCTTTGTTGTTCCCTAATATTTGCGCTGGTAGCGAACTTTGATGCCCAGTGGATGTAATCTGTGTAATTGCCGTAATAGCCTAGCGTTAGTTGCTTTCTTATTTATTTACTTATAGTCTTGTTTATTTGTTTGCTTGTAGTCACTGCAGTTCTTTTTCCTCGATTTGCTAGTGGCCGCAATAACCATGGGCCACATACTGGCCGTGGTAACGATGGGCCTCCTACGGTCCGTACGATTCATGGGCCTCCTAAGGGCCATAGGATCCATGGGCCTCGTATGCGCCGTAGGATCCATGGGCTTACTGTTTGTGGGCCAAAATCGGAACGCAACATGGACCGTAAACGGGCCAAAATCGGTGCCATCCGTTTGTGGGCCCAGACCATAACGGGTCGTTAACAGGCCGGAAGGCAGCACAGGTTTAATTCTATCAACAGGCATGACGGGTCATTAATGGGCCGGATAGCAGGACAGGATGAAAACGGCCCAACGTGTTAACGGGCCACAAACGGACCGATTGTTACCACGGGCTGAATTTGGCCCATTAGCATAACAGGCCAGTAATGGACCGTAAGTATTCGAGGGCCGGAAATGAGCCCAAGAATATATGGGCCCTTAGAAGGCCGAAAGAAAACACGTGCTGGAAACGGCCCAACTGAATCATGGGTCGTCAATGGGCTCAAAGCAGTTTACTGTTCATGATGGGCCTGATTCACCACGGGCCGTCAATGGGCCCGGAGATGCAAAAGGCCTCTTATGGGCCGAAAGACTTCACGGGCCATAGATGGGCCGAAAGTGACAACGGGCTGGAATCATATGGGATGGCCCACATGATGCTACTGGGCCAAATTTTTAAAGGCCATAACGGGCCGTGAGTACCCGGGCTGTAAATGGGCTGTATGCGAACAGGCCGGTAACAGGCTTTCCATGGGCCGGCCCGTTAACTTTTGACCAAGTCAAACGGACCGGCCTTTATAACCTAAATGGGCCACTGTTGGGTCGTGCCACGTGTCACTGTTCCATAGGCGCGTCTCGTGCGATGAATGAACGACATCTGTCGCAACGCTGACCTGACACGTGGATCAGTTGTCCAATCAGAATTTTACACGTGAAAAATCCCCATTGGTCAGGGCTGTTAACGGGTTATCGGATCCAAACCGGAACCCGATAGCTTAACGGCGACCCGTTACGGTGGATGCCATGTGTCGGTTACCCTTGACGAAAACACTTCCATGACGCGACATTTATCGTCATGGAAGTGGACACTTCCATGATGATAATTTCAGTATTGTCATGGAACACTTCTACGACAGCACAGGTATGACTATCTTGATTCTGTCATAAAATCGTCACGGATGTACATGCATGACAGAAAATGTGACCTACTGTGACAAAGATGTATCATCATGGAAGTGTTTTTTTTGTAGTGCTTGGGGTGCCATGGGCATCCCCAAGCTTAGGGTCTTGCTGCTCCTTATTCCTTCATCCATCGTGATCTCACCCAAAACTTGAAAACTTCAGCACACAAAACTCAACAGAAACCTCGTGAGATCTGTTAGTATAACAAACAAATCTTAAACTTTAGGTACTATTATAAATTGATTCATATTTAATTCTTGCATAATTCTACTGTACTCTAACTTCTCCATGACTTATACCCCCCGATATAATCCATAGCATCATTAAAACAAGCAAACTATGCAATAGAAAACAGAATCTGTCTAAAACAGAACAGTCTGTAAAGATATGAACAAAAATCGTACTTCAGTAACTCCAAAAATTCTGAAAAATTAGGAAAACGAAAAAAAATTCATATTCCAATACTGTGAAAAAAATTCAGGATTTTATCATGTTCCAGTACAGAATGAAAATTCCAGAACTGGGTGCAAAACTTTCTGTTTTTCAAACAGCATCAATTATACTATCATCCAAATCATCCTAAAGGCATTACTTGGCACAACCACTAATTTGTGGGATTCTTTTAACACTGATTTATTTAAGACTGAAAATGTGGTTAATAAATATGTGGGATTCTTTTAACACTAATTTGTGGGATTCTTTTAACCATAGTAGTTTTGCATATTATTAACACAATTGACATGAATAGAATGTATAATAACATCATTACAATCATGCTTTTCATTCAAGGAGCTATCATGAATCACTTTATAAATTCCTTCTTTTAACACTTCATAACAATTTTCAGATTCATGATTTTCACGCAAAACTTCATAAAGATAATCTAGTGCACTCAACTCACTAGCAATTGGTTCATCATAATTGGATTTTTCAAAAAGATTAGCAAGTGGATGAGGATCCATATCAATAGTTTTTTAGCAAGCAAAGATGCAAGCAAATAGAAAGCACATGGCAACACAAGCAAAGACATCACACACGATATTTTTGGTATTTTAGTTTTTTAGAGAAGTGGAGGGAGATGGAAAAGAGAGGAAAATAAAAAGTAGAGCAAAGACATCCACCCATCGACCGCTATCCAGCATGCATCTAGGGTATTAAGTTAATAAAAACAGAGTATCGCCTTAAGAAAGATGACATGATGTAGACAAAGTAAACTCAACTAATATGAATAAACCCCATCGTTTTACCCTTAATGGCAACAATACAAATACATGTCTTGTCCCTTTCTGTCACTGGGATATAGAGCACCGCAAGATTGAACCCATTACAAAGCTCCTCTCCCACTGAAGATAAATCAATCTAGTTGGCCAAACCAAACGGATAGATCGGAGAGAAATACAAAGCTATAATAATAATGCATAATAAAGTTCAGAAAAGACTCAATTACTTCTCATGAATATTCAGATCATAAACCCACAATTCATCAGATCCCAACAAACACACCGCAAAAGAAGATTACATCGAATAGAACTCCAAGAAGATCGAGGAGAACATTGTATTGAAGATCAAAGAGAGAGAAGAAGCCATCTAGCTACTAGCTATGGACCTATAGGTCTATGGTGAACTACTCACACATCATCGGTAGGGCAACAAGGTTGATGTAGAAGCCCTCCATGATCGATTCCCCCTCCGGCTTAGTGCCGGAAAAGGCCTAAAGATGGGATCGCCGAAGAACAAAAGCTTGCGGCGGCAGAAAAGTTATTTCGGGTGGCTCTCTGTTGGTTCCCAATATTTGAGAATTTATAGGAGTGGAATTAGGTCAGACGGAGCCATGTTGGGCCCACAAGGTAATAGGGCGCGCCCTGTTGCCTTACTGTCTCCTCGTTTTCTGTCTGGTCTCCTCCCGAAGCTTCTAGGATCTCTTATGTCCAGAAAAAAATCATCAAAAAGTTTCGTAGCATTTGGACTCCGTTTGGTACTGATTTTCTGGAAAACCAAAAACAAGCAGAAAACAGTAACTGGCACTAGGCACTGGGTTAATAGGTTAGTTCCCAAAAATGATATAAAATAGCATATAAATGCATATAAAACATCCAAGATTGATACTATAATAGCATGGAACAATAAAAAATTATAGATATGTTGGAGACGTATCAGTAGGTTTCTAAGCTTCCCCGCGGGTTTAATGGAGGCGTTTGAATGCGGCGAGGAGGCGTGTTCAGCCGGGCGTGCAGCGGGCGGCGCCCTCGGCCGGCGCACCACTCGCTACTAGTACTTTACAGCTAGTAAACCACGACAGTAATTTTTTTTTGAGAAATGGAGGGTAAACTAGTAAACCAAGACAGTTCCCGATACGGCTTGAATGCAGATGAGGGAGAGGGTAGCGGTTCCCGAAATGTTGAACGGCCAATGATGCATCCTCCTTCAATTAGCATGCTGAGGGAAGTAATTAATGGGAGAAGCGGAAAGGAGGCAACACGATGTGAATTAGTTTGCACTCATATAAAGGCGCCCCCCACTCCAATGCATCTACCAGATAGTATGCACTTACGCACCTACACTAAGCACAACAGTGCTCACTCCAATTCCCAAACAAAGTGACCAGAAGCCAAACCCATGGCGGCGATGCACGCGAGCGGACTGCGGCTGTGCCAGATGATCCGAGATGCCGGCCTGCGGCACGGCGCCGTGGATCGTCTCGCGCCGGTGCTTTGGACCAGTTGGTTAATAGCCCGCTTTGACGCTAGCTACGACTCTCAGTTGGACAAGATGATCGCCGACACCATCAACAAGTTCACCGTCGTCAAGAAGCTCGCAGACGACATCGCCGTACTCCTCCAGCCCGCGCGCCCAGGCTCCTCGTTGCCTGCCACCCTGATCGGCCTCCATGGTGAGAACCTCTTTCAAGCACTGGTGGCCCTGCGACTGCCCGCCGATGCGATGAAGAATGTCCACCTCGATGTCGCACTCGCCGCGAGGCGCCTCGCCCTGCAAGCATTCATCGACCTACACATCGACGTGTACGAGCAAGTCATGTACATAGGCCTCTACAAGGCCAGTGAGGACGCTACGACGTTGGCCTTTGTCAACTGGCTGGAAGCCTTGGACGCCTTTGTTCAGAAGCACCTTGACCTCGCCACAAAAGTCGATGCTCCTCAGCCGCCGGTCCGTGGCCCAGCGCACTGAGTCAAGGAGGAGGAGGTCGTTGATGGATGCATCTTTCTACTTGCCTCCTGTAACCACCACTGCGATCGCGTCGTCGTGGCCTTAATTCTTATTGTATCGCATTCTCATTCTAGTAGGTAAAGACATGTGTGATCCCTTTGCTCACATTTCGCGTCAATTATATGCATCACTGTAACTAGTAGTACCTCCGTCCTGGTTTATTGGTCACCTTCGTGTGTTTGTGCCAAATTAGACTTTAGATTTAACTAACAATATGTTAATGCATGTCACCAAAAAATAATATCATTGGAAACTATTTTCAAGTACGAATCCAATGATATATTTTTTGGTGACATGCATTAATTTTTTGTTAGTTAAATCTAAATACGGTACAAAGCGGACCAACAAACCAGGACGGACTATGTGCTTACCTTTTGCACCAACTTCGCAATTTACATACGATGCTTGACCCAACCTACCGAACTACTCGTAAATTCAAAACTACGACCGAACTTATAAATTCAAAACTACTCGTGCAGCACGCCTGTCCCGTTCGCAAGTTTAAAATGAGAAGCTGGAACGCGTACAGCAAGCCTGTCCCGTTCGCGTCGTATCCCACGGTGTCGTTTCGGCCCGCCGGTCAACGCGCATTGGCTAGGCATATATCACTAACATGTGGGACCGCATGTGAGGAAACCGATGATGCACCAAACTGGCTAACTCCCCTGCTTACCGCGCAGGAAAAGCCCCGCCCTAGCGTTTTCAATCGTCATTTCTATCTATCGATCGCGCCAAGGAGCAGAACCAAATGTTACAATTTATACTCCCTCGGTTTTTTTAGTCTGCATATAAAGTTTGGTCAAAGTCAAGCTTTGTAAAGTTTGACTAACTTTATATTAAAAAATATCAACATTTCACAATGTGAAATCAATATTATCAGATGCACCATGAAATGTATTTTCATATTATATAGTTTTTAAAGGAAAAGCTTGCCGCATTCGCGTCGCACGCCCACACGGTCGGGACTCGGGAGTACTCCACGGTCGGTCCGGCATGCCACATAGCTAGGGAAGGTGTGTTGCCTAGCATTTTCACTGTCATGTGGGACCGCACTTGAGCAAACCGACTATCGGCAAACCCCCACCCCTCCTGCCACGCGTCGGCTGAGTTTGAATTGGAAGAAAGAAACTAGGAGGGGAAGAGCTAGCTGTAGCACGGACGCCAAGAAATTTGGTGTCAGATGCGAGTCGTGTTGATAGAGTAGGAGCACTCCGTACTAGTTTGTACTACTACCACTATACAACTACTACTGTACTAAAGTTATAGAGTACTAGTACTCCGGTACGTGCACGACACAGCTTCGTAGGAACAAAATTTGGGCAAGATCATGTTTCGGGTGATTTATCTCTTTTCTCAGTCAATGTATTACAAATAATATGATGTGGGGGGCACCCATGAAGCCACGTGGCACATCTGGAGGTCTTGTTGCGAGCTTCTTGTGTGGATCGATCACACTGTCGCGTTGCTGGTTCGAGAAGAATGTGTCTGGGTACAATTAGGTTATAGTAGATCCGAATCCCAGCCACCTGGACCATTGGATCAACATCAATCAACGGTTTATATCGTATACGTGCAAATGCACGCATTGACTACATAAAAATAATGAATATATAATATATATAATACATAATACCGCATATTAGGTTTCTCTAAAGTCAAACTTTCTATACTTTCAGCAAGTTTGTAGAAAAAATATTAACATATACACCACCAAATATATATCATTTGATTCATCATTGCATATATTTTCACATCATGTAAATTTGTTAGTGTAAATGTTCATAATGTTTTCTACGAACTTGGTCAAGGTTTATAAAGTTTGACTACAGTCAAAGCTATATGCGGAGTAAATAAAAATGGAAGGAGTAGTATAGATATAGATATAGAAATAAAAAATCTAGTACTATAGTCTATAGATATATAGCTACCTTTTTCTATATTAAAACTCGCATTTTTGTTTAGACATTGTTTAGCTTCGCTATAATTTGCATCTGCGAGATGTGTAGGACTACCGCCTTGTTCAGGTCCTCTATTAGGAACCCCACCATTATCCTTAATTAATTCATATTAGAAATTTAGATTGCATTATCTTAGTTCTTTTCGGTTCTTCGGTTGCTTGCAAGAACTCGATCTCGTTATTCTGGTTGATCGTGGACACGGCAAGATCAGTGACCATGGGAGATTGGTTTTAATCACTGATGTCGATTCGTATCATCGCGTATGATATAGTTAGATCGTCAACATCAAAATCTACCAAATCAATAGTTATCCCCACTCTCATCGAAAGATTGGGTCGCCATCACATGGCTACCAGTTAGACAATTCCTTCTCTAAAACATACACATGAACACCCATCTCAGTATCTAGGTCCACGCCTCCCTCTCTCTTGGAACACAAACACCTCTCCACATGATCCACGTCTATTGGTCTCTCTTCCATCCCATCAAAAAATAGGCACACCGCCATTCTCTCCTTCTCGCGGCCCCTGTCTATGTAGTTAGGTCTCCGTGTGACACACAAGCATTGCTCTCTATCTCTACTATCTCTCTCTCCCACACATAACCTTACCCCTCCCCCCAGCGAGCTATGCTGACGAGCTCTATCTACCTCTCACACACACGAAAACAGACGATGTTTGTGTGTCCCTTCATCGCACACACACTATCTCTCGCCCAATATCCCCGCCCCTGTAACCTTGTCGATCCCCTCTGTGTCTACATCCTGTAACAGGTTGACGTTACACGCACCCCCCTCACTCTCTCTTTCTCTCACGAAGACGCACACACCCTCTTCCTCCCTTTCGGACACCCCTCTCTCTCCGACACACACACACAGTCTTTCGAACACGCATATGCCCCCCCCCCTCTCTCTCTCTCTCTCTCTTTCTCTCACGCACACGCACACACCCTCTTCCTCCCTTTCGGACACTCCTCTCTCTCTGACACACACATAGTCTTTCAGACACGCATATGCCCCTCTCTCTCTTTCTCTCATGCACACGCACACACCCTCTTCCTCCCTTTCGGACACTCCTCTCTCTCTGGCACACACACACATCAATCTTTCGAACACGCATATGCCCCCCCTCTCTCTCTTTCTCTCACGCACACACCCTCTTCCCCCCCTTTCGGACACTCTTCTCTCTCCGACACACACACGGTCTTTCGAACACCCATATGCCCCTCTCTCTTTAGGTGTCGCTGCCACCTCCCCCCCCCCCCCCGCACGTCTTTGTGACACAAATATTCTCTCTATATCTAGCTATCTCTCGCAATAATACATGGATAGTCTAAATTGGAATCAAGCAAAGGACCACACTTCTCTTGATTCTCTCTTGGAAAAATGAGCTCCAATTACAAAAATCGAATCCATTCTCAAACATAATATATGAACATAGGGTGAAATCTTCCACAAAAATGTTTGTTACGTGCATGCATGTCAATGATATGGATGTAGTGCTACTCGTACATCCACACTGACACAATTCACACAAATTACATTAAACCCTTCTCAAAATATGGTGTACATGTGATGTTTATTGTACTGCTCCTAGCTACTAGCCAGCCCCCGACATGTTCCAACATATTGTGCTACTTGAGATTCTATTTTTCTCGGTCAGACGATGTGTAAGTGTAACTAGGAAAAGGTCAACCCCCGCCCCCATTGGTACTGTAGCTCCAAGCTCCCATACGGACACAACACCCATCGGAGCACGCAACCGTTGCCGAAGTGGACGGCGCCGCAGCCTGGGAAGACGAGGGAGTCTCCGACCTCGCCAAGGTGGAGCACACCCTCGACGGCCGTGAGTAGCGCGCTCTCACTGGCAACGCGCCCACGCAGAGGACAATGTGATCCAACAGCTCGCCCTCGTTGGCCACGAGGGGGAGCGCGTGCTCCAGCAGCATGCCCGCGAGCATTGCATCCTTGCCGCTCTCGACGTGGACGAGCGTGTGCTCCAGCAGCATGCCCGCGAACATCGCATCCTCGCCACTCAGGCGCACGAGCGTGTTCTCCAACAGCACTGCCGCGAGCATGGCATCCTCGCCGCTCACAAGGTGGATGAGCGTGTGCTCCAGACAGTACCCCAGGAGTCGAGACGAGAGCACCGCGCCCCCGGCGACGAGGAGTACTGCATGGTGGCCATCGCGGTTCAGGAAAATCCCGTGACTCCGCCGCGCCATGGAGGAGCGCAAGCTCCAGTGGGCGCTCGAGGAGTCCCGCGCCGATATGCATGTGGCGGCCGACGTGCAAAATTATCCTTCGAGCCTCCTCCTCCTACGACAACGCCTCCAGCGCGCCCGTCCTACGTTCTCTGCCTCGGCTCCGGCGGACCTTTGGAGTTTAGTTGTATGGAACATGAATATTTGGATTAATCATACGACTACTTAATAAGAATGTCATTTCTAACAAAATGTGAAGGATTAAGACTAATGCAAAAAACAACCTATGACTAACAGGCATGAATAGATGATGTGGTAGCATTGCATGCTAGAGAGTAACGCAATATATTGCAATTTATGCATGCCTCGCTTATGTGGCATGGTTACATGGCCAGGAAAGAAAATAGATAATGCGTTGTATAGATATTTAGGAATAAAAGATACTATCCAGATGCACAGTTGCTCTCGAGCATATAAAGATCTTTAGAGTGCACTACAATATTTTTTCAGACGCTTAGGTGCACCGGATGTCATGCCACGTTACAAAATGTTAGAAAAAATAAGAAACAAATCTCGAGTTTGGCATGAGTGGGAAAATATGTGGTGCTACCGCACCTTATATGCTACCGTGATACAGAGGCACCAGGGCCATTAGATCTGTGATCCAATGGACAACATCTCATGATGTGGACCAAAGCACAATTTCAAAAAAAAATTGGGAGTTTTTTTGCAAAACTCACACTGACCGATGATGTCCACTCGATCCACAATCCAATGGCTCAGAATCTTGTATCACGCTAGCATTTAAAGGTGTGGTAGACGAGCGCCACAAGGGTGGGGTGCAACAGATACACTCCCCTCTCGGCGCACGCGGTGGTCGGGCGGTGGGGCCGTGAGGGGGTGAGGCGCACGTCGGGGGACGTGGTGTCATGGGTTCGAGTGGCATCATGGGAATCGCGTGTGGCAGTGGTGGAAACGTGATGGTCAGCGTAGTTCAGCGTCCATGGACAAACTGTCATGTCGTCTGACACATGCATTGCATACTGATCATTGCAAGGAGTAGGAGAGAAAACTAGGCGGATAAATACTTCATTATATTCAAGCGGACCTACGCTACTACATTTGTTCAAAAGACATGCACACCAGCGAAATAGTTCATCTATCCATATATACAGAGAGGATTTTTTTTTTACGAATAAGAGAGGAAATAGTTCATCCATCTATAGTGCCCTGCTTCTTCTTCTTCTTCTTCTTCTTCTTCTTCTTCTTATTTTTCTCATTTTCTGTGGGGGGCGGCTTCGCTACAAGCTCCTTTGACCTTGTAGCTATCTCGAAACTCACACGGGCATCGAGGGCAGCATATTTAATCTGCTCGTAGGTCAAGGGATAAATCTCCCATCCAGACGACCTTAATTCCAGTGTCTCGTCGCCCTTCTCAAGCTTTTTCCCAAGTACATAATTTGCTGCGTCGAATAAGGATGGTGTTGGTTTCTTACAACCCTCTACAGGAATTTTGGATTATAGGTCGGCGGTCTTTTTCACATCAAGGTTGTACGGCGCCAACTTTTCTTTGTCCCCTTCGATGGTTGTTCCACAGAAGAATATGTCCTCCCGAGACAAGAAGTCGTGGAGCTCACCTGGTATGGAGGGCGCGTGCATGATGCGATACACCAAAACTTCATCTCCGAGGCACAGCTGAAGGACGGTGGAGCATTGAATCTCCCCACTGGCACGCGTGGTGTACTCTGCGTCGAGACCAACGATCTTCATCTCCACATTTTCGACGGAGTTAGATACATTGTTGATCCACTCCCGAACAACCCTTGCGTGGTCGGTGACGGTGGCAACTATCCTCAACGAGCCTTCGTTGATCACATGTTTGACGCTAAAAACCTGCATACTGATCTCTTTCTCCATTTGGAACCGCCGGACCGAAGGGATATGGTTTGGAGTATTAGGATTAGGTGACTAAACAGAGTGGAAGAAGATGGGATTAGGTGGTTAAACAGAGTGGAATAAGATGATTATTTAAAGGGGTTTTGGAGCTATGTGTAGAGGTTAAAACAGTGTGAAACCAGTGGGGTTTGAATGCAAACAAAGGAGAGGTGAAGAAGTCGAGGAAAATCGGTTCCCGATGGAGAATTAATGGAGAAGTGGCATGCAGGCAGTTGATTAGACGGCTAGGTAGACCGGCCTGCAAAACAAAAAGCCTATACGAGTAGGAGCCGGTTCGGATGGATATTGGCGCGTGCGTGCGAGACACAACTTCTGCGTTCGAATACCCGCAGAGCTCTGTAGGAGATATGCCCTAGAGGCAGTAATAACAGTTATTTTGTATCTCCGAATTTGTAATGAATGTTTATGTTCCATGCTATAACTGCAATGATTCTCGAGTCTGCAATATCCACGAGGCTCGGAAGGAAACTCATGTGCACGTGTGGTATACTAAACGGTAAAAAGTATTCCTAGTCAAGCCTCTAAGACTGGCTCAAGTATTGCATGATGATCCTGTTTTCCTTATCATGGGCACGGCTATGACGGCAATTTTGAGGGCACAATGTTAGTAGAACACTTGTGTTGAATCAACCCGAATTGATGTTATGCTATGAGATACATTCGTCACAAGTTAATGGTTAATAACACAGAGATAGTTAATGTTTGCATAATTCCTTAGACCATGAGAGTATCAAGTTCCTTCGCACTTGCTTCGTGAACTTTGGGGTTTGTTAAACGCCATCCGTAACTGGGTGGCTATTACGGCGGCTTACGGGTTCACGGAAAAGTATGACAAGAAACGAGATAGCTCAAGATTGGGATTTGCTCCTCCGACGATGGAGAGATATTCTTGGGCCCTCTCGGTGCTACGGTATCCATCATCGTCTGGCCAGACACATTGTGATTTGATCACTGGGATGCCGGAACGCGGAAACGAGAAAAGAGAACAAAACCGGTAACGAGGTAACTGGCATAGTGGACAAGTTGTTGATCCACAGGGATGCCAATAAATCTCACCTCGGGTGTTTGTAATATATCACGAAGCAACAGGAATAGCACACGGCAACTGGAGGTTCACTCGAATATTCATTCGTGTGGGTATAGGGGTCAATATGGGTGTCCACGGCTCCGATGTTGATCATGGATCGGAAAGTGTTCCGGGTCATGTCTATACTTCACCGAACCTATAGGGTCACACACTTAAGGGCCATCTATCTGCTGAATACTAGATAGGGAGTCTGAGAGAGAATCACCGGAAAAGTTTCGGAGACAACGGAACGTTTCGGAGAGAACACCGGAATAGTTTCGGTAAAAATGAAAAGTTGTTTCGGGGTATACCATTAAGTCAAATTGGTTTTGGCACACGCCTGGAAATTCTTGGAGGGTTCCAGAATTGTTCTGGAAACTTCTGGGATTTTTCCGGGATAAAAACCGGAAATGTTCCGGAGCTGCCGAAACCGGTTTGGTTGCTTTTCGCAGATGAAAATCACTAATCCGGAATTGTTTCGGAACGCATCCAAAATCATTTTAGTGGGTACTGGAATTATTCTAAGACACACAGAAATATTTTCAGATTTAACGGTCGCGGAAAATTGGTTCCGTGAATAGTGAAAATCACTTTATGGTTAATTTTTTGGAAAGCCACCTTTTGGGATTTTTCCCAAAAGGCTTCTAGAATGACTTAGGGACTAAGGAACCCCCTTTGGGGGGGCATGAGGGTGGCCGGCCAAGGTGGAGCTCCTCCATGGAGCTCCACATGCCCTTCTTTTTTGCCTTTTATTCCCTTTATGTGTGACATAAAGTGGGGGTACTTTGGTATTTTGTGTGCCAATCCTACCCCTTGGCTTTCCTATAAATAGAGGTGGAGAGGTGCTCTCCACACTCATCCCTTGCTCTCATACACATGCCATGCTTTGTCTGGCTCTCTCTCTCCCTCCCACGAAATAGTTTCGTAGAGCCGAAAGGCTGTCTGGGTTCCGGCAGGAACTAGTTCTGGACGGCGAAGCCCTGCCGGATAGCTGACACCGTATGTGTGCAACCCTGTAGAGAGGTCGTAGTTTCGATCTTTTGCCCGAGGGGCTGTTCGAGGGTCCTCCCGAAGGGTTGTCCGAGTTACCGTTCGAGCTTCGAGGGTCCTCCCGAAGGGCTGTCCGTGACATCGTCCGAGGGACTGTCCGACCGCCTCCCGAAGGGCTGTCCAAGGAGGGAGTACATCCTCGCGGTTGGGAGGTTGTAAATCCTAGCTGCAGGGATCTGCACCGACGATCTACATCGACTCTACTTCCGCTGCGCTATGAGTCGGTAATGATCAGATCAAACCCTATATGCAGTCTCCATAGTGGTCCTGGGCGTGCTCGCTGTACCGATTTTTTTTGTTTTCTGTCGCGTTCCCTTACAGTGGCATCAAGAGCTGTGCTATGTGTAGATGCAGGTTACGATCTAGAATACATGGAGATGTATGGGTATTGCATAATATAATTTTGTAGTAGATGAGATCTATTGCTGAAAATTATTTATGCGGATTGCAGATGAAATCTGTTACCCGATGTTCTTGTTGCTTCCCTAGAATTTGCGTATTTATGATCTCGAGACATCATGGTGGAATTTGACAAAGTTCTAGCAATCCGCGATCCTGATTGATCAACGAAGTGCTATCAGTTCTTTGGGTTCCACCATAGTCAAAAGAAAGATGAAATTTCGCAGATGAAAGGGCAATGCAGATATGATCTGCACGGGGGTCATGCGTATGACGAAGTTTAGTATGGGGCTCGAGATTTTATTATCTCATGTTTCATACACCCCGCGATGTTAATCTAGCGACTTGAATAATCATACTTGATGATAAACGTTGGTAGCTGCAGTTTTAAGTCAAAACCTTATAAGCCACGTAAAATAAAATTTTGCACAACCGATTAGAGGCGTCTAACTTGGTTTTGCAGGATGTGCATGTGATGTGGTATAGCAGTGCTCATATTAATTCGATTATGTATGAGATGACTATATGATGTAAATTTACTAACATGACCTGCGTGTCATGATTCGGCATGATGGCTGGAGCCATATGAATGTCACTTTAATGACCTGCGTGTCAACCTTAAGTAATGCACTTATTTTATTAGCTATAGAGATAGCAATATTATCTGGTGCATCGACAAGGTGGTGGCAATCTTCGCGAAGGTGAACACCGACGCAAATGCCGAAGACGAAGAAATTAAAGACTTCTCCGTCAGAAAGGGCTATACCATATCATGCTATTATGAATTGCCTGAGATGTTTATCCCTTATGATGCACCCTTTTGATTGCGTAGTAGTCGCTTTTTATTAGGGTGATCTCTCACTTAAAATATCAAGTAGTTAGAGTTCTCCCAAGTGTAGCACCATCTACAACACGTATCTTTTCGGGCTGCGCCATGTACACATGAGCACGAACGATTAGAGAGGTGTAAGACGGGTGAAGGTCAGACCTCACTATGTGATCACTTGGTTTTCTTGACATTCAGGCAGGACAGTCCTGAGCTCGGAACACGCGCATCGAAAGATGGACAAGAGTCACATAGAGATGTGATTGGCAAGTTGGCCTACCGATTGAAATTCGTGTCATCAGTGATGAACCCGTCAATGGCGTCGAATTGAAATGCGGATCTTGAATCACTCACAATCAATTATGAGAGATATTGATTTGAGTGGGAGCGCACTTTAGAATAAAATTGTTTATTCACTAGTGCAAAAATCATTATGAACAAAGTCTAAGTGAAACGTGTGTTTACCGTTGTAGATCAAATGGCTCGCAATGCCGCGTTCAACTTAGGCCCGATGTTAGAGAAAGAGAAGTTAGCTACGACTGGAAACAACTATGCGGACTGGGTCCGTAACCTGAGGATTGTCCTCAGGAGCGCTAAGAGAATGTATGTGCTTGAAAATTCTCTTCCAGCTAGACCGGCGGCAACTGCCCCGGAAGATGAACAAAATGTTTGGGCCACTAAGGATGATGATTACAACTTAGTGCAGTGCCTCATGCTAGCTTGCATGAGTCCAGATCTTCAAAAATGTTTTGAATTCCATAATGCCCGCGATATGATCCAGGAATTGGATGCTCTGTACAAGGAAACCGCACGGTCTGAACGATTTGATATCATGAAGTCCGTGATGGATTGCAGGATGGCTGAGGGCAGTTCAGTTGGCGAACACGTGGTCAAAATGATTGGCTACGCTGAAAGGCTTGAAACCCTAGAATTTCCAATTCCACCAGCCCATATGATGGACATGTTGCTTGCTTCACTCCCCCCATCTTACGACGGTTTTACCATGAACTACAACATGAGTGGGATAGAGAAGACACCGGAAGAGGTGCTCGCCATGCTGAAAACTGTGGAAGGAGGACTGCGGAAAAATCGCAAGCAAGTGTTGCTTGTGAATAAAACCGTCAGTTTCAAAAAGAAAGGCAAGCCAAAGAAGGGCAAGGGCGCCGATAAGACCGGCTCCCAAAGCAACTCTAAGGGCGGAGCCAAGAATGAAACTGAGTGCTTCTACTGCAAGGGCACGGGACACTGGAAGAGAAACTGCAAGAAGTATCTGGAAGATAAGAAGTCCGGGAAAACCGGAAAAGGTATAATTGTTATACAAGTTAATGTCATTGACGTTTTGCTTTCTAGCAAAAATTCTAAGTCTTGGGTATTTGATACCGGATCGTCTGCTCACATTTGCAACTCGATATAGGGCCTGCAGAAGGTGCGCAAGCTAGCAAAGAATGAAGTCGTGATGCGCGTCGGGAACGGCGCTGGGATCGCCGCTCAAGCCGTCGGCATTATGCCTCTACGTCTCCCTTCAGGATTTATCTTAGAATTAAGTAACTGTTATTTTGTTCCACTATTGTGTAGAAACATTATCTCCGGATCATGTTTAGTACACGATGGGTATTCGTACAAGTCTGAGAACAATGGTTGTTCACTTTATTGTAAGGATATGTTTTATGGATTTGCACCCATTGTTGGGGGCCTTTTCATACTAAATCTTGAATGTGGAAATGATGTCTTTAACGTGAATGCCAAACGCCTTAAGAAGGCTGATACCACCACCACTTTCATGTGGCACTGTCGGCTTGGCCACATCGGAAAGAAACGCATGCAAAGACTCCATAAAGATGGAGTTTTACCATCCTTTGATTTTGAATCATTTGACACATGTGAAGCTTGCTTGATGGGGAAAATGACCAAGACGCCGTTCACGGGTCATCCTGAACGGGCTAGTGAATTGTTGGAAATAATACATAGTGATGTATGTGGTCCAATGAGCACAATCGCACGGGGTGGGTATTTCTACTTCGTGACTTTTACTGATGATTTGAGTAGGTATGGATATATCTACTTAATGAAGCATAAGTCGGAAACCTTTGAAAAGTTCAAAGAATTTCAGAATGAGGTAGAAAATCATCGTAACAAAAGGATTAAGTTTCTGCGGTCTGATCGCGGGGGCGAATATCTTAGTCATGAGTTTAGCCAACATCTGAGTGATCGTGGAATCGTTTCACAGCTTACGCCTCCCGGAACTCCACAGAGAAATGGAGTATCGGAAAGACGTAACCGAACCCTGTTAGACATGGTAAGGTCGATGATGTCTCTTACATATCAGCCGATATCTTTTTGGGGTCACGCACTAGAAACTGCCGCTCACACACTTAACAGAGCACCGTCTAAGTCTGTTGAGACGACACCATATGAGTTATGGAACGGGAAGAAACCCGGTTTGTTGCATCTCAGGATTTGGGGTTGTGGGGTATACGTAAAACGTTTACAACCTACCAAACTCGATCCCAGATCAGACAAATGTTAATTTGTAGGTTATCCCAAGGAAACAATTGGGTATTCCTTCTACCACCCGTCCGACAACAAAGTGTTTGTTGCCAGAAATGGACAATTTCTTGAGAAAGAGTTTCTCGCTAAAGAAGTGAGTGGGAGGATAGTACAACTTGATGAGATTAGTGAATCTTTGGCAACCGTTGATATGGCTAAGGAACCGGAAGAAATTCCGCTAATTATCCCTACAACCGAGCCGAAAGTTGTCGCATGTGATGCGGAAACTTCAGACAATGTTGTAACTGAACCGCGCAGATCAGGTAGGGCTATCCAGCCACCTTAGTGGTTTCATAAAGAAATCTTCATTTTTGAAGACGATGAACCTGCGCACTACAAGGAAGAGATGGCGGGGCCCATCTCAAGGGAATGGCACAAGGCCATGAAATCCGAGATGGAATCCATGTACGAAAACCAAGTTTGGAACTTGGAAGAACTTCCAGAAGGCGTAAAGCCCATTGGTTGTAAATGGATTTTCAAAGGAAAGACGGACGCGGATGGTAACATTACTATCCACAAAGCTAGACTTGTCATGAAAGGGTTCATGCAAGTTCCAGGAGTGGACTACGATGAGACATTCTCGCCCGTAGCTATGCTTAGGTCTGTTCGAATATTACTAGCAATTGCTGCTTATTTCAATTATGAAATATGGCAGATGGACGTCAAAACGGCTTTCCTAAATGGAAATCTCAAAGAAGATGTATACATGATACAGCATGAAGGTTTTGTCATTCATAAGGATGCTGGAAAGGTATGCAAACTTCAGAAAGCCATTTATGGTCTGAAGCAAGCATCAAGGAGCTGGAACATTCGTTTTGATGAAGTAGTCAAAGAGTTTGGCTTCATCAGGAATGACAAAGAATCTTGTGTTTACAAGAAGTTTAGTGGGAGTGCAAAAGCATTTCTAATCTTGTATGTGGATGACATATTGTTGATTGGAAATGACGTGAATTTTCTTAGTGAAATAAAAGACTCATTGAAGAAGAGTTTTTCAATGAAAGACTTAGGCGAAGCGGCATATGTATTGGGCATCAAATCTATAGAGATAGATCAAAACGCCTGATAGCACCTAGCCAAAGCACATACATTAACAAGGTGTTGAAAAGGTTCAACATGGAGAACTCCAAGAAAGGCCTACTCCCCATGTCACCTGGCACAGTGCTTTGCAAGAATGAGTGTCCTCGGACTCTCGATGAGCGAGTACAGATGAATGATGTTCCATATGCTTCAGCAGTTGGTTCTATTATGTATGCCATGCTATGTACAAGACCGGACGTTTCCTATGCGCTAAGTGTTAGCAGCCGGTACCAAAGTGATCCAGGATTGGAACACTGGGCCGCAGTCAAGGGTATTCTTAAGTACCTCAGAAGGACCAAGGATTTACTCCTTGTGTACGGAGGTGATGAAGAGCTCATTGTAAGTGGTTACACTGATGCAGGTTTCATGACTGACCCAGATGACTTCAAATCTCAATCAGGCTATGTTTTCATATTGAACGGCGGCGCAGTTGATTAGAAAAGTTCCAAACAAAAGACTGTGGCGGATTCTACGACGGAGGTGGAATATGTTGTAGCTTCAGAAGCCAACAAGGAGGCGGTATGGATCAAGCAATTTCTTGAAGACCTTGGTGTGGTTCCAAGTGCTCTGGACACGGTGGAGATCTATTATTATAATAGTGGCGTCGTGGCTCAGGCAAGGGAGCCAAGTTCGCACCATAAGACAAGACATATTGAAAGCAAATATAAACTCATTCGACATCATGTCGAAGCGGGTTTAGTGAAAGCATGAGCAGCACCGGATAGCCATTGGTGTTAGGGAAGCCATGTAACTAGATTATGACTCTAGTGCAAGTGGGAGTCTGTAGGAGATATGCCCTAGAGGCAGTAATAACAGTTATTTTGTATCTCCTAGTTTGTAATGAATGTTTATGTTCCATGCTATAACTGCAATGATTCTCGAGTCTGCAATATCCACGAGGCTCGGAGGGAAACTCATGTGCACGTGTGGTATACTAAACGGTAAAAAGTATTCCTAGTCATGCCTCTAAGACTGGCTCAAGTATTGCATGATGATCCTGTTTTCCTGATCATGGGCATGGCTATGCCGGCAATTTTGAGGGCACAATGTTAGTAGAACACTTGTGTTGAATCAACCCGAATTGATGTTATGCTATGAGATACATTCGTCACAAGTTAATGGTTAATAACACAGAGATAGTTAATGTTTGCATAATTCCTTAGACCATGAGAGTATCAAGTTCCTTCATACTTGCTACGTGAACTTTGGGGTTTGTTAAACGTCATCCGTAACTGGGTGGCTATTACGGCGGCTTACGGGTTCACGGAAAAGTATGACAAGAAATGAGATAGCTCAAGATTGGGATTTGCTCCTCCGACGATGGAGAGATATTCTCGGGCCCTCTCGGTGTTATGGTATCCATCATCGTCGGGCCAGACACATTGTGATTTGATCACTGGGATGCCGGAACGCGGAAACAAGAAAAGAGAACAAAACCAGTAACGAGGTAACTGGCATAGTGGACATGTTGTTGATCCACAGGGATGCCAATAAATCTCACCTCGGGTGTTTGTAATATATCGTGAAGCAACAGGAATAGCACACGGCAACTGGAGGTTCACTCGAATATTCATTCGTGTGGGTATAGGGGTTAATATGGGTGTCCACGGCTCCGATGTTGATCATTGATCGGAAAGTGTTTTGGGTCATGTCTATACTTCACCGAACCTATAGGGTCACACGCTTAAGGGTCATCTATCTGCTGAATACTAGACAGGGAGTCTGAGAGAAAGTCACCGGAAAAGTTTCGGAGACAATGGAAACGTTCCGGAGAGAACCCCGGAATAGTTTCGGTAAAACTGAAAAGTTGTTTCGGGGTATACCATTAAGTCAATATGGTTTTGGCACACGCCTGGAAATTCTTGGAGGGTGCCAGAATTGTTCTGGAAACTTCTGGGATTTTTCCGGGATAAAAACCGGAAATGTTCCGGAGCTGCCGGAACCGGTTTGGTAGCTTTTCGCAGATGAAAATCACTAATCCGGAATTGTTTCGAAACGCATCCAAAATCATTTTAGTGGGTACTGGAATTATTCTAAGACACAGAAATATTTTCGGATTTAACGGTCGCGGAAAATTGGTTCCGTGAATAGTGAAAATCACTTTATGGTTAATTTTTTGGAAAGCCACCTTTTGGGATTTTTCCCAAAAGGCTTCTAGAATGACTTAGGGACTAAGGAACCCCCTTTGGGGGGAGCATGAGGGTGGCCGGCCAAGGTGGAGCTCCTCCATGGAGCTCCACATGCCGTTCTTTTTTGCCTTTTATTCCCTTTATGTGTGACATAAAGTGGGGGTACTTTGGTATTTTGTGTGCCAATCCTACCCCTTGGCTTTCCTATAAATAGAGGTGGAGAGGTGCTCTCCACACTCATCCCTTGCTCTCATACACATGCCATGCTTTGTCTGGCTCTCTCTCTCCCTCCCACGAAATAGTTTCGTAGAGCCGAAAGGCTGTCTGGGTTCCGGCAGGAACTAGTTCTGGACGGCGAAGCCCTGCCGGATAGCTGACACCGTATGTGTGCAACCCTGTAGAGAGGTCGTAGTTTCGATCTTTTGCCCGAGGGGCTGTTCGAGGGTCCTCCCGAAGGGCTGTCCGAGTTACCGTTCGAGCTTCGAGGGTCCTCCCGAAGGGCTGTTCGTGACATCGTCCGAGGGACTGTCCGATCGCCTCCCGAAGGGCTGTCCGACGAGGGAGTACATCCTCGCGGTTGGGAGGTTGTAAATCCTAGCTGCGGGGATCTGCACCGACGATCTACATCGACTCTACTTCCGCTGCGCTACGAGTCGGTAATGATCAGATCAAACCCTGTATGCAGTCTCCATAGTGGTCCTGGGCGTGCTCGCTGTACCAAATTTTTTTGTTTTCTGTCGTGTTCCCTTACAAGCTAACCATTTTGTTTCAGTGTTTTTCCCCATACTGTAGTGCTACTCCACGTACATGTATCGGTTTGGCATTTCCCGTTAGACTTTGCTCTAATTCCCGAGACATTTTTTTTTGGGGGGGGAGGGCAATAGACAGTTCATGTGCGTTATCAGAGAACATGGCACAGAGTTTGAGATCCCAAGCCTTCTTCTGGTGGTTTCTCGACGATTCTGCATGTGTGCTATGTGTGTAACCTTTTCTGGTTAAGGAATATGCGGTTATACTCAAAAAAGAAAAGAAAAAAGGCCTTCTTCGCGCTTCCGCATGCACGAGAATTTTGGTCTGCTCGCAATATGGATGCTACCTGGAGGATGAAGTGAACCTAGAGGCATGCTAGCACGACCTCTTTCCGATATACTATGTTACTACTAGTAGTAGTATAGGTATACTGCTTGTTGGTCAAAAAATTATTCATCCGGTCCTCACAGTGAAGTGACAAGACCTTGCGCCAGAGGTGACACTAGTCCAGGCGGCGTGTTCGGGTTACCAAAGTCAGCCTCACCCTGTGCAGTCACTGTCACCGCCGCTGTACAGCATGCATCGCCTCATCTCCCTCTCCCCGAGCACCACTCCATCTCCATCTCGCCGGAGATCTTGAGGTCACTCTTCTTCATCTCACAATGCCCTGTGCGTACCCTCGCCTCGCCTCGCCTCCCCTCCCCTAGTACCACTATTCTACTCGCTAGCCACTCCAGCACTGAGAGCCTTCTCCCCCATAAATCAAGCCCCAAAAAACCCTACCTTCCAAACTCCACCATGGCCGAACCTGGACCACGCAGCATCCGTATGAGGCGCGGCTGGAGCGATCTCCCCAGGGACGTCCTCCACCTCTGTTGTTCGCGTATGGATATGTCCAACACCGTGCGGCTGGCTGCATGCTCGAGGGTCTTGCACGCGGCCATCATCGAAGCAAGGCCTGAGATTTTCAAGACACCCTGCTTGCTGCTATCTGATGTTGCGGGATGGCGTGCTCACCACTGTCACCATGATACGGAGGCGTACATCATGCCCCTCGACTTCGATCTGACCACCATCACCCAAAACTTCTTGTCAGGTATGTACTGGGTCGGCATGAACTCCCACTGGATGGCTGCCGTCGGAGAACACTGCAACACGTGGGTGCTCGTGAACGTCCACACCTCCTATGAGATTATCCTTCCTCCCTTGGATCATATAGGGATTTGCCATCACGACCCACTTCCTCTAGATTACCACATCAGCTGGACGGACCTTGTTTTGCTGAAGGTTGTAATCTGCCAAGTGCCCACAACATCTGGGAATTACACAGAGTTTAAGCTAATTGCCTTGTTCGACCGCGGAGTCGCCTATCTTTGCAGCGGTGCCGACTATAGGTGGACACTACTCCCCTCGAAGAGCTGCATTGATGGTGATCCACAGTTCTGTGATGCTATTGAACACAATGGCATCATCTACGCGAGCGACAATGCAGAAGGCACCACATATTGCTGGGATGGCTCATGTAAGTTGTTTTCGTCTGATTTTAATGATAACGCCATGACATTGTTTCAACTTTTGTGATGATTGGCATATCCCTGTTACAGCAGAATTTGAGTAGAACTATGGCAATGTATTAGAGGCACCGTAAATCAGGAAATAAAATAGGGAGATTTGGAAGTCCAAATGGTAATCTCTATATTTGGAAGTAGTTAAATCATGTGATTGTGACCATGTCTATACAACCAATTTATACTACTAAATATGACTGTGTATTAATAGCCATGTTAGTTTCCTCATTTTCATGATGTAGAAACATGCATAACACTGTTGGTTACATCTAACCATGCATTAGTGGGGAAGTAAAAGTGCATATTGAAAACTCTATACTTGGAAGTAGTGAAATCCTGTTATGCATACCATGTCTACATGCCTATATTCGCCCTTCAGCAATCAATGGCTAGAATATTATCCTCACATTTTTTTTGCACACAGAACATGAGTATATAACAATGCATGGTGTGTTAGTGTCCTCTGAAGAATTTATTTGTGAGAACAGAACATGACTACATAACATGCATGGCTATATTAGTTTCCTCGGAAGAATCGACTGCGAGATAACATGAGTATAACCATGCATGGTACTACTGTATTTTCGACCCCAGTATACACTTCCCTCTATTTTCCTCTCAGTTCCAACAGGGATAGATCAATGCTGTTTCTTACATTATGCTACTCATACTCTGAACAATGTTGATCTTACACTAACAATGTCTGTCCTTTTTGTCTCCTTTTTGATATGTTGCAGTGTCCATACGGCTCCTGCCCTTTGTAATCACACCACCTTTGCCGAAAACAGGGAAGCACAACTGGTTCCTCGCTCGATCAGACGACGGCGAAAGACTGATGATCATTCGCACGGATCAGCCAGCAAGTTTATATTGCAAAAACCCCACTGTGTACAAGCAGCGTGAAATACATGAGGCTGTTATGTCTATGAGCAGGATACCAACTTGTTGGGGCCTTCAGGATTTTTGAGTTGGAGGCGGGTAAACAGCCTTGGTTCACACTCTCTGTTTCTCGGACTCAATTATCTGATTAACCAGGAGATCACCTTCAAGGATCCTGATGGCAGAGAGGCTCTGTTTGCTAGGGAAAACTGTGTGTACATGGTCAACCCCGAGTCTACGGGATCAGCTGCCCCTGATTGTCAACTATACATCATGCAGCCAAAAGAAGGTGAGAATGAGAAAGGCATCTGGATTAACTTTGATCCTTGGATGTCTCAACTCCGAAAGGAAGTGATGTGGTTCAAGCCTTGAGGTTGGTAGGTAATGGGGTTGTTGCATCGAAAGGGTGGAGTCCTGGTGTCTACGAATCACTGGTGGCTGAAGGGGAGCTGCAAATTATTATGGTGCTGGATCATCCCTCTTCGAATGACTTGATGTCTTTTGTCATGGTGTGCTCACGGCAGATGCCATGGGTAGGCTTATCGAACGGGGTTGGGGCTGGAGGACGTCGGAGGGTTCCGGAGGTGAGAATGGGGACAAGCAGTGGATGACACACGATGTACCCAGGTTCGGGGCTCTCCGGGGGAGGTAACACCCCTAGTCCTGCAAGCTCTACTAGATGAATCACTAGAAGAACTACAATGGCGCTCCTGGAGCTGTTTTGGGTGGAGGAGGAAGGAGGGCTAGCTCTCTCCTTCTCCTGGTGAAACGAGTGGGTGTCTTGCTTGGGGGGAAAGGTGCGAGAGTGCTCAACCTCCTTGCATGGAGGGATCCCCGGGGGTCTTATAGGCCGGCTTCCCGGGGTTACAATGGTAATCTACAAAGGCGCGGGGCCCGGCTGTCATCGCCTCATGCCGGACAGTGGGACCCGCCGGCTGCTGGGGCCTGCCGGGTGCGGGCCCCACCGGCCGTCTAGCACTGTAGCATGTCTTCGCTTGCGTCATGGAGCGGCTGGCACGGTGCAACTATAGTGCCGCGCCGGGTCGTCGCCGCCGACCCCGGGCCGCGGTTCCGGGGCGCACTTTAGCCATGCTTGCCCGGTCCGCGGGGCGGCGCGCACTATAGTCATGTTGGCTCCGTCGTGGGGGTGCTATCTTGTCGCCCGGCCGGCTGGGGCTGATGCCGGCCTGGCCATCCGCCGCCTTCTGCGCTGCTGGGTCGAGCTTCGTCATTGCGTCCAGCCGGCCCTGGGCCTCCGGGCCAGCTGGAGAGTGGGCCGAGTCGAGGGGCGCCGGCCGCCCCGTTGTTTTGAAAATGGTTAAGTGCTGATGCGCCTACCCGGGGGTTATCCCCCCGACAGTAGTCCCCGAAGCTGGCGAGGCCGCTGGCTGCCGGCTGGGAGCCCCGGCAGCTTACCCTCTGGATGGATGACCTGGTCAGGCCGGCCGCGCGAGGGGCGTCCGGGTCCTTGCGCACTCGGCCCGGGCGGAGGAAACGGAGGGGCCTGGCAGTCCGTCTTCTGGCATGAAAAGTCAGGACCGCCGCCTGCCGATAGCTCGCCACGTGGGCGTCGTGACCAGGCCTAGGACGTCGCCGCAGGCCGGGCCCACCGGGCCGCGGGCTCAGCGCACATGCGGGATCTTCTACGGCGGCCCCAGATGCTTGCGCTTCCAGAGGCATTTAATGCGCCCGCACAACACGTGAGGAGCGGGGGATCGTGGGTGCAACCGATCCCACTTCCCCCACACCCCTGTAGGGTTTAAATGAAGGGGGAGGGGAGAGGCTGAGGCACGAAACGTCCCTCGCCCCGCCCTGCTGCTTCTTCTTCCTCCGCACGCCAGCGCCAGCACGCAGGCCGCCGCCGCCGCTTCGTGCGACATGTTGACCGTAGCGCGCTGCTCCATCACCGCGCCCGTCCCTTCTCCGTGCCCAGGGATGGTGACGCAGAAATGCTCGTGGGAGGGCTCTGACGTTTCTGACGAGCTCATCGGGTATCTTCGCTATCGATGGAAGTTGCCGCCCGTGGAGCGCGTGGAGGCGCGCGTGCCCGGCAACGAGGTCGCGCCCCAGCCACGGGCCGGGGAGGTCATCGTATTCGCCGAGCATTTCTCCCGCGGGTTCGGCCTCCCCGCCAGCGGCTTCTTCCGCCGCTTCCTCGATTACTTTGGCCTTCAACCTCATCACCTCGGGCCTAACTCGATCCTCCAGCTCACCGCCTTTGTTGCCTTCTGCGAGGGCTGCACCGGGTTGGAGATGTCGGTGGATATCTGGAACCGGTGTTTCTTTCTAAAGCCGCAAACGGCACCGGCGCCGAAAGGGCCGATGATGACCGCCTGCGGGGCGGCCCTCGTGACCATCCGGCCGGTGGGGGGCTTCCCCAAGCTGCCGCTGCTCGAGTCGGTGAAGAAATGGCAGCGGTCGTTTTTCTATGTGAGAAACGCGGACCCGGCGGCCGACTACGTAAACCTGCCGCCGTTCGCGGATGTCACGCCGGTGGGAAGGCAAAACTGGAGCTTCGAGCCACGCAGGTCGACGGCGGAAGCCGTTGCGGTCTGCGGCCGGCTCGAGCAGCTGAAGTACGAGGAGAGCCTGCTCGGAACAGACCTCATCGCGGCCTTCGTCGACCGTCGGGTGCAGCCGCTGCAGCGCCGGCCGCACCGCATATGTTACATGGGCGGCCGGCTCGACCCGTGCCGGCTGGCGACCTCCGAGCTGACGCCGGCCCAGGTCGCCAAGCGGGTGAATCGCATCACCTCCGCCAAGCTCAGCCCGAGCGCCTGGGGCTTCGGGAAGGAGCCGTACAACCGCGCACACCCGACGCCTCAGGTATGATCTCGACCGGCATCATCGTTTTATTTGTCTTTTCTTGTGCTGCCCTGATGCTAGGCGCGATTGTGGGCGCAGAGGTTCTCCCGCAAGATGGCGTAGGGCGGGGCGAACCCGCCGGCCTTCAAGCCGGACGGGGAGGCCGGGTCGGACGATGACTTGGATGACCCCGACGAGGCGTTCGATGCAGCGCTTCCGACCGCGACGACCGCGGCCACCGACGAGGTCTCCGTGACGAGGAGGCGGCTGCGCAGGTGATACGTCTCCAACGTATCTATAATTTTTTATTGTTCCATGCTATTATAGTATCAATCTTGGATGTTTTTATACACATTTACAACAATTATATATCATTTTTTGGGACTAACCTATTAACTTAGTGCCCAGTGCCAGCTGCTATTTTTTACCTGTTTTTTGGTTTTCCACAATATCAGTACCAAACGAAGTCCAAATGCCACGAAACTTTTTGGAGATTTTTTTCTGGACATAAGAGACACTAGAAGCTTCGGGAGGAGGCCAGAAGCCAGAGGAGGTGGCCACGAGCCACCAGGGCGCGCCTGGGGGGGCAGGCGTGCCCTGGTGCCTCGTGGGCCCACCTCTGCCCCTTTTGACCTAATTCCATCACTATAAATTCTCTAAAATCAGGAAACCAACAAACGAGTCCACGAAATACTTTTTCCGCCATCGCAAGCTTCTGTTCTCAAGAGATCCCATCTGGAGGCCTTTTCCGATACTCCGCCGGAGGGGGAATCGATCACGGAGGGGCTCTACATCAACCTTGCTGCCCTTCCGATGATGCGTGAGTAGTTTACCACAGACCTTTGGGTCCATAGTTAGTAGCTAGATAGCTTCTTCTCTCTTTTTGATCTTCAATACAATGTTCTCCTCGATGTTCTTGGAGTTCTATCCGATGTAATCACTTTTTGCGGTGTGTTTGTTGGGATCCGATGAATTGTGAGTTTATGATCAGATTATCCATGAATATTATTTGAGTCTTCTCTGAACTCTTTTATGCATGATTATTATAGCTTCGTATTTCTCTCCGATCTATTGATTTGGTTTGGCCAACTAGATTGCTTTATCTTGCAATGGGAGAGGTGCTTTGTAATGGGTTCGATCTTGCGGTGCTCAATCCCAGTGACAAAAAGGGACATGACACGTATGTATCGTTGCTATTAAGGGTAAAAATATGGGGTTTATTCATGCATGAGTTTACTATGTCTACATCATGTCATCTTGCTTAAGGCGTTACTCCGTTCTTTATGGACTTAATACACTAGATGCATGCTGGATAGCGGTCGATGTGTGGAGTAATAGTAGTAGATGCAGGCAGGAGTCGGTCTACTTGTCTCGGACATGATGCCTATATACATGATCATTGCCTTGGATATCGTCATGATTATTTGCTTTTCTATCAATTGCCCAACAGTAATTTGTTCAGTCACCGTATGCTATTTTCATGAGAGAAGCCTCTAGTGAAAACTATGGCCCCCGGGTCTACTTCTATCATATATTAAGAATCCTAAAAATACCTTGCTGCACTTTTACTTTATTTATTTTATTTTATATTTTAGTTCTATCTATCTATCACCATACAATTTAATCTTGCAATTAACCGCCAAGGGATTGACAACCCCTTGTTTGCGTTGGGTGCAAGAATTTGTTGCTTTGTGTGCAGGTACTGTTAACGAGGTGTTGCGTGATTCTCCTACTGGATTGATAACCTTGGTTTCATAACTGAGGGAAATACTTATCTCTACTGTACTGCATATCCCATCCTCTTCCGGGAATTACCAACGCAGCTCAGAAGTAGCAGGAAGAATTTCTGGTGCCGTTGTCGGGGAGACATCATCAACATCTATCAAGTACCTACGCATAAAACTTTCATCTCCTTGCATTTATTTTATTTGCCTTTCCTCTGGTTTCATCTCACCCACTTCTAAAAAGTTTTTACAAAAATTCAAAAATATTTTCCATTTGCCTTTTTCTTGTTTGCTTGTTTGCTTGCTTGTTACCTTGTTTGCTTAACCATGATGCCCCGAGAAAATTATCATGATACCTCTTATTATAAAATTTTGTCCGAAATCGAGAAAAATACTAAAGATTACATGACTACGCAGTTTGAGCACAACAATTTTTTTACCAAGGAACTCAAAGAACACTCTACTTTATTGGATGCTATTGCAAAACAACTCGACGATGTTAGTAAAGAAGTTGCTAGTCTTCAATCTCAATTTGCTCTTACTGAAAATTTGCTAGGAAAAATTTCTGATGCGCAAGCTACGCTAGTAAATCAAATGGCAGCTAAGCCGGAATCATTAGAACGTAGTAATGATGAGGATATTAAAATGATTGGTGTTTCATCTATTGATTCTTTGTTTAGCAATATAAAACTTGATGAACAGGGGACTGAAGAAGAGTCAACTTAGGTAGAAGGCGTTCCCATAATTCGGAGGGTGAAAATCTTGATGAAAAATTTGATAAAAGTGGGTTTGGAGAGGTAAAAACTTTAACTAGCGATGTGCCCACTCTCTTGGATTACAAAGATTTTAATTACGACAATTGTTCCTTGATTGAATGTATTTCTTTGTTACAATCCATGCTAAATTCACCCAACGCTTATGAGCAAAATAAGGCTTTTACTAAACACATCGTAGAAGCAATGATGAAAGCGTTAGAAGAAAAGTTAGAACTAGAAATTTCAATTCCTAGAAAATTATATGATGAATGGGAACCCACCATTAAAGTTAAAATTTAAAATTATGAGTGCAATGCTTTATGTGATTTGGGTGCTAGTGTTTCCTCAATTCCAAAATCTCTATGTGATGTGCTAGGCTTTACCAATATAGATGAATGTTCTCTTAATTTGCATCTTGCGAATTCCACTATTAAAAAGCCTTTCGGTAGAATTAATGATGTTCTTATTCTTGCAAATAGGAACTATTTGCCCATTGATTTTATTGTACTTGACATTGAATGCAATCCTTCTTGCCCCATAATACTTGGTAGACCGTTCTTACGAACCATAGGTGTCGTTATTGACATGAAAGAAGGGAATATAAAATTTCAGTTTCCATTAAAGAAGGGTATGGAAAATTTCCCTAGGAAGAAAATTAAAGCACCATATGAATCAATTATGAGGGCCACTTATGGAATCAACTTGAAATATGACAATACTTGAAACTATGCATTATGCCTAGCTAGGGGCATAAAACAATAGCGCTTGTTGGGAGGCAACCCAATGAATAAAATAAATTTTTACTTTTTGTTTCTGTTCTTGTGTGTTTTCACAATTATTCTACTTTTATGATTGAGTTTTTATGTTTTAATTAGTGTTTGTGTCAAGTAATGCCTTTAGGATGATTTGGGAGATAGTATAATTGATGCTGTTTGGAAAACAGAAAGTTTTACGTCCAGTGCTGGAATTTTAGTTCTGTACTGGAGCGTCAGAAAAATATGAAATTTTTACACAGTATTGGTATATGAATTTCCCACGTTGTCCTAATTTTTCAGAATTTTTGGAATTATATAAGTATGGCTTTTAAATAGATCTCTGCAGACTGTTCTGTTTTTGACAGATTCTGTTTTTGATGCATTGCTTGCTTGTTTTGATGAAACTATGGATTGTATCGGGGGGTATAAGCCATGGAGAAGTTAGAATACAGTAGTTATAATGCAAAAATAAAATATGAATGGGTTTGCAACAGTACTTAAAGTAATGATTTATTTTTTTATACTAACGGATCTCACGAAGGTTTTGTTGAGTTTTGTGTGATTGAAGTTTTCAAGTTTTGGGTGAGATCACGATAGATGAAGGAATAAGGAGTGGCAAGAGCCTAAGCTTGGGGATGCTCAAGGCACCCCAAGGTAATATTCAAGGAAGACTCAAGCGTCTAAGCTTGGGGATGCCCCGGAAGGCATCCCCTCTTTCTTCTACCAACTATCGGTAATTTTACTTGGAGCTATATTTTTATTCTTTGCTTGGAGCGTCGTGTATTATATGAGTCTTTGCTTTGTTTGCTTTTAGTTTGTCACAATCATCTTTTCTGGACACACCAATTTGAGAGAGCCACACGTTTATCATAATTTGTTAGAATACTCTATGTGCTTTACTTAATTTTTTTGAGCTAGGCAGTTGCTCTAGTGCTTCACTTAAATCTTTTTTAGCACGGCGGTGGCTATATTTTGAAGAAATATTTAAACTCTCATGCTTCACTTATATTATTTTGAGAGTTGATAAGACTAAAGTTTTGAAGAAATATTTGCACTCTCATGCTTCACTTATACCTTTTTGAGAGTTGATAATAGTAATGGTAATTTGCACAAGAAATGAATTTGGTCGCAAAGTGATGAATATTCAAGAGGGATATAATAAAAACTTTCATATAGATCATTGGATATGATAAGTGTGATTCCTTGTAATAGTTTTGCGATATGGAGATGATAATATGTGAGCCATGTTAGTGAGTAATTGTGATTAGGAAGAATATTAGTGTTAAGGTTTGTGATTCCCTATGCATGCACATTAAGTCAATAGTTATGCAAAGAAATTATATCCTACTTATGGTGCATTATTCGGTATTAGTTATGTTCAATACATGTTTATGACCATTTTCGTTTTTTGGTTGGTCGCTTCTCAATCTATTTGCTAGCCTTCATTTGTACTAAGCGGGAATACTGCTTGTGCATCCAAACTCCTTAAACCCAAGTTGTGCCATATGACTCCACCATACCTACCTATATGCGGTATTTCCATGCCGTTCCAAGTAAATTTGCGTGTGCCAACTCTAATTTTCAAAATAATTTTCCGTTTTGTGTGCCCGTACCGCTCATGAAGCGGCAGGGGGTGGCCAATATTTTCCATGCTAGGTGTGTTATTCTCACGATGAGTGTTTATTCACTTGTCTTTGCACGAGAGAGTGGTTGGTAATGGGGATGCCCAGTCCCACAATGAATCAAAAATTAATAACAACAAAATTCCTTGGAAAGTGTTGGTATGGAGGGCACCCATGGATACGACTAGCCATGGATTGTGAAAGAATGGTGGAAAGGAAATAAACTTTATTTTCTGTTTGGGAACCACCTATGATGTGTCTAGCATGGAAGATATTGGGAATTCTCGGTCGTTTTCGTTGACAGGAAAAGCATGCCTCTCGAAATATTTTATCTCTCTAATTTAAGCTTTGAGCTCTCGCACATTTGCAAATCTCTGCTTCCCTCTGCGAAGGGCCTATCTATTTACTTTTATGCAATTTTTATTTTTATTTTGAGTCTCCATCTTATATTACAAAGCACCAACTAGAGAGCACTATTGTCATACTTGTGCATTGTGTGTAGCTAATATTGAGTGTGTTTCATGAATGGATCAATGATTGACCATAGCGGCCTAGGGATAACTTTCTTTAGCGTTGATATTTTGAAAGACATGGTTGCTCGGTAGTATGCTTGAGTATTTATATTTTCATGTCAAACTATAGACTATTGCTTTGAATCATTCAAGTCCAAATGTCCATGCTACACCGAAAAGAATATATGATGAATATGATAGGTAGCATTCCACATCAAAAATTCAGTTTTTATCATTTACCTACTCGAGGACGAGCAGGAATTAAGCTTGGGGATGCTTGATACCTCTCCAACGTATCTATAATTTTTGATTGTTCCATGCTATTATAGTATAAATCTTGGATGTTTTTATACACATTTACAGCAATTATATATCATTTTTTGGGACTAACCTATTAACTTAGTGCCCAGTGCCAGTTGCTGTTTTTTGCCTGTTTTTGGTTTTCCAGAATATCAGTACCAAACGAAGTCCAAATGCCACGAAACTTTTTGGAGATTTTTTTTCTGGACATAAGAGACACTGGAAGCTTCGGGAGGAGGCCAGAAGCCAGAGGAGGTGGCCACGAGCCACCAGTGTGCGCCTGGGGGGGGGGGGCAGGCACGCCCTGGTGCCTCGTGGGCCCACCTCTGCCCCTTTTGACCTAATTCCACCACTATAAATTCTCTAAAATCGGGAAACCAATAGAGGAGTCCACGAAATACTTTTTCCGCCGCCGCAAGCTTCTGTTCTCGAGAGATCCCATCTGGAGGCCATTTCCGGTACTCCGCCGGAGGGGGAATCGATCACGGAGGGGCTCTACATCAACCTTGCTGCCCTTCCGATGATGCGTGAGTAGTTTACCACAGACCTTCGGGTCCATAGTTAGTAGCTAGATGGCTTCTTATCTCTTTTTGATCTTCAATACAATGTTCTCCTCGATGTTCTTAGAGTTCTATCCGATGTAATCACTTTTTGCAGTGTGTTTGTTGGGATCCGATGAATTGTGAGTTTATGATCAGATTATCCATGAATATTATTTGAGTCTTCTCTGAACTCTTTTATGCATGATTATTATAGCTTCGTATTTCTCTCCGATCTATTGATTTGGTTTGGCCAACTAGATTGATTTATCTTGCAATGGGAGAGTGTAGGATCGAAAGTATGTCTAGAGGGGGGCTGATTAGACTACTTGACCAATTAAAAACCTAACCTTTTCTCAATTTTAGTTGTAGGCAGATTTTAGCAAGCATACAAGTCAAGCATCACCCTACACATGCAATTCTAAGAGTATAGCAGCGGAAAGTAAACAATTGCATATGTAAGTAAAGGAGGGGATCAGAAATTTCAAACGAAATGAGGACACGGTGGTTTTTGGCATGGTTCCGATAGGTGGTGCTATCGTACGTCCACGTTGATGGAGACTTCAACCCACGAAGGGTAACGGCTGGGTGAGTCCACTGAGGGCTCCACCCACGAAGGGTCCACGAAGAAGCAACCTTGTCTATTCCACCATGGCTTACGTCCACGAAGGACTAGCCTCACTCGGGGTAGATCTTCACGAAGTAGGCGATCTCCTTGCCCTTACAAACTCCTTGGTTCAACTCCACATCATGTCGGAGGCTCCCAAGTGACACCTAACCAATCTAGGAGACACCACTCTCCAAAAGGTAATTGACGGTGTGTTGTTGATGAACTCCTTGCTCTTGTGCTTCAAATGATAGTCTTCCCAACACTCAAACAACTCCTCACAGATTTGGCTATGGTGGAAGAAGGAATTGAGTGGAAAGCAACTTGGGAAAGGCTAGAGATCAAGGTTCAAATGGTAGGAATGGAATATCTTGATCTCAACACATGAGTAGGTGGTTCTCTCTCAGAAAATGTATGGTAGAAGTGTAGGCACGTTCTGATGGCTCTCCTTACCGAGAAGGAAGTGGTGGAGGGGTATATATAGCCTCCACACAAAATCCAACCGTTACACACTTTTGACCCAACTCGGTGGCACCGATTCAGAAGACGCAGTGGCACCGAACTGTGTAAAAGATATGAACGTTAGGAATCTCGGTGGGACCGATAGGAACAACTCGGATGGACCGAAGTGCAATGGCTAGGGCAAACCTCGTCTCGGTGGCACCGATTGCATCAACTCGGTAGGACCGAAGTGAAGCAATAAGGCAACAGAGAGTTGGCAAGCCATCTCGGTGAGACCGATTTGCAAAACTCGGTGGGACCGAAGTGAGTGCAAACGATTACGGAGAGTTGGCAAGGCCATCTCGGTGAGACCGAGATCCATTTCGGTGGATCCGATTTGTTAGGGTTTTGGCAGTGGCTAAGTCTAGGTGAACTCGGTGGCTCCGGATAGGAAATTTTGGTGGGGCCGAGTTGGAATGTAGGTTTTGGACATATTTGGGGTAGAGAGAGTGGTTGAGGGTTTAGGAGTACTGTCACTAAGCACTTGAGCAAAAAGACCATTAAGCATGACATCATCCCCTTTTAATAGTATTGGATTTCCTATGGACTCAATGTGATCTTGGATCACTAAACCAAAAATGTAGAGTCTTGATCTTTTGCCAATCCTTGTCCTTAGCATTTTGAGGGGGTCCACATCTCTAGTCCCATGCCATGCCAATCATTGAACATCCTGAAATCTTTAACTTGAATGGAAATTAGTTCAATGAGATATATGTTGTTATGAATTACCAAAACCACCAAGGGAGCAAATGTGCTTTGAGAGAGGTGCTTTGTAATGGGTTTGATCTTGCGGTGCTCAATCCCCGTGACATAAAGGGACATGACACGTATGTATCGTTGCTATTAAGGGTAAAAAGATGGGGTTTATTCAAGCGTGAGTTTACTTTGTCTACATCATGTCATCTTGCTTAAGGCGTTACTCCGTTCTTTATGGACTTAATACACTAGATGCATGCTGGATAGCGGTCGATGTGTGGAGTAATAGTAGTAGATGCAGGCAGGAGTCGGTCTACTTGTCTCGGACGTGATGCCTATATACATGATCATTGCCTTGGATATCGTCATGATTATTTGCTTTTCTATCAATTACCCAACAGTAATTTGTTCACCCACCGTATGCTATTTTCATGAGAGAAGCCTCTAGTGAAAACTATGGCCCCCGGGTCTACTTCTATCATATATTAAAAATCCTGATAATACCTTGCTGCACTTTTACTTTATTTATTTTATTTTATATTTTAGTTCAATCTATCTATCTATCACTATACAATTTAATCTTGCAATTAACCGCCAAGGGATTGACAACCCCTTGTTTGCGTTGGGTGCAAGGATTTGTTGTTTTGTGTGCAGGTACTGTTAACGAGGTGTTGCGTGATTCTCCTACTGGATTGATAACCTTGGTTTCATAACTGAGGGAAATACTTATCTCTACTATACTGCATCTCCCTTCCTCTTTAGGGAATTACCAACGTAGCTCACAAGTAGCAGCAGAGCGGCGGAGCTGGCACCGGTCGGCCGGTCAGAGGACCCAGTCCGGCCGCACGGGAAACAGGCGGTTGGGACGTCCGCCGGGAAGCACCCGGCGGAGGCGCAGCCGGGGGGAGAGCACCAAGGCGCGAAGAGGGCGCGTCGCCTTGCCCCAGCGCCGACCCCGAAGCGGATGATCCCGATGAGCGCCGGGTGAGCGCCGCCTTTCCGGCCATGGGTTCAATCTTGAGACGTTTATTGTCTTTTACTCTCTTTATTTTGCTTATCCCTCCCCTGTGCGGTGGCAGGGCTCCCATCAGACTCACAGTTGCGGGGGCGCCGGCTCCGGTCTAGGACGACGCGGCGATCTGCGGGGATGCTGGGGCCTCCACACCCGAGGAGCGGGAGCGCGCCGCTTGGAGGGACCTGGAGCGGGCCATGCAGGAGGAGGCTCAGGTCTCTACGAAGGCATGGGAGGACGCGGCAGCGCAGACGAGCATGGCGTGCCCGGATAGGGTCGGGGATGCCGCGTGGAGATCCTGGGAGGCGAGCTTGCCGCCGTTCCCGACGCATTTGGCGGCAAGCGCCATGCCGGCGGGCGCGGGAACGACCGCGGAGAGCACGAGGGGCTCCCGCGAGCCGGCCACTCCTTCGCCGAGGTCGACTGCCGACGCGCCAGCCACTGGCCGGGGCGGGGATGGCGCACAGGCCGACGGCGGAGGTCCTGGGAACGCCGGCCCCGAGTTGAAGGGGAGGCACCGTCGGGCAGCGCGAGGGTCGCGCCCGGGGGCACCGGCGCAGCCGCGACCTCTCATCGGCCGTCAGGGAGCGGAGCCAACGCGAGCTCGGCGGCCCAGCTGCAAAGGGACTGGGCGAGCACCGGCGAGACCTCCAGCGGGGTGCGTCCAGGGTCTCGGACGGCGGCCCTGGATCGGGTGCACGCGGAGTTCGCCAACTGCCGCCGCTTCCTCCAGGGACCGTCGAGGGGGCGCAGGACCGGCTCGCCCGGCTGGAAGAGGCCGTCGCCGTGAGTTCCCGCTCTTTTTTTTATTGTCTTCGGAATGCCTTCCAGTGGGGGCACGCAAGCGCACCCACTGGGTGTAGCCCCCGAGGCTCGGGCTGGCTGCATAGCAGGCGGGCCGAGCCTCCTGGAATTATTCCTTGGCCTTGGTTGCTGACCCTTATTCTGCAGGCGCTCCACGACCGGCGCGTGGCGAGCTACACTCGGTTGCTCGGGGCGTACCAGGCGGCCGGGGCCTCCCTCGCGGCGAGGGACAAGGAGCTGCAGTGCATCCGTGTTACGTGATCTTCCTACCTTCAGTGGGGGCGCGCCAGCCCACCCACTGGGTGTAGCCCTCGAGATTCGGGCCGGCTGCCCCGCTGCAGGGTCGAATCTCTTCGCCCGATCGTTATCCCTTTTGTTCTTCTTCCGGCCTCTGCCGCGCTGCTAATTGCCCAGTCTGCTCGACGTGCAGCCGCCAACGCCGGCCTGTCAGGGATCCAGGAGCTCCGACGTCAGCTGGCGCGAGCCGGACAACAGCGCGACCTTCTACAGGAGCGGGCGACCCAGCTTGCGGCGGAGCAGGGCCGGCAAGCAGAGGAGCACTAGCGGGCGCTGGCGGAGAGGGATGAGGCGGCCAGCAAGGCGGCCCAGGAGATCGCCGACCCAAAGGCGGAACAGGAGAGCCGAGCCGCCGCGTGGTCGCTGAAGGAGCAGGGGATGCTTGCCGAGGTGCATCAGATTGACGCGCTCCTTGCTGGTGAGTCTCGCGTGTTCCCTCCACTTTCTTCGTTCAGCCGGCCTTGGCCTCCGGCCGGCGCTTTATGCCTTTTCTTTTTTGCCCTTCTTTCAGGGGCCTTCCCGAAGACGTAGGAGGCGGCCGAAAGTGCCGTGAACTCCCATCGGGACGAGTAGCGGGCGGCTGGGAACCGCATCGGGCAACACGCCGCCTGGACGGTAGAGGAGACAGCCATCGCCGCTGAAGCCCGCTTGCAAGTGTTCGGCCGAGTCATGAACCGGCTCCGCGACGCCGGCCTAGCGGTGGTGCGCAGCCTCTGGCCGGACGCGGTGCAGCCGGCGACCGTCAACCGGCTGGCCAGGTGGCTGGAGATGGCGCCGGCTAGGATCGATGCCTGGAGAGCATCCGCCACTCGAGCCGGCGCGGTGATGGCGCTGTGGCTCATTGACGGTGTCCTGGACTAGGGGGTACTCATCACGACGTCTCCTGACCAGGTGGATCGGGCCGAGGACCCCCATGGCGGTTCACTAATGGGCCACTTCGGGCAGCCCATGACGAATACAAGGAAGATTCCACAAGACTTGGCGCCCAAGACGAGGACTCTTCTAAACCCTAGGCCTCCGGTGCATATATAAACCGAGGCTAGGCTAGTCAATAGATGATCTGATATTCATTAGAACAATCTCGTGGTAGATACATGTACTCTGTACTACACCCCATATGAATACAATCAAAAGCAGGACGTAGGGTATTATCTCTTCGAGAGAGCCCGAACCTGGGTAAAATCCTGTGTCCATGTTACCATCGCTCCAAGACGCCTAGCTTAGGACACCCTACTACGAGATATGCCGGATTTAGAACCGACACTGGTGCTTTCATTGAGAGCCTGCTGGCAGTCGCCGCGGTGCGATGGGAATTCAGATCGTCTCCGGCGCGATCAAAGCGTCGGAACCGAGCTTTATTGTCGATGTCGGCATCTTCGTCGCCGGCTCGACTGGTCACCTCGGCTGGACTGAGGACTGTGCTCCACATCGGATCATCAAGATCGTACGGATACTTTCATCATCATCAACTCCGATCTCTATCAAGATCATGGGGGAATCATCCATGGAGCTCGGGGGCTCAAGATAAACATTGCCCTCGGGCGACCGTGCAGTTTTTCTGGACAGCGGGTTCGCGTTCACCGTCACCGCCTCCTCGAGCGTCGTTTTGACGAACCCTTTGGTGAAATTGTGCGGAATTGAGTCTATAATGACCCCGTAAAATTTCATCGTATTCCGATGGAGGAATCTCCGACGATCTACGATATACTGGAGCCCTGTCAAATCTGGACGTGAATCTGGATGAGTTTAGGGCGAGGAGTCCAGCGTCCAGCTCGGACATCCTTTGGAAGATCCAACCGTTGATCGACTGCGGAATTCCTATATCTACCATCCCTCAAAATTTCAGCTCGATCCGACCGTTCAAACTCCGGGAACAGCCCGAGGAGTGCGTCAATTTCAGGATCTGTTTTCTGTGCGAAAACGAATCCAACCCGAGTTCATCTTTTTCATGAACAGATCATGAGGACATCTTTTTTGAAGGGAATTTCTTATAGGGTATTGTGTTTTATTTTCAAGCACGTGCCTGCAAATTTTAAAAGCCTTTTCCGAGGTAATCTTCACCGTCGCGTTGGTGTCAAACCAGCCCAACAACGTTGCTCCACGGCTGCCAACCTGCACTAGACAGTTCATTGCTTCATCGAGCCGAGGTCAACCTCATCAGACCATCACTTCGGCGAGCCAACCTAGAGTCCGGCATCGCGAAGGACAAATAATTGTCAAGACAAGATCGTCGCCCCATGGATTGCACGGGTCGGGCGTACCAGCATCGCCGTGCGGTCACTTCTCAAGCCGGCATTGACCGCGTCACAAGTTCCGACCTGCGTCGGCATCGCCGCGCCGTTGCTTCTTCAAGCCGATGTCCACCACGCCGACCTGTTTTGACACCTCGGTTAGAATGGGGCTGCAACACCACACCTTACCGACCTGCTCCGTCATCTCGGCTGGACCGGGGGCTTGACCATCTCTTCATCAACCTACTCCGGGGACTTCGGCGTCACCAGCCGACCAGCTTCGTCAGCTCGGCTAGATCGGGGGCTTCGCCTCAACATATCAGCAGTGTTGTGCTATGACTTCATCAAGCCAAGCTCTTTGCTCGGGCACCTCGGGACCGTCTTGGGGGCTGGGACCTCGACCCGCCGCAAGCTCAGCCCGCATCATCAACACCGAGCACATTAACCAGCTAAGTCGCTTTCATGCTCAACTTTTTCAATTTTTAATTTCTGTTTGGTTCGACCAAGCATTATATTTCTGTAAAAAAGAGCTGTTTGTCAAAAACGATGTCTGTTAAAAACAACTTTCTTTGCCTAGGTTAACTGGGGGCTCTTAAATTTATATGAGCCGTTTTATAATAAATATGTTTTCTTCTCAGTCGTTGCAAAGTCTTTTTCTACCACTCCTTTCTCGACTCGATTGTGTGGTCAATAGCCGGATAGCATGGTTTCTCTCTCAAGCCGCTCGAGTTTAGTTCACTAAAGTGGCCTAACAAGAAGCACTCCGCCTTCGGGAAAGGAGGTGGAAGCTGAAGGCTGACCCGCTTGAAGTCTTGAGATCGGATGTGTCATGTTAAAGCACGACGGAAGCACAAACTAATTTTAAGACCAATTTTCGGATTGGCACCAAAAAACTTGATTTACTTCGGACGTAAAGTTTTCTCATAAATCTTTTGGCTTTTCGAGCTTACGGCACTTTTAAGCTATTTGTATGTTTTTCTTTCAGGAGGCGGGACATCCTCATGACCGAGGTGCCCTGTGTAATAATTCAGCTCGGGAGATCTTTTCCGACCCGCAGCTCGGCATCTTTCCTGCCGACCTACACCTCGGTGTTGGCGAAACGCACATGACATCTGGACTAGTTCCCGAGGAGATTCGATCCTCAGGTTGGTCGGCCGCACCCAACCTGAGTGTCGGGGGATACTGTGTGTCTCCAGCATAACTCTCACAGTACAACGTCGGATGCCTTTAAAGCATCGGCAATATCAACGGGGGGCTGCGACTAGAGCCGAACCCACCAAAAGCCAAGGTACTCCGAGGAGTCCTCGGCAAAACGTTTTCGGATATTGCTTTATATGCACCAGTTTCGAATTGTGTCTTCGGTCAATAGTTGGGTTGCCCGGCTCCTGTGCTTGCCTCCTACGTTTCGCTTTGTTCGGCTAGGTGTGCAAAGGGAGAACCACTGCGATTGTACTTCCGATTTAACTGGTCAAGTACCTCAGTGGAGAAAGCCGAAAACTGACTATCACAATGAGCGCAAACTGGTCAGCGATCCGATGGCTGTGTCAAACTATAGATCGATAGTGGTTACCCCGTGGGCCTTTCATGAAATTGGCCGAAGTGTTAATGGCTTGACCTCGGCTGACGCCGAACACTAACCGGGGCTAGTAACTGGCCTCCCAACTTTAAGCTCCTATGACTAAGTGAAAGTTATAAAGCCTGGATATCTGATTGCCTCGTTTCCGCTAACACAACCGCCTCCGGGCACCGAGATGTCGGCTAAGGATTGTCTTGTTACTGCGGAAACACCCTGCGTAGCATCTACAAAGGGGTAGAAGCCAACGATGGGCCACTCTCAAATGATAAACGGTCACAAAGGAGTCAAAATAGCATATAGCATAAAAGCGTTTGTATTCAATATACGAGTGCTGCCTTCTGTAATCATCGTTATAAAGCCATTAATATGCATCAATTTGACTTAAGATTTTGGCCAAGCTGGGTTGCCTGGCTTCTGTGTTTACACCCTACGTTCCCGATTGTTCGGCTAGGGGGTAAAGGGAGCACCTCTGTGATTGTTACTTCCGGGTCATCCGGGCTAGTACCTCAGACTGGGTGAAGCCGAAAGCTAGCCATCTTAAGAATATAATTGGTCGGCAACGACAGAAGTGAAAATTTTGGTTCATTAAAGACCACAGAGTTCGGGAACTTTTCCCAAACTAAATCCTCAATATTTTTCTCCCATATTGATCGGAGTTGAGGTTTCACGATCATGGTCAACATGATAGCCTGGGAAAAGGAACTTATAAAGGAACTATTTTTCCCAGAAGATGTTTCTTACGTTAAATAGTAATATAACATATCTCTCCGCGTACCTTTGTTTATAAAACCGTATGGCCGGATTGCCTTGTTTTCCATAAATCTTGGCCCTTATAAAGGCTTTATAAAGTAGGAAAACACTCCTTGGCTACTGGCCGAGGAGGTTGAAGCCGATGGTCGTTCAACAAAGTTTTGTACAATGCGGATCCGAGCATTAATGATGTAAAGTACTTGGATACATAGAATCATTATACATAAATTGTGATTAAAATCAATTTACTCCGGATATCGATCCTTAACTCGGCCACCCTTGCCCAAATTAAGGCTCGGGGGCTACTGGGCTTCGCGCTTCTCACTTAAAAGCCATTAACGGGTTACATCGATCCCCTGATCTGGTGTTGCCACCCGACCAGTGGCTCGGGGGCTACTACATTGATGATTCAATGCAGACAATTTACAAAGTGCAAAATAGTTTTCGAGGAGATTACGATCCTCAGGTTGGTCGGCCGCACCCAGCCTGCGTCTCGGGAACTGCTGCACACCGTGTTTCCGTTCCTAAGTATGCTGCTGAACTAGGAGTTGATCCTCAGGCCTATTTCGCGAATCGACCTGAGTCTCAGGGGCTACTGGGATCAGCGGTTTTATGTTATCCTTTAGGTGCATCTCGGATTTTGGGCCGACACACACCTTGAGGGCTACTGGCTATATATCTCGGCAGAGAATAAATTGCACCAATTCAAAAAAAAAATCCGCAAAAATCAGCCCAAGGCCGAGGTGGTGCACCACCTCGGAAGCAGTCCGGCATAAATCTCGGCTGTGAGTGGCTGGCTCCATAGAGAACTTTTCCGGCGTTGGAGCTCGGCTGCAAAAGACACCTCAGATACAGACCGGCGTTGGAGCTCGGCTGCAAAAGACACCTCGGATGCAGTCCGGCGATGGAGCTCGGATGCAAGAGGACACCGCCACCCGGGAAAAACTTCGAACCCGAGGTGTGGTGTAAAAAATAACAAGGCATTGATACAGGCCAAGAACCTAAAGGGGCTCCTTGGATGCCCGACGTATGAACTCTTCGGATACACCTCGGCGATCCTCAAGATCGGAGATGGGAAGATTTGTTGAACCAGTTTTCAAGACCGACGACCGAAGACGAAGAACAATTCGGAAGAACCGAGGAGCGTCCCCAACTTGAAGACCGGTTTTGGGGGCAACTGACGGTGTCCTGGACTAAGGGGTACTCATCACGACGTCTCCCGACCAGGTGGATCGGGCCGAGGACCCCCATGGCGGTTCACTAATGGGCCACTTCGGGCAGCCCATGACGAATACAAGGAAGATTCCACAAGATTTGGTGCCCAAGACGAGGACTCTTCTAAACCCTAGGCCTCCGGTGCATATATAAACCGAGGCTAGGCTAGTCAATAGATGATCTGATATTCATTAGAACAATCTCGTGGTAGATACATGTACTCTATACTACATCCCATATGAATACAATCAAAAGCAGGACGTAGGGTATTATCTCTTCGAGAGAGCCCGAACCTGGGTAAAATCCTGTGTCCATGTTACCATCGCTCCAAGACGCCTAGCTTAGGACCCCCTACTACGAGATATGCCGGATTTAGAATCGACACTCATGCTCTCCTGCTATCCAGGGGTGAGCTTGGACCAGCTAGCGACTCAGCGGGCGGAGGCGGAGGCGGACCTATCGGCGCGGGCTGAGCCGCTCGCGCACCGTGCCAGCGCGATCGCCGCCTTCACCTCTCAGGATGAGTTCTTCAGGGAGTGGGCCGCCAATGGCGAGGAGATCCCGGAGGACACCTACGATCTGCTTTTTGGCGACCCAGATGGCAGCCAGGCCGAGACGCTCGACGGGGGGGGGGGGGGGGACGACTCGAGTGGCGGAGCGTACGCCGACGCCGACGCCAAAGCGGACACCGGTGCCACGGAGGAGCTGGAGAGACCCGGAACCGGTGACTCCTCCGCCTAGAAGGTCGTTTTCTGTACTGCCTTGTTAGCTTCGAATAGTTGTAATTAGTTGCCTTGCAGTTCCTGTTGGGGAACGTTGCATGGGAAACAAAAATTTTCCTACGCACACATAAGATCTATCCATGGTGATGAGCATCTACGAGAGGGAGAGTGAATCTACATACCCTTGTAGATCGCTAAGCGGAAGCGTTAATAAACGCGGTTGATGTAGTCGAACGTCTTCGCGATCCAAATCGCCGAGCGTCCCGCAATCCAATCACGATCCTTCCGATCTAGTGCCGAACGGACGGCACCTCCGCGTTCAACACACGTACGGCTTGATGACGCCTTCACCTCCTCGATCCAGCGAGCGATGGTGAAGTAGTGGTTGAGTTCCAGCAGCACGACGGCGTGGTGATGGTGGTGAGGAACAATCTCTGCAGGGCTTCGCCAAGCACTACGGAGATTATGACGGAGGAACTAGAGGGTTAGGGTTGCCGCACACGGCTTGGGGAAATCTTGATGTCTCCCGTGTGCTAGCCCTGCCCCTCTATTTATATGTTGAGCCTTGGGGTCTAAACTTGGAGTAAAAGCCTCCTCCGGGTCGGTTTTGCCCGCACAAGGTCGGTTTGGCCCGCAGGAAAAGAGTCCAACTCGGATCCCTGCCGAACCGTGCACAGCCGCGCACAAGCGGTAGTACCGCTTCACACAAGCGGTAGTACCGCTTGGGCGGTAGTACCGCTTCACACAAGCGGTAGTACCGCTCGGGCGGTAGTACCGCTTCACCAAGCGGTAGTACTGCTTACGCGGCAGCAAAACTACTTTTGCACTTTCCAATACCTTGTGGGCTTTATCCCTTTGGCTCATATAAAGTGTTGCTGCACCCGAACACTTCGGTAAACATCCGGAACCCATTCCGGTGAACTCCGGAACCCTTCCAGAGATCAAAACACTATTATCACATATATCAATCTTTACCTCCGGACTATTCCGGAGATCCTCGTCATGTCCGGGATCTTATCCGAGACTCCGAACAACTTTCGGTCACCAACATAATAACTCAATTATACTAATCGTCACCAAACGTTAAGTGTGTAGACCCTGCGGGTTCGAGAACTATGTAGACATGACCGAGACACCTCTACGGCCAATAACCAATAGCGGGACCTGGATGCCCATATTGGCTCCTACATATTCTACGAAGATCTTTATCGGTCGAACCTCTATGTCAAGGATTCAATTAATCCCGTATGCTGTTCCCTTTGTTCTTCGGTATGTTACTTGCCCGAGATTCGATCGTCGGTATCACTATACCTAGTTCAATCTCGTTACCGGCAAGTCTCTTTACTCGTTCCGTAATACAAGATCCTGTGGCTAACTCTTTAGTCACTTTGCTTGCAAGGCTCAATGTGATGTTGTATTACCGAGTGGGCCCTGAGATACCTCTCCGTCATACGGAGTAACAAATCCCAGTCTTGATCCATGCCAACCCAACAGACACCCTCGGAGATACCTGTAGAGCACCTTTATAGTCACCCAGTTACGTTGCGACGTTTGATACACACAAGGTATTCCTCCGGTGTCAGTGAGTTGCATGATCTCATGGTCAAAGGAACAGATACTTGACATGCAGAAAACAATAGCAATAAACTGACACGATCAAATGCTACGTTTACAGTTTGGGTCTTGTCCATCACATCATTCTCCTAATGATGTGATCCCGTTATCAAATGACATCTCATGTCCATGGCTAGGAAACCTTAACCATCTTTGATCAACAAGCTAGTCAACTAGAGGCTTACTAGGGACACAGTGTTGTCTATGTACCCACACATGTATTTGAGTTTCCAATCAATACAATTATAGCATGGATAATAAACGATTATCATTAACAAGGAAATATAATAATAACCAATTTATTATTGCCTCTAGGGCATATTTCCAACAGTCTCCCACTTGCACTAGAGTCAATAATCTAGTTCACATCACTATGTGATTTACATTGTAATGAATCGAACACCCATGCAGTTCTGGTGTTGTTCATGTTTAGCCTTTGGAAGAGGTTTAGTCATCGGATCTGCAACATTTAGATCCGTGTGTACTTTGCAAATATTTATGTCGTCCTCCTTGATGTAATCGCGGATGGAATTGAAACGTCGCTTTATGTGTCTGGTCCTCTTGTGAAATCTTGGTTCCTTGGCTAGAGCAATGGCACCAGTATTATCACAAAACAGAGTCATTGGGTTAAGCGCACTAGGCACTACTCCAAGATCTGTCATGAACTCCTTCATCCAGACACCTTCCTTCGCCGCCTCCGAGGCAGCGATGTACTCCGCTTCGCATGTAGAATCTGCTACCACGCTTTGCTTGGAACTGCACCAGCTAACCGCACCCCCATTAAGAATAAATACGTATCCGGTTTGCGACTTAGAGTCATCCGGATCAGTGTCAAAGCTTGCATCGACGTAACCCTTTACGACGAGCTCTTGATCTCCTCCATAAACGAGAAACATGTCCTTAGTCCTTTTCAGGTACTTCAGGATATTCTTGACCGCCGTCCAGTGTTCCATTCCTGGATCACTTTGAAACCTTCCGACCATACTTATGGCAAGGCTGACATCGGGTCTTGTGCACAGCATTGCATACATGATAGAGCCTATGGCCGAAGCATAGGGGATGACACTCATCTTTTCTCTATCTTCTGCAGTCACTGGGCATTGAGTCTTACTCAACTTCACACCTTGCAAAACAGGCAAGAACCCCTTCTTGGACTGATCCATTTTGAACTTCTTCAAAATCTTATCAAGGTATGTGCTTTGTGAAAGTCCTATTAAGCGTCTCGATCTATCTCTATAGATCTTGATGCCTAATATGAAAGCAGCTTCTCCTAGGTCCTTCATTGAAAAACTCTTGTTCAAATATTCCTTTACGCTTTCCAGCATTTCTATATTGTTTCCAATCAGCAATATGTCATCCACATATAATATTAGAAACGCTATAGAGCTCCCACTCACTTTCTTGTAAATACAAGCTTCTCCGTAAACTTGTATAAACTCGAACGCTTTGATCACCTCATCAAAACGAAGATTCCAACTCCGAGATGCTTGCACCAGTCCATAAATGGATCGCTGGAGTTTGCAAACTTTGTCAGCATTCTCTGGATCGACAAAACCTTCTGGTTGCATCATATACAACTCTTCCTTAAGGTAACCGTTAAGGAACGCTGTTTTGACATCCATCTGCCAAATTTCATAATCGAAAAAGGCAGCTATTGCTAACATGATTCTGACGGACTTAAGCATCGCTACGGGTGAGAAGGTCTCATCGTAGTCAACTCCTTGAACTTGTGAAAAACCCTTTGCCACAAGTCGAGCTTTATAGACGGTGACATTACCGTCCGCGTCCGTCTTCCTCTTAAAGATCCATTTGTTCTGAATGGCCTTACGCCCTTCAGGTAATACTTCCAAAGTCCATACTTTGTTTTCATACATGGATCCCATCTCGGATTTCATGGCCTCTAACCACTTCTCGGAATCCGGGCTCATCATCGCTTCTCCATAGCTCGTAGGTTCATCGTTGTCTAACAACATGATGTCTAAGACAGGGTTGCCGTACCACTCGGGAGCAGTACGCGTCCTTGTCGACCTACGAGGTTCGATAGCAACTTGATCCAAAGCTTCATGATCATCATCATTAACTTCCTCTTCAGCTAATGTAGGCTCCACAGAAACAACTTTCTGCGCTGCGCTACTCTCAGGTTGAAGTAAAGGTTCAACAACCTCATCAAGTTCTATCTTCCTCCCACTCAATTCTTTCGAGAGAAACTCTTTCTCAAGAAATGTTCCGTTTTTAGCGACAAACATTTTGCCTTCGGATCTGAGATAGAAGGTATACCCAACTGTCTCTTTTGGGTATCCTATGAAGACGCATTTCTCCGCTTTGGGTTCCAGCTTTTCAGGCTGAAGCTTTTTGACATAAGCATCACATCCCCAAACTTTAAGAAACGACAGCTTTGGCTTCTTGCCAAACCAAAGTTCATATGGCGTCGTCTCAACGGATTTCGATGGTGCCCTATTTAAAGTGAATGCAGCTGTCTCTAATGCATAACCCCAAAACGATAGTGGCAAATCGGCAAGAGACATCATAGATCGCACCATATCTAATAAGGTTCGATTACGACGTTCGGACACACCATTACGCTGTGGTGTTCCAGGCGGTGTCAATTGTGAAACAATTCCACACTGTCTTAAGTGACTGCCAAACTCATAACTCAGATATTCTCCTCCTCGATCAGATCGTAGGAATTTAATCTTCTTGTTACGATGATTCTCAACTTCACTCTGAAATTGTTTGAACTTTTCAAATGTTTCAGACTTGTGTTTCATTAAGTAAATATACCCATATCTACTTAAGTCATCAGTGAAGGTGAGAAAGTAACGATAACCACCGCGCGCCTCAATACTCATCGGACCGCACACATCAGTATGTATGATTTCCAATAAGTCACTTGCCCGTTCCATTATTCCAGAGAACGGCGTTTTAGTCATCTTGCCCATGAGGCATGGCTCACATGTGTCAAGTGATTCAAAATCAAGTGACTCCAAAAGTCCATCAGCATGGAGCTTCCTCATGCGTTTTACGCCAATATGACCTAAACGGCAGTGCCACAAGAAAGTGGTATTATCATTATCAATTCTACATCTTTTGGCATCAATGTTATGAACATGTGTATTATTACTATCGAGATTCAATAAGAATAAACCCCTCACATTGGGTGCATGACCATAAAAGATATTACTCATATAAATAGAACAACCATTATTCTCTGATTTAAATGAGTAACCGTCTCGCAATAAACAAGATCCAGATATAATGTTCATGCTTAACGCAGGCACCAAATAACACTTATTTAGGTTCATCACTAATCCCGACGGTAATCGAAGAGCGAGCGTGCCGACGGCGATCACATCAACCTTGGAACCATTTCCCACGCGCATCGTCACTTCGTCCTTTGCCAGCCTCCGTCTATTCCGCAGTTCCTGTTTTGAGTTGCAAATATGAGCAACCGCACCGGTATCAAATACCCAGGCACTACAACGAGAGTTGGTAAGGTACACATCAATAACATGTATATCATATATACCTTGTTTGTTGTTGGCCGCCTTCTTGTCAGCCAAATACTTGGGGCAGTTCCGCTTCCAGTGTCCAGTTCCCTTGCAATGAAAACACTCAGTTTCTGGTTTGGGTCCAGCCTTGGGTTTCTTCACGAGAGGAGCAACTGCTTTGCCACTCTTCTTAGAGTTACCCTTCTTACCCTTGCCATTTTTCTTGAAACTAGTGGTTTTATTGACCATCAACACTTGATGCTCCTTCTGAATTTCAGACTCAGCGACTTTCAGCATCGCAAACAGCTCGGCGACTGACTTGTTCATCCCGTGCATGTTATAGTTCAACACGAAGCTCTTGTAGCTAGGCGGCAATGATTGAAGAACTCTGTCAGTGATAGCCTCTGGCGGAAGGGGCATCCCTAACTCAGCCAGACGGGTGGAGTACCCAGACATTCTGAGCACGTGATCACTGATAGACCCGTTCTCCTCCATCTTGCAAGCATAGAACTTATCGGAGATCTCATATCTCTCGATTCGGGCATTCTTCTGAAAGATAAACTTCAACTCCTGGAACATCTCATATGCTCCATGACGTTCAAAACGTCTTTGAAGTCCCGGTTCTAAGCCATACAACATTGCACATTGAACTATTGAGTAATCATCAGAACGAGCCTGCCAGGCGTTCACAACGTCTAGAGACTCAACTGGAGCGGGTGGATCACCAAGCGGTGCATCAAGGACATAAGCCTTCTGGGAAGCCGTAAGGATAATCCTTAGATTACGGGCCCAGTCCACAAAGTTACTTCCATCATCTTTCAACTTAGCTTTCTCTAGGAACGCATTAAAATTCAGGGGTGCTACTGCGCGAGCCATGATCTACAACATAAATACTGCAAAGACAACTTAGACTATTGTTCTTAGATAATGAGTTTAGTTAATCATATTTAAAAAACTCCCACTCAAATTGACATCCCTCCGATCATTCGAGTGTAACATGATCCAAATCCACCAACTCAAGTCCGATCATCACGTGAGTTGAGGTGGTTTCAATGGTGAACATCTTCATGTTGATCATATCTACTATATGACTCATGTTCGACCTTTCGGTCTCTTGTGTTCCGAGGCCATGTCTGTACATGCTAGGCTCGTCAAGTTTAACCCGAGTGTTCCGCACGTGCAACATGGCTTGCACCCGTTGTATGCGAACGTAGAGTCTATCACACCCGATCATCACGGCGTGTCTCGAAACGACGAACTTTCGCAACGGTGCACACTTGGGGAGAACACAATTTATCTTGAAATTTAAGTGAGGGATCACCTTATAATGCTACCGTCGTCCTAAGCAAAATAAGATGCATAAAAGGATTAACATCACATGCAAATCATAAGTGACATGATATGGCCATGAACTTGTGCTTTTGATCTCCATCTCCAAAGCACCGGCATGATCTCCATCGTCACCGGCATGACACCATGATCTCCATCATCTTGATCTCCATCAACGTGTCGCCATAAGGTTGTCGCGCCGACTGTTGCTTCCACGACTATAGCTAACGTTTAGCGATAAAGTAAAGCATTACATAGCGCTTAATGATTGACACGCAGGTCATACAATAATTAAAGACAACTCTATGGCTCCTGCCAGTTGCCGTATTCATCGACATGCAAGTCGTGATATTCTATACAACACATGATCATCTCATACATCACATATATCTCATCATGTAATTGGCCATATCATATCACATCATACCCTGCAAAAACAAGTTAGACGTCCTCTAATTGTTGTTGCAAATTTTACGTGGCTGCTATGGGTTTGCAAGAACCGTTCTTACCTACGCAAAACCACAACGTGGTGTAGTGATTGCTTTTTGATCTTCTAAAAGAACCCTCTTCATTGAAATCGATTCAACTAAAGTGAGAGAGACAGACACCCGCCAGTCACCTTTATGCAACAAGTGCACGCAGCGGTAAAACCAGTCTCGCGTAAGCGTACGCGTAATGTCGGTCCGGGCCGCTTCATCTCACAATGCCGCTGAATCAAGTATCAACTAGTAACGGCAAGCAATATGTATACACCCACGCCCACAACTCGTTTGTGTTCTACTCGAGATCTCATCTACGCATAGACCTGGCTCATGATTCCACTGTTGGGGAACGTTGCATGGGAAACAAAAATTTTCCTACGCACACATAAGATCTATCCATGGTGATGAGCATCTACGAGAGGGAGAGTGAATCTACATACCCTTGTAGATCGCTAAGCGGAAGCGTTAATAAACGCGGTTGATGTAGTCGAACGTCTTCGCGATCCAAATCGCCGAGCGTCCCGCAATCCAATCACGATCCTTCCGATCTAGTGCCGAACGGACGGCACCTCCGCGTTCAACACACGTACGGCTTGATGACGCCTTCACCTCCTCGATCCAGCGAGCGATGGTGAAGTAGTGGTTGAGTTCCAGCAGCACGACGGCGTGGTGATGGTGGTGAGGAACAATCTCTGCAGGGCTTCGCCAAGCACTACGGAGATTATGACGGAGGAACTAGAGGGTTAGGGTTGCCGCACACGGCTTGGGGAAATCTTGATGTCTCCCGTGTGCTAGCCCTGCCCCTCTATTTATATGTTGAGCCTTGGGGTCTAAACTTGGAGTAAAAGCCTCCTCCGGGTCGGTTTTGCCCGCACAAGGTCGGTTTGGCCCGCAGGAAAAGAGTCCAACTCGGATCCCTGCCGAACCGTGCACAGCCGCGCACAAGCGGTAGTACCGCTTCACACAAGCGGTAGTACCGCTCGGGCGGTAGTACCGCTTCACCAAGCGGTAGTACTGCTTACGCGGCAGCAAAACTACTTTTGCACTTTCCAATACCTTGTGGGCTTTATCCCTTTGGCTCATATAAAGTGTTGCTGCACCCGAACACTTCGGTAAACATCCGGAACCCATTCCGGTGAACTCCGGAACCCTTCCAGAGATCAAAACACTATTATCACATATATCAATCTTTACCTCCGGACTATTCCGGAGATCCTCGTCATGTCCGGGATCTTATCCGAGACTCCGAACAACTTTCGGTCACCAACATAATAACTCAATTATACTAATCGTCACCAAACGTTAAGTGTGTAGACCCTGCGGGTTCGAGAACTATGTAGACATGACCGAGACACCTCTACGGCCAATAACCAATAGCGGGACCTGGATGCCCATATTGGCTCCTACATATTCTACGAAGATCTTTATCGGTCGAACCTCTATGTCAAGGATTCAGTTAATCCCGTATGCTGTTCCCTTTGTTCTTCGGTATGTTACTTGCCCGAGATTCGATCGTCGGTATCACTATACCTAGTTCAATCTCGTTACCGGCAAGTCTCTTTACTCGTTCCGTAATACAAGATCCTGTGGCTAACTCTTTAGTCACTTTGCTTGCAAGGCTCAATGTGATGTTGTATTACCGAGTGGGCCCTGAGATACCTCTCCGTCATACGGAGTAACAAATCCCAGTCTTGATCCATGCCAACCCAACAGACACCCTCGGAGATACCTGTAGAGCACCTTTATAGTCACCCAGTTACGTTGCGACGTTTGATACACACAAGGTATTCCTCCGGTGTCAGTGAGTTGCATGATCTCATGGTCAAAGGAACAGATACTTGACATGCAGAAAACAATAGCAATAAACTAACACGATCAAATGCTACGTTTACAGTTTGGGTCTTGTCCATCACATCATTCTCCTAATGATGTGATCCCGTTATCAAATGACATCTCATGTCCATGGCTAGGAAACCTTAACCATCTTTGATCAACAAGCTAGTCAACTAGAGGCTTACTAGGGACACAGTGTTGTCTATGTACCCACACATGTATTTGAGTTTCCAATCAATACAATTATAGCATGGATAATAAACGATTATCATTAACAAGGAAATATAATAATAACCAATTTATTATTGCCTCTAGGGCATATTTCCAACAGTTCCACCCACTGGGGGTGTATCTTAAACGTGAAGAGCCTCGACCGTGGGCCTTTTGTTATGTATGCCTACTTACATGTTTTGCTTATGCATGTCATTTGCCGGTTAGCGGCTCACTCTTGCTTTTTTCCTTTGATTCTCTTCTTGTGCTCCCTTCCTTCTGAACCTTCCCCTCGCCAGCCGGACAGCCTGGAGCTGGTCTAAAGCTGGGATGAGGGGTCGGATTCGAAAGGGAGCGCACCGTACTTAGGTTCTTAGGACGTGAGCGCAAGCGAACCACCCACTGGGCCGGCTGGCTGCAGGCGGCGGAGCCGGCTGGAGCACAGCCGGTCCGTGCGGCGACAAGTGGAAGTGAGGATCAGGTCGACCGAGCCGGACGCTCTTCCCTAGCCGTTTCTTTGTGTGAGGACGCTTTTGGCCTTTAGCTCTTGCCGGCCGAACAGCCGGGTGCCGGACTGTGGCTCGTGGCGAAGAGAGGGCTTATGCGGCGCGCACGTTGTGTTGCCGGCTGTGGGAGGCGAGGCGCGGGCTAGCCGGCGAGCCCCTGAGCCTCCGAGCCGGACGTGCCGACCCGGCAGGAGGGGGGCGAAAATGCAGTTAAGTGCGCAAGAGACAAGAAACTTGATAGAGGTAAAAGGGGTAGCCCCCGAGTGTAGATCGGGGTACCCGTTGCATTCATTAGGGGCCGAAAGTGGTGATACACACATACCAAAAGTGGCGATACACACATACACTGATCAGTCTTGCTTGCTTGACGCGGGTCCTCCTAGGCCGGGGACAGCAGCCCCCGGGACCGGGCCGGCCGTTCCCGAGCCGGAGACGATCGCTGTCGACCAGGCCGGGACTTCAATTCTCACCCGTTGAAGACGTAGCAGGTGACGCCATGCTGGGTCCTGCTGCCGCCGGGGTTTCCTTCCCCGGGGGGGAATGTGTAGACTGACCAGCCGGCTCCTGGGCCAAACTGCTGCTGCAGGAGACGTTGGTATTCGGCGGTGGCGTTGGTCAGGCCGAAAGGCCTGAAAGCACCGAGGTAGCCTTCGGGAGGGACGCCAGGCGCCTCGACTCACGCGTCGGGGCTTGGCGCGGAACCCTCGGGACGAGGGCCGCCAGTTGGGGGCAGGGGCGCGAACGAGTTAGCTGGCGCCGGCGCGTCCCTCCGCGTGCGCGGGAGCCGAGGCTTTGGCTCAGAGTGGGCCTTGCTGGGCGGCCTTAAGGGCCGGCCGCTTCCAGCTGCCGGGGCGCAGCCGCCATTCGCCGTCCCGGTCCGTAGCCGGCTCTTGTGGTACGGCTTGGACCACGCCGGGGTATGTTCTACGGGCCGGGCGCCGATCCCAAGCGCGCTCACGCGGGCGCAGAGGTCCGTGCCATCGTCGTCGTTGTCGCAGAAGTGCACGGAGCTGACGAGGTGATTGACGAGTAGAACGTCCTGCCGGCTTGGCCCAGCCATGACCGGCACCGCCTGCGGTGCGTCCTTAGACGGTCGGGCGGGCGGCTCGCTGGCCAGCCTCGTGGGCGAGGGGGGGACCGGCATGCCCGACCGCTCGTAGGACAGAACCAGGAGTCGGTCGAACTGGCGCTTCTCCTCCGTAATGACCAGGGACTCGGCCAGCTTGGAGCCGGCCTCCGCACACTCGGCAGACTTCCTGAAGTCCCCGGCCATGGTGATGATGCCCTTGGGGCCCGGCATCTTCATCTTCAGGTAGGCGTAATGGGGAACCGCCATGAACTTAGCCAAAGCAGGTCGCCCCAAGAGCGCGTGGTAGGGACTGCTCAGGTCCACCACTTCGAACCAGATCGGCTCACGGCGGTAATTGCGCGAGTCGCCAAATAACACGTCCAGCCGGACCTTGCCGATTGGGGAGCAAGAAAGGCCAGGTACGATGCCATGAAAATTCATCCGGCTAGGCTGCAGCTGCTTCTCCTTGAGGCCCAGCTTGAGCATGGTGTCGCGGTAGAGGATGTTGATAATGCTGCCGCCATCGATGAGCGTCCGCGTGAAGTGGCAGGTGCGCTTCTCGGACACGAAGGTGGGGTCGAGGACGAGAGCGTAGCCACCCGGCGTGGGCATCATGGCCGGGTGATCCTCTCGGCTCCAGGTGACTGGCCTCTCGGACCAATGCATGAACTGGGGAGCAGCGGGGACGACGGCGTTCACCTCGCGGGACCGTCTGTGCAGGCTATGCTTGTCATCGGGCTCGCTGGTGAAGACGACGTAGGAAGCATCCAGACGAGGGTAGTCATCCCGGGGCATGTGTCCAGACGGCTTTGCTCTGCTGTGATGCTTGCATGGGGCGTTGAACATTTTCTCGAAGGTGAGCTTGGGCAGCCAGGCGCCCTTGCCGGTCCGCTGACGTCGGCTGCCGCCCTGGTCGGCCGGCGGCTCCTCCTCGACGGCTGCCACTTGCCGGCTGCCGTAGCGGGTGTCCGGCTGCTCGCCCTTGCGCTTGTTGTTGTTGGCGTTGTTGTTGTTGGTCTGCTGCCGGCCACCGTCGCCGGCTGGGCGGGGGTTGGCCAGCGCAGGCGGCACGGCTTTGCCGGCCGCATCCACTTGCACTTGGACCTTCATCGAGGACTCAGCCGTGGCGTACTTTTCTGCCGTGGCCATGAGCGCGGCCAAGGTGGCCGGCTCGGAGCGCATGAGATTGTGCTTGAGTAGGGTGCCATCCCAGCACCCGTCGATGAAGAACTGGATGGCCTACACCTCGTGGACCCCCTCGCAACTATTGCGCAGCTCCGTCCAGCGCATCAAGTAGTCACGCAGCGACTCATCTGGCTGCTAGAGGCACATGGAGAGTTGGTGGGGCCGACCGGGCCGATTGTACGTGCCGGTGAAATTGCGCACGAAGGCCTGCTCAAAGTCCAGCCAGGCGTTGACGCTGTTGGCCTCCAGGCTGTTCAACCACGTCCTGGCGGAACCCTGCAGCATGAGGGGCACATAGCGCACCACCACACGCCTGTTGCCGCCAGCGATGCCGACGGTCGTAGTGTAGTCGATGAGCCAGTCTTCTGGCTTGGCAGTCCCGTTGTACTTGGGGGTGTCGCGCGGGAGCGTGAAGCCCCTGGGGAAGGGCTCCTCACGGATCCGCGGGCCGAAACACGTCGGCCCGACCGAGCCCTCCTCCTCCATCGCGAGCGAGTGGGCCAGCTGGTCGATGCGACGGCGGGCGTCGTTTTCGTCGGGGAGGTCACGGGGCCCAAGCCGGTCGGCCACGGGACCCCGGTCGGCCGGGCCAACTGATCCCTGACACTCTTGCCGTGCGGGCGGAGTCGGAGGGGCCTGCTGCCGGCGCGCTGGGTCGGCCGACTCCATGAGCCGGCTTGTGACAGCTGGCTTGTATTGTCGGCGCCGCCCCCCCTGCTGCCACGGGATCGCCCGCCATGGCTGGGCGCGTGTGGGGAGGAGGCCTGCGCGGTGTGCCAGGGGCAGTCGTTCTGCCGCGGGTCGGCGTCTGGGCGTGGGGGATCCGAGCCGGAGTGGTCCGGCCCGAACTGGTCCTGCAGCCGGTTGGCGGCGGTGACGAGGTCGCGAATGCGCTGCTGTTGCTGCCGCAGGGCCTCGCCCTCCAAGTGCTCGAGCTCGGCGGCAGCTGCCTGCGCCGCCCTCATGTTCTGGACGGGGGTGGCATAGATCGGCCAGTTGGCGCCGAAGAGCTCGCCGATGACGCCGCCACGGTACCGCACATCCCGGCGCCGGCTGGGCTGGACGCCGGCGGGCGTGAGGCCGTGGGCGGTGTTGTACTCGCGCTGCGTGGACTCCAGCCAGCGCTGCGCGGTGGCCAGCTCGGTGGCCTCGGTGAACAGGCGCTGGCGAGATGCCTCGATCTCGGCCGCAGCCGCCGCTGGGTCGGCGCCCGGCACGATGGGGGCGCGCAGGTTCTGCAGTGTAGCCAGCAACGGGTCGGACTGGCCCGCGCCGGCCGCATTCGCTGCGGCCATTTCGGCCACGCGTCTGACGCGGCCGGAAGTGGTGCTGGACTCGGTGGCGAGCACCTCCATGTGGACGCAGAGGTCGTCGAGGTCGCTGGAGACGCTGCTGCCGCTGGGCGACAGTGGGTCGGAGAAGGTGAGCACCCCGCTGGGGTACTCGTCGGGGATGATCACGACGACGACGCGTAGCTCGCCGAAGGGGACGATGGAGCCGCCGGCGAGGCAGGCGGCGCCTAGCGCAGCGCCAGAGCCGGCGCGCTCAACCGCGTCGAGCGGGCTAATCAAACCATGCGCGATGCGCTCGTCGGTGGGAGTGAAGGGTCTTGTCCGTAACGAAACTCCGGCCGACGCCGCGGACGGCCCCACTGTGGGCGCCAACTGTCGTGGTGTGCTCATGGCAGATGCCATGGGTAGGCTTATCGAGCGTGGTTGGGGCCGGAGGACGTCGGAGGGTTCCGGAGGTGAGAATGGGGACAAGCGGTGGATGACACATGATGTACCCAGGTTCGGGGCCCTCCGAGGGAGGTAACACCCCTAGTCCTGCAAGCTCTACTAGATGAATCACTAGAAGAACTACAATGGCGCTCCTGGAGCTGTTTTGGGTGGAGGAGGAAGGAGGGCTAGCTCTCTCCTTCTCCTGGTGAAACGAGTGGGTATCTTGCTTGGGGGGAAAGGTGCGAGAGTGCTCAACCTCCTTGCATGGAGGGCTCCCCGGGGGTCTTATAGGCCGGCTTCCTGGGGTTACAATGGTAATCTACAAAGGCGCGGGGCCCGGCTGTCATCGCCTCATGCCGGACAGTGGGACCCGTTGGCTGCTGGGGCCCGCCGGGTGCGGGCCCCGCCGGCCGTCCGGCACTATAGCATGTCTTCGCTTGCGTCATGGAGCGGCTGGCACTGTGCAGCTACAGTGCCGCGCCGGGTCGTCATCGCCGACCCCGGGCCGCGGTTCCGGGGCGCACTGTAGCCACGCTTGCCCGGTCCGCGGGGCGGCGCGCACTGTAGCCATGCTGGCTCCGTCGTGGGGGTGTTGTCTTGTCGCCTGGCCGACTGGGGCTGATGCCGGTCTGGCCATCCGCCGCCTTCTGCGCTACCGGGTCGAGATTCGTCGTTGCGTCCAGCCAGCCCTGGGCCTCCGGGCCAGCTGGAGAGTGGGCCGGGTCGAGGGGCGTCGGCCGCCTCGTTGTTTTGAAAATGGTTAAGTGCTGATGCGCCTACCTGGGGGTTATCCCCCCGACATTTTTGCTGCTTGTTCTGGATCGGTGAAGTTCTCTTTTTTTATGCAGACTCCTTGTAATTTGGCCATTCTTGTCTTTGTCACTCTTACTATGTACTAGTTCGCTCTATTTAGAACTTTGTGATTTGTGTCTGGATCACAAGAGTCTGAGCGCTTCAGATGGGTGTGTTTTGGTGGTTTAGCAAGACTTGTGAACTTTCATGTCTCGCTACTTATGTCAGTAGTAGATGCTAGTCAGTGTTTGCATGTTTTATATATCGTTGTTTCGACTGTTTTTTGTTTCGAACTGCCGATGTGCTAAATAAGGGCATCACCATTCTCCAATGTTCAGTGTATATATCCTTTTTTCAAGTTATAATTTGAGCTCAGTGACTTTTCGACGATGTACACTTGTTTGGGCCATGTGAGGTGTCGTTGAATATGGGTCGAGTAGTAACGCTATGCCAAACATGCCAATTATGAACTCTGATGCCGGACGCTCAAAAAAAGAGAAATATTAGTCTGACTTGTGGGTGCCATCGGTGTTTTCGTGCGCTTGCGCGGCAAGAGCGTACTGGCGCGCGTTCGAAATTCATGCTACCTTTTCACCCCGAATCCCCCGCTCCTCCCCCACATCTGGAATCTCGATTCCTACTCCAGTTCCCCCAAATCCGCCTCCTCTACTCCCTATACTCAAGCACACTATCATGTTGCCGGTCAACGCGGATCTCCCGACCGGAGATCCTGAGGTCCATCCTGCCTTCGGGCGCTGCGTGCTGTCGCTCAACAGTGGCATGGCGGCGCTTGATGACCAGTTTGCCGGCAAAATGCTGATGGTAACCATCAACAGCGACCGGCCTCCCGTCTCGCCGGAAGACCTAGTCAAAGCTCTCGACATTGTGCATGGCATCCAAATAAGTGACTTGCTCGTCGAAGTCTGTCTGCCACCAGCTGATTTTTTCGTCAGGTTCCGAACAACTTTCGACTGCAGTCGTGTGTTCGAATCTTCCCGGTGTTTGTTCTGCGATGGCGTGCTGGTGAGCTTCGATTGGTGGCACCCAGGATGGGGCTCGGTGCCCTCTGAGCTTGAGTTTTTAACAAAGCTTACCTTCCATGGCATGCCTCGACGGGCTTGGAACAGCGAGTCCATGAATGAGCTTATCAACGACCTAGGAGGTGAGCTCTTAAGTATGTTTGTTCCTCCACACAGCTAGGCTTGGTTATGGCATCGATGAAAAAGCCGTCCACCATATCGAAGGTGATTGGTGTTGAGATACTGGTGCAGGAACCGGGGTTGTACTATTCGTCGCCACCAAGGCCGTAGCGGACCACGTTAGGTATGTACCTATATCGAGTCTTCATGCATGTCGAAGAAGTCGTCAATCCATCAATTGAAGTCTTGCCGCCACAGCTGGTGGCGGGGTCCATCAATGACGTCCATTATAGGAGTCAACGTCAGACTTTCCCCGTGTTGCTTGGAACAATGGATAGCACAGGGCCTACTCCATTACGCGGCGGAGGCCACTGCTTCTTTGGGAGAAGAGGTCGGACTGGCTGCCTGGATGTGCTCTAATTTGAGGTAACAGCTGAATCTTCTCGGATACTACTTATATCAGAGCTATAGGTGTCAAGCTCTGATGTGCCAATATATTTGATTATGACCTGTTATATTTTTGTACCTAATTTTTTTCCGGAATGGGTGTACGTCAACTTAATGTGCTAGCAGAACTTATTGTGTTTGTCTGTCTATTTTATTTGCACAACATTCAAAATATTTCCACGTCATTGATCAAGATGATGAACGGTGATGCATGAGTTTGTTTGTTTCAAGATAGCCCTACCTGTAGCGATTCACTGCTTCCACCCCTATTGTGCCGCCCGTGTGAAATTTTTGTATGCAAGCTCAATGTGCTATGATGTTGTATATGATTGTGTCAACTATATAAGTTTGTACCGAGCATCAGCAATGCATATAGCTGAAAGATGTATGCACGAGCATCGACCAATCGGTTTCTCTCTCTCTCCCGCTAACAAGTGGGACCCGCTGCATTATTTCTTCGCTTGTGGCAGCTTTTAATTTGGTTTCACTGGACTCTACCTCTTTTCTTAACTTATAATTTGAGTTCAGTGACTTTAAAAAAATGTACACAAGCCTTGTTTGGGCCATTTCAGGCATCGTTGAATGTGGGCTGAGTACCTACGTAAAGTTGTACTATACTACACAGGCCTTGTTCGTTGAACATCAACAATGCAAGTGGGCTGAAAAAGCGTGCCAGCCCAGGTTTTGTTTTGACCTAAAATAAGCGCAGCCGAGCCTATGTTTTTTTATAAAAAATGATGCACAACTCAGTTCTATTTTTATACAAGAATGTCAAGCCCAACTTATGTTTTTTAATAAAATTCCTAGCTGAGAATTAATTTTTTATAGGAAATGCTCTGTCCAGACCAACATTGTTTTTTCACCCATCCTAGAAAATGGGTGTATTTCTACTTTTTTTTTATAATCGGGTCTATTTCTACTAAAAGCAAATGGGTTGTAAACTAAGAAATAATAAATGGGTTGCATCTCCACAATATTTTTTTCACCCAGCCCGGTAAATAGGTGTATTCGAACAAATAATCAAATGGGCTGTAAATTCTCAGAAATAGTAAATAGGCTATTATTTTTTTCACCCAACCCAGGAAATAGATGTATTGAAAAACAAAATCAAATGGGCTGTAAAAACTAAATAAATGGGCTGCATGTCTGCCACAACTTTCGAAGCTGACTTTGTTAGCCCACGCCGAGGAGTTCTCAAAAAAATGTTGGCCCACGAGGACTAAGCCTGCACAAGGCGTTGTCCATTTAGTCAACAAAACGATTTAATTTGTCTCAAAAAGAAAACAAAACAATTTAATGGTCAAAAAGGAAAGTCAACAAACTATTCTGACAACCGTAGCCGTTGGATTGACATCCGATGGCCATCCTGCTTCTTCAATCTCTTATCTTGTTGCTCCAGCCGCCAAAAGCCCAAAACCATCGCTGGCGGGAGCGCCTGCTTCTGCCTCCCATGGCTGGCTATGCTGCCGCGCACGCCTCGCCGCCCCACCCTACTCCCACCGGTAGCCAGGTCATACCTGTACTCACCCACACCTTCTGTTATTCTCCAGCGACGGCAGCCTCACACCGCTGCCGAACCAGTCAACCCTCGTACTCCCCTCCCCGTGGGCATCCACTGCCGAGTCTTCCCTGGCTCCGGGTCATTCCCACCCTTAGCCTAGCCGTCATCCACAGCCTTGGTGCTCTCGGCACGGCATCGTCAACGCGGTCAATGAACGTCAGCCATCGGAAGAGGACTGTACATGGAGAGGCTGACAGCTGGGACCCATGAGGTCCATGCTCGCATGCCACGAAGTGCCTCTTATCACGCGCAAGAAAAATGATTCCTCCCCCTGACAGCTTGGACCCACCAGCTACATCTTTGCATGCAAGGAAGTGCCTTGTTATTACGCGCAAAAAAATGACTCCTTCCCCTGACATCCGAGATCCACCAGCTACATCTTCACGCGCAAGGAAGTACCTACTATTACGCGAAAAATAACTGATTCCTCCCCTTGATAGCTGGGACCCACCAGCTATATATTTTCGCACGGAAGGAAGTGCCTCCTTATTACGCGGAAAAAATGATTCCTCCCCATGACATCTGGGACCCACCAGATTTGGAGGCTGACTTGTGGGCCTACTAAGTTGACGCCTACGCAGGGCTTTGTCAACTTAGTCAACAAACCATTATAACAGCAGAGACCGTTGGATGTTCATCCAACGGCTGTGATGCTTCTTCAATCTCTCATCTTCTTGCTCCAGCCGCCCAAACCAGCGCCGACGGGACCGCCTGCTCCTGCCTCCCGTGGCCGGCTGTGCCGCCGCGCAGGCCTCACCGACCTATCCTACTCCCACCGCTGGCTAGGCCTTCCCTCTACTCACCCACATCCCCTGTTATTCTCCGGCGATGCCAGCCTCCCACCACAGCCGAACCAGTCAACCCTCGTACTCCCCTCCGCATGGGCATCCACTGTCGCGTCTTCCCCGGCTCCACGTCATTCCCTTCCTAGGCCTTGCCGTCGTCCACCGCCTTGGTGCTCTCGGCGTGGCATAGTCAACGTGGTCAATGAATGACAGCCATCGGAAGAGGACTGTACGCGGTGAGGCTGACAGCTGGACCCACCAGCTACATCTTCGCACGCAAGGAAGTGCCTCCTCCTTATTACGCGTAAAAAAATGATTCCTCCCCCTGGCAGTTGGGACCCACCTGCTATATCTTCGCACGCAAGGAAGTTGTAGGATCGAAAGTATGTCTAGAGGGGGGGTGATTAGACTACTTGACCAAATAAAACCTAACCTTTTCCCAAATTTTAGTTGTAGGCAGATTTTAGCAAAAGTACATGTCAAGCATCACCCTACACATGCAATTCTAAGAGTATAGCAGCGGAATGTAAGCAATTGCATATGTATGTAAAGGAGGGATTGGAGATTTCAAACGCAATGAAGACACGGTGGTTTTTGGCGTGGTTCCGATAGGTGGTGCTATCGTACGTCCACGTTGATGGAGACTTCAACCCACGAAGGGTAACGGCTACGCGAGTCCACGGAGGGCTCCACCCACGAAGGGTCCACGAAGAAGCAACCTTGTCTATTCCACCATGGCTTACATCCACGAAGGACTAGCCTCACTCGGGGTAGATCTTCACGAAGTAGGCGATCTCCTTGCCCTTACAAACTTCTTGGTTCAACTCCACATCAGGTTGGAGGCTCCCAAGTGACACCTAACCAATCTAGGAGACACCACTCTCCAAAAGGTAATAGACGGTGTGTTGTTGATGAACTCCTTGCTCTTGTGCTTCAAATGATAGTCTTCCCAGCACTCAAACACTCCTCACAGATTTGGCTATGGTGGAAGAAGAATTTGAGTGGAAAGCAACTTGGGAAAGGCTAGAGATCAAGGTTCAAATGGTAGGAATGGAATATCTTGATCTCAACACATGAGTAGGTGGTTCTCTCTCAGAAAATGAATGGTCGAAGTGTAGGCACGTTCTGATGGCTCTCCTTACTGAGAAGGATGGGGTGGAGGGGTATATATAGCCTCCACAAAAAATCCAACCGTTACACACTTTTGACCCAACTCGGTGGCACCGAAACAATCATCTCGGTAGCACCGAACTGTGTAAAAGATATGAACGTTAGGAATCTCGGTGGGACCAATACGGACAACTCAGATGGACCGAAGTGCAATGGCTTAGGGCAATCCTCATCTCGGTGGCACCGATTGCATCAACTCGGTAGGACTGAAGTGAAGCAATAAGGTAACAGAGAGTTGGCAAGCCATCTCGGTGAGACCGATATGCATAACTCGGTAGGACCGAAGTGAATGCAACCGATTACAGAGAGTTGGCAAGGCCATCTCGGTGGGACCGAGATCCATTTCGGTGGATCCGATTTGTTAGGGTTTGGCAGTGGCTAAGTCTTGGATGAACTCGGTGGGGCCGGATTGGAAATTTCGGTGGGGCCGAGTTGGACTTTAGGTTTAGGACATATTTGGGTAGAGAGAGTGGTTGAGGGTTTAGGAATACTGTCACTAAGCACTTGAGCAAAAAGACCATTAAGCAACACCTCATCCCCTTTTAATAGTATTGGCTTTCCTATGGACTCAATGTGATCTTGGATCACTAAACCAAAAATGTAGAGTCTTGATCTTTTGCCAATCCTTGTCCTTAGCATTTTGAGGGGTGCACTTCTCTAGTCCATGCCATGCCAATCATGAAACATCCTGAAATCTTAATCTTGAATGGACATTAGTTCAATGAGATATATGTTATGAATTACCAAAACCACCAAGGGAGCAAATATGCTTTCAATCTCCCCCTTTTTGGTAATTGATGACAACATATAGATCAAAGCTTCGATAGATGATTAAGTGAATGAAATACATCGTCGCTTTGAGAAGTATGTGATAAGCAAGAGCTCCCCCTAAATTTGTGCATTATTAAAAATTTGCGTTTGAATGCAAATGCACAATCGGTTAGGCTCATGGGTTACTCTTCCATGTCACATACATCTTGGTGGAGCGCGCAAAATGATATGGTTGGAAAGGTAAGCACGCATCACCAACATAAGGAATGATACATAAATGAATGAATGATCATACAGATAATGACAGAGATAAACATGGATCATCACAATAGGCATAGTATGATCAAACATCATGATAAGCGTAAACAGAATATCTCACAGACACTGTAGCAAGCACACACATAACAAAGTATCAACGAACAAGCAAACAAGTAGCAAAAGAACTCGAGAGAAAAACCAACGAAACACTCTCTCTCGAAGTCTATGATCTATACAAATTCTCCCCCTTTGGCAACAAGTACCAAAAAGTTCGAATCGTATAGCACTAGTCAGCTCTCTAGGCACGGTCCTCCGAAGCTCCTGAAGGCGATCTTCTGCTGGCGGCTCCAGTGTGCGTAGACGGCGTTGAGATAAGAGCGTCCGCGAATGCTTCCACTGATGACTGCTGGACTGGAGGAGTGGAGACCTGCTGTGGTACTGTGGCTGTGGCGGCTGGTGCAGATACTGTGGTCCGTGGATCCACTACTGGCACTGCAGCTGACCTGGCAGCCCTAGGCACTTGCTGAAACTGCTCTGTGGTCGGTCTCTCATCTTCACTGTCATCTGATCTGGCTTGCTTGACAACATCAACATCACCTTGCAGCTGTTCCACTGAAGTCTGAATCTCAGTCACCTTGACATCCAAATCATGAAATTTGGTCTCAATGATCCGCTCAAAACTAGTCTGGGTCTGGGTGAGGTTGGCCAAACTTCGTTCAATCCTCAGAGTGGCTTCAAGCAGATATTGCATTTGATCCTTTGGTGTCTTGAGATTCGCAATTGGAGCATTGGGAGCTGCTGCTTCCTGAGCTGCTTTAGCTTCTTGGGCTTTGCGGATTTCCTCTTGAGCTTGTGCAGAAGTGGGATGCGAAGAATCCATCACTATGACGTTGTCCTCAAACTCTGGACGGAGTGGCAAATGCTCTCGATCAAGAAGATACGTGCTGGTTCCAACCTTGGAATTTATCAACAACTGAATATGTGGAGCATAACCACACGATCTCTTCTGATCTGCTGCTGTCCTCTTGATAGTCTCAACTATCAGGCTCATCACCTTGAATTTCTGAGGAGTATCAAATAAGTGCAGCAAGAATAGAATTTGAGACAAGAAAGCATAGATAGCTAGAGAAGGTTCTTAGGCATTCTTGTACATCCACTTGGCCAGAAAAACCAAGACAATCAAAACAACAAATGGATGTCCTCGAATGATGAAAACATGCAAATCAACATGCTCACACAATAAGATAGCAAATGAAATATGTGTCAAACATGCACAACCAATTCTAGCATCTATCAAGCAATGGCGATGACTAGGTCATCTATATATGAGTATATTAACTTAGGAGCCAAATGAGAACATTTGATCATAGGTCATACTCATCGTTTAAGCACAAGTGGGGTTACCACTTTTACATAAAGCATTAATGTGTTCACACCATTAGAGTTGCTTTAGCTCAATTTTTAGAGCAAAGCTCCCCCTAGATGCGATATTCCCCCTTAGAGGGTTGAACTAACCTTGGGTTTTGTCGATGATGACTTCATGTAGATGTTGAAGTTGTGGATGCTCAATGTTGATGTAGACCATCAGAAGTTGGGAGCAATCCTTTGGAGTTTTGTGCTTTCAATACCTACATGGGTTAGTCCCACACAAGGAACATACAAGGATATCCATAGACATAGAGTGAAATACACATATGATGATGTCCATGAATGCATTGATTACCTTGTCCCTTGCCTTACTTACAAGAGGGGTTGTGACTCCATGAACTAGTGCAAAATATGGAAGTTGGTTGCACAAGTCCTTGCCATAAAGAATATGAGTGAAGTTTGTTGGCGGAGTCACCCTCAAAAACTCTCTAGTTCTTCTTCTTTTGGATCCACATCAACTTGATGGGAATCCTTGGAGTTGTAGTAGCACTTGATGAAGTAGAACTTGATGAAGTCTTGGGAACCCACTTGACCATGGCTTGAGGAGCTTCTTCAAATGAATCAATCTCTTCTTGAAGCTTGTCCTTGCCTTTTAGCTTGTGGTCTTGTGGTGGAAGGTCTTCTTGAGCTTGTGTTCCCTTGAAGGAAGTAGGGTCATACTTCTCTTGTTGAGGAACAAATTTCGTTTTGGGGTATTGACCTTCTTCCCACTCAACTCCATCGGCATTGAACTTTCGTTCAAAACCAACACCTTGGTTCTTCCGGTGCCTTCCTTGCTTGCGTACAATTTCTTCAAATTGTTTGCTCCCGGCAAGACTCTTGTAGACACCTTTTTCTATAATTCCTTTCAATAGCATATTTTCTTGCTCAAGTGTAACTTGGCTAAGAGAATCGTTAGTGGAATCAATAGAACTACTAGAAGCAACAACATTGGATTTAGCATTGTTATTGTTACTACTAGAGGTAGAACCATTTTTACCCTTGTTGCTAGTTTGCTTAGGTTTAACTTGTGGCATAAAGGTAGACAAGAGTAAACGTTTGGCAAGATATGAAGAACTCTTCTTTCGAAGATCGTCATTGATAGCTTTAAGAAACTCATGCTCTTGCTCTAAATTTAGCTTCTCGAAGCGTAGCTTGTCATGAGTTCTTAGAAGTTCTCTATGATCCTCTTGAGTTGTTTCATGAGCTAACTTAAGAGCATTTAGTTCTTTAGTTAGGCACTCAATCTCCTTCATAGCATTGTCACTCGTTTCCTCTTGACTATCATGATTACTAGCATTTTCATTATAGCTCACATCACTAGCCCTATCAACAAGTAAATCATCATCACCAAGCAAATCATCTTCATCACTATTAAAATCAAGATACTCGGGGTGTGATACCTTAGGGCATTTTGCCATGAAGCATCTTCCAATTCCTTCATTTGGTGAGTCAAATAGATCGTAGGAGTTGGATGACACAAGTGCAAATCCGGCAACACCTTCATCTTGACTATAGTCGGAGTTGGAGTGATAACTTCTCTCGGATTGGTTGTCGGAGTCGGAGCCGGAAACCCATTCACCAACATGAGCTTGATGTCTTCTTCTTGTGTAGCTCCTTGATGACTTGTCCTTCCTCTCCGAATCCTTACTTCTTCGAGAGCGTCTTCGTTCATAATAATCATCTCTACTCCTTCTCTCTTTATGAGGTGATTCATATCTTCTATGCCTTCCTCTTGGTGATTCGTCTCTTTTCTTGTAGGGAGCCGTACACTTATTTGAGTAGTGTCCGGGCTTTCCATAATTGTAACAATTACGGTCACGACTTGATGATCTTTTCTCAGTGTCTTGAGCTAGAGCTTCTTTCTTTCCCTTTATTCTTGTAGAACTTGTTGAACCTTTTCACCATTAGGCTTATCTCTTCATTGGATACTAGCTTGTCACTTGGAGTTGTTGAAGCATCGATTGAGGCTTTGTAAGCACCACTTGACTTGTTGTGCAACTCCTCTTTGTCCTTGAGCGACATTTCATGAGCAACGATCCTTCCAATGACTTCCGTGGGCTTGAGATCTTTGTAATTTGGCATCATTTGGATCAATGTGCATACGGTATCATATTTTCCATCCAAAGCTCTAAGTATCTTTTTGATGATGAATTTGTCGGTCATCTCTTCACTTCCTAAGCCGGCAATCTCATTTGTGATGAGAGCAAGCCTAGAGTACATCTCTGCGACTCCTTCACCATCCTTCATCTTGAACTTGTCAAGTTGGCTTTGAAGCACATCCAACTTAGATTCCTCGACGGACTCGGTACCCTCATGCATATCAACCAAAGTATCCCAAAATTCTTTTGCATTCTCGAGGCGGCTGATTTTGTTGAATTCCTCGGGACATAGACCGTTGAATAGAATGTCACAAGCTTGAGCATTGTATTGCAACATCTTCAATTCTTCCGGGGTTGCTTCACGATCCGGTTCCTTGCCATCCTCAAAGAAGTCACCTTGCAAGCCAACACGAACAACAGCCCAAACGGCAGGGTTATGACCAAGAATATGCATTTTCATCTTATGTTTCCAACTAGCAAAGTTTGTACCATCAAAATATGGACCTCTACGGTGATAGTTACCCTCACTAGACGCCATACTCTCCTAGGTTGTGAAACCAAGGCTATGATCACCAAAACTATGGAAATCAAGGCTTACGGAGACCAAAGCTCTGATACCACTTGTAGGATCGAAAGTATGTCTAGAGGGGGGGGGGTGATTAGACTACTTGACCAAATAAAACCTAACCTTTTCCCAAATTTTAGTTGTAGGCAGATTTTAGCAAAAGTACATGTCAAGCATCACCCTACACATGCAATTCTAAGAGTATAGCAGTGGAATGTAAGCAATTGCATATGTATGTAAAGGAGGGATTGGAGATTTCAAACGCAATGAAGACACGGTAGTTTTTGGCGTGGTTCCGATAGGTGGTGCTATCGTACGTCCACGTTGATGGAGACTTCAACCCACGAAGGGTAACGGTTGCGCGAGTCCACGGAGGGCTCCACCCACGAAGGGTCCACGAAGAAGCAACCTTGTCTATTCCACCATGGCTTACGTCCACGAAGGACTAGCCTCACTCGGGGTAGATCTTCACGAAGTAGGCGATCTCCTTGCCCTTACAAACTTCTTGGTTCAACTCCACATCAGGTTGGAGGCTCCCAAGTGACACCTAACCAATCTAGGAGACACCACTCTCCAAAAGGTAATAGACGGTGTGTTGTTGATAAACTCCTTGCTCTTGTGCTTCAAATGATAGTCTTCCCAGCACTCAAACACTCCTCACAGATTTGGCTATGGTGGAAGAAGAATTTGAGTGGAAAGCAACTTGGGAAAGGCTAGAGATCAAGGTTCAAATGGTAGGAATGGAATATCTTGATCTCAACACATGAGTAGGTGGTTCTCTCTCAGAAAATGAATGGTGGAAGTGTAGGCACGTTCTGATGGCTCTCCTTACTGAGAAGGATGGGGTGGAGGGGTATATATAGCCTCCACACAAAATCCAACCGTTACACACTTTTGACCCAACTCGGTGGCACCGAAACAATCATCTCGGTAGCACCGAACTGTGTAAAAGATATGAACGTTAGGAATCTCGGTGGGACCAATACGGACAACTCGGATGGACCGAAGTGCAATGGCTTAGGGCAATCCTCATCTCGGTGGCACCGATTGCATCAACTCAGTAGGACCGAAGTGAAGCAATAAGGCAACAGAGAGTTGGCAAGTCATCTCGGTGAGACCGATATGCATAACTTGGTAGGACCGAAGTGAATGCAACCGATTACAGAGAGTTGGCAAGGCCATCTCGGTGGGACCGAGATCCATTTCGGTGGATCCGATTTGTTAGGGTTTGGCAGTGGCTAAGTCTTGGATGAACTCGGTGGGGCCGGATTGGAAATTTCGGTGGGGCCGAGTTGGACTTTAGGTTTAGGACATATTTGGGTAGAGAGAGTGGTTGAGGGTTTAGGAATACTGTCACTAAGCACTTGAGCAAAAAGACCATTAAGCAACACCTCATCCCCTTTTAATAGTATTGGCTTTCCTATGGACTCAATGTGATCTTGGATCACTAAACCAAAAATGTAGAGTCTTGATCTTTTGCCAATCCTTGTCCTTAGCATTTTGAGGGGTCCACTTCTCTAGTCCATGCCATGCCAATCATTGAACATCCTGAAATCTTAATCTTGAATGGACATTAGTTCAATGAGATATATGTTGTTATGAATTACCAAAACCACCAAGGGAGTAAATGTGCTTTCAGAAGTGCCACTTATCCTCCCTGACAGCTGGGACCCACCCGGTCGAAGCGTACGTAGCGTTGTCTGTCTGGTCGCGAACGTGTACGTACATACCGGTCGATCGGTCTCATGAACCGTGGTCGTGTAAGGAGCGTCACATGTCGTAGTAGAGCCCCATATGTAGCAGTTTAGGCAGTCCCGTCTAAATTGAGTACATGTACGTACAACCACGCTGCAAAAAATACGGCCACGTACGTACATACGGGCGGGGTCTCTCACGCGTACTCACGCATACGTATGGCCAGGGCTCGTGTATATGGAGAGTCAACGTACGGCAGCAACGACCTCCTGTTCATCGGCAGCCAACCGGCTGGGTCGGAACGGAGAAACAACGTCGTGTTCATCGGGAGGCAACCGACTGGGTCGGAATGCGTCCTGTTCATCGGGAGCCAACCGGCTTGGACAGAACAGCCTAAACGGGTGCTGTTCATCGACTCGGGGTCTGGCATACCGCAAACCAGAGGAAACGACTTTCTGTTCGACCGCCTACAGTCGAAACGAGGTCCTGTTCATCGGGAGGGGTGTGGCGTACCGCAAAACGGAGGAAACGGACTTCTTTTCAACCGCCTACGGTCGAAACGGGGTCCTGTTGATCGGGAGGGGTTTGGCGTACCGTAAAACGGAGGAAACGGACTTCTCTTCGAGCGCCTACGGTCAAAACGGGGTCCTGTTCATCGGGAGGGGTGTGGCGTACTGCAAAACGGGACTCCACAGGCTACTGTTCATCCACCGTCGACTTTCTCTAGCCTCCACTGGCTACTGTTCATCCAGCCTCCACGGGGTCCTGTTCATCCACCCCCAACCGGCTGGGGTGTGGCGGCCTCCTCGGGGTGTTGTTCATCCAGCGGCAACCGCCTACTACCACGGGGTCATGTTCATCCAACCCCCATCGGCTGGATGTGGCGTACGAGCGGGCAGCAGCAACGGGAACTGTTCATCCACAGCCAACCAACCGGCTCGATCGATGCGTCTCAACTCGTCTCTGCGTGTATCGCGCGCGCGGCAGCAACAGACATTGTTCATCGAGAGGCAACCCAACCGGCTACGTCTCGCACGTACGGGGGCTCGATCGGCTTTAGTTAGCAGCGAAGGAATCGCTCAGGTTCAGTTAGCAGCGAAGGAATCGATCGGGTTCAGTTAGCAGCCAAAGAATCGCTCGGGTTCAGTTAGCAGCAAAAGAATCGCTCGGGTTCAGTTAGCAGCGAAGGGATCCATCGAGTTCAGTACGTAGTGCGAGGGATCGATCTCTCGGGTTCAGTACATAGTGCAAGGGCGAGATCGATCGCTCGGGTTCAGTAAGCAAACGCCTCGCTCGGGTTCAGGTAGCGAGCGCCTCACACACACGCGTGCGTACAAGAGAAACACACAAACCACACTGCATCGCTCGGCCCCGACCACCCACCGTAACCGGGAACTCCCCGAAATTTTCCTCGCCCTCACTTCTACCACAATTTTTTACGTCATGGACAACCCAAAGAATGTCATGCGGGGTGCGTCTCCGGCCCGCCCAGGACGAAAAGCCCATTTTCTGTCATAATTTTTTGTCATAGAAGTAGGAGCCCACCACATCTATGATGATACATGTTTTTGTCACAATTATCGTCATAGAAGTGTCACAACCATGACAGAAAAAGTTTTCGTTCCGGCCATAATGTCACGAATGTGTCTTTTTTTTGTAGTGGTGGACGTCCATATCGATCCCTATGAGCACACGAATGATATTCGAGTGAACCTTTGGTTATCATGTGATGTTCCCTTTGCTTCGCGATACTTTACAAAACCCGGGATGCGTCGTTATCCTCTTGAGTCATCACATGCTCACTATATCGAAATCCTCGTTACCGGTTTTGTTCTTCTTTCTTGTTATTGTGTTCCGGCATCCCCGTGACGTAGTCACCTGTGTCTGGCCAGACGATGATGGATGTCGTCACACCGAGAGGGCCCTAAGAATATCTCTCTATCGTCGGAGGAGCAAATCCCACTCTTGAGCTATCTAGTCCCTTGTCAAACTTTCCGATGAGCCTGTAAGTTGTCGTTATGATCACCGTGTTACAGGTGACGTTTGAGCAACCCCAAAGTCCACCGTACGGTAAGAAGTGACTATGATACTCTCATGGTCTAAGGAGCAAAATCACACGTTAACACTTCATGTTATTACAATTGATTACATACGATATTATCTCAATTCATAACAAACAAGTTTGGGTCGATTCAATATGATCGTTCTTCCAACGTCATAATCTCAATGTTGTTTTAGGACTATCGTTACACTTAACGATATCCTAAGATTCGGAAAAACGTGATCACCAACAACACCTGAGCTAGTCCTAGAGGCAAGATTAGGAACCTTTTATTTATCATTTATCGTTTCACACGTGCATGTGAGTTTTCCACTGAATCGCATATTTTAGGATCATAGCAGTTATAGCATGAAATATAAACACTTAATTATGAATATGGAAATATAATAATACAATATTATTGCCTCTAGGGCATATTTCCAATAGTTCCGGCATCCCCGTGACATAGTCACCTGTGTCTGGCCAGACGATGATGGATGCCGTCACACCGAGAGGGCCCTAAGAATATCTCTCCATCGTCGGAGGAGCAAATTCCACTCTCGAGCTATCTAGTCCCTTGTCAAACTTTCCGATGAACCTGTAAGTTGTCGTTATGATCACCGTGTTACAGATGACGTTTGAGCAACCCAAAGCTTATCGTACGGTAAGAAGTGACTACGATACTCTCATGGTCTAAGGAACTAAAACACATGTTAACACTCCGTGTTATAACAATTGACTTCACACGATATTATCTCAAAGTATAACAAACAAGTTTGGGTCGATTCAATATGACCGTTCTTCTAACGTCATACTCTCAATGTTGTTTTAGGACTATCGTTACACTTAACGATATCCTAAGATTCGGAAAACATGATCACTAACAACACTTGAGCTAGTATTAGAGGCAAGGCCAGGAACCTAATCTTTACCGTTTGTCATTCCACATGTGCATATGAGTTTTCTACTGAATCACATATTCCAGGATCATAGCAGTTATAGCATAGAATGTAAACTCTTTAATTATGAAAACGGAAATATAATAATAATATATTATTGCCTCTAGGGCGTATTTCCGACGTAAATTACCATGGAAAATGTTTGCAGATGCCATCCTCCCCAGCGAATGTTCACTAGTTACCAAGGAATTGCCACCCCCTATTTGTATTGTCCTTGAATATTATCATTGATATATATCCTTCCTGATTCTAAACTCTCTAGAAATGGGGAGCTTTGGCTGTTCTGACCTATATTCTCATGTGGTCCCCGCATGTCAGCCGATATGGAGTGGATGTTTTGCACGCGCTAATCTGCATTGTCCCTATGTCAATTGTTTGGGCCTTTTGTGCTTGCATGTGTGCTTGCTCTCTCGTAAGCTTGGTTGGGTAACCCCCAAGTATAAGGGTGAAGTAACCTAGCAATAAATATTTTTCTCAGTAGAGAACCAAGGTTTATCGAACCAGGAGGAGTTCTTCCAGCAAACAAAGTCACGGATACCTGCACACTAACACAATACAAATTTGCCCCCCAACACTTCAAGAAGGTTATCAAGCTTCTTGTCCTACTAGTTACAACATTAAATTGCACGGTAGGTAGGAATTGATAGATATATAGAATAAATAATATGGTACAACAAGGTAAAAAAAATTCTGGTGATGTTTTCAGTACAAGAAAATAGAACCCTAGGGCCATAGGTTCACTAGTGGCATCTCTCCGGGCAGACAAAAGTGTGGTGTGGTGAACAAATTAGAGTTGGGCAGCAATTAAATTGCAGTATTTATATTTATGATTACGATCATTCATGGTATAATCTTATATAGTCATTACGTCCGTGATATTTAGACCATTATCCAACTGCATCTACAACTAATACTCCACCCCAAGACCGCTATCCAGCAGGAATCTCGAAGTATTAAGTTAATGACAAACCGAGCATTGCAATGAGCATGGTGACATAATGTAGACAGTAAAACTATCATCCAAGTGTGATAAATAAACCATCATTTTATCCTTAGTGGCCACATTACAATACATGTTCGTTCCCTTTCTGTTACTCGGATGAATCACCACAAGATTGAACCCGCTACTATGCACCACTTCGTCTGATGAACTACCCATCAATCTTGGCCAAAGGCAAAAAAAATAGATCTGAGAGCATACACAAATACTTAATTATACACCAAAGAAACTTTAAAAGATTCAATACATTTCAATGAGCAATCTGATCATAAAGTGACAATTCATCATATCCCAACAAACACACCACCGATTACATCATATTGATCCCGATCATGTGAGGTAGCTCACGGAAACTTTGTATTGAATCACAAGGGAGAGAGGATGCCATCCAAGCTATTGTTATGGACCCTAAGGTCCTAAGGAAACTACTCACACATGGTCATGGGGGCAGCAAGGTTGATGAAGAAGCCTACGATGATGGATTCCCCTTTGGCAGGGTGCCGGAACAGGCCTCCAGATTGGATCTCCTCGGAATAGGAACTTGCGGTGGCGAAAAAAAATCAAAGAAAATTGGTACGGAAGGTTTCACGAAATATAGGATTTATAGGCGAAAGAATAGGCGTAAGGCAGTGCATAGGGGCCCACGCAGCCATGCCATGCGAGTGCCCCCCTAGTCGCACCACCAGGCCGCGTGGGGCCCCTGGCTGGCCCACCCCGTCGGGTCTCGACACATTATGGACTCCTCGTGCCGTGGAAAAAATCGTATTAAAACCTCAGGGTTTTTTGACCTACGTAGATATGGATTTTGTGAAAAGTCAAAAGCATGCATAAAACAACAACTAGCACTGGACACTAAATTAATAGGTTAGTCCAGAAAAATATTATAAATTGCTATAAAAAGTATTCAAAAGTGATAATATAATAGTATGAAACAATGAAAAAATATAGATACATTTGAGACGTATTAGCATCCACAAGCTTAATCCCTGCACGTCCTCGAGTAGGTAGATGATAGAACAAAGATAATTTTTTTTATGTGAAATGCCACTTAGCATAATCAAGAGTTGCTGCTCGGTCACGTACATTTGGAAACCATTTCTATACTTCTTTGAGCTTTCTCCTCTAGATTTCCAAAAGCAAAAAATAAATAAATGATAGCAATTTGATTTCTACCATACCGTGCAAGTATGTAAACATTCATTTGGGGTGAGCAAACCATACCAATTCTATGTTTGGTCAACTATAGTATATGCATCTGGTGAATTTGACTTATTTATTCTTCCTTCCAACATCTAGCGGATCCAAACATTTGTTGGTTCTTAATTTAATATCAAGAAAAAGATAAACATATCAAGGAGGCAGGAAGGGCTACAACCAACAACATTTCCTGAAAGTAAAATATATGGCTCCTCAAAAAACAAATGTAAAATACCCAACGGAGATATGAGGTTGGAAAAGGTGTATGTAATGTGTGGAAAAGATGGACCTGTTATAAGTATGCGAGAGTTTGTTTCCCTATGAAACCCTTCTGCAAAAACTCAAAAGTAAGCAATCACCATATCACTTCGTAGAAGGGCTAACTCATTTAAACAATTGAATATGTGCATAATCAATAGACTCCCAAAGGACCAAAAGCGCTGAGTGCATAATATTATTAAAAAAATAACACACATCTAGAACAAAGAAGAAGGAAAGACACATAATGATATGTATGTTATTACCATTCTTCCAGACATGAACAGAAGAGATCATATGTCAGATTCTAGATGATCCATAAAGGATTCATAATGCTAAAGATATTTCATTGTCGCCGGCAACAGTTCATTCGATCTTCAAATTCAAGTTAGGAGATGACGACACAATGCAGTAATGATCCAGTAGCAGAGCAAAGCAAGCAATGTAGATACGTCATGCCAAGGGCTTGTAGATGCATCCCACCACGAACGACGTGGGTCCAAGAATAAGGAAACTCCTAGTAATGATCTAGCAAAACACACAATATTAATGTATGAGTACAACTGCTCTTATCATCCAACAGGTAAGGACGAACGTATCCAAAAGAATCTGATGTGAACACCTATGTTGACATGCACATGACAAAGAAAAAAAAACTACACTGCTTATTTAAATTTTTGCCCTCGACCGATCTGCTCGTAGCCTGAGTAGGCAATGTCATGAAAAAAGAAAAAAAATATCACATCCAAGAAGTCATCTTCCCTGCACATGGATCAACATTGGTGGAGAAGAAACAAAGCCATGAATCAACATTGCAAGAGGAACACTCGGGCAATGAAACTGATGATGATCCCATACTGCTACCAAAATCCAAAATATATGCAAGTAACAAAAATTGGTAAGGTCTATGAGACAAACAAATGATACTGTAAATTACTCGGCCATTTCTAAAATTTGATTCAGTACCTACAATAATACTTCCCCGGTAGCCAGCGTTGAAGGTGGAGGAGTGCACGTCTTGTTGCATGGTGGTTTTTGGAAGCCATGGCTCCTTCCCCAACCTCTTGTTGTTACTCGCTCAGCTCCGTTGTCGGCCTTCGTGCCTGGATGGCCTCTTCCTCCCTGCAACCGGGTGCTGCGGGCTGCGTCCTCCTCCTGTGGCATGCCCTCCCACGACATCTGACGGCTTCTCCTCTGCCTGGTGTTGTCACTTCGATCTGAGTTCCACCCCGTTCACTCGAACGGCAGATGTCGACTAACAGTCAGATTCATGTCCCATATGGAAACAAAGAAAGCGGGAAGAGGATGGAAGCGGAGATGATGCCCTTAGATTGGGGAAAGACGAAGGGAGGGGAAGGGGAAGTGAGGGTGGATGAGAAGAGACGCATCGGTCAGGGAGGGGAAGCGAAGACCTACTCGTTCGGGCTTCCAAATTAATTGCGCGGCTCGGGAGCTCGAAGGAGAATAGGCATCAATTTGTGTAGGTGGATTGTGTCGATGTGCGGAGAAAAATGAAGATGAACTGGCGCAACAACAAGTGGGGGAGTTAATTTACGAGAAGAAATGGTTGTAGTGCCGCAGCCAAAACTCCGTTTATCTTCGAAGTGTGAACTCACGACACTCATTATAATGACATGGAAGCGAGGTGACATGTGTGGGGCACGTGTAGTGAGGTGGATAAGTTGTATGTCAAGATAATTTAGATAGTTGAAGTGAACTTCTTAGGTGTACTCCCTCCGTTTCTAAATATAAGACTTTTAGATATTTCAATATAGACTACATACGGATGTATATAGACGTATTTTAGAGTTTAGATTTACTCATTTTTGCTTCGTATGTTGTCCGTACTGGAATCTTTAAAAGTCTTATATTTAGGAATGTAGGAGTATAAGATTTGGAGCGAAGTTTAGCATCTCGGGATAAACTCTGTATTACGATGCGGCTGGAAACCGTTTTCGTCACGAGTCCAGCGATTCCTAGAGCCCCCAATATTCCAAAACATTACCGGACACGGCCACATATTTGCTTCACCGGCGGTGAAAGCGATCGATGATGATGAGGATAGGATGAAGGCCAGATATGATGAAGTCGTACCAAAAACCCGGTGGAAAGTCAGGACGGTACTGGCAAAACAAAATCGAGACTAGATCAATTATCGTGACTTTGCCCATCAAAAAAAAAATCGTGACTTTGTTTTATGGGCCTTCGAAAAAGGACCAACAGGTCAGAGAGCAGTCCGGTTCCACCGCGGGCCGGACCGACGCGCACAGAGTCTCGAATCGGTGTCCTCCTCGGAAAGCAATCCACGTCCACGAAGGCGACACCGCAAATAAGAACTCCACCCCTCTCCTCCCCCTTGGATCAACTTTTTCCCCAACCCGAACCCTCGACTGCAGCGACTCACAGCGGCGCAACCATGGTGCTCGAGGTCAGTACCGCCCGCCGGCCTCCCAGATCGCCTCCGCCAAGCTCCGACTCCTAGCGATTTCTCACCGTTTGTTGGTTTCCCCTCCTTTTGCAGTCGACGATGATCTGCATAGACAACTCGGAGTGGATGCGGAACGGCGACTACTCGCCGTCCCGCTTCCAGGCGCAGGCCGACGCCGTCAACCTCATCTGCGGCGCCAAGACCCAGGTACCGCGCCCCCTCCGATCCGATCGATCGATCGGGTTCCGTCTCGTTGTGTGTGAGTTAGGGTTTTGGGTTCCGGATCTGACTGCCTTTTCGCTGGACTCTTGCAGTCGAACCCGGAGAATACGGTGGGCGTCATGACGATGGCAGGCAAGGGCGTGCGCGTGCTTGTCACTCCCACCAGCGACCTCGGCAAGATCCTCGCCTGTATGCACGGTAAGCTCCCGTCAGTACCCTAATTTCCGGCGTTACCTAGTGCCTTATGCCGCGCAGAAGTTTAGGATTTCAATGTAACTGTGTAAGCTCGTCGGGCCTTTTGGATGGCGTTTGGTGACAGTACGACCCTTACTAGGCCTTTGTTTCACAAAATATGCTAGTAAAGTAGGAATTGTAGTTCTAATTGATATCCAACAATTCAATGCACAGGGCTGGAAGTTGGAGCTGAAGCAAACTTGGCCGCTGCTATTCAGGTTGCTCAGCTGGCGCTAAAGCATCGCCAGAATAAGAGGCAACAGCAGAGAATTATTGTTTTCATTGGAAGGTATGTTTAGCAAATGAGCAAGATAACATCTTAGGACCCTATTTTGTCTGAATTATAGCTAATTTTGTTGTCCTCATATCTCAGCCCTGTGACATACGACAAGAAGGTTTTGGAGACAATAGGGAAGAAGCTGAAGAAGAATAATGTTGCCCTTGACGTTGTTGATTTTGGTGAAACTGATGATGAAAAGCCTGAGAAACTGGAAGCGCTGATCGCTGCTGTGAACAGCAGTGATAGCAGCCACATCGTCCATGTCCCTCCGGGTGACCATGCCCTTTCTGATGTTCTTATAAGGTTACAAACTTTCTTTCATATCCTTAGGGCTCTAGGTTGATATGACGATGTACTTTGGTTGACAGCCTTATAACCCCTACCTGTTTCACAGCACTCCTATCTTTACTGGTGAAGAAGGTGGAAGTGGCTTTGCTGCTTCTGCAGCAGCTGCTGCAGCCACCGGAGCTACTGGATATGATTTTGGCGTGGACCCAAATGTGGATCCTGAGTTGGCACTTGCCCTACGGTTGTCTATGGAGGAAGAGCGTGCTAGGCAAGAGGCTATCGCGAAAAAGGCTGCAGAAGACAACAAGGATCATGCCTCAAGCTCTACTGATGCTATTATGGCTGAAGCGGAACTTACCTTAAATGCTCCTGCTGATGTTGACGCAGATCTACTGAAGGTATTTTCATCATCCAATGCCTAATTCCAAGTTGGAGTTTTCTGACCTTGAATACTATATCGTAATAAGCTAGATCTATTTTAGCTTCGCCATGCTTATAGACTTTCTAGTACAATATTTTATCTGCTAATAATGGTACTTCTGTATTTCCTAGTGATCTACATGGATAACACTATTGCGTAACTTTTTATAGAGAAGCAAAAAAAGTTGACTTGGTGTTTGTTTGTCATTGCACTCATAATGGTAACACATGTCCAAGTTTTGATTACACATCCCTGTAACAATATGCTTTGAGAATGAAGTATCGTTGATGCAACTTCTTACCTACTCCGTAGTTCTTTCTTGGTTTGTAACTACTATAGAACTAGGTTACAACTGTGAGTCACCCCAAAACAAAATGTAGCAATCATTTGGTTTGCTGATTAATCTTGTGGGTGGCATTTATGGATCTGTTTCAGCTATATCTTATTCTATCGATGTTTATTTGAGTAGTGATATCAGATTGCTAATATTGTAACCCACAGGATGATGATGATGCTCAGCTACTACAGCAAGCACTCGCTATGTCAATGGATGAGGGTGCTTCAGGAGCTGCAGCCGTGGCTGATGCTGCTATGGCAGAAGCTGCTGCAGATGACCAGGATTTGGCATTGGGTAGGTCCTTCTATTTCTTATGCCAATTTTGATTATTAAGTTGGAAGTTTATTTCATCAGATTTAGGAGAAGACAAATTACCAATCTCTAGTTTAGAGACATCAGCTTGTCCCATATTTATCCTTGTGTAGGAAAATATTTGCTTATAATGCAATTTCACTGAAACTCATAGACCACATCCTCTGCCTGGCTATTTGTTTGTTTGATGATCGCCAACCAAACTGTACCGAAAAGTTGCACCTGCGCTGAAAGAAAAGAGAAGAACAATTCTTTTGTGAAGAAGCCTTGAGGATTAGCATTAACTAACCTTAACAGTAGGCGCTCACGTAAAATATCAGCAAATATTCAAAAGATAAATTTCAGAGATTCTCGCTGGTGTCATATATCATAATTCCATCTTTAAAAATGTCCAAATATTTCATGTTGAATCTCCCCTGTCTCTTATGTTCATATGCATAATGTATAACTATGTCTTTTTCAGTTTTTCTTAGTAATTGTTATATGATGCAGACTTGCAAAAACTTTTGTCTTAGCCTCAGATTGAAATGTTTACATGTTCCGATGTGTATTTTTCTATGCTGTATGCAGCTCTTCAAATGTCTGTCCAGGACGCAGAGGCGGCTGGTCAATCTGATATGAGCAAAGTGTTTGAAGACAGATCATTTGTGACATCCATCCTTAATTCGGTAAGCCTTCTCATAGAAGTTAAAACTTAAAACCAGTGTCATGTAAACATGAATTAGCAGTTTCAGTTGCTTATAATTGGTTCCGCATTGCCTCTTATTTCAGCTTCCTGGTGTTGACCCCAATGATCCATCTGTGAAAGATCTACTGGCATCTTTGCATGGCCAAGGAGAGGTAAGAAACCTCTTTCCTATCCTTATGAGTTCCTTTTGTTCTTCTAGTCCAGTAATGCCATGATGTAACACAGTAACAGTGTTCTTGTCCTTTTTAACATCTCTGTTTACCTTTTATAAGGCTGTAACGTTCTACACTTATTATGGCATCACAGTTTTCAGTGCTAGAGTTGTACCCTCGCATTCGGTTCATGCCATCTTTCATTTTGTATGCTGAAAGGATCTAGTTCTTATGGGGACTGGCAAACAAAACTACCTCCAAAATTCAATAAATAAGTAACGAGTATATATTTGTATCTTGTCATTTTCAGACAAGGGAGAATGCTGAACTTGTTAAAGAGTACAGCCACATAGTCATGCCCATAAAAATGGTCTGGAGTGCAATTTCACCGCAATATTTATTAAGCAGCTTAGTAGTAAAAATGGTCTGGAGTGCAATTTCACCGCAATATTTATTAAGCAGCTTAGTAGTAAAATATTGGTTAGTTGATAGATTTATTATAAGCAATGTGATTTATGTAGCAATCACAATTTCTTTCCCATGCATCTATATCTTTTATTGTTTTCTGCACAATCTTTACCAAGTCTGACCAACATTTGTCTGGCAGCAGGAGGAGAAGAAAGATAAGGAGGACAAGCCAGACAAGCCTGAAGATGGGAAGAACTAAAGTCCCTTTGTTGCTTCATGTAAGACTCCAGTATGGTGAATCTTTTATCCATTGTTGAAATGAACACGTTGCATAGACTTGTCTTCCTTTGTTTGTTCATGTATAAGATCAAGAACACAGCAGCATTGTTGTTAGGAAGATGTAGTTGGATGCTAAAAACAATCTGATCTAGGCTTATAAATCTACAATGTATCCAACAGGATGAAAAGTACTGGGAGCTGTTATTTTTATTTGTTCTTCGAACTACATCAGGCAATGAATATATATTTTCTCAACTTGCAGGCGCATGAAGAAGTGAAGAAGGTTGCCTGCATTAGCTGCTTTTACACTCTGGGCTTTGAATTTACTTAATCCTCTTGTAACTGCGTTTATGATAACTCAAATGCCGAGAGAACTTGTATTATGTCTGCTCTCACCAACGCTCCTCCATGTATGTCAAAGTGATTACATGTTGCAAATTCATTTGTATGCTTTATGTCTGTGTTGAAGGTGAAACGCATACATTTCCAGCGTGTAGCGAGCATCGTTGAAGTAGGGCATTGTGTATTCACTACTAGTCGTCCCGGTTAGTAGCGTGGGACATGTTAGCTTAGAGCATCTACAACCTCAGTGTTTGTATGTCCGCGTCCAGTCTCGTCTGCAAACCATCGAATCCCTCTATCAAATCTGTAAAATCTGAATGTTAGAAATTAAATCCAGTAGGATTGACATGATTTTATCTTAAGCCCAGTCATTAGATCAGCTAATTACTTAGATAAGAGAAGTAGAGTAGGATCTTACCACCAATGGAAGTAGCCATTGGTGTAGGCGATGCGAAGTCCCGTGCCTGCTCGATGCAGGCTCGGTGTAGATGCTCGCCGCAGGTAGCGGCGTCCCTTCGGGCGCCAGCGGCACTGCCCCGACACCGGGGCAGAGGTAGGAGAAGGCCTTCCTGTCGCATAGCGCTCCCCCAGATCGGGGTTTAGGGATGTAGGAGGGCAGAGTAGACGCAAGTGAACAGGTCAGATCGTGAGTGGCCAGCTGCCCCCCTCTTTATATGTGGCGCTGGCGATCAGGGGACCTAAACCACGTTGGTTTGGGTCGTCCCCGATCAGGGCGCGTTAGTTGGGGTCGAGGGGTTACGTACGTTGGTTTGTGACCTCCTCCCCTTAACGTAACTTATTCCTGTTTTATCGTTTTGGCCCATTGGGCCTTTAGATCAATACCAACATTCTCCTCCTTGATCGTTAGGCTCAATAACTTTTGTCCATTCTCCATAGGAATTATATACCAGAGTAAGGTGTTACAACAGCCGATGAAAAGCTGAACCTCAATACTCATAGCACACATCCTATTTGGAAAAGGAAACATTTTACTTATTGAGAGTGGTTTATATTAGCGGTCCCATAATTCCAGAATCAAGAGGCTTCCAATAATCCCATGCCGGCTACATGCTCACGAAATATATTGGGTGGTAAGCCTTTAGTGAGCGGATCCGCAAGCATACGTGTCATACTGATATGCTTAACATTAATAGTTTGGTCCTGGATTCTATGTTAAACAACACGATACTTTAGGTCAATGTGCTTGGCAGCAGCACTTGACTTGTTGTTATTCGCATAGAAAACTGCGGGTTCATTATCGCAGTACAATGTGAGTGGTTTGGAAATGCTGTCAACCACTTTAAGTCCGGGAAGGAAATTCTTTAGCCATACAACCTGCCCAGTGGCCTCAAAACATGCTAGATATTCTGCCATCATCGTAGATGAGGCAACTATAGTTTGCTTGGAGCTTTTCCAGGATATGGCTCCTCCAGCGAGTGTGAATATATAACCTGACGTGGATTTCTTACTATCCACACACCCGGCGAGATCAGAGTCTGAGTAACCAATAACTTCTAGGTTATCGGACTTTCTATATGTAAGCATGAAATTTTTAGTACCTTGCATATAACGCAAGACTTTCTTTGCGGCCTTCCAGTGGTCCGGTCCTGGATTAGATTGAAATCTGCCAAGCATCCCGGTTACAAAAGCTAAGTCAGGGCGTGTACATACTTGAGCATACATGATGCTTCCGACAGCTGAAGCATAAGGAACCGACTTCATCTGATCAGTTTCATTTTGGTTCCTCGGACATTGGAATGTCCCAAACTTATCACCCTTGATGTAACACCCCCAGAATCACACTACAGTGATCTCCCTCTAATAGTGGCCATGTCATCATGATCACTATGCCATCTGACACTTGTCCAAAAATCAAAGCCAAATTCAAATTCAATTTGCATGTCAAATATTTACTTTTTCTGTCATGCAATCAAAATAGTTCAACTTATGGAAAATATTCCCTAAATATTTGTCATGTTAAAACCAACCTCACCAAAATTCCCAAAATGCCCCTGGATTTTAATTTAGAGGTCCAGCAGCATTTATTTTGGCCTCTTCAATTTCTAAAAATGCTTAACCTTTTCCATTTGCCTTGGAACTTTTTGTGCAGGCCCAGTACACTGCCAACTAGTTGCGTGCCAAGTTTCAGTTGTAACAAAATTCATTTGGCGCCAAAATAAAATGCAAACAGGAGCTATTCTTTTGTTTACAGAAAAATAAAAGAAGAAACCTCCTGTGCACTCCGGCCCAGCAAGGCACAGCGCCGGCCCAGCCCACTTCTCCCCCTCCCCTGTCGTCTTCCCCACCTGCTCCTCCCCACCGTGTCACCCTGCCCGCGTCCTGCGCCGCCGCGCCGTCCTCAGCTCGCCACGGCGCCGGGGCAGGTGAGCCAAGGGGATAAGGCCTACCCCTGTACCCTCTGGCTCCACCTCCCCCTTCCTCACGCCCTCTCCATCGCCCTTCTTCTCCCTTTCCCCTCGGCCAGGCGCGTCGCCGCCGCGCCGTCGGTTCCGCCATGGCCACTGGCCTCCCCATGGCCAGCCAAGGCGCCCAGGAGGACCGCCGCCGTCATCCTCCTCGTCTACAAGGACCCGCCCGAGCTCGGACGCCCTCGAGCTGCCGCATTTCGTCGAGATTCGCCGACAGCCTCCGCCGCTCACCGCCGGTCGTTCCGCGCCACCCCGACCATCTCCGGCTTCCCAGAGCGCGCCTCCGCACCCGAGGTGAGCACCGCCACTTTCCCGCATATCCCCGAGCTCGGACTCGAGCTCGAGCATGCCCGCCGTCGCGCCCGTAGCTCTGGCCGCCGCCGCGCGCTCGGTTCCGGCGAGCGTATTCCACCCCGCGGCCTCCCGTCTGTCCCAACGGACGCGCGCGAGTGTCCGCTTCGCAAAGAGCCCACCCATGCGTGCTCCCGTCGCCGGAAACGGCCGGGCAAGCAGCGCCGCCGTGTCGGGTCATCGCCGGCGTGACCCTGTCGACGTGGCGTCGTTAGCCGCTAACCCTCCCCTCTAATCCCCACTGACTGCTGGGCCCCAGGCCGCTAACTAAATAGTTTAGGATTTAATTAAACTCTGTTTTAAAAAATGACTCAATGACATGCGGGCCCCACCTACACTGTTCACTTTTGACTGGTCCACGGTCAATGCTGACTAGACAGTTGACCATAGCCCCACCTGTCTGTTTGACTGGTCAAAAATTGACCTAGTGAATGCTGACTGGGTTGCTGACTAGGCAGCCCTGGCCCACTGTCAGCCCCATAACACACTGCTGGGTGCACTGCACCGGGTGCACCCAGCCCTTTTCTGGTAAATTTTCGAATTAAAATAATCCCAGTGATTTTCAGAAAATGCTTAAAACTTCAGAAATTCGTAGAAAATAATCCGTAGCTCGGATGGAAAAGTTTTCTACATGAAAGTTGCTCAGAAAAATCCCACGAATCCGATCATGCCATCTGTTTTCATGTCGGGACCCTCTACGTAGGAGAACCCGCAACTTTTCATCTATTTCCGATAGATGAATAGTGCATACATACCGGTTAATAATTCCAACTTAAATCCTAAAATAACAACGGTTTAGAGATGCATTAGGTCACCCCTGCACCACATTTTAGCATGTCATGATCTGTGTTGCTTTGTATGCTGTGTATTTATCTGTTTCTTCCCCCTCTTCTCTCCGGTAGATTCCGGCACCGACATAGCCCCTGAGGACTACTTCATCACCGACAACTCTTCTTTTGCCGCAGAGCTTCCAGGCAAGCAAACCCCCTTGAACATGCCTATATCACCTATTCTTTCTCCCTCCCGCTTGCATTAGAATTTGCTACTGCTTTTGATTGATCCTATTCTGATGCATAGCCTGTTTTTGTAAACTACTATTGACACCTTACCTGCTATCCTAAATGCTTAGTATAGGTTGGCAGTAAACCATCTGTGGCCCCTCCACCTTGTCCTAGTTGCCCCGCTTCGTTACCAGTGCCCCGTTCGATGTGATCGACGGGCCGAGACCAGCACATCACCACACACACCCCTAAGTTGCTCGACTCTGTAGAGCTAACATCGAGTGCCGAGGGTGATACCTCTTATCTCACTCCCGATGTTGCCTCTGTAGTATAGTAGTCGATCGTGGGTTAACGAGGGTGATTCCTCTTTCACCACCTCCGATGAAGCTTCTGTCGTGCAACCCCGCAAGTGTGAATCCAACGAGGGTGATTCCTCCGGGTTCACCTTGACGGATACATCGAGTGGGAATCCAACGAGGGTGATTCCTCGGATCCCATCTTGATGTTATGGACACACGGTTACCTGGGTTTTACTACAGTTACTTGATAAAGACGGGTCGACCCTGAGGGGTACCCGTGAGAGATGTGGAGTCGGGTTGACCATGAGGGTACCCGCGAGATGATTACGTGGCACGATCGGGCATTCTTGGCCCTTGCCGTAAGTCCACGAGACGGGGCGACGGGGCCACATGTTTCGTGGATCTCTGCTCGTTTCCGCGAGCTCCCAATGCACTTAACGGATTTGGGTATTTGGTCTGAGTTGGCCAATGGCCTATACGCACTACCACCACGCGGGATAATGGTTTAATGGGGCCCTCTGCACCGTATGTATCAGCCGAAAGCTCTGTCAGACGTCCAGTTCAGCATTGCGGCACGGCCTGGTCGGCGCCCCAGAGGAGGTGGCCTGGATCGCCCTGCTCGCAACGACCCGGAGTGCGAAGGGCGATGGGCCCAGGACCCCTGAGCACTTAGGATGTAGACCGGCGGGGACCTCTCTGCTGAGCTCTAGGTAGGGTTGCGGTGTGTCGATCAGCCGAGGCCGGGCATGACCCAGGAAAGTGTGTCCGGCCAGATTTAATCGAGCGTGTTGGGTAACAGTAGTGCACCCCTGCAGGGAAGATTATCTATTCGAATAGCCGTGTCTACGGTAACAGGACGCTCAGTAAAGTATCCCGATCTACTACTTGAACTGGTTACATGTTAATTAATTGTAAGCTCCGGGATCGCTTTCTCGCAGGGAGTCGAGGAAGGATCTCTAGGCTTTGCTGCAACAAACTTGTTACTTTATGATATGTTGCTAATCTGCACTCTTCTAATGTTGCAAGACGCTGAAGATGCTAGTCTTCGATAGGCTAGGCCTTTCCCTCTATTCTGGCATTTCTGCAGTTCAGTCCCCTTATACAGCCCTTCTTTGATACCGATGCATAAATAGAATAGTTCTGATGTAAGTCTTGCGAGTACTTTGGATGAGTACTCACGGTTGCTTTGATTCCCTTTTTCCCCCATACCCATTTGCTGCGACCAGATGATGGAGCCCCGGAGTCAGCTGCCCCAGTCGACGACTACTACTACCCCTCTGGTGGAGCCTACTACTACGTGGAGACCGCCGACGACCAGGAGTAGTTAGGAGGCTCCCAGGCAGGAGGCCTGCGCCTTTTCGATCATTGTCGTTGTTTTGCCTCGCCTTCTTAAGGCTTATCCTTTTTATCTTTTATGTCTGTACTCAGATATCTAATGCTTTCGCTGATGCTTGTATGACTCAAGCTTATGTATTCGAGCCCTCGAGGCCCCTGGCTTGTAATAATAAGCTTGTATTATTTTATTTTGTGTTTATAGTTGTGTTGTGATATCTTCAAGTGAGTCTCTAGGCTTGATCGTGTGCATTTGCGTGTATGATTAGCGCACGGTCGGGCCGGGGGCGTCACACTTGACTATGGGGGCAGGTGAGGAAGAGCACTTGTGCATATTGAATTTCTTTAGTACTCTCTCAAAGTATGCCTTTTGCGATAGTCCTAATGTTCCTTTGGACCTATCTCGATGAATCTCAATGCCAAGGACATACGAGGCTTCACCGAGATCCTTCATGTCAAATTTTGAGGACAAAAATCTCTTGGTCTCATGCAACATATCTTTATCGCTGCAAGCCAATAGAATATCGTCCACATATAGGACTAAAATTGTGAACCTACTGCCTTTGAATTTAACATATATGCTGTTGTCCACTTCATTTTCTATAAAACCAAAAGTTCTAAAAATCTCGTCGAACTTGAGGTACCACTGCCTTGAAGCTTGCCTCAAGCCATATATGGATTTCTTTAAACGACATGCCATATGTTCTTTTCCTTCCACGACAAAACCTTCAGGTTGAGTCATGTAAACTTCTTCTTTTAAGTCACCATTCAAAAATGCCGTCTTGGCATCCATTTGATGCAGCTCCAAATCATAATGAGCTACAAGTGCCATGACAATTCTGAAAGAATCTTTGGTTGACACAGGCGAGAAGGTCTCCTTGTAATCGATCCCTTCTCTCTGTGTAAAACCTTTTGCTACAAGTCTCGCTTTGATCTTCTCACAGGCTCATTAGTATGTGCATTTCTTCTTGCCCGAGAAGGTTGAGGATCAATATTGGGTTGAGGATCATCATTTGGCTGAGGATCTTCATTATGCTGAGGCTCCTCGTCGGATTGAGGATCCACTTCAGGTTCGGGATCACCAGTAGGTGTCTCGTACATATTAGTCACAGGGATAAAGTTCTCTTGGATAGTCGGGGATGGAACATACACCCGCTTCTCCTCAAGATCAATCGCCCTAACCTCAGTGACTTCATTATACTCAAAAAACACCGCTTGCCTGGTTTCCACAAACTTGGTGGTATGACCTGGGCAATAAAAGCGGTATCCTTTTCCTCTATGAGGATACCCAATGAAAAAACAACTGAGTGTCTTTGGGTCCAACTTCTTAATATGTGGATTGAATACTTTAGCTCCAGCTGGGCAGCCCCACACACGCAAGTAATTCAAGCTCGGTTTCTTTCCCGCCCACATCTCATAAGGTGTGCTCGGTGCTGACTTAGTTGGAGCAAGATTCAGGATGTGTGCAGCTGTTTTCAATGCCCAGTCATTAGACCATTGTTAGAAATTAAATCCAGTAGGATTGACATGATTTGATCTTAAGCCCAGTCATTAGATCACCTAATTACTTAGATCAGAGAAGTAGAGTAGGATCTTACCACCAATGGAAGCAGCCATTGGTGTCGGCGATGCGAAGTCCCGTGCCTGCTCGATGCAGGCTTGATGCAGGCTCGGTGTAGATGCTCGCTGCAGGTAGCGGCGTCCCTCCGGGCACCAGCGGCATTGCCCCGGCACCGGGGCAGAGGTAGGAGAAGGCCTTCCCGTCGCACAGTGCTCCCCCAGATCGGATTAGGGTTTAGGGATGTAGGAGGGCAGAGTAGACGCACGTGAACAGGTCAGATCGTGCGTGGCCAGCTGCCCCCCTCTTTATATGTGGCGCTGGCGATCAGGGGACCTAAATCACGTTGGTTTGGGTCGCCCCCGATCAGGGCGCGTTAGTTGGGGTCGAGGGGTTACGTACGTTGGTTCGTGACCTCCTTCCCTTAACGTAACTTATTCCTGTTTTATTGTTTTGGCCCATTGGGCCTTTAGATCAATACCAACACCGAATTGAGGAGATCCGTGCCTGAACGTCCACGTGCTCTAATCCTCTGAGCCACAGCTCAACTGTCTCCATAGCGCTCGAAGGCTCGAAGAGAACATACGGGTCGAGTCGGAGCTGGACTCGTTGGATGTGGCACCGGTCTCCTCTTCTTTGGTGGCAGGCCAGCGTGGGCATGGACGGCCCGGGTTTGCTTCACCTGCCTGGGCTCATCCACACACGGATATCATGCACGACCTTGTCGTCCACAGGCTACAACGCGGCGCAGTGCGACCCGGCCTCCATGGCGGGGCCTCGGACTCGGAGCCCGACATTGATGGGACAAGCACAGGGGTTGCTCGCCCGCTGTCGGTGGATTCGGCTCCAGAGTGAACACGCGCCTTGAGCCAGCCAGATGACTATCTCCTCGTTCGTGTTCGTGCAGGGGACGGGGTCCTAGTCGACGGATCCGGAGTTGCCAAACTCAGACCCGTTGCCCCACCATGTCAAAAATGGTCGACGATCACCGGAGGAGCTGGACAGAGCAGACTGGAAGTGGAATGAAATGGCAAATATGGCTAGGATTTGGTCAGGGGTACAAATATGGACATGATATATGTGGGGTCGAAGTGGGACGGTCTGACATGGTGGACGCGTTCGGACATCCCAAATCCATCCAATATATGGGCTAGGTTTTAGTGGTGTCAGACAACCCAGACATTTGGGCTGGCTTTGGGGAATTTGAGTAGGTGATTTTTTTTATCGGACTGTTCTAAACGTTTATAAATAGTTTGAGGGGTCGGATTGTAGACGTCCTTAGCAGACGGGTACATTTTCTAGCGTATCCAGGGCCTATGATCCGGCAATATTCCAGTGACATCCCTCCTTTGTGGTTTAATACTAAAACTTTAATAATACGAATTCAGTAGTACAATTTGTCATATTAAGTAGTACTCCCTTCGTTTTAAAATAAATGTCTCAACTTTAGTATAATTTGTACTCCCTCGATCCATATTATTTGTCGCGGCTTTAGTATGTTTTCTTGTATAGTTCCACCGATTCATTGACGCTTCACATCGCCATTTCCAACCCCAATCCATGCACGAACTGACGCGTCCGCGCCTAATTACAACACTGCATTTGGACGCTAACCACACGAAGCCAACCGGGTGCTTCTCCGGCCTTCCCGTCCTTTGATTCCTGTTAGACAAGCCCCCAAAGCGTCCGCTAGCGACTCTCCGTAGGCAATCAAGTTAGGACCCTCTAGCCGGTGCCCCCCCTTTGGCCAGCAAACGGGTACAGCACTGATAGGAGACCCTCGTCGCGTTTCTCTTGTTCTTCTCCTTCGACTGCAGACCGACGGCGAGACGATGATCCATCGCTTTCCGGCTCCTTTTCCAGCCAGCGGTGGTGGCGGTGGCGTCCTTTCCGTTCGTCGTCGGCGGCGCCGGCTCGCGCGTGCAGAACCGGCGAGCGTGTCGCGCACTCGCGCCCATGAAGGTGAGATTTTCTTGGCCCATGAGCGAGGTACAGGTCGGACGATAAGCTGTCAGTGTTTGGCCGAGTCTCCTCGTCGGCAAGTGTCGTTCCTCGCGTTGATCCGATCCCATCTGGTCTCCCCGTCACCCGAGTCCTTCTGTCCAGATACTTTGTGCAGACGCAATACCGCAACCTTGTCGATTTGTATTTGACCTGCGCATCAGATGTCTCTGTCGTCCTTCTGTCATCGGGGGCCCTACCGCTGCACGTCTGCATTTTGTTAGGGGACGCGGCGTTCTGATCGCGTCCAGATAATAAGTGCGCGCCGTGGTTCAGTCGTTGACGCAACTAAAATGATTATTTATTATTATGCATTATAAAATCAATTGAATCGTGGGCACAAGTCAGAGGAGAAATTGAGAGAAGAAGAAAAGAATTACGTACAGCTTCAAAAAAAGAAGAATTACGTACAAGTAAAGTAATGCTACGAGATAATGAGATATTGCTGGGTTAAATTGATTTTAAATCTGAAAATCGTAACCGACAAAAATGTGCCCTTATTTCAGTTTGAGAAACCACGATTCCATCTTTTACCCGCGTGATCTTCGGTGATTCGCAGATTCACATTGACGTAAAATCAACTGGAACAAAAGGAAACATCGACAATGGAGAGCCGCCTACTGGCCTACAGCCCGATGGCTCATGAGTGAACACTCGCGCACGTCAAAGCGCCAAAAGGTAATTACTCGGAATAGCAAAGCAGGCTCATCATTTTTAGCTATACCTACCTGACTCTACTGGCTCTACTTGAAGATAAGCACTAATCTAGTAAAAAGACTGGCTTCCTTTAACGAGATTCGTGCTTATCTTCAAAGGAAAATGAAAAATGGGGCTCCATTTAGTTGGCGCAATCTGCATTTACGCAAACGGATTTTCTAGGATCCACGCAAATGAAGCTCTGCATTTGGCCGATCATGCGTACTCTGTGCATTGAGTATTGTTTGGCCCGCGCCTTAACTATCTCTTCCCCGCCAGAAAGTAGCAGTGCCCACCGGCGACCATGTGGCAGTACCACCACTGCACCTCATAAATCGCTCATCAATCTGTTGGTTGAAATGCAGCCCCGCACGGCCGGTACGCGACCGCGAGCAGCTTTCAATTTCGCGCCAGCGGGTCTCCTCGTCCCAACCAGAAATAATAACAAAAGAGAAAAAAAAGGGCTCTGCCCTGCGCACCAGCAACTGTCTGGGAAGAGGTCACCGACGCACACGTGAAATCCTCACGGAAAAAGCATACAGGAGCCCCCGTCCCTAGTCGCCACCGCTTTCTCTTCTTTTCTCGCGGCAAATGGCGAATGGGTTCTCCTCTTTTACCTTTGCTCTCTTCTTCCCTTGGAAGCAAAGAGGGTGGGGGGAATGGGCACGCACGGGTCATGACGAGCGCGTAGATGCTAGGCGGAGCGTGCGGTAGCTTCTTCCATGCCCCACGGTCGCGTACGCCGGTGACCAGTGCGAATCTTGGTGCAAGATCGTCTTGCCGACGGCATCATCACATTCACAGCCAATTCACCATGACGATGATTGCACGCCAGTGCGTGCTACTGCTCCTCGCTGTGGCGTGTCACATCTTGGTTAACGGGTGAATGTAAAAGGCGCTCTTATTGGATAGGAACTGATGATTAACGACGGACATTTCGGTGGAGCAATCTAGGCAGACTGTTATCTTGAATGGATATTCATTCACTTGTTCAGATATCTATCTAGTGCAAAGTAACAACAATTCCATATCTGTAAAAGGAGATAATTCTTCTGTATCATAAAAAAAAATTTCTTTCGAGAGAAATGGACAGGCAACACAGCACAAGGAAGGCATGTGTAGGAGGGATGCCCGTACCCCCAGTTGCGTCCTCGCTTTTCCATTTTATAAAAGGAGGAGAATGGAATTTTGGGCTGCTTGCCACACTTCTTTTGTATAAAGCCGACCCACCCCGCCTCACCTAATTGTCAAGAGACACGAGGACCAAACCCACACCCATACAAGGCCAAGGGGCAGGCAAGGGGCACCCTCCTCAAGGCTCAAGCAACCAACGCAGCACCCTTCCCTTCACCGATCCTTCCTTCCGTTCCTCGTCCTCACCGGCGACGATCTGCAGCCATGGCAATGGCTTACAAGATGGTAAGGATCCAGGCCTTTACCGCTGCTGCTTTCCTTCACATGTCTGGGGGGCAATTTACGATGTTTATGATTTTGCGGCGGGTGGTGACAGGCGACGGAAGGGATGAACATCAAGGAGGAGTGCAAGCGGTGGTTCACCGAGATGAAGTGGAAGAAGGTGCACCGCTTCGTGGTCTACAAGATCGACGAGCGGACGCGCGCCGTGCTGGTGGACAAGGTGGGCGGCCCCGGGGAGGGGTACGAGGAGCTCGTCGCCGCGCTGCCCACAGACGACTGCCGCTACGCCGTCTTCGACTTCGACTTCGTCTCCGTCGACAACTGCCAGAAGAGCAAGATCTTCTTCATCGCATGGTAATTCACTTCGATCCCTTAAGTTCACTCCCTTCTTCTCCTTTATTTACCGTCAAATGGAGTAAATCATGGCGGTTGATCTTGATTATTAGCCATACTGATTATGAATTATTGATGCGGATACTGCGATGCTGGACAATATCTACTTGTTCTTGGTTCTGGCGGCTAAGCATTCCTTGCTGGCTGCACACTGTATCTATTATAAACAGCTTTGATTGTCCGAACCGTAAGGGTCAAGTTTTTTGCCTGTCAGCGCAACTGCTGTTTGGAAGATATGCAAGTCATTCATAAACTACGGCAGCTGCCAACAAGAAACTAGCTAAGAAACCAAATCCTCTTTGGCCCTCTGCACTATATAACACACTAACGCCAAGTTGATGGTAATTACATGACGTAAGTGCAAATTAAATCAAGCAATTGACCATAGTCCTACCAACTACCAAACAAAATCGCAATCAAGCAATCACACATTGCATCGTCATTGAAACAGAAGCCCAGATTAAAATTAAGATAAGATGGGGGGCATCTCCTCACAATATGCTCACACCAGACGACCAAGGTGCATCGAGAAATCGACAGGAAATCTGCAGACCAAACGGCCCGCATCCTTATCACAAAGGAGGAACACCGAACACGCATCAAACTTTTTCCATTTTCCACAAGAGTTGTTTGTCTGGCCCATATCCCCGCTGCCTTGTCAAACTCAAACGCAGGTCTGGTCGAGATCATGACGGGGGCCAAACTTTCTTGGCAGGGCCATCATCATGCTTCTCTTTCTTGCTTGCTTTGTCCTTGCCGCGGCATCTTTGTTACTGGTGTCTTTAGTACTCTTCCCTGCATTATTTTTCTCTTAACCTCCAGCTAGGGCGGGCTCTTTAATCAGATCAGATCTGGGCTGTATCCATCTGTTGTGCAGATCTGTCTGTCCTTGTATATTAGATTTATCGGCCCCTCATCGAAAGCAGGCACCGTCCATACCGATCAATAACCACGGTTTTACGATTGACTTTTGAGTCAACATTCATTGGCTTACCGTGCGCAGTTTGATCAATCAGTTCCTCCTCCTTGGATTATCTTGTCGAAAGCAAGCACGATTAAAGCACCTGACAGCAGAACTGGCTATTTAAGTACCGTTGGGTTAGCAAGCCTGTCCAGTGTCCACCAGCAGCCAGTCTCCTTTTGTTAAAGCGCTTTGGCTTTGTTCGATGGCAACAGCTGCTGGTGCATCGGCCTCACACGAGTGCATACAAGATGGTTTCGTCATAATTCAGTGGAATTAGGTTGCAGCAACAGGCAGTGGGTTGGGTCGATGGATTGATGATTTGTTGCTTTGTTTTTCTCTTCAGGTCACCGGCGGCGTCGAGGATAAGGGCCAAGATTCTGTACGCGACGTCGAAGCAAGGCCTGCGGCGGGTGCTGGAGGGGGTCCACTACGAGGTGCAGGCCACCGAGCCCTCCGAGATGGGCTTCGACGTCATCAGAGAGCGCGCACAATGAGCGAGCTGCTGCCGAGAGTGAGTTTTATGTCTGCGCGACGATCGCCGCTGTACTATAATCGGACGGATGCTGATTGGGGCTGGCTGGTTGGTGTGCTCTGCTAGCAGCCTCGCTCGATGCGATCTGACGAGGGTTTGGGCTTTGATTTAGAAATTATCCGTGGTTTGAGATGTGCCGTACGTACGTGTGATGTATAGCAGGAGCTGAGAGAGTGGCAGCGGATTAATGAAACGTCCCATCTCTGCGTGCGACGTGGAAATTCCACTGATGCTGATGATGCCCCGACTTCGTTTGCTATTGTGCTTCAACCGTTCTTCAAGATACTACTACGGTTGATTGTCTCTTTGTCTGGAGAAATTATTCCAGGCGTTCTTCACCTCTGTTACGCCCAACTCAAAGCAGAATTTGTAAGGACACGGGAGACTCTTCAGATTTTGTAAGGAACCAGAAGGAGCTGCGCCGCTTTTCCATTACAGCGTGTATTTTTCATGCGCTTTGCTGCGCCAAATCTAAAACTAGTGTGGTTGGGGCGCGGCCCTGCCGCGCCTCTGGGTGGAATCGGTGCGGTGCCAGGTTGCAAGCGCCCCTTTGGCTGCATTTTTCTCTATTTGCTACCACACATGCATATATAACTGAGGACCTTGTTAATCAATGATCATAAAGCAGGTCGAATACCTCAAGAGTAGTAATCCAAATCATTAGAGCTGAAAGCAGGTTCAATTTGGAGAAGTAGCAATCAATTGTATAGCTGGTTAAACTATGTATTACACATATGCTAAATGGTTCAAAATGAAGGGGACACAGTTTTGATAATGGCATACTTTCTGTCCAAAAGTGGAGGTACAGTTCCTCACAGGGTAAGGTTGAGTTAACGGCTCTGACAGGCGGCGGCGGTCGTTGACGATCTGTCTACGGGCGGTGAATGACGACTTCTATTAATAAAATATAAATGACATTGGCCATGACCCGACAACGCACTCCACAACGAGCTTGGCGAGGAAGAGGTTGTCAATGAAAAGGTGCTCCCTAAGCCCTTAAAACTGCAGCAACCAGAGGAGCAGCGGCGATCAGGCCTCCATCTCAAGTGTCTGAAAATAACATGAACGGAAGCCAAATGAGTTCACACTACTTGATGTTCCACAAGTGTTAGCAACAACCAAAAGAAAAATTGGCCTATAACTTGACTAAACATCTAGAAAGAAGCATTTCATCCACATCTGAAACTTAAGAAAGATCTACTGACCAAGGCCAATAGCTTCTGATCCTTTCATTATAAAAAACAATAGGCATTCTCAAAAAAAAAACAAAAAAAAAAACAATAGGCATTTTTTAGACAATAGAAGTGCTGGTTGCTGCTAAGTAATATGCACCTTTTTTAAGATGCACACTCCAACGTGTTGGACTATGCTTATTGGTTATCGAGATAGAACAATGTTGGCTTATCATGAACCAACCAGGGATAGCTAGAAAAGATGCCAAGATCATGAGCTTGCTGTGTGTACATATGAGAGAGATGGTACCTTCATGAGCTAGCTGAGCGACCCAGGCCTCTCCTGAGAAGGATTGAGCCAGGCTTCTCTGCTGCGCGCGCACACTAATCCATTTAGGTAATACACAATGCCAGGTTTGGGAGCGGCATGCCTTGCCTTCTTCAGTGGTGCACCTCTTGAGTGTTCATGTGTGCACCTATCTTGCTTATGGCATGTACCTTGTAGTTACTGAACAGGGGGTAGCCGAAACAAATAATGTTGAGTATCTTGTCAGCTTGGTCACATGGCTTGGGTGGTAGATGTACACGGGAAGCTTGATGATCCCGAAATGACCTTGAGCCAGCCATGAAAAGATGAGTTTGTGAGTAAAAATAATATGAAGATGCAGTATGTACACATATGGTCATTGCCTCTGATTCAGAATCTTAGATCAAAGATAGCGAAAGTTAACATGGATATGCATGCAATTCCAAGGGGGCAGAGTAGACAGAGCATTTAATCTTTATCTTTACTATTTGATCTATCACTATCTGTTACACTAATTTGCAGTACTATGTAAACCCAGCGGTTCAGGCAGCCAAGAGTGTGAGAGACTGAGAATAGCGACAAATGAACCCACTTTGCTTCATCAAGTTAGCACAGTCATATCCAATGAAATGCAAAGTATCAAATAAATAATAGTGATTCCTGGATGCCACTTTCACAGCTGATCTAGGGAAAGTAATAAGCAACGGTATATTGAAAAACATTTCAGGCAACCATTACATCTCATAAAAACAACAAAATTAATTGGTCAACCGACCTTAATGAAATACATCTTGTGTAATATCTAAAAGCCAAATAACAAGTAGCGCTTGCCCAATCTCTCCGAGAACGAATAACTATCTAGAGAGGTGTTTGTGAAAATAATTCCTAAAGGCAAGTATCTTTGATGGCTAATATAATCTGGGCATTGTTTGTTGCGCTAAATTACAATTTTTCTTGACAATATCATGATGTTACAACAATATCCAATGAACTATATATAGATCATTTTGTTAAGTCAACCTTGCCATACAACAACAGCAAGGACCTAAGCGGGGGAGGTATTCACCTGGGCTTGTAGCGTCGGTGGAGTCGAGTGTGCCAAGACATCTGGGGCACCTAGTCCCTGGTCCAAGTCTGACCAGGACTGCTAGCGAACTCCCAAAGGCCTGGAGATTATTTGTGAGGATCAAAAGTAAGAAATATATCCATCAGTAAAAGGCCAACGGCTTCCTCCTATGCAGTATTACACCATTATTACTATTTGTCGGAAAGGTCTAGAGTTATGGTAAATATCTCATGTCTTCTATTCTCATGTAAATAAGAATTACTGTGACCTTGAACCTTAGGCATATTGATAATTCAACTCTTGGTTTTCTGCTTCTGAGTATATCTACTTGTATGTCTTTATTTGTTAAAATAAAATCAAGCTGATTATTTATTGATCATTAACTAATATCTCACATAGAGATACTATGTATTGTTGCCAAAATCTTATTTTAAATACAACCAAGATTAACAAAAATAAATCTCAACTTACTTCTGGTGGAAACACTCTTCTCTAATTGATCATTCCTTGAGACAGTGATCCGCTCAACATATCACAAGTCGATATGCAACCACATAAGTCAAGCATCGGCATAAAAACAACAGGAGGAATGAAATGTTTGATATTTCAAACAGAGAGCAATCAGTACTACAGATCCGTTGCTAACCAGCCTTCCAATGCATGCATATTTGTATAACACTGTCTGCACCATTTATGCTTTTCACGATCCATCATTGCTGCAACACATACGCTGCTAAGCCAGATCCAACTAAATATATAATACATGTATCTGTTTGAAGTGTCACTATTGACAATAAAAATAGACTCTATATGAACCAGCAAAAAGGTACTATTTGGCTAGTTCGGCAGAATTTTATCATGTGGTTCTAATAACATATTGTAGCTTATTGAGATCATATTTGCATAAACAGGGCTAACACACAAGAGTTCAACATATGGAAGTAGACCAATTCACACAGAACTCATGTAAACTCTTTTTTCTAGGGTACCAGTCTACTCTTTTGTTAGCACTCTATTCAACTGTGTATGTATTAGAATTGCCCATAATAATTCCCGTAGCATTTGGCACTAATGCTTTATAAGGGCATTTGGGCTTAGGGACATATATATAAAAAATTCAATTCAAAACTAAGAAATCTCACAGCTCTGTACTCCATCTTAGTGACAAAAGAAGTGTTTAAAACATTTGATAATGCAACACCCCTTACATGATAAATCAATTAAATTAAGAGAGATCAGTAGAATTATACCTTCTCCATTCCCTTGATCAAAAAGTATCCACCAGGATAAAAAAGGCAGTCACTTTCCCTGAGTTCATGCAACCAACATAAATTTGAATTAACCATAACTGAAAGGCGACCAATAGACACCAGATGGGTTTCATCCAAGAACTCTCTTGTGACCAAAAAGATCATTCTCTGTTTTAGACTTGTCACTTTTCTCCATAGAATAAATCTGTTAACAGTTTAGAGCAAGTCAGTAATTGGTTGACTCAGTGACTACAACACCTAAGTGCACAAATATGAGTACCCGATATTGATGAGGTAACTTCAAAATGCATACACCATGAGAAATCTTAGCACATAGTTTACATAAGTAAATTAACATATCAACACAACAGTTCAATAGGATCAAGCGCATAAAAAATTAGCACACATCAGCGACATATACAACTATGTAGCTAATCTGGGAACATCAAGCAGCCATTTGTTCCTCGCTGCTCCATTTCATGTTGTGTCAATGGACTTGATTCTTCTACAAATAGAAAGACATGAAGAATAAGAAAAATCATGTACTGATACGTCTCCAACGTATCTATAATTTTTGATTGTTCCATGCTATTATAGTATCAATCTTGGATGTTTTTATATGCAATTATATATCATTTTTTGGGACTAACCTATTAACCTAGTGCCCAGTGCCAGTTGCTGTTTTCTGCTTGTTTTTGGCTTTTCAGAGAAGCAGTACCAAATGAAGTCCAAATGCCACGAAACTTTTTGAAGATTTTATTCTGGACAAAAGAAACCTTGGAAGCTTGGAGGAGGCCAGAAGCCTCACGGAGGCTTCACAAGGCAACAGGGCGCGCCCCGGGGGGGGGGGGGCGTGTTGCCTTGTGGGGCCCACGTGACTCCGTTTGACCTAATTCCACTTCTATAAATTCACAAATATTGGGAAACCATTAGAGAGCCAGAAGAGAAAACCTTTCCGCCGCCGCAAGCCTCTGTTCTTCCGCGATCCCATCTGGAGGCCTTTTTCGGTACTCTGCCAGAGGGGGAATCGATCACGGAGGGCTTCTACATCAACCTTGCTGCCCTTCCGATGATGTGTGAGTACTTTACCACAGACCTACAGGTCCATAGCTAGTAGCTAGATGGCTTCTTCTCTCTCTCTTTGATTTTCAATACAATGTTCTCCTCGATGATCTTGGAGTTCTATCCGATGTAATCTTCTTTTGCGGTGTGTTTGTTGGGATCCGATGAATTGTGAGTTTATGATCAGATTATTCATGAGAAATATTTGAGTCTTCTCTGAACTCTTTTATGTATGATTGTTATAGCTTTGTATTTCTCTCCGATCTATCGATTTGGTTTGGCCTACTAGATTGATTTATCTTGCAATGGGAGAGGTGCTTTGTGATGGGTTCAATCTTGCGGTGCTCAATCCCAGTGACAGAAGGGGACATGACACGTATTTGTATTGTTGCTATTAAGGATAAAAAGATGGGGTTTATTCATATTGCTTGAATTTGCTTCTCTACATCATGTCATCTTGCTTAAGGAGTTACTCTGTTTTTATTAACTTAATACTCTAGATGCATGCTGGATAGCGGTCGATGAGTGGAGTAATAGTAGTAGATGCATGTAGGAGTCGGTCTACTTGTCTCGGACGTGATGCCTATATACATGATCATTGCCATGAATCTGTCATAATTATTTGCTTTTCTATCAATTGCCCAACAGTAATTTGTTTACCCACCGTATGTTTCTGTGCTCGAGAGAGAAGCCTCTAGTGAAAACTATGGCCCCCGGGTCTATCTTTATCATATACAAAACCTAAAAATACCTTGCTGCAATTTATTTACTTTTATTTTAATTAGTGTTTTAGTTTATCTATTTACCTCGATAAGATTTAATCCTTGCAAATAACCGCTAAGAGGATTGACAACCCTCTTATTTGCGTTGGGTGCAAGCGTTTGCTCTTGTGTGTGCAGGTGCGCTTAACGGAATTTTGCTTGGTTCTCCTACTGGATTGATAACCTTGGTTCTTAACTGAGGGAAATACTTATCTCTACTGTACTGCATTATCCTCTCCTCTTCGGGGAAATACCAACGCAGACTACAAGTAGCAGGAAGAATTTCTGGCGTCGTTGCCGGGGAGACATCATCAAAATTACCAAGTACCTTCGCACAAATTATCATTCACTTGCATTTACCTTATTTGCCTTTTATTTGCATTTGCCTCTCTTTTTCATCTCCCCCACTTCTAATTTTTTTTTACAAAAACACAAAAAAAATATCATTTGCTTGTTGCTAGTTTGCTTGCTTGCTTCACCATTATGGCTAGTTCTTCGCTTGTTACTACTACCCCTGAAAATGAAGTACTTAATTTTAAACAAAAGGGAGGAGAGAATTTAAAAGATGCTTGGTATAGGATTTGCGATGCTCAAAATAGATCAACTCGTAAGCAAACCACTACCGTTTTTCTTCGAAATTTTTATGTGGGAATCACTACTTGGTATAGATTTGTTCTTGACACTATCACCGGAGGGAATTTCTTGATGTGTCCCACTTTGGATGCTTTCAATGCTATGGGAAATTTAGTGGGTTCACCCCCTATCATTATTAATGAAACGGCATTGACTTTGGAGCATGTTATGCAAAGGTTAGAAGCTATAGAAAATAAAATGCCTAGTATCGAACATCTTAAAAATTTAGATAAAAAGGTCCACAATCATATTAATCAATTTGGTTCCAAGGTGGGGATTGCTCTGAAAACTTTAAAGGAAAAGGAACCAATAATTAACGAAAGAATAGACCAAAGCTCCGCTAGAATTGATAAGCTAGAAGAAATTATCAACAACTTGGGTTCCGCTTTTTCCTCCACTAAAAACATTGATAGGACTCCTCCAAATAAAAATTGCAAGTTTATATATGTTCTTAAGGTCAAGGGTGCTACTTCTAGTAAAGGGAGCGAGGACCTTAACATGATTAGCGTGCACCCCAATTTCATTGATATAATTAAGGAACCTATCCATAAAAATAAGATTCTTGATTTTATGCCTAGAAGCGTGATGATGAGAAACTCCTATGTTAAATCTACTAGAAAAAATAGATGTATGATTGAGGAGTTGGAAACCAAGGATGACAACACTTGAAACTATGCATTATGCCCAGCTAGGGGCATAAAACAATAACGCTTGTTGGGAGGCAACCCAATGAATAAAATAAATTTTTGCTTTTACCTACTATTTTTGAGTGTTTGCATAATTATAGCTTCTGTTATGATTGTGTTTTTATGTTTTAATTAGTGTTTGTGCCAAGTAATGCCTTTGGGATGATTTGGAAGATAGCATAATTGATGCTGTTTGGAAAACAGAAAGTTTTGCGTCCAGTGCTGGAATTTTAATTCTGTACTGGAGCGTCAGAAAAATATGAAATTATTACACAGTATTGGTATATGAATTGTCCATGTTGTCCTAAGTTTTCAGAATTTTTGGAGTTACAGAAGTATGGATTTTAAATAGATCTTTACAGACTGTTCTGTTTTAGGCAGATTCTGTTTTTGTTGCATAGTTTGCTTATTTTGATGAATCTATGGATCGTATCGGGGGGTACGAGTCATGGAAAAGTTGGAGTACAGTAGAATTATGCCAATATTAAATATTAATCAATTTACTACAGTACCTAAAGTTAAAGATTTGTTTGTTATACTAACGGATCTCACGAGGTTTCTGTTGAGTTTTGTGTGCTGAAGTTTTCAAGTTTTGGGTGAGACTACGATGGATAAAGGAATAAGGAGCGGCAAGAGCCTAAGCTTGGGGATGCCCAAGGCACCCCAAGGTAATATTCAAGGAAGACTCAAGCGTCTAAGCTTGGGGATGCCCCGGATGGCATCCCCTCTTTCGTCTACAATCTATCGGTAACTCACTTGGAGCTATATTTTTATTCATCACATGATATGTGTTTTACTTGGAGCGTCTTGTGCTATAGTTTGTTTGCTTTTGTTTACTTTTTAGTTTGTCACAATCATCTTTGCTGAACACACCTTTTTGAGAGGGACACACATTATTCGTGATTTGTTAGAATACTCTTTGTGCTTCACTTATCTCTTTTGAGCTAGGCAGTTGCTCTAGTGCTTCATTTATATCTTTTAGAGCATGGCAGTGGTTATATTTAAAAAAAATAGTTGCACTCTCATGCTTCACTTATATCTTTTTGAGAGTCTAATAAATAGCAATGGTAATATGCACAGGTTATGAATTTGGTCCTGATATGATAGGTATTCAAGAGGGATATAATAAAAACTTTCATGTAGATCACTGAATATGATAAATTTGATTCCTTGCAATAGTTTTGCGATATTAAGATGGTAATATGGGGGAGGTATTAGTAAATAATTGTGGTTTAGTAAGAATAATTGTGTTAAGGTTTGTGATTCCCGAAGCATGCACGTATGATCTGTCGTTATGCTAAGAAGTTGGAGCATGATTTATTATTGATTGTCTACCTTATGAGTGGCGGTCGGGGACGAGCGATGGACCTTGTCCGACCAATCTATCCTTCTAGGGGCATGCGTAGTAGTACTTTGCTTTGAGGGCTAATAAACTTTCGCAATAAGTATGTGAGTTCTTTATGACTAATGTGAGTCCATGGATTATACGCACTCTCACCCTTCCGCAATTTGCTAGCCTCTTCGGTACCGTGCATTGCCCTTTCTCACATCGAGAGCTGGTGCAAACTTCGCCGGTGCATCCAAACCCCGTGATATGATATGCTCTATCACACATAAGCCTCCTTATATCTTCCTCAAAACAGCCACCATACCTACCTATCATGGCATTTCCATAGCCATTCCGAGATATATTGCCATGCAACTTCCACCGTTCCGTTTTTATGACATACATCATCATTGTCATATTGCTTTGCATGATCATATAGCTGACATAGTATTTGTGGCTCAGCCACCGTTCATCATTGCTATACATGTCACACTAGCATCATTGCACATCCTGGTACACTGCCAGAGGCATTCATATAGAGTCATATTTTGTTCTAGTATCGAGTTGTAATATTGAGTTGTAAGTAAATAAAGGTGTGATGATCATCATTATTAGAGCATTGTCCCAGTGAGGTAAGAATGATGGAGACTAATGAGTCCTCGAAAAAGTGGGGATGAGGTCCATGAGATTGTTCTAAAAAAAACAGAGAGAAAAAAAGAGGAAAAAAAGGGCAAAAAAGAGCCATACAAAAAAATGAGAGAAAAAGAGAGAAGGGGCAATGTTACTATCTTTTTACACACTTGTGCTTCAGAGTAGCACCATGTTTTTCATATAGAGAGTCTCCTATTTCGTCACTTTCATATACTAGTGGGAATTTTTCATTATAGAACTTGGCTTGTATATTCCTATGACGGGCTTCCTCAAATGCCCGAGGTATTCATGAGCAAGCAAGTTGGATGCACACCCACTTAGTTTTCATGTTGAGCTTTCATACACTTATAGCTCTTAGTGCATCCGTTGCATGTGAAAGTGCAAGTGTCACTTAAATTATATTTTGGTGTGATGACAATGTGGTTAGTGGAACTAATATCGGTTGCTATAGTTTATCTCAGGATATTGGTTTCAAGTTGTCTCTGATGGAGGTATACGACTCCCCATTTCAAAAAGATCAAAGGCGTGGTTTACCGGTGTCGGTGTAAAAACCAGCAGACCTCGGGGTAGGGGGTCCCGAGCTGCGGATCTCGGATCGAGGGTAACAGAGACAAAGGGAGACAATGTTTTACCCAGGTTCGGGCCCTCTTGATGGAGGTAAAACCCTACGTCATGCTTCTGTTTATATTAATGGAGGTGTATCGAGTACAGAGTTGATCTACCTCGAGATCGTAATATGTGTCTAACTACTATAGCTAGGTGTTCGATGTTTCGCTCATCCCCCCCGCGGGCTAAACCCTATGGCTTATATACACGCCAGGGAGGGTATCTAGGGTTACAAGGTCGGTATCTTGGAGTAAGGCGGCTGGAATAATCTTGGAGTATACTGCAAGTCTTCGGTAGAGGTAGTCTTGATCACGTCTCCCATCTGCGGCTTCCGGAGTCCATCTTGATCACGTACGGGGGCATACCGGCCCATCCGAAGAGACAGGCCGGCTAGGTTGGCACCCCCTAATCCAGGACACCGTCAGTAGCCCCTGAACTGGTCTTCGATGCCGAGGTCAACGGCCTTCACTTCCCGGAGTCTTGGCTCGATAGACAAATTCCCATGCTTTATTCCCCGACCAAATTTAAAGACTTCGGTCAACCCTTAGAATTCCGTTGGGGCCCGATTTCAGATTTCAAGAATCGTGCGGCCTAGACGGCTGAGCCTCCTTTATGGAGAAAACGTCAAAACGTCAGCCCCCTCTGCCCTTATTTACCAGACGCGTAACCCCTGCTGGTGACAGTTCACATTTGCCACCACAGCAAAAAAATCCCCTCCCCTCTCCGGCTCAAGAGCCCGAACAATGGCGAGCGGCGAAGGATCATCAAAGCGTCCTCATGGCCCTGATAGGGGAGACTGGGGGAGCCGTTCCGTCGCGCGCCTCCAATTGGAGCGCTTGGCGACGCAAGGGTACCTGCCTGATGCGGATCTAGCCGCTACCCGTCCTGGACTGACGTCCATTGATGGTCAAGCCCATGCCGAAAATTTCCCCATGCCACGAGGAGATGAGCGGGTATGCTTCGTGCCTTTCCTCCTTCGTGGCTTAGGGTTCCCAATACACCCCTTCCTCCGTGGTCTGCTGGAGTTTTACGGGATGCAATTACACCACCTCTCCCCGAATTCGATACTGCATATTGCGGGGTTTGTTGTGCTCTGCGAGTTACATCTCGGCTGTCAAGCACACTTCGGATTGTGGCGGAAGTATTTCTGTGTCGTGCCCCGCTCTTCGGCAGACAAGCTATTCGAGGTTGGAGGAGCCGAAGTCTGCCGAATTGACAAGACCAACTACCCAACGGGGACACCTCGGGAGGAAACCGATTACTGGCCTTCCGAGTGGTTTTACATCACCGACGTCCTGTTGTATGACCCAGTCCGGCCAGGCCTTCCGCCCTTCTCATTGGACCCACCGCGGAAGCGTTAGAGCTGGAGGCCGCTGAGTTTGACTCAAGAGGAGGGCGAAGCCGTGACTAGGCTAGCAGCCAAGGTGAAGTCCCTATCAAGCGCTGGCCTGACCATCATTGACGTGATGGCGGTTGCTCTAGACCAAAGAATCCAACCTCTCCGGCAGCGTCAGCACTTATTGTGCGATTACAATGGGTCCGAAGACGCCTCTCGGTCCATCAAAGGGGCTTTTATGGACCAAATAACCCTCGGAGCCGTACTAGCCAGCATATACGAAGGGTCGGCCGAGGAGTTTGCCAAGCGCCGGTTCCAAGACGGGTTGTCATACTACAACCCTGCCGACATAGTAAGTGTTTACTTCGGGCTTTATTCATTTTACCTCGGGGATCCTCAACATTAATCCGTTTCACATCGGTTAAACAGAGGTGGAGACGTTGGCTTGAAGGAGTAAGCAGTCCGGCCCCCGAGCCGGAGTTGCACAGCCGCGCCGAAGACCCTCTTCATCACGAGGACGAAGATCTAGGATTGATTTATGAAGGGAGGAGTTTCTTCCTGGAGAGCCTTGATGGCTCGAAAGTAGCGGTCGTCCCTGACATGCCGGGGACGAGGCCAGCCTCATCGGTAACTCTCCCTTCCTCTAAACGAAAGAGAGTCCCTCATCCCCCGTCTCCAGTCTTCTGACTCCTCCTCCAAAGGGGCGGCGCTCCCAACGCCTACGCAGAGCAGCAGTTCCACCGGAAAGGGCCCAGCCAGAAGCGCGAGAAGCTCCGGTCGAGGGCACGGGAACAGGCGAAAGTGCTCCATCCGTCACTAGGTATTTCCTAGGTCGATATTTTCAGAAAAGACACTTCGGATTCTAACATCCCTAATTGTTTGCAGATAGCCTCCATCCGCTAATGTACATGTGGAGGCCGAGAAAAGCGCGTCTCCGCCCAAGGAAACAAAGGTCCGAAATACTGCAAGGGTGGACCCCAGATCCACCCAGCCCGAAGACTCGGCAACGTCGGCCACTCCGTCCGAAATCCAATGTGCCGCGAATTATCGTCGGCGAAAGGCTTCTTTAAACAATCCGGCGTTTTCGGACAGGGAGCTTAATGCGCTCAGTGCGGTAGACGCGTACCTCGAGGCGACCCGAGGTGCCTTTGACGAGGCGCTGGATATCCTGTCGCAAGGGCTGCGGGTAAGGTCTTTGAAAGACAAGTATAACTACCGAGTATGGTAGTAGCCCCTAAGGCTTGATACGAGCCCCTGGGGTCGAATCAAGACTTGAATGTTAACCCGCAAACTTTGCTATAACAGGAGGCTCGCTTAAGGAACGAGCAATTGACCTCGGCTGTAGACCAAACAAGGGTGCAGCTTGACGCGGCGTTAACCGAGGTCTTGCAGGTGAAGAAATTCACCGGAGAGGCGCACGGTAAGTGCGTGTTTGTTAAAGTAAGTAATGTCCGAAGAGTAGAGCTGACGCCAGGATTGCTTGTAGCAGCGGAAGCCCTGGGCCATCTCGAAAGAGACCTGAAGCGGGCCCGCGACGATCTGGCGTATGCTGAAGCGCAACGCCAGGCGAATCAACAGGTGGTTACTCAGAGAGCGGGTAGCGTGAATACGCTTAGGGCTGAGAATGCTCGCCAAGCCCAGGAGATTGAGAGCTTAAAGGATCGCCTAGCTGTTGCAGAAGCAAAGAATCGATGCACGGACGACATGATTTATGGTAAGTTATAAGTCGCGACAGACATGTGTTATTCGGTTAATCCGATAGATTTGTCATGCGAAATGTTATTGATGACAGCTAGCTTGACTGGTCTTCCTCCGGAGTCTCGGGGCTCGTCGTACGAAGACATGAGCATCCGTTTATCCGAGGTGCACGAAGGAGCGCGGAAAGCGATGAAGGACGTTCACCAGGCTTTATGGCCCGAGGTGTTACCAGTTCCCGAGGACATGGCCGTGCTGGCCGAACAGTTAAAGAGAGCATGGCGCCAGATCCAAGCGTGGAAAGTGTCATCTTGTTGAGAAGGGGCAAGGGAGGCCTGGGCCATGGTGAAGACCCACTATACCGGTCTGAAGACGACGGAATTGGCAGAGGTGGGACCCATGGGGCCTGGTGGGGAAGAAATTCCTACCAGTCAAGCATATGACAGTGTAATGCCTGCGGCACGCCTCTCGCAAAAGGATTGTTCGTTAGATATCCTGATAGACGGGCTCGGCCGTGCATGAACAGTATTGTATGACTTTATGTACCGAAGTATACTATGTCAATTTGTGTCCGTCCATTGATCCAAACTCTGTCAGCCAGCCATCGGCTTCTCCCTTCCCGAATAAATTCCAGGGACTGTCCCCTACTACTGGCCGAGGTCATCGGGCCAGATGCTTCGGGTGACCAGGCAATCGGGCTGTCCGGCTCGAAGGACAAGAGGGTAACGGAAGGTTATGTTATATTACTTTTTAACGTAAGAACATCTTCCGAGAAAAATAGTTCATCCAACGGTTCCTTTTCTCGGGTGTTGTGTCGAACACGCCCGTCCAGAGACGAATGACCTCGGGGGTAAAGCCCCTGGTCGGGGTTTGAAAAGACCCATGCCACGGTAGTCCTATGTCATAGCCGACCAATCCACATTGTAAGAACGCTAGCTTTCGGCTTTGTCCGTCTGAGGTACTACATCGGTTGGCCCGTGAGTAACAATCACAGCGGTGCTCCCTTTGCCCTCTAGCCGAAATATCGAGAACGTAGAGGGCAAGCACAGGAGCTGGGCAACCCAGCTTGGCCAAATCTTAAAGTGGATCGATGCATATATTGGCGTGAAAGACAATAGTTCATAAGGGGCAGAATAGCTTATGTTTTGAAAAGAACATGCGGGATGGTTCTCGGGGTCACTAAATGACTGTCCGAGGTAAAGGACAAAAGGGGAGAAGAAGAAAAAAGAAAAATGCACAAGGTATTTACACGAACCGTATGCTTTAGTTTCATGCATAGAAACGTCGGAGTAGCGCCGCGTTCCACGGATGGGGCTCCAGTCGTCCATCTTCTGGGTCTCGGATTCGATAAGCTCCTCCGACGAGTACTTGGTCAATGACAAACGGTCCGTCCCATCTAGGGGAGAGCTTGTGTTTTTGCTTTTCGGGGTGTAATCTCATTACGAGGTCCCCGACACTAAATTCTTTGGCGCGAACCTCTCTAGCGTGGTAGCGCCGTGCCTGTTGTTGATAAATAGATGATCTAGCCCGTGCGACATTGCGCTCTTCATCGAGAGCGTCTAGGGCGTCTTGCCGATCGAGTTCGGCCTCCAGCTCCTCATACATGCACACCCGAGGTGCGTCGTGTATGATATCGGAGGGGAGGACCGCTTCGGCACCATATACCATAAAAATGGGGTATACCCTGTGGATCTGTTCGGTGTGGTACGCAAGCCCCATAATACGGAATCAAGTTCCTCAACCCATTTGCAATCGGCTTTTTTAAGGGAGCGGACTAGCTGTGGCTTAATTCCACTAAGGATGAGTCCATTGGCTCGCTCCACTTGGCCATTAGACTGCGGGTGGTAGACGGACGCGTAATCGAGCTTGATGCCCATTTTCTTACACCATGCCTTGACCTCTTTGGCCGTGAAGTTGGTTCCGTTGTCTGTGATCAGACTGTGGGGGACACCATAACGGTGAACTACCCCCGAAATGAATCCGATGACCTGGACGGCCTCGGCCGAGGTAACCGGCTTTGCTTCGATCCACTTAGTGAATTTATCTACCATAACGAGTAGGTATTTGTTTTTGTTTAATCCTCCCTTGAGTGGCCCGACCATATCAAGCCCCCAGACCGCGAAGGGCCACATAATGGGGATGGTGCGCAGAGCCGTGGGGGGCATGTGGCTTTGTTTGGCAAATACCTGGCAGCCCGGGCAATGCTGTACTAATGCCGAGGCATCGACACTTGCCGTTGGCCAGTAGAAACCGGCTCGAAAGGCCTTGCTGACCAGGGTTCGAGCCGCGGCGTGATGTCCGCTCATGCCGGAGTGTATCTCGCGTAGTACGAGTTTCCCTTCTTCTTCGGATATGCATCTCTGGAGGACGCCCGTTGTGCTCATTTTATAAAGTTCCCCTTCATGAACCTTGTAAGCTTTAGACTGTCTTACAATCCGACGGGAATTGGCTTGGTTATCAGGGAGCTCTTTTCGGAGTAGGTATGCGAGGAGTGGCTCGGTCCATGGTGCGATGACTGCCATGACCTCGTGCACTGAATCGATCTTCCGGATAGTTGATCCGCCTATGATACCGTCGTCCTCTTCGGGCGGGGCCTGTTGCCCGACATCGGTTGAATCCGGTGTCCCCTTGCTATCTAGCCAGACTATGGATGGCTTGAAAAGCCGCTCGAGGAAGGTGTTCTCGGGAACCTTGTCCCGTTTTGCGCCCATTCGGGCGAGTACATCTGCGGCCTGGTTACTATCTCGGGGTACATGGTGAAATTCCAGCCCCTCGAACCTGGCCGAGATCTTTATGACGGCATTGCGGTAAGCTGTCATATTTGGGTCTTTGGCGTCGAATTCGCCATTAATTTGTGAGATCGCGAGGTTGGAATCACCTCGGACTTCGAGCCGCTTGACTCCCATGGAGACTGCTATCCGAAGCCCATGTAAAAGGGCTTCGTACTCAGCCGCGTTGTTGGAATCTGTGTACATGATTTGCAGTACATATTTAATGTTATCTCCCGTGGGGGAAGTAAGCACCACGCCAGCCCCTAGACCGGCAAGCATTTTGGAACCGTCGAAATACATCGTCTAGTGCGAGTAGGTACTGTACTCACGGGGTAGTTCAGCTTCGGTCCACTCGGCGACGAAGTCTGCCAACACCTGGGATTTAATGGCCCGGCGCGGTTTGTAGGTAATTTCAAAAGGTAGGAGCTCTATAGCCCATTTGGCGATGCGCCCCGTTGCGTCTCTATTGTTGATTATGTCACTCAACGGGACGTCGAATGCCACCGTCACCGCGCACTCTTGAAAGTAGTGCCGAAGCTTGCGCGATGCCATAAAGACTGCGTAAGCTATCTTTTGGTAGTGAGGGTAGCATGTCTTGCAGGGGGTTAAGACCTCGGACACATAGTATACGGGTTTTTGGACTTGGAACTTATGACCTTCCATGTCTCGTTCGACCACGAGGACTGCGCTAACCACCTGGTTTGTAGCTGAGATGTATAATAGCATTGGTTCGCAAACCCCTGGTGCCGCCAGGATTGGGTTGGTGGCAAGGAGGACCTTGATGTCTTCCAGGGCCGCCGCAGCCTCCTTGGTCCATTTGAACGTTTTAGTCTGCTTTAACAGCCTGTACAATGGTAAAGCTTTTTCACCAAGCCGTGATATAAAATGACTTAGGGCTGCTACGCAGCCCGCTAGCTTTTGTACATCTTTGAACTCTGTAGGGATCTCTAGTCGATCCAGGGCTCGAATTTTGGCCGGGTTGGCCTCAATTCCTCGGCTAGATACAATACAACCGAGGAGTTTGCCAGCCGGGACCCCGAAGACGCATTTTTCGGGGTTGAGTCTTATTTGATATTCCCGTAGGCTGGCAAATGTATCGCGGAGGTTGTCCACCAGTTGGTCGACGCGTTTGGTTTTAACAACCACGTCGTCTACATAAGCCTCCACAGTTTTTCTGATGTGATCTTTCAGGCAGGTTTGAATCATACGCTGGTACGTAGCGCCAACGTTCTTTAATCCGAAGGGCATCGTATTGAAGCAGAACGGTCCATAAGGCGTGATAAATGCTGTTGCTGCCTGGTCCGATTCCTTCATTCTTATTTGATGATACCCTGAATAGGCATCTAGGAAGCACAAAGCGTCGTGGCCCGCAGTGGCGTCAACAATTTGGTCAATACGGGGTAGAGGAAAGGGGTCTTTAGGGCGGGCTTTGTTGAGGTCTTTGAAATCGACACACAACTGCCAGGACCTGTCTTTTTCGGTACCATGACCAGGTTGGATAGCCAGTCAGGGTGTTTTATATCTTTGATGAATCCTGCCTCCAGCAGCTTTGCCAATTCCTCGCCCATTGCTTGACGCTTGGGCTCGGAAAAACGCCGAAGTGTTTGCTTAACGGGCTTATAGCCTGCCAGTATATTTAGACTGTGCTCTGCGAGCCTACAGGGTATCCCAGGCATGTCGGAGGGGTGCCAGGCGAATATATCCCAGTTTTCCCTAAGGAAAGCGCGTAGGCCTTTGGCAACTTCCGGGTCGAGGTTAGCCCCTATGGACGCCGTTTTAGCGGGGTCCGTGGGGTGAACTTGGAACTTGATGATCTCGTCGGCCGGCTTGAAAGAAGTAGGTTTTGATCTTTTGTCCAGGATGACATCATCCCGATCGACTTCGGCGCGTAGTGCGGTTAACTCCTCGGCCGCGAAGGCTTCGGCCAGGGTCTCGAGGGAGAGGGACGCCGTTTTATTCTCGGCTTTGAGCGCCCTGTCGGGATCACTTGAAATGGTAATGATCCCTTTTGGGCTCGGCATCTTGAGCTTCATGTAGCCATAATGCGGTACCGCTTGAAATCTTGAAAAGGCGTCCCGTCCAAGAATGGCGTGATATCCGCTTTTGAAAGGCGCGATATGGAATGTAATCTCCTCGGAGCGATAATTGTCCGAGGTCCCGAAGACTACGTCTAAAGTTATCTTTCCACTGCACCGTGCCTCTCTTCCGGGCACTATTCCTTTAAAGGTAGTGGTGCTCGGTTCTATGCGTGTTTTATTGACGTGCATTTTATCCAGAGTGTCTTCGTATATCAAATTCAGGCTGCTGCCTCCGTCCATCAGGACCTTATGGAGGCGGCAGCGGTCCACGATAGGATCAAGGACTAGCGCGGCGGGGCACCTGTCCGGGGTAGACTTCGGCTGATCATTCTGAGTGAAGGAGATAGGCGTGTCTATCCATGCATCCCGAGGCGATACCCGCTGGACAACGTTAACTTCCCGTAAGGCCCGTTTGCGCTGGTTTTTAGACGTAAATGTCTCATAAATCATTAAGACCTCGTCTTCATCCGAGGTCCGTCCAGAGTGGCTGGAGGTGCCCGCCAAAAGGGCGGGCCCCCCTTTGGCCACCTGCCTTAGCACCCAACAGTCTCGAAGGCTGTGGGTTGGGCAGGAGTTAACTAATACGGCATGGATCGGGCATGGTTTACCCAGGAAGCCGTCCAGGGCCGTTCCGGAGTGATCGGAGGTTTTCTTCTTCTTCCGAGGTCGATCGGCCGGGATGTTCCGTTTGCGATTTTTGCGCCAAAGCGCTGGCTGGTCGCGTCCCGGGTAGTTGTCACAGATCGAGTCTGCATTCTCCTCGGTCCGCCAGGCGTCTTCGATGGCACAGAATCGAGTTACTAAGTTGGTTAATTCAGGGAATGTTTGGACGCAACGGCGAGTTAGGGCGTTTGAGACGCCTTTATCCTTGCATCCACGCTCGAAGGCGGCGATTATATCTGAGTCTTGGTAATCCAGGATCTTGTTCTTGACGGATAAGAACCTGGTCCAGTATTGTCGAATTGGCTCGCCGGGGACCTGCCGTACGTAGGCTAAGTCCCAAATGTCAGACGGGCCGAGGTTATCGGGATGATATTCTGTGCAGTGGATGAGCGGGCCAGATCCGATCTCTAAAGACGGAGGAACCCCGTCACCCTCGTCCGATACTGGATTCGCCCTTATCGGTCTAGCCGATTCGATCTGGGAGTCGGTTGCTGGTGAGTCGCTGTCCGATCCGCTTTCCAGGAAGTACCTCAGCCCCTTGCCCATGAGGGGACTCTCTGGTAGGATCAGAGAGGGGTCAAGGTTTGCTCCCACCATAGGTGGGGGTGTTGTCGTGACCGAGACTTCGGTCATGGAGATGTGCTCTATGGGTTTGAGGAGATTAACCGGCGATCCCATCGATCCCTCTGGTGATCACGCAGCGAAACTCTCAATGAAAGCACCAGTGTCGGTGTAAAAACCGGCAGACCTCGGGGTAGGGGGTCCCGAGCTGCGGATCTCGAATCGAGGGTAACAGAGACAAAGGGAGACAATGTTTTACCCAGGTTCGGGCCCTCTTGATGGAGGTAAAACCCTACGTCCTGCTTCTGTTTATATTAATGGAGGTGTATCGAGTACAGAGTTGATCTACCTCGAGATCGTAATATGTGTCTAAGTACTATAGCTAGGTGTTCGATGTTTCGCTCATCCCCCCCGCGGGCTAAACCCTATGGCTTATATACACGCCAGGGAGGGTATCTAGGGTTACAAGGTCGGTATCTTGGAGTAAGTCGGTTGGAATAATCTTGGAGTATACTGCAAGTCTTCGGTAGAGGTAGTCTTGATCACGTCTCCCATCTGCGGCTTCCGGAGTCCATCTTGATCACGTACGGGGGCATACCGGCCCATCCGAAGAGACATGCCGGCTAGGTTGGCACCCCCTAATCCAGGACACCGTCAACCGGTGACTCGAAGGTTTTCGTTTTGGTTCGATTTGAGTCATAGGAAAAACCGCACTATCAAGAGGGGTCATCATGGGTTTGTGTTGTGTGGGAATGCCATCCTAAAACCTTATACACCAACCCTCCTCTCCTACCACCAGTTATCCGCTAGTGTGCTTGTCATGGTATCCAGGAAGTTGCAACAGAGGAGTTCTGGATACCCCGTGCGCACGGGGTCTTTTGACCCCCGTGGGCACGGGGTACTGTGTAACTCCCTGGGTACCCCGTGCGCACGGGGTCTTTTGACCCCCGTGCGCACGGGGTGGTGATTTGGGCTCTGAGTACCCCGTGCGCACGGGGCTGACTTAGCCCGTGCGCACGGGGTCCAACGGGCAGAAAACCCCCACCCAGCAAGAACACTATATAAAGGGCCCTTCTTCCTCCTCCATCCCTAACCCTAATGTCTTGTTGAGCTCCACCATTGCTACACCTCCATTTGCTCATTACTCTCAATCCCTCCACCCAAACTTGTTGAAACTTTGGGGATTGGGAGAGCAAGACCCGATCTACACTTTGACCAAACCAAATCACGTTCCCCACAATATTCATCCACCATTGACTTGTTACTCTTGGAGCTTGGGCTCCTAGGCGGTTAGAGGTTCCTCCGGAAGCTTCCTTGCTTGTGGTGTGCTCCGGAGAAGTTTGTAAAGGTGTGGTGGTCGCCTTCAAGACCAACCCCGAGTGATTCGAGGCTCATCCGTTGGGGGTGACTCGAAAGAGATTACGGTGAGCCTTCGGTGGCGTTCCGCAAGCTTTGGCTCCGGCACCGCTCTAAACGGAGAGTAGCTCTTCCCCAAGGAAGAGTGAACTTCAGGATAAATTCCGCGTCATCATCTCACTTGTGGTTAATCCTTTCCCGCACTTTACTTTGCTTTGTATGCTTGTTGGCTTGCTAATTAGATTGTTGCCTAGCATATTTAGCTTGGAGCTTGCTTGTCATATAGGTTGTGTTCACCTAGTTGCATATCTAGTGAACCCTATTTATCCGCTAAACCTTAAAATTGACAAGAAAGATTAAAATTTGTAGTCTCCTATTCACCCCCCCTCTAGTCGACCGTATCGATCCTTTCAATTGGTATCAGAGCCTCGTGCTCTAATATAAGGTTTTACAACCTTGGAGGATATGGCCGATCTAGGGAATGAGGGTGGTGACCCAACTCTTGCGGTGGATGGTCAAAACCTACCCCCGCCGCGGCCGATGCACTTGTTGCTCCGGTCGTTGCTCCCGTCGCCCCCATTAACCCGGGTGCCCCCTTAACCGCGGCCGACATTCTTTCAATGTTTGCGGACCTCAAAACCGCGATGTTGAAAGAAGTTCGTTCCTCGGTCAAGGAGGAAATTGATGCTCGCTTAAATCCCTCGACATCCGCCTCAAACTCATTTGATCCAAATGCGGTTCACGATGCGGATGATTCGAGAGAACCCCTTGCATCCCCGGCTCGCACTCAAGTTCCCAAGTACAATGCCGTGGAACCCTTTTACTCACCCCAACCTTTGCAACATCCTCGCATTAATCCTGTTGGGCCTCCACCCCCTTTGAAAGCTAATACGTTTGCTAAGTGGAAGCTAGATATGGAGTCTCACATACGTAGTGCCTCTACACAACTATGGTGGATTGTGGTCAACGGATTTTCTCCCAAAGATCCCATGAATCTCACTCCAAGAGAAGCGGTTGATGATCAACTCAATGCTACCGCCCACAACATGTTGCGCACCGCGGTGACAGATGACTATAGTGACTCCATTGCTCTTCTCAAGACCGCCAGGGAAATTTGGGATTGCCTTGAGGAGGCTCTCGAAGGTGATGAAGCAATTCGAAGATCTTGATTAGCCTTGCTCAAACAAGAAGTCAATCTATTTGTGAGGAATGAGGGTGAGACCGCGGAAGAGGTGTACCGAAGGCTAAAGTCTCTTGTGCTCAATTTGAGAACCTTTGGGTGCACTTGGGCAAATGATGATTTCATAAAGGATAAGTTCATTGATGCTATGGTCCTCACGGAACACACCATGGTGATGATGATACATCAACGCCCGGACTATCACAAGTTGACCGCGGCACAAGTTGTATCCACTTTCTCAACTCATGTTCTTTTGGAGACCAAGTCCAAGAAGACCTTTGCCATTGCTCAAGCCACAAAAAACTCAAATCTTGCGTTGAAGGCCAAGAAAGTTGTTGCTCAACCAGTTGGAAATATGCCCTAGAGGCAATAATAAATTGGTTATTATTATATTTCCTTGTTCATGATAATCGTTTATTATCCATGCTATAATTGTATTGATTGGAAACTCAAATACATGTGTGGGTACATAGACAACACTGTGTCCCTAGTAAGCCTCTAGTTGACTAGCTCGTTGATCAAAAGATGGTGAAGGTTTCCTAGCCATGGACATAAGATGTCATTTGATAACGGGATCACATCATTAGGAGAATGATGTGATGGACAAGACCCAAACTATAAACGTAGCATATGATCGTGTCAGTTTATTGCTATTATTTTCTGCATGTCAAGTATCTGTTCCTATGACAATGAGATCATGCAACTCCCTGACATCGGAGGAGTACCTTGTGTGTATCAAACGTCGCAACGTAACTGGGTGACTATAAAGATGCTCTACAGGTATCTCCGAGGGTGTCTGTTGGGTTGGCATGAATCAAGACTGGGATTTGTTACTCCGTGTGACGGAGAGGTATCTCAGGGCCCACTCGGTAATACAACATCACAATGAGCCTTGCAAGCAATGTGACTAAAGTGTTAGCCACGAGATCTTGTATTACGGAACGAGTAAAGAGACTTGCCGGTAACGAGATTGAACTAGGTATAGAGATACCGACGATCGAATCTCGGGCAAGTAACATACCGAAGAACAAAGGGAACAGCATACGGGATTAACTGAATCCTTGACATAGAGGTTCGACCGATAAAGATCTTCGTAGAATATGTAGGAGCCAATATGGGCATCCAGGTCCCGCTATTGGTTATTGATCGTAGAGGTGTCTCGGTCATGTCTACATAGTTCTCGAACCCGCAGGGTCTACACACTTAACGTTTGGTGACGATTAGTATAGTTGAGTTATTTTGTTGGTGACCGAAGGTTGTTTGGAGTCCCGGATAAGATCCCGGACATGACGAGGATCTCCGGAAGAGTCCGGAGGTAAAGATTGATATATGTGATAATAGTGTTTTGATCTCCGGAAGGGTTCCGGAATTCACCGGAAGAGGTTCCGGATGTTTACCGAAGTGTTCGGGTGCAGCAACACTTTATATGAGCCAAAGGGGTAAAGCCCACGAGGTATTGGAAAGTGCAAAAGGAAGTTTTGCTGCTGCCTTAAGCGGTACTACCGCTGGTAAGGCAGTACTACCGCGTAAGCGGTACTACCGCTGTGAAGCAGTACTACCGCTTGTGCGCGATACTGCTGGAATCCGAGTTGGACTCTTTCCCTGCGGGCCAAACCGACCTTGTGCGGGCAAAACCGACCTGGAGGAGGCTTTTACTCCAAGTTTAGACCCCAAGGCTCAACATATAAATAGAGAGGAAGGGCTAGCACACGGGACACATCAAGATTTCCCAAGCCGTGTGTCGGCAACCCTAACCCTCTAGTTCCTCCCGTCATAATCTCCGTAGTGCTTGGCGAAGCCCTGCAGAGATTGTTCCTCACCACCATCACCACGCCGTCGTGCTGCCGGAACTCATCTACTACTTCACCATCGCTCGCTGGATCGAGGAGGTGAAGGCGTCATCAAGCCGTACGTGTGTTGAACGCGGAGGTGCCGTCCGTTCGGCGCTAGTTCGTGATCGGATCGAGGGACGACTTGCGATTTGGATCGCGGAGACGTTCGACTACATCAACCGCGTTTCTTAACGCTTCCGCTTAGCGATCTACAAGGGTATGTAGATTCACTCTCCCTCTCGTAGATGCTCATCACCATGGATAGATCTTGTGTGTGCGTAGGAAATTTTTTGTTTCCCATGCAACGTTCCCCAACAGTGGCATCTGAGCTAGGTCTATGCGTAGATGAGATCTCGAGTAGAACACAAACGAGTTGTGGGCGTGGGTGTATACATATTGCTTGCCGTTACTAGTTGATACTTGATTCGGCGGTATTGTGAGATGAAGCGGCCCGGACCAACATTACTCGTACGCTTACGAGAGACCGGTTCCTTCAACTGACATGTAACTTCGTTGCATAAAGATGGCTAGCGGGTGTCTGTCTCTCTCACTTTAGTTGAATCAATTTCAATGAAGAGGGTTCTTTTAGAAGATCAAAAAGCAATCACTACACCACGTTGTGGTTTTGCGTAGGTAAGAACGGTTCTTGCAAACCCGTAGCAGCCACGTAAAACTTGCAACAACAATTAGAGGACGTCTAACTTGTTTTTGCAGGGTATGTTGTGATGTGATATGGCCAATTACATGATGAGATATATGTGATGTATGAGATGATCATGTGTTGTATAGAATATCACGACTTGCATGTCGATGAGTACGGCAACTGGCAGGAGCCATAGAGTTGTCTTTAATTATTTTCGCCGTTTTTGCTTTACTTTATCGCTATGAGTTAGCTATAGTCGTAGAAGCAACAGTCGGCGCGACAACCTCATGGCGACACGTTGATGGAGATCAAGATGATGGAGATCATGGTGTCATGCCGGTGACGATGGAGATCATGCCGGTGCTTTCGAGATGGAGATCAAAAGCACAAGTTCATGGCCATATCATGTCACTTATGATTTGCATGTGATGTTAATCCTTTTATGCATCTTATTTTGCTTAGGACGACGGTAGCATTATAAGGTGATCCCTCACTTAAATTTCAAGATAAAATTGTGTTCTCCCCGAGTGTGCGCCATTGCGAAAGTTCCTCGTTTCGAGACACCACGTGATGATCGGGTGTGATAGACTACGTTCACATACAACGGGTGCAAGCCAGTGTTGCACGTGCGGAACACTCGGGTTAAACTTGACGAGCCTAGCATGTACAAACATGGCCTCGGAACTCAAGAGACCGAAAGGTCGAACATGAGTCATATAGTAGATATGATCAACATAAAGATGTTCACCATTGAAACCACCTCAACTCACGTGATGATCGGACTTGAGTTGGTGGATTTGGATCATGTTACACTCAAATGACCGGAGGGATGTCAATTTGAGTGGGAGTTTTTAAGTAATATGATTAACTAAACTCATTATCTAGAACAATAGTCTAAGTTGTCTTTGCTATATTTATGTTGTAGATCATGGCTCGCGCAGTAGCACCCCTGAATTTTAATGCGTTCCTAGAGAAAGCTAAGTTGAAAGATGATGGAAGTAACTTTGTGGACTGGGCCCGTAATCTAAGGATTATCCTTACGGCTTCCCAGAAGGCTTATGTCCTTGATGCACCGCTTGGTGATCCACCCGCTCCAGTTGAGTCTCTAGACGTTGTGAACGCCTGGCAGGCTCGTTCTGAAGATTACTCAATAGTTCAATGTGCAATATTGTATGGCTTAGAACCGGGACTTCAAAGACGTTTTGAACGTCATGGAGCATATGAGATGTTCCAGGAGTTGAAGTTTATCTTTCAGAAGAATGCCCGGATCGAGAGATATGAGATCTCCGATAAGTTCTATGCTTGCAAGATGGAGGAGAACGGGTCTATCAGTGATCACGTACTCAGAATGTCTGGGTACTCCACCCGTCTGGCTGAATTGGGGATGCCCCTTCCGCCAGAGGCTATCACTGACAGAGTTCTTCAATCATTGCCACCTAGCTACAAGAGCTTCGTGTTGAATTATAACATGCACGGGATGAACAAGTCAGTCGCCGAGCTGTTTGCGATGCTGAAAGCCGCCGAGTCTAAAATTCAGAAGGAGCATCAAGTGTTGATGGTCAATAAAATCACTAGTTTCAAGAAAAATGGCAAGGGTAAGAAGGGTAACTCCAAGAAGAGTGGCAAAGCAGTTGCTCCTCTCGTGAAGAAACCCAAGGCTGGACCCAAACCAGAAACTGTGTGCTTTCATTGCAAGGGAACTGGACACTGGAAGCGGAACTGCCCCAAGTATTTGGCTGACAAGAAGGCGGCCAACAACAAACAAGGTATATATGATATACATGTTATTGATGTGTACCTTACCAACTCTCATTGTAGTGCCTGGGTATTTGATACCGGTGCGGTTGCTCATATTTGCAACTCAAAACAGGAACTGCGGAATAGACGGAGGCTGGCAAAGGATGAAGTGACGATGCGCGTGGGAAATGGTTCCAAGGTTGATGTGATCGCCGTCGGCACGCTCGCTCTTCGATTACCATCGGGATTAGTGATGAACCTGAATAAATGTTATTTGGTGCTTGCGTTAAGCATGAACATTATATCTGGATCTTGTTTATTGCAAGACGGTTACTCATTTAAATCAGAGAATAATGGTTGTTCTATTTATATGAGTAATATCTTTTATGGTCATGCACCCGATGTGAGGGGTTTATTCTTATTGAATCTCGATAGTAATGATACACATGTTCATAACATTGATGCCAAAAGATGTAGAATTGATAATGATAATACCACTTTCTTGTGGCACTGCCGTTTAGGTCATATTGGCGTAAAACGCATGAGGAAGCTCCATGCTGATGGACTTTTGGAGTCACTTGATTTTGAATCACTTGACACATGTGAGCCATGCCTCTTGGGCAAGATGACTAAAATGCCGTTCTCTGGGACAATGGAACGGGCAAGTGACTTGTTGTAAATCATACATACTGATGTGTGCGGTCCGATGAGCATTGAGGCGCGCGGTGGTTATCGTTACTTTCTCACCTTCACCGATGACTTAAGTAGATATGGGTATATCTACTTAATGAAACACAAGTCTGAAACATTTGAAAAGTTCAAACAATTTCAGAGTGAAGTTGAGAATCATCGTAACAAGAAGATTAAATTCCTACGATCTGATCGAGGAGGAGAATATCTGAGTTATGAGTTTGGCAGTCACTTAAGACAATGTGGAATTGTTTCACAACTGACACCGCCTGGAACACCACAGCGTAATGGTGTGTCCGAACGTCGTAATCGAACCTTATTGGATATGGTGCGATCTATGATGTCTCTTGCCGATTTGCCACTATCGTTTTGGGGTTATGCATTAGAGACAGCTGCATTCACTTTAAATAGGGCACCATCGAAATCTGTTGAGACGATGCCATATGAACTTTGGTTTGGCAAGAAGCCAAAGCTGTCGTTTCTTAAAGTTTGGGGATGTGATGCTTATGTCAAAAAGCTTCAGCCTGAAAAGCTGGAACCCAAAGCGGAGAAATGCGTCTTCGTAGGATACCAAAAGAGACAGTTGGGTATACCTTCTACCTCAGATCCGAAGGCAAAGTGTTTGTCGCTAAAAACGGAACATTTCTTGAGAAAGAGTTTCTCTCGAAAGAATTGAGTGGGAGGAAGATAGAACTTGATGAGGTTGTTGAACCTTTACGTCAACCTGAAAGTAGCGTAGCGCAGAAAGATGTTTCTGTAGAGCCTACATCAGCTGAAGAGGAAGTTAATGATGATGATCATGAAGCTTTGGATCAAGTTGCTATCGAACCTCGTAGGTCGACAAGGACGCGTACTGCTCCTGAGTGGTACGGCAACCCTGTCTTAGAGGTCATGTTGTTAGACAACGATGAACCTACGAGCTATGGAGAAGCGATGATGGGCCCGGATTCCGAGTAGTGGTTAGAGGCCATGAAATCCGAGATGGGATCCATGTATGAAAACAAAGTATGGACTTTGGAAGTATTACCTGAAAGGCGTAAGGCCATTCAGAACAAATGGATCTTTAAGAGGAAGACGGACGCGGACGGTAATGTCACCGTCTATAAAGCTCGACTTGTGGCAAAGGGTTTTTCACAAGTTCAAGGAGTTGACTACGATGAGACCTTCTCACCCGTAGCGATGCTTAAGTCCGTCAGAATCATGTTAGCAATAGCTGCCTTTTTCGATTATGAAATTTGGCAGATGGATGTCAAAACAGCGTTCCTTAACGGTTTCCTTAAGGAAGAGTTGTATATGATGCAACCAGAAGGTTTTGTCAATCCAGAGAATGCTGACAAAGTTTGCAAACTCCAGCGATCCATTTGAGGACTGGTGCAAGCATCTCGGAGTTGGAATCTTCGCTTTGATGAGGTGATCAATGCGTTCGAGTTTGTACAAGTTTACGGAGAAGCTTGTATTTACAAGAAAGTGAGTGGGAGCTCTATAGCATTTCTAATATTATATGTGGATGACATATTACTGATTGGAAACAATATAGAAATGTTGGAAAGCGTGAAGGAATATTTGAACAAGAGTTTTTCAATGAAGGACCTAGGAGAAGCTGCTTTCATATTAGGCATCAAGATCTATAGAGATAGATCGAGACGCTTAATAGGACTTTCACAAAGCACATACCTTGACAAAGTTTTGAAGAAGTTCAAAATGGATCAGTCCAAGAAGGGGTTCTTGCCTGTATTGCAAGGTGTGAAGTTGAGTAAGACTCAATGCCCAGTGACTGCAGAAGATAGAGAAAAGATGAGTGTCATCCCCTATGCTTCAGCCATAGGTTCTATCATGTATGCAATGTTTTGCACAAGACCCGATGTCAGCCTTGCCATAAGTATGGTCGGAAGGTTTCAAAGTGATCCAGGAATGGAACACTGGACGGCGGTCAAGAATATCCTGAAGTACCTGAAAAGGACTAAGGACATGTTTCTCGTTTATGGAGGTGATCAAGAGCTCGTCGTAAAGGGTTACGTCGATGCAAGCTTTGACACTGATCCGGATGACTCTAAGTCACAAACCGGATACGTATTTATTCTTAATGGGGGTGCGGTTAGCTGGTGCAGTTCCAAGCAAAGCGTGGTAGCTGATTCTACATGCGAAGCGGAGTACATCGCTGCCTCGGAGGCAGCGAAGGAAGGTGTCTGGATGAAGGAGTTCATGACAGATCTTGGAGTAGTGCCTAGTGCGCTTAACGCAATGACTCTGTTTTGTGATAATACTGGTGCCATTGCTCTAGCCAAGGAACCAAGATTTCACAAGAGGACCAGACACATAAAGCGACGTTTCAATTCCATCCGCGATTACATCAAGGAGGACGACATAAATATTTGCAAAGTACACACGGATCTAAATGTTGCAGATCCGATGACTAAACCTCTTCCAAGGGCTAAACATGAACAACACCAGAACTGCATGGGTGTTCGATTCATTACAATGTAAATCGAATAGTGATGTGAACTAGATTATTGACTCTAGTGCAAGTGGGAGACTGTTGGAAATATGCCCTAGAGGCAATAATAAATTGGTTATTATTATATTTCCTTGTTCATGATAATCGTTTATTATCCATGCTATAATTGTATTGATTGGAAACTCAAATACATGTGTGGGTACATAGAGAACACTGTGTCCCTAGTAAGCCTCTAGTTGACTAGCTCGTTGATCAAAAGATGGTGAAGGTTTCCTAGACATGGACATAAGATGTCATTTGATAACGGGATCACATCATTAGGAGAATGATGTGATGGACAAGACCCAAACTATAAACGTAGCATATGATCGTGTCAGTTTATTGCTATTGTTTTCTGCATGTCAAGTATCTGTTCCTATGACAATGAGATCATGCAACTCCCTGACATCGGAGGAGTACCTTGTGTGTATCAAACGTCGCAACGTAACTGGGTGACTATAAAGATGCTCTACAGGTATCTCCGAGGGTGTCTGTTGGGTTGGCATGGATCAAGACTGGGATTTGTTACTCCGTGTGACGGAGAGGTATCTCAGGGCCCACTCGGTAATACAACATCACAATGAGCCTTGCAAGCAATGTGACTAAAGTGTTAGCCACGAGATCTTGTATTACGGAACGAGTAAATAGACTTGCCGGTAACGAGATTGAACTAGGTATAGAGATACCGATGATCGAATCTCGGGCAAGTAACATACCGAAGAACAAAGGGAACATCATACGGGATTAACTGAATCCTTGACATAGAGGTTCGACCGATAAAGATCTTCGTAGAATATGTAGGAGCCAATATGGGCATCCAGGTCCCGCTATTGGTTATTGATCGTAGAGGTGTCTCGGTCATGTCTACATAGTTCTCGAACCCGCAGGGTCTACACACTTAACGTTTGGTGACGATTAGTATAGTTGAGTTATTTTGTTGGTGACCGAAGGTTGTTCGGAGTCCCGGATAAGATCCCGGACATGACGAGGATCTCCGGAAGAGTCCGGAGGTAAAGATTGATATATGTGATAATAGTGTTTTGATCTCCGGAAGGGTTCCGGAATTCACCGGAAGAGGTTCCGGATGTTTACCGAAGTGTTCGGGTGCAGCAACACTTTATATGAGCCAAAGGGGTAAAGCCCACGAGGTATTGGAAAGTGCAAAAGGAAGTTTTGCTGCTGCATTAAGCGGTACTACCGCTGGTAAGGCAGTACTACCGCGTAAGCGGTACTACCGCTGTGAAGCGGTACTACCGCTTGTGCGCGATACTGCTGGAATCCGAGTTGGACTCTTTCCCTGCGGGCCAAACCGACCTTGTGCGGGCAAAACCGACCTGGAGGAGGCTTTTACTCCAAGTTTAGACCCCAAGGCTCAACATATAAATAGAGGGGAAGGGCTAGCACACGGGACACATCAAGATTTCCCAAGCCGTGTGTCGGCAACCCTAACCCTCTAGTTCCTCCCGTCATAATCTCCGTAGTGCTTGGCGAAGCCCTGCAGAGATTGTTCCTCACCACCATCACCACGCCGTCGTGCTGCCGGAACTCATCTACTACTTCACCATCGTTCACTGGATCGAGGAGGTGAAGGCGTCATCAAGCCGTACGTGTGTTGAACGCGGAGGTGCCGTCCGTTCGGCGCTAGTTCGTGATCGGATCGAGGGACGACTTGCGATTTGGATCGCGGAGACGTTCGACTACATCAACCGCGTTTCTTAACGCTTCCGCTTAGCGATCTACAAGGGTATGTAGATTCACTCTCCCTCTCGTAGATGCTCATCACCATGGATAGATCTTGTGTGTGCGTAGACAAATTTTTGTTTCCCATGCAACGTTCCCCAACAGTGGCATCTGAGCTAGGTCTATGCGTAGATGAGATCTCGAGTAGAACACAAACGAGTTGTGGGCGTGGGTGTATACATATTGCTTGCCGTTCCTAGTTGATACTTGATTCGGCGGTATTGTGAGATGAAGCGGCCCGGACCAACATTACTCGTACGCTTACGAGAGACCGGTTCCTTCAACTGACATGTAACTTCGTTGCATAAAGATGGCTAGCGGGTGTCTGTCTCTCTCACTTTAGTTGAATCAATTTCAATGAAGAGGGTTCTTTTAGAAGATCAAAAAGCAATCACTACACCACGTTGTGGTTTTGCGTAGGTAAGAACGGTTCTTGCAAACCCGTAGCAGCCACGTAAAACTTGCAACAACAATTAGAGGACGTCTAACTTGTTTTTGCAGGGTATGTTGTGATGTGATATGGCCAATTACATGATGAGATATATGTGATGTATGAGATGATCATGTGTTGTATAGAATATCACGACTTGCATGTCGATGAGTACGGCAACTGGCAGGAGCCATAGAGTTGTCTTTAATTATTTTCGCCGTTTTTGCTTTACTTTATCGCTATGAGTTAGCTATAGTCGTAGAAGCAACAGTCGGCGCGACAACCTCATGGCGACATGTTGATGGAGATCAAGATGATGGAGATCATGGTGTCATGCCGGTGACGATGGAGATCATGCCGGTGCTTTGGAGATGGAGATCAAAAGCACAAGTTCATGGCCATATCATGTCACTTATGATTTGCATGTGATGTTAATCCTTTTATGCATCTTATTTTGCTTAGGACGACGGTAGCATTATAAGGTGATCCCTCACTTAAATTTCAAGATAAAATTGTGTTCTCCCCGAGTGTGCGCCGTTGCGAAAGTTCCTCGTTTCGAGACACCACGTGATGATCGGGTGTGATAGACTCTACGTTCACATACAACGGGTGCAAGTCAGTGTTGCACGTGCGGAACACTCGGGTTAAACTTGACGAGCCTAGCATGTACAGACATGGCCTCGGAACACAAGAGACCGAAAGGTCGAACATGAGTCATATAGTAGATATGATCAACATAAAGATGTTCACCATTGAAACCACCTCAACTCACGTGATGATCGGACTTGAGTTGGTGGATTTGGATCATGTTACACTCAAATGATCGGAGGGATGTCAATTTGAGTGGGAGTTTTTAAGTAATATGATTAACTAAACTCATTATCTAGAACAATAGTCTAAGTTGTCTTTGCTATATTTTTGTTGTAGATCATGGCTCGCGCAGTAGCACCCCTGAATTTTAATGCGTTCCTAGAGAAAGCTAAGTTGAAAGATGATGGAAGTAACTTTGTGGACTGGGCCCGTAATCTAAGGATTATCCTTACGGCTTCCCAGAAGGCTTATGTCCTTGATGCACCGCTTGGTGATCCACCCGCTCCAGTTGAGTCTCTAGACGTTGTGAACGCCTGGCAGGCTCATTCAGAAGATTACTCAATAGTTCAATGTGCAATATTGTATGGCTTAGAACCGGGACTTCAAAGACGTTTTGAACGTCATGGAGCATATGAGATGTTCCAGGAGTTGAAGTTTATCTTTCAGAAGAATGCCCGGATCGAGAGATATGAGATCTCCGATAAGTTCTATGCTTGCAAGATGGAGGAGAACGGGTCTATCAATGATCACGTACTCAGAATGTCTGGGTACTCCACCCGTCTGGCTGAATTGGGGATGCCCCTTCCGCCAGAGGCTATCACTGACAGAGTTCTTCAATCATTGCCACAAAGCTACAAGAGCTTCGTGTTGAACTATAACATGCACGGGATGAACAACTCAGTCGCCGAGCTGTTTGCGATGCTAAAAGCCGCCGAGTCTAAAATTCAGAAGGAGCATCAAGTATTGATGGTCAATAAAATCACTAGTTTCAAGAAAAATGGCAAGGGTAAGAAGGGTAACTCCAAGAAGAGTGGCAAAGCAGTTGCTCCTCTCGTGAAGAAACCCAAGGCTGGACCCAAACCAGAAACTGTGTGCTTTCATTGCAAGGGAACTGGACACTGGAAGCGGAACTGCCCCAAGTATTTGGCTGACAAGAAGGCAGCCAACAACAAACAAGGTATATATGATATACATGTTATTGATGTGTACCTTACCAACTCTCATTGTAGTGCCTGGGTATTTGATACCGGTGCGGTTGCTCATATTTGCAACTCAAAACAGGAACTGCGGAATAGACGGAGGCTGGCAAAGGATGAAGTGACGATGCGCGTGGGAAATGGTTCCAAGGTTGATGTGATCGCCGTCGGCACGCTCGCTCTTCGATTACCATCGGGATTAGTGATGAACCTGAATAAATGTTATTTGGTGCCTGCGTTAAGCATGAACATTATATCTGGATCTTGTTTATTGCAAGACGGTTACTCATTTAAATCAGAGAATAATGGTTGTTCTATTTATATGAGTAATATCTTTTATGGTCATGCACCCGATGTGAGGGGTTTATTCTTATTGAATCTCGATAGTAATGATACACATGTTCATAACATTGATGCCAAAAGATGTAGAATTGATAATGATAATACCACTTTCTTGTGGCACTGCCATTTAGGTCATATTGGTGTAAAACGCATGAGGAAGCTCCATGCTGATGGACTTTTGGAGTCACTTGATTTTGAATCACTTGACACATGTGAGCCATGCCTCTTGGGCAAGATGACTAAAATGCCGTTCTCTGGGACAATGGAACGGGCAAGTGACTTGTTGGAAATCATACATACTGATGTGTGCGGTCCGATGAGCATTGAGGCGCGCGGTGGTTATCGTTACTTTCTCACCTTCACCGATGACTTAAGTAGATATGGGTATATCTACTTAATGAAACACAAGTCTGAAACATTTGAAAAGTTCAAACAATTTCAGAGTGAAGTTGAGAATCATCGTAACAAGAAGATTAAATTCCTACGATCTGATCGAGGAGGAGAATATCTGAGTTATGAGTTTGGCAGTCACTTAAGACAATGTGGAATTGTTTCACAACTGACACCGCCTGGAACACCACAGCGTAATGGTGTGTCCAAACGTCGTAATCGAACCTTATTGGATATGGTGCGATCTATGATGTCTCTTGCCGATTTGCCACTATCGTTTTGGGGTTATGCATTAGAGACAGCTGCATTCACTTTAAATAGGGCACCATCGAAATCCGTTGAGACGATGCCATATGAACTTTGGTTTGGCAAGAAGCCAAAGCTGTCGTTTCTTAAAGTTTGGGGATGTGATGCTTATGTCAAAAAGCTTCAGCCTGAAAAGCTGGAACCCAAAGCGGAGAAATGCATCTTCGTAGGATACCAAAAGAGACAGTTGGGTATACCTTCTACCTCAGATCCGAAGGCAAAGTGTTTGTCGCTAAAAACGGAACATTTCTTGAGAAAGAGTTTCTCTCGAAAGAATTGAGTGGGAGGAAGATAGAACTTGATGAGGTTGTTGAACCTTTACGTCAACCTGAAAGTAGCGTAGCGCAGAAAGATGTTTCTGTAGAGCCTACATCAGCTGAAGAGGAAGTTAATGATGATGGTCATGAAGCTTTGGATCAAGTTGCTATCGAACCTCGTAGGTCGACAAGGACGCGTACTGCTCCTGAGTGGTACGGCAACCCTGTCTTAGAGGTCATGTTGTTAGACAACGATGAACCTACGAGCTATGGAGAAGCGATGATGGGCCCGGATTCCGAGAAGTGGTTAGAGGCCATGAAATCCGAGATGGGATCCATGTATGAAAACAAAGTATGGACTTTGGAAGTATTACCTGAAGGGCGTAAGGCCATTCAGAACAAATGGATCTTTAAGAGGAAGACGGACGCGGACGGTAATGTCACCGTCTATAAAGCTCGACTTGTGGCAAAGGGTTTTTCACAAGTTCAAGGAGTTGACTACGATGAGACCTTCTCACCCGTAGCGATGCTTAAGTCCGTCAGAATCATGTTAGCAATAGCTGCCTTTTTCGATTATGAAATTTGGCAGATGGATGTCAAAACAGCGTTCCTTAACGGTTTCCTTAAGGAAGAGTTGTATATGATGCAACCAGAAGGTTTTGTCAATCCAGAGAATGCTGACAAAGTTTGCAAACTCCAGCGATCCATTTATGGACTGGTGCAAGCATCTCGGAGTTGGAATCTTCGCTTTGATGAGGTGATCAATGCGTTCGAGTTTGTACAAGTTTACGGAGAAGCTTGTATTTACAAGAAAGTGAGTGGGAGCTCTATAGCATTTCTAATATTATATGTGGATGACATATTACTGATTGGAAACAATATAGAAATGTTGGAAAGCGTGAAGGAATATTTGAACAAGAGTTTTTCAATGAAGGACCTAGGAGAAGCTGCTTTCATATTAGGCATCAAGATCTATAGAGATAGATCGAGACGCTTAATAGGACTTTCACAAAGCACATACCTTGACAAAGTTTTGAAGAAGTTCAAAATGGATCAGTCCAAGAAGGGGTTCTTGCCTGTATTGCAAGGTGTGAAGTTGAGTAAGACTCAATGCCCAGTGACTGCAGAAGATAGAGAAAAGATGAGTGTCATCCCCTATGCTTCAGCCATAGGTTCTATCATGTATGCAATGCTGTGCACAAGACCCGATGTCAGCCTTGCCATAAGTATGGTCGGAAGGTTTCAAAGTGATCCAGGAATGGAACACTGGACGGCGGTCAAGAATATCCTGAAGTACCTGAAAAGGACTAAGGACATGTTTCTCGTTTATGGAGGTGATCAAGAGCTCGTCGTAAAGGGTTACGTCGATGCAAGCTTTGACACTGATCCGGATGACTCTAAGTCACAAACCGGATACGTATTTATTCTTAATGGGGGTGCGGTTAGCTGGTGCAGTTCCAAGCAAAGCGTGGTAGCTGATTCTACATGCGAAGCGGAGTACATCGCTGCCTCGGAGGCAGCGAAGGAAGGTGTCTGGATGAAGGAGTTCATGACAGATCTTGGAGTAGTGCCTAGTGCGCTTAACGCAATGACTCTGTTTTGTGATAATACTGGTGCCATTGCTCTAGCCAAGGAACCAAGATTTCACAAGAGGACCAGACACATAAAGCGACGTTTCAATTCCATCCGCGATTACATCAAGGAGGACGACATAAATATTTGCAAAGTACACACGGATGTAAATGTTGCAGATCCGATGACTAAACCTCTTCCAAGGGCTAAACATGAACAACACCAGAACTGCATGGGTGTTCGATTCATTACAATGTAAATCACATAGTGATGTGAACTAGATTATTGACTAAAACGCCGTTCTCTGGGACAATGGAACGGGCAAGTGACTTGTTGGAAATCATACATATTGATGTGTGCGGTCCGATGAGCATTGAGGCGCGCGGTGATGATCATGTGGGCACGACCGCTATTGCCGTGCATGCCACTACCTCCTCCTCCACCACCGGCCTCTTCGACTCTCCCAACGAGGACAAGCCTTTCACTCATCGTTGCCTCATGGCCAAAGAGGTAAAAACAAAGTCCATATCTCCAAAACCCTCCATCCACACTTCCAATGTCTCATGTGAGATAGTGGAGGATGAGTGTGATGATGGTGTGGATAATGATGAGGAATCCTTGATGGCTTTCATGAAAACTCTTCATGGTGAAGCTCGTGCTCATTTTAGTGATCTCCTTAAGTCACTTGCCGAACGCGATGACTTTATTGAGAATGTTGAAACCCTCCTCATAGAGGAAAAAGAGAGAGTCGAACTCCTCGAGCACGAACTACATGAAGAGAGTGTCATGAGAGCATCACTTGAGGAAGCCTTGTCTTCTCATCAAATTGACTTTGTTAAAACCAATGATGCTTTGCAACTTGCTCTTGAGAACAAAGATGCCCTTAAAGTAAGGGTTGAAAAGCTTCTAGTTGATCACACGAGACTTGTTGAGGAACATGAGCTCCTTGTGACTAGTTCCAAGGTTGTCAAAGGTGACCTCATTGCCCTCACCGAGTCTTATGCTCAACTTAAAGCTACAACCATTAAGGCTCTTACTTCCGTCCCTCATATTGATTTAAATGATGAATCTTGTACGGCTAACTTTGCTCATGATTGCACCTCTCTCCAAGAGGAGAATAAGAAGTTGAAAGCCCAAATTGAGAAAGGACTTGTGTCGTGCATTCAAGGGGAGAAAAACCTCAATGACCTCTTGAGCAACCAAAAGGAGTGTGTTGCCAAGGAGGGAATTGGGTTTGACCCCTCTTCCAAGAAAAAGAAGAACAAGAAGAAGAGCAACAAGAAGAAGATCGGTCTTACTCCTACTCCTCAACAAAAGGTAGTATTTGTGCACGAAGGGCACAAGGAGAAGGAGAAGGAAAAAGGGTTTGTTGGGAATGGCAAGGTCACTAGGGACAAGGCCATTCCCAAGGATTTTGCCGGCAAGAACAACCCATCCTATGTCCTCATGAGAGGAGATGATGGTTATACCTTTGCTAAATTTGTTGACACTAACTATGATGATTATGCTTGGACTATTTGGGTACCTAGGACCCTTGTTGCTAACTCTCTAGGACCCATTGCAAAATGGGTACCTAAAATCAAAGCTTGATTCATGTAGGACTATACCTCCGGTGGAACACAATGGGTGATCGACAGTGGATGCACCAATCATATGACCGGAGAGAGGGAGATGCTTGTGGAGTTCGTTGATTCGCTCAAGGCTTCTTCAAACATCTCCTTTGGTGATAATAGCAAGGGCAAGGTATTGGGGTTGGGCAAGGTGGTAATCTCTAGTGATTCTTTACTTACGAATGTCATGCTTGTTCAATCCCTTCACTACAATTTACTTTCTACGATTCAATTGGCACGTGCCGATTATGATTCTCATTTCGGTGAATTTCATGTGACCATCTTTAAGAGGAGCAATCTCAAAGTGATCTTTGTTGGGCATGTTGAAGACAACCTTTACCTGGTTGATTTCTCAAAAGAGAAAACTTATCTTGCAACATGTCTAATGGCCAAGGCCGACGTGGGGTGGCTATGGCACCGACGGCTAGCCCACGTTGGCATGAGAAACTTACAAGCTCTCTTAAAGGGGGAGCATTGGACTAACCAATGTGTCTTTTGCCAAAGATCGTCCTTGTAGTGCTTGTATTGCCGGAAAACTTCATGAAAAAGCTCATAAGGTGACGACTATCATTACCACTTTGAGGCCTCTCGAGCTCATTCACTTGGATCTCTTTGGGCCTCCATCTTATGATAGTTTGGGAGGGAGGAGGTATTGCCTTGTCATTGTCGATGACTATACAAGATATACATGGGTGTTCTTTCTCAAGACTAAAGATGAAACACAAGACACCTTCATCAACTTTGCCAAAGAAGCTCAACGTCAACATAATTGCGAGATCAAGGCAATTCGAAGTGACAACGGCACCGAGTTCAAAAATTACACGATGGACGAGTTCTTGAGTGATGAGGGGATCAAGCATCAATATGCCGCACCATACACTCCCGAACAAAATGGTGTTGCGGAAAGGAAGAACCGGACTCTCATTGAGATGGCAAGGACCATGCTTGACAAGTACAAGTCTCCATACAAGCTTTGGGCCGAAGCCATCAACACCGCGTGCCATGCTACAAACCGGCTTTATCTTCGTAAGCTCAAGAACAAGACTCCCTATGAACTCCTAATCGGGAGAAAGCCTAACGTCAAATACTTTCGAGTATTCGGTTGTAAGTGTTTCATTCTAAACAAGAAATCCCGTTTAGCTAAGTTTGTGCCTAAAACTTATGAGGGCATATTTGTTGGACATGCATCAAACTCTCATGCTTACCGTGTTCTCAACAAATCCACCGGATGCATTGAGGAAACGGTAAATGTGGAGTTTGATGAAGATAACGGTTCCCGTGCGGAGCAAATTGTTCCTAGTGCTGTAGGTGATGAGGCTCCTTCACAAGCTATAAGGACTATGGGGATAGGCCACATTCGTCCACAAGAAACACCCCAAGTCCAAGTAGAAGAAGAAGGAGTAAGAGCCCCTCTTGTGGATTCTCCACAAGGGAAGTCATCACCGCCACCACAAGGTCAAGATGCTATGGGAGATCATGAACCTATCCAAGAACAAGATCAAGTCCCTCATGTTCCCGAGCAAGATCAAGGGCAAGCTCAACCAAATGGTGAAGAACCTATCCTTGAGGCCCATGATCAAGCTCAAGTTCATGATCAAGATCAAGATCAAACCCAACCTCAAGCGTCTTCTCCAACGTCACATTCTAGTGAACAAGATCTTGAGGTTGTGAAGAGAAGGGTGTCTCCAAGGCTAAAGCTTTCTCAAGGCCAAGCTTCTTCCACAAGTTCAAAACCAAGTGAAGAAGAGCATACACTCAAAGAGCAAAAAACGGCCGCCAAGCTAAAGCATCTTCAACATCTCACCGACAACATTTATGGAAGCATCAACAAGGGGGTAACTACTCGTAGACGTTTGGCAAACTTTTGTGAACATCACTCGTTTGTCTCTTGTGTTGAGCCCCTTAAGGTTGAAGATGCCCTTGATGACTCGGATTGGGTAGATGCCATGCATGAAGAACTCAACAACTTCACCCGCAACAAAGTATGGACTCTTGTGGAGAGACCCAAAGAACATCATAATGTCATTGGAAGAAAGTGGATCTTTAAGAACAAACAAGATGAGCATGGACAAGTCACTAGAAACAAGGCAAGGTTAGTGGCACAAGGGTTCACCCAAGTTGAAGGTTTGGACTTCGGTTAAACCTTTGCCCCCGTTGCCCGTCTTGAGTCCATTCGTATCTTGCTTGCATATGCTTCACATCATGATTTTAAATTGTATCAAATGGATGTGAAGAGTGCATTTCTTAACGGTCCTCTTAAGGAGTTGGTGTATGTCAAGCAACCTCCCGGTTTCGAAGATCCCGATCACCCCTCTCACGTTTATGAACTCCATAAGGCGCTCTACGGACTTAAACAAGCACCTCGTGCTTGGTATGATCACCTTACGGTGTTCCTAAACGAGAAGGGGTTCCAGATCGGGTTAATAGATTCCACTCTCTTCACGAAGAGGGTAAAAGGAGAATTGTTTGTGTGCCAAATATATGTTGATGATATTATTTTTGGTTCCACTAACCATGCTATTAACGTTGAGTTTGAGAATCTTATGACCAAGGAATTTGCTATGAGCATGATGGGAGAGTTGAAGTTCTTCCTCGGATTTCAAGTGAAGCAATTGAGAGGAGGAACCTTCATCAACCAAGCACTTTATATTCAAGACATGCTCAAGAGGTTCAAAATGCTAGATAGCCCATGAAGACGCCCATGCCCACCAATGGCCAACTTAATCTTGATCCCAATGGTAAAGATGTGGATCAAAAGGTATATCGCTCCATGATCGGTTCCTTGCTTTACCTTTGTGCATCTAGGCCGGATATTATGTTGAATGTGTGTATGTGTGCAAGATTTCAATCCGCTCCCAAGGAGAGCCATTTTTCGGCAGTGAAAAGAATCCTTCGATATTTGGTTCATACCCCAAACTTGGGCCTTTGGTATCCCAAAGGAGCAACTTTCAAGTTATTGGGATACTCGGATTCAGATTGGGCCGAAGACAAGGTAGACCACAAGTCCACTTCCGGCTCATGTCAATTCCTAGGGAGGTCTTTGGTAAGTTGGTCTTCAAAGAAGCAGAATTGTGTGTCTCTTTCAACCGCCGAAGCCGAGTACATTGCCGCCGGAAGTTGTTGTGCACAATTATTTTGGATGAGGCAAACTTTGATGGATTATGGTGTCAAATGTGACAAAGTGCCTCTTTTCTGTGACAATGAAAGTGCAATCAAGATCGCCGACAATCCGGTGCAACATAGCCGAACCAAGCATATTGAGATTCGTCATCACTTCATTCGGGATCATGTGGCCAAGGGAGACATTGATTTATTCCATGTCAACACCGAGAAGCAACTTGCCGACATTTTCACCAAGCCACTTGATGAAGCAAGATTCCGCGAGTTAAGGCATGAGCTGAATATCGTGGATATAAGTAACTTGGATTGAGGTTCTTGCATACGCACACATACTCATATAATATCTTGTTTAGGTGTAGGCACATGTCTAGGGGGGGCTAGCTCAACTCATGAGCTTTCTCATCCTAGTAGTGCATAAATTGAACAAAATCTTTCACATTAGTCACTTTAAGGTGACACTTGTGCTTCAAATATGAGTATTGGTCTTGGGCCCAAGGTTCATATCTTCGCGGTGCCATACCAAACAAACTCAAACATGGTGTCTTCGGCCACCGCCCTCCTTTGGAGGTTGGATCCTTTGTTTGTTGTTTTCTTTGTTGTTCTTCTTGTCCTTATGTTCGTTTTTGTGGTGTTTGTGTTTTTCGGTTCTCTTCGAGTGCAAGTGCTACACATACACCTTTCCAGTAGTGTTGGATTTCTCTTGCGACGTGTTCAGAAGTGAGACGGGAATGCTTTTTGAGCCTTGGTAAGAATATGCATTCAGCCATGACCCAACAAGCTTCTGCCTGTCGAAACCCTCTGGATACCCCGTGCCCACGGGCTTGTACTGTGCGCATGGGGCCCCCGTGTCCACGGGCTTTGTACCGTGCGCACGGGCCCCCGTGCGCATGGGGCCCTTTAGCCCATGCGCACGGGGTATGCGGTTTCTGGCTCCTAAGAGGTGGGGCGCGGGGGGGTTAGGGTTCATTCCCACCCTGTCGCCCCCTCCACGCCCCAGGACGCCTCCAGGCCGCCGTCGTCGCCTCCTCGTCGCCTGGTGCTCCTCCGTGCGCCGTGGGACTTCGCTGCTCCGTGGAGATCTTCCGGGATGGGGTCCTCCTCTGGTATCCCCCTCCCTTTGTTCTTCCTTTTCCTCCATGGATCCTTGTTAGTAGTTAGGGTTTCCTCTTCTTCTAGTCTAGGCCAGCTTTTTCCTTATGGTAGACTAGGAACGGCTGGGCAAATGCTGTGGAGGTTCTCCCTGCCGCACTCACTCCCGGATCTCGATCTGGAAGTGGTTGCCACTGGGCGAACCCCGTGTCCACAAGGCCCGTGGACACGGGACCCCCGTGTCCACGGTGGTCTTACCCCCGTGCGCACGGGGTACACAGTTGCGCCTGTCCTGTTTCTCTGTCTCCATTCCTCGCCAGCATCTCGAGCACTTGTACTCATTCGTGTCTCTTGCGTGTTGTGTTGTTGTTTTTGTGTTTCAGACTCTGCTGACAAGAGGGCCGAAGTTCGTCGCAAGCTCTCAAAGGCAGGTTCCAGCGAATTCACTATTGCTCGTCGCCAGCCGTCAGAAGGATTTGGTCAGGGTTTTGAGCAGGGCCGTGTTCGCCGTGCTGCCACCAAGCATCCAGTGGTTGAGGCCTCCGAGGATTCAGATGAAGAGTATGATTCCCAGGAAGATGCTCACTATGATCACACCGCAGAGGCTGATTTTGTGGACGATGATGAAGAAGAAGAAGGTGAGTCCAGCCCCGAGGAAGCCATTGCAGAAGGGCGGGATCTTAGGAATGTTCCGCTTGTCAGTTGGACCAAGCCAGAGATCTGGGCTGAGAGGCAGTCTCACCCTTATAATGCTGCCACCGGTATGGGTGTCGACCCAAGGTTCAAAAACGAGTTTCAGCATAGGGTGTACTATGAGCTTCTATTGACCAAGAACAAGAAGTTTGCTCCTCATAAGCAAGTCAATGCTGAGAGTCTCTAGGACAACGATCATATCTATCCAGGAGTGTATTCTGCACTTAACAGGTTGGGGCTCCTACCTTTCGTCACATTCAACCATCCATACAATGAAGACCTTGTCATGCAGTTCTTTGCCACGGTGTACTTCCACAATGACACCGCTCGTTCTCTCACTTGAATGTCTGGGACTCTCCGGTGCTCTGCTTCTATGGCCAAGTTTGCTGAGATCATTCCCTATGGATTCTTTGAGGAAGATAATGAAGATTTTGGTCGTGTTCGTGAGGTTGGGCAGCGGCACAAAGATGAGATTGCATTTGCCTACAAGCAAGAGAAGTCCTTTGTCACCGGTTCCATCAAAGATCTCCTGCCTATGTATGATACTATGCGCCATATCCTTAGGTACACTCTCACTCCTAAGGCCGGTGACTCGCATAACTTGAGGAGTTCCATGTTGGATGTATTTGTGTATTTGCATGAAAAGAAGAAAATGGATGTTCTGGACTTCATGTTCTACGAGCTTCGTCAGTGTGTGTAGGAGAACAAGTCATTGATCTATGCACCGTTCGTCCAGGCTTTGATTGAGTCTGTCTGCCCTGTCAAGTATATTTCCCAATACAAGACTTCCATTCCAAAGCGCAACTCCAATTGGACTCCTGCTGCTCCTGCTCCCTATGTGCCTCCCAAGAAGGGACGCAATCCGAGGCCTGATGAGCGTGCCACTTACACTCCTGGCATGTCCTCCACCGCACGGATCCCGCGTGGTAAGGGCAAGAAGGTGGTGTCTGAGGCTAGTTTCACCGGAGGAGAAAAGAGGTCTCTGTTCAAGACCATGAGCAACTTGTTCAAGATGTGTCAGTCCATTCAGCGTCGTCAGGTCAAGGAGATCAACAAGGACAAGCTGGTGAGGCGTCAGAAGAAGGCTGAGTGTGCTGCAGCTGGTGAGGAGGTTGGCCCAGGGTCCGAGGACAATGACAGTGTGGCCACAGCTCGTTCCTTTCCGATGGCAGGGTGGCGTTTTGATGATGATGATGATGCTTCGAGAGCGCCTCCTCTTGTCTAGCTTTGTCTTTGCGTTGCCTTTTCCCTTTTTGTTGTCTTGATGACAAAGGGGGAGAAGTTGTCTTCTTTAGTGTGTGTTGAGATCTCAAGCCTTGTGGTTATTGCTTTGTTGGGTGTTTATTTGGCTTGAGGTACTCTTATTTGTTTTCCGTGGTGTGGTTGTGAGCTACCTCTTATTAGTTTGTGAGACTAATTATCCTATGATTCATATCTATGCTTATGATGTCTAGCATGTGCTATATGATCTTGTTCTTATTATGTTTGTCTCACTCTACTTGCTCACCACACTTTTGCATGTGATCTAGGCACCGTTTAGGTTTTATTTTGTTGATCACATGCCTTGACAATGTTGATCTAGGGGGAGCCTCATATGTGTGTGCTTGATGCATAATCAAGCATATCTTTTTTCTTGCACATATATAGGGGGAGCTCCTATGATCAACTATTGTCACATGGCTATTTACTTAGATGTATCCTTTATGCCATGTCCTAACCATATTGTCATCAATGCACCAAAAAGGGGGAGATTGAAAGTGCAAGTGTCACTTAAATTATATTTTGGTGTGATGACAATGTGGTTAGTGGAACTAATATCGGTTGCTATAGTTTATCTCAGGATATTGGTTTCAAGTTGTCTCCGATGGAGGTATACGACCCCCCATTTCAAAAAGATCAAAGGCGTGGTTTACCGGCGACTCGAAGGTTTTCGTTTTGGTTCGATTTGAGTCGTAGGAAAAACCGCACTATCAAGAGGGGTCATCGTGGGTTTGTGTTGTGTGGGAATGCCATCCTAAAACCTTATAGACCAACCCTCCTCTCCTACCACTAGTTATCCGCTAGTGTGCTTGTCATGGTATCCAGGAAGTTGCAACAGAGGAGTTCTGGATACCCCGTGCGCACGGGGTCTTTTGACCCCCGTGCGCACGGGGTACTGCGTAACTCCCTGGGTACCCCGTGCGCACGGGGTCTTTTGACCCCCGTGCGCACGGGGTACTGTGTAACTCCCTGGGTACCCCGTGCGCACGGGGTCTTTTGACCCCCGTGCGCACGGGGTGGTGATTTGGGCTCTGAGTACCCCGTGCGCACGGGGCTGACTTAGCCCGTGCGCACGGGGTCCAACGGGCAGAAAACCCCCACCCAGCAAGAACACTATATAAAGGGCCCTTCTTCCTCCTCCATCCCTAACCCTAATGTCTTGTTGAGCTCCACCATTGCTACACCTCCATTTTCTCATTACTCTCAATCCCTTCACCCAAACTTGTTGAAACTTTGGGGATTGGGAGAGCAAGACCCAATCTACACTTTGACCAAACCAAATCGCGTTCCCCGCAATATTCATCCACCATTGACTTGTTACTCTTGGAGCTTGGGCTCCTAGGCGGTTAGAGGTTCCTCCGGAAGCTTCCTTGCTTGTGGTGTGCTCCGGAGAAGTTTGTAAAGATGTGGTGGTCGCCTTCAAGACCAACCCTGAGTGATTCGAGGCTCATCCATTGGGGGTGACTCGAAAGAGATTACGGTGAGCCTTCGGTGGCATTCCGCAAGCTTTGGCTCCGGCACCACTCTAAACGGAGAGTAGCTCTTCCCCAAGGAAGAGTGAACTTCGGGATAAATTCCGCGTCATCGTCTCACTTGTGGTCAATCCTTTCCCGCACTTTACTTTGCTTTGTATGCTTGTTGGCTTGCTAATTAGATTGTTGCCTAGCATATTTAGCTTGGAGCTTGCTTGTCATATATGTTGTCTTCACCTAGTTGCATATCTAGTGAACCCTATTTATCCGCTAAACCTTCAAATTGACAAGAAAGATTAAAATTTGTAGTCTCCTATTCACCCCCCTCTAGTCGACCGTATCGATCCTTTCAGCATGGCAATCCCTACTCCTCGCATTGACATCAATTGATGGGCATCTCCATAGCCCGTTGATTAGCCTCGTTGATGTGAGACTTTCTCCATTTTTTTGACTTCTCCTATTTATCTCTACCACCATACTCTATTCCACCCATAGTGCTATATCCATGGCTTGCGCTCATGTATTGAGTGGGAGTTGAAAACGTTGAATCGTGTTAAAAAGTATGAACCAATTGCTCGGCTTGTCATCGGGGTAGTACATGATAAATACTTTGTGTGAAGAAGATGGAGCATGACAGGATTATATGATTTTGTAGGGATAACGTTCTTTAGCATTTTTATTTTGAAAGACATGATTGTTTATTAGTATGCCTGAGTATTGATGTCTTTATATCAAATTATAGACTATTGCTTTGAATCATTTGGATCTTATTATTCATACCGTAAGAGAAGATTACATGATGAAACATGATAGGTAGCATTCCACATTAAAAATTCTGTTTTTATCATTTACCTACTCGAGGACGAGCAGGAATTAAGCTTGGGGATGCTTGATACGTCTCCAACGTATCTATAATTTTTTATTGTTCCATGCTATTATAGTATCAATCTTGGATGTTTTTATATGCAATTATATATCATTTTTTGGGACTAACCTATTAACCTAGTGCCCAGTGCCAGTTGCTGTTTTCTGCTTGTTTTTGGCTTTTCAAAGAAACAGTACCAAATGAAGTCCAAATGCCACGAAACTTTTTGGAGATTTTTTTCTGGACAAAAGAAACCTTGGAAGCTTCGGGAGGAGGCCAGAAGCCTCACGGAGGCTTCACAAGGCAACAGGGAGCGCCCCAGGGGGGGCGCTGTGTTGCCTTGTGGGGCCCACGCGACTCCGTTTGACCTAATTCCACTTCTATAAATTCACAAATATTGGGAAACCATCAGAGAGCCAGAAGAGAAAACCTTTCCGCCGCCGCAAGCCTCTATTCTTCCGTGATCCCATCCGGAGGCCTTTTTCGGTACTCTGCCGGAGGGGGAATCGATCACGGAGGGCTTCTACAGCAACCTTGCTGCCCTTCCGATGATGTGTGAGTAGTTTACCACAGACCTACGGGTCCATAGCTAGTAGCTAGATGGCTTCTTCTCTCTCTTTGATATTCAATACAATGTTCTCCTTGATGCTCTTGGAGTTATATCCGATGTAATCTTCTTTTGCGGTGTGTTTGTTGGGATCTGATGAATTGTGAGTTTATGATCAGATTATTCATGAGCAATATTTGAGTCTTCTCTGAACTCTTTTATGCATGATTGTTATAGCTTTGTATTTCTCTCCGATCTATCGATTTGGTTTGGCCTACTAGATTGATTTATCTTGCAATGGGAGAGGTGCTTTGTGATGGGTTCAATCTTGCGGTGCTCAATCCCAGTGACAGAAGGGGACATGACACGTATTTGTATTGTTGCCATTAAGGATAAAAAGATGGGGTTTATTCATATTGCTTGAATTTGCTTCTCTACATCATGTCATCTTGCTTAAGGCGTTACTCTGTTTTTATTAACTTAATACTCTAGATGCATGCTGGATAGTGGTCGATTAGTGGAGTAATAGTAGTAGATGCAGACAGGAGTCGGTCTACTTGTCTCGGACGTGATGCCTATATACATGATCATTGCCATGAATCCGTCATAATTATTTGCTTTTCTATCAATTGCCCAACAGTAATTTGTTTACCCACCGTATGTTTCTGTGCTCGAGAGAGAAGCCTCTAGTGAAAACTATGGCCACCGGGTCTATCTTTATCATATAAAAAACCTAAAAATACCTTGCTGCAATTTATTTACTTTTATTTTAATTAGTGTTTTAGTTTATCTATTTACCTCGATAAGATTTAATCCTTGCAAATAACCGCTAAGAGGATTGACAACCCTCTTATTTGCGTTGGGTGCAAGTGTTTGCTCTTGTGTGTGCAGGTGCGCTTAACGGAATTTTGCTTGGTTCTCCTACTGGATTGATAACCTTGGTTCTTAACTGAGGAAAATACTTATCTCTACTTTACTGCATTATCCTCTCCTCTTCGGGGAAATACCAACACAGACTACAAGTAGCATGTACCTGTTAATAAACATCCAGCACCGGTGACCTTATGCAGAAATTCATACTGAGATCAGCACCTACAAAACAATAGACATCAGAGAAGGAACACCGTGTTAAATCTGCGATTGCTGCCTGTACAGGATTAACAAGAGGTAAAAGGAAAAGGAAAAAAAGATCAATAAACGGAGGAAAAAGGATGGAACTGGCGCCCGTGTCTTTGCCCCTAGTTGGATGGCACCCCGCCGTCTACCAACCTGGGGCCTCACCTTGATTTCTACAACCAAATATTGAACTAAAGAATGACTCGTGCTTCAGTTTAAGGAAACCACATCAAGAAACAATAGTAGTTGGAGACATATACCTTTCTGTTGGAATTAGATATTAGAAACCGTGAAAGAACTTGCCAAAGAAATTAAAATGTAGTCTGTACCCAAACTGCAAGTTGAAGAATATGATTGGTCATTTCAAACTACAAGATTGATCACAAAATTACATCTAATCTCATCCCTCAAAACATATGTGATTGTTCTAAATAATCAGAGAAATATAACAAGGTTTTAATACTCATATGCCCGCAACCATATCTCATTGTTACTGGCTCTGTGTTTTGGTCAGGCCTTGGACCTGTAGCTTTTCATTCCCCTGCTATCTGAACTCTAGTTTGCTTCTTTCTAGCTGTAATCTTTGAACTTATGTAAATTGGTGGTTTCATGATAATGGAACCGGGAGGCCTTCCTGATGATCTGCAAAAAACGTATCTCATGGACCTCAATCAGTCCTGGTATGTAAAAAATGCAGAAGATTGAGCGCAAAAGCGAGAGGAAACTAAAAATACATATGTGCCATTATAATCCATCCTGATTCGGTACCTACAGACTTGCCGCTATACCATATATACCCCTACACTGAATCACACATTCGCAGGCGAAGTAACAATCATTGTTTAATTATCTCAACCGAATCAGAATACAAAAAACCTACAACTTCAGTGCCCGTTAGATAGACATACTCAAAAAATTACCAAGAACAGAAATTTAACCCTTGCACCATTACCATATAAATGAGGTAGATGAGATCCATGTCTAGAGTTGTGGACACTGAACAAATCCAATTTTCATCGTGGCACCCAACATCTAAAAGACGCCAGCTGGTTTTCAGTAGAATATCTCAGTCTTGATCATGACATGCCACTCGAGCCTAATAGCAAGGTAGTAGCTGCATGGCGCTGTCGCGATACAGGAGATTTTAAGATCACAATGCGGACATTGAATGACATCCCTGAAAACCAGAACTGTATTTTCTTCAGCACATGTCAAACCCAGAGGGTGAGCTATTTAGTTCTCTCTGGTTTCTACTACATGGTTGACATAATAAATGGAATCATCATGTGTGTGTGTGTGTGTGTGTGTGTGTGTGTGTGTTAGATGCTGATGCCCAATTCATTCCATTCCCGAAACAAGCAAAATCATGAGTGCTGCAACCCACTGCTCAAACCAAACCCCCAAATAATGTACGAAGGAGAGAAGGCACATCTAATTCATCAGTTGAGGTGGCATGCACGAGAGGGAAGGGGTCAGGGAGAGAAGTGGAGGAGGAGACCGACGGTGGAGGGGAATGGGGAGCAGATCCGTGGCGGCGGCGGCCACCCATTGGTCCTTGTCGCCGGCAACAACGACCTTCAGGCGACGGCCTGCAGAGGAGGGGAGCATGGCGACAATCCATGCCGACGGAGCAGGAGCGCGGCGACAACCAGCCCTGCTCGAGCCAAGTGCCTCCTCCCGCCTGCATTCGTGCGCACTTGTTGGTGGCAGGGGCACGCCCCGATGACGGCGATGGAGAGAGAAAGAGAGGGGGGGGGTTCCCTGTCCATCTTCATTTCTGCCTCCTAAATCTCTCTGCTCTCGCCGGTGGTGGAACACCATAGATGGCCAGCGGCTAAGGACCACTATGGGAAGGCACGAAAAAGGGGATCTCACCTTAGCTTGATGCCCTTCCAGGCTATGCACTAAGAGCCCGACTGACACGAGGAATACGGCCGGGTGCTCCTCCCGGCGATGGCGATGGCGACGGTGAGCTTCTCCGGACCAAGCAGGTGCGTGAGCCGCAGCCTCCGCTCCTCCCGGCAGTGATGCGATAGCGACGGAGCCGTCGCTGAGCCCGCCAGCAAGGATGGGGTCGTGCTCATGGCGGCGGTTACCAGCCTTCACCGTCGCTGTAGTTCACCTCGGTGTCGCTGTCGAGCTCGCAATAGTACGATTGTATCCGGCTCATCCGGTTGCCCATCCGCTCTCCCTCTATCCCCGGCGTCGTGCCGCCGTTGTGCACAGGAGAGAGGAGGAGACCCAGCGGCGGAGATCGAATGGCAGAGGCGAGGAGGAAGGACCGGGTGGCGGCGGCAGGAGATTAGGAAGGAGAGGAGGGTCGCGAGGAGAGCCTGAATAGGTCATGGTTTTTTTTCCATGGCTACACCCAACCGCTGCACACGACATGGCACTCGCGAGCGATCGCCCCTTCTGCGTAGCTTATTGTGTTTGATGGGCATCATAGAAACAATATAATTTTCTCTCTTAAAAGATCTTTATTATGTTTGGAGAAAAAATACAGCGCATTCCTAGGACAAAAGCATACACCAATCTTCATATACTCAAACTGTAAAAGAAAATCATAATTGTCATCAAAATATATCTTCTTTTTTACGCTACTAGTAAGCGTGCACGTGTAACACACGCAATCTTAGGAATTTCTTCAATGTTCTGATTACCTAAATTGATTTTTCGATCACAATAATTCCCACAATAACATGTCATGTTTTTATAACATTTGGTCTAAACTGAAATTTATAACAATATAAACTAATTTTTTTGGCAAACGCCCTTCTCAGTTGCTAGATGTTTTCAGGCCGCCATCTTGTTGCCTCGGAAGTGTCCCTCCCACCATGGATCGTTTCCCCCGTTGCACTCCTCTTTATTTTGCCTGCACCGCCTTGGATTTTTGAACATGTTTGTTGATACGTCTCCGTCGTATCTACTTTTTCAAACACTTTTGCTCTTGCTTTGCACTCTAATTTGCATGATTTGAATGAAACTAACCCGGACTGACGCTGTTTTCAGTAGAACTACCATGGTGTTGTTTTTTGTGCAGAAATAAAAGTTCTTGGAATTGGATGAAACTTTTTGGAGATTTTTTATGGAATATATAAAAAATACTGGAGCCAAAACCTACTGGAGGGGGGCCACTGGCTGCCCACGAGGCACCAGGGCGCGCCACCTCCCACGCGCGCCCTGGTACCTCGTGGGGCCCACATGGCTCCGTCTGACCTAATTCCAACGCTATAAATTCACAATTCCAGAGAAAAAAATAAGAGAGAAAGTTTTATTGCGTTTCACGATACGGAGCCGCCGCCACCTCCTGTTCTTCATCGGGAGGCCAGATCTGGAGTCCGTTTGGGGCTCCGGAGAGGGGGATCTTCGGGCATCGTCGTCATCAACCATCCTTCATCACCAATTTCATGATGCTCACTGCCGGGAGTGAGTAATTCCTTCGTAGGCCTGCTGGACGGTGATGAGTTGGATGAGATTTATCATGTAATCGAGTTAGTTTTGTTAGGGCTTGATCCCTAGTATCCACTATGTTCTGAGATTGATGTTGCTATGACTTTGCTATGCTTAATGCTTGTCACTAGGGCCCGAGTGCCATGATTTCAGATCTGAATCCTTTATGTTTCCATGAATATATTTGTGTTCTTGATCCGATCTTGCAAGTTATACACACCTGCTACGTGTTATGATCCGCATACCCCAAGGTGACAATAATTGGGATTCTTTCCGGTGATTGCCGTAGTTTGAAAAGTTCATGTATTCACTAAGTGCTAATGCTTTGTTCCGGTTCTCTATTAAAAGGAGGCCTTAATATCCCTTAGTTTCCTTATGGACCCCGCTGCCACGGGAGGGTAGGACAAAAGATGTCATGCAAGTTCTTATCGCAAGCACGTATGACTATATAAGGAATACATGCCTACATTACATTGATGAATTGGAGCTAGTTCTGTGTCGCCCTAGCTTATGACTGTTACATGATGAATGTTATCCAACAATATCACCGATCCAATGCCTACGAGTTTTTCACATATTGTTCTTGCTAAGTTACTACTGTTGGTACTACTATTGCTACTGCTACCAAACTATCATATTATTGTGCTATTGATCACTCTACTGCAGATATTTAGTCTCCAGGTGTGATTGAATTGACAACTCAACTGCTAATACTTGCAAATATTCTTTGGCTCCCCTTGTGTCGAATCAATAAATTTGGGTTGAATACTCTACCCTCGAAAACTGTTGCGATCCCCTATACTTGTGGGTTATCAAGACCTTTTTCTGGCGCCGTTGCCGGGGAGCATAGCTCTATTTGTGGAGTCACTTGGGATTTATATCTGTTGATCACTATGAAGAATCTAAAAGACGCTAAGACGAAGATCGTTCCCTCTAAGACGAGGGGAGGTAAGGAACTGCCATCTAGCTCTGCACTTGATTCACCTTCTGTTTTGAGTAAACTTGCAACACCACCACATGCTATTAATTCTGATATGTCGCAAGTTATTGATGATACTACTTCTGCTATGAATGATACTCATGATGATGCTAGTACTATGCTTGATAATGCTGTGCCACTTGGTGAATTTCTTAGTGAATAACTTGCTAAAGCTAAAGAAATTGAAAATGCTGAAACTCTTGAGAATTATGATTCACCTACTATGCCTAGCTCTCCTACTAGAGTTGAAACACCTGATGAACATTGCATTGATAGGGAGACGGCTAGAGCCATTCTTGCTTGTAATGATAGAGATGAAGTTATAAAACTGCTTGCTGAAATGAAAGAAAAATCTATGAGGGAGAAAATGAAATATGATCCTAAGTTTGCTACCTCTCCCATATTTGTTATTGATAAGGATTATGAATTCTCTGTTGATCCTGAGTTAATTACCTTGGTTGATTCTGATCCTTTCCATGGCTATGAAACTGAAATAGTTGTGGCACATCTTACTAAATTAAATGATATAGCCACCCTATTTGCTCATGAGGAAAAAATTCGCTATTACTATATTCTTAAGTTATTTCCTTTCTCATTAAAGGGTGATGCTAAGGAATGGTATAATACTCTTGCTCCTGGTTGTGTGCGTAGTCCCCAGGATATGATTTATCACTTCTCTGAAAAATATTTTCCTGCTCATAAGAAACAAGCTGCTTTACAGGAAATATTTAACTTTGTGCAAATTAAAGAAGAGAATCTCCCTCAAGCTTCGGGGAGGCTTCTCCAACTACTTAATGCTTTGCCTGATCATCCTCTTAAGAAAAATGAAATACTTGATATCTTCTATAATGGACTAACCGATGCTTCTAGGGACTACCTAGATAGTTGTGCGAGTTGTGTTTTCAGGGAACGGACTATTGAACAAGCTGAAGAATTATTGAATAATATATTGAAGAATGATAATGATTGGACACTTCCTGAACCACTGCTTAAACCCACTCCGAAGAAGAGGGGTATTTTATATCTCAGTCCTGAAAATATGCAAGAAGCAAAGAAATGCCAGAAGGAAAAGGGTATTAAAGCTGAAGATGTTAAGAATTTACCACCTATTGAAGAGATACATGGTCTTGACACACCGCCACAGGTAGTAGAGGTAAATTCTCTTATAAAGTTTGATGAAAGTGATATTCCTTATAACAAACCTCCTAGTCAATGCTTGTATGAATTTGACAATTATATTATTAAGCAAGATCATTTCAATGCCAATGTTATGAAACAATTGAAAAGAAATGCCTACATGATTGATTTCTTGAGTGACTTGTTATTTCTAATTGCTAATGATGTTAAAGGTGTAAGTAAACATGCATCTATGGTTCAAACCCAATTAGAACAAGTTGCTAAATCTCAAAGTGAATTGCTCAATGAAATGAATAACAATATGAATGATCATGCTGTTAGAGTAATGACTAGAGGAGGTAGAATGACCCAGGAGCCACTTTATCCGGAAGTCTCTCTAAAAGAATTGAACAAGACTCTCAAAGAATTAATGTTGATGCACCTAGTCCATCTAAAAATAAAAAGAAAAAGAAAAATGATAGGACTTTGCATACTTCTAGTGAACCTGAAGTAGAAAAACCCTTGGAGGATAGTAATGATGTTTCTATTTCTGATGTTGAAACACAATCTGGTAATGAACATTCACCTGATGATAGTAATAATGATGATGCTCATGTGGATACCCAACCAGATAATGATAAAGAACCTGATAATGATGTTGAAATAGAACCTGCTATTGATCTTGATAACCCACCTACTAAAAATAAACATTATGATAAAAGAGACTTCGTTGCTAGAAAACATGGTAAAGAAAGAGAACCATGGGTTCAAAAACCCATGCCCTTTCCCCCTAAACCATCTAAGAAAAAGGATGAGGAAGAATTTGAACGCTTTGCTGAAATGCTTAGGCCAGTATTTTTGCGTACTCGTTTGACTGATATTTTAAAGATGGCCCCTTATGCTAAATATATGAAAGACATTGTCACAAATAAAAGGAAGATACCTGAAGCTGAAATTTCCACTATGCTTGCAAATTATTCTTTTAAGGATGGAGTACCTAAGAAACTAGGAGATCCAGGAATACCAACTATACCATGCTCCATTAAACGAAATTATGTCAAAACTGCTTTGTGTGATTTAGGAGCCGGTGTTAGTGTTATGCCTTTCTCTTTATATAAAAGACTTGATTTGAATAAACTCACTCCCACTGAAATATCATTGTAAATGGCTGACAAATCAACTGCCATACCTATCGATGTTTGTGAGGATGTGCCCATTGTAGTTGCAAATGTTACTATCCTAACAGACTTTGTTGTACTTGATATGCCAGAGGACGACAAGATTATCCTTGGTAGACCCTTCTTGAATACTGCAGGGGCTGTTATTGATTGCAACAAAAGCAAGGTCACTTTTCATATCAATGGTAATGAAAATACGGTGCACTTTCCGAAGAAACAATTTCAAGTAAATGGTATTCGTGTTATTGGAAAGACTCCGACAATTACTATTGGAAGTTTTCAACTCCCTCTTCCTACTGTTAAAAAGAAATATGAAACTCTTATTATTGGGGAGATGCATATCCCCGTTGAGGTAACCTAGTGTTATACGAAAATTCTTCGGTTTCATGTCACTCGGAAATGGTTTGTTAATAAGACCTGATCAACCTTATTAATGGATTCTTTTTGAGAGGCATGTGGTCGATGAATTTAGTAAGCACAACCTTCTGTACCCACTCTTTGTTTTCTGTTATTTTTAGTTAAATGCAATAAAATGCCATGATTACCCTGTTTTCTGAATTATCCGTGCAATAAAAAATGTCCAGAAATGAAAGTGCTCAGAATGCAATAAAATTTTGATATGAATTTTTATATAATATTTAAGAATTTTTGGCACTAGAAACATACCAGGGGTGTGCCCCAGGTGCCCACGAGGCACCAGGGCGCGCCACCCCCCCTGGCGCGCCCAGGTGGCTCGTGGGCCCCACAGGGACCCCCTCGCTTATTCCTTCAGCCCACTTCGCCTCTTACCTCTAGCAAAAATTCCTGGTAGTTCTCTCTCTCGTGTTCTTGCTCACAAACCTGAAATTTTCGATCTCTTTGCTCGGAGCTCCGTTTTCGAAACTGTTTTGGGAGATTGCTCCTTGGTATGTGACTCCTCCATGGCTCCAATTAGTTTTTGCTCTAGTGGATTATATTTTGCATAATTAGCTACTCTTGGTGCTTCTGAAAATGAGCTTGCATGTGGAATTCTTTGAGTTCCAAGTAGTTTGAATGCTTGATATATCCTCTAGACATCTATATGAGTAGTTGATATCAATTTTGTGAAGTTTTATTGATATCATTTTGTGGCCCAAAATTTTTCAGAAAATTGTTCTTAGGAAAATGAATATCTTCCGGAGGAATTCTTCGAAGCGGAACGCCAAGGGAGTCCTTGGGGACTCCTCTGACAACGACCTCAACATCCCGCGTAGAACGGAAGTCCGGCCGTGCGAATGGCTGCACAATGCTTTCATGAACGAAGCTGGATTCTACCAAGAGTTCACGCAATTCGTTGCAAATGCCGGACTGACCGACTTCCTCGCAGATGAGTGTGACCAATACCACATCCTTACAAATTCCTTTGTGCAAAATTTCCATTTTCTGAATAGGCTCGAACCCCCTGAGGTGCGCTTTGATTTATATGCTGAACATCATCAGATACCACTTGCTGGATTTTGTGAGATATGTTTGATTCCCTTTGATGGGGACATTAGAGAGCCTCGACCGGAGGAGTTTGAGGGTTTCCTCCACACTTTAACTATGGGAGAGACAAGGGGCGTGTCGAAAGCCCGAGCCACTAGCTTGTAGTTTCCCTCTGTTCATTACTTTGCTCTATTCTTAGGGAAATCCTTGATTGCTAGGGAGCAAGGTAGTGCGCTAGCTGCACCTGACTTTGCCATTTTACGCCGCGCACTGCATAATGACAACACTTATAAACTGGGAGCTATCATTGCACGCCGCCTGCACACTAATAGGACTAGGAGTAAAATTCATGGTGGTATTTATGCTACTCGCTTAGCGAGACGTTTTAATGTTAACATATGCCCTCATGATTACTTGTTGCCCAGAGTTTACTTAGATCACCAGTCCATGAGGGACCACCACTTTCTTGATGCTCCTGAGCCTCCGCACAACATTCGTTATAACTTGGTTTTTAGTGAGGATACTCGTGATATTATTCCGTTGCCTGCACCTGCTTTGTTTGATTATCATGCCAGGAACGGATATACCGTGATGCCACCGGACATCGTTGCTTACCGGAATGCGTTGGCAACGACAGAGGAGGAGGCCCAGGATTGGGACGCTCGGGTGCCGCCGCCTCAAGACTTTCACATGGGACAGGATGGCTACTACGGATGGCTGTAGACCAAGCTAGGTAAAAGCCTAAGCTTGGGGGAGTACGTATTTCCCGCCGACATTTCATTCATGACCAAAAATTTCATTCCAGTTGTCGGTGTTCATACTTTTTCATTGGATAATCCATGTTAGTTTTATTTTCTCACTTTCTTCTTATGTGTTTGAAAAACTTTGAGAAAATCCAAAAACATTTCTCGTTTCTTTTCGGTTTTTCTTTCTAGCTTAATTAGTTGTAGTATTAAAAGAAAACCCAAAAAGATTTCCCGTTTCTTCTTTTGCTTGTTGGGAGTTCCCCCGTGTAAATAGTTTTCTTTTCTCATTTTCGTTTTTCTTCTTTAATTTGTTTTCTTCAGAAAAACTAAAAAATCCAAAAATATTTTAGTGTGTTTCTCTGAAATTCTTTTCTTTTGTTGAGTCATTGTAAGGAGAAGACCATGATGAAAATGTTGAGTGGCTCTCATATGCATTATTGTTGATCTAATAAAGAGCCCATATTGCCTTGTCTTCTCCTTTAAATAAAATGCTTGCAGATTCTAGCTTAGTCCACGGCACACTTGCACTATTTTCATTTTCATATCATTCGATCATGCAAGTGAAAGGCAATAATGACGATGACTTGATGAAGTGACTGTGGCAAGGAAAAGCGGGTATGAACTCAACTTGTTCTTTGTTTTTGTAAATATGTTTATCTCAGTATCCATGATTCAGCATATTATGATTAAACATGTTTATGATGACAATTAGAGATTATAGTTGCTCATGCCATGCTTAAGTAGCTAGGAATGGATAATGATTTATCTTGAGTGTCAACATGCATTAAAATGATTGTGATGTAGTATGATGATATGGTATCCTCCTCTGAATGTTTCAAGTGGCTTGACTTGGCACATGTTCACGCATGTAGTTGATTCAAAACCAACATAGCCTCCATGATATTTATGTTCATGGTGCTTATATCTTACTCATGCTAGTATTCAATGTTGATTATTCATAATGCATGATTATGACCGTTTTCGCTCTCTAGCTGGTCGCTTCTCAACCTATTTGCTAGCCTTCGCCTATACTAAGCGGGAATACTGCTTGTGCATCAAAACTCTTAAACCAAAGTTATTCCAGATGAGTCCACTATATCTACCTATATGCGGTATTACTCTGTCGTTCTAAGTAAATTTGCATGTGCCACCTCTAAATATTCAAATGAACATCTGTTTTGTCTGCCCGTACCGATCATGGAGCGACAGGGGGCGATCAGTATCTTCCATGCTAAGTGGGTTATTCTCATGACGAGTGTTTATTCACTTGTCCTTGCACGAGAGGGGCTGGTAATCGGGATGCCCAGTCCCACTATTAAAATTGCAAAATAATAAAACAAACTCCCCCGAAAAGTTGTTGGTATGGAGGGCACCCGAGGATTCGGCTAGCCATGGCTTGTGTTTGTTGGTGGAGGGGGAGTAAACTTTACTTTACCGCTTGGGAACCGCCGCTAATGTGTTTAGCATGGAAGATATTGAAAACTCTCGGTCGTGACGTTGACAGGAAAGGCATACCTCCCAAAATTATATTTATCTCTGATTTAAACTTCGAGCTCTGGCACCTCTACAAATCCATGCTTCCCTCTGCGAAGGGCCTATCTATTTACTTGTATGTTATTTTAGTTTTATTGTTGAGTCATCACCTTCTCAAACAAGCACCAGACTTGAGAGCACTATTGTCATTCTCATGCATTGTGAATAGTTAATGTTGTGTTCATCATGACTGGATCTCTTCTACCATGAATTACAATGTTTAGTCGCTGCTTGAACTTTGGAGGTGCTCTGCATTTATGTTTTGCAGTCTCAGAAAGGGCTAGCGAGATACCATGTTGCCATATTATATCATGATTGTTTTGACAAAGTGTTGGCATTTGAGATATCTTATTATTGCTCGCTAGTTGATTATGCCATTGATATGAGTGAATATAATTTCTAAGAGTTATCATTTGCATGGTTGGTTCATGATCTTTGCTGAAAATTTGGACACTATTTAAGCATATATATAGATACATGAACAAAAGAGTTTGTACAAGTTTTTCTTTATCACTTTCAGTTTGTCAACTGAATTGCTTGAGAACAAGCAATGAGTTAAGCTTGGGGGAGTTGATACGTCTCCGTTGTATCTACTTTTACAAACACTTTTGCTCTTGTTTTGCACTCTAATTTGCATGATTTGAATGAAACTAACCCAGACTAACGATGTTTTCAGCAGAACTACCATGGTGTTGTTTTTTGTGCAGAAATAAAAGTTCTTGGAATTGGATGAAACTTTTTGGAGATTTTTTATGGAATATATAAAAAATACTGGAGCCAAAACCTACTGGAGGGGGCCACTGGCTGCCTACGAGGCACCAGGGCGCGCCACCCCCAGGCGCGCCCTGGTACCTCGTGGGGCCCATGTGACTCCGTCTGACCTAATTCCAACGCTATAAATTCACAATTCCAGAGAAAAAAATAAGAGAGGAAGTTTTATTGCATTTCACGATACGGAGCCGCCGCCACCTCCTGTTCTTCATCGGGAGGCCATATCTGGAGTCCGTTTGGGGCTCCGGAGAGGGGGATCTTCCGGCATCGTCGTTATCAACCATCCTTCATCACCAATTTCATGATGCTCACTGCCGGGAGTGAGTAATTCCTTTGTAGGCCTGCTGGACGGTGATGAGTTGGATGAGATTTATCATGTAATCGAGTTAGTTTTGTTAGGGCTTGATCCCTAGTATCCACTATGTTCTGAGATTGATGTTGCTATGACTTTGCTATGCTTAATGCTTGTCACTAGGGCCCGAGTGCCATGATTTCAGATCTGAACCCTTTATGTTTCCATGAATATATTTGTGTTCTTGATCCGATCTTGCAAGTTATACGCACCTGCTATGTGTTATGATCCGCATACCCCAAGGTGACAATAATTGGGATTCTTTCCGGTGATTGCCGTAGTTTGAGGAGTTCATGTATTCACTAAGTGCTAATGCTTTGTTCCGGTTCTCTATTAAAAGGAGGCCTTAATATCCCTTAGTTTCCTTATGGACCCCGCTGCCACGGGAGGGTAGGACAAAAGATGTCATGCAAGTTCTTATCGCAAGCACGTATGACTATATAAGGAATACATGCCTACATTACATTGAGGAATTGGAGCTAGTTCTGTGTCGCCCTAGCTTATGACTGTTACATGATGAATGTTATCCAACAATATCACCGATCCAATGCCTACACGTTTTTCACATATTGTTCTTGCTAAGTTACTACTGTTGCTACTGCTGTTACAATTGTTACTACTATTGCTACTGCTATCAAACTATCATACTATTGTGCTATTGATCACTCTACTGCAGATATTTAGTCTCCAGGTGTGGTTGAATTGACAACTCAACTGCTAATACTTGCAAATATTCTTTGGCTCCCCTTGTGTCGAATCAATAAATTTGGGTTGAATACTCTACCCTCGAAAACTGTTGCGATCCCCTATACTTGTGGGTTATCATTTGTCTCTTTCTTCAGTGCCACATGGAGCTCTACCTCCCGCGTCGCACCAACAACAAATTGGGTGTCACCAAGAGATTTTCTCCACCTCAATAAAGCACATGTCGGAGAGGCAAGCTTGAATCGCCAGTTTGAAAACCACCTTGCCAGTTTGGTCCTGTGCATGCAGGGCATACCAAATCTGCTCTCTTTTTTACCAACAATGGTTAAATGTTCAAACAGCGTCATCATAATCAACACGACAAAACATTGCAGGAAATAAGGACATACTCTCTGGAACTAAAAAGTTCTACTCGAGACAATGCTCAGCTTCACCAGTTGGTTTCCTATCATCTGTCCTAAAGATTTAAAGCATCATTGTTCTAACATATCCTTCACTATTTTATAAAGTATTCAGGAAGTCACAAGTACAATGACATATGTAAAAAGCACTGGGCAGTGTGGGAATTGCCACCCTTGACTCATTCGTCATCACTTCGGCTACGTGAAAGAAGCGTAAAACATCAAGAAAGCGATAGTTCTATGCCTCCACATCATGCAAAATTTCTATTTTTCGATAGCATTCGATGCTATCTAAGGGCATCTCCTCCAGATGCCCTTGCCGCAAAAAGCAGAAAGAGTTTTGCTTTCCAAATACCAAGTAATCCTACCATGCAAAGTCAAACTAATCAACTAACAACAATACACTCATACATTGCGATTTACCTTGCCATTGTTGCTATCTCAATCAAAGAGTTTTTGCACATGATAGATAGATCAACGTGAACACATTTCAGTTGGTATCGCGTGGTGCGACCATCTATGGGGCCATCCAGCCCCTTGTGGTTCGGTGGGGGGAGACGCAAGCACAAAGAGCAGAATCACCAGAGGGCGCAGGGTGATTTACCCAGGTTCGGGCCGCTGAGAAGCATAAAACCCTACTCCTGCTTTTGGTATATTGAGGGTGTATGAACACGAGGACAAGGAGCGCTTCCCCGGCAAGGCGCGGAGAGGCAGCTGCACATGCGAGTTGTGTAAAGAGTCCGAATCTATCTAACTGTTGCCTTGGCCCTCCTTTTATAGCTCAAGGGGTTACCACAGTGGCAAAACAGTAATTACATAGCGATTAGATAGCAAACAGTGCTATCATACCTAACTCTGCCAGTTTAGGACAAAAGCATTAAATGCACCATTAGGTGTCATGTGGAGAGGTAGTCCCGGCAAGGTTTCAGCACCGCTCGCCCAGCTACCTCGTATTATTCTGACACGCCTCCTGGACGGGTGTCATTAAAGGCAAATCCTGTCCCAGCGTGCTGACACGTGCCCGACAAGCCTCACCAACCAGCCTGCGCTGTCGACACCTCATCAATTAGTGAACATCTGTGCGGTGAGGTGGAGGGCTGGCAGAAGCTTGCCAGTACGGAGCTTGCCAGGTCTTCACCTTGCCGGTTTAGCCTTGCCGGCAAGGAATGTCTTCATCTTCAGTACTAGCTGAGTGCTTGTTGGTGTTGTGCCTTGACCTTCTCTCCAGTGGCTTCCGCAACTGGGTCCTGAATCTTGGTCTTGGCGGTTCCCGGCAAGGCTTGGCCGGCAAGGAGGCTGCTACTGTCTGTGCATAAGTTAGGGTATAAAATACCCATGTTTTATACACCGACAGGAGCCCCCGGGCCTGGGCCATACGCACGTCCGAAGCGTCGTTGGGCTAGGCCCAAACAATGCACAGACATGCGGCGGGAAAACTGCCGCTGTAATTTTTCGTCATGATGGTTATCCTGACGCACGTCCAATCCACGCATTAAACGCGGGTTGTGGGAACTTGGACTGTTGCGGTTATATCACGGTAGTGCGCCTGTAAAAAATGTGGCTGGGGTAAACAGTGAAGAGCCAGCCCCCCCCCCCCCCCCGCACGCCTTCCCCATAAAAAGGCAACTGCGAGGAGGCGCCGCTCATTCATCCCTGCTTTCCCCTGCTTCATCTTCTTCCTCTCGCCAAAACCGCTTCCGCCACCACCGCCGCCACTGATCCGCACCTTGATTCGGTCACCTTCTTCCTCCCCAATTCTTAATGGCGCCCAAGAGAGCTGACGCGGCGGGCAAGAAGCCCGCCAAGCCGCTCGATCCCAAGGCAGAGGAGAAGAAAAGGGCGCTGGAAGAGCTGGAGAAACGGCGGAGGGAGAATGCGATCTTCTCGCCGTGCTCCTTGGACGCCAACGAGCTGATCAGAAGGTACACATACATGTGGGGAAGAGATACCAAAGACCACAAGGCGCCCGTAGTGCTTCCCGAAGGCAACAAAGATCCATTGGATTCATATCCGTTCTTCTACACCTATTTCTACTATGGTCTAGTTCCCCCATTCTCGGATTTCTTCAGCGCCATGATGTTCAGCTATGGGTTCAGGCTGCTGGATTTCACTCCGAACGCAATGACTTGCATGGCAGTCTTTGCCCATCTGTGTGAGAACTTTGTCGGAGTCGCCCCCAATGTGGATCTGTTCCGTCACTTTTTCATTCCCCGGATCGAAGACAAATCACTCTCCGGCAGTGTGGCCTGGATCCCCAGGGCAAAAACCAAGGGTGAGTACCTTGCCAGGCAGCTCCACCTCAAGTGGGATTAGTGGAGGGCAGAGTGGTGCTGGATCCAGGAGAAGGATTTTCCCCAGTTCTGCATACCGCGCACAGTGGCAGTCAAGCGCGGCAAGAATTGGAGCCATATGGGTACTACTGATGCCAAGCTTGGTCCGGCACTGAACAGGATCGCCCGCCTCAAGGCCGCCAATCTGACCATAGAGATGGTTGGCGCCGATTTCCTCCGGCGACGTATAGCGCCGCTACAGAAGAGAGAGAGAGATTCGCTTGGGAATACCAGAACGCTACCGTCGTCATGCGGCTGTACCCTGGGACCGGCAACAACTTGTCAGTTATGGAGCACGCCTGCCTCTGCGAACAGATGTTCCACTTGCCGGATAAGATCATCCCGCTGCACATCAACTCCGCCAAGGATTCCATCCTGGCGGTGATGCCGGACTGCGACGCCCACGAAGTAAAAGCAGACTGGGATCTGCTCACCTTGGAGCACGAGATGGATTGGGCCTCCAACCTGACAGAGAAAGCTTCCCGGATCTCATCCGGGCCACCACCGAGGAAGAACTGGCATACATTGCCAGCAAGGCCGCAGAGATCACGAGGATCAATGCGGCGGGCGGTCCTGGCACCGCGGCAGCTGAGGATGATGATGAGGAGCATTCTGAGGAAGAAGCTGCCGAAGAGCAACAAGAAGAGCCTGCCGGGGATGAGATTGCCAAAGCTGAGACTGCCAGGGCTGAGGTCGCCGGGACTGAGGCTGCCGGAGAGCCCGAAGAAGAAGAAGGCCCTCGGGCCCCGAAGAGGAGGCGCCATCTTCGGAGGGCGGTTAGTCAAGAGCCGGTGCGTGCTTCTTCGCCGAGAGTTGGCCCCACGGTGAAGAAGACGACCACGAAGACTGGCCGCCAAGAAGAAGTACGCCGGCAATCTACCCGGCGTCCCCGAACTCAGCCTTCATCTCCCCGGCAAGAGGTTGCCGAGGAAGTCGAATCCTCTCAGCCGACGGGTTCACCTCCCCCGGCACTCAAGAGGGCAAGGGAGTCGCCCCCGCCAGTGATGTATGACTTCGACGTTCTTGGCGAGTCTGAGGAGGAGGAGGAGTAAGTGATCTCGCTTATTTCCATCATGCCTTGATTTTATCTGATCGCCATTTTAACTTGATTTCTTTTGTCTTGACAGGGACCCAGAACCACTTGAGCATCGGTCGAAGCGGGCCAGGTCTGCAACAGCACAAGACCCGGTAGCGAGTGCCGGGCAGGGGGTCGTGACGGCTGAAACTGTTGTTGTCAGCCCCTAGCTCAGCCCCCAGCGTGAGGACATGGCGCAGATCCTGTCCACCAGCACTGGCACTGAGGTTCCCCCTCCCGAGCCTGATAGAGAGGTGGGGGAGGCCCGCCAAGAAGAGGACCGTCAAGAGGTGGACCCTGCTGCGGTTCCCCCGTCAACCAACATTCCGGAGAGTGCTTCCCCGACAAGGGCCTCCACCGATGAGCCTGCCCGCACGGAGGCTACCCCGACGAGCGGGGCCACCGACGATCGTGCACCGGCAACGCGAGCTGCCGAGGAAGGAGATGCCCTTCCTCAGCAAACACTAACGGGTAATCCTCTTGCCTTTACACATCCTTCGCGGAAAATTTCCTCTATCTCCTTTTTTTTGTTTTCTTGAACTTGACTTGTGATTTTGAATCCTATTTCATCCTTGCTCCTGCTTCAATCCACAGCTCCAACCTCCCCTGAAGAGGGTGAAGTTCTCATGGAGGTAGCCAATATTGCAAGGGATGCCGCTGATGAAGCCGCCAAGATTGCCGCTGAAGAGGGCCTTGTGCAAGTCGGCGAGGAGGCCAGAATACTCCCCGAGGAATCCGAGAGGCTTTCCGGCAACACGCCTGACCCCGCCAGGATGGATGTGGAGAAGGTGCCTGACAATACTGACGCGCCGGACCCCGGCAACCAACTAGTGGCACCAACCTTGCAGGTCCCGTCAAGCAGCTTGGCGTTGATCGCTCCTCCGCATGGGTCCAGAGCCCCCAGTTCATCCGGTACTGCAGGGCCAAATTTTGATGAAGAAATAGCCTGGATCCTGCTCCCTTTGGCCCAAAGAACCGACGAATCCACTGATGCGACCGACAATGCCGAAGATCTCGCCTTCATGGAAATCATGGCCATCGGTTTCAAAGGCGTCCAGGAACGGTACAGTCGGAGGTGGGACAAGGTGCAAGAGGAGCGTAAAGCCGCAGATCTGGTTGACTAGAAGCTGAGAGAGAAGGCGGACGAGCTGCGCCTATGGTACAGCCAGCAGGCCCGAAATCTTAATGCCGCCAACGAAAAAGCAGCAATCCGTGACGGCAAGCTGACAGAGCGCGAAACGCTGCTCAACGCCAAAGAGAAGGATCTTGCCGCACGGGAAGGAGCCCTTGCCGCCACTCTTCGCGGCAAGGATGATGAGATTGAAGCGCTCCTTAAGCAGCGGACTCAGGAGCTGGAAGACGGGTACAAGAAATTCATCGAAGCCCAGGCCTTGGAGAGCGCCGCCAAGCTTAAGGAGGCTGTTGATAAGGCTGCTGCCGCTGCTTCCGCCAAGGCAGAACTGGAATCCCAGGTGGCCAAATTGAAGGAAGATCTCGTCGGCAGCGGCAAAGAAATCGAGGCTCTCAAGGATGAAGCGCTGAAGGCAGGCCGCACTCTAGGGGACTTGCAAATGCAGCTGTCGTCCAAGAATCAAGACCTTGATGCCGCCGCCAAGACGATTGGAGATCTGAAATCCCAACTGGCCACCATGGTAACAGCTTCAGAATCTGCCAAGGAGAGGGAAAGGGTCTTGACGGAGAAGCTGGAGAAGGAAGAGGCCTTGAAGAAGGAGGCTGAGAACAACTACGCCCAACTGCACGACAACCTCTCCCTCTGGACCGGCAGGCTTGTCAATGCCACCAAACGCATCAGCTCCCAAATCGTCGTGATGGACATGAAGAGCTGGGGCTTCACCGTCAACGACAAGGAGGCCACCAGCGTCCGACTGACCAAGTTCTTCGAGGGCCTTATCAACGCCTTGAAGACGTACCACGAGGACATGTCTGCTTCGTTTGCCGATGAATCTCGGAAGTTTGCGCGCGAAATTGTATACAGGGTGCTGCTCAAGATCGCTCATCGCAATCCCGGCCTTGATCTCTCCGGGGTATTCAGGAGGCTGCCGACGAGTACCGACGTTACTGCTGCCGAGAAGATCGCTGCCCCTCTCGCCGACAAGGTTCTCCAAATCCCCAGGGTCCAGGGCGATCGTCGGGATTGAGTTTGCCGTTAGACCCATCACTGTGCTGCATGTGAAAGATACATTTGATCTTATGTTAGTCCCACACTGTTTCTGTGATGTAATATAATTTGTGTTGCTTGAATGCATGTGCGTCGTTCCCCTTGTTTTGTTTTGCCTTTGTATGACCGTGTTCCCTACGCTTGTTCAGAAACTTGCCGGTTCACACACTTGCCGCGAGCGCTTTGAAGAATGGGTCCTTAGCAGCCTGCTGGAAGTGCCGCTGCCGGCAAGGTAACTTGCCAGGCCAGAATGTAGCTGCTAAGCTTGCCGAGCGGACTCGAGGCAAGCTAGAGCGCGGACTGACCGCGACAAGGTTCCTTCACGTGCAAGTTTCTCATACAAAGCACAGAATCATTCAAGGGATCGCGAATGTAACAAGGAAAATTTCTTAAAGCTTTTCAACTTAGCTTTTCCTTGCATCGTTTCTCTCGTTGTATGAAATGATCACTTGAACGTCATTAAAATGGTACCCCATCTCCACTCCCCCCGAGAAACTTGTACGCGAGGGATCCTTCTATCCTTTTACAAAAAAGAAAGAAGAGAAAAGAGTGGTTTGGGAACCTTGACGGTCCATCAGTCATTCCATACAAACTAAAGTGTAAATCACAACATCACATGCATCCACATATAAATGAATATGTATGAGGAGTTGCGAAACACTTAGCTTTATTATGCACAGGATCTGCGCCTGGCTTTGTACAAAGGGTTACATGTCTGGTTGACAAAGCTTGTACAAAAGGGGTTGCCGGGAGGTCCCCCGGCAACCGCGCCTTATGGGTAGAACTTGCGAAGATGCTCAATATTCCATGAGTTTTGCACTTGAATGCCATCTTCGGTCTCCAGACGGACTGCGCCAGGTCTGGTGACTCGCACTACCCGATAAGGGCCTTCCCACTTCGGCGACAACTTGTTTGATCTCTTGGCGGGCTGAGCACGCCGAAGAACAAGGTCGCCTTCCTCAAGGCTTCGGGCGTGCATTTTGCGGCTATGATAGCGGCGCAAAGCTTGCTGGTAGCGTGCAGCTCACACAACCGCCCGAAGATGATCTTACTCAAGGAGCATCGCGTCGTCTTGCTGCAACTGCTCTTGCTCAGCTTCATCATAAGCGAGCACTCGAGGTGACCCGTATATGAGTTCCGTGGGGAGCACCGCTTCCGCACCATAGATTAGGTAGAAGGGTGTTTGGCCGGTAGCTCGATTTGGTGTCGTCCTGAGTGACCAAAGAACCGCCAGCAACTCATCAATCCAGTGCCTTCCACACTTGCACAGCCTGTCAAAGGTTCTTATTTTGAGGCCACGCAACACTTCAGCGTTCATCCTTTCTGCTTGGCCGTTGCTTCTCGGGTGAGCAACAGATGCAAAACAGATCTTGCTGCCAAGGTCTTGGATATACTGCATGAAGGTGCGGCTCGTGAATTGTGTGCCGTTGTCGGTGATGATTCTGTTAGGAACCCCGAAACGGCAAACTAATCCTTTGAAGAACTTGACGGCTGATTGCGCTGTTACCTTCCTCACTGGCTCCACTTCAGGCCACTTTGTGAACTTGTCGATGGCGACGTACAAGAACTCAAAGCCCCCGGCAGCACGGGGGAAGGGGCCCAAGATATTGATCCCCCAGACCGAAAAGGGCCAGGAGAGAGGGATTGTTTGGAGAGCTTGAGCTGGCTGATGTATGTTCTTCGAATGGAACTGGCATGCTTCACACTTGGTTACTAGCTCAGTCACATCCCGGAGGGCAGTGGGCCAATAGAAGCCTTGCCGGAAAGCTTTGCCGGCAAGTGCTCTTGAACCTATGTGAGAGCCACATATGCCCCCATGTATCTCCGCCAACAGCTTCAGTCCATCTTCCCGGCAAATACACTTTAATTTCATGCTGTTTTGTCATTTTCTGTACAGGATGCTATCCACAAACTGGTACATACTTGACTGACGGGCTACTCTCTCAGCTTCTTCTTGCTCATCGGGAAGTTCTCCTGTTTGAAGGAAACGAACTATCTGTTGTGCCCATGCTGGAGCCTGTGGCTCGACGACAAAGACTAAAGGCATTTCTTCGGTCGCGGGAGCACTTGCCTTTGCGGCAAGAACCTGAGGTTCTGCGCTAAGCTGCTGCTCACCAACAACCGTGTCGTTGTTCCCGGCAACGTCCTTGCCGGCGGCTTCAGGAAACCCTGCCAGAAAGTACTTGCCGATATTCAACTTCCTTCTCTTATCGGCCTGCGTTGATGGAGTGACTGTTGGTTGATTCAAATGGAGCACAAACGTTCCCGGTTCCATGGGAACCTTTTGAGCGGCACACTTTGACAGGCTATCAGCAATGCTGTTTTCCGCGCGAGGGACGTGCTCTGTTTGTAACCCGTCAAAGTGTTCTTCCAATTTCCTCACTTCTTCCACATACGCTTCCATTAACGGGCTTTGGTAATCTTTGTTTACTTGTTTCACAACAAGCTGCGAGTCACCGCGGATGATCAATTTTTTGATTCCAAGGACTACTGTGATCCTAAGACCGGCAAGGAGTCCTTCATACTCAGCAGTGTTGTTTGTAGCTTGCTCCTTGGGAAAGTGCATTTGTACCACATACTTGAGGTGCTCCCCGGTGGGTGCAACAAGCAGCACTCCGGCACCAGCGCCTTGCAGCGAGAAGGCACCGTCAAAGTACATGATCCATTCTTTGGCTGTCTCTTTGCCGGGGAGAGCTGTTTCTCGAATTTCATCGTCTTGCGTTGGCGTCCATTCGGCGATGAACTCCGCCAAGGCCCTTGTCGGGGATATAACCCGCCGGTATAACCCGCCCGTTCAGGGCCGGGTTACCGATTGGCGGCTTAAAGGATAAAGGACGCATCATTCAAAGATCAGGAGGCCCATCAGGCGACTCATGAAGTAGGCCGGGTTAGGGCCCAATAGTTGAGGCGGCGGCTAATCCAAGGACATGATATGTTTTCCTTCCTTGAGGAGGACGATGAGTAGGAAATAGACTAGATCACGGGTCATGTTACGACCCGGACTCTGTTGTAAACCCAGGGCCTCGACCTGTATATAAAGGCGAGCCCCCGAGGCAGAAAAGCCAAGTTACAAGCTCTCGAGTACTAGGTTAGCCAAGTTGCACCCTTGTAATCGAGATCATCATCATCAATAACAATCAAGCAGGACGTAGGCCTTTACCTCCATCGCGAGGGGCCGAACCTGGGTAAACCCTTGTCTCTCCATTCCAATCAACCCCGTTCGAGTTACCACCTAGCTGCGATGGCCTCACGACTAAGTCCTTTCACGAGGACATCTGCCATGACAAAACCACGACAGTTGGCGCCCACCGTGGGGCTCTCGCTCGGTGGTGTTGAGTACTTGAAGGGAACTCCCGCAGGGATCGAGGGATACACGATCGGCCGCATGACCAAAAGTCGCCGCGGCAAGCTCTACATCGACGATTCAGGCTAGGGCCCCGAGGCCGACTCAATCGAGTACGGGTACCTGGTCCCCTTCGGCAAAATCCACGTCTTCATCGGCAAAGCCGGCGGATCTGAACCCGAGCCAGACATCTGCACCGACATCGTCGAGCCGGCTCGGCGCGCGGAGCCCGCCCAGGCTCAAGCCGGCCGGAAGCACGTCTTCGTCGGTTTCACCCAGGGGGTGGACCTCACAGATAACTCTGCGTCCGGCGGCGATACCCTCGTCTATTCTGATGGCGAGTCCTCGGTAGGCGAGACCGAGTCGATCCTCCCGCTTTACGATAGCGGGCTTGGGGGCTACTCTGACGACCAGCCGGCTCAGGACTCCTTCAACACGCCCCCCCGGGCTGCTGTCTATATGGCAGGCTCAGCCCCGGCCCTTAATTCCATGGTGGCCGGCGCCGTGACGGGAACCGGCACCTCAGGGGCCGGCTCAGCCGTGCCGCCGGCTCAGGCCTTGACAGAATTGGCCACCGCCTTGGCGACTCTCCTTGCGACGCCGGTGACCGCAGAGAACCAGGCGGAACGCAACACGGAGGTAACCAAGCTCTGTGAGCAGATGGCTAAGGTACATGCAGATATCAACGCCGAAAACACTCGCATGGCGGAGTTGCAGTCTCAAGTCAAGGCCGAGGTAGAGCGTCTGAAAGCCGAAGCCTGGCGCATGGGGCTCCGTCAGAGTGCGTCAGAGGTGGTTCATCAGAGGCGCCATATGAGCCGTCTACCGCCCAACTACGAGCCCATGCGTCTGTTTAACACGCCGCAGGATGCACCTGTTCAGGGGGCTGGAATAGGCACCCCGGAAGCACCGTTTGTACCCCCGAGCAGAGGCAGGCAGCCGCTGCCGGGTCAACCCCATCAACCGGCTCAGCAGCGCCCGCAGGAGCCGGCCCAGCGACTCCCGCTGGTTCAGACGCCTCCGCATCGTTTCCTCAAGCCGGCGGGTCACTTCACCAATCCTTTGGACAACTTGGTGGCAGCAGCGACCAACCTGGCCGCGCTCCCAATCACGGGAAACTCACCGGTTGAGATCGAAGCCCGGAATTCCATTGAGATGTTAAAAACTGCGGTTGCCCAGCAGGCGAACTACTCCTACAGTCGGCAGCGACTCCACTCTACCCCGCTTCCAAGCCGAAGCAGGAGCCGCCATGATGAGTCGCCGGCCGTCTCTAGCAGAGCTCATCGACATCGTGAGCAGCCTCGTGACCCGCCACGCCTTGGGCCCCTTAACGCCCAGGAGATTGTTGATACGGCTCGGGCTCAACGAGCGGCGGAGGTGGCAAACGCGGCGGGTCAAGCGCCGCCTGTCACAACCCAATTGACTTCCAGTAGCAGGACCATTGGGATACCGTGTTTGGTGCCAGCTTTGCGCAACAAGCGCATGCCCAAGGATTTCAAAGGCCCTCGTAAGGTTCCAAACTACACGGCTGACCTTGAGCCGGCCGCTTAGATTGAGAGCTACGAGATAGCCATGGACATGCTGGATGTCAGCGACGCTGTCTGCGCCAAGTAGCTGACGATGATGTTGGAGGGGCCGGCTCGCACGTGGTTGAAAAACTTGCCCCTAACTCTATTAACACCTGGGCGGAGTTGAAAGACCGTTTCATCAAGAACTTCCAGGGAACCTGCAAGCTCCCAATGACGATCATCGATCTTCAGCACTGCATCCAACATGAGGGTGAGTCGGCCCATCACTGGACGCGCCGGGTCGCAGACATTATTCACGCCTCTGACAGCATCACGGCGGCTCAGGCGGTGCTGATCCTGGAGAAAAACTGGCACTTCGAGCCCCTCGTGCAGAAGCTTGGCCGGCTTAAGCGGAAGGTTCAGGATATGGGCAAGCTCACGGACGTCCTCACTAGGTATGCCGAGTCAGACACCACGAAGGATCCTAACCCAGACGATGACCAGACTGGCAAGGGAAAGAAAAACAATGGTGGCAAAGGTAACCAGCAGAATAACTCAGGAAACAATGGAAACCATGGCAATGGTGGAAAGCGTAAGAACCTGCAAGGAGGATCAGACTTGGTTGCTAACACCAACACTGGTCATAAATACCAGAGGGGGAATAATTCGGGAAGATCCTACAGTGCCAACAAGCCCCGTAATTTTGAGGAAGCCCTCAAAAGCCCATGCCCAAAACACAGCCTCCCTAATAAGCTGTCAACCCACTCTTGGGAGAACTGTCACATAATGCAAGCCTTCGGAGAGCAATTCTTTCAGAATCGTCAGGGCGGCAGAGGAGGCAACCCGGGGCAGCCTGGAGCCGGCTCGTCCGGTGGCTTTCACAACCCGGGATTCCATGGCCCGGGCGGCTCAGGAGCAGGTTACCAGAGTTCTGGCAACAATGGAGGCAATCAGCATCCGGGGCAAGGAAATCACCAGCAGGGCAATCAACAACAGGGCAATCAGTCTGGTTTTCAGAGCAACCCCAAACAGGTGAATAGTGTTGGAAATATGCCCTAGAGGCAATAATAAAATGGTTATTATTATATTTCCTTGTTCATGATAATCGTTTATTATCCATGCTATAATTGTATTGGTTGGAAACACAAATACATGTGTGGATACGTAGACAACAACATGTCCCTAGTGAGCCTCTACCAGACTAGCTCGTTGATCAAAGATGGCCATGGTTTCCTGGTCATAGACATGAGTTGTCATTTGATAACGGGATCACATCATTAGGAGAATGATGTGATGGACAAGACCCAAACTATGAACGTAGCATTTGATCGTGTCAAGTTTATTGCTATCGTTTTTGCATGTCAAGTATCTGTTCCTATGACCATGAGATCATGCAACTCACTGACACCGGAGGAGTACCTTGTGTGTATCAAACGTCGCAACGTAACTGGGTGACTATAAAGATGCTCTACAAGTATCTCCGAGGGTGTCTGTTGAGTTGGCATGGATCAAGACTGGGAATTTGTCACTCCGTATGACGGAAAGGTATCTCAGGGCCCACTCGGTAATACAGCATCACAATAAGCTTGCAAGCAACGTGACTAAAGAGTTAGCCATAGGATCTTGTATTACGGAACGAGTAAAGAGACTTGCCGGTAATGAGATTGAACTAGGTATGGAGATACCGACGATCAAATCTCGGGCAAGTAACATACCGATGGACAAAGGGAATTGTATACGGGATTAACTGAATCCTTGACATCGTGGTTCAACCGATAAAGATCTTCGTGGAATATGTAGGAACCAATATGGGCATCCAGGTCCCGCTATTGGTTATTGACCGGAGAGGTGTCTCGGTCATGTCTACATGATTCTCGAACCCGTAGGGTCGCACGCTTAATGTTCGGTAATGCTAGGGTAGTTTTGGGATATTAATAAGTGGAAAGTCCGAAGGTTGTTCGGAGTCCCGGATGGGATCCGGGATATCACGAGGAGCTCCGTAATGGTCCGGAGGTAAAGATTTATATATGGAAAGTTGTTTTTCGGGATTCCGGAAAAGTTCGGTTTTTTCCGGTATTGTACCGGGAAGCTTCTAGAATGTTCCGGTGGATTCCATGGTGGGGCCCACTTGTCCAGAACGTCCCACATGGACCAAGGGGTGGCGCACAAGCCCTACATGGGCCAGGCGCCCTGCCCCACTTGGCCCATGCACATGGGATAAGAGGATAAGATCGAATCCCTTGAAAATAGGGAGAGACTTGGAGGCCAAGTACTATTCACGTTACTGTTCATGTGAATAGTACTCCCCTCCTCCAAGTTTTCTCCTCTATATAAAGGGTGGGAGGCACAAGGGGGCTGCACAATCCACAACCCTAGCCTCCTCTCCCTCCTGCTGCTCCATCTCCTCCTCCGGTTTGCGCTTGGCGAAGCCCTGCCGGAGTTCCGCTGCCACCACCACCACCACGTTGTCGTGTTGGTTTAGGTCCCATCTAACTCTCCACCCTCCCTTGCTGGATCAAGAAGGCGGAGACGTCACCGAGCCGTACGTGTGCTAAACTCGGAGGTGCCGCTCGTGCGGTGCTCGGATCGGATTGGATCGCGAAGGGAGTACGACTACGCCAACCACGATCACTAGATCGTTAACGCTTTCGGTCTACAAGGGTATGTAGACACTCTCCCCTCTCGTAGATGTTCATCTCCTAGATCGATCTTGGTGAGCATAGGAAATTTTTTGTTTCCCATGCAACGTTCCCCAACAGTGGCATCATGAGCTAGGTCTTTGCGTAGATGACATCACGAGTAGAACACAAAGGAGTTTGTGGGCGTTGATATTCAGATTGCTTCCTTCCTTGGTATTTTCTTGATTCAGCGGTATTGTGGGATGAAGTGGCCCGGACCAACTTTACATGTCCACGTACATGAGACCGGTTCCATCGACTGACATGCGACTTTGTTGCATAAGATGGCTGGCGGGTGTCTGTCTCTCCCACCTTAGTTGAATCGGATTCGACGAAGGCGGTCCTTGTAGAAGGTTAAATAGCAACTTGCATATCACCGTTGTGGTTTTGCGTAGGTAAGAATCGTTCTTGCTAGATACCCATAGCAGCCACGTAAAACATGCAACAACAAATTAGAGGACGTCTAACTTGTTTTTGCAGGGTATGTTGTGATATGATATGGCCACAGACATGATGAAATATATTTGATGTATGAGATGATCATGTTTTGTAATAGTTTATCTCGGTTGCATGTCGATGAATACGGCAACCGGCAGGAGCCATAGGGTTGTCTTTAATTATTGTATGACCTGCGTGTCAATCATTAAGCGCTATGTAATGCTTTACTTTATCGCTAAACGGTAGCAATACTAGTAGAAGCATGGTTGGCGTGACAACCCCGATGGCGACGCGATGATGGAGATCATGATGATGGAGATCATGGTGTCATGCCGGTGACGATGGAGATCATGCCGGTGCTTTGGAGATGGAGATCAAAAGCACGAGTTCATGGCCATATCATGTCACTTATGATTTGCATGTGATGTTAATCTTTTTATGCATCTTATTTTGCTTAGGACGATGGTAGCATTATAAGGTGATCCCTCTCTAAAATTTCAAGATAAAATTGTGTTCTCCCCAAGTGTGCACCGTTGCGAAAGTTCGTCGCTTCGAAGCACCACGTGATGATCGGGTGTGATAGACTCTACGTTCACATACAACGGGTGCAAGCCAGTTTTGCACATGCGGAACACTTGGGTTAAACTTGACGAGCCTAGCATGTACATACATGGCCTCGGAACACAAGAGACCGAAAGGTCGAACATGAGTCATATAGTAGATATGATCAACATGGAGATGTTCACCATTGAAACCACCTCATCTCACGTGATGATCGGACTTGGGTTGGTGAATTTGGATCATGTTACACTCAGACGACCGGAGGGATGTCGATTTGAGTGGGAGTTTTTAAGTAAACTAAACTCATTATCTTGAACAATAGTCTAAGTTGTCTTTGCAAATTTATGTTGTAGATCAATGGCTCGCGCAGTAGCTTCCCTGAATTTCAATGCGTTCCTAGAGAAAGCCAAGCTGAAAGATGATGGAAGTAACTTTGTAGACCGGGCCCGTAATCTGAGGATTATCCTCACGGCTGCCCAAAAGGCTTATGTCCTTGATGCACCGCTTGGTGAGCAACCCCCTCCAGCGTCTGTGGACATTATGAACGCCTGGCAGGCGCGTGTTGATGACTACTCAATAGTTCAATGCGCCATGTTGTATGGCTTAGAACCGGGACATCAAAGGCATTTTGAACGTCATGGAGCATATGAGATGTTCCAGGAGTTGAAGTTTATTTTTGAGAAGAATGCCCGAATCGAGAGGTATGAGACCTCCGATAAGTTCTATGCTTGCAAGATGGAGGAGAACGGGTCTGTTAGTGAACACATACTCAAAATGTCTGGGTATTACAACCGTCTGGCTGAGTTGGAAGTTGTGCTCCCGCCAGAGGCGATCACTGACATAGTTCTTCAATCGCTACCACCTAGCTACAAGAGCTTTGTGTTGAACTATAACATGCAAGGGATGAAAAAGTCAGTCGCTGAGCTGTTTGCGATGCTGAAAGTCGCTGAGTCAGACATTCAGAAGGAGCATCAAGTGTTGATGGTCAATAAAACCACTAGTTTTAAGAAGAATGGCAAGGGCAAGAAGGGAAACTCCAAGAAGAGTGGCAAAGTAGTTGCCCCTCCCATGAAGAAATCCAAGGCTGGGCCCAAGCCGGAAACTGAGTGCTTCTATTGCAAGGGAACTGGCCACTGGAAGCGGAATTGCCCCAAGTATCTGGCCGACAAGAAGGGGGCCAACGCCAAACAAGGTATACATGATATACATGTTATTGATGTGTACCTTACCAACTCTCGTTGTAGTGCCTGGGTATTTGATACCGGTGCGGTTGCTCACATTTGCAACTCAAAGCAGGAACTGCGGAATAGACGGAGGCTGGCGAAGGACGAAGTGACGATGCGCGTGGGAAATGGTTCCAAGGTTGATGTGATCGCCGTCGGCACGCTCGCTCTTCGATTACCATCGGGATTAGTGATGAACCTGAATAATTGTTATTTAGTGCCTGCGTTGAGCATGAACATTATATCTGGATCTTGTTTAATGCGAGACGGTTACTCATTTAAATCAGAGAATAATGGTTGTTCTATTTATATGGGTAATATCTTTTATGGTCATGCACCCATTGTGAGGGGTTTATTCTTATTGAATCTCGATAGTGATGATACACATGTTCATAACATTGATGCCAAAAGATGTAGAGTTGATAATGATAGTACCACTTTCTTGTGGCACTGTCGCTTAGGTCATATTGGTGTAAAACGCATGAAGAAACTCCATGCTAATGGACTTTTGGAGTCACTTGATTTTGAATCACTTGACACATGCGAACCATGCCTCATGGGCAAGATGACTAAGACTCCGTTCTCCGGAACAATGGAACGGGCAAGTGACTTGTTGGAAATCATACATACTGATGTGTGCGGTCCGATGAGCATTGAGGCGCGCGGTGGATATCGTAATTTTATCACCTTCACCGACGATTTGAGTAGATATGGGTATATTTACTTAATGAAACACAAGTCTGAAACGTTTGAAAAGTTCAAGCAATTTCAGAGTGAAGTTGAGAATCATCGTAACAAGAAAATCAAATTCCTACGATCTGATCGAGGGGGAGAATATCTGAGTTATGAGTTTGGCAGTCACTTAAGACAATGTGGAATTGTTTCACAGTTGATGCCACTTGGAACACCACAGCGTAATGGTGTGTCCGAACGTCGTAATCGAACCTTATTGGATATGGTGCGTTCTATGATGTCTCTTGCCGATCTGCCACTATCATTTTGGGGTTATGCGTTAGAGACAGCTGCATTCACTTTAAATAGGGCACCATCTAAGTCCGTTGAGACGACACCGTATGAACTGTGGTTTGGCAAGAAACCAAAGTTGTCCTTTCTTAAAGTTTGGGGATGCGATGCTTATGTCAAAAGGCTTCAACCAGAAAAGCTCGAACCCAAAACGGACAAATGCGTCTTCATAGGATACCCAAAAGAGACGGTTGGGTATACCTTCTATCTCAGATCCGAAGGCAAAGTGTTTGTCGCTAAGAACGGGTCCTTTCTAGAGAAAGAGTTTCTCTCGAAAGAATTGAGTGGGAGGAAGATAGAACTTGACGAGGTTGTTGAACCTTTACTTCAACCAGAGAGTAGCACTGCGCAGAAAGATGTTTCTGTGGAACCTACGTCAGTTGAAGAGGAAGCTGATGATGGAGATCATGAAGCTTCGGATCAAGTTACTATCGAACCTCGTAGGTCGACAAGGATACGTACTGCTCCTGAGTGGTACGGTAACCCTGTCTTGAATGTCATGTTGTTGGACAACGATGAACCTACGAGCTATGGAGAAGCGATGGTGGGCCCAGATTCCAACAAATGGTTAGAGGCCATGAAATCCGAGATGGGATCCATGTATGAAAACAAAGTGTGGACTTTGGAAGTATTACCTGAAGGGCGAAAGGCCATTCCGAATAAATGGATCTTCAAGAAGAAGACGGACGTAGACGGTAATGTCACCGTCTATAAAGCTCGACTTGTGGCAAAGGGTTTTTCACAAGTTCAAGGAGTTGACTACGATGAGACTTTCTCACCCGTAGCGATGCTTAAGTCCGTCAGAATCATGTTAGCAATAGCTGCATTTTTCGATTATGAAATTTGGCAGATGGATGTCAAAACAGCGTTCCTTAACGGATTTCTTAAGTAAGAGTTGTATATGATGCAACCAGAAGGTTTTGTCGATCCAGAGAATGCTGACAAAGTTTGCAAACTCCAGCGATCCATTTATGGACTGGTACAAGCGTCTCGGAGTTGGAATCTTCGCTTTGATGAGGTGATCAAAGCGTTTGGGTTTATACAAGTTTACGGAGAAGCTTGTATTTACAAGAAAGTGAGTGGGAGCTCTATAGCGTTTCTAATATTATATGTGGATGACATATTGCTGATTGGAAACAATATAGAATTTTTGGGAAGCGTGAAGGAATATTTGAACAAGAGTTTTTCAATGAAGGACCTAGGAGAAGCTGCTTTCATATTAGGCATCAAGATCTATAGAGATAGATCGAGACGCTTAATAGGACTTTCACAGAGCACATACCTTGATAAAGTTTTGAAGAAGTTCAAAATGGATCAGTCCAAGAAGGGGTTCTTGCCTGTTTTGCAAGGTGTGAAGTTGAGTAAGACTCAATGCCCAGCGACTACAGAGGATAGAGAAAAGATGAGTGTCATCCCCTATGCTTCTGCCATAGGCTCTATCATGTATGCGATGCTGTGCACAAGACCAGATGTCAGCCTTGCCATAAGTATGGCCGGAAGGTTTCAAAGTGATCCAGGAGTGGAACACTGGACAACGGTCAAGAATATCCTTAAGTACCTGAAAAGGACTAAGGAAATGTTTCTCGTTTATGGAGGTGATCAAGAGCTCGTCGTAAAGGGTTACGTCGATGCAAGCTTTGACACTGATCCGGATGACTCTAAGTCTCAAACCGGATACGTATATATTCTAAATGGGGGAGCGGTAAGCTGGTGCAGTTCCAAGCAAAGCGTGGTAGCTGATTCTAGATGCGAAGCGGAGTACATAGCTGCCTCGGAGGCGCCGAAGGAAGGTGTCTGGATGAAGTAGTTCATGACAGATCTTGGAGTTGTGCCCAGTGCACTGGACCCGATGACTCTGTTCTATGACAACACTGGTGCCATTGCTCTGGCCAAGGAACCAAGGTTTCACAAGAGGACCAGACACATAAAGCGACGCTTCAATTCCATCCGCGATGCGGTCAAGGAGGAGGACATAAACATTTGCAAAGTGCACACGGATCTGAATGTTGCAGATCCGTTGACTAAACCTCTTCCACGGGCAAAACATGATCAACACCAGAACTCTATGGGTGTTAGATTCATAACCATGTAATGTTAGATTATTGACTCTAGTGCAAGTGGGAGACTGTTGGAAATATGCCCTAGAGGCAATAATAAAATGGTTATTATTATATTTCCTTGTTCATGATAATCGTTTATTATCCATGCTATAATTGTATTGGTTGGAAACACAAATACATGTGTGGATACGTAGACAACAACATGTCCCTAGTGAGCCTCTACCAGACTAGCTCGTTGATCAAAGATGGCCATGGTTTCCTGGTCATAGACATGAGTTGTCATTTGATAATGGGATCACATCATTAGGAGAATGATGTGATGGACAAGACCCAAACTACGAACGTAGCATTTGATCGCGTCAAGTTTATTGCTATCGTTTTTGCATGTCAAGTATCTGTTCCTATGACCATGAGATCATGCAACTCACTGACACCGGAGGAGTACCTTGTGTGTATCAAACGTCGCAACGTAACTGGGTGACTATAAAGATGCTCTACAAGTATCTCCGAGGGTGTCTGTTGAGTTGGCATGGATCAAGACTAGGAATTTGTCACTCCGTATGACGGAAAGGTATCTCAGGGCCCACTCGGTAATACAGCATCACAATAAGCTTGCAAGCAATGTGACTAAAGAGTTAGCCGTAGGATCTTGTATTATGGAACGAGTAAAGAGACTTGCCGGTAACGAGATTGAACTAGGTATGGAGATACCGACGATCGAATCTCGGGCAAGTAACATACCAATGGACAAAGGGAATTGTATACGGGATTAACTGAATCCTTGACATCGTGGTTCAACCGATAAAGATCTTCGTGGAATATGTAGGAACCAATATGGGCATCCAGGTCCCGCTATTGGTTATTGACCGGAGAGGTGTCTCGGTCATGTCTACATGATTCTCAAACCCGTAGGGTCGCATGCTTAACGTTCGGTAACGCTAGGGTAGTTTTGGGATATTAATAAGTGGAAAGTCCGAAGGTTTTTTGGAGTCCCGGATGGGATCCGGGATATCACGAGGAGCTCCGAAATGGTCCGGAGGTAAAGATTTATATATGGAAAGTTGTTTTTCGGGATTCCGGAAAAGTTCGGTTTTTTCCGGTATTGTACCGGGAAGCTTCTAGAATGTTCCGGTGGGTTCCATGGTGGGGCCCACTTGTCCAGAACGTCCCACATGGACCAAGGGGTGGTGCACCAGCCCTACATGGGCCAGGCGCCCAGCCCCACTTGGCCCATGCACATGGGATAAGAGGATAAGATCGAATCCCTTGAAAATAGGGAGAGGCTTGGAGGCCAAGTACTATTCACGTTACTGTTCACGTGAATAGTACTCCCCTCCTCCAAGTTTTCTCCTCTATATAAAGGGTGGGAGGCACAAGGGGGATGCACAATCCACAACCCTAGCCTCCTCTCCCTCCTGCTGCTCCATCTCCTCCTCCGGTTTGCGCTTGGCGAAGCCCTGCCGGAGTTCCGCTGCCACCACCACCACCACGCCGTCGTGCTGGTTCAGATCCCATCTACCTCTCCACCCTCCCTTGTTGGATCAAGAAGGCGGATACGTCACCGATCCGTACATGTGCTAAACTCAGAGGTGCCGCTCGTGCGGTGCTCGGATCGGATTGGATCGCGAAGGGAGTACGACTACGCCAACCACGATCACTAGATCGTTAACGCTTTCGGTCTACAAGGGTATGTAGACACTCTCCCCTCTCGTAGATGTTCATCTCCTAGATCGATCTTGGTGAGCATAGGAAATTTTTTGTTTCCCATGCAACGTTCCCCAACAGTGGCATCATGAGCTAGGTCTTTGCGTAGATGACATCACGAGTAGAACACAAAGGAGTTTGTGGGCGTTGATATTCAGATTGCTTCCTTCCTTGGTATTTTCTTGATTCAGCGGTATTGTGGGATGAAGCGGCCCGGACCAACTTTACATGTCCACGTACATGAGACCGGTTGCCAAGTGGGCGATTGAGCTTGGCCCACATCATCTTAAATATGTGCCTCGCACGGCCATCAAATCCCAGGCACTCGTGGATTTCATCAATGATTGGACGGAACTCCAAACTCCAGAGGAGAAGCCAGATAATACATATTGGACTATACACTTTGATGGTTCTAGACAACTAGAAGGCTCGGGGGCTGGAGTGGTCATATCTTCCCCTCGAGGTGATAAATTTTGTTATGTCCTGAGGATTCTGTTTACTTGTACTAACAATGCAGCTGAATACGAGGCTCTCCTCCATGGTCTTCGGATGGCTAAAGAGATGAATCTCAGCCGGGTCAGGTGTTTAGGCAACTCAGATTTGGTCGCTCAGTAAGTTTCAGGAATTTGGGATTCCAAGGACCCGCTTATGGCGGCTTATCGGCAAGAGGTAACCAATGTGTCTGGACACTTCAAAGGATATCAAGTTGATCACATCGATCGGCGACTCAACGAGGCGGCTGATGCATTGTCACGACTCGGCTCTCAACGTAAGCCGGTCCCTCCTAATGTGTTCCTTGACGTGCTCCATAATCCTTCTGTCAAGCTGCCTTCCGAGGAAGACCTCGCTGTCCCTGACCAGGAGGCACTATTGGTGGCGGCTCTTCACGCTATTCCGGACTGGACAATTGCCTATCTGGATTATTTGACTCGAGGAGAGCTCCCTGAAGATGAAATCATGGCTCGTCAGATCGTCCGCCACTCCAAGTCTATGTCCATTGTTAATGGCGAGTTACATAGGAGGAGCATCACAGGAGTTTTCCAGTGTTGTGTTTCCCCTGATGAAGGGCGAGGGATCCTCAATGAGATTCATTCTGGCGATTGTGGTCATCATGCCGGCTCAAGGTCCTTAGTGGCAAAAGCTTTTCGGCATGGTTTTTACTGGCTTACGGCTCACGCAGATGCTGAGGATATCGTACAAAAGTGTGATGGTTGCCAGAAGTTTGCTCGCCAGGCCCATGTTCCGGCTCAAGAGCTCCGGATGATCCCAATAACTTGGCCCTTCGCAGTCTGGGGGCTTGATATGCTTGGTCCGTTTAAACCGTCCAAAGACAAAAAGACCCATCTTTTGGTTGCCGTCGATAAATTTACCAAGTGGGTTGAAGCTGAGCAAGTCAGCAATTGTGATGCAGCCACAACAGTCAAGTTCTTGAAAAAGTTAATTTTTCGCTTTGGTTATCCACATGGCATCATCACTGATAATGGCACAAATTTATCCAAGGGAGCTATGAAGCAGTTTTGTCAAAGAGAGCATATCCGGCTTGATGTTGCATCAGTGGCACACCCTCAGTCCAATGGCCAGGCAGAACGCGCTAACCAGGAGATTTTACGAGGCATTAAGCCTAGGCTTATGGTCCCACTCGAGCGCACGCCGGGTTGTTGGGTCGAAGAGCTCCCTTTATGGTCTACGGCGCAGAAGCTATTTTGCCCAGCGATATCCGTCATGATTCCCCAAGAGTTACCGCCTACGTCGAAGCAGACAATGAACAAGCTCGTCAAGACTCTCTGGATGCCTTGGAAGAGGAACGTGACTTAGCAGCAGCACGATCTGTGATCTATCAGCAAGATCTACGTCGCTATCACAGCCGTAGAGAGTTCGCAGCCGTACTTTCCAGGAGGGCGATTTAGTGCTCCGTCTGATACAAGAACAGACAGGTATGCACAAGCTTTCCCCTCCCTGGGAAGGACCTTTTGTCATCAGCAAAAATCACAACAACGGGTCATATTACCCGATGGATATACGTGAACACAATTAGTCACGTACGTCGGAGGAAGAGACCAACAGGCCTTGGAATATCGCTCATCTCCGTCCTTACTATACTTAGAGCCACTGGCTCAAGTTTTCTTGTACATACCTTTGTATATATTATGATCAATATACATAAGCCGGCATCCCCGAAACTCGGGGCCTCTGTCGTTTCATCTCAAATATTGTACCGGAGTCTTTTCGTTTTTGATCATTGGTCACTTGGGGGCTTCCAACTCACCGAGTTTAGCTATCTCACCCTCTTGACCTGGCAAATGACGCCACATTATCTTGGTTAAACATGTCTGTCTGCTTGATGCTACTCCGATTAGGTGACCCAGTGTACTCTTGACAAGTCAATCATCTCTATGACCCTGAACTTGTCTTGGTTAAAACATCGGATGTCACGTGAGAGCCGGCTTACAGAGAGCGAGGATAAACCATGGGCTATCACGCCAGCTTCATTGAAGCAAGACTCGAGCCTTGAAAGCCGGTCTATATTGTCGTGCCTCGAAAGCCGACTTAACATTGATATCTATTCATGATTTTTGTTCAATTTTTTACAGGGGGTATCTTTGTTTCTTTTTGGCCATGAGCCGCCGGATCATGGACAAACCGGTTTAAAACAACAGACATATGCCTATTGACCATGAGTCAACAAAAATCATAGCAGTTTATTTCAGACTGGTGCTAACCACAAGCCGGACAACTATTAAGCGCCCCGGGTTATTCTAAACCTGTGTTATGCAGAGAAGGATAAACTATTGATGGTTCATACAAATATGACTCGCCACACTGTTACTCAACGAAGCGTAGATTTTTTCAAAGGAGACTGGGCGGGTTAACATACAACCACACCAGTGCAGCTGTTTCATCCAAAATACTGCCTAATATTTAAGTGTGCGAAGGCACGTTAGCGCACCCCAGTGTTTCTAACTATCCTATTACAAAGCCACAGCTGGGCTCCGTGATATCAAAAGTTTTTTGGAGACATCTACTCCTGGGCACCAGTTTCTGTGCCCTCCGGGTCATTAGATCCCGGGTTAGCCCCTTCCTGGTGTTCATCGGCGGCTTGGGCCTCCGGGTCATCCTGCTCCGGCTCCGCTCTTCTTCCGATCTGAAGATTGTCCAGATCCCAGTCGATAGTTGTCAAGGCCTGAAAGACGGCATCCTCTTTCATGATAATTGATGGGTCAACATCAGGAGCAAAGATATGCTTACGCCGTGCCGAAATTAGGTCTATGGGCTTGTAAGATGGCGCGGTGACCTGCACGTTCTCTTCGTTGTAAGCCGGCTGGTACCTCTTCAAGTCCAACTCTTCAACAAGTTGACTCGCCAAAACACGAGTCTCCTTCAAACACCGGGCGTAATCTGCTGTAGAAAATTCGCTGCCATCAGTGTTGAACTCTGGAAACCCGCCGGTCATCTCAGAAGGATCCATATCTGGCACATAAGCTTTGGCCCGGCTTAAGGATATCATGGCACCTGCTCGGGCGGCTGGTTTCTTCAACTCTTCAATTTGTCCAGGAATGGTTGAAAGTTGCTTCAACACGTCCCTTATGAAACGTGGCGGCTCTTTATGACCCATCACAGACATAATTGTGAACAAGCTCCCTGCATAAAGTTGCTCCAAGAAAGTGTAAACCGCCTTGAGCTTGACACGGGGGTCTTGACGCAAATTGATGCTTCTGCTACCTACAATATTTGAACACATTCGATTATAGAATTCCCATACAAATATAACAGAGTGTTGGGCGAGTTATTCATGCTTGCTTGGCGGGTCACTTACCAAAGATGGCCTGGGCCATGTTGGTAATATACCGCTTCAAGCCGTTTAATTCATCAGTAATGGGCCTGAGCCGGTTCTCTGCCTCTTCAGCCCGTTTCAACAACGCTGTTTTCTCTTCCTCGTGTGAGGTCTTCACAGATTTCAAGTTTTCAGCAGCTGTTAATACAGTTTCTTGCAAGGTGGCGACAGATGACTCGACGTCTAACCGAAGCTTCTTCTCTGCTTTGAGTTGTTCTTGTAAGCCGGCCACCTTTGACTAGGCGTCATTGAGCATATCCTATCAAAACCAGATCTTGTCAGTGGAAAGCTATATACTATTGAGACCACAATATTGCACAACCCGGGCCATGGGGGCTATGAGCCGGCTACAATTTCTCACTGAAAGTCCCAAGCAGTTTGCTAGCAATCTACATGGCACTTGGGGGCTAATGCAGGTCATTTTTTCTCGTCTGTTGATCACTAGGGGAATAAGATCCGGCTCATCTTATCAACATGAGTTGGCCCTTGGGGGCTACACGTCTCTTTTAAAGGACAATTGTTGCAGATCCGGCTCATCTTATCAAAATGAGTCGGCCCTTGGGGGCTACATGACATTTTTAAAGGACAATTGTTGAAGATCCGGCTCATCTTATCAAAATGAGTCGGACCTTGGGGGCTACACGACATTTTTAAAGGACAATTGTTGAAGATCCGGCTCATCTTATCAAAATGAGTCGGCCCTTGGGGGCTACACGTTGCTTCTACAAGACAATTGTTAAAGAACCGGCTTGTCATATACATAACAAGCCGGCCCTTGGGGGCTACACGTTGCTTTTCAAGGCCATATGTTAAAGAACTGGCTTGTCATATATATAACAAGCCGGCCCTTGGGGCCTACAGTTCCGAAACGAGTACATCATACTGAAAGTCTTACAGATATTCATGTTGACCTATGTCTAAGACTTGGCGGCTACACAAGATAGATACAGTATGGAAAGAAGGGACATTTTCTGACCTCATATTTCTTCTTCAGCATATTGACCAGGCTTACTTCCATTTCCCGGCTTATAGATAGCCGGGTCACGTACGCCTCATGGAGATCGGCCGCACTGAGATTTTCAAAGTTTGGGAGCTCAAGTTTCCCTTTTCCTTTCTCATGCGCGACCGGCTCATCTTTTGATACAAGCTTGGTCAGAACGCTTGACTTCTTTGGAGTCTTGAAAGATACCCCTGTGATGCCAACATCATCATCGGCTTGGGGTGATGATAAGACCGTATCTTCAGTCGCCTTCATCGGACTAGAAGGGCGAGTTGGACTTGGCGGGTTAAGATCCGCCATCATGTCAGCCGCGCCGACTTGAGTATCCACCTTTTCAGTAGTTGGCGGCTCATTTTTCTTGGGCGGATCAACATTTTCACCAGGCTGATCCTTTGCCATTTTGTGTTGACCTTCAGGGATCTCCAAGTTTGGGTCTTCTGATTCAAAGTTCTCTGGGGTCGAAGATGACTCGCCAATTTTCCTCTTCTTAGCCTTGGCCCTATGAATTCATAAGCAGGCTCAAATAAGCGAGATAATGGTTACGACGAAACACGGTTTATTGAGAAGCACTTACCCTTGCATAATGACCAAGGGTGGAAGTTGAGTAGCAGATGAGTCGCCAGATGATGGTGGCGACTCCTGGTAATTTGAATCAGACGGGTTAAGAGGATGTTTAAAAAGTACGGCTCATGGAAGCGATGGGGTTGGACTGTGAGGCACCTCATTGCGTCGTTTACGGGTGGCTGAAGCATCAGGTAAGCCGGTCAAGAGTTCTCCAGAACCACTTCGAGTCTGGCGTCGTGCAGAGTCGACATGCTGCGATTTCTTGAAAGAAAATTGAGGGTCTAAATAAGCGTGTGGATGAGAAAATGGCACTTTTCTGACAGTTTTTCTGGCTCTTTGGGGGACAAAGTTTTCTGAGTCGGAGGAGATGGAAATTACCTCAACATCATCAGCCTGGCTATTTTCAGCATCGCCCTGAGAATACTAGGTGTTAGCCAGGTCAATAAAAAGACGACCAAGGAAGTCAAGTTCTACCTCTGACTCATCATCAGCTGCTGGTGACCCTCCTCTAGCTATCGCCTCATTTTCAATAGCCGGCTTATTCTTCTTCTGAGCCGGTGCAGCTTTAGCAGGCCTAGGCTTGGTTGCTGGTACTTTCTTTTTCTTCTTGTTCCAGAATGGAGAGTCGGCCTGCACAGTTTTAAACAAGGTCAACAAGTAAGTTTAAAGAGTTGATAAGCTGGACAAATGATTATAGGAATGCTTACTGGAGGAGCCTGGTTAAGGGCATAGAACGGTCTCAGCCCCGTCTTGTTACAGCTTTCTTGCGACTCCCCCAAGCAGTTTCTTCACAATCTTGTTTATTTCGTCAGCTGACAGGTCGACGGGACTGAACCTTTGCGCATCATTTGATTTGCCTGAGTAATTGCACATTAAATCCGCCCGGCGACTTAAGGGGAGAATCCTCCAGGTAATCCATCACCGGGTTAGATCAACTCCGGTCAAGCCATTGGCTAATAAAGCCCTCAGCTTTGGATATATGTGGGCGACTTGAGCGCGCTCTTCTTGAGGAGCCCAGCCAGGAAGTTCAATGGTGGAGTCAAGACAATCAGGTCTATAACCCGGCAAAGGATTCTCATCAGCGGGAGCTGTGTTCTTACAATAGAACCAGGTCTTGTTCCATCCCTTTGGGTGACTCAGCAGGGTGACTGAAGGAAAAGCAACGTCTCTTCGCCTCTGGATCGAGACCCCACCAAGTTCTAGACTGGGGCCATCAGCACATTCAGTCTGGCGGTTGATATAGAAAAACTCCCTAAAGAGAGGAACGGTGGCTTCCATTTGCAGATATGCTTCACAAAAGACTTGAAATTGGCATAGGTTGGATATAGAATTTGGACCAAGGTCTTGAGGACGAAGGTTGAAGAAAATTAGGGCGTCCCAAATATTTTTTGACCCGGGCGGAGAGAAGCCCCTAAGAAGATGGTCTGTAAACACCACGACTTCTCCTTGGCCGGGTTGGGGGACAGTTTCGCCTTGAGGAGCCCGCCAGCCAATCACCTCTTGAGCAGGCAGAAAACCTTGTTCTTTATAGTCATTAAGCACGAGTTGTGAAACTTGGGAACTCACCCAATTGCAGACTGTGGTCTTTGCCATGGTAAGTCGCCTAAAGAATTAACAGCTGCGGATAAAATATGAATGGCGGGTCATTTCATAATCTCTAAAGTCACCGTGGCGGCTTGGAGAGAAACTAGTATGACAAGGTGGTTAAAATTAAGAGGCGAGCCAACATAGTTATTCAATTACCAAAATTACAAGCCGCCCGAACAGAGATTCAACTATGCTTCCTAAGGAAGGCGGGTCATGATTTATACGGCAGCTCATCTTAAAGTTGAAGATTCTGATTTTTTGCTAAGTATTACAGGAACAGATTTCAAACAAAGTGGCTAAAATTATGGATCTACAAAATGCGCGAAAAGGAAAAATATTTACTATTCCTAAGTCATACAGTGGAAGCGCGGTTTGATTTATTCGCAGTGTTTAGTGAAGATCTGAAGTTCCTAGATACAGAAATGGTACTACAGCCAACATCGGAGTATTTCTATGACGAGTTCATTAGAATCTAGATCTAAATTAGCAATGATGGGATGAACAAACGAGCTCCGATGAACTAGGTAAATGGATAAAAGAACCGCTATAGATCTATAAAGAAATCAGGCGTACCTGGATGCGGCGGGAGCTTCGCGAGATTCTGGACGGTGTCGACGGCGGCGTGCGTGGAGCCGTTGAAGAGGTTGGCGTCGTCGGAGACACCAAGGTCGCACGACGGCGGAAAGCTTAGGTCACGGATGGCCTGGGCGTGAGGAAGAAGACGAAGCAGTAAAAAAGAAGACTGCGGCCCTCGAGGGATATTTATAATATGATAAGAAGGGGAAAAGGCAGGTGTGAAAACAGAGGAGGCACAGTAACTTTCGGCAAAGAGGTGCCTCGATTCTCGCGCCTAATAGATATACATCCAGATTCGCACCGTTGATTTCGGAAGATGACGTCTTGACGCGAGGGAGCGAGGAACGCTAAGGTAAAGAGGTATTATGAGCCGGCAAAATCATATGACCCGGCAGTACAACAAGACTGAAGATTGACATGAATAAATCCACATCACTCTGGGGGCTAATGTCGGGGATATAACCCGTCGGTATAACCCGCCCGTTCAGGGCCGGGTTACCGATTGGTGGCTTAAAGGATAAAGGACGCAGCATTCAAAGATCAGGAGGCCCATCAGGCGACTCATAAAGCAGGCCGGGTTAGGGCCCAATAGTTGAGGTGGCGGCTAATCCAAGGACGTGATATGTTTTCCTTCCTTGAGGAGGACGATGAGTAGGAAATAGACTAGATCACGGGTCATGTTACGACCTGGACTCTGTTGTAAACCCAGGGCCTCGACCTGTATATAAAGGCGAGCCCCCGAGGCAGAAAAGCCAAGTTACAAGCTCTCGAGTACTAGGTTAGCCAAGTTGCACCCTTGTAATCGAGATCATCATCATCAATAACAATCAAGCAGGACGTAGGCCTTTACCTCCATCGCGAGGGGCCGAACCTGGGTAAACCCTAGTCTCTCGATTCCAATCAACCCTGTTCGAGTTACCACCTAGCTGCGATGGCCTCACGACTAAGTCCTTTCACGAGGACATCTGCCGTGACAAAACCACGACAGCCCTGCTCTGAATGGTTGAAGTGCTTTCAAACTTGAGTGCAAAACTTGACAATTCCAACGCCCACTCCACTATCCTGCCAGTTGCTTCTGGATTTCTTAAGATGCGTTGCAACGGAAAGCGGGTGACGACGGTGATCTCATGTGCTTGGAAGTAGTGACGTAGCTTTCTCGAGGCCATAAGAAGACCGAAAAGCAATTTCTGCACTCCCGAGTATCTTGATCTAGCCCCCTGCAGAAGGGAACTAACAAAATACACGGGACGCTGCACCACCTTCTTTTTTGGCATCTCTTGTTGATCAACTTCATTTGCTTGTGCTGCTTTTGATTTGTCAGCACTAGGCTTTGCCGGAGAAGATTCAGGTTTCTCGCTGGACGGGTTTGCCGTGGCTACCTCCTCGTCATTGACTTCCCTCTGTGCCACTAATGCAGCACTAGCCACTTGATTCGTTACCGCTACGTATAGTAGCAACGACTCTTGCGGTCTAGGCGCAACTAGTGTTGGCGTGGAGGAGAGGTATCTTTTCAAGTCCTATAGCGCGGCCTCCGCTTCCGGAGTCCATTTCATCGGACCTGCCTTTTTCAAAATCTTGAAAAACGGCAGGGCGCGCTCAGCGGATCTTGAAATGAACCTACCCAAAGCAGCAACGCAGCTGGCAAGACGCCGCACATCTTTGACGCTTTTTGGTGCTTGAATCTGCTCGATTGCTTTGATCTTGTCGGGATTTGCTTCAATTCCTCGTTGAGATACAAAGAATCCGAGAAGCTTGCCGGATGGAACGCCAAACACACACTTCTCGGGATTGAGTTTCAAGTTGATTTTGCACAAGTTTGCAAATGTTTCTTCCAAGTCTTGAATGAGGGTAGATTTGTCTTTGGTCCTGACCACTATATCATCCATGTAGGCTTCCACATTCCTGTGCAGCTGGGGCTCAAAACCAATCTGGACTGCCCTCACAAATATTGAACCAACACTCTTTAATTCGAAAGGCATACGCATGAAGCAGTATGTGCCACATGGAGTAATGAATGCGGTTTTCTCCTCATCCTCCTTGGCCATGAATATCTGATGGTACCCAGAATATGCGTCAAGGAAGGAGAGTAAATCACAACCAGAAGTAGAGTCTACAATCTGATCAATGTGTGGCAAAGGGAAAGGATCCTTTGGACATCCTTTGTTGATATCAGTGTAGTCAATACAAAGTCTCCACTTCCCGTTTGCTTTGCGCACCACAACTGGGTTTGCCAACCAAGTTGGATGTAGTACACCCCTAACCAAACCTGCTGCTTCCAGTTTCTTGATTTCTTCGGCAATGAATTGTTGCCGCTCCAAAGCTTGCTTCCGGACCTTTTGCTTGACGGACCGAGCGTGGAGACAGACAGCAAGGTGGTGCTCAATTACCTCCCTGGGAACACCGGGGATGTCGGATGGTCGCCATGCAAACACATCGACATTCGCCCGCAGGAAGGCAACGAGCGCGCTTTCTTATTTGCTATCAAGGGTGGCACTGATGGTGAAGGTACCGTCAGTGCCGTCCTCCCTCGCCGGCACATTTTTGGTCGCCGGTGAAGCAGTTTTGGATTTCTTACCGACAGAGTACTCCGGCAAGTCTTCAACAGGCGCTCAACACTCCGAAGAGGTGCACTTCCCGGAATCCTTGCTAGAGGTCTTGTCGGACTTCTTGCTTTCCTTCTTCTTGGCGGGAGCTGGCGCCTTGGCGGCCTCTGCTGCAACTGCATCTATGTATATCTTGTCGACGCAAAGGACTGCATCTTTCTTGTCGGAGTTGATGGAGATGACACCCATCGGCCCTGGCATCTTCAACGTGTTGTAAGCATAGTGAGATGCTGCCATGAATTTTGCCAAGGCTGGGCGGCCAAAAATTCCATTGTACGGCAAGGGGATTTTGACGACGTCAAACACAATCTTTTCCGTTCTGTAGTTCAGTTCCCCGCCAAATGTCACCGGTAATGTGATCTTTCCCTTGGGTTGGCTTCTTCCCGGGTTTACTCCTTGAAACGTGCCCATTTTCTCGAGTTCCTCGTCGAGGATCTGCAGCCTCTTGATAACCTCCGGAGAGATCAGATTCAGGCCGGCCCCACCGTCAACTAACATCTTTGTTACTTGGAGGTTGCGAATTGTTGGCGAAACCAACAACGGCAAACACCCGACCGCGGTTATGCGATCAGGGTGGTCCACAGCATAAAAAATGATAGGCGTGTGTGACCATTTGAGTGGTTTTTGAGAGCCCATCGCCGGTTCTGCCGCATTAACCTCACACGCCCACTGCTTAAGTTGGCGGTGAGAGGAGTGCAAGGATGCTCCTCCGTCGATGCACATGGTGTCGGTTGCCTTCTGGAATTCTTGTTCGCTGGTCTCATCATCGTCCTGTTCATCACTTCCATCATCTTCCTCTTCCTTGTCTCGGCCTCTAGCAGGCTTATCGTTCTGCTGCTTGGCCTTGCCGCGGCGGCCTCCTCGACCACCACGGCCCTTTTTGCCGGATCCACCAGTACCATCTTGACCCTTCTCTTTGTCACGCTTTTCGTATTCAGCTTTCTGTTTCTCAACAAGGTGCTCGACTTGCCGGCACTCTTGGAGATCATGGCCCTTAGTACGGTGAATCTTGCAGTATGGTCCATCAGACTTGCCGTCTTTCTCGTTTGCCGTCGCCTCCTGGCAAGCGGCGCATACAGCAGCCTCCTTGTCGGAGTTTTCAGTCTTGGCTTTCTTGGCGGACTCAGAGTTGCCGGAGCCTTCGACAGCCATAACAGTTTTGCCTTTGCGCTTCCTGTTACGCTTTCGGCCTTTCTTCCTCGGGGTGGCAGCATCATCGTCCTCAGAATCTACCTCGGCACCAGCGTCCTCCCCGGGAAGCCTCCTTCCTTCCTCAGCACATGCACACTTATCCGCCAATGTGTAGAGCTCGTTGACGGTCTTGGGCAACTTGATGTTCATTTTCTTCCGCATCCTCCGATTGCGCACATTCGTGTGAAAGGTGGCAATCATGGCTGCGGGGTGCACATCTGGGATATTGCGGTGCACGTGGCTGAATCTCTGGATATACTTGCGCAAAGTTTCACCATCTCTTTGCGGGATCACCTGCAGGTCACTGGGCTGTCCAGGGGCCTTATGGCCTCCGGTAAAGGCATCAACAAACTCATTGCAGATATCTGACCACGAAGAAATGGAGTTCTCCAGCAAGTTCATCAGCCAAGATCTCACGTTGGGCTTCAGTACCAACGGAAAGTAATTGGCGAGGATCTTCTCATCTCTTCCCCCGGTAGCTTGCACGGCAATCGTGTAGATGCCCAGAAACTCTGCCGGGTTCAGCTTGTCGTCGTACTTCTCTGGTACTTCTGGCTTGAAGGCTCGGACGGACGGCCATCGGACTTCCCGCAGCTCACGGGTGAAGGCAGGACACCCAACCTCGTAAGGTAGATACCCGCCAACCCTGGGTGCAGGCTCATCAACGATGGGTCCGTTGCACGAGTCGGATTGACGGTGCGCCTCCCGGCGCCGTTCGATGGTGGTGCGGGCGTCCTCTGCCCGTCTGTCTTGCAACACTTGCCGCTGATCTTGCCGTGCCCGTGGATCCGAAGAAGCCATCGACATCTCGTTGGGTCCGAAAGATTGTTGGGCTTGTCGCGGCTGTTGACGTTGCTGCTATTGAGGCTGTTGCCGCGGAGGCGATTGCACGGTCAGCGTAGCACCGTCAACGTGGCCACCAGTTAGGGCTACTGGTGCCGTTTGCGGTCGCCGTGAGGGCTCCGCTTGCTGTGATTTGCTGGCTTCGGCAAATCCAATCAAGCTTTGGATGGTGGCTCTCCACTCGTCCATCTTCTCTGCTACCGGAGGGAAGTTTAGCAGCATTTGAGCACGCGCCATCGCCTCCGCTGCTGTGGTTGGCATGGCCGGAAGCGAAGAACGCGAAGTCGCTCTACTCCTGGCAGAGCCAGCACGAGCGCCATCGTGATCTTGCTGCCGCGGCACACGATCAATAGAGGGTTGTCACGGCGGAGGCGGTGCCTGACGATCTGGGATTTGGTCGACAGGGGTCTTGCCGTGTGGTCGCCGCCGCCCAGGGTCGTTGACGTCGCTTGGGGTCGCGCTGCGCCTATCCTGTGATGGGCGCGGCGTGTGTCTCGACGCAGTGTCCCTGGATGTCACCACGGCGGGGTCTTGGCTCGCGCCGGCCCGGGGATCGTTGCCCCGGTGGCTGCGCTCGTCGGCGCGGCGAGGAGGAGGTAGACGTCCATCCGTCCCGCCTGCGCCATCTCGGCTTTGTTCGCCAGAGGGTCGAGGAAGTCGACTACCCCCAGCGCACTCATCTCCCGCTCCGGCTACGGTGGGCATGGCGACCGCGCCGCCTGCGCTGGTCGTGCCAACCGTGGCGTTCGCGCCACCCGCATTAGCTGCGCCGCCTGCGGATGCGCGTGAAGGAGCTTTGGAGGCGGAAGGAGCTGTCATCGTGATGCCCTTCTTCTTGGGCGCCATCGACGGTGACGAAGATGATGAAGCTGATGATATCGACACGCACTCTGATGGTTCAGGTTCACACCAATGAGTCCCCCTACCTGGCACGCCAAAGATGTCGCGGTGGTGCGACCATCTATGGGGCCATCCAGCCCCTTGTGGTTCGGTGGGGGGAGACGCAAGCACAAAGAGCAGAATTACCAGAGGGCGCAGGGTGATTTACCCAGGTTCGGGCCGCTGAGAAGTGTAAAACCCTACTCCTGCTTTTGGTATATTGAGGGTGTATGAACACGAGGACAAGGAGCGCTTCCCCGGCAAGGCGCGGAGAGGCAGCTGCACATGCGAGTTGTGTAAAGAGTCCGAATCTATCTAACTGTTGCCTTGGCCCTCCTTTTATAGCTCAAGGGGTTACCACAGTGGCAAAACAGTAATTACATAGCGATTAGATAGCAAACAGTGCTATCATACCTAACTCTGCTAGTTTAGGACAAAAGCATTAAATGCACCATTAGGTGTCATGTGGAGAGGTAGTCCCGGCAAGGTTTCAGCACCGCTCGCCCAGCTACCTCGTATTATTCTGACACGCCTCCTGGACGGGTGTCATTAAAGGCAAATCCTGTCCCAGCGTGCTAACACGTGGCCGACAAGCCTCACCAACCAGCCTGCGCGGTCGACACCTCATCCATTAGCGAACATCTGTGCGGTGAGGTGGAGCGCTGGAGGGCTGGCAGAAGCTTGCCGGTACGGAGCTTGTCGGGTCTTCACCTTGCCGGTTTAGCCTTGCCGGCAAGGAATGTCTTCATCTTCAGTACTAGCTGAGTGCTTGTCGGTGCTGTGCCTTGAGCTTCTCTCCAGTGGCTTCCGCAACTGGGTCCTGAATCTTGGTCTTGACGGTTCCCGGCAAGGCTTGGCTGGCAAGGAGGCTGCTACTGTCTGTGCATAAGTTAGGGTATAAAATACCCATGTTTTATACACCGACAGTTGGTGTGAAGAGAAGTTCTGACATTCATCATATTTACTCTAGCATCAAGCAACTTAGCGAACCGAATCCCACCTAACGAACCGAATCCCACTAGCGGTAGGCCACGCGCCGAAGCACCACCACCCTACCACAACAATGAACAAACTAAAAAGCAGGGGAATAGAAAAATAGCTCACCAGCCCGAGGCTGATACGATGGATGATGGAAGCACAATGTCGTAGTGAACCAAGGCGGGCGATGAACTCCCCCAATGCCAACGACCATGGCGGGTAAGGAGCTCCTCCAATGGCAACAAGCAAGCCAAGTCGTACCCGCCACACCACCGCAAGTGCTCCCTTCGACCAGTCTTCCAAATCACCACCCTCCTATCTCCACAGCCACCAAGAATACCCAGTTAAGGCATCTCTAATGCAAACCCCTAAAACAGACATGTTATTTGTCCGCGGACACGTCCGCGGATATTGATACGGGAGCTGGCCGTACAACCGTGCCCGCATACATTTTGAAGCTAATTTTAACAAACCGGACGGCTCTCATGCAAACCGGATGATTTCCATCTAAACCGGACCAAAATCATTACATTTTCGACATATTTCAACTAAACTATAGCAGACTAGGCCTTTTTTAACTTAGTCTAAATGATTGCCGGCCGCAGCGACGTCGTGTCCCACGACATATCTTCCCCATGTCCTTCAAGCTCATCGGCCGGCCATGAGCCCCGAGAAGTGAAGCCGTGGGAGGGGAAGAATAGAAGTGGCCTTCCTGGGACCCAAGCTGCGGCAGTGTCCCATGTGCTACTCTTCCTCCCCGGAGTCCGCCTCATCGATGGCGCCAGACGTGGACGTGCTGACCTCGTGGTCGTGGTGGCCAACATGGAGATGGTGGCGTCCGCGGTAGCCTGCGCCTCCTTTTTGGCGACGACCGCCTGGATCTCTGCGAAGAGGGTGTCTCCATCCGCCTGCAGAACGTGCAACCGCCATCGCTCGCAGCGGATGTCGCTTATGCTTTGCATGGACTCGTACAATGCCCACTACTCATCTAGGAAGCCCAAATCCTTCACGACCATGCCTACGACGACATCATCGTTCGCCTGCTCGCCAGTGATTTGCCCCTCCGCAAGACGATGCTCTTCGAGGGACATCGACATATGTGGCGTCGACTGCTTTTCCATGGATAGGGGCACCGACTCATCATCGGATGCCTCCTCCATCATCTAGTCCTCACTGCTGACCTCCGACAAGCTAGTCGGCAAGCCAGCCTCAGTCCGTCGCGCATGATGGGCCTGCCAGCCAGCCGCAATGCCGGCCAACTCCTTCTTCTGCTCCGTTGATAGGCTCTCCCAGGTAGCTCTAGATCTCACAGTCATGGCGGACGTGGTGCGGTGGTGATGGTCATGACGGGCAAGGAGGTAACGTTCAAATAGCGGGCATCGGCCGGGACATGCGACGTGGTGTGTCCATGCGGGCGCCGGTGTTGGTTTCCAAGTCTCTGTGCTAGTTTAATGCCGACATGCGGACAGACGAGAGCCGGTATGAATGCGGTGCACAGCCATCCAGTCCCATCTAGTCATGCTTCTCTGGCATTGGAACAGGTGCAGAGACCGGACGATGTTCTTAGCCGGTGCGCCGCTTCAATGCCGGCTCTAGTGAGAGGTCACGTCCGCTTCCTGGCCGACAAAAATGTGGCACTGGCGCTCTGGAGCGACGCAGACCAGCATAAATGCGCGGCAACCGCTTTGCGCGGGAGAGGGCGCGGGCATGAGATAATTTTTTGGATGGGTGCGGGGTGGCGGACGCGTAGGTGGCAGCGGTCCGGAAGCCCACTAAGGCCCCCTGGTTTGCCTCCGGTTTGTGTGAAAACGGACGCCCAGACCGGTCCACAGACAAATGGGGTACCGCGCTGGATGGCAAAATGCTTCTAGACCGCTTGGTCCGTACAGATGCTGGCGGTTTGAGGGTCGGCGTTGGAGATGCCCTTAGCATGTATGCAAGAGAAGCTAGACAACCGACACCTCACTCACCCACCTGGACCTAGGCGTCCACCGCTTTTTTTTAGACAAACTCGCAAAGCTTTATTTAACCATCAACAATGTTTACATGCACTAACAAATGATCATAAGGTTGTCCTAAGCAAACATGATGGCCAACCCCAGTGCTAAAGCATGCTTTGTGAGATTGTGAGCTTCAAAATTATAATTAATAAGCTCATGAACACCAAAGAACATCCTCTAATCTCTTGAATGATGGCTCCATAGCTTCCTGAAGTTCCATGTTTGATATCGACAACAGCTTTGTAATTTTATGCAATGTAAGGCCACTGAATATAGAGATCTTTGACCAGTGCCAACGCTCCCTTGATTGCCAATGCCTCGAGTGTCCTTCAAACCCTTGTATACAACCGTCGAGACTCCCACATAATTTCCCAGATGTCCATAGCTTGGAGCTCCAACATCACCAACTTCCCCATTCCTGGAAACAATGACATCAGCATTGAATTTTACCAAGTTCTCAAGGTGCGGAATCCAGTGAACCGAAGAAACGGTGCTATCCTTTGCGGAAGTAGAACGAGGCTTTTACAACACTTGAAGATCAGATATGTAAGCCCCGATGAAACAGTGCATGGACAACGAACTCTGAATTTCTTCATGAATCATTTTCTGCCTGGCACTCCAGATTGCCCATAGGGTAACTACCATGCACACAAACTCCACATGTGATAGTGATTCATTTATTGAGAATAGCCAATTCTTTGCGTTCATATCCTAATTTGCGCATATGTGTTCTTCCATTTCCTCACTGGAAAGCGACCAGATGCTTCGTGCCATTGCATAGTTCAGCAGCGAGTGGCGCGATGAGTCTTGAGCTCCGCACACGTACAAACGCAGGTCGTGGACATGTCGTGGTGGTGCAACAAATCGACAGTAGGAAGGGAATGCTCTGCAGATGAAAACTTTTAGTTTGGATGGCACCTGAATATCCCATATTGACGTCTGCTACGTCTCCAACGTATCTATAATTTTTGATTGTTCCATGCTATTATAGTACCAATCTTGGATGTTTTATATGCAATAATATGCTATTTTATATCATTTTTTGGGACTAACCTATTAACCTAGTGCCCAATGCCAGTTGCTGTTTTCTACTTGTTTTTGGTTTTTCCAGGAAATCAGTAACAAACGAAGTTCAAATGCCATGAAACTTTTTGACAGTTTTTTTCTGGACAAAAGAGACCCTGGAAGCTTCGGGAGGAGGACAGAAGCCTAACGAGGAGGTGATAAGGCAACAGGGCGCGGCCCCAGGGGGGCGCGCCCTGATGCCTTGTGGGTCCCTCGTGGCTCCGTTTGACCTAATTCCATTTCTATAAATTCTCAAATATTGGGAAACCAACAGAGAGCCACCCCGAATTAGTTTTTCACCGCCGCAAGCCTCTGTTCTTCCATGATCCCATCTGGAGGCCTTTTCCGGTAGTCTGCCGGAGGGGGAATCGATCACGGAGGGCTTCTACATCAACCTTGCTGCCCTTCTGATGATGTGTGAGTAGTTTACCACCGACCTGCGGGTCCATAGCTAGTAGCTAGATGGCTTCTTCTCTCTCTTTGATCTTCAATACAATGTTCTCCTCGATCTCCTTGGAGTTCTATTCGATGTAATCTTCTTTTGCGGTGTGTTTGTTGGGATCCGATGAATTGTGGTTTTATGATCAGATTATTCATGAGAAATATTTGAGTCTTTTCTGAACTTATTTATGCATGATTGTTATAGCTTTGTATTTCTCTCCGATCTATCCATTTGGTTTGGCCAACTAGATTGATTTATCTTGCAATGGGAGAGGTGCTTTGTGATGGGTTCAATCTTGCGGCGTTCTATATCCCAGTGACAGAAAGGGACAAGACACGTATTTGTATTGTTGCCATTAAGGATAAAAAGATGGGGTTTAATCATATTGCTTGAGTTTATTTTGTCTACATCATGTCATCTTGCTTAAGGCGTTACTCTGTTTTCATTAACTTAATACCCTAGATGCATGCTGGATAGCGGTCGATGGGTGGAGTAATAGTAGTAGATGCAGGCAGGAGTCGGTCTACTTGTCTTGGAAGTGATGCCTATATACATGATCATTGCCTTAAATATCGTCATAACTATGCGCTTTTCTATCAATTGCCCAACAGTAATTTGTTTACCCACCGTATGATATGCGTTCGAGAGAGAAGCCTCTAGTGAAAACTATGGCCCCCGGGTCATTTATCCATCATATATAAAATACCTTGCTGCAATTTTATTTCTTTTATTTTATTTTGCAATTTACTATTTATCTATCACTATCAGAATTAATCCTTGCAAGTAACAGCCAAGGGGATTGACAACCCTCTTGTTCGCGTTGGGTGCAAGTATTTGCTTTTGTGTGTGTAGGTGCTGCTAACGAGGTTCTGTGTGGTTCTCCTACTGGATTGATAACCTTGGTTCTTAACTGAGGGAAATACTTATCTCTACTGTACTGCATCATCCTCTCCTCTTCGAGGAAATCCCAACGCAGCTCACAAGTAGCAGGAAGAATTTCTGGCATCGTTGCCGGCGAGACATCACCAAAACCTATCAAGTACCTTCGCATAAACTATCATCTACTTGCTCTTATTTTCATTTGCCTTTTTATTTGTATTTGCCTCTTGTTTTCATCTCCCCCACTTCTAAAACAATTTTACAAAAACACAAAAATATTTTTGTTTGCTTGTTTGATCGTTTGCTTGCTTTTATCGCCTTCATGAAAACACACAAAACAGAAAATGAAAGCAAAAATTTAAGATGACTATGGATCCACTTAAAGCTTTCTACTTGGATCATCTTCGATCCATTTGTGCTCGTGCTGAAACCCCAACTAGTTTAGTTGAGGGAAAATCATTAGATGAGCATTTTTATTTTGTGTGTCACCGTTTGTCTCAAAAAGGGAGACTCTTATGGAATCAAATAAATTGTTTGCTATGCTATGCTTGGAATCTATGTGAAATATATGATTTTACTTGTTGCTCTGAGAACCCTAAAAAACACCTTCCCTACCTATGTGAGTTTAATGATAATGAAATCCTATCTTCTTATGCCAAGGGTGTTTATAGTTACTATGATATCGAACAAATTGAAGAATTTGTTGCTTTTAAGGGTGCTTATGAAATTTCCTCTTTGATTTAAAAGTATGATATTACTCTCTACAAATCTGAAAATTTTGCCATACTTAAATATTGCTATGAAAACTATGCTCCTAATGCCTATGTTAAAGAATTTATTGAGAGAATGTCTGCTCATTTGGAAGAAAATAATGATATTCAGGAATCTATAGATAATTATGAACCCGTTGATTCGATTGAAATATCCCCTCTTGATGAACGTGATGCTTGCTATTCTTATGGCCATGATGCCAATATTAATTATGCTTATGGAGATGAACTTGCTATAGTTCCTTATGTTAAGAATGAAATTATTGTTATTGCACCCACACTTGTTAGCTCCTGGAATGAAAAGCATGATTACAATGATGCTATTATAAATTCTATTTATGTCAATCGTGCTAATGATATGCAAAGCTACAAGCTTGGGGATGACAATTTTGTTATGTCCACTACTTATTGCAATGATCACGATTGGGGTGATAATGCTTCTTATGATCTTGAAAATTTATTTAAGCCTCATGATGAATATGTTATTGATAATATGTTTGCAATAATATTGAAAGTGGGTTTGGAAGAGTGTCAACTCTAGGTAAAAATAATCCCACATATTCGGAGAGTGTTCAATCTTACGAATTTTCTTGGAAGATTATAAATTTTTTATGCATGTGGATCATAGAGAGAATATTGTTTATGATAGCTATATTTTTGAGTTTGATTATGATCCTACATGTAATTATTATGAGAGAGGAAAATATGGTTGTAGAAATCTTCATGTTACTAAATTGCCTCTCGTTATGTTGAAATTATTAATGCTTCATTCTTCCTATTTGCATATGCTAGAGATTGCTTGTCTTGATAAATTTTTTGCTTATAAAATTCCTATGCATAGAAAGTATGTTAGACTTAAATGTGTTTGTCACATGTTTCATGATGCTCTCTCTGTGTTTCAATTATTATCTTTCATGAGAGCATCATTGAAATCTCACGTCTATCTTAATGGCTATAAAGAAAGAGCTTGTTGGGAGACAACCCATTAATATTTTTATTTATGTTTTGTGTGTTTACACAATTTTAGCCTCTGTTATGATTGTGATTTTTATATTTTAATTAGTGTTTGTGCCAAGTAATGCCTTTGGGACGATTTGGATGATAGTATAATTGAGGTTGTTTGGAAAACAGAAAGTTTTGCGTCCAGTATTTGATTTTTGGTTCTGTACTAGAGCGTCAGAAAAATTTGAAATTTTTACAAAGTATTGGTATATGAATTTTTTACGTTTTACTAAATTTTTCAGAATTTTTGGAGTTACAGAAGTACAGTTTTTAAATAGATCTTTACAGACTGTTCTGTTTTAGACAAATTCTGTTTTTGTTGCATAGTTTGCTTATTTTGATGAATCTATGGATCGTATCGGGGGGTATGAGTCATGGAGAAGTTGGAGTACAGTAGCATTATGCCAATATTAAATATGAATAAATTTACAACAGTACCTAATGATGGGGAATGTTGCATGAAAATCAAAAAATTTCCAACGAAACACCCAAGATCTAATCTATGAGATGCAAAGCAATGAGAGGGATGTGTGTCTACATACCCTTGTAGACCGAAAGCGCTAGCGTCGTAACGCAGTTGATGTAGTCGTACTCTTCACGATCCAATCGCAATCCAATCCGATCTAGTGCCGAACGGACGGCACCTCCGAGTTTAGCACACGTGCGGCTCGGTGGCGTCCTCTCCTTCTTGATCTAGCAAGCGAGGGAGAGGAGGTAGATGAGATCTGAACCAACATGACGGCGTGGTGGTGGTGGCAGCAGCGGAACTGCAGCAGGGCTTCGCCAAGCGTCTGCGCGAGGTGGAGGAGGTGTAACGGGAGAGAGACGGGCAAGGGTGGAAGCGTGGCTGCCCCCAATGCCTCCCCACCTTTATATAGGCGTGGAGGGGGCTGGAGGCTTGCCCTCCAAGCCCCTAGGGTCGTTGGTCAAGGGGGGAGGAAGGAAATCCCTCCTTTCCTTTCCCCACCGATCGCTATCCCCCTTTTTTAGGGATCTTGATCTTATCCCTTCGGGATATGATCCTATTCCTTGTAAGGGGGAATCTTGGTGCGCCAACACCTGGGGTGCGGGGCCTTTCCCCACTACCCACGTTCATGTGGGTCCCCCCATGTAGGTGGGCCCCACTCCGGAACCTTCTAGAACCTTCCTGGTACAATACCGGAAAAAACCGAACTTTTTCCGAAACCCAAAATATGACTTCCCATATATAAATCTTTACCTCCGGACCATTCCAGAGCTCCTCGTGATGTCCCGGATCCCATCCGAGACTCCGAACAACCTTCAAACTTCACCATATTAATATCTCATTTCTAACCTAGCGCTACTGAACGTTAAGCGTGCGACCCTATGGGTTCGGGAACATGTAGACATGACCGAGACACTTCTCCGGTCCATAATCAATAGCGGGATCTGGATACCCATATTGATTCCCACATGTCCAACAAAGATCTTTATCGGTTGAACCACGATGTCGAGGATTCAGTTAATCCCGTATGCAATTCCCTTTGTCTGGCGATATGTTACTTGCCCGAGATTCGATCGTCGGTATCTCCATACCTAGTTCAATCTCGTTACCGGCAAGTCTCTTTACTCATTCCATAATACAAGATCCCGTGGCTAACTCATTAGCCACATTACTTGCAAGCTCTTTACGATGTTGTATTACCGAGAGGGCCCAGAGATATCTCTCCGTCATACGGAGTGACAAATCCCAGTCTCGATCCGTGCCAACCCAACAAACACCTTCGGAGATACCTGTAGAGCACCTTTATGATCACCCAGTTACGAAGTGACATTTGGATACACACCAAGTATTCCTCCGGTGTCAGGGAGTTGCACGATCTCATGGTCTAAGGAACAGATACTTGACATGAAGAAAGCTGTAGCAAATAAACTAAACGATCTGATGCTAAGCTTACGGTTGGGTCTTGTCCATCACATCATTCTCCTAATGATGTGATCCCATTATCAAATGACAACTCATGTCTATGGTCAGGAAACCATAACCATTTTTTATCAACGAGCTAGTCTAGTAGAGGCTTACTAGGGACATGGTGTAGTTTATGTATTCACACATGTATTTAAGTTTCCGGTCAATACAATTCCAGCATGAATAATAAACGTTTATCATGAACAAGGAAATATGATAATAACCAATTTATTATTGCCTCTAGGGCATATTTCCAACAGTCTCCCACTTGCACTAGAGTCAATAATCTAGTTTACATTGTAATGAATCTAACACACATGGAGTCCTGGTGTTGATCATGTTTTGCTCGTGGAAGAGGTTTAGTCAACGTGTCTGCCACATTCAGATCCGTATGTACTTTGCAAAGTTCTATGTCTCCATCCTTAAGGTAATTACGAATGGAGTTGAACCGGCGCTTGATGTGCTTGGTCTTCTTGTGAAACCTGGGCTCCTTGGCAATGGCAATAGCTCCAGTGTTGTCATAAAAGATAGCCATTGGATCTGATGCACTAGGTATTACTCCTAGATCGGATATGAACTCCTTCATCCAGACTCCCTCTTGCGCTACTTCTGAATCAGCTATATAATCCGCTTCACATGTAGATCCCGCTACGACGCTTTGCTTGGAACTGCACCAACTGACCGCTCCACCATTCAATATAAATACGTATCTGTTTTGAGACTTAGAGTCATCCGGATTTGTGTCGAAGCTAGCATCGATGTAACCCATTACGACGAGCTCTTCGTCACCTCCATAAACGAGAAACATGTTCTTAGTCCTCTTCAGGTACTTAAGGATATTCTTGGCCGCTGTTCAGTGATCTACTCCTGGATCACTTTGGTACCTCCCTGCCACACTTATGGCAAGGCACACATCAGATCTGGTACACAGCATGGCATACATTATAGAGCCTATGGTTGAGGCATAGGGGATGACTTTCATCCTTTCTCTTTCTTCTGCCGTGGTCGGGCTTTGAGTCTTACTCAACTTCACACCTTGCAACACAGGCAAGAACCCTTTCTTCGACTGGTCCATTTTGAACTTCTTCAAAATCTTGTCAAGGTATGTGCTTTGTGAAAGTCCTATCAAGCGTCTCGATCTATCTCTATAGATCTTGATGCCCAATATATAAGCAGCTTCACCCAGGTCTTTCATTGAAAAACTCTTGTTCAAATAACCCTTTATAATTTCCAAAAATTCTATATCATTTCCAATCAACAATATGTCATCCACATATAGTATTAGAAATGCTACAGAGCTCCCACTCACTTTCTTGTAAATACAAGCTACTCCGTAAGTTTGTATAAAACCAAAAGCTTTGATCACCTCATCAAAGCGTATATTCCAACTCCGAGATGCTTACACCAGTCCATAGATGGATCGTTGGAGCTTGCATACTATGTTAGCACCTTTAGGATCAACAAAACCTTCTGGTTGCATCATATACAACTCTTCCTTATGAAACCCGTTAAGGAACGCTGTTTTGATGTCCATCTGCCAGAAATCATAATCATAAAATGCTGCAATTGCTAACATAATTCTAACAGACTTAAGCATCGCTACGGGTGAGAAGGTCTCATCGTTGTCAACCCCTTGAACTTGTCGGAAACCCTTTGCGACATGTCGAGCTTTATAGACGGTGACATTACCATCAGCATATGTCTTCTTCTTAAAGATCCATTTATTCTCAATGGCCTGCCGATCATCGGGCAAGTCCACCAAAGTCCATACTTTGTTCTCATACATGGATCCTATCTCGGATTTCATGGCCTCAAGCCATTTGTCGGAATCCGGGCTCATCATTGCTTCTTCATAGTTTGTAGGTTCGCCGTTGTCTAACAACATGACTTCCAGGACGGGATTTCCATACCACTCTGGTGCGGAACGTACCCTGGTCGACCTACGAAGTTCAGTAGTAACTTCATCCGAAGTTTCATGATCATCATCATTAGCTTGCTCTCCGGATGGTGTAGGCATCACGGGAACTTCTTTCTATGATGTGCTACTTTCCAATTCGGGAGAAGGTACAATTACCTCATCAAGTTCAACTTTCCTCCCACTCACTTCTTTTGAGAGAAACTCCTTCTCTAGAAAGGACCCATTCTTAGCAACAAAAATTTTGCCCTCGGATCTGTGGTAGAAGGTATACCCAATGGTCTCTTTAGGGTATCATATGAAGACGCACTTCTCCGCTTTGGGTTCGAGCTTATCAGGCTGAAGCCTTTTGACATAAGCGTCGCATCCCCAAACTTTAAGAAACGACAGCTTAGGTTTCTTGCCAAACCATAATTCATACGGTGTCATCTCAACGGATTTAGACAGTGCCCTGTTTAAAGTGAATGCGGCTGTCTCTAATGCATAACCCCAAAAAGATAGTGGCAAATCAGTAAGAGACATCATAGAATGCACCATATCCAATAGAGTACGATTACGACGTTTGGACACACCATTACGCTGTGGTGTTCCGGGTGGCGTGAGCTGTGAAACAATTCCACATTGTCTTAAATGCATACCAAACTCGTAACTCAAATATTCACCTCCATGATCAGATCATAGAAATTTAATTTTCTTACTACGATGATTCTCTACTTCACTCTGAAACTCCTTGAACTTTTCAAATGTTTCAGACTTGTGTTTCATTAAGTAAATATACCCATATCTACTCAAATCATCTGTGAAGGTAAGAAAATAACGATATCCACCGCGTGCTTCAACACTCATCGGACCGCATACATCGGTATGTATTATTTCCAACAAGTCACTTGCCCGCTCCATTGTACCGGAAAACGGGGTTTTAGTCATCTTGCCCATGAGGCATGGTTCACATGTATCAAATGATTCATAATCAAGAGATTCCAAAAGTCCATCAGCATGGAGTTTTTTCATGCGCTTTACACCAATATGACCTAAGCGGCAGTGCCACAAGTATGTGGTACTATCATCTTTAACCTTGCATCTTTTGGCATCGATATTATGAATATGTGTATCACCACGATCGAGATTCAATAGAAATAAACCATTCACCAAGGGTGCATGACCATAAAATATATTATCCATATAAATAGAATAACCATTGTTCTCTGACTTAAATGAATAACCGTCTCGCAATAAACAAGATCCAGATATAATGTTCATGCTTAACGCAGGCACCAAATAACAATTATTCAGGTTCAAAACTAATCCCGAAGGTAAACGTAGAGGAAGCGTGCCGACGGCGATCACATCAACCTTGGAACCATTTCCAACGCGCATCATCACCTCGTCCTTAGCTAGTGTCTGTTTATTCCATAGCTCCTGTTTCGAGTTACAAATATTAGCAACCGAACCAGTATCAAATACCCAGGCGCTACTACGAGCACTAGTAAGGTACACATCAATAACATGCATATCAAATATGCCTTTGTTGACATTGCCAGCCTTCTTATCTGCCAAGTACTTGGGGTAGTTCCGCTTCCAGTGACCATTCCCTTTGCAATAGAAACACTCAGTCTCAGGTTTGGGTCCAGCCTTGGGTTTCGTCACGGGAGCGGCAACTGACTTGCCATTCTTCTTGAAGTTCCCTTTCTTTCCCTTGCCTTTCTTCTTGAAACTGGTGGTCTTGTTGACCATCAACACTTGATGCTCTTTCTTGATTTCTACTTCCGTGGCCTTTAGCATCGCGAAGAGCTCAGGGATCGTTTGCTCCATCCCTTGCATATTATAGTTCATCACAAAGCCTTTGTAGCTCAGTGGCAGTGACTGGAGAACTCTGTCAATCGCTACTTCATCCGGAAGATTAACTCCCAACTGATTTAAGCGATTATAGTACCCAGACATTTTGAGTACGTGCTCACTAACGGAGCTGTTCTCCTCCATCTTACAGCTAAAGAACTTGTCGGAGGTGTCATACCTCTCGACCCGGGCATGAGCCTGAAATACCAATTTCAGCTCCTGGAACATCTCATATGCTCAGTGGTGCTCAAAACGTCTTTGGAGCCCCGGTTCTAAGCCGTAAAGCATGGCACACTGAACTATCGTGTAGTCATCATTCCTTGTTTGCCAGACGTTCATAGCGTCCAGATTTGCGGGAGCGGGTGGATCACCTAGCGGAGCATCAAGGACATAAACTTTCTGTGCAGCAGTGAGGATAATCCTTAGATTATGGACCCAGTCTGCATAGTTGCTACCATCATCTTTCAACTTTTCTTTCTCTAGGAACGCATTAAAATTCGGGGGAGCTACAACGCGAGCCATTGATCTACAACATTAATTTGCAAAGACAATTAGACTAAGTTCATGATAATTGGTTCTTCTAATCAAATTACTTAAGAACTCCCACTTAAAAAAACATCCCTCAAGTTGTCTAAGTGTTACATGATCCACATCAACTGGCCCATGTCCGATCATCACGTGAGATGAGGCAGTCATCAATGGTGAACATCTCCATGTTGATCATATCTACTATATGACTCATGTTCGACCTTTCGGTCTCCTGTGTTCCGAGGCCATGTCTGTACATGCTAGACTCGTCAAGTTTAACCCAAGTATTCTGCATGTGTAAAACTGGCTAACATCCGTTGTATGCGAATGTAGAGTCTATCACACCCGATCATCACGTGGTGCTTCGAAACGATGAACTTTCGCAACGGTGCATACTTAGGGAGAACACTTTTATCTTGAAATTAAGTGAAGGGATCATCTTATAATGCTACCGTCGTCCTAAGCAAAATAAGATGCATAAAAAGATAAACATCACATGCAATCAATATGTGACATGATATGGCCATCATCATCTTTGTGCTTTTGATCTCCATCTCCAAAGCACCGGCATGATCTCCATCGTCACCGGCATGACACCATGATCTCCATCATCGTGTCCTCACGTGGTTGTCTCGCCAACTATTGCTTCTACAACTATTGCTAATGCATAGCGATAAAGTAAAGCAATCACATGGCGTTTAATGATTGACACGCATGTCATACAATAAATTAAAGACAACCCTATGGCTCCTGCCGGTTGCCGTACTCATCGACATGCAAGTTGTGAACCTATTACAAAACATGATCATCTCATACATCAACATATATCACATCACGTTTTGGCCATACCACATCACAACATGCCCTGCAAAAACAAGTTAGACGTTCTCTACTTTGTTGTTGCAATTTTTACGTGGCTGGTAGGGCAAACTATAAGAACCGTTCTTATATACGCAAAACCGCAACGGTGATATACAAGTTGCCTTTTAACCTTCTACAAGGACCGCCCTCGTTAAATCAGATTCAACTAAAGTGGGAGAGATAGACACCCGGAACGCCACTTTTATGCAATACAAGTTGCATGTTAGTTAGTGGAACCGGTCTCTTGTGCGAGGACAAGTAAGGTTGGTCCGAGCCGCTTCATCCCACAATACCGCCGAATCCAAATAAGACAAAGGAAGTAAGCAATTTGAACATCAACGCCCACAACTTCTTTGTGTTCTACTCGTGCAAATACATCTACGCATACACCTAGCTCATGATGCCACTGATGGGGAACGTTGCATGAAAATCAAAAAAATTCCAACGAAACACCGAAGATCTAATCTATGAGATGCAAAGCAACGAGAGGAGAGTGTGTCTACATACCCTTGTAGACCAAAAGCGTTAGCATCGTAACGCGGTTGATGTAGTCGTACTCTTCATGATCCAATCGCGATCTAATCCGATCTAGTGCCGAACGGACGACACCTCCGAGTTTAGCACACGTGCGGCTCGGTGGCGTCCTCTCCTTCTTGATCCAGCAAGCGATGGGGAGGAGGTAGATGAGATCTGAACCAACATGACGGTGTGGTGGTGGTGGCAGCAGCGGAACTGCAGCAGGGCTTCGCCAAGCGTCTGCGCGAGGTGGAGGAGGTGTAACGGGAGGGAGACGGGCAAGGGTGGAAGCGTGGCTGCCCCCAATGCCTCCCCACCTTTATATAGGCGTGGATGGGGTTGGAGGCTTGCCCTCCAAGCCCCTAGGGTCATTGATCATGTGGGGAGGAAGGAAATCCCTCCTTTCCTTTCCCCACCGATCGCTATCCCCCTTTTTTAGGGATCTTGATCTTATCCCTTCGGGATATGATCCTATTCCTTGTAAGGGGGGATCTTGGTGCGCCTAGACCAGGGGTGTGGGGCCTTTCCCGACTACCCACGTTCATGTGGGTCCCCCCATGCAGGTGGGCCCCACTCCGGAACCTTCTAGAACCTTCCCGGTACAATACCGAAAAAAATCGAACTTTTTCCGGAACCCAAAATATGACTTCCCATATTAATGGTTCAGTGTTCCTATTTGCATATGCATATGCTAGATATTGCTTGTCTTGATAATTTTTTTTCTTATAAAATTCCTATGCATAGGAAGTATATTAGACTTAAATGTGTTTTTCACATGTTACATGATGCTCTCTTTGTGTTTCAATTATTATCTTTCATGAGGGCATCATTGAAATCTCAAGCCTATCTTAATGGCTATAAAGAAAGAGCTTGTTGGGAGACAACCCAATAAACTTTTTATTTCTGTTTTTGTGTGTTTACATAATTATAGCCTCTGTTATGATTGTGTTTTTATCTTTTAATTAGTTTTTGTGCCAAGTAATGCCTTTGGGACGATTTGGAAGATAGTATGATTGATGTTGTCTGAAAACAGAAACTTTTGCGTCCAGTGCTGGAATTTTGATTTTTTTTGCTGGAGAGTCAGAACCTTCTGAATTTTTTTCACAATATTGGTATATGAATTTCCCACGTTTTCCTAATTTTTCAGAATTTTGGGAGTTACAGAAGTATGACTTTAATTCAGATCTTTACAGACTGTTCTGTTTTAGACAGATTCTGTTTTTGTTGCATAGTTTGCTTATTTTGATGAATCTATGGATCGTATCGGGGGGTATGAGTCATGGAGAAGTTGGAGTACAGTAGCATTATGCCAATATTAAATATGAATCAACAACAGTCCTTAGAGTTTAAGATTTATTTGTTATACTAACGGATCTCACGAGGTTTCTGTTGAGTTTTGTGTGCTGAAGTTTTCAAGTTTTGGGTGAGACTACGATGGATAAAGGAATAAGGAGTGGCAAGAGCCTAAGCTTGGGGATGCCCAAGGCACCCCAAGGTAATATTCAAGGAAGACTCAAGCGTCAAAGCTTGGGGATGCCCCGGATGGCATCCCCTCTTTCGTCTACAATCTATCGGTAATTCACTTGGAGCTATATTTTTATTCATCACATGATATGTGTTTTACTTGGAGCGTCTAGTGCTATAGTTTGTTTGCTTTTTAGTTTGTCACAATCATCTTTGCTGAACACACCTTTTTGAGAGGGACACACATTATTCGTGATTTGTTAGAACACTCTATGTGCTTCACTTATATCTTTTGAGCTAGGCAGTTGCTCTAGTGCTTCACTTGTATCTTTTAGAGCACGGTGGTGGTTATATTTTAAAGAAATAGTTGCAATCTTATGCTTCACTTATATATTTTTGAGAGTCTAATAAATAGCAATCGTAATATGCACGGGTTATGAATTTGGTCCTAATATGATAGGTATTCAAGAGGGATATAATAAAAAAATTCATGTAGATCACTGAATATGATAAGTTTGATTCCTTGCAATAGTTTTGCGATATTAAGATGGTAATATGTGGGAGGTGCTAGTAGATAATTGTGGTTTAGTAAGAATATTGGTGTTAAGGTTTGTGATTCCCGAAGCATGCACGTATGATCTGTCGTTATGCTAAGAAGTTGGAGCATGATTTATTATTGATTGTCTTCCTTTGTGTGGCGGTCGGGGCGCGCGATGGTTAACTCCTTCCAACCTCCCCCCTAGGGGCATGCGTAGTAGTATTTTGCTTTGAGGGCTAATAAACTTTCGCAATAAGTATCTGAGTTCTTTATGACTAATGTGAGTCCATGGATTATACACACTCTCACCTTTTCGCAATTTGCTAGCCTCTTTGGTACCATGCATTGCCCTTTCTCACCTCTAGAGTTGGTGCAAACTTCGCCGGTGCATCCAAACCCCGTGATATGATACGCTCTATCACACATAAGCCTCCTTATATCTTCCTCAAAACAGCCACCATACCTACCTATCATGGCATTTCCATAGCCATTCCGAGATATATTGCCATGCAACTTCCACCGTTCCGTTTTTTATGACACACATCATCATTGGCATATTGCTTTGCATGATCATATAGCTGACATAGTATTTGTGGCTCAGCCACCGTTCATCATTTTTATACATGTTACGCTAGTATCATTGCACATCCTTGTACACCGCCAGAGGCATTCATATAGAGTCATATTTGTTCTAGTTTTGAGTTGTAATTTTCTTTTGAGTTGTAAGTAAATAGAAGTATGATGATCATCATTATTAGAGCATTGTCCTAGTGAGGAAAAAAAGGAGGCCAAAAAGAGCCCATGAAAAAAAAACAAAAAAATGAAAAGAAAAAAAAATGAGAGAAAAAGGGAAGAAAGGGCAGTGCTACTATCCTTTTTCATACTTGTGCTTCAAAGTAGCACCATGTTTGTCATATAGAGAGTCTCCTATTTTGTCACTTTCATATACTAGTGGGAATTTTTCATTATAGAATTTGGCTTGTATATTCCGATGATGGGCTTCCTCAAATGCCCGAGGTCTTCATGAACAAGCAAGTTGGATGCACACCCACTTAGTTTTCATGTTGAGCTTTCATACACTTATAGCTCGTAGAACATCTGTTGCATGGCAATCCCTACTCCTCGCATTGACATCAATTGATGGGCATCTCCATAGCTCGTTGATTAGCCGCGTTGATGTGAGACTATCTTCTTATTTTTGACTTCCCCTTATTAATCTCTACCACCATATTCTATTCCACCCATAGTGTTATATCCATGGCTTGCGCTCATGTATTGCGTGGGGGTTGAAAAAGCTGAAGCGCGTTAAAAAGTACGAACCAATTGCTCGGCTTGTCATCGGGGTAGTGCATGATAAATACTTTGTGTTAAGAAGATGGAGCATGACAGGATTATATGATTTTGTAGGGATAACTTTCTTTAACATTTTTATTTTGAAAGGCATAATTGTTTGTTAGTATGCCTGAGTATTGATGTCTTTATATCAAACTATAGACTATTGCTTTGAATCATTCGGATCTTATTATTCATACCGTAAGAGAGATTACATGATGAAACATGTTAGGTAGCATTCCACATCAAAAATTCTGTTTTTATCATTTACCTACTCGAGGACGAGCGGGAATTAAGTTTGGGGATGCTTGATACGTCTCCAACGTATCTATAATTTTTTATTGTTCCATGCTATTATAGTATTAATCTTGGATGTTTATTATGCAATTATATGCCATTATATATCATTTTTTGGGACTAACCTATTAACCTAGTGCCCAGTGCCAATTGCGGTTTTTTGCTTGTTTTTGCCTTTTCAGAAAATCATTATCAAACGGAATCCAAACGAAGAAAAAATTTGGATTAATTTTTTCTGGACCAGAAGGGACCCTCGAAGCTTCGGGAGAAGACCAGATGAGCCACGAGGGAGCGATAAGCTCGGGAGGCGCGGCCTGGGGGTAGGGCGCGCCCCCAGGCTTGTGGGCCCCTCGTGGCACATCCTGACCTAATTCCAATGCTATAAATTCCCAAATATTCCCAATATACCAGAGAGACAGAAGAGAAAACCTTTCCGCCGCCACAAGCCTCTGTTCTTCCGCGATCCCATCTGGAGGCCTTTTTCGGTACTCTGCCGGAAGGGGAATCAATCACGGAGGGCTTCTTCATCAACCTTGTTGCCCTTCCGATGATGTGTGAGTAGTTGACCATAGACCTACGGGTCCATAGCTAGTATCTAAATGACTTCTTCTCTCTCTTTGATCTTCAATACCATGTTCTCCTCGATGTTCTTGGAGTTCTATCCGATGTAATCTTCTTTTGCGGTGTGTTTGTTGGGATCCGATGAATAGTGAGTTTATGATGAGATTATTCATGAGAAATATTTGAGTCTTCTCTGAACTCTTTTATGCATGATTTTTATAGCTTTGTATTTCTCTCCGATCTATCGATTTGGTTTGGCCAACTAGATTGGTTTCTCTTGCAATGGGAGAGGTGCTTTGTGATGGGTTCAATCTTGCGGTGCTCAATCCCAGTGACAGAAAGGGACATGACACATATTTGCATTGTTGCCATTAAGGATAAAAAGATGTGGTTTAATCATACTGCTTGAGTTTACTTTGTCTACATCATGTCATCTTGCTTAAGGTGTTACTCTGTTTTATACTTAATACCCTAGATGCATGCTGGATAGCGGTCGATGGCTGGAGTAATAGTAGTAGATGCAGGCAGGAGTCGGTCTATTTGTCTCGGACGTGATGCCTATATACATGATCATTGCCATGAATCCTTCATAATTATTTGCTTTTCTATCAATTGCCCGATAGTAATTTGTTTACCCACCATATGCTATGTGTTCGAGAGAGAAGCCTCTAGTGAAAACTATGGCCCCCGGGTCTACTTTTATCATATATTAAAATCCAAAAATACCTTGCTGCAATTTATTCACTTTTATTTTATTTAGTATTTTACTTTATCTATCTATCACTATCAGAATTAATCCTTGCAAATAACCACTAAGAGGATTGACAACCCTCTTATTTCCGTTGGGTGCAAGCGTTTGCTTTTGTGTGTGTAGGTGCTGCTAACGAGGTTCTATGTGGTTCTCCTACTGGATTGATAACCTTGGTTCTTAACTGAGGGAAATACTTATCTCTACAATAATGCATCATCCTTTCCTCTTCGGGGAAATACCAACGCAGTCTACAAGTAGCATGCCTCGCCGGTGTAAGATGAGATGTCGATGACTTGTCCTGGCGACATGCCGCCGCTGGTGGACTCCGCATCCCCCAAGCTGAAGTCGACCGCGTCGTCGTCCTCGTCCTCATCCTCAGCACCATCCTCAAGGTTGTAGTACTCGTAGTAGTGGTGGCGCCAGAGCTCGCGTTGGTACTCCACCGCCGATTCCTCGATGGACAAGCGGCTCTCTACCTCCTCCTTAGCCACGCGCAACTCCTCCTCCCGGCACTCCTCGATCTCCGCCGCCTCCTGCATCTCCAGCTCCCGCTCGGCGATCTCATGAGGAAGCAGGGGCTCCATGGCCTCTGCCGCCGCATCATCGACAAGCATCTCTGCCGCCTTTTCGGACGTGGGGTGCATGCTGGATTCCGAGGAGGCCTGGAATATCTTGGCGTGGGCGTTCTTGACCTGGGCATGGATGGCCTCGACCCGGGCCATGGCGACCTCCGTGGCACGGACGGCTGCTCGAGCGCTCTCGGTGTTTGCAGCCGCCGTCGCAGGAGCTACTGCAGCCGTCTTGGCTGCTGCAGCTGCCCTGTCGGCTGCCGCAGATGCCCTCTCGGCGGATGCGGCCGCGCTCAATGCGGATGCGGCCGCGCTCTCGGCGTAGGCGGCCGCGCTCTCGGCAGAGGCGGAGCTTCTCGGGGAGGACCCGGCGACCGTACGGGCCCTCATGAAGCGTCTCCACGGCGTCATTCTTTGCAAGAAGGGGATAGGGAATGGGTATCGGGGACTCGAGGATTCGGGGGTGAATGACGCTTGAGCAGACGAATCCGGCGAAGCTAATGGAGGAAGACATAAAAAGACCCGCGAATTTTCATCACAAATGGTTCCTATAACCAACTGTGTGCGATGTAGTCCATTTTTTAATTACCTGCGACAGACTAATTTGGAGTACACTGGCAATGGATGGTGATGGAAATTGTTTAAAAAAATTTGTACCGTTAACATGCACTGATACAACTGTCATGTTAAAATTTGGAAATTTTCAGGGTTCATCTGACCTTTTTAAGACATTAAGTGAGTTCCTAGCCATATAATGGCCGTAATTCAAATTTGAACTACATGTACATGCAACAACAAACCATCATGTATTGGAAAATCATATTTGTATCCTTGTGTGCAAGTTAATGCCCTGTGCAGTAAATTGGAAGGAACTTTCAAACATATTGGTGTCACGGCTTGGACACAAACATTGAGAACCATGGCTTTTAAATTCCAAAAAATTCAAAAATGATCAGAAATACATGAAACCTTGCTTGATGTCATGTCATGGCACCAAGATGCAGTGGTAAAAGAATTGGCCACTTTGACGAAAGTTGTGACACACACTTCTCAAAAATCGGAGCATCTCACGAGAAGACACGTGGTTCCGAGAGGGAATAATATGCATGTTTGACGACGAACCAGCGCTCGCTTCCTCGTATGACCCTGAATTTTTTTTACCGTTAACATGCACTAATACAATGGAGAAGTTAAATTTTGGAAAATTTCAGGGTTCATTTGACCTTTTTAAGACATTAAGTGAGTTTCTAGCCATATATATAATGGCCGTAATTCAAATTTGAACTGCATGTACATGCAACGACAAACCATCATGGGTTGGAAAATCATATTTGTGTCCTTGTGTGTGAGTTAATGCCCTGTGCAGTAAATTGGAAGGAATTTTCAAACATATTGGTGTCACGGCTTGGACACAAACAGTGAGAACCATGACTTTTAAATTTCAAAAAATTCAAAAATGATCAGAAATACATGAAACCTTGCTTGATGTCATGAAATGGCACCAAGATGCTATGGTAAAAGAATTGGCCACTTTGACGAAAGTTTTGGCACACACCTCTCACAAATTGGAGCATCTCATGAGAAGACACGTGGTTCTGAGAGGGAACAATGCATGTTTGATGACGAACCGACGCTCGCTTCCTCGTATGACTCCGATTTTTTTCTATTGTTAACATGCACTAATGCAATGGTCATGTTAAATTTTTGAAATTTTCGGTGTTCATTTGACTTTTTAAGACATTAAGTGAGTTTCTAGCCATATAATGGTCGTAATTCAAATTTGAACTGCATGTACATGCAACGGCAAACCATCATGGGTTGGAAAATCATATTTGTGTCCTTGTGTGCGAGTTAATGCCCTGTGAAGTAAATTGGAGGGAATTTTCAAACATATTGGTGTCAAGGCTTGGACACAAACAGTGAGAACCATGGCTTTTAAGTTCCAAAAAATTCAAAAATGATTAGAAATATATGAAACCTTGCTTGATGTCATGAAATGGCACCAAGATGATGTGGTAAAAGAATTGGCCACTTCGACGAAAGTTTTGGCACACACCTCTCACAAATCGGAGCATCTTACGAGAAGACACGTGGTTCCGAGAGGGAACAATGCATGTTTGATGACGAACCGGCGCTCGCTTCCTCGTATGACCCTGATGTTTTTTCTACCGTTAACATGCACTAATGCAACGGTCATGTTAATTTTTTGAAATTTTCGGTGTTCATTTGACCTTTTTAAGACATTAAGTGAGTTTCTAGCCATATAATGGCCGTAATTCAAGTTTGAACTACATGAACAAGCAACGACAAACCATCATGGGTTGGAAAATCATATTTGTGTCCTTGTGTGCGAGTTAATGCCCTGTGCAGTAAATTGGAAGGAATTTTCAAACATATTGGTGTCATGGCTTGGACACAAACATTAAGAACCATGGCTTCTAAAATCCAAGAAATTCTAAAATGATCATAAATACATGAAACCTTGCTTGATGTCATGAAATGGTACCAAGATGTCGTGGTAAAAAAACTGGCATGTTTGTTGAAAGTTTTTGGCACACACCTCTCACAAATCGGAGCATCTCACGAGAAGACTCGTGGTTCCGAGAGGGAAGAATTTGCATGTTTGATGACGAACCGACAATCGCTCCTCTTATGGCTTGGCATTTTTTTTCTACCGTTAACATGCGCGAATACAATTTTCATGTTAACATTTGGAGATTTTCAGGGGTTATTTGACATTTTTAAGACATTAAGTGAGTTTCTAACCATTTAATGGCCGTAATTCAAATTTGAACTACATGTACGTGCAACAGAATATCATCATGGGTTGGAAAAATCATTTATGTAATACATTTTCCAACAATATCATGGTAACAAGAAATAAGCATTCATGTAAAACATTTGGAAAGAAAATGTAAATATTTGGCAAGACAACTGGGCCCCACATGATTGGCACTCTGTTTCGCGCCACGAGGTTTGGAAGGTGAGTGGCGCGGGTTATTAATAAGACGCGGTTCAGTCCTGGGAACCATCAGCGATTTATTTCACACACGGATTTTGCTGCGGGAATCGTGTGTAATTCAAGCTATAGTACTCGTAAATTCTGGCCACCGGTGCTTCTACTGCTCCCGTCGATCAAGATTCCGGCCGCCAATAAATACTACCCCGCCCACGTCGTCCCGCCCGCATTCCCATCTACATTCTCTCCTCGCTCGCCCCCCTCTCTCTCACAAAACTCTACCATGGCGTCGACGATCTGCCCACCCGTCAAGGAGGAGGCACCGCCCCGCGAGGACGTCCAGGTGCAGAGCAGCGACGAGGAGGACCCCTACGCGCCACCAGACGAGGTTGCACCAGAACCCCCAACTTTGGAGTGGTTTTGGGGCCAGTACAATCTTTGTCTGTGGAAAGCGCGGCCGCCGGCTGAGAAAGCCAGGCAAGTGGCGTTCAAGAAGGAGTTGGCGGAGAAGCGCGCCAGGTACCAGGCGGCCTATGAAGCCCGTGAGGCCGCCTGGGAAAAGGAGAAGCTGGAGCTTTGGCGGCGGGCACGTCGATGTGCGGACGAGGTGTACGAAGACGACCGGTACTTCGCCAGGAAGGCCAAAGGCTCTAGGCACCTCATCGCTGCGTGGAGGTGGGCCGATAAGCTCCAGCGTGCTACCGACGAGGATCTCCGGTGGGCGCCCAACAAAATGGCAAGATCGTTCGCGCGCGTCCGCCAGCAACAGGCAGATCGGCACGTCAAGCGCTGCGAGGCGGAGGAAGCGGAGAACTCCCTCCACGCTGGGAAGCTGCCGCGCACCAGGGAGCTGCTGGCGAGGGGCTGCCGGAATACTGGCCCCATAAGGAGGGATTATTAGTTTTAGTATTGTTTGTTTTCAATTTTATGCATTGTACTTAGTAGTTAAGTATGGGATCCCAGTTAAGTATCATCACGTATTGTTCGTTTTCGTACTAATTTCTATCTAGCTGTTTACCATCCACATGTACAGAATGGAAAACATACACATTGAAACAGAACAATATATAAGAACGGAAAGCAGAGTACACACATTGAAACAGAGCAATAAACAGAGCAATATTATGATTGTTGGGAATACATAGCGATCAACGTCGAATTGACTCAACAAAATAAAACGCATCCATGACCCCTGCCTACGGTAGCTCTTGCCTCTGCCTGAACTTGTGCAGGCGTTCGTCCAAGCGGTCGACACGCTCGCGGTACATCTGGAGCGCGATCTCGAGCTCCAAGTTGGCTATTTCATTGGAGATCACCAGCTCGAGGATGCGACGGCCATGTTCCTCTACTGTGCCTATGTGGACACCTGGGCCAAGGAGGCGCTCGAGCCTAGCGACCAACGCGTTGGCATCGAGCGGGCCATGGACAAGGGGAACGGCGCGACCCATGCGAATGGCGTGGCCGGCGTCCAGTGCAAGCATGGCGCGGCCGGCCTGTGGTGCTAGTACGGCGCAGACGGCCTCTGCCCACTCCTGGCGAGGAATGGGGATACTGACGGGCCGTGTACCCAGCTGCAACGCCCTGTCGACAGCAAGAAAGCGCCTATGGAATCGCTCTTGCTGTTCGGCGCGTCGCGCCTCTCGCTCTGCGGCGGTCCATCGGTCTCGCTATGCGGCGAGCCTAAGCCTATCGGAGCGGACGGGCCTATCTTGCCCTCTCGGCGCTGAGTTGCCTATCTTGATCCGCGGCGCTGAAGCGCCATCCGCCAAGGGTCTGCTCAACCCTGGTGATGACGCGCAGCACGGCGTCGTCCATCGCATTGCCGGGGACGCCCTTGGCCTCGACGGGCCATGGCGCCTGCTCGTTTACCTCGTCGAGGAGGTTGATGGCAGAGGCGGCTCTTCGGTGGGTTGGCATGCTTGGAAAAGGTAGCTACAGGGGCTATAGGCTGTGCTTGTGCCTCGGTGTGTCGCGTGCCACCTAGGCTTATGCGCAATCGCTGGGTGGCGGCGGGAAACCAATGGGGAAAGGGAAACGGTGGCGTGTTCATAAAACGGCATCAATTAATGGAAACTTAGCATAGAAGGAAGCGTGAGCTAGCACGACGCGTGTGCGCACATTGCTTGCCCACGGGTGTGATCCATATATCTCGTGTGCCCAACAGAGCACAATATTCACACAAAATAATATTGTTCTGTACACAGAGAGCGTAGATGTTGTGCAGACTGAGCAAATCACATCGCACACGGATTAAACTATGGAACCCGTCGGTGATGATTTCATCAATCGCTGACAATTGTTTACCAACAAGCGTTTGCCTACAACACACATGACTTATTTGGAGCAATCGTCTGTGTTATTATCGGTCTTCCCACACATTTCTGATTACTGACCTGTTTGCCGCGTATTACACACATCTTGTTAAGTTGAACCGTTTCTGTTGTGTTGGGTAATCACAAACAGTTCATCCTAGTGAACTGTATGCCGTGTATCGCACACACCTTGATCGGTCTGACAGTTTCTGTTGTGTTGGGTAATCACAAACAGTTCATCCGAGTGAACTGTATGCCGTGTATCACACACACCTCGAACTGGCTGCCCGTTTCTGTTGTTCTGGCTTATCACAAACAGTTCGTATGGATCAACTATATGCCACGTATCGCACACGCGCTCTAATCTGAATCGTGCTTGATGTCTCCGCCATCGCACACGGTTCGTCTTATTGGCGACGGTTTTATTACGACACCGTTTGCGATTCATGCATTGCACACATTTTGGTCGCGGGGTCTCTGATTCATGTGTCGCGTCAGCGGTCGCCTGCAGTAGTGTCCTCCTCCTCCTCGTACCCTCTGCTACCCCTATCAAACCACAGTGTTCCTGCGCTGGCATCCCCACGCCGCTCATCCTCGCCAGCCACCACCGCCGCTCACGCTCGCAACAACCCGTCGCCCCTTAAGCTCGATTGGCCCGCGCATATCCATCGAATCTCCTGGTTTAGAAGACAGAGAGAGATCCCCATTGTTCCCGTTGTAGACCGCACAGGGGCGAAATGGATGTGCGGTGAAGTCCGACGAGAGACCCTGACGGATCGCCATAGCACGCGTGCTTGGTCCAGCCCAGGCCTTCGCTCCTACACACTACTCTTCCCTGCTCGGACGGTTGCGGCACGACGCCAATGGTTGCAGCCCTACCGCGAGCCGATTCCAGCATGCAGTCACCGTGATCGCAGCACCGCCGATGGTTGGTTCCAGCACGCATCACAGCAATTGCAACATCGGGTGGTGTTCGTCTCCAGAACTGGTAGTCGTCATCTCCAACACCGGCGGCCACCGGTTGCAAGGTGCAACATGCGGGTGGTGTGTCATCTCCTGCACCAGTGGTCGACATCTTCAGCACCGACAGTGGACAGTTGCAACACGCAACGTCGGGGCGTGCATGTCGTCACAACCCCCTCCCTCCATGGCCCCCCTCCACCACCGACAAGTGTAGGTCGCAGTACCCCCATGTGTCATGGCCGTTGAGACGGAGCCTACGGATGAGAGCGCATGAGGGAGACGACATTGAGGCGGCGGAGGCGCAACGCACTGGACAGTCCCCGCATTCGTTTGCAAGATCGAGGTGGATTTGCATGGAGGAGTAGGTGTGGGGCAACGCTGACCGTTGGCCGCTGCTAAGACGGTGGGACGACATCCACGTGGAGCTCGCCGAATTTAGCAGCATGCGGTGGCACATCGTCGGGGGCACGCAAGAATGAACGAGGGAGAAGGAGAGGATCGGTTTTTCTAGAGAGTGGAAAAGAAATGAGGTAGTGGACGTCTCCCATGTGGGCCAACATGTGCACGTGCCGCATTTTGATGGTTTTTCCCATCGCGTGTGTGGCGTGGAAGCGTGATCCATCGTTTGTGCTTTCGGTCGACCGATTCCAAATGATTTCCTCAAGCATGGTAGTAAGTAACTTTTCCATATCATACATAACTCACCGATCTACCATATCACTTCAGCGACGAAGCCAATCTATTCGTGTCTTTGCCAAAATGACAACATCGTCAATAAGTCCCGAGCAAAGGTATATAAAGCGGTGACATTCAAGGCGGTGCATCATGGTGGTGCTAGGGTGGAAAACAAGATAGAGAGGGGAAGAGGTGATGCTAATGTGCAAGTTCATCACAGTAGGAAAGTACACTTTTGTTTGGAGGCATATTTACTATGTAGCGGAGGTGTTGTGTCTGGACATGAAGCATTGTACAAGATATACATAACTTTCTAATTCGTTTTCAGTCAACAATTTATTCTATCTTCAATAGAATTATATCCAATCAAAGGTCAGAATATCAGTGTAAAGCATTTTTATTTGCTCATTATTAGACTTATGCTTTCAATGAGAATGAATCATTGCTTGGATGTCTAGTAAAGTTGGTTGAGCCTCCTGTCCACCAGTGATCAAATTACATGTTTGATGTTCTGCAATTCTTATAGAAGCAGATTATCCTTGCGATGGTGTGTGACATGCTTTCTACTAAGATTGTTGACAACTTTTGCGCACAGCTTTATCATCAAAGTGATGTTCTTAGGGAATCAAACTGACGCTTGTGGAACAAACATGTTACGTCAATGGGCCTCTTTCCTAGGCAAAAAATGGGCCTCTTTCCTATGCCTATGTGAGTAACACATGACCAAAAATTCATGTGAGCTAGGAAGCAAAACGCCCCGTTGTTATTGGCCGAATACGTCAGATCAAGCCAGAATAGAGAGGCCTTTCTGTTAATCAGAACCTAAATGCGCACTTTCATTTGGGGTGCTTTGTCTCGGGCACAACTATATCTCGCTTAAAACGAGCCCTATTGGGATGTTGCCCGCAGCGCTCTTGCATGGGCCTAGCCTAGTGGAAACGCTCGACTGACGCACTCAAGCATGGGCCAAGCTCAAGAACTGGATCTATGCATGAGTCATTATCGCATGATGAGTTCACTCGGATGGCAGTTTTTGGAGCGCTAGAAGAAAAGCAGTTCACAATGAAATCTTTCAGAGCCAGACCCATTGCTTCATTTCATTTTTTCTATCAGACATTCAGGTGCTGGTAAAAGCCACAACGACGTATATGAGAATCTTATCCATCAGATCTATGAACTGACAAGTCCAATCGGGGGAGCCTGTGAAGATTAATGTGGATGCCGCTGTTGCGAAGCACGACGAGTACGGAGCAGTGGGCACCCTTTTTCGTGCCCAAGGGGCTTATCTCAGAGCATTGGCGGTAGTTTTCAAAGGTATGCTTGATCCTGTGACGGGTGTCAGAGAAGCGTTGGCTCTCGCTGATGATCTACACGTTCAACAGATTCATGTTGCAATTTTGATTATTTCTGGTGTTCCTTCTACTGACATGATTGAATATGAATAGATCGGAAGTTTTCCAGCAAAAAAACGGATTCATGTTGCCTCATATTGCAAAGTGGTGGCGGATGACATCAAGTAGGAAAGTTCAACCAGCTATGGGGCCATTATACATGAAATCATATATCACTCTCCGGCGTTCACTTTCTGTATTTTAGTTTGAGTTTAGATGCTCGGATTTCAAAGCTCACAACCTCGCAAAGCATGCACTATCTCTTGGGGTTGGCCGTCATGTTTGGTTAGGCCAACGCTCTGATCTTTCGCTCATCCCTGTCAACATTGTGATGGGTTAAATAAAGTTTTGCGAGTTTGTGAGAAAAAACGTAAGCATTTTATTCTTTTATTCACATTCTGAAATATTCTACATATATATCAACAATTATTTTACTTAAAATTCGAAAAATGATCACGGTGCATTTAATAAATGTTTGTGCAGTGTAAAACAAAGGTTTGTGCAAAAAATTTAAAAAATATTTATAGCACTAAAAAATATTCCTGACATTAGAAAAAATATTCACATGTTTAAAACAAATGCCTATGACATTTTTCCTTAATTTTTTTTCACGCAATTCAAAATATTGTTCGTGACAGTTCAAAAAAATGTTCACATAATTTTAGATAAATGTTTAATACCATTCAAAACATTGTTCGTGACCTTTTAAAAAATGTCATGCATTTCGAAAATATGTTCTTGACTTTCTAAAAATGTTTATACAATTTGAATAAATATTCGGGTAGTTTCAAAAAAAAGTGTTTCGTACCATTCGAAAAATTGTTCAACGTGTATCCGAAAAATGTTTAACATGCATTAAACAAATTTGAAACATGTATTTAAAAAATGTTCATATGTAGTTGAAAAATGTTCAACATGTATAGAAAAAATGTTCCATGTGTGTACGAAAAATGTACAACTTGTATTGAAAAAAGTAGACATGTATTAAAAAACTGAAAAAAATAATCAAAGAAAAACTGATGAAAACATTAAACGCAAACACAAACTATAAAAAAATACACACACAAAAGCTTCTAAAATGTGTCCGAACCGGTCACAGAAGCTTCCAATAACCGGTCGTGGGCGCTACATTAATGAACCGGCCCGTTAGACTCGCGCCAGAAGAGAGACAGTAGGTCGTCTCGCTGCGAGCGAGATATAGCATGGTACTTTGTCTAGCCCTTTTTTTTAGACAATGGTTCTTTTTTTTAGACAATGGTGCTTTGTCTCACCCGCAACGGGACGAAAGAACCGCTAGCCTTTCTCGTGATGGGCTGTCCCAGAGCTCAGGAGCACTGGCTCGCTGCCGCGCGTATTTTGTTTTATTACTTTTATTTATATTTATCAGATGAAAAATATTTTACTTAAATTTCACAAACATTCAGCGCACGTTTTTCAAAGTTCAGGCAGTGTCAAAAATCAACTAGCATTAATACAAATGTTCGTGACATTTAAAAAATGTTCGCCCATTTCAATATAGTTCATGAAATTTTCAGAAAATGATAATAAAATGTGAAAATATATGCATGTAATTTAGTGTAAAATATTTTGTACCATTAAAAAAATTGTGATATTTAAAAAATGTTCATGCATTACAAAAAGAAGTACGTGCCATTTTTGAAATGTTTAAACAATGCAAAACAAATACTATCATAATCTTATAAAATATTTCGCCATTCAGTTTTTATGATATTTACAAAATTCATGCATTTGAAAAATATGATCATGATTTTTTTTTCATACAATGTAAAACATCTCCGCATAATTTTAAATTAATGTTTCGTACCATCTAATTAAAATGTTCAATGTGTGTTTGAAAAATGCTAAACATGTATCCGAAAAATGGTTCTAACATGTATTTAATAAATGATCATCATATATTTTAAAAAATTGTCAAAGTGCATCAAAATTGTTTTTGGTGTACAAGAAAAATCTATAACTGGTAGTAAAAAAGTAGGACTGTATTTGAAAAACGAAATTAAAGGAACGTAACAAAGAAACCTGATAAAAAATGAAGTAAACAGAAAAATAAAAAATGGAAAAGAAAAAAGAAAAAAGAAAAAAGAAAAAGCGAAAGAAAACAAATAAAAGAAACACAAAAGAAGAAAAACGCATGGAAGGTTCTAAAATTGATCTATAGAACCTTCCCAAAAGCGCTTTAATGGGTCGAGCCAATAAGGCGAGTGTGCCCCCAATGCCAAAGGCGAGGCGAGCTACGTCTCGCAATAAGCGGGGCATAGCTCCCGCATGTTCATTTTATCTTTCTACAAATCCACCGCCGCTCGGTCGGTGCTCAGCCACCGTGCCACATTACTTGCCGCTTCACGCAGTCAGTGATCTTGCTCAGCCTCGTGGAGTCATGGTGAAGGCCTTGCCATGTTAGTCAAATGCACGTTTTTTTATTCATGCATTCGTTTGTACTGTCACAACCGACCGAGCTCTTGTTCAGGCATCGAAAATCGGTGATGGCGTGATAAGGGCATCTCAATCTTCATAGACACATCCGGACGTGTCCGCAAACAACAGCCGGGTGGAGGCCCTTAAACTGTATCCCTTATTTATGGGCTATCAGCTATGACATGCAGTGGCCTAGGCGGACCGAGATGAGAAAGAGATGAGTGAGAGACATGGGTTGTGGGGAGACTTGGTATTGGTGTTGGTGTCCTAGACTAGGGGGTGCTTGCCACGTCGGCCCGTCAGTGATGGGCCGAGCCGAGGACCCATTGAAGATTGTTGGCATGACCATGTCGGCCCTGGCCCATTGTGCGATCAAGACGAAGATCTCCTGAAGACTTGGCGTCCACTTCAAGCGTATTTAAACCAGCAGGCCTATCTCTAAAGATCGTAACCACCCATTTGTAATACCTAGGTACCCCCGGCGTCTATATAAGCCGTAGGGTTTAGTTCGTAGAGACACACATTCATATTCGCAAGGCTTAGACAATACTCATATGATCTTGAGGTAGATCAATCTGTACTTTGTACCCCATCACAATCAATATATAAGAAGCATTACGTAGGGTTTTACCTCATCAAGAGGGCCCAAACCTGGGTAAAACATCGTGTCCCTACTCCTCTTGTTTCCATCTAGCTTTGATCATCAAGCTTGGGACCCCCTACCCGAGATCTACCGGTTTTAGCACCGACATTGGTGGCCCATGCAGGTCTCGCCAGGTGATCACATGAGCCCGATGGTGGATCTAAGGATCGACGATAACACCGGCTACGGGGACGTTTTCACCCCCGGCCAACTCTTCATCTTCGGCAGCATCACACTGCTTGCCGATGCGACCGGCCATCTAGGCCGGATAGAGGATTCCCCTCTGGACCAAGCCATCTGGCTCGGCAATCCGAAAAATGCCATGGATCATGAAAGCACATTTGCTCCCTTGGTGGTTTTAGTAATTCATAACAACATATATCTCATTGAACTAATGTCCATTCAAGATTAAGATTTCAGGATGTTCAATGATTGGCATGGCATGGACTAGAGACATGGACCCCTCAAAATGCTAAGGACAAGGATTGGCAAAAGATCAAGACTCTACATTTTTGGTTTAGTGATCCAAGATCACATTGAGTCCATAGGAAAGCCAATACTATTAAAAGGGGATGAGGCGTTGCTTAATGGTCTTTTTGCTCAAGTGCTTAGTGACAGTATTCCTAAATCCTCAATCACTCTCTCTAACCAAATATGTCCTAAACCTACAGTCCAACTCGGCCCCATCGATATTTCCAATCCGGCCCCACCGAGTTATCCAAGACTTAGTCACTGCAAAAACCCTAACAAATCGGATCCACCGAAATGGATCTCGGTCCCACCGGGATGGCCTTGCCAACTCTCTGTAATCGGTTGCATTCACTTCGGTCTCACCGAGTTTGCAAATCGGTCTCACCGAGATGGCTTGCCAAGTCTCTGTTGCCTTATTGATACACTTCGGTCCAACCGAGTTGATGCAATCGGTGCCACCGAGATGAGGATTGCCCTAAGCCATTGCACTTCGGTCTATCCGAGTTGTTCGTATCGGTCCCACCGAGATTCCTAACGTTCATATCTTTTACACAGTTCGGTGCTACCGAGATGATTGTTTCGGTGCCACCGAGTTGGGTAAAAAGTGTGTAACGGTTGGATTTTGTGTGGAGGCTATATATACCCCTCCACCACATCCTTCTCAAAAAGGAGAGCCATCAGAACGTGCCTACACTTCCACCATACATTTTCTGAGAGAGAACCACCTACTCATGTGTTGAGATCAAGATATTCCATTCCTACCATTTGAACCTTGATCTCTAGCCTTTCCCAAGTTGCTTTCCACTCAAATCCTTCTTCCACCATAGCCAAATCTGTGAGGAGTTGTTTGAGTGCTGGGAAGACTATCATTTGAAGCACAAGAGCAAGGAGTTCATCAACAACACACCATCTATTACCTTTTGGAGAGTGGTGTCTCCTAGATTGGTTAGGTGTCACTTGGGAGCCTCCAACCAGATGTGGAGTTGAACCAAGGAGTTTGTAAGGGCAAGGAGATCGCCTACTTCGTGAAGATCTACCCCGAGTGAGGCTAGTCCTTCGTGGACGTAAGCCATGGTGGAATAGGCAAGGTTGCTTCTTCGTGGACCCTTCGTGGGTGGAGCCCTCCGTGGACTCGCACAGCCGTTACCCTTCGTGGGTTGAAGCCTCCATCAACGTGGACGTACGATAGCACCACCTATCGGAACCACGCCAAAAACCAACGTGTCTTCATTGCGTTTGAAATCTCCAATTCCTCCTTTACATACATATGCAATTGCTTACATTCCGCTGCTATACTCTTAGAATTGCATGTGTAGGGTGATGCTTGACATATACTATTGCTAAAATCTGCCCACAATTAAAATTGGGAAAAGGTTAAGTTTTATTTGGTCAAGTAGTCTAATCACCCCCCCTCTAGACATACTTTCGATCCTACAAGTGGTATCAGAGCTTTGGTCTCCGTAAGTCTTGATTTCCATAGCTTTGGTGATCATAGCCTTGGTTTCACAACCTAGGAGAGTATGGCGTCTAGTGAGGGTAACTATCACCGTAGAGGTCCATATTTTGATGGTACAAACTTTGCTAGTTGGAAACATAAGATGAAAATGCATATTCTTGGTCATAACCCCGCCGTTTGGGCTGTTGTTCGTGTTGGCTTGCAAGGTGACTTCTTTGAGGATGGCAAGGAACCGGATCGTGAAGCAACCCCGGAAGAATTGAAGATGTTGCAATACAATGCTCAAGCTTGTGACATTCTATTCAACGGTCTATGTCCCAAAGAATTCAATAAAATCAGCCGCCTCGAGAATGCAAAGGAGATTTGGGATACTTTGGTTGATATGCATGAGGGTACCGAGTCCGTCAAGGAATCTATGTTGGATGTGCTTCAAAGTCAACTTGACAAGTTCAAGATGAAGGATGGTGAAGGAGTCGCTGAGATGTACTCTAGGCTTGCTCTCATAAAAAATGAGATTGCCGGCTTAGGAAGTGAAGAGATGACTGACAAATTCATCATCAAGAAGATACTTAGAGCTTTGGATGGAAAATATGATACCGTCTTTACATTGATCCAAATGATGCCAAATTACAAAGATCTCAAGCCCACGGAAGTCATTGGAAAGATTGTCGCTCATGAAATGTCACTCAAGGATAAAGAGGAGCTGCACAACAAGTCAAGTGGTGCTTACAAAGTCTCAACCGATGCTCCAACAACTTCAAGTGACAAGCTAGTATCCAATGAAGAGATTAGCCTAATGGTGAAAAGGTTTAACAAGTTCTACAAGAACAAAGGGAAAGAGAGAAGCTCTAGCTCAAGACATTATGAGAGAAGATCATCAAGTCGTGACCGTAATTGTTACAATTGTGGAAAGCCCGGACACTACTCCAATGAGTGTACGGCTCCCTACAAGAAAAGAGACGAATCACCAAGAGGAAGACATAGAAGAGATAAATCACCTCATAAAGAGAGAAGGAGTAGAGATGATTATTATGAACGAAGACACTCTCGAAGAAGCAAGGATTCGGAGAAGAAGGACAAGTCATCAAGGAGCTACACAAGAAGAAGACATCAAGCTCATGTTGGTGAATGGGTTTCCGGCTCCGACTCCGACAACCACTCCGAGAGAAGTTATCACTCCAACTCCGACTATAGTCAAGATGAAGGTGTTGCCGGACTTGCACTTGTGTCATCCAACTCCTATGATCTATTTGACTCACCAAATGAAGGAATTGGAAGATGCTTCATGGCAAAAGGCCCCAAGGTATCACACCCCGAGTATCTTGATTTCAATAGTGATGAAGATGATTTGCTTGGTGATGATGATTTACTTGTTGATAGAGATAGTAATGTGAGCTATAATGAAAATGCTAGTAATCATGATAGTCAAGAGGAAATGAGTGACAATGCTATGAAGGAGATTGAGCGTCTAACTAAAGAACTAAATGCTCTTAAGTTAGCTCATGAAACAACTCAAGAGGATCATAGAGAACTTCTAAGAACTCATGAGAAGCTACGCTTCGAGAAGCTAAATTTAGAGCAAGAGTATGAGTTTCTTAAAGCTATCAATGACGATCTTCGAAAGAAGAGTTCTTCATATCTTGCCAAGCGTTTACTCTTGTCTACCTTTATGCCACAAGTTAAATCTAAGCAATCTAGCAACAAGGGTAAAAATGGTTCTACCTCTAGTAGTAACAATAACAATGCTAAATCCAATATTATTGTTTCTAGTAGTTCTATTGATTCCACTAACGATTCTCTTAGCCAAGTTACACTTGAGCAAGAAAATATGCTATTGAAAGGAATTATAGAAAAAAGGTGTCTACAAGAGTCTTGCCGGGAGTAAGCAATTTGAGGAAATTGTACGCAAGCAAGGAAGGCACCGGAAGAACCAAGGTGTTGGTTTTGAACGAAAGTTCAATGCCGATGGAGTTGAGTGGGAAGAAGGTCAATACCCCAAGACGAAGTTTGTTCCTCAACAAGAGAAGTATGATCCTACTTCCTTCAAGGGAACACAAGCTCAAGAAGATCTTCCACCACAAGACCACAAGCTAAAAGGCAAGGACAAGCTTCAAGAAGAGATTGATTCATTTGAAGAAGCTCCTCAAGCCATGGTCAAGTGGGTTCCCAAGACTTCATCAAGTTCTACTTCATCAAGTGCTACTACAACTCCAAGGATTCCCATCAAGTTGATGTGGGTCCAAAAGAAGAAGAACTAGAGAGTTCTTGAGGGTGACTCCGCCAACAAACTTCACTCATATTATTCATGGCAAGGACTTGTGCAACCAACTTCCACATTTTGCACTAGTTCATGGAGTCACGAACCCTCTTGTTGGTAAGACAAGGGACGAGCACAAAACTCCAAAGGATTGCTCCCAACTCTTGATGGTCTACATCAACATTGAGCATCCACATCTTCAACATCTACATGAAGTCATCATCGACAAAACCCAAGGTTAGTTCATCCCTCTTAGGGGGAATATCACATCTAGGGGGAGCTTTGCTCTAAACAATTGAGCTAAAGCAACTCTAATGGTGTGAACACATTAATGCTTTATGTAAAAGTGGTAACCCCACTTGTGCTTAAACGATGAGTATGACCTATGATCAAATGTTCTCATTTGGCTCCTAAGTCAATATACTCATATATAGATGAACTAGTCATCGCCATTGCTTGATAGATGCTAGAATTTGTTGTGCATGTTTGACACATATTTCATTTGCAATCTTATTGTGTGAGCATGTTGATTTGCATGTTTTTATCATTCGAGGACATCCATTTGTTGTTTTGATTGTCTTGGTTTTTCTGGCCAAGTGGATGTACAAGAGTGCCTAAGAACCTTCTCTAGCTATCTATGTTTTCTTGTCTCAAATTCTATTCTTGCTGCATCACAAAAATTGAACAAGTCTTTTTCGGACCCTCTGGGTGAGGAGCACTCGGAGCCACCGATCTGAAAGGGCTGAACCTCCAAAACCTTCTAATTGATTTCGGCCAAACCAACTCACTCAAACTCGGTCCAACCGAAATCACTTAGATTGATCAAGGTTTTCATCTCGGTGCTACCGAATTGAACCATTTCGGCGCCACCGATGTGCTATACTGCATGCAGTTACACATATCGGTGCCACCGAGTTGTTCAACTCGGCGCCACCGACAGCACATGGGTATATATCCAGCGGCCCGTGCGGTTGAAAATTACTTCAAACGTCACGCGCCCGCGCCCCATTGCTGCCGCCCCTTTGGTCTCCGGATCATCACCGTCGTCTCCAGCGCGCCCTCGCCGCAGGACTCCGTCGCCGTCAACGGCAATCTCCACCGCCGTTGCCGCCGTAGAGGATCTCCACCAAGTTAGGGTGAGATTTGATCCCTTTCGTGCTTCCAATTTCCGATTCAATGCACGATAGGAATGCCATATATCTTGCCACGATTGCAATGCTCTTTCCACCAGATTAGTTCGTAAGAACAAGATTCGAGCAAAAAATTTAGGGTTAGGTTTCCGCCGAATGCATCTCAGACCGACCGATTCGACATTTTCGGTCCTACCGATTTGGCCTCTGACCATAGCACTAGTACATCTCGGTGCCACCTAGTTGTGCGAATCGGTGAGACCGAAAGTGAATCTCAGTGAAACCCTAGCATCTCGGAGCCACCGAAACCCATATCGGTCTGACCGAAGTGGCGTGCAAGGTCTCTGTAGGGTGCTTCGGTGTCACCGAGATTATCAACTCGGTCCATCCGAACTGCATTTTGTGAAAACCTAGAACTAAAGTTTGAACTCATTTTTATGAGAAACTATCTGCTTTTTGTGATGACTCATCTACTCTACCTATACCCATCTATTCACAGGGTCAGCTCAGCAATATGTCCAGTGGCAGTGACAGTCAGAACAGGTCTGAACAGCAGGCAGAGATGAGTGAAGGGTCAAGCCATAATGAGAGTTTCTATGAGGGAGAGAGGAGTTCTCCAGATCTTCCAAAAGCTGCAACCAGAACAAGGAAGAAGAAAAACTCAGACAGTGAAGATGAGGACTTCGTTGCAAGTGAAGCTGCAACCAAGAAAAAGAGAGTAGTGCTTGCTAAGGAGTACAGCACAAAGCCTACTTCTACCAAAGAAAGAACTGCTGTGAGGAAAGTTCCAAAGCAAACCATGCAGTTTACTCTAGATGAGCCCAGTGACAAAGAACCAGCTGCAGGTGCCAAAAAGAAGAGAGTGAGGAAAACCATTGCCCGTGTGATTGGCAGACCCTCCATGATGATTGAAGAGGAGGAAGAGGAGGAGGATGAGCCAGCTAATGCACCCCCTGCAAAAGCTCAGAAGCTCATGTCTGATGCAATCAATACTGCTGCACCCTCCAAGTCCAAGCCTAAGGTGTCAGCACCCAAGAGATCAACGAGGAACATCTCAGCTGTAGAAAAGAACAAGGCCCCAGTGCCTGAATCAAATGTTGATGAAGAGCCTCTAGTGCTCAGAAAGTTGAAGCCTAAGATTCCAGACCACGACAATGCACACCCAGTAGCAGAAAACATGATGTTGAGAAAGGATAAAGGACTGCGTCAGTGGAGACAGTCAGATCCCTATGCTATCAGGAGAAGGACAGCATGTGATTATCGCTTTCACACTCGAGAGCAACAGGATTTTTATGAGACAGTTTTGCTTGACAAGAAGCCCATAGTCAGTGACATGAAGTGGGTGGACTGGGAATACATCGATGAGAATGAGGATTACTTTCCCCATGTCCATGAGAGTTTCAAGATTGCAGGTGTTGATGAGTTTGTTGGAAAGAAGTTGACCAAGTGGAATGATGAGATGATCGTGCAATTCTACTCTACTGCTCATTTCTACCCAGATGGCAGAATAGTGTGGATGACTGAGGGTATAAGATACCAGTCTACCATCTCTGAGTGGGCAAATCTTCTTGGTGCACCCAAGGAAGAGGATGATGATATTGACATATATGCCAAGCTCAAGATGGATCACAACTCAATGGCCAACATGTATATTGCAATTCCTCAGAAGGACCTTGAAACACACAAACTTGGATCAGTGAAGCATTTGCTACCAGGACTGGCCACCTCGAACACCATATTGCGGTACACTCTGCTACCCAAGTAGATTCGTGGCCACTCCATCAATTTGCTGCATTTATTCGATACACCTCAGAAATTCAAGGTAATGAGCCTGATAGTAGAGACTATCAAGAGGACTGCTGGAGATCAGAAGAGATCGTGCGGATATGCTCCACATATTCAATTATTGATCAATTCCAAGGTTGGAATCAGCACATATCTTCTTGATCGAGAGCACTTGCCTTTGCGTCCAGATTTTGAGGACAATGTAATAGTGATGGATCCTTCGCATCCCACTTCTGCACAAGCTCAAGAGGAAATTCGCAAAGCCGCAGAAGCAAAAGCAGCTCAGGAGGCATCAGCTCCAAATGCACCAATTGCAAATCTCAAGGCACCCAAAGACCAAATGCAATATCTGCTTGAAGCCACTCTGAGGATTGAGCGAAGCTTGGCCAACCTCACCCAGACCCAGGCTAGTTTTGAGCGGATCATTGAGACCAAATTTCATGATTTGGATGTCAAGGTGACTGAGATTCAGACTTCAGTGGAACAGCTGCAAGGAGATGTTGATGCTGTCAAGCTAGCCAGATCAGATGACAGTGGAGATGATGGACCAACCACAGAGAGATTCCAGTCAGTGCCTAGGGCAGCAAGATCTTCTGCAATACCAGTTGTGGATCCCCGGACCACCGTATCTGCACCAGCCGCTACTGCCACAGTGCCATCTCAGGTCTCAACTCTGCCAGTTCAGCAGACATCGTCAGAAGCATTCGCGGACGCTCTCATCTCAACACCATCTACGCACACCGGAGCTGCCAGCAGGAGGTCGCCTTCAGGAGCTTCGGAGGACCGTGCCTAGAGAGTCGATTAGTGCTATACTCATTTGAACTTTTTGGTACTTGTTGCCAAAGGGGGAGAATCTGTATAGATCATAGGCTTCGAGAGAGAGAGTTTCTTGTTTTTGATTTGCTTCGAGAGTTTCTTGTGCTACTTATTTGTTTGTTGGTACTTTGTTTTATGTGTGCTTGCTACAGTATTCTGTCATTTATGCTTGTGAGATACTATGTTGGTTGATCATCTATGCTTATTGTGATGATCTAAGTTTATCTTTATCATTATCTTGTATGATCATTCTTTTGTGATGGTGATGCGTGCCTATTATTCCAATCTTATCATTTTGCGTGCTCCACCAAGATGTATGTGACATGGAAGAGTAACCCATGAGCCTAATCGATTGTGCATTTGCATTCAAACGCAAATTTTTAATAATGCACAAATTTAGGGGGAGCTCTTGCTTATCACATACTTCTCAAAGCGACGATGTATTTCATTCATTTAATCATTTGTCGAAGCTTTGATCTATATGTTGTCATCAATTACCAAAAAGGGGGAGATTGAAAGCACATTTGCTCCCTTGGTGGTTTTGGTAAGTCATAACAACATATATCTCATTGAACTAATGTCCATTCAAGATTAAGATTACAGGATGTTCAATGATTGACATGGCATGGACTAGAGACGTGGACCCCTCAAAATGCTAAGGACAAGGATTGGCAAAAGATCAAGACTCTACATTTTTGGTTTAGTGATCCAAGATCACATTGAGTCCATAGGAAAGCCAATACTATTAAAAGGGGATGAGGTGTTGCTTAATGGTCTTTTTGCTCAAGTGCTTAGTGACAGTATTCCTAAACCCTCAATCACTCTCTCTAACCAAATATGTCCTAAACCTACAGTCCAACTCGGCCCCACCGACATTTCCAATCCGGCCCCACCGAGTTCATCCAAGACTTAGCCACTGCCAAAACCCTAACAAATCGGATCCACCGAAATGGATCTCGGTCCCACCGAGATGGCCTTGCCAACTCTCTGTAATCGGTTGCATTCACTTCGGTCTCACCGAGTTTGCAAATCGGTCTCACCGAGATGGCTTGCCAAGTCTCTGTTGCCTTATTGCTTCACTTCGGTCCAACCGAGTTGATGCAATCGGTGCCACCGAGATGAGGATTGCCCTAAGCCATTGCACTTTAGTCTATCCGAGTTGTTCGTATCGGTCCCACCGAGATTCCTAACGTTCATATTTTTTACACAGTTCGGTGCTACCGAGATGATTGTTTCGGTGCCACCGAGTTGGGTAAAAAGTGTGTAACGGTTGGATTTTGTGTGGAGGCTATATATACCCCTCCACCACATCCTTCTCAGAAAGGAGAGCCATCAGAACGTGCCTACACTTCCACCATACATTTTCTGAGAGAGAACCACCTACTCATGTGTTGAGATCAAGATATTCCATTCCTACCATTTGAACCTTGATCTCTAGCCTTTCCCAAGTTGCTTTCCACTCAAATCCTTCTTCCACCATAGCCAAATCTGTGAGGAGTTGTTTGAGTGCTGGGAAGACTATCATTTGAAGCACAAGAGCAAGGAGTTCATCAACAGCACACCGTCTATTACCTTTTGGAGAGTGGTGTCTCCTAGATTGGTTAGGTGTCACTTGGGAGCCTCCAACCAGATGTGGAGTTGAACCAAGGAGTTTGTAAGGGCAAGGAGATCGCCTACTTCGTGAAGATCTACCCCGAGTGAGGCTAGTCCTTCGTGGACGTAAGCCATGGTGGAATAGGCAAGGTTGCTTCTTCGTGGACCCTTCGTGGGTGGAGCCCTCCGTGGACTCGCACAGTCCTTCGTGGGTGATGCTTGACATATACTATTGCTAAAATCTGCCCACAATTAAAATTGGGAAAAGGTTAAGTTTTATTTGGTCAAGTAGTCTAATCACCCCTCCCCCCTCTAGACATACTTTCGATCCTACAGATCACCCCTCAGGCCAGATATCAAATCGGCCCACGAATACCGTCGCCTACGCATTCGATCTCGGAGCGGGCCCTCGGTATAGCCGCCCCCACGGATCTAGTCTCGAGCTCAGACCCAAACACTTCCTTGCTGGTTCGGGCATTGAGACTGCCTGATTGGAACCCCGAGGTAACACCTCGCAACGCCCAGGCGCAAATCCGGCTCGGTGTCACCCGCCATCGGACGATGGGTAAAACCGATCTTCTTGCTTTCAACAAGATGCTGGACCAAGCTCGAAACCTCGGGATGTCAGACGGGCCGGTCTCGGCCCACAGTCAGGACGGATTTAGATCCAAAAATGTGGAACTTTTCGACCCACCCACCACCCACTTAGTCGCCACGATCGAGGATTTAACCGACGCGTTGGACTACGCCTCAGAGGAGGCCGTCGATATGGAAGAGGACGTTGACGACATGTCGTATACAACGTCACCTCTAACATCCGGTTATACCGAAAACTGGGCAGCCACCTCTACCTTCGACGTCTACATGGTAGACACTCCCAATGATAAAGGGGAGGAGAAAGGTGAAGAGCCACCCAAACGTCAACGCCGGCGATGACGTAATAAACGCGCAGGCAATGGCGATGCTAGCCACGAAGCCACCGATAACAGCGACGCCATAGATAACGGCGATACCCTAGACGGCGCCGATGACCAGGACGCGGGCTATAACACCGACAACGGTCCCATCAATGGCACTACGCCCAACGGGGACGATGATGACCCCGAGGACATCGACTATTACCCAGAGTCCAAAGAAGATTTAAGCCTCAGACCAGATGAGTTCGATATACCTGAGGGACCATTAGATGATCATCGGCTATGCTCAGCACCACCAGAAGCATGAAACTAAAATCCCAAAAGCTTCGAGCCGAGCAGGACAGGTTCACGGATAAATGGACCCAGGTCCTGAATGCAGAGCAAGAGCTCGAAGGATGGTTCGGAGGAAATAAGCAGTTTTATCCGCGGAAGAGCCTGCTTCCTGAGTTCGACGAGGAGGTCCTCGGAACCCCTCTTTCAGAACACGACTGGGCCCAAGAGCGCCCCCCTCGAGGCCGAGATAGACCAGCTGGAGGATATCCCAACCCCCCTGAAGTACCTCGCCGTCAGGGCAAGCGCCAGCTCCGGCCTCGGAACTCATATGACCTACGGAAGAAATTGGCGCCGCCCGCCCCATCAAGATCCATCTACGGATCCAGAAAACGCCCACCGGCAGAGCAGGTTGGACGGCTGGCTTGGTCAAACAAGTACAACAGTACACACAACAACACATATGATCGGACGATGATGATGCCTGACGCTCGTCACGTCACAGCGCGGGTCCGAGGAGCAGCTCACCCGATGTGCTTTACCGACGAGGTGATGCAGCACCAATTTCCATAGGGGTTTAAACCCATAAACATCGAACAATACGATGGAACTACGGACCCCGCGGTATGGATAGAGGATTTCCTCATGCACATACACATGGCCCGAGGGGATGACCTCTACGCCATCAAATATTTACCCCTAAAGCTCAAAGGATCAGCTCAGCACTAGCTTAACAGTCTACCTGCGAACTCGATCGGCAACTGGGAAGATTTGGAGGACGCTTTCCGAGCAAATTTTCAAGGAACTTATGTCCAACCTCTGGATGCCGACGATATCGGCCATATTATACAGGAACAAGGAGAATCGGCCAGAAAATTCTGGAACCGGTTCCTGACAAACAAGAACCAGATTGTGGACTGCCCGGACACTGAAGCCATAGCAGCTTTCAAACACAGCATCCGCGATGAATGGCTCGCTAGAGAGCTTGGGCAGGCAAAGCCTCGCACAATGGCTGCCCTCACACAGTTAATAACCCGCATTTGTGCAGGTGAGGATAGCTTGCTTGCCCGCCGTAGTAATCAAAATGGCAACCCAAGCACCTCCGAGGTACGCGATGGGAATAGCAAACCCTGGCGCCACAAAAATAATAAATGCCAAAATATAGGATAGAGCAGTGACGCCGAGGAGGGGGCACTAAATGCCGGATTCAACGGCCAATGCGGCAATAACAATCGAAAGCCCTTTCAAGGCAACAAGGACGGTCCGACAACACTGGACAAAATACTGGATAAACCATGTGCCATTCACGGCACACCGGACAAGCCCGGTACACACTCAAACCGAAATTGATGGGTTATCAAGCAAGCCAGGAAGATTGCAGCCGAGAATGAAGGCATGGACCAGCCACATAATGAGGATGGTAACCAACCCAGGTCAAGTAGTGGAGGGCAGAAAAAGTTCCCTTCCGAGGTCAAGGACATGAACATCTACACCACGCACGTCACAAGGAAGGAGAGGAATCGCGCGCTCCGAGATGTTTACGCCGTAGAGCCAGCAGCGCCAACCTATAGCCCGTGGTCGGAAATTCTGATCACCTTCGACCGAAGTGACCACCCGACGAGCATCCGTCATGGAGGCACCGCGGCCCTGGTACTCGACCCCATAGTGGACGGCTTTCACCTAACACGAGTCCTCATGGACGGGGGTAGCAGTCTCAACTTGATATACACCGACACCATCAAGAAAATGCATATGGATCCGGCAAGAATCAAGCCCAACACTACCACCTTTATAGGAATAATACCGGGAGTTGAGACACAATGCTCGGGCAGCGTCACCTTGGACGTTGTCTTCGGTACTCCAGATAACTTTCAAAGTGAAGAGTTAATCTTCGACATCGTACCCTTTCGTAGCAGTTACCATGCGCTCCTCAGACGAACCGCCTTCGCCCGATTCCACGCCGTCCCCCACTATGCCTATCTGAAGCTTAAAATGCCGGGGCTGAATAGTGTCATCACAGTAAATGGGAATACAGAGTGATCTCTCAGGACCGAGGAGTAGACAACGGCTTTTGCAGCCGAGGTATAGGCGGCCGAGGAAGCGTCAAGAGCACGGGAAACATTAGGTGGCCCAAGTAAGGCGAAGCGTTCAAAAAGCATAAACTTCACCTCGGATCATGCAACCAATAACCCTAAATAGGGATACACGCTCCGCCGCCCCACCTTCATGACCGAGGTTCTCATTCCTTAGATTCATAACTTTGCATTAAAAATTCCCTGGAAACCGGTGGAGCCGACCATACTGAAGTACGGTGCAGATAAACTGGCGAGTACATAACAAACACCAGATGGCTAGTTCGAACCTTGTCATGGTAAATATAAGGTAGTTGGCCGGGGGTCTATTTGGATATGGCCATCACAGCTGATTCCTATAAACCTCCACCGACATCCTGCCTTTTTTTAGAAAAGGCAAAGAAGCTGACGGGCCGTCCCATAGGCGGAGATGACCTTCCTCGGATTCGACGAGGCACAGTTGTTTGACAACACGAAGGAAGAACAACCAAGGAGATCAAAGGATGCCAGGCCCTTCCTCTCATGATTAGCAGCGTCCGTGTCTTGTTCATTGTTTGTAGCCTCATGTTGTAATCTAAGCGGGATTTAATCCATGTCTAATAGAAAAGGGGCCCATGGTTAAACCTTCTTACTCCTTATATTTTAAAACATGATTACAGGAGATATGAACGATTCATGCCTTTAAGGCACCATAGAACCTCGCGGGGGGGCTATCAATTTTAGCCGGTGCCCCACACCTTGTGAGGTGCCCTAGAGCAGTCCTCGGCCCTAAGTCTTCGGTATTTCGCATTATATGCATCGGTTTTGAGTTGTGTCTTTGGTCAATAGCTGGGTTGCCCGGCTCCTGTCCTTGCCTCCTACGTTCCCACTTTGTTCGGCTAGGAAGTAAAGGGAGAACCGTTGTGAATGCTACTTCTGGTTTAACCGGTCAAGTGCCTCAGTTGGAGAAAGCCGAAAGCTGACTGTCACAACAATCGTAAACTGGTCGGCGAACCGGCGACAATGTTAAACTACATAAAGCCGATAGAGGTTGTCCGTATAAAACTGAAGGGCTTTTTTCCTTTAAGAAATTCAATTTGTGTGTGACTCGACCTCGGATATTCTGAGGACTCGACATATACCGGGGGCTATTAAATTGCCCCCACTCTCAAGCTCATGTAACTAAGTGTATGTTTTAGCCCTATGGTCCGATTGCCTTGTTTCTCCGAACACAACTGCCCCTGAGCGCCGAGACGTCGGTTCAAAGTTGCAGTTAGGTACGAAACACCCTAAGTATATTCTACGAAGGGGCAGAAGCCGACGACTGGCCAACTACGTCTTTGAAAAGTCACAGACGAGTAAAAAATAAAAGCATACAAGCTATAAACAAAGTGATTAAAATTTCATTTCACAATTACACCTCAGTATATCCATGAAATACACAAAAAAGGGCTAAATGTCTTCTAAAAACAATTGTTTGCTACATTTCGCTTCAGATATCCGAGCTACTGGCATGACCCCACTACTGTAGGCGACCACTAATGCGACACATGAATCAGAGACCCCGCGACCAAACTGTGTGTGATGCATGCATCGCAAACGGAGTCGGAATAAAATCGTCGCCAATAAGACGAACTGTGTGCGATGCCGGAGACATAAAAAACGATTCATATTAGAGACGCGTGTGCAATACGTGGCATACAGTTGATCCATACGAACTGTTTGCGATGAGCCAGAACAACAGAAACGGGCAGCCAGTTCGAGGTGTGTGCGATACACGGCATACAGCTCACTCGGATGAACTGTTTGTGATTACCCAACACAACAGAAATGGTCAGATAGATCAAGGTGTGTGCGATGCATGGCATGCGGTTCACTCGGATGAACTGTTTGCGATTACCCAACACAACAAAAAGGGTTCAACATAACAAGGTGTGTGTGATATGCGGCGAACAGGTCAGTAATCCGAAATGTGTGGGAAGATGGATAACAACACGGACGATTCCTGCGAATAAGCCATCTGTGTTGTGGGCAAACGGTTGGTGGTAAATAATTGTCAGCGATTGATGAATTCATCACCGACGGGTTCTGAAGTTTAGTCCGTGTGTGATATGATTTGCTCTTTCTGCACAACATCTATGCTCTGTCTACAGAACAACAACATATATACTTATAAGAACATGATTGCATAGCCAAATTAAACTTCCAATTACATAACTGACTACAGATAGCGTTTGCACATCTAAGTAAACAAGTACATGCATAATAAACTAGGAGAAACGATCATCATATCAACTACTTCTTGTTGTGACGCTTGCCTCCAATGCTCTATTTGTGGCTCGATCCCTCGTCGTCTATAGGAAGAAGGCACTTCCTCATGTCAACGATCCGCCTGTACATCTCGTAGCATGTGTACGCGTCCATGGCCGCGTACTTGAGGTGATCTTCATCCAGTATCTGGCGAGGAAGGGGGGCATGTCACCTCGCCTAGGATGCATGCCCAGCGCCGCCGCTGTAGCAGGTTGGGCGATTTGGCTTCTTCTACCATCTGAACAGCCGCACCGGGTTCGTATACCATTCCGCAGGCATGCGCGTTCTCTCCTCCGTAGTCGACTCTGTGAATATGATCTCTGCCATTAGTGCCAGCTCCAAGTCGGCGCGACGCTGCCAGATGATGACATCCCTCAGCATCTCTGCCCTGAGATCGACTTCCGTCTCCGCCTTGTGCCTCGCCATGCGCAGCTCCTTCGAACATGTCTCCAATCGATGCCTCGCTTCCTCGATCCGATTTGCCCTTGCTGCCCACCACCTCCAACGCAGCCCCGGCATGTCCTCCGGCGCCACCGATCTGTGAGTCCAGAGCAATGGATCCCCTCTGATAGATACGTGGGTTTCGCTCAACGGCGGCATTGCCGCAGGCCGCAGTGAGAGGGAAGCCTGCGGGATGCTGGGATCTAGGGGATTATCCATAGCGCAATCCGATGGGTGAAGCGGGGAGGCGAGCGCGGAAGGCCAGATTTGGGGGCTGCGAGAGGAAAGAGATGATAGAGAGCGAAGAGAGGATAGAGAGCAAAGGAGGAGGAGCGCAACCAAGGTGAACAGGGAGTGGGCGAGGCGAAAAAATTGACCGCGCCAAATTGCCAATGAACACATCCCATTATTATAATTGCCAGTGTGGAATCACTGCCCACTTCCTTATTATTTTCCTCTTCCACCATGCATGCATGCAAACATAATTAAATTTTGGAGGTAGTTGGTTGGCTCATACGTGGGAGGGGAAAAACTAAAAACTAAAAACACTTTTAACGACGAGAAAGACAGTCGGGCAATTGGTGCTAATTAAGAAAGTGCGACTAAAATTCTTGAAAAAATCTGAATTCTCTTAGGCGCCCTACGGACCTGGATGTTTCGTGTGCGATTATGTGTGTGTACAAAAACCTTTGAAAATGCAAATGAGTTGTTTACGATGGTAGGAGCATCGCACACGATGCGTGGTGCGAGTACTCGTGAGTGATGATTTGTAAGTTACACATATGTTTCCTTATATTAACACGTGTGTGATAACACGTGACACCGCATACGGTTGTGTGCTGGGAATTGTATGCTCCACTTAGTCTTCCTGCGCTCCAGCGATAGGGGTAAATTGTAAATCCCCAATCCCCTAGCCAGCTGCTAGCTAGCTATAAATAACCACAACAATGGCCGGCAGCGGCGACTCACTACTGATCCCCTTGCTAGCTAGTTACCCACACATACCGGCATACCCGGCCCCAACGGCCGACTACCGGATGGAGTTGGGCGATAGCGGAATCGAGGCTGCCGGCGCGATGGTCAGCTTTGCGGTCGACAGCCATGCCGCCGCCTCTCCTGACGACAGCCAGACGAAGCAGGAAACACAGTATGAGCAAGCCACCAGGTTTGCCAGGGTCGTCCTGAAAGCGGCTAGGGATCGTCAGCGGGCGATACTGCGGGCTCGGCGCAGACTGCGGCGGATAGTGCGGGCGACGGAGCAGGAACCGCGATGACGCAAGGACAACTACAGCAGTGGCGGCCGCTGCACGACGCGCGGACTTATGTCCGAGATGGAGGAGGGCGCAACGCCGGGCATCGCCGGTGCAGGCCTGGGGGCAGTGACGGCAGCCCTGGCGAGAGCCAACGTCTCGTTGGCCGCCGGGGCGATGTACGCAGAGCCGGCGGTCGCGGCAGCCCTGGTGAGAGCTGCGCCCGAGGCAGTACCGGCGATCACCGATGTCGAGGCTGCCCCAGCCTCGATCGATCAGGGTGGTTTGTTATATTGATGTAAATTAGGGAGCTAATAATGGTTTGTAAATTACTCCTCGAACTAGGCACTGGACCAATTTGAGCATATATATGCTCGATTGATTATTTGTTCATCCATGTCAAATATGTCAATTGTAGGGGCTGGCATATCTATATATTATCTCATTTTGCAATATGAAAAACATCCCTGAAAAAGATAATACCTGGCATGGTGCCCCTAGAGCCATGGTATGACCTCAGTATTATGTGGTAAATAAAATGGCAAATTCTGGCAGAAGTTGTAACGATAACTCCTTGAAAACGAGAGCATCTCACAAGAAGAATCACTGTTTCCAAAATGATAAAATGGCAATTTGGACTTGAATTACGGCGACTTCATCATTTCGTGTCCAAACTATTTACACGGTGCGCAAGCACCATCTGCCGCTAGATTTGAATTTTTGCGCATTTCAGGACTCGTTTGATATACTTAAGCACTTTATAGCATTTACCTGGCATTTAGCGCATATAAGTGATGTCTACTACACAACTTATTCTTGTAGACTCGTGTTGGGCCTCCAAGCGCAGAGGTTTGTAGGATAGTAGCAATTTTCCCTCAAGTGGATGACCTAAGGTTTATCAATCCGTGGGAGGCGTAGGTTGAAGATGGTATCTCTCAAACAACCCTGCAACCAAATACAAGAAATCTCTTGTGTCCCCAACACACCCAATACAATGGTAAATTGTATAGGTGCACTAGTTCGGCGAAGAGATGGTGATAAAAGTGTAGTATGGATAGTAGATATAGGTTTTTGTAATCTGAAAATATAAAAACAGCAAGGTAGCAAGAAGTAAATGGGCATAAAAAGGTATTGCAATGCTTAGAAACAAGGCCTAGGGTTCATACTTTCACTAGTGCGATCTCCCAACATTGTTGACATAGTTGAATCATATGTAAATCCCTCACGTGCGACAAAGAGTTCACTCCAAAGTCACAAATAGTGGAGAACAAACGAAGAAATTGTTGTAGGGTACGAAACCACCTCAAAGTTATCCTTCCCGATCAATCTTATGAGCCATCCCTATTAATTGTCACGAACAGCCCTAGAGATCGTACTAAAATAACACTTTAAGATACACATCAACCAAAACCCTAATGTCACCTAGGCACTCCAATGTCACCACGAGTACCCACGAGTTTGATTATACGATATGCATCACACAATCTCAGATTCATCTATTCAAACCAAAACAAAGAACTTCAAAGAGTGCCCCAAAGTGTCTACCGGAAAGTCAAGACGAAAACGTGTGCCAACCCTTATGCATAAATCCCCAAGGTCACGGAACCCGCAAGTTGATCACCAAAACATACATCAAGTGACTCAGGTGAATATCCCATTGTCACCACAGATATCCATATGCAAGACATACATCAAGTGTTCTCAAATCCTTAAAGACTCAATCCGAAAAGAAAACTTCAAAGGGAAATCTCAATTCATCACAAGAAGATAGCGAGGGGAAAACTCCGTATGATTCATCTATTTCAACAAAGTTCGCGATACATCAAGATCGTGCCATCTCAAGAACACGAAAGAGAGAGATCAAACACATAGCTACTGGTACAAACCCTCAGCCCCGAGGGTGAACTACTCCCTCCTCGTCATGGAGACCGCCGGGATGATGAAGATGGCCTCCGGTGATGCCTTCCCCCCTCCGGCAGGGTGCCGGAAAAGGGCTGTAGATGAGATCATGGAGGTACAGAGGCTTGCGGCGGCGTAAAAACTCATTTAGATTAACTTTCGGGGGTTTCTGAATATATAGGATTTTTCAGCGTTGGAATCACGTCAGACGGAGCCACGTGGGCCCCACGAGGTACCAGGGCGCGCCTGGGGGGGTGGCGCGCCCTGGTGCCTCGTGGGCACTGGGTGGCCCCCCTCCAGTGGGTCTTGGTTCCAGTATTTTTTATTTGTTTCATAAAAAATCTCCAAAAAGTTTCATCCAATTCCAAGAACTTTTATTTCTGCACAAAAAAACAACACCATGGCAATTCTGCTGACAACATCGTCAGTCCGGGTTAGTTCTAATCAAATCATACCAAAACCATATGGAATTGTTATAAACATGGCATGAATACTTCATAAATTATAGATACGTTGGAGACGTATCAATAAGTCAAATCCCAGCTACAGCTACACGGGTGTGATGGGAGGGATGTGGATTGCCGTTCGATCACGGTGCATCCTACGGTGCACACGCGCGATCCGCGTGGCTGGGGTTCCGATCAATCAGAACGCATCGCACGATAGAGTCAGCCCACATGGATTTCATAAGCAGCGAAAATGAACCGTGTGAGATAATAAATCACCAGGATTTCAAGGGAATCCAATTTTCCTTGGTCGTCCGCCCTTGTTTTTTTTCTATGATCTTCATAGACCCTAGAACGCACCGTGTTCAAATTTGGAACTTTTCTGGGCTTATTTAGCATATTTGGGCCATTATTTGCATTTTCTAGGCATTTAAATGCACATAATTCAAATTGGCACAATAGGTGCATGAAAAGGTGCACAATAATAGTATGAAAAATGAAGCTTGTGGTATTACTAGATTTGCATGCCTTTTACAAGGGAATGGGGAGAGATTTTGATGATATGTGTCGCAAGAGTCAACCACAAACGTGTCGTTTATTGGTTTTTCGACTCTACAAAATTGAAAAACATGCCCGAAAAAGATGATACCTGGCATGGTGCCATGGTATGACCTCAACAAAGCGTGGTAATTTTTTGAGAGGGTTCGGCTAATGTCGTTGTACACACTCTTCGTAAACCGAACCATCACAAAAGGAAGTTTTGGTGGTTTCGAGAGGGAAATCACCAAGTTTGAAGGGGAATCCAAAGTTCCTTCGTCGTTTGTCCTTGAGATTTTTTCTACGATCAACATACACCCTATAATGCACCGTGTTCAAATTTGGCACTTTTCCGGGCTAATTTACTATATTTGGGCAGTTATGTGCATTTTCTAGGCATTAATGCATATAATTCAATTTCACACAATCGGTCCATGAAAAAGTGCACAAAAATGGTTTGGAAAATCATTCTTGTGGTGTTTACTAAATTTGCATGCCTTTTACGAGGAATGGGGAGAGATTTCAAGGACATGTGTGCGAAGAGTCAACCACAAACGTGTCATTTATTGGTTTTTCGACTCTATAAAATTGGAAAACATACCTGAAAAATATGATACCTGGCATGGTGCCATGGTATGACCTTAGAAAAGCATGGTAATTTTTTGAGAAGGTTAGGCTAATGTCGTTGTACACGCTCTTCATAAACCGAACCAGCACAAAAGGTAGTTTCGTGGTTTCGAGAGGGAAATCACCAAGTTTGAAGGGGAATCCAAACTTCCTTCGTCGTTTGTCCTTGAGTTTTTTTGTACGATCAACATACACCCTATAATGCACCGTGTTCAAATTTGGCAATTTTCCGGGCTAATTTAGTATATTTGGGCATTTATGTGCATTTTCTTGGCATTAATGCACATAATTCAATTTCGCACAATCGGTCCATGGAAAAGTTCACAAAAACATTTTGGAAAATCATGCTTGTGGTATTTACTAAATTTGCATGCCTTTTACTAGGAATGGTGAGAGATTTCAAGGACATGTGTCCCAAGAGTCAACCACAAACGTGTCGTTTATTGGTTTTTCAACTCTACAAAATTGAAAAACATGCCTGAAAAAGATGATACCTGGCATGGTGCCATGGTATGACCTCAGTAAAGCGTGGTAATTTTTTTGAGAAGGTTCAGCTAATGTAGTTGTACACGCTCTTCATAAACTGAACCATCACAAAAGGAAGTTTTGGTGGTTTCGAGAGGGAAATCACCAAGTTTTAAGGGGAATCCAAAGTTCCTTCGTCGTTTGTCCTTGAATTTTTTTCTACGATCAACATAGACCCTATCATGCACCGTGTTCAAATTTGGCACTTTTTCGGTCTAATTTATTATATTTGGGCCATTATGTGCATTTTCTAGGCATTAATGCACATAATTCAATTTCGCACAATCGGTTCATGAAAAGGTGCAAAAACGGTTTGGAAAATCATGCTTGTGGTGTTTAGTAAATTTGCATGCCTTTTACGAGAAATGGGGAGAGATTTGAAGGACATGTGTGGCAAGAGTCAACCACAAATGTGTCGTTTATTGGTTTTCCAACTCTAGAAAATTGATAAATGGCAATTTGGACTTGAATTTAATGTGACTTTATCGTTTCGCGTCCAAACTATTTACATGGTGCGCAAGCACCATCAGCCGCTAGATTTGAATTTTTTGCGTATTTCAGGACTCGTTTGATATACTTAAGCACTTTATAGCATTTACCTGACAATTAGCGCATATAAGTCAAATCCCAGCTACAGCTACACGGGTGTGATGGGAGGGATGTGGATTGCCGTTCGATCTTAGTGCATCCTACGGTCCACATGCGCGATCCGCGTGGCTGGGGTTCCGGCCAATCAGAACGCAACGCACAATAGGGTTAGCGCACACGGTTCTCATAGGCAATCAGATCTCGAGTGCTCTAAAAAACCACCGCACTACGTACGGTTGTCTGGCCACTCCGTCCCAGAGCTCTCTCCAAGCATCGCCGTCCATGCCACCGCGCCGCACACTAACTGGTAAGGAAGCGATGGCATCCCGGCGCGCCGAGTTCATCGCTTCCCGCGACCGCACACTAACTGGTAAGGAAGCGATGGCATCCCGCCGCGCCGAGTTCATCGACGCCCGCGACCGCACACCTACGTGGGCGGACTTTGAAGCTGCCATGGCCGAATGGGCGGTGCAGCAAGAGGAGGCTAAATCCGCACAGAAGGAGCGGAAAAGGCAGAAAGCACTCAAGAAAAGAGAGTCCCGCCGCCGTAAGAAAGAAGCGGCCACACGCACTGCTGAGGAGAGCCGGGCGGAGATTCAAGCACGGTGGGCTGCCGCCGACAAGGCCGGTAAGGAGTACGACAGCATCTGGGGCTGGCCAGCATGCGAGAAGTAGTTAGTGTGTGTGTGTCGACTGTACGTTTGTTAAATTAATTATGAGCATCTACTGCTACTTACTACTACTTTTTTTAGAGCAAATTAGTGCCCGGTCAAAAAAAGTTGACTCAACCGAGTCATAGCGGTCCAACCCGCATCCACCCCGGAGCTCCTTCCTCTCTCACCTTGGCACAACCGGGTCGGAGACGAGCTCGCCGAAGCTGGTTTTTAGTCCCACCTCGCCGCGCGGGGCGGACGCAGACCGTCTCAAATAGCAGCGCCAGCGGGAGGCAGCAAGCATCTTGTTGCATAGGTCGATCAATTCTCGCTGTGTGAGCAAGGCAGGTTGACACTTGATTGCATTTTCATTAACTTATGACTGTTCATCGAGTGTCAACTTCGCCTCGTTCATGTACGTTGATGATAGCCCTACCACAATGAAAGAGATTTTTAAATTTGCAGGCTGCGGCTCTAGATGCTGATAGATATTTTAATTTTTACGAGACCACAAAACACACGGTTGCTATGGCGTACCGTGTGCATGAATGATCCATAAGTCGGTTAGAAAACATCGCACGCGTACCATCACGACCGCCCATGATTGATTTAATCAACTACACGTGTACAATTTTTTGAATACGGGATCCGCCAATTTTCTCTTTTCTCGCACACGAGTATATTATACGCTTCGACTCCGTTGTGTGTTTCGCCCGTGTAAGTTTCAAGTTTCACAGCGAAATTTTCAGTAGGCACGGGATTTTAGAATTTACCCCCCCCCATCCCATCCCCACCCATCACATTGCCAAACTATATCCCCCCTCCCCCCCTCCCGGCAGCTCAAACCGCCGCCGCTGCAACCACAGCTTCAACCACATCTATGTTCTGCCCGAGCCTGTCGATCCAGTCAGGTAACCCACCGATCTCCATCACTGCCCCGGCTTGATTGCTTATATGGCGCCTATGAAACATCCTCATGCCTCCAAATCCCCACCCCCTACTGCAGAGCATCGCCGCGTAAGCGTAACCACATATCACGCGGGAGGTCGAGGAGCTGATGGGGGTCGATGGCGCAGTGGCCGCTGTGCGTGTAGACCCGGAGGAACACCTCGCCTCCGCCGCCGACGACTTGGTGCGGGCTTTGGCCCAGATGAAGTGCCCCAGCAACTACCCCTCGGGATTTACCAAGTGCAAACTATCCAGTTCAATTTTACCAATACTAGTCGCAAGGGCTATGTTTTGTCCGGTTGATGTATTAAGCCTGTTGTAGTTAACACGCCTAACCATTCTTAGCTATTTTCCCTACCATTTTATAGACAACTGGGCCATTCTCTGCTCTAGCAGCACTTGCCTTGCGATCTTTAACTCTGTCAATTTCAATTTCATCAGTACCAGTTTCAATGGCTATATTAGGTTGTTTGTACTTAACACATGCCTTGTTTATTTCAGTAATGTACACTGTCATGTTCAAGTATGAACTGCCCATTTAAATTTCACCAATACCAGCTAAAACTAACAATGCCTGACTTAGGTTGTTGTCAAGCCTGTTGTAGCAAACAACTCTATCCATTTTTTAATCTATCCCTCTACTACCGTGCTACTCTACGCAATGAAGATATCACTAGAGATGCTGTCGTTTTATTACCATTTTCTATTTTTGGTGGATGTTAACCCTGTTCTAGTTAACATGCCTTTCCATGTACTTATACAGGACCACAATGGGAAATGCTGTTGTTTACCGTCGAGTTTAGTTCCATCCCAATGTCTTATAGTATTTTACATCATTTGTGCAATTGCAGTTTAGCTTATAGCATTTATGTGCTTCTTGTAGGTACACATGTCAGCGGCACTGATCCATGCTTCAACCCGAAGGAACACCTCGCCTCCGCCGCCGCCGACTTGGGGCGGGCTCCGGCCCAGATGAAGTGCCCCACCAACTACCCCTCGGGATTTACCAAGTAGGAACTATCCAGTTCAATTTTACCAATACCTGTTGCAATGGCTATGTTTTGTATGGTTGATGTATTAAGCCTGTTGTAGTAAACACGCCTAACCATTCTTAGCTATTTTCCCAATCTTTTTATAGACAATTGGGCCATTCTCTGCTCTAGCAACACTTGCCTTGCGATGTTTTACTCTGTCAATTTCAATTTCATCAGTACCAGTTTCAATGGCTATATTAGGTTGTCTGTACTTAACACATGCCTTGTTTATTTCAGTAATGTACACTGTCATGTTCAAGTTTGAACTGTCCAGTTCAATTTCACCAATACCAGCTAGAAACTTACAATGCCTGACTTAGGTTGCTGTCAAGCCTGTTGTAGCAAAGAGTTCTATCTATTTTTTAATCTCTCCCTTTACTACCGTGCTACTCTTCGCAATGGAGATATCGCTAGAGATGTTGTCGTTTTATTACCATTTGCTATTTTTGGTGGATGTAGTTAACATGCCTTTCCATGTACTTACGCAGGGCCGCAATGGGCGATGATGTTGTTTGCCGTCGAGGTTAGTTGCATGCCATGTCTTATAGTTTTTTACATCATTTGTGCAATTGAAGTTTAGCTTCTAACATTTACTGGTTGCTTGTAGGTACATATATCAGCGGTACTGATCCAAGCTTCAACCCCTTTTGTGTATGGGGCAATGAGATATTCATGAACAAGCGTCAAGTGAGGAAACTAAGAAAGATTGTTAGGTGGAAGAGACGGGTGATGGGAATTAAACTCTTTATTTACACTTTATCCAAGACAACAGTGAACTTTAGGATGGTAAGTAATCTGTTGCCTTTCCCCCTGCCCACAACGAGTTACTCTATTAGACATGAATTTCTGAAAGTTTTCTCTTTTCCGTGGTTTTCGAAGCAATTTACTCATGATTACCTTGCAAACTACATGACCGGAGTGGAGGCAACTAAGGTTAAAGTATATAATTCATACTACCATGATAATGGTTTAGAAGTCTTCCTAAAGGCGGTGAAGGATGGGAGGGCGAACGTCACAGGGGGTTGGACAAAAGTTGTGCGCGCCTTTGGCATGGAGGAGGGCACATTATGGGCATTCCGCTTCTGCAACACTATCGGCAGCCAAAATGATTTACACTTCTCTCTTCACCTTTACCGCCTCTAAATATTGTGGTTCATCATAGTTAATCTGCTGCCTAATTCTGTAATTACTGAACACATTGTACTGAGATTTTGATTTATGGATTGGTTGTTGAACCATTGTGATGAGAATATGAAATATTTAAATTCCATAGTATTCAAAATTTGAAAATTTCCAATTCGAATAATAAATTACAGGAAAAAATAAAATTAAACAACAGGTATTAGAACACCGTACACACGGTTAGAAATAAAACAGCGTGTGCGATGGTAAAATAAAGAACACACGGTTCTTTCACAGAAAACGTGTGCGATACTCAGCGGTCGAACGCACGGTTTATTCTCATACACGTGTGGGATTGACATAAGTATTACACACGTTTCCGTACGATGTGCGTGTGCGATTCTTGGATAAAAAGAAGACAGTTCACATTTGGAGACCGTGTGTGATAGGTATACCTATCACACACAGTTATGAAAATGGACACGTTGGCGATAGTAAAGACACTGCACACATTTTATATTTTTGAACTGTGTGTGATAGTGTACGTATCGCAAATAGAACGGTAGAAATATATGTTTGTGATATCCACCTTTTGCACACGTGGATATCTGTGATATCGTTTCTGATGTGTCTCAGATCACAAACGTAGTGCCCATGTCTAACGTGTGGGATAGTCCGTGACTTCGCATATGATTACTTTACGAAAGTCGTCAGCAGCGGGTCACCCTATCGCAAACGTTTTCTGGGTCGTGTGGGAAGATCCCCCCTATCGCACACACAGGCAAGGCGACGGTTTAAAACTCCATCGCGGAAAGGGGGTAAAAACCATTTGTATAGCTCGTAATGGTACCAGTGCCCACTCATAGTAATCGGCAGCTTCTCGTGTCGCCCCCTCTGGACGATCTTGTGACATCGGCTCCATGGCTAGCCTCGACCACCAAGCCTGGACAGCTGCATATGCCTCCTGTGCGCCCTCCACACACGCGGATCGCTTCCATAGCTCGGTTCTAGCTATGGCACTTCGAAGATGCCGCACAAGCCCGAAGAAGCTGGTCGGTGGAGGAGTGTGCGGCCAAAGTGCGATACATACACCCTCCAACGCCGACTTGGATGCCGCTGAAGCTTGGCCAGTTGCCTCATCCGATGACCAAGAAACAGAGGGTCCGACGCCTCCCGGAATTGCACCCAAAATGCCTTCTCATCTGAAGATTCTTCACAATTGAGAAAGTGCTCACAAGCGTCCACCATGCCGCGTTGCAAATCCGGAAACGCCCCTGACAAAGCAAAAGACATCATTAGCCTGAAGAAGCGTCAAGACCAAAGACAAAGAATATTCTGGATGATTTACCAGTAAACACATCCGACGTGTGGCCAAGTTCGAGCTTCGTGACATCGGCAAGGGTAATGGCTTCTTGTCTTGTTACAACAAGTTGTTCCGGCTCAGCAACATTTTCCTCCTTCAAGGATTCAAGCGCATTGCGTTCAGCAATCACGCCCTTCAACATCTTTTCAACCCCGGCATTCCGAGTGTGAGCCGCTTGCCGATCTCCTATGGCCTTGCCGAGGTCTCGAGCGCCTTGTAGCGCCACCGCCCTCTGCCATTCCAACTCGAATTGTGCCTTCGATACCTCAGCAAGAATCGCGGTCAATGCTTCTCTGGTTATTTTATAAGATAAAATTGCATTACTACATTGAGATTCTTGATTGTTCAAAGCATGGTGCATCACATTTACTGATCACCATGTGCCGCCCCCATATTTTCCTCTATCATGCTCATGTCCTCCTCGGACCGTGTCAGCTGGCGATTTAGATACTCCAGTCCTTGCAAATTGGACGCCAAGGAGGACTTAGACTCCTGCGTGTCAAAACATATACAAGGAGCAGGTTAGAAGCCAAGGCACGAATCGATCCTCCAGATGGTTTTTGCTATCCAGAGTCTTGGGGGCTGCGGCATAAATTAATTGAAGAAAAATATATTTTCTCGACCCTCAAGCCAGTTTTACTAAACTATCTTAAGGCTCGGGGGCTACTACATTCCCTTAGAGGGGAAGAATCTCTTGTGCCCTATTCTTGAAAGCATACCGATATCGGACAATGCAAAAATGTTCTCCGTACAAATATGTTCTCATACCTCCAATCCTCGGGCAAGGATGGTAAACACATCTAGCATCTCAGCATTGGCAGATCAAAATTGGGTGAAGAATTTCCCGAGTACGGCCCTGTGCTCGGAGGGGATGGTGGGGATTCCCTAGAGCCTCTTCCACCATACGATCAGACCTTGGTGGCAAGACTGTTTCAAGGGTGAGCACAAGCGGAGCTTCGGCTCCACCTAAAGTGGCTTGGTTGCCGGAGTTACCCTTGGTAGGTGGATTGCTGTGGGCAAAGCAGAATACAGATAAGTACCATTATAAGAAACATCATAAAGAGTGTGACGCCAAAGGTAAGATAAAATTTACCTCGCGATACCCGGATGGCCTTGATGAGGAAGAGGATCCTCGGACAAATCCGAGCTGATCACCTCCACCTGTACTGACGTCTTGTTAGTAGAGGCAGCACACGCCTTCCTTAAGCGCTTATATTGTCGAGGAGGGTCGAGACCTTCGGCTTCCTCGCATGTCGTTCTGCTCCAGTGCTCTAAAGAACTTGACTGGCTCCCTCTACACCGGCCCCTCCGTTCGGTATCGCTCGAAGAATTCGGATAACCCTCCGAGGCTGCGTCCGAGGTGTTTCCTCGGGAGCACAGGCTCTTCATCCTGTTCTTCCTCCTCTTTTGGATAAGGGAGCTCGGCTGAGAAGAAGAACTCTAATGAGCTGCCGATGTTGTGGCCAAGGTATCTCTCTGGAAAGGCAGGCTCTTCGTCCTGTTCTTCCTTTCCTTGATCTATGGGTTGACGGGGGTATCCTATCGGATGGACAGTTTCTTTGTCTTGTTTTTCCTCTCCTCCCCCCTTTCCAGCACCTCGGCTAGAAGCCTCTCGAGTTCGGGAGTCCTAGGATCCCCGGGAAGTGGGGCTGGGGACTTCATATTCTCGGCCCAAACACGCCAAACCTGTGTTAAGAAAGGATGTGGTTAGCCTCCATGCAGATGACTAAATACGGTTTTAAAAGAGGTAAACTTACCTCTGGAATGGGAAGAGCTCAGCAGAAGCCAATATCCTCGGCTCGCGTGGGTCAGGAGTCTTCGCCATGTTTAAGAAGGAGCTTCCACATCCCACCGAAGTCCCCTCCAAGGAAGAAATCCTTCAACATCGCGTCATCCTCGGGCTTGAATTCCCACATTGGAAGTGCTCGGAACTGAAGCGGGAGGATTCGGCGATGGAGCATCACGTGGACTGTGTCCGCTAGGCTGATGCCCTTGCCGATTACAGCCTTAAGCTTGCTCTGAAGCACTTTGGCCTCTCTTGGGTCCCCAAGTCAAAGTTCTCGGCCGTCCAGGAAGCTAGCCTCCTCGACGGATTCGCCGAGAAGAGGGGAAGCCCTCTGTGGCCACCGCCAGAGGAGTATGTCATGTAGAACCACTCTTCATGCCAGGCCTCTGCCGTTTCGGTGAAGGACCCTTCGGGCCAGATCACGTCGGCAAGGCGGCTGATCACAGCCCCTCCGCACCCCGCAAGTTCATGACCAACCTAGCACGACTGGACACAAAACACCTTCAGCCATAGTCCAAAATGGGGTTCGATATGGAGGAAAGCTTCGTAGAAGATTATGAAAGAAACAATGTGAAGAATAGAGTTCGGGGCCAGATGGTGAAATCAATCCCGTAATAGAAATGGAGGCCCCGAACAAAAGGGTGAAGGGGAAACCTAAACCACGAACAAGGTGCGAAATGAAAATTACCCGCTCTCCTTCATGGGGAGCGGGGATTGCAGACGTCGAGTGGCTTCCGCCCTCCTCCACTGGAGACTGACACTCGGTTGTGGGGGAAAGGTATCCGGCGGCTTTGAACTCGGCGAGGGTACCGGCGGTGACGGTAGAGCACATCCACCGGTCTCCTCCACCGCGGGTCTCGACCCTAGGGCTCTCCTCCGTATCATTCATCTTGAGCAGCGGAAGAAGAGAAAAAAAGTGGATCTCAAGACAATGATGCTAATTAGAAGTTTGATGCATCAGTGCCAAGGGGCAAGGAGGTAAGTGAGATAGATTTGCTGGCTCCCCCCACCCCCACCTTCTTATAGGGTGATCGAAGGCCAGGGGTCGCCCTGCTTTGGTGAACAGATCGTCGCTTCCCGGCTCACCGTGCAGCCAATGTGCGCAAAAATCAAGTATGTGTTAATGGAGCCACTGGAAGACCGAAAACTCGCCCCCTCATTGATAGGACATGCCAATAACAATGGCCTTGGGTCGCGGTGTCCCTCATAAAGACTGTGGATTAAGTGGTTTGACTCTGCCATGGGAGGTGACATTTCGATCCTTGACCAGAGGGGCTGTCAGGGTTTGACCTGGTGAAGCCTTTCGGGGCAAGCCTTTTTTATGGCTGAGCTCGAGCACTACTTCAACCCTGCCAGACCAACAGGGCGTGCCGAGGAGGTGGTCTCGTTAGGAGATATCTACTCTCATTTTTAATCTCATGAATCTAAGGTTGCGGTCAGGGAAGCTGAAGAAACCTCAGAACCAAATATAACTTCGGAATCAGAAGCCGATGTGGAGGATGGAACTCGCCTACGAAGCCAAAGACCCAAGCTTACAAAATTGTCCCGAAGAAGACGTCTGATGTCCTCGACTTGAAGACTAGTTCGGGGGCTACTATTGGTGTCCTGGACTAGGGGGTGCTTCCACGTCAGCCCGTCAGTGATGGGCCGAGCCGAGGACCCACTAAAGATTGTTGGCATGACCCTGTCGGCCCTAGCCCATTGTGCGATCAAGACAAAGATCTCCTGAAGACTTGTGCCTCCACTTCAAGCGTACTTAAACCATCATGCCTATCTCTAAAGATCGTAACCGCCCATTTGTAAACCCTAGGTACCCCTGGCGTCTATATAAGCCGTAGGGTTTAGTCCGTAGAGACACATATTCATATTCGCAAGGTTTATAGACAATACTCATATGATCTCGAGGTAGATCAATCTGTACTTTGTACCCCCATCACAATCAATATATAAGAAGCAGGACGTAGGGTTTTACCTCATCAAGAGGGCCCAAACCTGGGTAAAACATCGTGTCCCTACTCTCCTTGCTACCATCTAGCTCTGATCATCAAGCTTGGGACCCCCTACCCGAGATCTACCGGTTTTAGCACCGACAATTGGGCCCCCAAGTCAAGAGGCTTGTAGGCAAGAAGCAATTTCCCTCAAGTGGATGATCTTATGATTTATCGAACTGGGAGCTTTGAATTAGTACCAGTGATGAGTACCCCCACACACAAATACAGAACTTAGCTTAGCCCCCAAAGAAACTAGTAAGATTTTCGGTCTTACTAGCCATGCTAGTTACAAGAATTAATGCAACTCGTGTTTGGAAGTATTGATTGTAGCAAAAGAAACAAAAGTAAGAATTATAAAGCATTTGATCAAGATTGAAAGCAATAGGGACGAATGGACTCGGATCCATAGCTTCTCCGCAATAAAAAAAATAACATCATGTGGTGAACAAATTACAGTTGCGTATCAATTAAATTGTAGCCTTTATGAGTATAATTATACATAGCATAATTGCATATAGGCTCCATGTCCAAATATCCATAGACCGTCAATATAAAGACATCTACAACTAATGCTCCACCGCGACCACTATCCAGCATGCATCTCAAAGACATCTACAACTAATGCAGCCGGAGGAACCGGCGGAGAGCCGCGGCAGTCGGATGCAGGGATCGTGCCCGAGAACCCTAGCGCCATTGTCATCTCGGCGGCGGACACTCGCGCCCCTGGACGCACTTCCGTGCTGAGGCCGGTAGCCAGCGGCGCCAGCTCTGGCTTCATGGCTCGGTTGTAGCGGGAGTGGGTGAGTGCAGGCGAGGTTTCCAGCGGGGCGGCAGCGGGCAGCTCGGGCGCCGCGGACGCGCTCGACACGGTGCGAGCACTGTTTGCCGACCACTGCGACCACCTGAAGGAGTTCGCCATAGGCGCGTTGGCCAGGCTACTTCGGGTGGAGCAATCCGTCGCGGTGCTGTTGCGTTTGCTTTGATTTCTTCGAGATTCCTTGGCTTTTCTTCTTGGGCCGGCTCGACTGTTTTCCAGTGGGGGGGGGGGGCGCTAGCGCACCCACTAGGTGTAGCCCCGAGGCTCGGGCTGGCTGCGCGGCAGCCTGGCCGAGCCTTCCCGAGCATCTTCTGGCTTCTTGTTCCTTCCTCAATCTTCCCCTCGCAGGCTGTCACTGCTACTTGTAAACTGCGTTGGTATTTCCCCGAAGAGGAGAGGATGATGCAGTATAGTAGAGATAAGTATTTCCCTCAGTTAAGAACCAAGGTTATCAATCCAGTAGGAGAACCACACAGAACCTCGTTAGCACCACCTACACACACAAAAGCAAACACTTGCACCCAACGCAAATAAGAGGGTTGTCAATCCCATTAGCGGTTACTTGCAAGGATTAATTCTAATAGTGATAGATAGAAAAGAAAATTGCAAAATAAAATAAAAGTAAATAAATTGCAGCAAGGTATTTTTGGATTTTAATATATGATAAAAGTAGACCCGGGGGCCATAGTTTTCACTAAAGGCTTCTCTCTCGAGCACAGAACATACGGTAGGTAAACAAATTACTGTTGGGCAATTGATAGAAAAGTGCATAGTTACGACGGATTCATGGCAATGATCATATATATAGGCATCACGTTCGAAACAAGTAGACCGACTCCTGCCTGCATCTACTACTATTACTCCACCCATCGACCGCTATCCAGCATGCATTTAGGGTATTAAGTATAAAACAGAGTAACGCTTTAAGCAAGATGACATGATGTAGACAAAGTAAACTGAAGCAATATGATTAAACCCCATCTTTTTATCCTTAATGGCAACAATACAAATACGTGTCATGTCCCTTTCTGTCACTGGGAGTGAGCACCGCAAGATTGAACCCATCACAAAGCACGTCTCCCATTGCAAGATAAATCAATCTAATTGGCCAAACTAAACGGATAGATTAGAGAGAAATACAAAGCTATAACAATCATGCATAAAAGAGTTCAGAGAAGACTCAAATATGTCTCATGAATAATCTGATCATAAACCCACAATTCATCGGATCCCAACAAACACACCGCAAAAGGAGATTACATCGGATAGAACTCCAAGAATATCGAGGAGAACATGGTATTGAAGATCAAACAGAGAGAAGAAGCCATCCAGGTACTAGCTATGGACCCGTAGGTCTGTGGTAAACTACTCACACATCATCGGAAGGGCAGCAAGGTTGATGAAGAAGCCCTCCGTGATCGATTCCCCTCGGGCAGAGTACCGAAAAAGGCCTCCAGATGGGATCGTGGAAGAACAGAGGCTTGCAGCGGTGGTAGGGTTTTCTCGTATGGCTCTCTGTTGGTTTCCGAATATTTGAGAATTTATAGAAGTGGAATTAGGTCAAAAGGAGCCACGAGGGGCCCACAAGGCATCAGGGCGCGCCCCCCTGGGGCCGTGCCCTGTTGCCTTGTGGCCTCCTCGTGAGGCTTCTGGCATCCTCCCAAACCTTCCAGGGTCTCTTTTGTCCAGAAAAAAATCGTCAAAAAGTTTCGTTGCATTTGGACTTCATTTGGTACTGATTTCCAGAAAAACCAAAAACAAGCAGAAAACAGCAACTGGCACTGGGCACTAGGTTAATAGGTTAGTCCCAAAAAATGATATATAATTGCATATAAAACATCCAAGACTGATACTATAATAGCATGGAACAATAAAAAATTATAGATACGTTGGAGACGTATCAAGCATCCCCAAGCTTAATTCCTGCTCGTTCTCGAGTAGGTAAATGATAAAAACAAATTTTTTGATGTGGAATGCTACCTAACATGTTTCATCATGTAATCTCTTTACGGTATTAATATTAAGATCTGAATGATTCAAAGCAATAGTCTATAATTTGATATAAAGACATCGATACTCAGACATACTAACTAACAATCATGTCTTTCAAAATAAAAAAGCTAAAGAAATTTATCCCTACAAAATCATATAATCATGTCATGCTCCATCTTCTTAACACAAAGTATTTATCACGCACTACCCCGATGACAAGCCGAGCAATTGGTTCATACTTTTTAATGCGCTTCAGCCTTTTCAACCCCCACGCCATACATGAGCGCAAGCCATGGATATAGCACTATGGGTGGAATAGAATGTGGTGATAGAGATTAATAAGGGGAAGTCAAAAAGAAGAAGATAGTCTCACATCGACGCGGCTAATCAACAGGCTATCGAGATGCCCATCAATTGATGTGAATGCGAGGAGTAGGGATTGCCATGCAACGGATGCACTAAGAGCTATAAGTGTATGAAAGCTCAACATGAAAAACTAAGTGGGTGTGCATCCAACTTGCTTGCTCATGAAGACCTCGAGCATTTGAGGAGGCCCATCATCGGAATATACAAGCCAAGTTCTATAATAAAAAATTCCCACTAGTATATGAAAGTGACAAAATAGGAGACTCTCTATATGAAAAACAAGGTGCTACTTTGAAGCACAAGTATAGAAAAGGATAGTAACACTGCCCCTTCTCTCTTTTTCTGTCATTTTTTTTTCTATTTCTTTTTTTTCCTTTTTTTCGTGGGCTCTTTTTGGCCTCTTTTTTTTCCTCGCTGTGACAATGCTCTAATAATGATGATCATCATACTTCTATTTACTTACAACTCAAAATTACAACTCGAAACTAGAACAAATATGACTCTATATGAATGCCTCTGGCAGTGTACCAGGATGTGCAATGATACTAGCATAACATGTATGAAAAATGATCAACGGTGGCTAAGCCCCAAATACTATGTCAGCTATATGATCGTGCAATGCAATATGACAATGATGATGTGTGTCATACAAAAAGAACGGTGGAAGTTGCATGGCAATATATCTCGGAATGGCTATGGAAATGCCATAATAGGTAAGTATGGTGGCTGTTTTGAGGAAGATATAAGGAGGCTTATGTGTGATAGAGCGTATCATATCACGGGGTTTGGATGCACCGGCAAAGTTTGCACCGACTCTCGATGTGAGAAAGGGCAATGCACGGTACCGAAGAGGCTAGCAAATTGCGAAAAGGTGAGAGTGCGTATAATCCATGGACTCACATTAGTCATAAAGAATACATATACTTATTGCGAAAGTTGATTAGCCCTCGAAGCAAAGTACTACTACGCATGCCCCTAGGGGGATAGATTGGTAGGAAAAGACCATCGCTCGTCCCCGACCGCCACTCATAAGGTAGACAATCAATAATAAATCATGCTCCAACTTCTTAACATAACAACAGATCATACGTGCATGCTTCGGGAGTCACCAACCTTAACACCAATATTCTTACTAAACCACAATTATCTACTAGTACCTCCCCCATATTACCATCTTAATATCGCAAAACTATTGCAAGGAATCAAACTTATCATATTCAGTGATCTACATGAAAGTTTTTATTATATCCCTCTTGAATACCTATCATATTAGGACCAAATTCATAACCCGTGCATATTACCATTGCTATTTATTAGACTCTCAAAAAGATATAAGTGAAGCATAAGAGTGCAACTATTTATTTAAAATATAACCACCACTGTGCTCTAAAAGATATAAGTGAAGCACTAGAGCAACTGCCTTGTTCAAAAGATATAAGTGAAGCACATAGAGTATTCTAACAAATCACGAATAATGTGTGTCCCTCTCAAAAAGGTGTGTTCAGCAAAGATGATTGTGGCAAACTAAAAAGCAAACAAAAATAAAAAAACTATAGCACAAGACGCTCCAAGTAAAACACATATCATGTGATGAATAAAAATATAGCTCCAAGTGAGTTACCGATAGATTGTAGACGAAAGAGGGGATGCCATCCGGAGCATCCCCAAGCTTAGATGCTTGAGTCTTCCTTGAATATTACCTTGGGGTGCCTTGGGCATCCCCAAGCTTAGGCTCTTGCCACTCCTTATTCCTTTATCCATCGTAGTCTCACCCAAAACTTGGAAACTTCAGCACACAAAACTCAACAGAAACCTCATGAGATCCGTTAGTATAACAAACAAATCTTAAACTTTAGGTACTGTTGTAAATTGATTCATATTTAATATTATCATAATGCTACTGTACTCCAACTTCTCCATGACTCATACCCCCCGATACGATCCATAGATTCATCAAAATAAGCAAACTATGCAACAAAAACAGAATCTGTCTAAAACAGAACAGTCTGTAAAGATCTTAATTAAACTCATACTTCTATAACTCCCAAAATTCTTAAAAATTAGGAAAACGTGGGAAATTCATATATCAATATTGTGAAAAAAATTCAGAAGGTTGTGACGCCCAGCAAAAAATCAAAATTCCAGCACTGGACGCAAAAGTTTCTGTTTTCAAACAACATCAATTATACTATCATCCAAATCATACCAAAGGCATTACTTGGCGCAAACACTAATTAAAAGATAAACACACAATTATAACAGAAGCTAAAATTGTGTAAACACACAAAAACAGAAAGTAAAACAAAAATTTAAGATACATATTGGGTTGTCTCCCAACAAGCTCTTTGTTTATAGCCATTAAGATAGGCTTGAGATTTCAATGATGCTCACATGAAAGACAAGAATTGAAGCACAAAGAGAGCATCATAAAACATGTGACAAACACATTTAAGTCTAACATAGTTCCTATGCATAGGCATTTTATAGGAAAACAAAATATCAAGACAAGCAACATCTAGCATATGCAAATAGGAAGAATGAAGCATTAATAATTTCAACACCAAGAGAGGTAATTTAGTGACATGAAAATTTCTACAAACATATTTTCCTCTCTCATAATAATTGCATGTAGGATCATAATCAAATTCAACAATATAGCTATCATACAAAATGTTCTCTTCATGATCTACATGCAAGCAAATCTTATAATCTTCCAAGATAGTGGGACTAACATCAACTAAAGTCATGACCTCTCCAAACCCACTTTTATCAAAAATTTCACAAGATTGAACACTCTCCGAATATGTGAGATTCTTTTTACCTAAAGTTGACACTCTTCCAAACCCACTTTCAATATTATTGCAAACATTATTATCAATGACATATTCATCATGAGGCTTAAATAAATTTTCAAAATCGTAAGAAGCATTATCACCCCAATCATGATCATTGCAATAAGTAGTGGACATGACAAAATTATCATCCCCAAGCTTGTAGGTTTGCATATTATTAGCACAATTGAAATTAATAGAATTTATAATAACATCATTGCAATTATGCTTTTCATTCAAGGGGCTATCATGAATCACTTTATAAACTTCTTCTTTTAACACTTCATCACAATTTTTAGATTCATGATTTTCAAGCAAAACTGCATAAAGATAATCAAGAGCACTCAACTCACTAGCAATTGGTTCATCATAATTGGGTTGTTTGAAAAGATTAGCAAGTGGATGAGGATCCATATGTCTATATTTTTATTTTCATTGAGTCACACAATTATAGCAAGCAAGCAAACCAGCAAACAAAAATATTTTTATGCTTTTGTAAAATTGTTTTAGAAGTGGGGGAGATGAAAACGAGAGGCAAATGCAAATAAAAGGCAAATTAAAATAAATGCAAGTGGATGATAGTTTATGCGAAGGTACTTGATAGGTTTTGGTGATGTCTCCCCGGCAACGGCGCCAGAAATTCTTCCTGGTACTTGTAAACTGCGTTGGTATTTCCCCGAAGAGGAGATGATGATGCAGTATAGTAGAGATAAGTATTTCCCTTAGTTAAGAACCAAGGTTATCAATCCAGTAGCAGAACCACACAGAACCTCGTTAGCAGCACCTACACACACAAAAGCAAACACTTGCACCCAACGCAAATAAGAGGGTTGTCAATCCCCTTAGCGGTTACTTGCAAGGATTAATTCTGATAGTGATAAATAGAAAAGCAAATTTCAAAATAAAATAAAAGTAAATAAATTGCAGCAAGGTATTTTTGGATTTTAATATATGATAAAAGTAGACCCGGGGGGCATAGTTTTCACTAGAGGCTTCTCTCTCGAGCACAGAACATACGGTGGGTAAACAAATTACTATTGGGCAATTGATAGAAAAGCGCATAGTTATGATGGATTCATGGCAATGATCATGTATATAGGCATCATGTCCGAAACAAGTAGACCGACTCCTGCCTGTATCTACTACTATTACTCCACCCATCGACCGCTATCCAGCATGCATCTAGGGTATTAAGTATAAAACAGAGTAACGCCTTAAGCAAGATGACATGATGTAGACAAAGTAAACTCAAGCAATATGATTAAACCCCATCTTTTTATCCTTAATGGCAACAATACAAATATGTGTCATGTCCCTTTCTGTCACTGGGATTGAGCTCCGCAAGATTGAACCCATCACAAACCACCTCTCCCATTGCAAGATAAATCAATCTAGTTGGACAAACCAAACAGATAGATTGGAGAGAAATACAAAGCTATAACAATCATGAATAAAAGAGTTCAGATAAGACTCAAATATTTCTCATGAATAATCTGATCATAAACCCACAATTCATCGGATCCCAACAAACACACCGCAAAAGGAGATTACATCGGATAGAACTCCAAGAACATCGAGGAGAACATGGTATTGAAGATCAAAGAGAGAGAAGAAGCCATCTAGCTACTAGCTATGGATCCATAGGTCTGTCGTAAACTACTCACACATCATCGGAAGGGCAGCAAGGTTGATGAAGAAGCCCTCCGTGATCGATTCCCCCTCCGGCAGAGTACCAGAAAAGGCCTCAAGATGGGATCACGGAAGAACAGAGGCTTGCGGTGGTGGTAGGGTTTTCTCATCTGGCTGTTTGTTGGTTTCCGAATATTTGAGAATTTATAGAAGTGGAATTACGTCAAAAGGAGCCACGAGGGGCCCACATGGCATCAGAGCGCCCCCCCCCCCCCGGGGTCGCGCCCTATTTCCTTTTGGCCTCCTCATAAGGCTTCTGGCATCCTCCCGAAGCTTCCAGGGTCTCTTTTGTCCAGAAAAAAATTGTCAAAAAGTTTCGTGGCATTTGGACTACATTTGGTACTGATTTCCTGAAAAACAAAAACAAGCAGAAAACAGCAACTGGCACTAGGCACTAGGTTAATAGGTTAGTCCCAAAAAATGATATATAATTGCATATAAAACATCCAAGATTGATACTATAATAGCGTGGAACAATCAAAAATTATAGATACGTTGGAGACGTATCAGTCACCGACAAGCGGACGACGCTGTTCAACAAGGTCGTGGCTGAGTTCAACACAGGCAGGGCCTAGTATCAGGAGCTCAAAGGCCGGTTCGCGGCCCAAGAGGTGGAGTTGCAGCGGGCGAGAGGTACGTGTCTTGTTTTCTTCCAATGGGGGCGTGCCAGCACACCCACTGGGTGCAGCCCCCAAGGTTCGGGCCGGCTGCACAACAGTCGGGTCGAACCATCTCAGGACCCCTTTTTCTTCTGTTGTTGTTCTTCCAGCCGGCTGTTAACCGCGGGCCTAGCTTCTTCTTGCAGCCGCCACCGCCGATCCGGCTGAGGCGCAAGACCTCCGGCACCGGCTGGCCCGGGCCGGGCAGCAGCGCGACTTGATCGCCGCAGAGCGCGATCGGCTGCATGAGCAGGTGAGCCGGCTGGTCACGGAGAGGGACCGGCAGGCAGCCGACCACCAGGACGAGCTCAAGCGGCTCGCCGACAAGCACGGCAAGGTGGTAGCCAAGAGGGAGAAGCGGTTGGGCGAGGCCACCGAGGAGGTCAGCCAGCTGAAAGCCGACTACGACCGCCGGGCCAGCGTGGCGGTGGCAAAGTTGTGGCGGATGGTAGCGCATGCGCGGGAGATCGACACCTTCCTTGCCGGTAGGTTTTTCTTGTTGAGCCTTCGGCCAATTCTGGTTTCCTCGCCTTCTCTTTTTCCTTTTGCGCCCAGCAGGCTGCTGCCGCCAGCCGGGGCCTTGATGGTTAGTTCACTTGATTCTATCTTTCTTCCATAGGCCTTCCCCGACACTCAAGAGATGGCCGAGGCGGTCGTGGAGAAGCACCGAGACGAGGAGAGGGCGCGGGGCATCCGCATCGGCGAGCATGATGCCTGGACGGTGGAAGAGGCCGCCCTCGCCGCTGAGGCCCGGCTGGCGCCGATCCGCCGCGTCCTGAATTGGCTTCCTAACGCGGGTCTGCGGATGGTGCGAAACCTCTGGTCGACTACAGTCATGCCCCGCACCGCCAACCGACTGGCGAGGTGGTTGGAAGCGGCGCCGGAACGGGTCGACACGTGGAGAGCCTCCGCGGCCCGGGCCGGCGCGGAGATGACGCTGAGCTTCGTCCTCTCCTGGTATCCAGAGGTGGACCTGGCCCAGCTGGACAGCCGGCGGCCGGGCGCGGATGAGCACCTGGCACTGCTTGTCGACGCCATTGGCGCCCGCGCTAGCAACCTCGCATCCTACGCTCCCTTTGACGAGTTCATCAAGGAGCGTGCGGAGACCGGGGAGGAGATCCCGGAGGACACCTTCGGGCTGGCCCACGACGACGCGGAAGGCAGCGCCGGGGAGACAGGTGACGAGGAGACCGGCTCTAGCGTCGGGGCATACGCCGAGACCACGATGGCTGCCGAGGCGGACACCGGCGCGACAACCTCGGCGGCTGCCGAGACGGAGATCCCTGAGCCCGCGCAGCCGGGAGCCGACGCGCCCAATGCCTAGATGTTCTTTCGTTTTCTGTCTTTCGCTTAGCTGGTAATGTTAGTTTTCAAGTCCACCCACTGGGGTTTTAAGTGGTTGTAATGAACCTCTGGCCTAGGGCCGTTATCTTATGCAAGTTTCCTTTTGTGCATATGTGTGTTTGTTGCCGGTTGCCGGCTCGCCTTTTTCCCTTGGTCCCTTAGCCATGCTTCCTGTCCGCCCCCCCTTTTGGCTTCTGGCCCGCCAGCCGGTCAGCCGGGTTGCGGTCTGTGGCTGGGACGGGGAGTAGGCCGCAAGGGTGGGAGCACAGTAATTAGGCTTTAGGGTTTAGGTTCAAACGAACGAGCAGCGAGCCGGCTGGGCGGCAGGCGGCACGGCCGACTGGAGTTCAGCCGGCGGAAGCGCAGACGACCGAGCCAACGTTTCCCTTAGTCGTTTTTCATGTGCGAGCGTCGCCAGCCTTTGGCTCTTGCCAGCCGGACAGCCGGGTTGCGGTCTGTAGCTAGAGACAAAGAGAGGGATCTTGGCGTTGTACACATTACTAAGACAGCTCCAGAAAAGGAGGGCACGGGCCAGCCGGCGAGCCCCTGGGCCAGACTTGCTGGACCCGGGGGGAAGCAAAGAAAAAGGTAGTAAAGCATGGAGAAATGCTCGGTAGAGACAAAAAGGTAGCCCTCGAGTGTCGCTCGGGGTACCCGCTGCTTTCATTAAACACCAAAAGTTTGCGATACATACATACATTGCCTCAACTTTAAAATGGGTAGAGGAGCTCAGCGTTCTAGCGGCGCTCAATTTCCTCGCCCAAGTTGTCCTTCTTGTTCTTCTGCGGCTTCTGCGCGTCGATGAGGTACTAATCGTTGTTGCGCAGAGCCTTGCTGACGATGAAGGGGCCCTCCCAAGGGGAGGACAGCTTGTGCTGGCCGGCTATCCCTTGGACGAGCCGGAGCACCGGATCGCCCTCTCGGAACGCGAGATGGCGGATCTTCTTGCTATGGTAGCGACGCGGGCTCTGCTGGTAGATGGCCGACGGACTCAGGGCCAGCTCTCGTGCTTCTTCGAGCAGGTCGACGCCATCCTCGCGCGCCTCCTTGGCTTCCACCTCTGTGTACAGGGTGACTCATGGCGAGTCAAACTTGATGTCAGTTGGAATGACGGCCTCAGCCCCGTACACGAGGAAGAAGGGAGTGAAGCTGGTTGACCGATTGGGCGTGGTCCTGAGGCTCCAGAGCACAACCGGCAGCTCCTCAATCCAGCAGCCGGCCGAGCGCTCCAGCGGCTCGACGAGCCGGGGCTTGATGCCGGCTAGGATCAAGCCGTTGGCCCTTTCCGCCTGGCCATTCGACTGCAAGTGGGCGATGGACGCCAGGTCCAGCCGGATACCCTGGCCGGCGCAGAAGTGAGCGAGAGCGCCCTTGGCGAAGGTGGTGCCGTTGTCGGTGATGATGTTGTGGGGGACGCCATAGCGGACGGTGATGTCTTTGATGATTGTGACGACTGTGGGGTCGTCCAGCTTCTTGATCGGCTTGGCCTCGATCCACTTGGTGAACTTATCGAAGGCCACCAACGGATGCGTCATGCCGCCTCGAGCGCTTTTGAATGGGCCCACCATGTCGAGGCCCCAGACGGCAAAGGGCCACATGATGGGGATGGTCTTGAGGGCCGCAGCCAGCTGGTGGCTCCTCGTGCTGAAGCGCTGACAGCCGTTGCACTTGAGGACCAGCTGCTTGGCTTCCTCCAGAGCAGTCAGCCAGTAGAAGCCGTGACGGAAAGCCTTGGCCACGATGGCGCTTGAGGAGGCATGGTGGCCACACTCCCCCCTGGTGGATATCTTCCAGGATCTGGCACCCCTTGGCCGGCTCGACGCAGCGCTGGAAAACGCCAGACACGCCGCGCTTGACGAGCTCGCGGTTGATGATGGTGTAGGCTGAAGCTCGACGCTGGATCTGCCGGACCGCGACCTCGTCTGCGCCCAAGACGGCACCTCCACCACCGTTAGGACGGCCACCTCCAAGAGGCCGACCGGGCCAGGAGCCCCTTGGCTGGAGCTGGCAGCCCCCAGGTTGGCCGGGATGAAGATCGATTCGGAGTCGGGGGAGGGCTTGATGGAGGGCTTGTGCAGATGCTCGAGGGAGACGCCGGCTGGAATGGCCTGTCGGGTGGAGCCAATCTTGGCCAGCGTGTCCGCCGCCTTGTTGTCGGCCCGTGGGACGTGGTGAAACTCGCAGCCCTCGAAGCCGCCACACATCTGCAGGACCAGGAAGTGATAACTGGCCATGTTGGCGTCCCTGGCGTCCCACTCTCTAGAGACTTGTTGCACCACCAGGTCAGAATCACTGAAGCAGAGGATGAGCCAAATGCCAATCTCCTTGGCCAGCCGGAGGCCGTGGACGAGGGCCTCGTACTCCGCCACATTGTTGGACGCGACAAAGTGGATCTGCAGCGCGTACTTCAACCGGTCACCCTTGGGGGAGGAGAGGAAAATGCCGGCTCCTAAGCCGGAGCGCATCTTTGAGCCGTCGAAGTGCATCCGCCAATGCGCCTAGTCGGGAGGCGGCGGCAGGTACTGGGTTTCTGCCCAGTCGACGAGGAAGTCTGCCAGCGCCTGAGAGTTGACAGCCGTGCGGGGCTCGTATAGGATGGTGTGGGCAGCCAGCTCGATGCCCCACTTGGCGACCCGGCCGGTGGCATCCCTATTGCCGATGATCTCTGAGAGGGGGGCCGTGCTCACCAATGTGATGGAGTGCTCCTGGAGGTACTACTTTAGCTTCTTGGCCGCCAGGTACACGCCGTAGCACATCTTCTGGTAGTGGGGGTAGTTCTGCTTGGAGAGGGAGAGCACCTCACTCAGGTAGTACACAGGCTGCTGGACCGGCTGCACCTTGCCCTCCTCATGGCGCTCCACCACCAGCACCACACTGACCACGCGAGTGGTGGCAGCGATGTACATCAGCATGGGCTCCTTCTCAGCCGATGCGGCCAGGATGGGAGCGGTGGAGAGCATGCGCTTGAGGTCATGAAAAGCCTCGTCCGCCTGCGGCATCCAGTCGAACTCGGTTGTCTTCTTCATCAGCTGGTACAGGGGCAAGACCCTCTCTCCCAGCCGGCTGACAAACCGGGTGAGGGAGGCCAGGCAGCCGGTGAACTTCTGGACGTCCCACAGTCGAGACAGCTTGCGCATGCACTCGATGGCCTTGATCTTCTAGAGGTTGGCCTCAATTCTCGGCTTCGAGACAAGGAAGCCGAGGAGCTGGCCGGCTGGCACGCCGAACACGCACTTCTCTGGGTTCAACTTGATCTGGTACTAGCGTAAATTGGCGAATGTCTCCTTGAGATCATCCAGGAGGGTGAGGTGCTGCTTGTCTTCACCACAATGTCGTCGACATACACGTGCACATTCCTGCCGATCTGTGGGAGGAGGCACTTCTGCATGCAGCGCTGGAAGGTTGCGCCTGCATTCTTCAGACCGAACGACATGGTGATGTAGAAATATGCCCCGAACGGGGTGATGAAGGACGTCTTGAGCCAGTCGGCTAGGTCTAGCTTTATCTGGTGGTAGCCTGAGTAGGCGTCTAGAAAGGACAGGAGCTCGCAGCTGGCCGTGGAATCGATGACTTGATCGATATGGGGTAGAGCCAAAAGGATCCTTGGGGCAGGCCTTGTTCAGGCTGGTGTAGTCGATACACATGCGCCAAGTCCCATTTTTCTTCAGCACCAGAACTGGGTTGGCCAGCCACTCTGGATGAAAAACTTCCATGATGAAGCCGGCTGCAAGCAGCCGGCCGATTTCTTCATCAATGGCTCTTCGCTTCTCCTCAGAGAAGCGGCGGAGCAGTTGCCGGATCGACTTGGCATCCGGCCGGATGTGGAGGTGGTGCTCGACGAACTCCCTCGGAACACCCGGCATTTCTTTGGGAGACCATGCAAAGACATTCCGATTCTCACGGAGGAAGTCGACGAGCTCGCCTTCCTATTTGTTGTTGAGGCGGGTGCCCACGACAACGCACAGCTCAGGGTTGGCCGGGTCCAACGGGACCCTCTTGGTATCCTTGGACGGCTGGAACGCCGCCTCGTTGGCCGGCTGTACGGGCGGAATCGGCACGGCCGGCTGCTCGCTTGCCAAGGCCACGAGCCGGTCGAGCTGATGCTTCTCTTCAGCGATGACCAGACTCGGCCAGCCAGAAGCCGGCTACAGCGCACTCGAGGGACTTCTTGTAGTCGCCGGTGATGGTGATGATGCCCTTGGGACCCGGCATCTTTAGCTTTAGGTATGCGTACTGGGGCACCGCCATGAACTTGGCGAGCGCGGGCCGGCCGAGGAGTGCGTGGTAGGGGCTGCTTAGGTCAACCACCTCGAACCAGATCGGCTCATGGCGGAAGTGATTCTTGGTGCCGAACAGAACGTCCAGTCGGATCTTGCCGATGGGGGAGCATGAGTGCCCCGGCACGATGCCGTGGAACACCGTCCGGCTGGGCTGGAGCTGAGACTCCTTGATTCCCAGCTTGAGCATGGTGTCACGGTAGATGATGTTGATGCTGCTACCACTGTCGATCAGCACCCGCGAGAAGCGGCAGGTGAGCCTCTCGAAGGCGAAGTTGGGGTCGAGGACAAGTGCGTAGCCGCCCGACGTAGGCATCACAGCCGGGTGGTCATCGCGACTCCAGGTAATTGACCTTTCGGATCATTGCATGAACTAGGGAACAGGAGGGGCAATGGCATTCACTTCATGCCGGCGCCTGCGCTAGCTGTGCTTGTTGTGACCCTCGCTGGTGAAGACGATGTATGCTGCACCCTGGCGGGGGAAATCATCGCGGACGCCGCCGGCTGCGGAAGCCGGTGGTGGAGGCGGCGGCGGAGGCGGAGATGGAAGGCCCTCGCCCCGCATCAGGCGCTAAGTCCAGCTGCACTGCCGAGTGGTGTGCGTGGATGGCTTCGCGCCGCTGTGGTGCTTGCACGGCACGTCGAGCATTTGCTCGAAAGTGAGCTTGGGCTGCCATGCACCCTTGCCGGTTCGCTGTCGCCGGCTACCGCCCGCGTCAGCCGGCTGCTCCTCCTCGACGGTTGCGACCTGCCGGCTGCCATAGCGGTTGTCCGGCTGCTCGTCCTTCCGCTTGCCATGGTCGTTCTGGCGCCGCCTTGAGGAGCCGGATCCACCATCTCCAGCTGGCTGTTGAGGAGCCGGCCGATCTTGGATTGCCTTGGTGGCTGCGTCGAGCCAGACTAGGACTCGCATCGCGGAGTCAGCCGTGGCGTACTTGTCCGCTGTGGCCATGAGCTCCGCCATGGTAGCCGGCTTCGTCCGCATGAGCTTATGCTTGAGCAGGGAGCCATCTCGGCACCCCTCAGTGAAGTACTGGATTGCTTGTACCTCGTCAACCTCTTCGCAGGAGTTGTGCAGCTCCGTCCACCACGTGAGGTAGTTGCGGAGGGACTCGTCCTTCTCCTAGACGCAGAGGGAGAGCTGGCGTGGCTGGCCCGGACGCTTATATGTGCCGGTGAAGTTGCACACAACCTCCTCCTCGAAGTCCAGCCAGTCGTTGATGCTGCCGGCTGGTAGGCTGTTCAACCACGTCTGGGCCGAGCCAAGCAACATGAGGGGCACATAGCGCACAACCACGCGCTTGTTGCCACCGGCGATGCCAACGGCCGTGGTGTAGTCGATCAGCCAATCCTCTGGCTTGGTGACTCTGTTACACTTGGGAGTGTCGCGGGCCAGTGTGATGCCTTTGGGAAACGGCTCCTCCCGGATGCGCGGCCCGAAGCATGTCGGGCCGGCAAAATTGTCCTCTTCCATGGCCAGGGACCGCGCCAGCCGGTCGATGCGGTGGCAGGCATCATGCTCATCGTAGGGGACACGAGGCCCCGGCCGGTCGGTCATCGCGGGACATGCAGCCGGCCCAACGGAGGCCGGCCGCTCCTGCCGGGCAAGCGGCGGCTAATGCGATGGCTGCCGGTGGCCTCCAGCAGCCGGCTCTTCTACTCGGCTATCGACAGTCGGCAGGTCATAGCTGCGTCTGCGCCGGCTGCCCCACAACCGGCTCCCGTGGCTGGCACCGTGCGGGGAACACGCGTGCTGCGTTTGCCGGGGCCCCCCGGCTGGATGTTGGTCGACCATCTGAAGAGGGGGGGGACACCGAACCAGACATGGCTGGCTCGGCTGGGTCCCACTATGCCTGCTAATGATTCGCAACGGCGATGAGATCATGGACGCGCTGCTGCTGCTGAGCAGCTCCTCGCCCTCCAGGTGTTCCAGCTCGGCTGTCGCTGCCTCCGCCACCCTCATGTTCTTAACGGGGGTGCTGTAGGTGGGCTAGTTTGCGCCCATCATCTGGCCGACGGCTCTGCCGCGGCGTTGCACCTCCCCGAGCCGGCTGGGCCCGTCGGCAGCTGGGGTGAAGCCATGGGCGGTGTTGTACTCACGTTGCACGGACTCCATCCGGCGCTGCGCGGCGGTGAGCTCCGTGGCCTTGCCGAGCAGGCGCTTGCGCGTCTCTTCGAGCTCCGCCACAGCAGCGGCTGGGTCGGCGTTGGGCGTGATGGGAGTGCGCAGGTTCTGCACCGCCGCACGTAGCGGGTTCGCCTGGCTGGCGCGGGCTGCCGCTGCGGCAGCCGGGTTCTTGCTGCAGCCGGTGTTGTGGCTGGAGCCGATGGTCAGCACCTCCACGCAAGTGCAGAGGTCTGCAACGTCGTCGGAGATGCCGCAGCCGCCGAGGAGCGGCAAGTTGGTGAAGGTGAGCACCTTGCTAGGGTACTCGTCGAGGATGAGCGCGACGTAGACGCGCAGACCGCTGAAGGGGACGATGGAGCCGCCTGCACGGACGGCGGCGTCCGCGAAGCGTGTCACGTCGTCGACGACGCAGTCGAATGCACCGAGCTCGCTAACTAGGTCGTGCACGATGCGCTCGCTGGAGGAAGTGAAGGGTCTTATCCGGAACATGACTCCAGCTGGTGCCGCGTCAGGCCCCGCGGTGGGCGCCAACTATCGTGGTGTTCTCACGGCAGATGCCATGGGATGGCTTATCTCGAGTGGTTGGGGCCGATGAGCGCCGGTGGCGTCCGGAGGAGAGATTAGCCACGAGCACTAAGAACATAGACATGTACCCAGGTTCAGGGCTCTTCGAGGGAGGTAATACCCCTAGTCCTGCAAGGATCACTATGGAGATCACAAGGAATGCATGGTTGCTCCTGGAGCGGTTTTGGTGGAGGAGGAAGAGAGAGCTAGCTATGCCCTCTACCTCGTGTGAGTGTGGGTGTGTGTAGAATGAGCCGACTCCCACCACGGGAGGGCTCCTGGGAGGTCTTATACTTGGAACTCCTAGGTTAAAAATGTTAAAGAAAGAGGGGAGGGCCCCTAATGCTAGCATCTCTGGTCTTCAGTGGGGCCCGCCGGCTGCGGGGTACTGTTGGCCATGGGGCCCGCCGGCTGCTGGGTCCCGCCGCCTGCGGGACCCGCCAGCTGCTAGTCACTGTGGCGTGTAGACCGTGGCGTCACAGAGTGGTTGACACTGTGCGTTTGCAATGCCGGGCCGTCCAAGAGTTGGTCGCCTCGGTCAGCGGTACCGATGGCACTGTAGCCACGCTTTCCACGACGTGGGGGTTGTCTTGTCGTACGGTTTGATTGGACGGGCACTGACCCCTTCGGCTGCTAGCCGCGGCCAGTCAGCCTTGCGAAGCGCCGAGTCCAGCCGGCCTCCGGCGTGAGGAGCCAGCCAGAGGGCCAGCCGGATTGAGGGACTTGGGTCGTCCCGATGTTTTAAATGCTGACTTGTATCCTTGAGCCTACCCGAGGGTCACCCCCCCCGACATGGCCGCTGGCCAGGAGTTACTGTGCGTCCTCCACTCCCCCCCCACTTCCCCAAGCATCACGGCACGGGAGCCAAGGAGCCGCCTGCTTTTACAGTGGTTTTATTATGGCTGTAAATGAGAAGTGAACGAACAACGAAGTGACTGGACGGCAAGGCTGCATTTTCCCACCAAGGGGCAGCGTGCGCCACGTGCCCGGCCTCTGTGGACTCTGGGCCCCATCCCCTCTGATACCTCTTAGTACGCACGCGGACGGCATGGGCCCGGGGGCTACACTAGATGTCCACCAGCCCAGAACAAGGTGGCCCGCGGCCCCGGCCGACCATGGGCCTTCCATAAAGAAGCAAAAGGGGGCCTCTTGCGAGGCGTTCTCTCGGGGAATTCCGCAACCAAAAGTAATACCATCCCAAGGGGCCAGGTGGCCTGCGGCCCCAGTCGAAGCATGACTTCCTGGGCACAGGCTTGTTTCCCTGACAACAAGAACTTTCAAGCGGGCAAAAACAAGAAGTGCAAAAACATTCATCCAAAGGTTTGAGGTGGGCATTATACCCCCGGCAAAGGCGAACTCCAAATGTATTTTACAAGCAGAGAGGCATGACGCTCTAGTCGTCCGCATCAGGGTCCACATCCTCGTCAGAAGGCCCGTCGGTAGGTGCAGGATCCTCAAGGGCCTCGTCTTCATCATCGCCACGGATGAACAAGCTGACAAGTTTACCCGTGTAGCCGGCTACGGCGGCCTGCGAAGCTTGCGCTTGCTTGGAGGTTCCCGGCGGCCGCAGTACGTCAGCAAACAGAAAGTCTGCGTTGCCAACGTGAAGCTTTGTGAGGACGTGCTCGCCGACCTGCGTTGCCAGCTCCATGCTCTCCTTCTCGATGGTTTGGTGGAAGTCCTTCGCGACGTCCGCCAGTTTGTTGACAAACGTCTCGAAGAACAAGGCGTAGCTCCCCACGGCATCCGCCTGGAAATTGAGGGAGCCCGAGAGGGTCATGCCCAATGTCCCGGCAATGTTGAACATGTGATCGTAAACCTTCTTGAAAATGTCGCACTGCATCTTCCGCTGCCCTCCAAGTTGGCGTATCTTCTCCTCTTTCTTATTGTTAGCCTCCACCAGCTGGGCGTACTGCCCCTCGAGATGCGTCAGCTCCTCCTGGAGCTCCCCACGTTTCTTCTAGGCCTCCTCCCGGGCCTTCTCGCTGACGGCCGCCGAAGACTGGGCTCCTTTGACAGAACCCTTCAACAGCTCCAGCTGCCCCTCCAGCGTGGCGCATTTTTCCTCAAGGGTTTTCTTCTTCTTGGCAAAACGCGATGCCTCGAGGTCTAACTTTTGCTGGTACGCAACACGGGCATCGTCTTTCTGCTTCTGGAGGGACTTCGCAAGGATCTTCTTATTCTCCGCCTCTTGCGCCTGGCGTTTTTGCACTAGCTTCGCGTCGGCCTTGGCCATGTTGGCATGGTGGGAAGCCTCCCAGCCGGCAAGGTTTTCTTCACGCTTCGTGAGCTCTTCAAGCCTGGACCTCTCGGCGTGGAGATCCGACGCCGTCTTCTCTGCTTCTGCCTCGCGCGTCCGGACGTCAGCCTCCAGGTCAGCGACCGCCTTCTCGCGAGTGCTCACGTCACGCTCCCATTGACGAAGCGAGCCTTCATCAAAAAGAAGCTCCTCTTCCCTCTGCCAGATGTCGGCAGCGCGGGAGTTGGCTGTATCTAGCACTACTTGGGCAAGGCTTGGCGCTTCGCGGACCTCATCTGTCGCACGGTTCAGGATCAACTTGCACTCGTGTGTCCTCGTCTTCTTGCCGGGCGCGTGTGGACTGGGCAAAGAAAACCCTCCACACATCAACAAGGGCCTGGCGATCTAGGGCCAAAGCCCCCCTCTCGGCCACCAGGCCGATGTCAAGCGGTTGATCGCCTAGTGTGTTGTGTGAAGAAGCTCCCCGGTAAACACCTCGGTGCAGCTGCCGCCGGCACCACCCGAATTGAGCACGGGCCGCAGGGCCCAGTCTAAGCTGTCGATGGATGGCAGTTCCTGGGGAGGCTCCATGTCAGCGAAGGGTAAGGAGGAGTGGACCTTGTCGGATGCCCCCTCCTCGCCCTGGCGGCCCCGCTCCTGGACCTCCTGTTCAGGGGAAGCCTGCCGGGATCGACACTCCACCAGCAGGGCTTCGGTCGCTTCCACATGCGGGAGAACCGCACCAGTCTCCGCAAGGGCCTCGGCCCCGAAGGTACGGGTGGCCCCCTCCGCCGCAGGGGTGATCATGTTCCCCCCGTCAAAAGCAGCGCCGCCGACCGCGCCGCCATGCTTCGCCAGGTCGCCACCCGTGACGTTGGCGCCTGCTGGGAAGTCCCCTGTCGGGGCCAAAATGTCGGAGGCGGTGCGCCCTGTGGCGGCTCCCGGCAGGGTTGCAAAGCCGTCTGTGGTCTCAGGGGCGGGACCCTCCGGGGTCGGAATGCCCTCGGCAGAGCCCGCCGCTGTGGCCTCCCGAGCGGCTCGGGGCGGCGCCCTGATCTTCACCAGTAAGGGCCTCTGAGTTCGTCGCCACATTTGTCGTCGCGGCGTCACCACCGGCAGAGGAGCTGGCGGAGCAATCATCTCGCCTCCGCCAAGAGGATGGGTTGCCGCTTTAGTGTCGCCTGACAACATTGGGTCAACTACCACGAAGGGGTCCGTCCTGCTGCCAGTGGCCGGGGCGACTTCTCGGGAGGGCTCGGCCTCCTCTGTCCTAGCCCTTGCCTAAAAATTGATGGCTCCGACATCTGCTATCATGCCGGCATGGGGCACGGAGGTGGAGGCCGGAGTGAGGGGCGAAGAAGCGTCCGCCGTCACCAGCTCCGGTGGCGGCTCTACCGTGGAAGGGTCGTCTCTCGTTTTCATGCCGGGAGCAAAAGTCGGGCTTGCAAAAACAAAGAAAAAAGGGGAAAGGTTATTCGCACCAAGAAGACTGTTCCCTGATGAAGCCCCGGCAAGCTCTCAACATTGAATATGTCACCAAGACAGACAGCGAACGTGCCCTCTCGGAGCCTCTGGGCGGGTCGAAAGTGTCAGGACTCCCGCCAGGATTGGGGACTGTCTAGCTCTCGTCAACTACCGGGGCGGAGCTGTCGCCCTCCTCGGCCGTCTTGTCTGCCGTTGCTCTCCTCGTCCTCTTCACCAGAGAGCGGCCGGCGTGGGATGGGCTGCACGCATGACAACATAATAATAAGAGGCGGCCCAAAAACCCCATATCTTCACCCACAGGAACGGCCACATACTCGTCCTTGGCGTGCCATCGCCTCTGGAGCTGGCCCCGGAGGAAGGAGACGCGTAGTCCCGGTTCCCCGGCGACATCAGAGGCGCACGCGCTGGCACTGGGCTCGCCAGAGGCCTCCGCCCGGGCGTTGATAACCCACAACTATAGGGGGGTCACGACAGTCTTCGAAGGTAGTATTTTAACCCAAATTTGTTGATTTGACACAAGGGGAGGCAAAGAATGTTTATGAGCCTTAGCAGTTGAGTTGTCAATTCAACCACACCTGGGATATAATATTTCTACAGCAAAGTGTTTAGTAGCACAGTAGCAATAGTAACAGGAACAATAACAGAAGCAGTTTGTGATGATTGTAACAGCAGCAGCAGTAGTAACTTAGTAAAGATCAATATGCGAAAAGCGTAGGCATTGGATCAGCGATGGATATTTGTGTTGGATGACATTCATCATATAACAGTCACAACCTAGAGCGATACACAATAGCTCCAATTCATCAGTGTAATGTAGGCATGTATTCCGTATATAGTCATACGTGCTTATAATAAGAACTTGCATGACATCTTTTGTCCTACCCTCCCGTGGCAGCGGGGTCCATAAGGAAACTAAGGGATATTAAGGCCTCCTTTTAATATAGAATCGGAACAAAGCATTAACACATGGTGAATACATGAACTTCTCGAATTACGCCTTAAGCAAGATGACATGATGTAGAGAAGCAAATTCAAGCAATATGAATAAACCCTGTCTTTTTATCCTTAATGGCAACAATACAAATACGTGTCATGTCCCCTTCTGTCACTGGGATTGAGCACCGCAAGATTGAACCCATCACAAAGCACCTCTCCCGTTGCAAGATAAATCAATCTAGTAGGCCAAACCAAATCGATAGATCGGAGAGAAACACAAAGCTATAACAATCATACATAAAAGAGTTCAGAGAAGACTCAAATATTTCTCATGAATAATCTGATCATAAACTCACAATTCATCAGATCCCAACAAACACACCGCAAAAGAAGATTACATCGGATAGAACTCCAAGAACATCAAGGAGAACATTGTATTGAAGATCAAAGAGAGAGAAGAAGCCATCTAGCTACTAGCTATGGACCCGTAGGTCTGTGGTAAACTACTCACACATCATCGGAAGGGCAGCAAGGATGATGTAGAAGCCCTCCATGATCGATTCCCCCTCCAGCAGAGTACCGGAAAAGGCCCCAGAGAGTATCCCAAACAATTGTCACTATGGGGTCTACGGATCAGAAGAATAACAAGTGCACATAACTAGCAGATAGGATCAAGAACTCAAATATATTCATGAAAACATAGAGGGTTCAGATCTGAAATCATGGCACTCGGGCCCTAGTGACAAGCATTAAGCATAGCAAAGTCATAGCAACATCAATCTCAGAACATAGTGGATACTAGGGATCAAGCCCTAACAAATTGACTCGATTAAATGAAAAATCTCATCCAACTTCATCACCGTCCAGCAAGCCTATAGAGGAATTACTCACACCCGGTGGTGAGCATCATGAAATTGTTGATGGAGAAGGTTTGATGATGACGACGGCAATGAATCCCCCTCTCTGGAGCCCCAAACGGACTCCAGATCAGCCCTCCCGATGAAGACCAGGAGGTGGCGGCAGCCCCGTATCGTAAAACGCGATGAAACTTTCTCTTTGATTTTTTTCTGCGCGAGACGGTACTTATAGCGTTGGAACTAGGTCAAGCGGAGGTCTGTGGGACCCCACAAGCTCGAGGGGAGCGCCCTGGGGGGGTAGGCGCGCCCCCTGAGCTTGTGTCTCCTGGGTGGCCCCCCTCCAGTAGATCTCTTCGCCAATATTTTTTATATATTCTGAAATAATTCTCCATAAATTTTCAGCTCAATCCAAGAACTTTCATTTCTGCACAAAAACAACATCATGGTAGTTCTGCTGAAAACAACGTCAGTCCAGGTTAGTTTCATTCAAATCATGCAAATTAGAGTCCAAAACAAGAGCAAAATTGTTTGGAAAAGTAGATACGTTTGGGATGTATCAACTCCCCCAAGCTTAACTCATTGCTTGTCATTAAGCAATTCAGTTGACAAACTGAAAGTGATAAAGAAAAACTTTTACAAACTCTTTTGTTCTTGCTACTGTATATAAGCTTAACTAGTGATCAAGTTTTCAGCAAAGATTATGAACTAACCATATGAATGATAACACTTAGGTCTCACATTTACTCATAACAATAACATAACCAACTAGCGAGCAATAATAAGATATCTCAGATGCCAACAATTTGTCAAAACAATCATGATGTAATATGATAACATGGTATCTCGCTAGCCCTTTCTGAGACCGCAAAATATAAATGCAGAGCACCTCTGAGGTTCAAGTAGCGACTAAACATTGTAATTCAGGGTAGAAGAGATCCAGTCATGGTCACATCCAACATTAACTAGACTCAATGCATAAAAATGACAATAGGTCTCTCAGGGTTGGTGCTTTAAATGAGAAGATGGTGACTCAACAATAAAAGTATAAAAAAAAGTGGTAAAAGGATAGGCCCTTCGCAGAGGGAAGCAGAGATTTGCAGAGGTGCCAGAGCTCGAAGCTTAAAACAGAGATGAATATATTTTGAGAGGTGTGCTTTTCTTGTCAACGTCATGACAAAGGATTTCGATATCTTCCATGCTAAACACATTATAGGCGGTTCCCAAGCGGAAAGGTAAAGTTTACTCCCCCTCAACCATACAAACACAAGTCATGGCTAGCCGAATTTATGGGTGCCCTCCAAACAATCAACTTTCTGGGGGAGTTTGTTTTATTATATTTTCTTTATTTTCAGATTACAGGACTAGGCATCCCAATTACCAGCCTCTCTCATGCAATGACAAGTGAATAAACACCATCATGAGAGTAACCCACTTAGCATGGAAGATATCGACTGCCCCGTCGCTCCATGAGCGGTACGGGCACACAAAACAGATGTTTATTTGAAGGATTAGAGGTGGCACATGCAAATTTACTTGGAACGGCAGAGTAATACCGCATATAGGTAGATATAGTGCACTCATCTGGGACAACTTTGGGTTCAAGGATTTGAATGCACAAGCAGTATTCCCGCTTAGTACAGGCGAAGACTAGCAAATAGATTGAGAAGCGACCAACTTAAGGAGCGACAACTGTCATAATCATGCATTGCGAATAATTAACATTGAATACGAGCATGAGTAGGATATAAACACCCTGAACATAAATATCGTGGAGGCAGCGTTGGTTTTGATTCAACTACATGTGTGAACATGTGCCAAGTCAAGCCACTTAAATTATTCAGAGGAGGATACCATACTAACATACTATATCACAACCATTTTAATGCATGTTGACACACAAGATAAATCATTATCCACTCCTAGCTATTTAAGCATGGCATGAGTAACTATAATCTCTAATTGTCATCGCAAATATGTTTACTCATAATATGCTAAATCAAGATCAATTGAGTTAAACATATTTACAAAAACTAAAACAAGAAGAATTCATACCAGCCTTTCTGTGCCACAGTCACTTCATCAAATTATCGTCATTATTGCCTTTCACTTGCACGACCGAATGATGTGAAAATAATAATAGTGCAAGTGCCGTGGACTAAGCTGGAATCTGCAAACATTTTATTCAAAGGAGAAGACAAGGTAATAGTGGCTCTTCGGTAAATCAACAATAGAGCATAAATGAACCACTTTAACAATTCTAGCATGATCTTCTCCATACGATGACTCAACTAAAAGAAAAGAATTTCTGAGAAACACACTGAAATATTTTTGGAGTTTTTAGTTTTTCTGAAGAAAGCAAACAAACGAAGGAAAAACGAAAAGTGAGAAAAACTATTTACACGGGAGAACTCCCAACAAGCAAAAGAAGAACGGGAAACCTTTTTAGGTTTTCTTCTACTACTACGAACTAACTAAATAAGAAAGAAAAACCGAAAAGAAACGAGAAATATATTTTTGATTTTTGAAGTTTTTCAAACACACTAGAAGAAAGCGAAAATAAAACTAACATGGGTATACAATGAAAAAGGATGAACACCGACAACTGGAATGAATGTGTGGTACATGAATGTAATGTCGGTGAGAAATACGTACTCCCCCAAGCTTAGGCTTTTGGCCTAAGTTGGTCTAGGGCCACTGCTGGCCTGGATAGAACTCGTGGAGGTAGTTTGGGTTATACTCCATTGCAGCCGCCAACGCCTAGCGGGCTGCCTCATTCCTGCGGGCAGTCTCCTCTGTCGTCTCGTACACCTCAGCCTCCTCCTCCAGTATAAAATATCTTTGTTTTTTCTTGAGAATTGAAGAAGGCGGGAGCAGGCAAAGTAATATAGATAGCACGATGTTTATTAAAGATTGGCCTGTATCGAAATGGTGAGGTGTCCCTCTCGAGAAACCGATGACGCTCCATAGCCTCATAATCAAGGTAGCTAGGTGGCAACAGGGTATTATTTTCTTTTCTGGGTATGCTAAGATAAGCAATTAAATGAGTGGCATAAATTCCACCAAAAAGATCACCATCAAGAGCATTATGATGTAAACGACGTGCAATGATAGCCCCCATGTTAAATTTTCTATCCCCTAATACTACACTTTTAAGGATGCTTAGATCATAAGCGCATAGGGTGCTAAGGTCATGTTTACCATTGATGCATCTCCCAATGAACAGAGCAAAATAATGAATAGCAGGAAAGTGAATACTCCCAATTCTAGCTTGCGTTATGGCCCTAGTTTCACCTCGAGTAATGTTCATGAGAAATTCATTACAGTCAGATTTGCGAGGTTCAAGGCATGTTCCACAAGAAGGAATTTTACAAGCTTCACTAAATTCCTGAATGGACATGCGGAAAGAATTTTCATATAAATCAAACATAACATCATGAGAGGTACGGTGTGATACATACTTGAATTTCCGCACAAAGGAATTAGTGAGATCATGGTACTGCGGACAATTATCTGGCAAGAACTCTGTGAGCTCGGCATTGTGCACGTACATATCAAATTCTTCCTTGAAACTGGCACGTATCATGAAGGCATCGGATGGCCACTCGCATTCTCTCACGAGGGCATCCCGTGGTGGTTCGAGGTCCGGCTCACGTATTGCGAGCCTCGGTGCACTCTTGCTCGACGAACCCCCATGGAATATCTTCCTAAACATTTTCTGAAAAATTTCTGAAATTTTTAGTCCCTCAAAATAAAAGTGAACAGAACTCAACAAAATTGGTAGCAACTACTCCCACAAGTATCTAGAGGCTATATCATGCATCAAAACTACTTTGGACCGTACAAATTCAACTTGCAAGCTCATATACATGGTCACCACAGCAACAAAAATTTGCAAAATATAAAGCACTAGAACAAAAACTAATTGGAGCATTGGAGGAGTCACATACCAAAGATTAATTCCTCAAACAGTTTTGGAAATGGAGTTCTGAGCAAGGAGATCAAAAATCTCACAGAAATTAGCAAGAATGCGGGCTTGGGAGCAAGTTTGATTTTTTTTGGAGGAGGAAGAAGGTGTTGGGCTGGTGGAATAAGTGAGAGGGCCCCTATGGGACCCACAAGCTCACTAGGCGCGCCTAGGGGGTGGGCGCGCCCTGTAAGCTTGTGGCTCACAGGTGCACCCCCCCTAGGGTGTGTTCAGTGCCAAAAATTCTTAAATATTACAGAAAAAATCATACTAAATTTTCAGGTCATTCAGAGAACTTTTATTTTGGGGGCATTTTTTATTGCACGGAAAATTCAGAAAATAGGATAATCATGGCATTCTACTTTATTAAATTTTAAATAACAGAGAGAAAATATAGGGCATACTAGGTTATGCTTACTAAATTCATCGACCACATGCCCCTCAAAAAGAATCCATTAATAAGGTTGATCAAGTCTTATTAACAAACTATTTCCGAGTGACATGAAACCGAAGAATTTTCGTATAACACTAGGTTACCTCAACGGGGATATGAATTTCCCCAACAATAAGGATTTCATATTTCTTTTTGACGATCGGAAGAGGAAATTCAAAACCTCCAATAGTAATTGTCGCAATTTTTTCAATGGAGTTGATACTATTCACTGAACTTTGTTTCTTCGGGAAGTATACCGTATGTTCATTACCATTGACATGAAAAGTGGCCTTGCTTTTGGTGCAATCAATAACAGCCCCTGCAGTATTCAAAAAGGGTCTACCAAGGATGATCGACATACTGTCGTCCTCGGGCATATCAAGAATAACAAAGTCTGTCAAGATAGTAACATTTGCAACTACAACGGGAACGTCCTCACAAATTCCAATGGGTATATCATTTGATTTATCAGCCATTTGCAAAGATATTTCAGTAGGTGTCAACTTATTCAAATCAAGTCTTCTATATAAAGAGAAAGGCATAACACTAACACCGGCTCTTAAATCACATAAGGCAGTTTTGACATAACTTCTTTTAATGGAGCATGGTATAGTAGGTATTCCTAGATCTCCTAGCTTCTTAGGTACTCCACCCTTAAAAGAATAATTTGCAAGCATGGTGGAAATTTCGGTTTCAGGTATCTTCCTTTTATTAGTGACAATATCTTTCATGTATTTAGCATATGGAGGCCTTTTCAAAATATCAGTCAAACGTGTTCTCAAAAAGACTGGCCTAAGCATTTCAACAAAGCATTCAAAATCCTCATCATCCTTATTTTTCAGGGGTTTACTAGGAAAAGGCATGGGTTTTTTAACCCATGGCTCTCTTTCTTTACCATGTTTTCTAGCAATGAAATCTCTTCTATCATATCTATTATTCTTAGGAGGTGGGTTATCAAGATCAACAGCAGGTTCTATTTCTACATCATTATCACGTTCTTTATCATTATATAGTTGAGCATCATTATGAACATCATCATTATCATTATCATTATCATTAGGTGGATGTTCATTACCAGATTGTGTCTCAGCATCAGAAATAGAAACATCATTATGATTCTCAGAAGGTTTTTTTCTATCACAGGTTCACCAGAAGCATGCAAAGTTTTATCATTTTGCTTTTTCTTTTTATTCTTAGATGAACTAGGTGTATCAACATTAATTCTTTGAGAATCTTGCTCAATTCTTTTAGGGTGACCTTCAGGATATAGAGGCTCCTGAGTCACTCTACCTCCTCTAGTCACAACTCTAACAGCACGATCATTCATTCTATTATTCATTTCATTAAGCAAATCATTTTATGACTTAGAAACTTGTTTTAACTAAGTATGAACCATGGATGAATGTTTACTTAAACCTTTAACATCATTAGCAATCCTAAACATCAAGTCACTCAAGCGATCAATCATAATAGCATTTCGTTTCAATTGATTGCTAGCATACATATTGAAATTCTCTTGCTTAATAATGTAATTATCAAATTCATCTAGGCATTGACTAGCAGATTTATTGTAAGGAATATCACCTTAATCGAATCTATAAAGAGAATTTACCTTTACTACCTGTGTCGGATATCGAGTCCATGTATTTCTTCAATAGGTGGTAAATTTTTAACATCTTCAGATTTAATACCCTTTTCTTTCATAGATTTTTTAGCTTCTTGCATATCTTCTGGACTGAGGAATAGAATACCTCTCTTCTTCAGAGTTGGTTTAGGTGATGGCTCAGGGAGTGTCCAATCATCAGCATTCTTTAGCATATTATTCAATAGTTCTTCAGCTTGTCCAACAGTTCGTTCCCTGAAAACACAACCAGCACAACTATCTAGGTAGTACCTAGAAGCATCAGTTAGTCCATTATAAAAGATATCAAGTATTTCATTTTTCTTAAGAGGATGATCAGGCAAAGCATTAAGTAATTGGAGAAGCCTCCCCCAAGCCTGAGGGAGATTCTCTTCTTCAAATTGCATAAAGTTAAATATTTCCTGTAAGGCAGCTTGTTTCTTATGAGCAGGAAAATATTTTTCAGAGAAGTAATATATCATATCCTGGGGACTACGCACACAACCAGGAGCAAGATTATTAAACCATTTCTTAGCATCACCCTTTAATGAGAAAGGAAACAACTTAAGAATATAGTAGTAGCGAATTTTCTCCTCATGAGCAAATAGGGTGGCTATATCATTCAATTTGGTAAGGTGTGCCACAACAGTTTCTGTTTCATAACCATGAAAAGGATCAAATTCTACCAAAGTAATTAACTCAGGATCAACAGAGAATTCATAGTCCTTATCAGTAACAAAGATAGGAGAAGTAGCTAACTTAGGATCATATCTCATTCTCTCTATCATAGCTTTTTCTTTCAGCTTACTCAATAATTTCTTAACATCATCTCTATCATTACAAGCAAGAAATTCTCTAGCTATCTCCTCATCCATAACATAACCCTCAGGTACCTTAGGCATTTCAACTCTAGTAGGAGAGCTAGGCATAATAGGCGAATCATAATTTTCAGAAGTTTCAACATTTTCAATCTCTTTAGCTTTAGCGATTTGTTCATCAAGAAATTCACCTAGTGGCACAGTATTATCAAGCAGAGTACTAGCATCATCACAAATTTCATTTATAGCAGAAGTAGTATCATCAATTACTTGCAACATATCAGAATGAATAGCAGGTGGTGGTGTCGCAAGCCTACTTAAAACAGATGGTGAATCAAGTGCGGAGCTAGATGGCAGTTCCTTACCTCCCCTCGTCTTAGAGGGCACGATCTTAGTCTTAGCGTCTTTCAGATTCTTCATAGTGTAAAATCCCAAGTGAACTCAATAAATAGAGCTATGCTCCCCGGCAACGGCGCCAGAAAAAGGTCTTGATAACCCACAAGTATAGGGGATCGCGACGGTCTTCGAGGGTAGTATTTTAACCCAAATTTGTAGATTCGACACAAGGGGAGCCAAAGAATATTTATGAGCCTTAGCAGTTGAGTTGTCAATTCAAGCACACATGGGATATAATATTTCTGCAGCAAAGTGTTTAGTAGCACAGTAGCAATAGTAACAAGAACAATAACAGAAGCAGTTTGTGATGATTGTAACAGCAGCAGCAGTAGTAACTTAGCAAAAATCAATATGCGAAAAGCGTAGGCATTGGATCAGCGATGGATATTTGTGTTGGATGACATTCATCATACAACAGTCACAACCTAGAGCGATACACAATAGCTCCAATTCATCAATGTAATGTAGGCATGTATTCCGTATATAGTCATAGGTGCTTATAATAAGAACTTTGCATGACACCTTTTGTCCTACCCTCCCGTGGGAGCGGGGTCCATAAGGAAACTGAGGGATATTAAGGCCTCCTTTTAATAGAGAATCGGAACAAAGCATTAACACATGGTGAATACATGAACTCCTCGAATTACCGTCATCCCCGGAGAGTATCCCAAACAATTGTCACCATGGGGTCTACGGATCATAACAATAACAAGTGCATATAACTAGTAGATAGGATCAAGAACTCAAATATATTCATGAAAACATAGAGGGTTCAGATCTAAACTCATGGCACTCGGGCCCTAGTGACAAGCATTAAGCTAGCAAAGTCATAGCAACATCAATCTCAAAACATAGTGGATACTAGGGATCAAGCCCTAACAAATTGACTGATTACATGACAAATCTCATCCAACTCCATCACCATTCAGCAAGCCTACGGAGGAATTACTCACACCCGGTGGTGAGCATCATGAAATTGTTGATGGAGAAGGGTTGATGATGACGATGGCGACGAATTCCCCTCTCCGGAGCCCCGAACGGACTCCAGATCAGCCCTCCCAATGAAGAACAGGAGGTGGAGGCGGCTCAATATCATAAAACGTGATGAAACTTTCTCTCTGATTTTTTATCTCCGCGAGACGGTACTTATAGCGTTGGAATTAGGTCAAGCGGAGGTTTGTGGGACCCACAAGCTCGAGGGGCGCGCCCCCTGAGCCTGTGGCTCCTGGGTGGCCCCCCTCCAGCAGATCTCTTCGCCAATAATTTTTTATATATTCTGAAATAATTCTCCATAAATTTTCAGCTCAATCCGAGAAATTTTATTTCTGCACAAAAACAACACCATGGTAGTTCTGCTGAAAACAGTGTCAGTCCGGGTTAGTTTCATTCAAATCATTCAAATTAGAGTCCAAAACAAGAGCAAAAGTGTTTGGAAAAGTAGATATGTTTGGGACATATCAGGCGTCGGCTCGCTCCTGAGGAACGTGAGTCAGCCCAGGCTCGGGGGTTGCCAGGGCTACTGCAGTCTCGTCGGTCGCCTCGCCAGTAGCCAAAGGCAGGGCCCCTTCCACCATGTCGTCCCCCGCGTCCGCCGGACTGACAGCAAAGGACGACTGTGAACAGGCTGCCTCAACCACAAAAAGGACAACCTCTATCGTAAAATCAATACTTACTCGGTGATGGCCGCTCGGCGCCGCCGCTAAGCCCCAGCGGTGGGCCCGGAGGTCGCTGATGAAGGCAAGGCGCGTTTCCGACTGGGCGGCGGGGGCGCGTCCCTCCCAACCGGAGTGGAGGAGGAGCCCTCAGTGTCGTCCTCGCCCTCCTCCCCCTCCTTTGCCTCTTCCTCTGTAACCTCTCCAGAATTGGGGCCGGAGGTCTTTGCTACCCTTGAGCAACCAAACTAGTTCTTGCCAGTTCTGGAGGGGGGTGATGCGGAGTCGCGCAAAGCTGCTCGCCACCATGCGGCCGTTCAGCCCCCATTCTGCAAATAGCCTGATGCGCTGAAGTACCGGCTAGAAAGCCTTCCCGGCAGCGCGCCTCGCCCATTCGGCATGCTTCTCGGCAGGGGTCATCGGCTCCTGAAGTAGGGGAGAGCCCCGCAAAGCCCTAACGAGCAGCCAGCTCCGGCGCCACTCCTGCACATGGGAGTAGAGCATCATGGGGATGAAGCTCTCCTCCTCCTTCTTCCCGGCAAGGCGGAAAGTTACACAGCCGAAGGTCTGGTTATCCTTGGAGCTCATGCGAGGGGAGTAAAAATGCCGGAAGCATTCCAGCGACGGCCGCACCCCGACGACCCCTCACATAGGTGGGCAAAGATTGCTAGGACCAGCACCGTGTTCAGATGAATGTGCAACATATGCAGCCGCTAGTGCTCCAACACCGCGAGGAAGAAGTCAGAGAAGGGGGGTACCAAACCGTCGGTGAGGAAGTTGACGAAGGTAGGCACTATGCCTTCCTCCATGTTTTTACTGCCCACCGGTAACAGCTCCGTCCACCCCCACTCGTTGTTCAGACCGCCGACCAGGAAGCGGAGCGCCTGCACGCCATCGTCGTCTGAAAACTCGGACCCGTACAGGGGCGGCACCGGCTCTGGCTGAGCCGCCTCCTTGCTCCCTCTCCCCTTGTCCGCAGCAGATTTAGGCCGGCGGGACGCCATGTGGCGAGAGAGATCTGAGTGGGAACTGAAAATGGTGGAGAAAGGGGGCGCAGCGATGGTGGCATGAGGAAGCAGACGATGGGACAGACAGGGCACGTCCTGGCGTCTTCCCCTTTATAACCCAGGGGACGGACGAAAGGGAAACCGCCCGCCTATTGGTCGTGATTTCCTACATTCTCCGCTCCCCGAGGGCGCTCTACAGACATCGAGCGGGAATAAAGGAGCATCCTCCTTTTCGTCTGACAGGGCCGCCCACAAAGTCATCATGAATGCGATGGAGGCAAAAGTCGCCCGCGCAAAGCCCCATCATGCGAGACCAGCCGCCACACCTCAAGACCCCGGAATTGCTAGGCCCCATCTCCCCTCTCTCACCCGGTGGTTACGCAGACGGGTGACGGGCCTGGGGGCTACTATCGGCCCAAGCAAAATTGGGGTATTGCGGGCATAGGGACTTTGGCCTTGAGGGTGGTCCCAGGAGTTGGCACCGTCCGGAGAAGAATTCCTAAGGACCACGTATTCCCCGATGGACTATGGCGTGAGACATCAGGGACCAGTTCAAGGTATCGTGAGGCCTGACCAGCCCCGGGAAGTGCCTCGCGGAGCCTCCCGGGAAGCCTCCCCTATGCGCTAACGGCTCCGCGAAGGAGGCAAGAATCCTGCTATCAGGCGATTGGATGGCGTCCCATTCCTCGTCCACTGCTGCCAACGTTAGCAGTGGGATGGGAAACAGATGACCAGTCGATGCGCATGGGCTCCGGCAAGGCCTCCGTTGAGGTGAGATCATCCACAGTGGCTACAAGGCGGTTTACCTGCCCGCACTCACTACAAGGGGAGTGTCCGGCGAACACCTGTGCGGCACGGGTCGGCGCTGCTACTTGTGAGCTGCGTTGGGATTTCCCCGAAGAGGAGAGGATGATGCAGTACAGTAGAGATAAGTATTTCCCTCAGTTATGAAACCAAGGTTATCAATCCAGTAGGAATCACGCAACAACTCGTTAGCAGTACCTGCACACAAAACAAGAAATCCTTGCACCCAACACGAACAAGGGGTTGTCAATCCCTTGGCGGTTAATTGCAAGATTAAATTGTATGGTGATAGATAGATAGATCGAACAAAAATACAAAATAAAATAAATAAAGTAAAATTGCACCAAGGTATTTTTAGGATTTTTAATATATGATTAAGGTAGACCCGGGGGCCATAGTTTTCACTAGAGGCTTCTCTCTTGAAAATAGCATACGGTGGGTAAACAAATTACTGTTGGGCAATTGATAGAAAAGCAAATAATCATGACGATATCCAAGGCAATGATCATGTATATAAGCATCACGTCCGAGACAAGTAGACCGAAACGATTCTACATCTATTACTATTACTCCACACATCGACCGCTATCCAGCATGCATCTAGTGTATTAAGTTCATAAAGAACGGAGTAACGCCTTAAGCAAGATGACATGATGTAGACAATGTAAACTCACGCATGAATAAACCCCATCATTTTACCCTTAATAGCAACGATACATACGTGTCATGTCCCTTTCTATCACTGGGATTGAGCACCGCAAGATCGAACCCATTACAAAACACCTCTCCCATTGCAAGATAAATCAATCTAGTTGGCCAAACCAAATCAATAGATCGGAGAGAAATACGAAGCTATAACAATCATGCATAAAAGAGTTCAGAGAAAACTCAAATAATATTCATGGATAATCTGATCATAAACTCACAATTCATCGGATCCCAACAAATACACCGCAAAAAGTGATTACATCGAATAGAACTCCAAGAACATCGAGGAGAACATTGTACTGAAGATCAAAAAGAGAGAAGAAGCCATCTAGCTACTAACTATGGACCCGAAGGTCTATGGTAAACTACTCACGCATCATCAGAAGGGTGGCAAGGTTGATATAGAGCCCCTCCGTGATCGATTCCCCCTCCGGCAAAGTGACGGAAAAGGCCTCCAGATGGGATCTCTCGAGAACAGGAACTTGCGATGGCGGAAAAAGTATTTCGTGGACTCCCCTGTTGGTTTCCCGATTTTAGAGAATTTATAGAGGTGGAATTAGGTCAAACGGAGCAGAGGTGGGCCCACGAGGCACCAGGGCGCGCCACCCCCTGGGGCGCACCCTGGTGGCTCGTGGCCACCTCCTCTGGCTTCTGGCCCTCTCCCGAAGCTTCTAGTGTCTCTTATGTCCAGAAAGAAATCTCCAAAAAGTTTCGTGGCATTTGGACTTCGTTTGGTACTGATATTCTGGAAAACCAAAAACAGGCAAAAAACAGCAACTGGCACTGGGCACTAAGTTAATAGGTTAGTCCCAAAAAATGATATATAATTGCTTGTAAATGTATATAAAACATCCAAGGTTGATACTATAATAGCATGGAACAATCAAAAATTATAGATACATTGGAGACGTATCAAGCATCCCCAAGCTTAATTCCTGCTCATCCTCGAGTAGGTAAATGATAAAAACAGAATTTTTGATGTGGAATGCTACCTATCATATTCATCATATACTCTTTTCTTTGTAGTATGGACATTTGGACTTGAATGATTCAAAGCAATAGTCTATAGTTTGACATGAAGACATAAATACTCAAGCATACTAACAAGTAACCATGTCTTTCAAAATATCAACGCTAAAGAAAGTTATCCCTAGCCCATTATGCTCAATCATTGATCCATTCATGAAACACACTCAATATTAGCTACACACAATGCACAAGTATGACAATAATGCTCTCTAGTTGGTGCTTTGTAAGAGAAGATGGAGACTCAAAATAAAAATAAAAATTGCATAAAAGTAAATATATAGGCCCTTCGCAGAGGGAAGCCGAGATTTGCAAATGTGCCAGAGCTCAAGGCTTAAATTAGAGAGATAAAATTATTTTGAGAGGCATGCTTTTCCTGTCAACGAAAACGACCGAGAATTCCCAAGATCTTCCATGCTAGACACATTATAGGCGGTTCCCAAACAGAAAATAAAGTTTATTTCCTTTCCACCATTCTTTCACAATCCATGGCTAGCCGTATCCACGGGTGCCCTCCATACCAACACTTTCCAAGGAATTTATTATTATCATCATATTTTTTTTTCATTTCGGGACTGGGCATCCCTATTACCAGCCACTCTCTCGTGCAATGACAAGTGAATAAACACTCATCGTGAGAATAACACACCTAGCATGGAAAATATTGGCCACCCCCTGCCGCTTCGTGAGCGGTACGGGCACACAAAACGGAAAATTATTTTGAAAATTTAGAGTTGGCACATGCAAATTTACTTGGAACAGCATGGAAATACCGCATATAGGTAGGTATGGTGGACTCATTTGGCACAACTTTAGGTTTAAGGAGTTGGATGCACAAGCAGTATTCCCGCTTAGTACAAATAAAGGCTAGCAAATAGATTGAGAAGCGACCAACCAAAAAGCGAAAACGGTTATAAACATGCATTGAACATAACTAACACCGAATAATGCACCATAAGTAGGATATAATTTCGTTGCATAACTATTGACTTTATGTGCATGCATAGGGAATCACAAACCTTAACACCAATATTCTTACTAAATCACAATTACTCACTAACATGACTCACATATTATCATCTCCATATCGCAAAACTATTGCAAGGAATCAAACTTATCATATCCAATGATCTTTCATGAAAGTTTTTATCATATCCCTCTTGAATATTCATCACTTTGGGACCAAAATCATATCTTGTGCAAATTACCATTACTATTATCAACTCTCAAAAAGGATATAAGTGAAGCATGAGAGTGCAAATATTTATTCAAAATTTAATCTTATCAACTCTCAAAATAATATAAGTGAAGCATGAGAGTTCAAATATTTCTTCAAAATATAGCCACCGCCGTGCTCAAAAAGATTTAAGTGAAGCACTAGAGCAAATGCCTAGCTCAAAAGGTTTAAATGAAGCACATAGAGTATTCTAACAAATTATGATAAACGTGTGGCTCTCTCAAATAGGTGTGTCCAGCAAAGATGATTGTGACAAAATAAAAAGAAAACAAAGCAAATACTCATATAATACACGATGCTCCAAGTAAAACACATATCATGTGATGAATAAAAATATAGCTCCAAGTAAAATTACCGATAGTTGGTAGAAGAAAGAGGGGATGCCTTCCGGGGCATCCCCAAGCTTAGACGCTTGAGTCTTCCTTGAATATTACCTTGGGGTGCCTTGGGCATCCCCAAGCTTAGGCTCTTGCCACTCCTTATTCCTTCATCTATCGTGATCTCACCCAAAACTTGAAAACTTCAATCACACAAAACTCAACGAAACCTTCGTGAGATCTGTTAGTATAACAAATAAATCTTTAACTTCAAGTACTGTAGTAAATTGATTCATATTTAATATTGGCATAATTATACTGTACTCCAACTTCTCCATGACTCATACCCCCGATACGATCCATAGATTCATCAAAATAAGCAAACTATGCAACAAAAACAGAATCTGTCTAAAACAGAACAGTATGTAAAGATCTATTTAAAAGCTATACTTCTGTAACTCGAAAAATTCTGAAACATTAGGACAACGTGGGAAATTCATATACCAATACTGTGTAAAAATTTCAGATTTTTCTGACGCTCCAGTACAGAATTAAAATTCCAGCACTGGACGCAAAACTTTCTGTTTTCCAAACAGCATCAATTATATTATCTTCCAAATCATCCCAAAGGCATTACTTGGCACAAACACTAATTAAAACATAAAAACACAATCATAACAGAGGCTAAAATTGTGTAAACACACAAGAACAGAAACAAAAAGCAAAAATTTATTTTATTCACTGGGTTGCCTCCCAACAAGCGCTATTGTTTTATGCCCCTAGCTAGGCATAACGCATAGTTTCAAGTATTATCATCCTTCAAGTTGATTCCATAAGTGGCCCTCATAATGGATTCATAGGGTGCTTTAATTCTTTTCCTTGGGAAGTGTTCCAACCCTTTCTTTAGTGGAAATTGAAATCTTATATTACCTTCTTTCATATCAATAATAGCACCAATAGTTCGTAAGAACGGTCTACCAAGTATTATGGGGCAAGACGGATTGCAATCAATGTCAAGTACAGTAAAGTCAACGGGCACATAGTTTCTATTTGCAAGAATAAGAACATCATTAATTCTACCCAATGGCTTTTTAATAGTAGAATCCGCCAAGTGCAAATTAAGAGAACATTCATCTATATTGATAAAACCTAGCATATCGCATAGAGATTTTGGAATTGTGGAAACGCTAGCACCCAAATCACATAAAGCATTGCACTCATAATTTTTAATTTTAACTTTAATGGTGGGTTCCCACTCATCATATAATTTTCTAGGAATTGAAATTTCTAGTTCTAGCTTTTCTTCTAACGCTTTCATCATTGCTTCTACGATGTTAGTAAAAGCCTTGTTTTGTTCATAAGCGTTGGGTGAATTTAGCATGGATTGTAACAAAGAAATACACTCAATCAAAGAACAACTATCATAATTAAAGTCTTTGTAATCCAAGAGAGTGGGCACATCGCTAGTTAAAGTTTTTACCTCTCCAGACCCACTTTTATCAATTTTTTCATCAAGATTTTCACACTCCGAATTATGGGGATGCCTCCTAGCTAAAGTTGACACTTCTTCAGTCCCCTTTTAATCAAGTTTTATATTGCTAAACAAGGAATCAATAGATAAAATACCAATCATTTTAATATCCTCATCATTACTACGATAGAAACCGGGAGGAATCGTTTTTTCTAAAAATTCTCGTTTAGCTTTTAGCATGGCGGTTCTTTTCTTACTCTCATCCATGGAGACATATAAATCTTTAATTGATTCATTAATATCAATTTTGGGTGGCAAAATTTTAGTCTTAAGATTTTCCACATCATGAATAATTCTATCAATGCTCCTAGTCATATCATCAAGTTTACTTAATTTTTCTTCTATCGTAGTGTTGAAAACTTTTTGAACGTTAATAAATTCTTTAATATTAATTTCAAGATCAGAGGGCATCCTATTATTATTAATATTATGATTACCATAGGAATTGCAATTATTAGAGGAATTTCCAGGAAACGGCCTAGGATTAAAATTACCTCTATAAGCATTATTATTAAAATTGTTTCGCGAGACAAAACTCACATCTACGGGATCATTATTTTGCTCAATCAAGGTGTATAAAGGCACATCATTAGGATCAATAGGAGTATTTTTGCTAGCAATCAATTTCATAAGTGCATCAACTTTATCACTCAAAGTACTAATTTCTTCAACAGAATTCACCTTTTTACTAGTAGGAACTCTTTCAGTATGCCATTGCGAATAATTTGCCATAATATTATCAAGCAATTTAGTAGCTTCTCCCAATGTAATCTCCATAAAAGTACCACCAGCGACGGAGTCTAAAAGATTTCTAGAAACAAAATTTAATCCCGCATAAAAAATTTGTATGATCATCCACAAATTTAAACCATGAGTAGGGAAATTTCTTATCATTAATTTCATTCTTTCCCAAGATTGGGCAACATGTTCATGATCAAGTTTCTTGAAACTCATAATTTGATTTCTAAGGGAAATAATTTTCGCGGGAGGAAAATACTTAGTAATAAAAGCATCTTTACACCTATCCCAAGAATCGATACTATTTCGTGGTAAAGATGAAAACCAAATTTTCGCACGATCCCGCAATGAGAACGAGAATAATTTTAATTTCACAATATCATTATCCACATCTTTTTTCTTTTGCATACCACATAATTCTACGAAAGTGTTAAGATGGGATGCATCATCTTCATTAGGACTACCAGAAAATTATTCTTTCATGACAAGATTTAACAAAGCAGCATTAATATCACCAGTCTCCACACTAGCGGCGGGAGGAGCAATCGGAGTAGTAATAAAATCATTATTATTAGTATTGGAAAAATCACACAATTTTGTATTTTCTTGAGACATCGTGGCTACGCAAACAAGATAACAAGCAAGCAAAGAAGCAAACAAGAAAAAAAGCAAACGGAAAATATTTTTGTATTTTTGTAAAAACTTTTTAGAAGTGGGGGAGATGAAAACGAGAGGCAAAGACAAATAAAATAAATGCATGGAGATGAAGGTTTATGCGTAGGTACTTGATAGATGTTGATGATGTCTCCCCGGCAACGGCGCCAGAAATTCTTCCTGCTACTTGTGAGCTGCGTTGGGATTTCCCCGAAGAGGAGGGGATGATGCAGTACAGTAGAGATAAGTATTTCCCTCAGTTATGAAACCAAGGTTATCAATCCAGTAGGAGAATCACGCAACAACTCGTTAGCAGTGCCTGCACACAAAACAACAAATCCTCGCACCCAACGCGAACAAGGGGTTGTCAATCCCTTGGCGGTTAATTGCAAGATTAAATTGTATGGTGATAGATAGATAGATCGAACAAAAATACAAAATAAAATAAATAAAGTAAAATTGCAGCAAGGTATTTTTAGGATTTTTAATATATGATTAAGGTAGACCCGGGGGCCATAGTTTTCACTAGAGGCTTCTCTCTTGAAAATAGCATACGGTGGGTAAACAAATTACTGTTGGACAATTGATAGAAAAGCAAATAATCATGACGATATCCAAGGCAATGATCATGTATATAGGCATCACATCCGAGACAAGTAGACCAAAATGATTCTGCATCTACTACTATTACTCCACACATCGACCGCTATCCAGCATGCATCTAGTGTATTAAGTTCATAAAGAACGGAGTAACGCCTTAAGCAAGATGACATGATGTAGACAAAGAAAACTCACGCATGAATAAACCCCATATTTTTACCCTTAATAGCAATGATACATACGTGTCATGTCCCTTTCTATCACTGGGATTGAGCACCGCAAGATCGAACCCATTACAAAGCACCTCTCCCATTGCAAGATAAATCAATCTAATTGGCCAAACCAAATCAATAGATCGGAGAGAAATACGAAGCTATAACAATCATGCGTAAAAGAGTTCAAAGAAAACTCAAATAATATTCATGGATAATCTGATCATAAACTCACAATTCATCGGATCCCAACAAACACACCGCAAAAAGTGATTACACCGGATAGAACTCCAAGAACATCGAGGAGAACATTGTATTGAAGATCAAAAAGAGAGAAGAAGCCATCTAGCTACTAACTATGGACCCGAAGGTCTGTGGTAAACTACTCACGCATCATCGGAAGGGCAGCAAGGTTGATGTAGAGCCCCTCCGTGATCGATTCCCCCTCCGGCAGAGTGCCGAAAAAGGCCTCCAGATGGGATCTCTCGAGAACAGGAACTTGCGGCTGCGGAAAAAGTATTTCGTGGACTCCCCTGTTGGTTTCCCGATTTTAGAGAATTTATAGAGGTGGAATTAGGTCAAACGGAGCAGAGGTAGGCCCACGAGGCACCAGGGCGCGCCCTGGTGGCTCGTGGCCACCTCCTCTGGCTTCTGGCCCTCTCCCGAAACTTCTAGTGTCTCTTATGTCCAGAAAAAATCTCCAAAAAGTTTCGTGGCATTTGGACTTCGTTTGGTACTGATATTCTGGAAAACCAAAAACAGGCAAAAAACAACAACTGGCACTGGGCACTAAGTTAATAGGTTAGTCCCAAAAAATGATATATAATTGCTTGTAAATGTATATAAAACATCCAAGATTGATACTATAATAGCATGGAACAATCAAAAATTATAGATACGTTGGAGACGTATCAGGCGAGCATCCGTTTATCCGTCGAACAAACCACTGTGTCAAGCGTGATCATATCGATTTCGGAAGGTGTGCCATGATCGGTCGTATCACGGTGGCACAGGCTACCTAAGCAACTGTCCTTGTTTATACCTAGCCTACGAGAGCCTCCAAGAGGAGGAAGAGGACGGACAGGTGTATAAATAGGAGAGGGCAGCCGCCTGGTAGGGGGACTTCTCTTCAAACTATTGTAAACACACACGCATATATCAACAAAGAGCTGGAGTAAGGTATTACACCATCACGGTGGCCCGAACCTGGGTAACCTTCGGTGTTCCCTTCCTTTTCCTTCATCTCCAGCGACGATGACCTAGGCAAGAAGACGCTTTCAGTCCCTGGCCAAACTCACAAAGGGTTGTCGCACACAACCCAATGTCTGGTTCCTAGACACCGACAGTGGCAGCCCCGTACCACAAACACCACCACCGTTCTTCCCCATTCCGGTTACCAAACGGTGATTAAGGGAAAAAAAGGTCCCCGTGGACACAGTCTATACGTGGTCTCTGTTTTACCCCATGCTGCAACGGTCCGGGACGAAGGGAGATGGGGCATGTCACGTCACCCACCACCGCAACCAACCGGTCCGCCAGCAGTAATAACCTTCCATCCAAAATTGGCATACATTAGATGGTCGAGTTCACCCAACATCAAGAAGATTATTAACATAAACATGCAAAGAGGATATTAAATCCTAGTATCGAACAATCTATTGCACACTAGGGTTCATCCATATCCCCGAGAACTAGGGGAACTACTCACTCATAAAGGCAACAAACATCATAACAATGGTGATGGAGAACATGAATGATTCACACATATAACACACAAGTTGCCCCTTTAGGGTTCTTGAGATTACAATGGGTAAGATGAGGATGATGACAATGGTGATGATGTCGAAGCCTTCTCGATGATGGTGGTGGAGATGGCGGCCTCCTCCTTGCCAACTCCTCCCCTCGGATCACTCCGAAGGCTAGGGTTCCTCCTTCTGGACGAGTTTCTGATATCTGTGTGTGTCTGATCTCCGATCCGATTCCACGGGGTGAAAATAATGGACGAGGCGGCGGCGTTGGCACTCCATACGACCGCTCATACAAGCGGCCGCGGTCGTATGATACGGCGTCTTTCGCGCTGGAGGCGGCGCAGCGCCCCCTCCTTTGCTCCTCTTCCCTCCACTTATGGTAGATGATTATCACATTAAATGCGTGATTTTACTACCATTTCTTGGGATTTCTTTTATAAAGTATTATTTGGTCCAAAAAGGTGTTACCTGAGAAAAATGACAAAAAGAAGTGCGCGAACGTGGTAAAATTCCACAAAGCCTACCGAGTAGGCACAAAAATACTACAAAATAACCACGTAATTTGGACTCATCAGCCGCCTCTCCACCACCCCGGCACACCCCTCCCGGAACTCTACGTCTCCGTCACCTCCAGCGTTCTAGCCCGGCTCCACCCGGCTTCTCCTCCGTCGTCGTTCAACCCCTGTCCTCCGACCGCCCCGCCAGGTACCATCCGCTACTGCTATACTCACCATGCCCGGCAACTGTTCGATGAATTGCCGGAGCTAAAATCAGTTTCCGTTCTTCTTTCTAGCAATGGATTCCGATTTGGAGTACATATACGAGCACTATGTTCAGTCGTCCGACGAGTAGGAGTACTCGGATGAGACGGCGATGATGTAGGCGGTCCTTGAAGACGCGGAGCGTGCGGAGGAGCATGTTCTCAATTTCAAGGGCTCGATCAAGGGTCATCGAGTGCTCAACCGCAACAGGGCGTGCGGCCATTTGACATTGATGGCCGACTACTTTGCCTCGGATGCACTCTTTGCTAACCATTTTTGCCGGCGTTTTTGGATGCGCAAGACTATCTTCGATCGTTTGTACCATGGCGTCCAGTCCTATGATGACTACTTCGTCTTGAAGAAGGGCGTCGTGGGAACGATTGGCTTCTCTGGTTACCAGAAGTGCACGGCCGCACTACAGATGCTTGCATATGGCACGGCCGCTGATTCGTGGGACGAGTACCTACGGATGTCTGAGAGCACATGCGGGGATGCCATGGTCAGGTTTGCATCTGTCGTGGTCGAGGTGTTCGGATCTCAGTACCTGAGAGAACCAACTGTGGCAGACACCGAGAGGCTCTTGGCAATCTCAGAAGCAAGAGGGTGGTCAGGTTTGCTTGGATCTCTTGACTGCATGCATTGGAAATGGAAGAACTGCCCGAAGGCTTTACAAGGGCAATATCAGGGTCATGTTAAGAAGCCCACCATCATTCTTGAAGTAGTTGCATCACATGATCTTTGAATTTGGCACGCTTTCTTTGGCATGCCCGGGTCTCACGATGACATTAATGTGCTGCGGCGATCACCGTTGTTTGCGAGGCCGACTGAAGGAAAAGCTCCTCCTTGCCACTATACTGTCAATGGACATGAGTACAACATGGACTACTATCTGGTTGACGGTATCTATCCTCCATGGGCTACCTTTGTCAGCACCATCTTTAACCCAGTTGGCCAGAAAAAGGCTCACTTTGCCAAAGACAAGAAGCAGCTAGAAAGGATGTTGAGAGGGCATTTGGAGTTTTGCAGGTCCGTTTTGCAGTTGTTTGTGGACCTGCTAAACAATGGGATCTGGGGACCTTGTGGGAGGTGATGACATGTTGTGTGATCATGCACAACATGATCGTCGAGGATGAGGGTGAGGATGCTGCCGCAACTCTAGAATTTGAGAACATGGGTGATTCTATCGAACTTTCAGACCAGAACCCGGCCACATTTGAAGAGTTTATTCAAATGCATCAACAAATTCGGCATCGACCAACTCACGAGCAGCTGAAACAAGATCTGATTGAGCATCTGTGGGCAGTTAAAGGGGACAAGAATGTTGGGATGTAATATTTGAACTTTTTTAAATTTGAACTAGTGCTGCATGCGGCTATTTGAACGTCTGTACTCTATGTATGCGGCTATTTGATCATACGAACTTAAAAAAATGAGGGAAGCCGAATGTATGCGGACAACGTTGGATGGCGGCCTCCCGCATCCGTGTCCGTGGATTGGTCCCTGTCCGCGGTTTTTTTTTTTTGAAAAGGAGGTTAAGACCCCCGGCCTCTGCATCAATCGATGCATACAGCCATTTTTATTACTTATTCAACAAATGTCTGACAAGAACATACATCAAGCCACCCGAAGCCACCACTCACACCTACAAAACGCGATAATGTGGAGTGCTCTCACTCCCCATATCTAAAACCGGTGTCGTCGCCGATCCATCCACATAACGTATCGGAACCAACAGCCGGTGCAACAGACCTAAAGCGTACACCACATGCACACGTTTTAGAAGCCGCCATCATCATCGAACCGCTGACCCATCTTCAGGAGAGAGATCCGCATCATCCTTGCCAGTCCGGCCATCCGTCGACGCCACCACGGCGCCCAACGGCGCCACCTGCATGCGCTCGTCCATCCAGACGCGAAGACTCTGGAAGATCTGTCGTGCGTAGCACCTGCCGAACAGGCATGACAAAGCGTAGCACCTATCGGCTAGGCATGACTTGACATCACCACCGAAGCTCCGTGCAAGACGAAGACGCTCCACCTCCTGCCTCTGTCTTCCAGCGCTGCTCCACAAACGATGCTCCCAAGAGAGAAACGACACCGCGGTGCCGCCATCGTCCGATCTGGAAAACCAGATCCTAGGGTTTCCCCCGGAGTAGCACGAGTGGGTCGAAAGTAGTTACAGGACGAAGCCTTCATCAAGGTAACGGCGCAGAACGCCGCCATCGTCCGCCGTCGGCTCGGTTTTCATCGGCAACTATGTCTCCCCGACTCGCAGCCAGGACTAGATGACAGATCTGGAGATCCGATCACCCAGCCTCAGGCCGACCACCTCCGACGTAGGAGATGACCACCACCGCCATAATCCTCGTGATGCGATGCAGACCCGGAGTGCCTCTGCGAGCCGTCGCCGAAGCCGATGAGATGCAGCAGATCGAGGACGAAACGGCAGCCGCCCGCCTAGACCCGAAGGTCCTAGATCGAGCCCGGGATGCGCCCCGGCCACCGCTGCCGTCATCTCCTACCAATCCCGCCGGCTGCAGCAGACCCCCCCCCCCCGATGCGCCCCGGCCGCCGCTGCTCGCCATCCTCGTCGCAAGGAGGTCCAGGACAGGCCGCCGCCGCGCCACAGGGCCTTCGCCCGGCGACGTTGCCGGCGGCGGCGGAGGGATGGGGGTGCGCGGGGGTTGAGGGGAGATTGGGTGGTGGCCGCCCGGTGCGGCCCGGCGGCGGCCGCACGGGGTCGGGAGGGGAATGGGGTCCGTCGCAGACACTAAGACATGTTGGTTGCAAGACCCCCTCCCTGTCCGCGGATGGATGTCGAAGCAAAATTACGGGTCGCCGTTGGAGACGCCCTTAGGCTCTGACTGATAATGAAGATTCCATAGCGACCTTGAGTTCTGTAGAAAATCGATTGGTTCGTCGGTTCTATTCTACGAACCCAGTCTCCATCTCATTTTCACTAGATTCTTGCCGCAAAATGGGCACCTACTCCAGCTAGTGATCTTTCTTCGTGAACGGGAGTGCACGAGCCAATCAATCAGGCCTTCACCTCGGCAGGCAGAAACTCCATCATTTGGTAAGGACAAACCACTGGAAACCGAGCATGGCTAGATCCCCAACGTTCACTTTACCACAAAAGCACGCTCCCTCCTTTCTCGCGCGTTCTACGGGTTCAGTCTACGCCTTACAACTGATGCAGTGCAATTCCCTGGCGCTCGCTGGTGCAAAGTGCTTAGAGCATCCACAGCCGGACTTTGCAAATCCGGCCCCTCAAACGCCCGCGAACGCGCCCCGGCGGGCTCGTCCGCGGACACTGCCCGGTCACGTCTTAAATAACGCATTTCACATCAGGATACCTCAAATTAGAAAACTCAAATCCATATTATTACATGCAACGTGAAACCTAATCTAAGCGGAGCTCGCCCGCTTCCGCCGTGGCCATGTCCGGCGGCCGGCTGCGCTCCCTAGAGTGTTGGCCCGGTCGCCGGCAAGGTAGAGTAGGGCATGGGACACGAGCGGGCTCACGTGACTCAAGGCACCGCTATCTCCCATGCCCTACTCTTTCTCGTCGGAGCCCGTAACCCGGACGGTGCCGGTGGACTTCAGGTCGATGGTGGATCCGTCCTGGGATGAGCCGGCGACTTCCACCACGTCGCGGTTGCGGTGCTCGGACTGGTGCACCATACGGGGCGCCGGAGAATGCGACTCCGCCTCGCCGACATCCACCGCCGCGAGGGCTGCCGCCGCCTCCTGCGGCCGCTCCCTCGCACGGCGGGCACGCCACGCCATGTTTGCGTCGGACGACAACCATGGCGCGTCCTACTGCTCCGCGCGCCAACGGAGGGGTTGCGCACCCGCTACCGCGTTCGGACGCCAGGCGGACCGCACTGCCTCCGGTGAGGCAGCGAGGGCACACCGAGCGTTGGATCCATGCGCCATTTGGGTGGACGCAATGGATTCCCGACGGAAGGAGTTCGCGAGCTGCCTCGCACGGGCCTCGTCCCGGGAGCGGCGGAGCGCAAGCCGGACGACCATCTCCTCCTCGGGGCCGCGTGGGATGAGCTCGGGGTCGACGGATCTGAAGGTGAAAGACTCGGATCCGCTGCCCGCCATGTCGGAGATGGCCGGAGATCGGTGCAGATGAGCTTGGGTGGCGGAGGGGAGTGGAGGGCAATGGAGTGAAGTGGCTAGGGTTTGGTCCGGCGAGCGGATGAGGAGGAATATATGTGGGATCGGGGCGGGCCAGGCCGACGTGGCGGGCGCGTCCGGGCGCCCTCATATCCACCCCATATTTGGGCTGAATATGAGGGGTGCCGGTCAGCCTGGGCATTTGAGGCCTGTTTGAGGCGCCCGTCTAGATCAGTTTTTCGTGACCGGTCAATGACCGGGCGCTCCGCCCGGACGTTTGAGGATTGCTTGGGGTGCTCGGCTGTAGATGCTTTTAGCCAGGACCATTCATCGGTCCATGAAGCTACACATGATGATGAACTTTTTTTTAGATGACATGATACTAATGAACTTGCTGAACGGATCCTAGACATCATCAGTGTATATTTCGCCCAGGCCCAGCCCTCGCGTCCATGACCCGTCGGGGTCGCCGGGTCGGGCCAAAGGCGCTGACCCTATATCGCCATACGCGGGATTCCTATCCAAAGTCAAGACACGTACCGCACCTCACCTTGACGATGACGCTACGGTACAGCACTCAGGCGGTCACACGCTCACACTCGCCCACCCCGCACGGTCGCTACATGCCTACACATCCGTCCATCTCACCGATGCCCGATCCAAGCGGCAGCATTTAACCCTGCTACGGACGTAGGGAGCGAGGCCGTGACGCGTCATAACTGCAACCTGGTACGACGAGCCCACGACGCACCGCGCTAAGACCCGTTCCCTCTCCCTCCCCCAACCTCCCACTGTCTCGCTATAACTCCCCGAACCACCGCTCCGCTCCACGACACCGTCCTCCTTCGCACCGGTCTATCCAATGGCCGCTCACCACCGCCTCCTGATCTTCCTCCTCGTGCTCGCCCAGGCGCTGTCGCACACCGTGCTCGGCGTCAGCAGCGGCGGACAGGCCAGGAAGACGTACATCTTCCGCGTCGACCACCGGGCGAAGCCGTCGGTATTTCCCACCCACGCGCACTGGTACTCCTCCGCGGCCTTCGCGTCGGCGGCGGCCAGCGCCGACGGCCCGCTCGAGCCTCTCCACGTCTACGACACCGTCTTCCACGGCTTCTCCGCGTCGCTCTCCGCCTCCCGCGCCGAGGAGCTGCAGCGCCACCCCGCCGTGCTCGCTGCGTTCGAGGACCGGGTCCGCCAGCTGCACACCACCCGCTCGCCGCAGTTCATGGGCCTCCGCGCGCGCCTCGGGCTGTGGTCGCTCGCCGACTACGGCTCCGACGTCATCGTCGGGGTGCTGGACACCGGCGTGTGGCCCGAGCGCCGGAGTCTGGCGGACAGGAACCTCCCGCCCGTCCCCGCCCGGTGGCGCGGCGGCTGCGACGCGGGGCCCGCGTTCCTGGCGTCCTCGTGCAACAAGAAGCTCGTCGGCGCGCGGTTCTTCTCGCAGGGCCACGCCGCGCACTACGGGATCGAGGCGGCGGCGTCGAACGGGTCCGTGGAGTACATGTCGCCGCGCGACGCCGACGGGCACGGGACGCACACGGCCACGACGGCCGCCGGGAGCGTGTCATACGCGGCGAGCATGGAGGGATACGCTTCCGGGGTCGCCAAGGGCGTCGCGCCCAAGGCCAGGGTGGCCGCGTACAAGGTGTGCTGGAAGGGCGCCGGCTGCCTCGACTCCGACATCCTCGCTGGCTTCGACCGCGCCGTCGCGGACGGCGTGGATGTCATCTCCGTCTCCATAGGCGGCGGCAACGGCGCGGTGTCGCCGTTCTATATTGACCCAATTGCCATCGGCTCGTACGGCGCCGTTTCGCGGGGAGTGTTCGTGGCCACCTCCGCAGGAAACGAAGGGCCTGCTCCCATGTCAGTGACCAACCTCGCCCCGTGGATCGCCACCGTGGGCGCCGGCACCATCGACCGCAACTTCCCCGGCGAGATCGTGCTCGGCGACGGGAGGCGCGTGTCAGGAGTGTCTCTGTACTCCGGCAAGCCCCTGGCCAACAACACAATGTTTTCTTTGTATTACCCCGGGAAGACAGGCGGGCTGTCGGCTTCGCTGTGCATGGAGAACTCCATCGACCCGTCGCTTGTGGCCGGCAAGATTGTCATCTGCGACCGCGGAAGCAGCCCACGCGTGGCCAAGGGGATGGTTGTCAAGGATGCTGGTGGCGCGGCAATGGTTCTTGCCAACGGAGAGGCCAACGGCGAAGGTCTAGTAGGGGACGCCCACGTCCTCCCTGCTTGCTCGGTGGGCGAGAACGAGGGCGACGCGCTCAAGGCGTATGCCGCCAACACCACCAACCCGACCGCAACAATTGTGTTCCGGGGCACGGTCATCGGCGTCAAGCCGGCTCCCCTGGTGGCCTCCTTCTCGGCGCGCGGGCCGAACGGACTCGTCCCGGAAATCCTGAAGCCCGACTTCATCGCCCCCGGCGTAAACATCCTCGCGGCGTGGACGGGGGCCACCGGTCCAACCGGCCTGGAAGCCGACGCCCGGCGGACGGAGTTCAACATCCTGTCGGGGACGTCCATGGCGTGCCCACACGCGAGCGGCGCCGCCGCGCTGCTCCGGTCCGCGCACCCCGGGTGGTCGCCGGCGGCTATCCGCTCGGCGCTGATGACCACGGCCATCGTGACCGACAACCGCGGCGGCGCCGTGGCAGACGAGGCCGAGCCCGGGCGCGCCGCGACGCCGTTCGACTACGGCGCGGGGCACATCGCGCTGGGCAAGGCCCTAGACCCGGGGCTGGTGTACGACATCGGGGACGAGGACTACGTGGCGTTCATGTGCAGCATCGGGTACGCGGCCAACGCGATCGAGGTGATCACGCACAAGCCCGTGGCGTGCCCCGCCGCGACGGGCAGGAAGCCGTCGGGGTCCGACCTGAACTACCCGTCCATCTCCGTGGTGCTCTACGGCAGCAACCAGTCGAAGACGGTGATCCGCACGGCGACCAACGTCGGCGCCGAGGCGTCCGCGACGTACAAGGCGCGCGTGGAGATGGCGAGCGGCGGCGTGTCCGTGGCGGTGAAGCCGGAGAAGCTCGTCTTCTCCCCGTCCGTGAAGAAGCAGAGCTTCGCGGTGACGGTGTCGGCGGCGTCCGCCCCCTCCACCGCGGCGCCGGTGCACGGGCACCTCGTCTGGTCGGACGGCCGCGGGCACGACGTCCGGAGCCCCATCGTGGTGACGTGGCTGCAGCCCATGTGATTGACAAGTGGGGTTGGCGATAAGGCAGTGGCGAGTGAACAGAAGTCAGAGAGAGTTGGACTGCGGTGGTAACGGTTGCGGTCGGGGGCGCTGCGCATTGAAGGTGGCAGGGCGCAGTAGTTTAATTACGTAGGGCCTTTTTCTCTGCTGAGATTGATTAAAAGCAGCGCAGGCAGTGAGATTGTAGAGTACAGTGACAGCAGGGTGTGTGCAGCAGTTTGTTTGCTTTCGCGGGCAACGCTAGTTGCCGCGGGAGCAACGGAAAGAAAGGGCCAAACATGACAAAAGCGGAGATATATTCTAGTACTTAGTACTATATTACTGTGGCTCGAGGGTAACTTTTATGTAGCTGTTGCATTCTATTCTACTACTAGATCCAAGGGATTTGTTAGGGTTAAGTCGACTGAAAATTCAATTTAGGTCAGACGATTTGTTTCAGCCGTTGGACCGAAAACACACGGTGCAGATTGCTTCTTCAATCTCCAGACCACCTTCTTCTTCCCCCAACCGCCAAACGTATCGCCGGCCACCACCGCCCGTGGCCGGCGGCGCTCCCAGGCAGCCTCGCCGTCCCGCCCTCCCCTCAACCTCCTCCAACCACCGCTCCCGCCATCCCTCTAACCTCGGCAATGATCGGTTTTTTTCCGGCGAACTTGCACCACCCCTCACCCCTAAGATAGATAATGGGGTAGCCTGAGCTCCTTCCTTCCCTCCGATGTTCCTTCCTTCACGTGGAAACAAAATGGAAAGGCACACATGACTCCATAAACATACAAAATTACATTAGATTTACATAATAGATATATGTAAGTCGCCTGATTTTGAAATTTTCTTGGTGTACCGCTCAATTTCTAGATGGATGATCACAAAACCTTTTGAGCATAATGAAGTTTTTATAAGAGTGAATTCCGGTTTTTACCCCCTATTTTGACATTTTTGACACTAATTACCCCATTTAGCGAGTTTTCATCCCTTTTACCCCATTTAGCAAAAATGTTACCATAATTTACCCCATTTAAATTTTGTGAGCATTCTGACTTGTGGGTCACAATTGTCTGGTCCAGCTGGCATGCCACGTCGGTGGTTTTTCCTGACTATTTTTCTCACCGCTGAACCGGGCCGCGCAGCTTCTCCCGACCAGCTCGGCCCGATGGAGGCCGCTCGTGTCGCGTCCAACGCACAATGCCCGAGTCGGCCGCTCGCCACGCTCGCCTCTAGTCGCTTCTCGCTTCTGTTGCTCGCCCCCAATCGATGCATCGCCCGTCCAGGCTTCCGCCGCACGCTCCCGCCAGGCTCGCTCGAACATACATGATTTCAAATTATATCGGTATATATACACCACTTTAACTGATCCACATAATCATGCACACTTAAGGTCGTATATGATAATACTGAAGAAAAACATACATGATTTCAGATTATATCAGTAACAATTTCTCCTATAATTTATTCAATGGTAACATGCCATGCTAATCAAGTTCAGTCATCTCACTAGAATACTTCTTTAAAACTGAAACGAGTAGCCTAAATCCATCTAATATGCATCCCAGACTGAGAGAAAATCTACCCACAAAAACCTAACTACCAGGGGTGAGAAGCAGAGAATGCGGTCATGCATATGGGAGTGGAGAAGATTGTCGTACCGGCTGCCGCCCGCTCCGACGATCGCCAACGGCCACGCCTCTTGCCTGCCGCTCGTCGGCTACGTCGTCCAACCCAATCCTAGCGAAGGAAGCAGTGGTTTGGGGCAGGACCGTGCGTGTGACCGGAAGGAATGCGAGTGATGTGTGCCGTGAATAATGGAGGCCAGCATGGTGCGGCCCAACTCGGGCGTTGTGCATTGGACGCGAGCGACCTGATCTGGTGCTCTCATATCAGGCCGGGCCGGTCGGGAGAAGCTGCGAGGACCGGTTCAGCAGGGAGAAAACCGTCAATGTGACATGCCAGCTAGACCAGATAATTGGGATCCGCCGTTCAGAACACACATAAAAATTTAAACAGGGTAAATTGTGGCAACAATTTTGCTAAATGGGGTAAAACAGATGAAATCACGCTAAGTGGGGTAATTAGTGTCAAAAAATTTAAAATAGGGGGTAAAAATCGGAATTCACTCATCACTCACATGATTGGGGGCGAGCAACATGAATATAAGCATCTAAGAAAAAAAAGAAGTAAATTTTGCACGAATCTTCACGCAAGATCTTATGAATATAAGCATCGATTAAGACATAACCAAATCTCAGTGGACTGCGATTTAGTAACCCTGTTTTATAATCGCAGAGATGATAAAGTTCGTTGGATGCTCGGTATCCAGTGCCTTTTGGGTCGTTTTCCACGGGCACTTTGCCCGGCAGCGCCAGCACCGAGGAAAGCGAGGGTTGATGCTTCTCGAGTTCCGCGGGGTACTCGAATAAGCAAAGCAAATGCCATCATTCTTGGACTGGCTTTTGATCCACAACGTGAATACACCTGGTAGAATCGTCCATCTTCTCCGGTCGATCCGGGTGCGCCTTGACGAGGACTTCTATTCGGCGGTGCAGGTCTCCACTCAGATATGCGGCTACACAAGAAATTAGGATTCCATAGTAGTTCTTTTCTTTATTCAATGCAAAGGCAATGCGTTATCTTGTGTGCTTTTCCATAAGCTGTAGTGGGGAAGCCTTTTGCCCCAACATCTCTTTGCCCTGTTTTCTACTCCACGCCCTTGAAAACCATATTAACCATGAGACGTGGCAACTTGGAATGGCCACCCCTTGCTTTTATGCAAGAAAATCTTCTCTGTTTCCTAGCCAAGAAAACCTAAGGGCATCTCCAACGCCGACCCGCAAATTTGCTCCCGCATCCGTCCGCGGACGGAGGGACCAGTCCGCGGACACGGATGCGGGAGGCGGCCATCCAACACTGCTCGCATACATTTCAACAACTTTTGAACCAACCGAACAAAATTCGTGCAAACACGGCGGATTTCATACAAACCGGACGACATTCATGCAAACACGGAAGATTTTCATTAGATTTCGACATTTAGAACAAAAAAAACCCGTTTCGACCCGACCCTAAACCTATCCTACGGCTGCGTCCGGCGTCCAAGCCCTTGTCGTCCTCCATCTGCCGTCTCCATGAGCACCGGCGGTAAGACCGATGAAGTGAAGCTGCGGTCTCCGGCGAGGAAGAGTAGAACACGGGAGACGGACCGGCCCACATGGGACACAAGGCCCTGCCGCCTCCCGTGTCCTACTCATCCTCGGAGGAGTCCGCGCCTTGTCCGTCGCCGGTGGACGTGAGGTCCACGATGAAAATGGTGGCGCCCGCGCTGTCGCATCCCACTGGGCCGCCCTTCGGCGGCGGCACGTAGAAGGCGCAGCTGGCGTTGTTCTCGTCCGTGATCGCCTGCAGCTGCGCCTCCACGGCGGCCGCTTCCTGGCGAGTGGCGGCTTAAGCGTGGACGGCCTCGTAGATCGCACGCTGCTCCGCGACGAAGTTGGGGTTCGCCGCGGCCATGCCCGCCACGGCCTCCTCGCTCGCGCGCTCGCTGTCGATTTGGCCCTCTGCCAGTTGGTGCTGCTCTAGGAGGAACAGGTTGTACCGCTGCTCCTCCTGTGCGTGCTGAAACGCCGACATAGGCGCCGACACAGGCTGCTCCTCCGCATGGCGGCGTTGTAGTGCGCCTGCGCCTGCTCCATGGTGAAGCAGGCATGCACAGGCGCAGGCTCTGGTGCGGTGTCGTCGGAGCCCGTCTCCATCGTGGGGGCCGTCGTCGTCGTCAGAGACCTCGGCGAGCTGGCCGACATGCCGGCCTCGATTCGCCTGGCACAGCGGCTCTGCCAGGCGGCCGCAAGGCCGGCCACCTCGTGCTTCATCTCCGTCGAAAGGGTGTCCCACAGAGCGTTGCCACCTGAAGTCATGGCGGATGTGGTGCAAGAGAGGAGGATGTGGAGCGGCTTGTGTTGTGGCGTGGAGCTTAGCCGGGTGTGGCCAGGCGTCCGGGTGCGTCAATGCGCGGCGCAGGAGTGGGTTTCTCGGGCGGCGAGCCTGCTTAGTGGCGGCATATGGACGGACGGGGCATTGAACGTGCGTGGTAGATATCCGCCCCGTCCCGTTCAATAACGCGTCTCCGGCATTGAACAGTCGCGGACACCGGGGACGCGTCACGGGCGGCGTCCTCGGCCGGCGTGCTACTTCAATGGCGGAGCCAGTGAGAGGTAGTGTCCGCTCTGGGCCGGCTTCAATGTGGAGCGGCCGCTCTACAACGGCATGAATGGGGCCAGCTGGCGCCGGGCGGGAACGCGCGCGGGTGAGGGAGAAGGGTTTTGGGTGGGCTAGGGTGGTCAGAAGCGGGCGTGGCTGTTGTCCTGATGCCCGCAAAGCCCTCCTAATTTGTCTCCGGTTTGCGGGGAAAACTACATCCGGACCACCCTGCAGACCGATGTATGACCGCATTGGATGGCATAACACGTCCGGACCGTGCGGTCCGGATGGTTGCGGACGGTTTGAGGACCGGCGTTGGAGATGCCCTAAGAGCAACGGATGGCACGGGATGGCGACTCTGCTAGCAGAATGTCGTTTTTGGTAGAATGATCACATTGACCGTTATTATGACGATTTGGCCATTATGTTGACTCTTCTAGAGTTGCTCTAAGAAAGGAAGAGGGCCATGGAATCCACCATAGAAATTTTAGGTACTCATAGAGAGTTTCTCAAGTTCACCGATTTCTAAAAACGTAGGAATATGAAAAATGTAGGATTAAACTGCCATGCTATGTTAATTTTTACGTGAATTTAAATCCCTGATTCATTTTTTTTCTTTTGAAATGGGCTTTCGCCCGCTTTATAAACATAGTCACATGGCCGAACGATACATGGTGTTGAGGAGAACCTTATAAAAATAATCAAGAAAATAACTTCAAAACAGGAAAAAACACACACACACTAATAAGCACATAAGTGCACAACTAGATGCCTCCCGATCGCCGCCAAGAAAAATACAGGAGACAACGTGAACATTCCACCGCAGCCGGGGAGCACCCACATTCAACAACGACGCCTCCAAGAGGGAAATGGCACACTGCGCCCCGTCACCGCTTCCGCCGAAAACCGAAAGTGCATCTAGTGCCTCCTCTGGGTTTTGGATGATTAATGATAACACAGTTAAGAGACTGATTTGTTTGTGAATACACACATGTGAAAGTCCTTAAGGATTTGGCTCAACCGAATAGTTATGACCCCTAAAGAATTGTATGAAACAATGAAGTCTTCGGAATGCCTGTTAACGGTTAGGCAACACTAGGGCGACTGGGTCAAAATTCCGCTTACCAAAAAAGATGTCGAGAGGCTGTAATATGAAGCTGTAGTGAAGACTTTGTTTTTTTAGTTTTGTTTTCTTCCATTGAGTCAGTAGGGATAACCGTACTGTTTGGGAGAGGGGGGGGGGGTCTAAGTGCAAGCTGAGATTGAAATGTTCATGTGCATGCTCAATCCAACCTATTTCTTCGAGTGAAGACTTTGAAAGATCCTTTCGAAGCAGTTAGTTTAGTTTCTGGACACCTTAGTTAAAAGTCATTGCTGAGGAGTTGGATGACCTGTTCCGCAAGTCAATCCAGGAGCTGTGTTTGAAATCTGACTGTTTTGCCACGTGTCGCATGTACATTGGGTAGCCCAGCCTCCAATGGTCATGTCATCCCTCAGGATTGCTCCCGGCTATATAGCCATCCCTTTCTATATATTTGCTAGATCGATCTAGTCTAGACAGCTCCTTGGGAAACGACCCGAGCCGGGCGACCGGCTAAGACTTTGGTCGATCGTGTGGGAGCCACTAGATCCATCGAGATCCTACAGCCACAACCGTCGCACCGCCCTTTATACCTAACCTTATCTTCCCAATCTTCCTTATCCTCTTCTTCTATCTCGGTCCTCACACGCAACGGGTGTCATGGCCATCGCCGGCGACGGGGACGACCAGCGGATGTGCTGGAAGACCATGCGACGCTGTCCTCAACGCCTATCCCCTCCCTCCCAATTCTCGACTTGCTGCACCCGCGCTTCAAGTGCGCATGCGCCCTGACCGTATGACCAGTCCTCCATGGCCTACATCTTTTTTCTCCAGCAGCCTCGGCAAAGATTACAGGAGCCGGTGACGGCAACCAGCCGCACTTCAAACCGATGGTGGGTGTTGACACCAGATTTTGGCATGGTCAAAACCCCAATTAAGATGGACTCAAATGAAGAAGTGATCTACATGAAAAAGTTTTGTGTTGTCGACATGAACATCTTTGAAGTTTGGGTCATCGCCATCCGATCTCATCTCGAGTGCCGAAGTTGTGCTCAAAGTATTAAGATTTTGTATGCAGACTGCTGTTCGGCCGATTACGCCTCCAAGATGGCCTCATATGAGAAAATGTTCTACGTCGATTGTCTTCGTCTCGTCGAAGCGAATGATTTTGATATAAAAATCATCTCAATCCGAGGTCGTATGCAAAAGTTGCAGCCAAAACAGTGCAATGCTGCAAAAACTATGGAGATGGCCGCACGCCCAAAACCTCCTGTTGCGACCGGACTGTCCGGAAATTGGGACCAGACTGTCCGGTCAGGCTCGCCGAAATCGTCCAAACCTGCTGTTATGACCGGACAGTCTGGTATGGACTTCCGGACAGTCTGGTTCGGATCAAAACTGTCAGTTTTTTACGAAACTGATCGGTACAAGGGCGATTACACCCTCAAGATGACCTCGAATCGAAAAACGTTCAACATGAAAGTTGTTCGCCTCGTCGAAGCGGTCAAATTTTCTTTTGTGCTCATCTTTATCCGAGGTCGTTTGTGGCCAGTGGGACCTAAAAACCGAACTGCTGTCTCAGACTTACCTAAATCCGAGTTCGGTTAATTTTGGAAAGATTTGGACGGGATTTGGAGTCTTTTTCTTGTACGGGAAGTCCAGCCACCTCATAAATAGATGAGAGGTGACGACCGATTGAACAACACACAATCGAACAATTATCTACCACTTTTTATCTTTTATTTTTCTCCTTAACCCTAGTTCTTCTTCTTCTCGTTCTTCGTTCGTTCTTCAAGATTGGAGGGCAGCGAACCTCGAGGCTCTAGGGGCGAGCGAATCGACGTAGGGCATCCCATAGCTGCCGCGCGCCCTGACGGGGTCCCTCCCGGGCGTGTGGGGTTTCGGGTCTACAAAAGCGCCCGCCGGACTGCTTGCGTACCGCGCTTCCAGCCGGGTCTCCTTTGACGTTAGCTGCGGTGCATTACCCCCGGCGTCGAGGGTACATGGTGACGTGTTCGTGTGCGAACACACTTTTTGGCGACTCCGCTGGGGACGAAGCTTCGAACGGTCTCCAGCCCGTTCTTGCTACGAAGAGATCGTCATCTATAGTTTGCAATCTACAAAGGTAATATGAATACCCAACTCACCTATGTAGATGCAAATAATTCATATGTTGTTGCTAGATCGCTTAATGAGCATAATGTATCGGCTAGCCCTAGTTTTATCAATTATGCATCTAATTACATGCAACAGCCGATGCAAAGTAATCTCCATGCTTCAACTTACAATTTTAGCAACATGCAGCATATGTATCACAACCCTCATGCATCGGCAATCCCACAAATCCATATTCCGATGAGCGACATGATGAGTTCGGTTAATCAATTTGAAACACCACAAGTTGGAACTTCCAATAGCATGCAACAAAGTGTTTCACCTTTTTATTCATCGGCAACAAATTTTCAATATGTTAATCAAAACATGCCGGTGGATAGGGGAATTGGCCATGCTACTACTAGTTATTCGGCCAATTACCTTCTACCATCATATGCTACGCCTCATAGTACCAATTTTTCAGCACCGTACGCAACTGTAGATGTTCAGAATTCGGCTTCGCACCTTCATGGTCATAGCCGAATAAGTGAAAATTTTGCAGGAGTGAACATGCCATCATCTAATATTGCAGCATATAATGCATCCTCTACGCAATTGCACAATTTCGGCAACACCTCATTGCCAAAAGAATCTAAAAGTATTATGGAGCAATCCCTTACAGAATGGGAAGTGGCTACATTAAAAAGGGATATAGCCCGAAATAACAAGATTAGTGCTCTTTGCCTTGAAGAACATGATAAGGGGCTAGTTCCTGATTATAATGCAATAAGAGCTAGAGTTTTGCAAGAAGATGAATCTTTGCCAATTGATAGAATTGGCGAGCAAAAATATGGTTCTACAACAATGCCTTCACCTAGTACTACATCATATTATACACCTGCTACACAATTGCAAAGTTGCAGCAACACCCGTGTGTCATTGCCGAAAGAATCTAAAAGCATTGGGGGGCAATCATATCCGGAGTGGGCTGAAATTGAGAAAAAGCTTAAAACCAATTTTGCCACTCGCCGCCAGAAACAAACAGAAAAAGAATTGGCTCAGATAAAAGAAGCATTGCCAATTGGTAGTATTAGTGAAAAGAAGGATGATTCGGAACGTGAAAGTGCTTCGGTTGAAAAAGCCGAATCAAGTAGTATATATTCTGAATCCATCAAATCCAAAAAGGCAAGCATTATTGAGAAAGGGCATGGCAAGCATAGCAAAACGACCATGCTTGATTTTTCTGAAGTTAATGGAACCTACTTCCTGCCCTATGAGTTTCGTGCCATAGAAATTGACAAGCTTCAAGGACAAGAACAAGTAGCCGAACAAAGTTCGGTTGACAAAGATCTTCAATGTAATGATGCACAGAATCAAGAAAAAGAGGGCAACGAGGTGTTGGGAAGCCATCCAGAAGCGAAGCACGATATTGTTCAAGTCACACCACCATCATGCTTTCCCAACATATTTGAAGAGGTATGTCTAGCAAGTAATTTACCTATTTTTAGATTGGGTCACAACTTTATTATTGATGCATCTCTTAGAAAAATTCTCATAAGCAATTTTGAAAGACCAATGAAGAAGGGTAATTTACTTGTTAGCACAAAAATTGTTATAGAGCATATCGGTCAACCCATTGCGCCATTTACAAAGACCGTTAGTGACATATTATTGCAGCCAAGGCTTTCCCTATTGCTTTATCTAAAGTTCATATCTAATTGGGTAGCTTTGCTTATTTCTTCCTTGGCTTACACTTGGTCTCAATTGAGGCATGTATGTTCTAAATATTTTTGTTTCAGAAACATAAAGCCAAGTTTGGATTCATTTGAGAAAATCGATGCTAGTATAGTTTCTTATTTAAAGACATCGGAGATAGAGTGAAAAACACAATGCATAGCCGAAAAGGGGGATGCCAAATCTGAACCATTTGTTTGCTTACATCCAAAGCCGTTCTCACAGCAAGATCGGCTAGAAAATAAAAGGTATACCTTCAATTCAAACATGTGTGATCAAATCTTTGATTTGTTGTTGAGAAATAATTATATTAGAATTCTTGATCACCATGTCGAGCCATCTATCCATGGACGAATGTATTGTAAGTTGCATGATTCGTTCAAGCATAATTTTGAGGATTGCAACATGTTTCGTCAAATAGTTAAATCGGCCATTGAAAAAGGACGATTGAAATTTGTTGAAACACCAAGAGATGACCACTCTATTCCAATTGGTCCTGATGGTAAAAAGTTTATGCATCGGCTGCTTCAAGCCGATCCATTTAAAGAGAAGGTAAAAACTGCAGGTGATGGGATCAATCTTTCAAGTAAACAAGTTGTTGAAGAGCACAATGAACATAATCTTGAGGGCGAGAATTCCATCGAAGCTACAATGAAGACGCCAAGGACTGGGGGGCAACGAGAAAATCCAAAGATCGATGCAAGTCAAGCCAAAGGAGATAAAGGCCGCAATAAGCACAAGCGCAAGAAATCCAAAGTCACTTTTGCACAATTATTAGATAAATATCAAAAGTAGAGTGAAGAGAAAAGTGCTTATCGACCAACTAATGCAAAAGCATCAAGATCACCCCCTAGGTGCAAATCCGAGGATCGGTATTGGCAAAGTGAGAATTTCAATGCAACATATTCATATCCTTATTTTGGGCCGCCAATGACAATGTCGTGGATGCTTCCCTATGCTCACGTAAATCCATATCCATCATGGGACAGGTGTTAGGGCATATTTCTCCCTTAGTGGTTTTGGTGATTGATGACAATACTTTTGCGGACTAATCGTGTGCATTGAGCATTTCAGATATTCCATCACTGGGCACAAGACGATTGATGCCCCTCGGAGCTTTTATAAAGACGGTGTTTTTCTTGCGTTTCTTTTTTGGTGGTATTGAGTCGTAGGAAAACCGTACTATTAAGAGGGGGTCCGCTTTGGAAAGGTATGGGTGGAATCAACACGTACACAACCCCATATGCACCCACATTCCCTTCCGGCAACTTGGAGATCTTGTCTGGGCAGTCTTCCTGTCACCCAAGCGGTAGTACCGCTCGGTACCACGGCAGTACCGCTTATGCGGTAGTACCGTTGTGGTCTACCGCAGCTAGTACCGCTTGGGGGATTTCCTTCTGGTATCCTGTTTCTTCTTGCGGTAGTAGAGCGGTAGTAGTGCGGTAGTACCGCAATGCGGTACTTCCGCTTTCTAGTACCGCTTCAGTACCGCTTGCTGAAATTCTTCTGGTATCCTGTTTTCTTCTCGCGGTAGTAGAGCGGTAGTTGAGCGGTAGTACCGCTCTGCGGTGCGGCTGCTCCAGTACCGCTCTACTCCCTGGTCTCTGCTGTTCTACGGCCCATAGCGGTAGTACCGCTTTGTGGGCACGGTAGTACCGCTCAGTGCGGTACTACCGCTCAGTATTTGGGACTACCGCTCAAGCGGTAGTACCGCTCTCCGGAGCGGTAGTACCGCTTGTGTGTGCGGGCTGAGCACAGGTAACGGTTGGATTCTATCCCCACTATATAAAGTGGGTCTTCTTCTCCAACTAGCTTTACCTCTTATCCTCTATCTCCATTGTTGCCCCCAAGCTCCATCTTTGCCCTATCTCTCTCCCTAGCCAACAAAGCTTGTTGATGTTCTAGGGTTTGGAGGAGAGGGCCTCGATCTACACTTCCACCAAGAGATATTTGATTTCCCCCCACTAATCCCTTGCGGATCTTGTTACTCTTGGGTGTTTGAGCATCCTAGACGGAAGAGGTCACCTCGGAGCCACATTCCATTGTGGTGAAGCTCCGTGGTGGTGTTGGGAGCCTCCAATTAAGTTGTGGAGATTGCCCCAACCTTGTTTGTAAAGGTTTGGTCGCCGCCTTCAAGGGCACCACTAGTGGAATCACGGCACCTCGCATTGTGTGAGGGCGTGAGGAGAATACGGTGGCCTTAGTGGCTTCTTGGGGAGCATTGTGCCTCCACACTGCTCCAACGGAGACGTACTTCCTCTCAAAGGGAAGGAACTTCGGTAACACATCCTCGTCTTCACCGGCTCCACTTGTGGTTATTTCTTACCTTTACATTTAGCTTGCTTTACTTGTTTTGTATCCCTTACTTGCTTGTGTTGTGATTGTTAGCATCATATAGGTTGCTCACCTAGTTGCATATCTAGACAACCTATTTTGTTGCTAACCCTAATTTATTAAGAAAAGCTAAAAATTGGTAGTTGCCTATTCACCCCCCCTCTAGTCAACCATATCGATCCTTTCAATTGGTATCAGAGCCTCGTCTCTTTATTAAGGGTTTCACCACCCGAAGAGTATGGTTGACGACGGGGAACGGGTTGAGGAAGTGCCCGAGGCTGTGGGGATGAACACGGTCACCCGAGACGTCTTAAACGAAGCTATGGCTTCACTTAAGACGTCTATGACGGCCGAGGTCAAGTCCATGCTTAAAGAACTCCTTGAGGGGTTGAAGTCCACTCCTGATCCGTTGCTTGTGGTTAATCCCACCGCACCGGCATCGGAGGTCAATTCCGGCAAGGAAGCGGCTAAAGACTCTCAAACATCTTCCCCTCATGGTAAGAATGGGACGGGAACGCACGCCTCGGTTCCCCCTCCCCCGGTCTATGGAGGACCGGTCCCCTCACCTCATATAAACAATCATGGTCCTCCTCCTAAGCTTGATTTGACTAACTTTGCTAATTGGGTGTTTCGTATTAAGTCTCATTTGAATTATAGCTCAACTCAACTTTGGAGAATCATTGAACAAGGCTATTATTCGCATGACCCAAGCAACTTGTCCCCAAGAGAAGAAGTGGACAACCAACTCAACGCATCCGCCTTGTTCATTCTTCAAGCCGCCATGCCTCCCGAAGAGCTTCCTCATTTGCGCCCATTCACTCTTGCCAAAGATGCATGGGAGCATATCAATTCATTGTACAAGGGAAGCTCGAGCATTCAACGCTCCAACTTTGAGGTTATTCTTGATGAGGCCGATGAGTTTGTTATGAATGAAGATGAAGATCCTCGTGAGCTTTACCGGAGATTGACTACTCTTGCGGTCTCACTCCGAGATCACGGGAGCAAGGACACGGATGACAATTGGATCAAGCGCAAATTCCTCAAGGCCATTATGCCTTACAACAAGAGCATGTCCTCCGTGATTCGTCAAAGACTGGACTTCCACACCTTGTCCTCCAGTGATGTGTTGGATGAGTTTATTGCTATGAACATTTTGAACAAGACCGCCGACAACGCACTTGCTCGTGTTCAACGCTCAAAGAAGCCCAACCTTGCTTTGAAGGCCAAGGTAGTTCATGAAGAGGAAGAAGAAGAAGAATATGAGGATGAATATTGCCCCGAAGACACCAAATATGCTTACCACGAGCACATGGCTCTTGCGTCAAGACAATTTTGGGGCAACAAAAGAAACTCCAAGCCCAACTTTTCAAGAAACAAGACTAATGGCTCTAAAGGCAAAGGTCAACGTGTGAGGACTTGCTACAACTGTGGTAATGTGAGTCACTTCGTCGCCGATTGCCCGTATGAGAAGAGGGAAGACAATGGAGGGAAGCTTATTCGCAAGGACAAATCCAAGTCATTCCCAAGCAAGAGCAATAACTTCGCGAAGAAGGTGCCTCAAAAGAGTTTGGTGGTGCAAGAAGAGTACGACTCCGATGATGATGAAGATGCTAGTGGTGAAGGGGTTGCTACGGCCTCCGTTGCCATCGCCACCTCTCCATCACCAAAGGTATCCCTCTTCGACTCCCCCAACGAGAACTCCATCACCACCCACAAGTGCCTCATGGCCAAGGCCACTAACAAGGTAACCTCCAACATCAAAACTAGCATTTCTTCCACTCCTTCCTTGATGAATTGTGTGGAAGAAAGTGAGGAGGCAAAGGTGGAGGAAAATGAGTTTGACAAGTTCATGGCCAAGCTCAAAGGTGAGACCAAGAAGCACTTTGTGGCTCTCTTGGAACAATTAGGTGAGGCCAATGATATCATAGAATCTCATGAAGAGACCATCTCTAAGTTGGAAGGGCATAGTAGAGATTATGCCGATGAGATTGCCGATCTTTCTATTGCTCTTGAGGAAGAGCAAGGTCATAGAGTGGCTCTTGAGGAGACACACAATCTAGATCTTGCTAAATTAAAGAAAGATCGTGATCATGCTATTGTTCTTGCTCAAGTGCTTAAAACTGAGAAGGCTGAACTTGGGGTTGGCCATGCTAGACTCGAAGAGGAGTTTGATTTACTTGACAAGGCTCACAAGGCCTTGAAAAGTGCTCATGCTACACTCAAGGAGTCTCATGATCAGCTCCAAGCGAAGCTAACTAAAGAAATTGCTACTTGTCCTCCTTTTGTTTTAATTGATAATGCTCGTGCAATTAACCCTTGTTGTGAGCATGCACATCTTGTTGAGGAGAATGCCAAGTTGAAAGAGCAAATTGAGAAAGGCCTTGTCTCGTGCATACAAGGTGAGAAAAATCTCAACGAACTTTTGAGCAATCAAAAGGAAGTTGTGGCAAAGGAGGGACTTGGATTTGCACCCAAGTCTAAGAAGAAGAAGAAGTCAAACAAGAAGAGCAAGACCAAGCTAGCTCTCCCTCTCAAAGATACATTTGTGAAAGAGGGAGAGGGTGCTCCTAAGAAGAAGAAGAACGAGGCGGTGGGTGGTAATGTCAATAGGGGCAAGACCACTCATCCCAACAAAGCCGGCGATTTTAACCCTTCTTATGTTTTATGCCGTGCTAGTGATGGGCATGTTTATGCCAAATTTGTTGGTTCTTCTTATGAGTACATTGAATGGTTCATTTGGGTTCCTAAGACCCTTGTTACTAACATGAAAGGACCCATTCAAGAATGGGTACCTAAAACCAAGCATTGATCTTATGTAGGAGTTTGCTTCCGGTGGGGTGTCATGGTTGCTTGATAGTGGAGCGACAAATCATATGACCGGAAGCAAGGACTTGGTGGTGGACGTTCAAGCAAATTCATCTATGCCCACCCATGTCCAATATGGTGATGCTTCAATGTCAAAGGTATTGGGTCTCGGCAAGGTGGTCATCTCACCGGACTTGTCCATTGAGAAGGTCATGCTTGTTGAGACCCTTGCATACAATTTACTTTCCGTTCGTCAACTTGCTATTATGGGCTTTGCAACGTTCTTTGATATTGATACCGTGGCCCTTTTGTGGAGCAAGACTCTTAAAGTAGCTTTTGTTGGGCATGTCGAGAACGATCTCTATGTGGTTAACTTCTCGGAGCGACCCACTAAGACCGCGACTTGCCTAATGGCTAAAGTTGACATGGGATGGCTTTGGCATCGCCGTTTAGCCCACGTCAATATGAGATCTTTGCAAAGTCTCCTCAAAGGGGACCACATCCGAGGACTAACAAATGTTAGTTTTGTCAAAGATCGTGCTTGCAGTGCTTGTATCGAAGGGAAGTTACATGAGATGGCTCACCGACCCAAGACCATTATCTCTTCGAAGAGGCCCTTGGAGCTCCTTCACATGGATCTCTTTGGTCCTCCAACGTTTGACAGTCTTGGGGGAAGAAAGTATTGCTTGGTGATTGTGGATGATTATTCAAGATACACTTGGGTATATTTCTTCAAGAGGAAGAGCGAGACCCAACAAACCGTGATCGACTTTGCAAATGAAGCTCAACGTCAACATGATGCAAAGATATTGATCATTAGAAGCGACAACGGCACCGAGTTCAAGAACTACACCTTGGATGAGTTTCTTGGTGATGAGGGGATCAAGCATCAATATTCCGCACCTTATACCCCTCAACAAAATGGTGTAGCGGAGAGGAAGAACCGGACGTTGATGGACGCGGCAAGGACCATGATGGCGGAGTTCAAGTCTCCATACAACTTTTGGGCCGAAGCCATCAACACCGCTTGTCATGCATCCAATCGGCTCTACCTCCGCAAAGGCTTGAACAAGACTCCATATGAAATTCTTACCGGCAACAAGCCCAACCTCACGTACTTCCGGGTGTTCGGTTGTAAGTGTTTCATTCTCAAGAAAGGTGTTCGCTTGTCTAAATTTGATTCTAGAGCTCAAGAGGGCATATTTGTTGGTTATGCTACAAACTCTCATGCTTACCGTGTTCTCAACAAGTCCAATGGACTCATTGAGGAGACGTGTAACGTGGAGTTTGACGAGAATAATGGCTCCCAAGTGGAGCAAAGTGGTCTTTGTGATGTAGGTGATGAAATTCCTCCTCAAGCCAAGAAGAATGGGTGTGGGCCAAATCCTACCCATTGAGGAACCCCTTGTGGTGGAAGGAGAAGGACAATGTTCTACGCAAGTGGAACCATCACCGACACAAGACCCACACGCTTCCGAAGAACAAACCGAAGGCCCTCAACCAAGTGATCAAGATCAAGGGCAAGATCAACCTCAAGATGATGGTGATGCACCAAATGATGCCCAAGATCAAGATCACAACACCGAGCAAGCTCAAGATCAAGGGCAAGCTCATGATCAAGAGCAAGCTCAAGATGACGCTCGAGATGATCCTCCTCAAGTGACTCCGGAGGAGCTATTGGAGCGTCGTGCCGCCAAGATTGCTTCCAAACTCAAGAAAAAAGGACATGTCTTGGAAAATGTCTATGGAAGCTTAAAGAAAGGGGTAACCACTCGTAAACAATTATCAAACTTTTGTGAGCATCACGCGTTTGTTTCGTGTGTTGAACCCCAAAAGGTACATGAGGCGCTCGAGGACACGGATTGGCTTGAAGCCATGCATGATGAACTCAACAACTTCGAGCGCAACAAAGTGTGGACATTGGTGCCAAGGACAACGGAGAATCATAATGTCATTGGAACCAAATGGATCTTCAAGAACAAGCAAGATACGAACGGTGTTGTCACTCGAAACAAGGCAAGATTGGTGGCACAAGGCTACTCCCAAGTCGAGGGTATCGACTACAGTGAAACCTTTGCTCCCGTTGCTCGTCTTGAATCTATTCGTATGTTGCTTGCATATGCTTCTCATCATGATTTTAAGTTGCAACAAATGGATGTGAAGAGTGCATTTCTTAATGGTCCTCTTAATGAGTTGGTGTATGTCAAACAAACCCCGGGGTTCGAGGATCCCAAGTTCCCCAATCATGTATACAAGCTCGATAAGGCACTCTATGGCCTTAAACAAGCCCCACGTGCGTGGTATGAGCACCTTACCGAGTTGTTGCAAGACCGTGGGTTTGAAATTGGGAAAATCGATCCCACTCTTTTTACTAAGAGGGTTAAAGGGGATTTGTTCATATGCCAACTATATGTTGATGATATTATCTTTGGTTCTCCTAACAAAGCTTTCAATGATGAGTTTGCCGCACTAATGACCGAGAAGTTTGAGATGTCTATGATGGGAGAGTTGAAGTTCTTTCTTGGGTTCGAAGTCAAGCAAAGAAGAGAAGGAACCTTCATCAACCAAGCCAAATACACCCAAGACATGCTCAAGAGATTCAAGCTAAAAGATGTCAAACCGGCCAAGACTCCAATGCCTACCAAGTGCCAACTCGACATCGATCCCAATGGTAAAGCGGTGGATCAAAAGGTATATCGTTCCATGATTGGCTCCTTGCTTTACCTTTGTGCATCTAGACCGGATATCATGTTGAGTGTGGGAATGTGTGCACGGTTTCAAGCCGCGCCTAAGGAAAGTCACTTTGTGGCGGTCAAGCGAATCTTTCGATATTTGGCTCATACCCCAAACTTTGGCTTATGGTACCCCAAAGGAGCAAGTTTTGATCTCATGGGATATTCGGACTCAGATTGGGCGGGAGACCGTGTGGATAGGAAGTCAACTTCCGGAGGGTGCCAATTCCTTGGTCGCTCTTTGGTGAGTTGGTCTTCGAAGAAGCAAAATTGTGTGTCTCTCTCCACCACCGAGGCTGAGTATGTAGCTGCCGCAAGTTGTTGTGCACAATTGTTATGGATGAGGCAAACTTTAAAGGATTACGGTGTCACTTGTGACAAAGTGCCTCTTTTCTGTGACAATGAAAGTGCAATCATGATCTCCTACAATCCGGTGCAACATAGCAAGACGAAGCACATTGAGATTCGTCATCATTTCATCCGGGATCACGTCAAGCGGGGAGAGATTGATATTATTCATGTAGGAACTCAAGAGCAACTAGCGGATATTTTCACGAAGCCATTGGATGAAGCAAGATTTCGCGAGTTAAGGCATGAGCTAAATATCATCGATTCGAGCAACGTGCCTTGAATCTCGTCACACCCCACCACATTCATTTTGACTATCTTGTTCTAGATGTAGGCATGGACATAGGGGGAGTGTTGTTCTCTCAATGAACTCTCCCTCCCCCTATTATGCATAAATTGACCAAATCTTTCACATTAGCCATTTTTGATGGTACTTGTGCTTCAAAGATGAGTTTTGGTATTGGGCCCAAGGTTAAAATCTTCGCGGTGCCAAACCATTCGACTCAAACAAAGGTGGCTTCGGCCACCGACCCTCTCTTTTGGGAGGGTTTGGCTCTCTTGTGTTTTTTATTGCTTTTTTTGTAGTCTTTTTGGTCTTGTTGTGTTTTGGTCCACTCCAAGTTTGCTCTCCGCTTTATTGTCTTTTGAACTTTGGAGTGTCCATTCCCATTTGCTGGTTTTCGAGTCTCCAACCCAAGCCCTCTCACCTACATACATCTCAGAACTGCATAAGCCGCTGTTCCAAATTTGTATCTTGCAGTTTTTGTTGCGTGCAAGTGGTACTACCGCTGGATGGGGACGGTACTACCGCTCCCAGCCAAACGGTACTACCGCTGGGGTGGGTACTTCCGGCCTCTTGCCATGCTAAGTACCCGGGTGGTACTACCGCCGGGATCAGAACGGTACTACCGCTTCTAGCGGTACTACCGCCATGTCCCGCGGTACTACCGCTCTGTAGTCTGCGGGAGGAATAAGTGAACGGGTACAGGAAGTTTAAAACTCCCCATACCCATTCGCCCTCTTCCTCCTCACGACTCCTCCCCTCGCAGGCTACTTCAACTGCTCCGGCCGCCGCCCCCGGCACGCCGGTTCCGTGCCGTCTTCTGCATTTCCGACCGGTGGACTCGATCCCCACCATCTTCTCTCGCTATGGAACCCGGTATTGCCCCTGTTCTTCTCTCCATTGGTTCTAGTTTTTGAATCTTGGACTTAGGGCAATGCATGGTGTTTCTTCGATTTATGTCCAAATCGAGGCTTGAGTAGGATGTAGAATGACTGCTAGATAGGAGGATAGGAACTGTTTGTCTCGATTTCGAAGGTTTGGATCTCCGGTACTACCGGATCTGACACGGTTGTGCGCCTATGCAGACAGCGGTACTACCGCTAGGTCATGGACGGTACTACCGCTTGCGCGGTACTACCGCCCACTGACCAGCGGTACTACCGCTCGCCCCCCAGGCGGTACTACCGCTGTCAGGCCGGTACTACCGTTTGAGATCCACCTCTTCTGAATCATTACAACTGGTTCCTCTCCCTCACTCTTATTTCTTGGCTTATGCATTGCTTTTACACCTGCTTTCCCTCGTGTTTGTGTGTCTGGTTCAGGTGGTAGTGGCTCCGGTCCTTATGTGGCTCGTCGCAAGAACCCGAAGCGTGGACGCACTCAACTGGCCAGCGATGACAGTTCTGCAAGTCAAGAAGAAGAGGCTCAACCAGCACCTGCCAGGCAGTTAATCAAGAAAACCGTTGCTAAGAAGAAGAAGGAGAAGGCCAAGTCTGTGTCCGAGTTGAATTCCAATGAGTACTGGGCCTACCGTGAGCAAAATCCCTACACTCGACCTCAAGATCCAAGTTTGGTGGGTAGGCCGTTCTGGAACAAAGATCAGGCTTTGGTCTATCATGATGTGATCAAGGGCAAGAAGAACTTGTTTGTCAAGACCAAGTCAGTGAATATTGAACACATGCAGAATGACCCAGAGTACTTTGGAGAAGCTCTTGCCCTATGTGAGCAGTTTGACATTGTCAAGATCATCACTTTCAACCTTGACTTTGACCCTGAGTTGGTGGCACAGTTCTACGCCACAATGTTCTTCGGCACTGATGATGACAGGACCCTCTCTTGGATGACACTTGGCAGGCGGATGCAGACCACCTGGAAGACTTTCATGAACAGTTTGGGCTATGGTGATGATGGTCTGCACAACTCTCTTGGTCTTCGCCCTCACCTGCGTCAGTCTCCGGCTCACAAGTCCAAGTTGCTCCGGTACACCACCATTAGGAAGACTGCCAAGGGAGATGTCAAGGAGCTGAATTCGTTTCTGGACATTATGCATCGCATTTTCAGGCACTCTCTTTTCCCTAGGGTGGGAAACTTTGACATGGTGCATGGTCATCTGGTTGACATGCTCCTCATGTGCGAGAAGGAGAAGGGTAAGACCACGGTTCTGGATGTGTCACATGTGATGTGGACTGAGCTCGGTTCTGCTGTGTATGGCCGGAAGGTACCTATCTATGCCCCTTTGATCTACAAGCTCATTATGGACACTTGGGAGAGGCAGTTCCCTGGTGAGTTGCTTGAGACCGGCCCTTTGGTCTCTCACGAGGAGATTAAGCTGAGGCAGAAGGAGTGCTGGGGTCCTGCACCGGCTCCTGAGGTTGAGTTTCCCTTTGCAGCGTCAGATGGGTCAGCAGAGCCTGACTATGTGCCAGCCTCTGTGCAGCCCTCATGGGCTGCCAAGCTCAAGAAGAAGATGAAGAAACTGTTCTGTATCGAGGCACAGGGTCAGTACAAGGCACATGTAGCACAGAAGATGTCTCGCAGTCGAGACAAGGCCATCATGAGGAAGATTGGCCTCGAGGTCGCCAGTGGCTCAGAGGACAGGATCACGTCAGAGGAGAGGTGGATCTCAAGTCACTGCCGCTGGACAGATTCAGATGACTCTACTGGTGCTACTTCTGCACCTCCACCTGCTCGTGCTACTCGCTCTACCCGTGCTACTTCGTCTGCTGCTGGTGATATTGCTGATGATAACGAGATCCTCGAGGAGACGGATGAGGACGCGACCGCGGAGTCTGATGAGGATGCTGAGTAGTACTACCACCTCGGGTCGCTTTAGTGTCACTCTTTACCTTTTTGGCGTCTTGATGCCAAAGGGGGGGAGAGTTTAGGACCGGGGATTTGCTTTTGCAGGGTGTTGTCGAGTCACAAGCTCATGTTTTATTTGCGTTGGTTTTTATGCTTGTGAACTCTTTTATCTTATTTGCTTTGTGTTGAGACCATGAGACTATGTTCCTGTATGGTGTGAGACATACGCTACCTTATCTATCTTACTATGTCATATTATCTGTGTGTGGAGCTATGGTTATTATGTTGCCCTTTATCTTCATGCTCTCTTACACTTGCTTGCAACCATACTTAGTGCTTATATTATGTTTGTTGCAAGTAATGCCTGGTATATAAAATATAGGGGGAGTGTTGATCCTAGTGTGTGTGCTTTTCATTCCAAAAGCATACCTAAATAGTGCACACAGCTAGGGGGAGCCCGTCTATATTTTGTAGATGTTGGGTTTGCTTATTATCTCGTTTTATTAATTGTGCAAATCCCGTGTTGTCACCAATTCACCAAAAAGGGGGAGATTGTTAGGGCATATTTCTCCCTTAGTGGTTTTGGTGATTGATGACAATACTTTTGCGGACTAATCGTGTGCATTGAGAATTTCAGATATTCCATCACTTGGCACAAGACGATTGATGCCCCTCGGAGCTTTTATAAAGACGGTGTTTTTCTTGCGTTTCTTTTTCGGTGGTATTGAGTCGTAGGAAAACCGTACTATTAAGAGGGGGTCCGCTTTGGAAAGGTATGGGTGGAATCAACACGTACACAACCCCATATGCACCCACATTCCCTTCCGGCAACTTGGAGATCTTGTCTGGGCAGTCTTCCTGTCACCCAAGCGGTAGTACCGCTCGGTACCACAGTAGTACCGCTTATGCGGTAGTACCGCTGTGGTCTACCGCAGCTAGTACCACTTGGGGGATTTCCTTCTAGTATCCTGTTTCTTCTTGCGGTAGTAGAGCGGTAGTAGTGCGGTAGTACCGCAATGCGGTACTTCCGCTTTCTAGTACCGCTTCAGTACCGCTTGCTGAAATTCTTCTGGTATCCTGTTTTCTTCTCGCGGTAGTAGAGCGGTAGTTGAGCGGTAGTACCGCTCTGCGGTGCGGCTGCTCCAGTACCGCTCTACTCCCTGGTCTCTGCTGTTCTGCGGCCCATAGCGGTAGTACCGCTTTGTGGGCACGGTAGTACCGCTCAGTGCGGTACTACCGCTCAGTATTTGGGACTACCGCTCAAGCGGTAGTACCGCTCTCCGGAGCGGTAGTACCGCTTGTGTGTGCGGGCTGAGCACAGGTAACGGTTGGATTCTATCCCCACTATATAAAGTGGGTCTTCTTCTCCAACCAGCTTTACCTCTTATCCTCTATCTCCATTGTTGCCCCCAAGCTCCATCTTTGCCCTATCTCTCTCCCTAGCCAACAAAACTTGTTGATGTTCTAGGGTTTGGAGGAGAGGGCCTCGATCTACACTTCCACCAAGAGATATTTGATTTCCCCCCACTAATCCCTTGCGGATCTTGTTACTCTTGGGTGTTTGAGCATCCTAGATGGAAGAGGTCACCTCGGAGCCACATTCCATTGTGGTGAAGCTCCGTGGTGGTGTTGGGAGCCTCCAATTAAGTTGTGGAGATTGCCCCAACCTTGTTTGTAAAGGTTCGGTCGCCGCCTTCAAGGGCACCACTGGTGGAATCACGGCACCTCGCATTGTGTGAGGGCGTGAGGAGAATACGGTGGCCTTAGTGGCTTCTTGGGGAGCATTGTGCCTCCACACCGCTCCAACGGAGACGTACTTCCTCTCAAAGGGAAGGAACTTCGGTAACACATCCTCGTCTTCACCGGCTCCACTTGTGGTTATTTCTTACCTTTACATTTAGCTTGCTTTACTTGTTTTGTATCCCTTACTTGCTTGTGTTGTGATTGTTAGCATCATATAGGTTGCTCACCTAGTTGCATATCTAGACAACCTATTTTGTTGGTAACCCTAATTTATTAAGAAAAGCTAAAAATTGGTAGTTGCCTATTCACCCCCCCCCCCCTCTAGTCAACCATATCGATCCTTTCAACAGGTATGATACAAGGGCACATTATCCATCTTATTATAAACCATCTTACCAATATTATGCAGCTCCAAGAAGACCAACGTTCAGTGAGCAGTCATATGTTCAAGACCGTTTCAATAAAAAAGAATCGGTCCGGAGCTCAAGAAAGAAGATAGAGGTGGTCAAGCAAGTATATCGAGTTAAAAAAGATGGTCGCAAGAGTGCCAATTTAGATTTGATCTTAAGAGATAAAGAGCCAATTAAAGAGTTAACATTGGCTACAAAAGGCAAAGAAGTGAAGCAATCAATTGTTAAAAATCAAAGTGCCAAATCTGAAGAAAAGAAGTTGAGGGTGCACAAGGCCAAAAAAGAATTTCCATTGGTCGAAGCAGAATCACAGACGAGGTGCCCACTAGGCTTATCGTATTGGCAAAAGAAGGAATTACAAAAGTTTAGTGCACAAGAGTTGAGAAAGAATAACATGGCATGGGTTCCCAAGAGGAGCAGTCAAAATAAAAATGATGTCCAGCCTTCTATAAGTGTTACAAAAGTGAAGAAAGAGAAGGATGGAAGCGAAAAACAATTAAGCCGAAGGTTTCCATCGCCCCATCAAAATCTTCGGTTAGCACATCATTCATATTCGTCAAACATGCCATTGATGTCTTTGCCATGGAATTCATCCCTAGGTATGATCGGTTACCCTACATGGGCTTATTTAGATCCATAGATGCAATATAATTTCTTATATCATGAAAGGGTATTATCAAATCACTATACATTTGATTAGCTACAAGTTTATTGCTGATCCAAAGGGCTGAAATATTTGATTTGTCATTTCATTTGTTTATTTCGGCTATATGTGCTTTGGTGGATGAAGTTTACATGGACCTTATGGTAATGGCCGATATTTATCTGTCGTCCTAAGAATATGTGAATGCATGGCTGGTGTAGTATTCTAACATCGTCCTTAGTTCGATTGGAGAGCAAGACAAGGTACGTGCTCATGGAAATTTATATGTATGCCTATATTATGCTTGCATGGAGTTAAGACATTATGACCGATGCCATTCAAAATATGTTGCGACCAATTCATAGCAAAATTGGTGAGTGGGCTTATGCTTTGTTTTAATATGATTTGGCCTACAAATGTTCCAAATTTACGAGAGGCCAAATCATTGTTAGTTTTATTATTGAGCATCGGATTTATGACATGCATGATATATTAATATTAGCCTTGTCTCTCTAGTGCTATGGAGATTATGTTTTGATGATTGAATTCATAACAATGGCCAAGGTGTTGGTGTTGTTTATATATCTCCTTATGGTACTATTTTTGAAGCCTCATGCCACTTAGAATATTTTTTGCACAAATAATCAAAGCCAAATATACATTGTTATTCAGATTGAAGCTTTCGGTGATTCATTACTAGTAGTGCAATGAATATCAAAAAATTATCAATATTTTGACGAATCACTTATAGTTTATCTTAAGGCATGTGCAGGTGTAATATTCTCCTTGGGTTGCTTTCAAATTGTTCATATATCTAGACATGGCAATTGAAAAGAGTTGGCACAGCAAGCATCCGGCTACTATGTTGATCATGGTGTATTACATTTCTATCAATAGCCGATGCTTGGTCTCACCGACATAGGTAAGGCCGAACCAAAGCCCACCGCTTCGGCCACTAATAAAAATTTTATGCAGGCGAAAGCAAGGATTGCAGGAAGTTCATTCTTGATTATCTGCAAAATCCTAACGAAAAGGTGAACAATATGGTTCGGAGGATGGCTTTGAAATGCATATCTATGGAACTTTATCATCGGATTGTTAATGAAGTTGAGAAGGTTTCACCCAAGTTTGCATCAAGGGTTCAAACAACTAATGGCTGATATATACTTATCGCCCTAAGAACGTACAAAATAGCCAATGAAGTGTTGACATCGTCCTTAGAACAAGCTCCCTGCAAATTATTTTTCGGCACACAAGCTTTGCCAAAAAACAGGGGGGCATGTGTTGACACCAGATTTTGGCATGGTCAAAACCCCAATTAAGATGGCCTCAAATCAAGAAGTGATCTACGTGAAAAAGTTTTGTGTTGTCGACATGAACATCTTTGAAGTTTGGGTCATCGCCATCCGATCTCATCTCGAGGGCCGAAGTTATGCTCAAAGTATTAAGATTTTGTATGCAGACTACTGTTCAGCCGATTACGCCTCCAAGATGGCCTCATATGAGAAAATGTTCTACATCGATTGTCTTCGTCTCGTCGAAGCGATCGATTTTGATATAAAAAACATCTCAATCCAAGGTTGTATGCAAAAGTTGTAGCCAAAACAGTGCAATGCTACAAAAACTATGGAGATGGCCGGACGCCCAAAACCTCCTGTTGCGACCGGACTGTCCGGAAATTGGGACCAGACTGTCGGGTCAGGCTCGCCGAAATCGTCCAAACCTGCTGTTATGACCGGACAGTCCGGTATGGACTTCCGGACAGTCCGGTCCGGATCGAAACTGTCAGTTTTTTACGAATCTGATCGGTACAAGGGCGATTACACCCTCAAGATGACCTCGAATCGAAAAACGTTCAACATGAAAGTTGTTCGCCTCGTCGAAACGGTCAAATTTTCTTTTGGCCTCATCTTCATCCGAGGTCGTTTGTGGCCTGTGGGACCTAAAAACCGAACTGCCGTCTCAGACTTACCTAAATCCGAGTTTGGTTAATTTTGAAAAGATTTGGACGGGATTTAGAGTCCTTTTCTTGTACGGGAAGTTCAGCCGCCTCATAAATAGATGAGAGGTGTCGGCCGATTGAACAACACACAATCGAATAATCATCTACCACTTTTTATCTTTTATTTTTCTCCTTAACCCTAGTTCTTCTTCTTCTCGTTCTTCGTTCGTTCTTCAAGATTGGAGGGCAGCGAACCTCGAGGCTCTAGGGGTGAGCGAATCGACCTAGGGCAGCTCATAGCCGCCGCGCACCCTGATGGGGTCCCTCCCGGGCGTGTGGGGTTTCGGGTCTACAAAAGCGCCCGCCGGACTGCTTGTGTACCGCGCTTCCGGCCAGGTCTCCTTTGACGTGAGCTGCGGTGCATTACCCCTGGCATCAAGGGTACACGGTGACGTGTTCGTGTGCGAACAGTGGGGCGGCCACGGATGCTGTGACGGGTGACCATGGTCCCTTGGGATCGGCCGCACCCGTGCTGCATGCACCGCCGCCGACCAACAACTGACGGGGCACTGATGCTACAACCGGCATGTCACTTTGCTGGAACGGCTCGCCAGAAAGCTGCAACCACACTAACAATTGCTGGAAGCAAATGGCCGGCGACTCCTTTTTTTCTAGCACTGTCATTCTTTTTTGCTGGAACTGGTTGCCGGAGAAGCTGCAACCGCGCTGTGAATTGTTGGAGCCAACCGCCGTCAACTCGTTTTTGCTGGCACCGTCATTTTGTTTTGCACGGCGAGGTATGTTTTGCTGGAACCGGTGATTGCTTTTGCTGGGAGTGGCATTTTTTCTTGCTGCAGCCCCGGTGAACTACTGGACGGCTTCGCCGAAGATGCGGCCGTCGACGATGAACGGCGTTGCTACAAGTTGGACAGGGCTCCGCTCCTTCACCGGAGCTGCGACCTTCACCGGCAGGAGCTGCATGCGGTGGAGCCACAGCGAACCAGGGGTGCTGTGACCGGGGGCGGGCCATGCTGGGAACAAGTGACGGTGAGGCTGGAGAAGAGCGTCGACGGCGACGGACGCGCGCGAAGGCCCTGTCTTTTCCTCTTTTTCCTGTGCCTTTTGTCTTCGTCGCAAGGTTGAAGAAACAGCTATATATGGGCTGATCGGGCGGCTAGGATGCGGCCGGCCGGCGCCTAGCGTCCGCCCAGCTCCTTTGTAACTCTCATTATAGTCTCTATCGATAACTTATTTTTTTAATCTGGAAACTCATATATTGACATCAAAGGGCAAGCAAAGCAGACATCTAAGTGCACAAGTCCTCCCGGGTGAGAAGATACAAGTGTCAAGCAGACATAACAGCTGTTTATGAGACACACGATGATAATATAATAACACGTTTCTACAGTCGATGCAAAACTGACAGCCAAATTTCCACATGTCCACATGTAAGGATAAACAAGCCAACGAAGCGTGTACATCGGAGGCACTTGACACTTGCAGGCAGAGTTCCCTACAGGCCGAGACCAACGGTTCGGCCATCTCTCCGGCGCAGGCCTGCTACATAGAGTTTCTCTAGGTCGGTGTCGAGTTCCTCTTGTTTCTTGACTTCCGCCGGACCCTCCTCGTTGTTGCCGGCCTTGCTCTCTTGAACTGATGCAGAGGCATTGGTCTTCACACCCTGCATTAGGCCAAGGCATCCTCAGACTCTAAAAAAGTGTTAGTGCATCGCAGAGTAATGGGGTATATATGTTGTTGCTCAGCAGAATTCAGATCAGTACTATATTACAAAATTACACATCTTGAAGGAATTACCATGAGTTTGTTGAATTTCTCTTGGCGCTCCCGATCAGAAAACAGATTTGAGTCCCAGTGAGTACTTGTCTGAAGCATTAGGACGAACGTAAAAATATGTTGCAAAAGTATGGCATGCAGGAATAGTGGAATGGAAAGAAGTGAATTGAAAATAAATAGATGCTCTCCAAGATATACCTCTGGAGGGTTACTCCTTTTGTTACCCCAGAGCAGTTTCTTCTTCTGGTCAGTGGATAGCCGTCCGGTTCCGACTCCAAATCCTATAATGTTCTTATTCACTGCAATAGAGCATGTAAGGAGGTGGTCAATCATGCAAGTGGATGATTGCATAGCTCCGATCTATCATGGAACAGATTAACATCGTAGTCATATCACTGGACCATCATTGAACCAAATTCTTGTGCTAACCAAGAAATGTTCAGCCCAACAAATATACTATACCCGCTTTATTTCACACAAAACCACATTGTTAATAGGTTCATGCATCAAATTCAAGAAATAGCACAGAAGAAACTAAATTAATGAAGACATAGATCCTTGAGATGGTGCAAAAATGGAAGAAAAAATATTGACAACAAACTGAGGAAACTCACCTAATTCAGCAGCTTTCATGGCTGCAACTTTTGCTGCATTCAGATCATTCATGGTTTCCTCTTTAATTCCTGATGCAGAATTAGCAGAAACTATGTTTAAGGTCAAGAAATCCATAATCACATCTCAATAGAATAATGCATCAGTGTGTTCAGTACAAGAAATTTTCAGAACTAATAAAAAAATCAAAATGTTAACCAACCTCCTGAGGTATCCATTTCCATGTGCTGTTCATTTTCGGCATCTGGACCAACAGAACTGAATAAGCTTCTTCTCTTCTGCCTAGTTTCTAGCTCAGGTTCTGCTGCGCAGCTGCTTTTCTCTATTTCCTTGCCACTTCTCTTCTTTACAGCTTCGTCCTGCTTGAACTTTTCCTTGTTTTTACTTTCACCTTCTTCTGGATACCTTCTGGAAGAGTGGGTTTCCTTTCTTAAATCAGCATCTTTCTCATACTCTGTGACATCATGTCTAGGGTATTCACGTGGGGACTCATGTTTTTCCTGATTCTTACTCCTCTGCTCTCGCTTAACAGATTTACCCCCATACCTGCTGTCAGCATTTCTCCAATCACCATGTGATCTATCAGATGTGCCATCACGCTTTGAAGGATCATAGTAAGTGTCAGACCTTGACTCCCGATCTGGCCGAGAAGTTCTAGGATGGCTCCTGTCATCATCAGCACGTTTATCATGATACCTCCTATAATCATCATGCCTCCTGGATTCACGTGATGCTCCGTAGGAATGCCTATCCGAATGCCTAACAAATTCATGACCTCTGCCTGGTCTGGCATGATTATCATTCTGTAGATCTCTCACGTTCTCTTTCCTTCCACAACTCTCACTCCCCTTAGAGTGGTCATCCTTGACTTCAACTGGACTACGGCTCCTCCCACGTTTAGTGTTCATCTTGCACTCAGTAGTATCTATCAATTAAACAGCAATTCAACAGTTCAATAACAGGCAGATTTACTAGATCACACTAAAGGGCAAATCGTTCCTAACATTGATCATTATACACACTAGGGGAAACTTGGTTCATACTGTATGGACCGAGGGCTTGGGTGCAATTGCCGTGCACTGAAGCTAACACAAGTCACAAAAATGTATGGATTTTATTTATGCAAAATGTACTTCATGGTTCAATTACCTATGTATAAAATTTCAAGCTCAAATCCATTCTATGATTCTGTCTTTAGACTGAAAAAGGTGAAAAAACTGTCAATTTGAATTCTTACAAATGCTAGAATTTTCTCATTTTGTTACCCTTTGTTAAGCTTCATGCACTAGCCAACGCAACCAAAAGTCCGAACTGATGGAAATGGCTAGGCAATCCACATATACACTTCAACACCCCCTGTCACGTGTGACGCGGGAAGTCAACACGTGAATAGACTCAGAGGTATGGCTCAAGAGGCCTATACGTGGACACAGAGGAGGGCAGCAGCAATTTTTGGATAAATTGCGAAAGCCAGGACTTGAACTCAAGACCCTGATACCATGTTAAGCTTCATGCACTAGCCAACGCAACCAAAAGTCCTAACTGATGGAAAGGGCTAGGCAATCCACATATACACTTCAACAACCTTAACACATAATAAATTGGAATTCGAAATGATAATTAGGTGGAGTAAATTCAGAAGTACATCCAGATTTTAACCCGGATATTTTCCGCCATAGCAACTGCATCCTAAAGCCTTGGTTATACAGTACAGCCCTGGGGATACCTTCTAGTGAAGACTCAAATTTAAAAAATTATTGCATCCATTGGCCATCACACTTCAGTTAAAGAGTTCAGTTGATATGCTAGGGTTTCACATGCCTGTGAAACAAGTGATATGCATCTCAAATGGATTTGAAAAAGACTAACTAGGTGCTGCCTCTTACACTTCAAATGAACGTGATTCGGTGTTGTACTCCCTCCAAATCTTCTTCCTCAAACTAAGTGGACCAATCCAAGTTGGAGAATCAAATAAAGAAAGGAAGCAACATAGTGCTGAACTATAGAGTTATGTGCTTGGGTGGTAAGCAGCGGTGGAGCCAACGTACAAGTGTTGGGTTCAACTAAACCCAACGAATTTTGCTCCGTACGTGCATGTAGGTGCATATTTACTTGACGTGAACCCATTAAAAAATGTGAGTATGTGACTGACCCCATCAACGAAATGTTGTCACATATTCTCAAAAAAAAAATGAAATGTTGTCACATGAACGACTAAGCAAAGGTCAAAGGGCCCAAAAGTGAACAGCCCACGAGGAGTCCTTGACTCCTTGCCGTAATTGATCACTGTGACTAGTCACGTACGCAGCCGCACGCCTCATCGTCTTTTCCTTTTCCAGTTCGCATCTGATCTCTTCTCTCGTCTGTTTGTGTTCCTGGTGCCTCGCCGCGACGCCGCCTTGGCCGGCCGCAGCCAGATCGACAACGGCAACAATTGTACCCCAAAATTTGAGGTAATTAGCTTACATTGCCTCATCTCCTCTCTCTTATGTATGTTCTATCTAACCTAATAGCCTAGTACGATAGTGATTTTTTTGCCCTACTTTTTTTGATTTGTTTTTCTCCATGGACTTTGATTGATCTAGGCTATGGAGCGGTATTTTTCGAAGAGCATCACATTGAGGACGTAAATATGCAGGAGCAATATGTTAATTGGCACAAACCACGGCAAAAAACCAATAAGACAGACCTTCAGCATTACCAAATTGAGTGTCTTAATTCTGTTATTGATTGCCAGCTTCAAGAGTTTGATGACCGCTTCAATGAGGTAAATTTTGCATTGCTTGGGCACATTGCTTCTTTCAACCCAAAAGACTCTTTTGCTGCTTTTAACTTGGACAGCTTAGTGAAGCTAGCTGAGTTTTATCCAGATGACTTTGATTCAAGAAAAATGGATGATCATGGTCCTGAACTTCGCACTTACATTGACAATGTGCGAGCAGATGAAAGGTTTGCCAATTTGGACGGAATTGCTGATCTTGCTAAATTAATGCTGCAAACAAATAAGCATGTTACATTCCTTTGGTCTATCATCTTTTGAAGCTAGTACTGATATTGCCAGTTGCCACAACATCAGCGGAGAGATGCTTTTCAGCTATGAATGTTGTCAAAAAAAGTTGCGCTACAAAATGGATGATCAGTTCATGAGTGATTGTCTAATTTGCTATGTGGTGAAAGATATATTTTTCTACCATTACCAATGATGCTGTGTTTAATCTTTTTAAGGCGATGAAAGATCGAAAGGGGACACTCTAAAATGGGAGTGCCTTCACAAGATTCTTTCGCTTGATAGTACTTATTCTAAACTTGTCATGTTTTTCAATGTTCCAGGAAGATGAGAAGCTACATCTGGAGCTACAAAGTTAGTTGATACTACCCTATTTATAATATGTAAACAAGTGATTTTATAATTTTATTGAACCCGTATGTCTTGCACTCTTTAGTTTTTAATAATGCAAGACGATGTGTGATATGTGATACCATATTTTTATTCATTATACTGTTTTTGGGTGCTATAATTTTGTTGTAAGATAATTTAAAATAGACTTTACACTTCACATATTAGTACCAAGTTCTCACAACGAGTCATGGAGTGAACCCAATGGCCAAATTTTCTGGCTCCGCCCCTGGTGGTAAGAGTCCAAGGACCAAGGATAGGGAACTCGCCCTTAGTGTAACCACCAGCACGCTCAGATTCTAAAGTGGAAGAGGCCATGACGCTTACTGGGAGCTTTGATTATTCACTAGTTGACCCAAACAAGATGGACGCAGCACGCGGCAGCCATTTATAATGGGCTTAGCTTAAGAAAACTGTACCTATCTTAAACTTACCCAGACTCCTCTTTATGATTCGACAGAAGGACACTACCCATAGCACACAAATCTAACAACATAGTTATATGGATAAATAAAAATGGGAATCCTATCCTAGTGTGTGTTTCAGAATAGATAGAGATTGTAATGCCATTAGATTTGTCATGAAAGACAGTTCGTGTGTGTTTCAGTGTCTTCAGTTTGATGTACTCTATTTAGTTATTCAATAAAGTTGGGTCGTTTAATAAAAGAAAAAACCACATAGCTAATATTTCATGTACTGGCTTTGCTGGAAACTAGATAGCAATGGTTGGTGCACTTGGTCTTAGCTTATTCTGTGATGACGAATATCTGAGTCTGTGTGCATGTGTAAGCACTGTGTTCTGTGTGCATGTATAAGCTCATGCGTTCTCTGTGTTCTGTATGATATAAAATTACTTTTGGATCTCATGTGTGAATGTGGGTGAGAATGCTCACTTACTAACATTATTTCTAGATGTGCAACAATCTAAAAATCAATTAGCATGCTTACACAGTTCTGAATCTAAGTCTTTTGTGCTTGCAGATCATATGAATCAAATCAGGGACCTCCTGTTCATAGTAGATAGTGTGGTAGTAATGTACTAAATGACCACCCTTTAGTCATGTAAATGTACCAGGGAGCTCCTAAGTATGTGTAGTTTGTGTACAAAACGCCTGGGCAGTAGTAGCCACTGTACCTCATGCTCACAGACACTCTTCAGCTGAAGCAGGTGAAACTCGGTATGGAGCTCAGCTGAGAGAAGCACACACACAGAAAACGAAATCACAAAAAACAAAAAAAAAATCTTGATCTTTTTCTTCTGGCACTCACATCCGAATCATACCAGTTGCTTGCGTATCCACTAATTTCACAACTTACTTGGTATTGTTGTTTGTCAATTTTGTTCATTTGCGTTCGTTCAGTACACTCAAATGGTTCATTGTGTGGTAATATATCCATTGCAACCTAGATGATCTCATGGTGGTCATGTTTTGTCCAATGCGGAATCAGCTTGGTATGATTCTTGTTAACACCATCTTCTTTTCTTTCATAAGGGAGGAGACAATTCAACATTGTCGGTTGGATCAGTACTCATGTGGCCTCATGGCTGCGGACTGTAGAATCTCTGTATTTAAATGATGTTTTATGACTGGCAATAATGTGTTCGACATGTAATCCTTTTGCGGCACATGTTCTACTACACATTATATGATTATTACAATTGTGAAGCATGGATCGTATGGCTGCCTGAGTAGGTGTTGAATTTAGTCTGTTCTATTTGAGATTGAATATTTGAAACAACAGTTTTCTTGTATCCACGTATTTAGCTTGAAATAGTCTGGACTCATTGGATCATTGTTGTTGAAAGTTCCAACACTACCTTTTACTCTAAATAAAGTTGCAAATAGGTACTCCCTCCGTCCCATAATATAAGAGCATTTTTGACACTAGACGGAGAGAGTAGTTCTTATTGAGTAATCAATAGGGTTCAGTATACTTTCTAGTGCTCTGTATAGCTGAAAGCTGCGTAATAAATCCTGTTTAATGCAAAAGCAGTATTTGGTTCAGCTGCAATCTGCTCGTAAGATTTCTGTGTTATTCTCATGTTACCCAAAGAAAGAGGGGAAGAGGGATTAGAAGACTCAATCCCTAGGGGATTGGGTGGCTCCCGACCTCCCGCGGTCTAAGGTATGCTCTGTGTGGGCGACTGCAAGGGAAGAGAAGGGGCAGCCTGAGCGGAGGCTGCAGGTCGCCGCAGGCGACGGAAGACGAGCAGGGAGCCGCCGCCGTCGGGGCTAGGGCGGCAGGGCTGGATGGGGAGAAGGGAGAGGAAGGAGGAGGTGAGTTACCTGAGGGGAGTCCTTCGACGTCGTCGGACTTCGCCGGAGGCACCGCGTCCGTCCGCTCGTGCGCCGTCACCCCGTCGCCTCGATCGGTAGGGTTCCTTCGCCTCAAGACGCAGGCCCAAATCCCGGCCGATCCCTCTGCTTTTTTTTTCTTCTTCTTTGAGGAACGGCCGATCGTTCTGTAATACCGCGAGAGCTATATCTCGCTCAACGCTCAACGCGAGATGGAAGCAGTCTGGACTGAAAATTTCCTGCGAACAACAGTATTGGGCCAGCCCATACTCGTGTTCCCCGCTGGTTCGCTGTTCGCTTCGGTTTCCTTTAGTTTTTTTTTTCTTTTTCGTTTTTTTCTGGTCACCAGTTTTTTGGTTTTTCTCTTTTTTTTTGTTTTTCATCGGGTTTTTAGTGCTTCTTTCTCGGTTTTTACTTTTCCCCCTTTTTTGATTTTTTTTTCATGTTTCTCCTTTTCAACGGTTTTTTCTGTTTCCTATTTTCTTTCGTTTTCTTTGTTTCTTTCTTGGTTTTCATCAATTTCTTTGTTTTTCATTGTTTCTTTCTCGGTTTTTACAATTTTCATTCTTTTGCACTGGTTTTCATTGGTTCCTTTGTTTTGTTGTTTCTTTTGTCAATTTTATTGGTTTTAACTTTTTCTTTCCGTACAGAACAGGAATATATTTTTATAAATATTTAACCTTTTACATACACATTTAACATTTTTCTTAATACATGACAAACATTTTTTATATACAAGTTTATCATTTTTCAAATACATGATCAACATTGTTTTTGGTAATACGTGTCTCATTTATATCATAAGAATCATAGTACAAACTACTTACACACCGATCTGACAAGACTGAAAAGATAGTAGAACGTTAGCCTTTGCACAAAGAAACACCAGACAGGAAGAAAAATTACAATCAAGACTGAGAATACCCCTGAGCTTGACACAATCGCCTGTCACCTGCCTCCGGCACCACCACAACAGCCACCAAAGAAGAAGAAAAATGACACATCACCTCACCCGAGCTCGACGCGTCTCCATTACTAATATGCAGCTTTACGGACCTCCAAGGTGGCTCACCAAAGGCGAAGTCATTGCCGCTGAATGAATTAGAACGGGGCAACACCCCGGACACGCCATCAAACTCCAAATTTGGCATCTCCACATGACTAAAACGTCGGAGAAGGAAACCTTACCTGTCAGCCATGAACCACGAACCCAACATACGATCCACCATCTTCCAGATGCCGCAGATGTAGACCACAAACTGCATCCGCTCCTGGATTACCTTCCAAGCTCCGCGTCAGCGCTGGAGCAAACATCGTCCCAACGGTGGAGCACGAGAACAAAAGTCCACCACGAGGATGTCGTCGCCACGCCATCCTTGCTTGAACAGACTAGTTTCCAAATCCATCCCCAACTATAGGATCGATCGCCTCGTTGGGGAAGAATCTGAAGCTTCTTTATTCAGCGCCGCCATTGCTGTCGCCGAAGCCAAGACGATGAACAACCCAAAAACCTAAGCTACTAGGGCCTAACCTAAAGATCCACGCTCCACACGCGTGGATCCAGCGACCCCCCTCACCACCGACGACCGAGGTCTTCGGCAGAGGGGAGCCGCCGGAGGAAGGCAACGGAAGGGACTCTCCTAGCGGTGGCTAGGGTTTCTAGCGCCTGTGCACGACTAATGCGGAGATCCATGATCAGCATTTTTGAAAACTTATACTCCCTCTATTGTACATTTATGTCTACCTTTTTCATACACATGGTACATTTTTCGCATACACCTTTAACATTTTTTTAAACATATATTTTTATGTCTATTTTTTTCATATACATCAGGAACATATTTTATATACACATTTAACATTTTGCAAACACATGATTAATATTTTTGAATATTTTTTGTCTACCATTTTACATACACATTGTACATTTTTTGTATACATCGGGATCATTTTTAAATACATGTTTAGCATTTTTTAAATACATGATTAAATTTTTTTAAACATATATTTTTTGTATCTACTTTTCCCATAAATATTGTACATTTTTTGTATACACCAGGAACATTTTTTGCAAACATGTTTAACACTTTTCAAATACATGATAAACATTTCATATATATGTTTGATGTCTATTTTTTTCATACACATTATACAATTTTCGTATACATTAGAAATATTTTTCTATACACGTTTAACATTTTTATAAGGTGCGATTAACATTTTTCTACATTTGTATATAAACTTATTTTTATAATAGATATATTCAGACTATTCCGAAATACAAGCAAAAGTAAAAACAAAAAACTAAATGGGAAAATGTAAAAAAAGGAATTAAAAAAAGCGTTGAAGGCCTGTCCGTGCTGGTATGGACCAATTGGGCTTCTGCCCGAAGCGGACGTCCTACTATCTCACGTCAGGCTAGACATAGGCGCGCCGCTATAATACGTACTTTGTCATTGTGCACGAGCGCGATGCGATCCCGACCCATGGGGGTGTCTTGTGGGCGAGCTATCCTTCCATCAGGCCACGTTGGTCGGCTGCGTGCTAGCCCGCGTTGCTTTTTGGTTTTGTGTGCCGTTTTGGGCTTTTGTTTTTTGCTATTTTTCTAACAATTTTTCCCCTTCAAATTTCAAATTTAAGGTTAAAATGGCAAAACAGCCCTAAATTGCCCAAATAGTGCTAAATGGGCAACTTGGGCCGCGTGTCATGCCGGGCCTTAAGCCCGCAATAAAAGGGTTGTTTTGTGTCGAGCCTTAAGGCCTAGATTTCGGGATCGTCTTTGTTTCGTGGCGGGGCGAAGGCCGCCCGACCCTCTTAATTGCGTGTCGTGATGGGCACATATTGGGCCAAAATTACAATCAAGACTGAGAATACCCCTGGGCTTGATACAATCGCCTGTCACCTGCCTCCGGCACCACCACAACAGCCACCAAAGAAGGAAAAAAAATGACACATCACCTCCCACTACTAGGGAAAACCCTAGCAGTAGCGCGGGTTTCTGGCCTAGCAGTAGCGCGGGTACCGGCGCTACTGCTACGGCGCTACAGCTAAACTTTGGCAGTAGCGCGGGTTTAACCACTGCTACTGCTAACGATATGTAGCAGTAGCGCGTTTCCCTAAACAGCGCTACTGAAAATAGGTGCAGCGCGCACCGACATGTATGCACTACTGCTAAAGCCTCGCTGCGGCTACGCGCAGGCCCCGCGCTACTGCTATTTTTTCTGTTTTTTTTTCTACAGCGTATTTCATTTCTATTTGTACAGGTTTTATACAGAGAATAAAATCATCATATCATACACATACAAATAGTCTCATCAAATCATGTCATAATCATCCAACACAAATGATGTCTCTCGTCATCATCGATCTCGGAATAGCGATACAAGTTATGATATGTCTCGAATATACACATGTTTCATCATCCATCCATATCATGATATAGAAGAGAAGAGCTATGACTATGAGCAAGAGCGGAATTATGCAGTACATGAGGCGCCGGTTCTGATCCCTCTCTTGCGCTAGCGTGAACCTCAAGTAACTAGCTTCCGCTTCTTGTCTGCTATCGAACCCTTTCTGGCTGCCGCCCGAGAACCCTGACACTTGGGCCTGACACTCTGGCCACTCGTCGTAAACTCCCGGAACCCTCCCTATGTACACGGCATAGCACTTCTTCGCCATCCAGGACCTATGTACCTGTTAGAGATGCATGCATCTTCATCAAGCGAATTCAACGATATATAGTATGCAATATAATATACTTGAGCAACACGAAGAGAAAGAGTTAGCAAAAATATGCAACATATAGTAAACATAATCAACGCAGGTTCATCGTACCCAAACTAATTAACTAGATGTACGCAGGTTCATCGTACCCAAACTAATTAACTACCGTTACGCAAGTTCAGCGGGACCGTTTAAATAAAGTACTAATTCAACCGACACATCATCATCGGCATCGTGCCTATGCGAGTTCTGACGTCAGCTCGCGATATAGGGCCGTGGTAGAACATCCCCTCCTCTTCAACGACATCTTTAATGATGATCGATGCAATGTCCCTCTGGATGCGAAAGAAGTCATCTCTGAGTTTATAGTCCGGTTCGGCTCCTAAGTCCTGTGCCCATTGACGGATATGGTCATCGTTTTTGGTTGTCATGCGAAGACGTTGGTGGTCCCTTCTGAACTCCATCATGAGATGGAGGACGTAGTATCCATCGTTGTGGCTTCCTGTCGGTTGATGGACCGAGCAGAACGTAGTTTTATGCGACAAACCCGGCGCGCCCTTCCTTTGTTTCCTGATCTCGATGTGGCCACCCATCATGCTGAAGCCGTTGAGAGCACTATCCAGAATATTCATTATGTGGGTGTAGTCTTTCTTCTCGAAGTTTCTGGACGGGTCAAAATACACGGCGTGGGAGACTCGCAGGAAAAGAACAATAAGGACGGCGCGCCCGTTGCTGCGGAAAATAAAGACACCTCAAATTAGCCACCATATGAGCGAAGGAATGATTGAAATGTACGGAAGGGGTTTTCCGGCAATGACTTAGATTGGATGATAAGGCTGGAGAACCGTATCCTTGTCCTTATTCATTATCATGAAGTTCTCGATGTACTGCCTAGCAGCTTGATGTTCAAATTCACCGAGACACAAGAAGGACTCATGCATGTAGTATGGATCCGCAACCGAGATTTGATCGATTTTGTCTCTCCTGATGATGAAGTTCATATGTAGCGCAAAAAGGCGGACGATCGTAAAATCGAGCCGCCTCGTGAGAAACATGTCAAATATGTGATCAAACCACAGGAAGAACACATCCGCGGGGAGTGTGTCGACGTAGCACTTGGCCTGAGGCACACGAACCGCATAAAGCGGGTATCCTGGAGCCTTCGAGGCGAGAAGGCTTTTCTCTGTCGACAGCACATGATCGTGCAGTCTCCTGAGATCCCCTGATATGCCCTCTAGCGGTTTCAGCGGTAGGATCGGCTGGCCCGCGGCATGGATCATCGCCGCACCTTTGACCAGTACACGGTCTTCAAAATCGGTCGGCGGAGCCGACTGGCTGCTAGAAGCTTTGGCGGCAGCAGAGCCTCTCTTCTGCGGTCTCTTCCTCTGCTTCTTCTTGGGTTGAGGTAGTGAGCCTTCCAGGCCCTGTCTGACCCCCGCGACCAATGTGTTCGGGCTAAGCATTGCACGACCCTCGGCTACTTGACCGTGGGTTGAGGCGGCATCTGGAGGCGTCTCCTGTGAGGATTGCATGAAGAGAGACTTCTTGCAATCAACCCTACGACGTTCCTGCTCCGACACATCATCCAACTCCTCATCCACATGCTCATAGCCCGAGTCACATTGCTGACTCATCATTTGTCCGTCGTCATAGGCACCGGTATTGAGGAACCGGAGAGGGTCCTCCACCTCCATCTCATCATCCATTCCTTGTTCCACAGGGGCGACTACATCATCCACTATTGGACCCCCTTCCTCACGTAGTCCGCCGCTCTCACCCGGCACGAGAGGCACTGGTAATTGCGTAGGCGGGGTGGTGGTGTTCATACCTTGCTGATGTGTGGTCATTGGTGTGCTCTCGATCGCCTCCAGATGAAGAAGATTCTTCGGCCACAACAGCATCCAACCCTTGCATTCTCCAAGCCGCATCGGGGTCTCGTCCTCCTCTCCCCCGAGCCGTACTGGAGGAGTCAAATCCTCGTGGGCCGCTTTCACACTCGACAAGCTAACCCTGAAGGTGCCAACGGGGATCGGCTGGCCGTGGAACGTGAATTCCAAGGGCTTCGTTATCACTACCTTTCCTACGTCCACCTTATGGCCGTTGATCATGTAGAGTACGGTGCACGGGGTTTCGTCGGCCTGCGAAGACATGTCTGCGGCGTAAGACATCCAAAAGGCAACGGAAAATGGAAGCTTATAGATATGTTGGTGCGACGTGTAATTACTGTGAGGGCGTCGAGGTCAGCCAAAGACGAAGGCCCACCTAGCATGCCAGAGACAGAGGACGGGCTGCTATGAGCGGGTGCGGGAGCAGGTGCGGTTGCGAGAGCAGGTGATAATGGTGCGATGTTCACCGAGTTGCTCCCGACGAAGCTGGGCATGGGAAAATCCTGTGCCGTCTTGTCTGGAATTTGCTTCGTCCAGTCGATAATAGCCGGAATCAAGTTAGTAGCAAAATCATTTCTGCAGGAAGCTAAAGCTGCATTGACTGCCTGCTGGACCAACTCATTTCTGGTCGCTTCTGCGGCCTCAGCTGCTTTTTTCTCGGCCTCAACTGCATTTTTTTCGACCGCAAGCTTCACCTTCTCGTCGATGTTCAACTGATTGAACTTATTTTTCTGCTTTTTGGCCTCCGGGCCCTCGTCGTAGTAGTACTTCCACGTGGCGCCGTCTCCGACGCCATGCACACGTCCATATTGCGGCCGCTGGTCCAAAGGGAACCCCTTCAGTTGGTTCAAGGCCCGGTTGAGAGGGGTGTCCCACTTGGGCCTCATCGACGACTGAGACGACGAGTCACTTTCGGCTACAAGCCTGTGTTGCTCCTTCTGCAAAAGGAACGTGAACCGTTTACGAATGTTACTACAACGTGTAGTCGACTTGATCAGAAGCTAAATGTAAGGTGGTAAAAGAATAATTACCAGTAATCTAATCAATTTCCTCGTGATCGTGTCTGTGTACCAAACCTTCTTTTCATTGTCCCACTTGTACCGGGCCCTGATGAAGTCACGCTCCTGCGGGTCGGTGAACTCCACGAAGGGGTCTCGGATCCCCGCGGCTTCACGTTCCGCGTCCTCCTTATCCCATATGGGCCTCTTGCCAAGGTAGCCACGGCTTCCGAGGCGTTGGTTCCCCGTGTTCCTTTGCTGAAGCCCCTTGTATTTCTCAGACTTAAGCTTGGCTGCCTCGGTAGCGGAAGTGTCCTTGAACTTTTCGAACTCCTCTTCTGTAAGTGTCGGATTGTCCGCCAAAATCTTGGACAGGGGTTCTTTAGCATCAATCGCTTGTTTCACCCTCCCTTTCCAGGTGGCCAAATCGTTGCTGACCATGCCCATGGCGTGGTTGTTAATCTTTTTCATGGCAGCATCATCCCACGGGTGTTCTATGCGGTCATCCCGGCCGGGGAACTGGAATCTCTTGTGCAACTTCATTAGGAGCAAGTGCTCCATATGTGGTTTACTCCTTAAGTCATTGTCGTTGATGCTCGCAGTTTCCCGTAGGATGCATCCGACTTGGTTGCCGTAGCACTTGCGAGCTTCAATCGGCGCTATTGGCTCGAATTTGCCAGGGTGCATCTCTGTGACCAGCAGTCTTCCGATGCCGAGTTTGTTAGGGCGTCGTGTCCTCTGCTTCTTCTTTTCGTTACCGACTTCGGCGCCGGTACCTTCCGCGCTGGTCTCGGCACCGCCATCGGTGCCGGTGCCATCAGTGCCATCGGTGTCGATGTCGGCGGCAGTACCATCGTTCGCTATGACCAGGGCGCCCTGCAAACCTTGTGTTTGCTGACTAGACAAAAAGTCGAGGTAATCATGTTCACGGTCATATTGTATGTCGTCGGCAGCGTGGTCAGAAGCCCCGGTTTCGTCGTTGTTCGACATGTTTCCTACGATTAAGTCTGCTCGTTTAATTCTTAAACTATAATAAAATGAGTAATGACATAAAAAAGGCCTATGGTTTGCCGGAATGCCGTTTCATTCCCGTCCCAGCAAATCCCGGGCACTCGATATGCCTACTTTCTAGCACAAGTCATGCCGAAATTCACGGGAAATTTCGGCATGACCTTTGCTAAAAAGTGGACATATCGAGCGCCTGAAATTCGCCGGAACGTAAATGAATCAACATTCCGGCAAAACATAGGCCACTCGGAGTTTCCCTGCATATAGAAAAATGGCTCTGCTTGCAAATTCAAAATGGATATCATCTGGATGTCAAGATAGCTTCCAATATCACTCAATGGATATCATCATGGCGTACTCAAAGGAGATCATCATGCTAAAATTACAATACAAAAAGTACTAATATTCCACTAAAAAAGCACCTAAAATTCTGTTAACCCCCTCTCACTCACTTACTAATATTCCACTAATATGGCACACTCTCACTCACTTACTAATATTACACTAGAATTATGTTAACTAAACACCTAAAACACCTAAAATACTTAGAATTCATTTAACAGAAACACCTAAACCCTAGAATTAACTTAACTAAACACCTAAAATACCTAACCCTAGAATTAAGTTAACTAAACACCTAAAATACCTAACCCTAGAATTCAGTTAACTTAACACCTAAAATTCAGTTAACTAAAACACCTAACCCTAGAATTCAGTATGCTAAAATGACAGAGAGGAGGGGCGGGGACTTAGAGCGGTTGTCGGGGGAGACGGCAGCGGGGAGGTGGAGGTCGGGGGAGACGGTGGCGAGGCGGCGACGAGGCTGGCGCACCGGAGGGGGCGACTTCGAGGAGGGCAGGGGCTCCGGCGGCGACGAGGCTGGGGCGCGGCGAGGGCAGGGGCTCCGGCTCCGGCGAGGGCAGGGGCTCCGGCATCGACGTTTCTCAGCGTCGACGTTTTCGTTTCTGAGTGAACTTCTTTCCCTTCTTGTTCGCTGTCGAATAATTGAGCCCCACGTTGTGACTTTTCCTTTTCCATGGAGTACGATCTTTCTTAGGTAATGTAGTATTGATTCTTCTTTTGACGTATGCTTCATCGTCATCGTCATCTTCCCTCATCAGGTCGCCGTTCTGGTCGTAGTCTTCCTCGTTGGCGACTCCATCCATTCCGATGATGTTCCTTTTGCCTCTCCTCACGACAACACGGCTGGGATTGCTCGGGTCGGTTATGAAGAAGCATTGTGTCACGTGCTTAGTGTGTACCCATGGCTCGTTTTTTGCGATGGCATTCACGGTAGCGCTCTTGGCGTCGGGTATAGACATGGTAGTGAAATACCGGTTTTCTCTTTCGACGTTCTTGGCCCATCTGACACGGAACATCGTCGCATCGTGCAGTCCAGAGTAGTCAAGCTCCCAGATCTCTTCGACCCTTCCGTAGAATCTTTCAGTTGCGGCGTTGTCGCCGGTCATGCATTCCATCGTCACCCATGAGTTCTGAAAATCACTGTTTATATATTTGGCCTCCGTGTAGAACGTGTATCCGTTGATATCGTATGCCTAATAGGTCGCGAGGTTGGCCGCGGGGCCATGTGCTAAGGCGTATATGAGCAATCCGTCCGTAGAGCCCTCTTCTGGGGGATTAGCAAGAACATGCTCTTTGAACCAAGGCAGGAAAGTGGAGTTGTGCTCTCTAATAACTTCGGCGTTCGTCTTGCATAGCCCCCGGTCACGGTACTTCTTTGCGATGGTTTCTTTGTGCAGTGTCGCGAAAGGATCTACCACGTCAAAGTGCTGTAGCACTACTAAGTTTGCTCTGTCAAAGTCATTGCGTCGACCCGAGTGGTCCACATGCAGTTCCCTCCGGCCGTTAGTGTGACCTTCTCCTCCGGGCCTCCCAAGGTGCTTGTTAACGGGCAAACCAACAACAGGGTCTCCGCCATATAGATAATTCTCGCAGAAAGAGGTGCACTCTTGGGTCAGATAGCCCTGGATGATGCTTCCATCCGGACGGGACATGTTACGAACGAATCCTTTGATGACCCCATTCATCCTCTCGAATGGCATCATGTTGTGCAGGAATGTCGGCTCAAGGTCTATGATGTCGTCCACAATGTGGACACATAGATGCACCATGACGTCAAAGAACGCGGGCAGGAAGTACATCTCAAGCTCATTTAGTATCACAATGATCTCTTCCTGTAGCCTTCGGAGCTGCTTCACACTGATCGACTTTCGAGAGATAACGTTGAAAAAGTTACAGAGACCAATAAGCATGTCACGGATGTGCTTGTCCATTATCCCTCTAAGGGCAACAGGAAGTATCTGCGTCATCATCACATGACAGTCATGAGACTTCATCCCGCTGAACCTTTTCTTCTTGGTGTCTAGAATTCTGCTTATCTTCCCACAGTAACCGGAACTAACTTTGATTCCGGTAAGGCACTTGAAGAATTGATCGATCTCCTTCGGACTTAAGGTAAAGCAAGAAGGGGGCAATAATTCTCTTCCTTCTTGTTGACTTTTTTGCCCTTGTCCCGCGCCTCCGTCTCCGTCTCTTCGACTTTTTACGGGGCGGCATGTGGAGATCTGCCCTGATGTTCAAATCTTCCAAGTCTCTTCTTGCCTTCGGCCCATCCTTTGTCTTATCCGGCATGTTCATCAGTGTTGCAAGCAAGCTCTCAAGGACATTCTTCGTGATATGCATTTGATCAAGGCAATGAGGCGTGTCGAGTTTGGGCCAGGACTCCAAGTCCCAGAAAACAGACCTCGTTTTCCATACCTTCAGCAGTGGCTCCGGCGCCTTTTTCATCTTTCCCGGCGCGGGGCACTGTTCCCAGTTTTTCAACAGCTCATCGATTTTGGCGCCGCTCCTCTTACGTGGAGGTCCTCGATGCTCAGCCTCACCATTGAATAGATCTCCATGGTTTCTCCACGGGTCGTCCTTCGCGAGCCATCTTTGATGCCCCATGTACACGATTTTCCTAGACCCGCCATCTTTCGTTAGCTGCTGAGACATTGTATCATCCATGCACCGCGTGCATCCGCAATATCCGTGGCACACCTGGCCCGCGACATATCCGTAACCGAGATAGTCATGCACCGTCGTCATCAGCGCGGCTCTCATATAGAAATACTCGCCTTTGCTGGCGTCCCATGTCTTGGCCGGTGTTTTCCATAACGTGTCTAACTCCTCTTGAAGTATCCCCAGATATAGATTAATATTATTTCCCAGTTGTTTCGGCCCTTGAATCAGCATGCTCATGTGTATGTACTTTGACTTCATGCACAACCAGGGGGGAGGTTGTACATCTATACAAACACGGGCCATGTGCTATGGTTGGTGTTCTGGTTGCCAAACGGATTCATGCCATCGGTACTCGCGCCAAGCATAATGTTCCTTGCATCACTTGGGAAATATCGATATTCGGCGTTGAACGCTCTCCACTGGCTTGCATCCGCGAGGTGTCTCAGCTTCGGATCATCTCCATCATCGGGCTTCACCCTCTCCGCGTGCCAGCGCATGAGCTTTGCTTCCTTAGGATCTACGAAATAACGTTGTAGATGGGGAGTGATCGGTAGGTACCATACAACTTTCTGGGAAGATTTCTTTCTGGCCTTCTTGTATCGAGAAGCATTGCACATCGGACAGTTGGTTTTTTCCGCATGCTCCTTCAGATAAATGATGCAATCGTTGATGCATGCATGGTATCTAATGTGCGGCAGATCAAGAGGGCACACGATCTTCTTGGCCTCATCGACACTAGTAGGACACAGGTTCCCCGCGGGAAGAACCTTCTTTAGATACTTGAGAAGCTCATCGAGGCTTCTGTCGGTCAATTTGTTTTTAGCCTTCGTCTTTGGAAGTTCGAGCGTGAAACTCAAGCGGGTCACCTCGGGATCGCAACCATCATACAATGGAGTCTTCGAGTCTACCTCCAGTTGCTCCAGCTTGGCCTCCTCTCTAGAAGCAGCTCTGTCGCTACTCGTCTTCTTGCGAAGCAGGTCTCGAACATGAGGGTCCCGCATGACTGAACTTAGTAGCGACGAAGGTTGTGGCGTGTCCGCGTCTTCTCTGGCGCCATTTCCGGCCTCTTCTCCGCCGCCACCATGTCCGGCCCCTTCTCCGCCGCCATGTCCGGCCTCTTCTCCGCCGCCATTATCGGTCATCTCTTCGTCTGGCCCCATGTCGTCATTGGCTGCCCCGTCGGCGTCCTCATCATCATCATCTTCACTTATCCACCGAGTATAGCCATCCATGAAACCAGTCATGAGCAGGTGCGCCTTCAAACGACCATCCTTATAGGGGTCGAGCCAAACTCCTCCTTTGCATCTTCGACACGGACATAAAATCTCTGTCCGGTTATTTTCATACATGTCCTGCACCGCCGATCGCAACCACCTTTCTACCATCGTTCCACTCACCATCATGATCGCTTGCGCGGTAATAATAAGCAAAATGATTATAAAAACGCATGCATGCATCAAAGTCATACAAAAATTTGGCATGACCTTCCCTAAAAATAGGACATATAGAGTTTGCCCGAAATTCGCCGAAATGGAAATAAATCGACATTTAGGCAAAACATAGGCAGCTCACGCACAATTCGGCGGCAACTCATGCCACACGCACAATTTCCATCATATCGCCTGATTTAGGTCATATCGCACACACACACCTAGCTAGCTAGTGATCGAAAGTTGACAAAGATTACTTCTTCAATTAAATGGATAGATCTAGTTAGGGAGGTAGAAAGGTCACTTCATTAAATGGGTAGATCTACATAGCTAGTTGGGGAAGGAGATGGCTCTAACTAGTGGAGGGGGTGGAAAAGTGAGGAAAAGAGAAAGGGGTTGCATTAATGGAGGTGTGGTGTAGTTAGGGGCATTAAAGAGAGAGAAAGAGAGGTAGGAGAAGAAAGAGAGTAATGGGGGGAGAAGCAAGGTGAGGAAGAAGCAAAGTGAGGGAGAGAGGAGGGGGGAGGGCAAAGTGAAGGGAGAGAGGAAGGGGGAGGGGGAGAGGGGTGAGAAGGTGGCTGCTGCGCCTTAGCAGCAGCGCGGGCTAGCAAACGGCGCTACTGCTAAAATGTTAGCAGTAGCACGGTCCTGCAGGCCGCGCTGCTGCTAAGAGGGGCCCACCATTTGGCATAGTACAACATTTGCAGCGGTGGGTCTGCAACACGCGCTACTGCTAACGTTTTAGCAGTAGCGCGCTTCAAGCGGGCCGCACTGCTACTATACATAGCCTGGTGGCTAAGGGGGGGCTCACATAGCAGTAGCGCCTTTCGTCCAGGCCACGCTACTGCTAAGTGGATAGCAGTAGCGCCTTTGCAGTCCCCGCGCTATTGTAAATTAGCAGTAGCGCGTTCCACAAAGCCGCGCTACTGATAAGCCTCCACCTATAAGGTTTTCCCTAGTAGTGTCCTCACCCGAGCTCGACGCGTCTCCATTACTAATATGCAGCTTTGCGGACCCCCAAGGTGGCTCACCAAAGGCGAAGTCATTGCCGTTGAATGAATTAGAATGGGGCAACACCCCGGACATGCCATCGAACTCCAAATTTGGCATCTCCACATGACTAAAACGTCGGAGGAGGAAACCTTACCTGTCAGCCATGAACCACGAACCCAACATACGATCCACCATCTTCCAGATGCCGCAGATGTAGACCACAAACTGCATCCGCTCCTGGATTACCTTCCAAGCTCCGCGTCAGTGCTGGAGCAAACATCGTCCCGACGGTGGAGCACGAGGACAAAAGTCCACCACGAGGATGTCGTCGCCACGCCATCCTTGCTTGAACAGACTAGTTTCCAAATCCATCCCCAACTATAAGATTGATCGCCTCGTTGGGGAAGAATCTGAAGCTTCTTTATTCAATGCCGCCATTGCTGTCGCCGAAGCCAAGATGATGAACAACCCAAAAACCTAAGCTACTAGGGCCTAACCTAAAGCTCCACGCTCCACACGCGTGGATCCAGCGACCCCCCTCACCACCGACGACCGAGGTCTTCGGCAGAGGGGAGCCGCCGGAGGAAGGCGACGGAAGGGACTCTCCTAGCGGCGGCTAGGGTTTCTAGCGCCTGTGCACGACTAATGCGGAGATCCATGATCAACATTTTTGAAAACTTATACTCCCTCTATTGTACATTTACGTCTACCTTTTTCATACACATTGTACATTTTTCGCAGACACCTTTAACATTTTTTTAAACATATATTTTTATGTCTATTTTTTTCATATACATCAGGAACATATTTTATATACACATTTAACATTTTGCAAACACATGATTAATATTTTTGAATATTTTTTGTCTACCATTTTACATACACATTGTACATTTTTTGTATACATCCGGATCATTTTTAAATACACGTTTAGCATTTTTTAAGTATATGATTAAAAAAAATTAACATATATTTTTTGTATCTACTTTTCCTATAAATATTGTACATTTTTTGTATACACCAGGAACATTTTTTGCATACATGTTTAACATTTTTCAAATACATGATAAACATTTCATATATATGTTTGATGTCTATTTTTTTCATACACATTATACAATTTTCGTATACATTAGAAATATTTTTCTATACACGTTTAACATTTTTATAAGGTGTGATTAACATTTTTCTACATTTGTATATAAACTTATTTTTATAATAGATATATTCAGACTATTCCAAAATACAAGCAAAAGTAAAAACAAAAAACTAAATGGGAAAATGTAAAAAAAGGAATTAAAAAAGCGTTGAAGGCCTGTCCGTGCTGGTATGGACCAATTGGGCTTCTGCCCGAAGCGGACGTCCTACTATCTCGCGTCAGGCTAGACATAGGCGTGCCGCTATAATACGTACTTTGCCATTGTGCACGAGCGCGATGCGATCCCGGCCCATGGGGGTGACTTGTGGGCGAGCTATCCATCCATCTGGCCACGTTGGTCGGCTGCATGCTAGCCCGCGTTGCTTTTTGGTTTTGTGTGCCGTTTTGGGCTTTTGTTTTTTGCTATTTTTCTAACAATTTTACCCCTTTCAAATTTCAAATTTAAGGTTAAAATGCCAAAACAGCCCTAAATTGCCCAAATAGTGCTAAATGGGCAACTTGGGCCGCGTGTCATGCCGGGCCTTAAGCCCGCAATAAAAGGGTTGTTTTGTGTCCAGCCTTAAGGCCTAGATTTCAGGATCGTCTTTGTTTCGTGGCGGGGCGAAGGCCGCCCGACCCTCTTAATTGCGTGTCATGATGGCCACATATTGGGCCAAAATTTCGGGCTCATGGGCAAGGTTTGTCTAGCACCGTGCGTGAATTCTAAAAAAGGAAGAAAAAAGCTAGCACCACCCGTGCGAGGGTTTGCGTGTCTAGGGACTTTTTTTTAACACCGCACGATCGTTGATACTCACATACACGCACCTACCGTCACCCATATGAATGGACGTGCACACACCTACCCGTATGATCACCTTCGAGAAACTGAGCCGACACAACATCTTGAGATTGCCGAATTCACCATAGGCACCTAGAAATCAACGGGAAGTCTCCTCCCACTGAACGAATATCGTTGAAAAGTATGAAATAAATCCCGAAAAAAATCTGAAACTTGAATCCTGATAGACTGGCTCCATTATAAGAAGCTAAACATCCGAGCTATGCTTGGTTCGCTGGTGCCCTGGGACTTGCCCATTTCCCCCTAACGACGTACTGGTGTGACTTTGCCCCGGCAATGGAGATGTCCGCAACTAAAAAAAAGCAATGGAGGTGTCCAGGCCACACTGCTTGCTGATGACCCACAAGTATAGGGGATCGCAATAGTTTTCGCGGGTAGTATTTCACCCAGATTTCTTGATTCGACACAAGGGGAGCCAAAGAATATTTGCAACTATTAGCAGTTGAGTTGTCAATTCAACCACACCTGGAGATAAAATATCTACATCAAAGTATTTAGTAGCACAGTAATATGATCGTTTTGACAGCAGTAGCAACAGTAATGATAGTAACAGCAACAGTAACAGTAGCAGTTTTGTAGCAAGTGTAAAGCGGTAGCAACAAAGTAACTTAGCAGAAACCAATATGAGAAAGTCGTAGGCATAGGATCGGTGATGATAATTATGTTGGATGATATTCATCATATAACAGTCACAACCTAGGGCGATACACAATAGCTCTAATTCATCAATGTAATGTAGGCATGTATTCCGTATATAGTCATACGTGCTTATAATAAGAACTTGCATGACATCTTTTGTCCTACCCTCCCGTGGTAGCGGGATCCTTAAGGAAACTAAGGGATATTAAGGCCTCCTTTTAATAGAGAACCGGAACAAAGCATTAGCACTTAGTGAATACATGAACTCCTCAAACTACGGCAATCACCGGAAAGAATCCAATTATTGTCACCTTAGGGTATGCGGATCATAACACGTAATAGGTGTGTATAACTTGCAAGATAGGATCAAGAACACAAATATATTCATGAAAAACTAAAGGGTTCAGATATGAAATCATGGCACTCGGGCCCTAGTGACAAGCATTAAGCATAGCAAAGTCACAGCAACATCAATCTCAGAACATAGTGGATACTAGGGATCAAAGCCCTAACAAATTGACTCAATTACATGATAAATCTCATCCAACCCATCACCGTCCAGCAAGCCTATGAAGGAATTACTCACGCCCGATGGTGAGCATTATGAAATTGGTGATGGAGGATGGTTGATGATGACGATGGCGTCGAATCCCCCTCTCCGGAGTCCCAAACGGACTCCAGATCAGCCCTCCCGATGAAGAACAGGAGGTGGCGGCGGCTCTGTATCGTAAAACGTGATGAAACTTCTTCTCTATTTTTTCTCAGGGAAAGAGAATTTATAGCATTGGAATTAGGTTAGACGGCCGCCTTGTGGGCAACAGGTGGCCCCTCTTCTGTTGATTCTTGCACCAATAATTTTTATATATTCCATAAAAAATCTCCAAAAAGTTTCGTCCAAATCCGAGAACTTTGATTTCTGCACAAAAACAACACCATGGTAATTCTGCTGAAAACAGCATGAGTCCGGGTTAGTTTCATTCAAATCATGCAAATTAGAGTCCAAAACAAGAGCAAAAGTGTTTGGAAAAATAGATACGACAGAGACGTATCAACTCCCCCAAGCTTAACTCATTGCTTGTCCTCAAGCAATTCAGTTGACAAACTGAAAGTAATAAAGAAAAACTTTTACGAACTCTTTTGTTCTTGTATCTGTATATAAGCTTAAATAGTACCCAAGTTTTCAGCAAAGATCATGAACTAACCATGCTCATAATAACACTTAGGCATTATATTTATTCATATCAATGGCATAATCAACTAGCGAGCAATAATAACATATCTCAAATGCCAACAATTTGTCAAAACAATCATGATATAATATGATAACATGGTATCTCGCTAGCCCTTTCTGAGACCGCAAAACATAAATGCAGAGCACCTCCAAAGTTCAAGCAGCGACTAAACATTGTAATTCAGGGTAGAAGAGATCCAGTCATGATGCACACAACATTAACTATACTCAATGCATAAGGATGACAATAGTGCTCTCAGGATTGGCGCTTAGTGCAAGAAGGTGTGACTCAACAATAAAAGTAAAATAACATAAAGTAAATAACATAAAAGTAAATAGATAGGCCCTTCGCAGAGGGAAGCAGGAATTTGCAGCGGTGCCAGAGCTCGAAGCTTAAATCAGAGATGAAAAATAATTTTGGGAGGTGTACTTTTCCTGTCAACGTCACGACCGAGAGTTTTCAATATCTTCCATGCTAAACACATTATAGGCGGTTCCCAAGTGGAAAGGTAAAGTTTACTCCCCCTCCACCATACCAACACAAGCCATGGCTAGCCGAATCCTCGGGTGCCCTCCATACCAACAACTTTCCGGGGAGTTTGTTTGCATTATGTATTTTCGATTTTGAGCATAGGACTGGGCATCCCAAATACCAGCCTCTCTCGTGCAATGACAAGTGAATAAACACTCATCTCGAGAATAACCCGCTTAGCATGGAAGATACTGACCGCCCCCTGTCGCTCCATGAGCGGTACGGGCACACAAAACGGATGTTTATTTGAATGATTAGAGGTGGTACGTGCAAATTTACTTGGAGCAGCAGAGTAATACCGCATATAGGTAGATATAGTGGACTCATCTGGAACAACTTAGGTTTAAGGATTGTGGATGCACAAGCAGAATTCCCGCTTAGTACAAGTGAAGGCTAGCAAATAGGTTGAGAAGCGACCAACTAGAGAGCGAAAACGGTCATGATCATGCATTGAGAATAATTAACATTGAACTCTAGCATGAGTAGGATATAGACACCCTGAACAAAAATATCGTGGAGGCTATGTTGGTTTTGAATCAACTACATGCATGAACATGTGCCAAGTCAAGCCACTTGAAACATTCAGAGGAGGATACCATATTAACATACTACATCATAACCATTTTAATGCATGTTGACTTCTAAGATAAATCATTATCCACTCCTAGGTACTTTAGCATGGCATGAGCAACTATAATCTCTAATTGTCATCACAAACATGTTTACTCATAATATGCCGAATCATGGATACTGAGTTAAACATATTTACAAAAACAAAAACAAGAAGAGTTCATACCAGCTTTTCTTTGCCACAGTCACTTCATCAAATCATCATCATTATTGCCTTTCACTTGCACGACCGAATGATGTGAAAATAATAATAGTGCAAGGTGTGCTGTGGACTAAGCTGGAATCTGCAAGCATTTTATTCAAGGGAGAAGACAAGGTAATATTGGCTCTTCGTTAGATCAACAATAAAGCATATGAGAGCCACTCAACATTTTCATCGTGGTTCTCTCCCTACTATGACTCAACGAAAAGAAAAGAAATTCAGAGAAACACACTGAAATATTTTTGGAGTTTTTTTTAGTTTTTCTGAAGGAGGCAATTTAAGGAAGAAAAATGAAAAGCGAGAAAAACTATTTACATGGGAGAACTCCCAACAAGCAAAAGAAGAAACGAGAAATATTTTTGGGTTTTGTTTTAATACTGCGAACTAACAAACAAGAAACAAAAGCCAAAAAGAAGCGAGAAATATTTTTGGGTTTTTTGTTGTTGAAGTTTTTCAAACACACAAGAAGAAAGCGAAAATAAAACTAACATGGATATACAATGAAAAAGGATGAACACCGACAACTGAAATGAATGTGTGAACATGAATGTAATGTCGGTGAGGGATACGTACTCCCCCAAGCTTAGGCTTTTGGGCCTAGCTTGGTCTACTGCCATGGCTATCCCGGATAATAATCGAAGTGGTAGCTCGTAGAGGCGTTCTAAGCCGCCTCCTCGGCCAGATGGGCAGCCTCAACTACCGCATTGTACTCGTGCACCTCGCTCTCATGAAGAAAATATCTCTGTTTGTTCTAAAAATCAAAGAGGGCAAGAGCAGGCAAAACGACAAACACAGAACGATATTTATCGAATATCAAGTAATAATCATAACTGCGAGTGTTGCGCTTAATGAACTCATGGTTCTGCATTGCCTCAGAATTCAAATATTTATCAGGTAAAAGAGGATCATTAGGCCTGGGAGAGACCCCTAGCCTTGCAGCTACTCGGGAGGAATAAATTCCTCCATATAAATCACCATTACCCGAGTTGCGGTGCAACCTACGTGCAACAATGGCCCCAAAATTATAATGTCTGCTACCCGTTAAAGCAGCGTGAATAAGGCTCAGGTCAGGGGCACAAAGTGCACTACAGTCTTGTTTACCAACAATGCATTTGCCATTAAAAAGTGCAAAGTAGTGAATAGCGGGAAAGTGAGTGCTCTTTATCCTAGCTTGCGTAACTCCCCTATCCTCACCATTGCAAAGACTATTGAGAAACAATTCATAATCAGATTGTTGCGGTTCACTAAGTGAACCCCAAAATGGAATTTTGCATGCATCACAAAACTCTTCTAGAGACATAGCATAAGATCTGCCATAGAGATGAAATAAAACTCTAGAAGTGCGCAGATGATATTCAAAGTTTTGAGTGAATGAATGAGTGAGGTTGTAGTGGTGCGGTGGCTTATCTGCGATGAAGGAAGAGAGCTCGGTGTTGTGAATATACTGGTCAAATTCTTCCTTAATGCCTGCACCTAGCATGAACTCAGTGCACGGCCATCAACACGATTTTGCTTTGGCACCTCTCACCGAACTTGCCCTTGGTTCCACATACGATTGACGCGCAGGGCTTTCACTCGTTGATGCCTCGGAGGACCTCCTCCTTGAGGAACTCCTTCTGAAAATGTTCATGTTCCTACGAACAAATTTCTGAAAATTTTTGGACCACGAAAAGATGTTAACAAAACTTCACAAGATTGATAGCAACTACTCATACAAGTGCCTAGAGGCTATATCAAGCATTCAAACTACTTAGAACTCAAAGAATTTAACATGCAAGCTCATTTTCAGTAGCACCAATAGCAGCAATTTATGCAAAATATAATCCACTAAAGCAAAAACTAATTGGAGCAATGGGAGAGTCACATACCAAGGAGCAATCCCTCAAAACAGTTTCGGAAACGGAGCTCCGAGCAAAGAGATCGAAAATCTCAGGTTTGGGAGCAAGAACATGAGAGAGAGAGCTACAAAGATTTTTTTTCTGGAGGTAGGAGATGAAGTGGGCTGAATGGATAAGTGAGTGGGTCCCTATGGGACCCACAAGGCATCTTGGCGCGCCCTAGGGGGGTGGCCGCGCCCTGTTGACTTGTGGGCAACAGGTGCACCCCCCTGGGTTGTTTTCAGTGCCAAAAATTCTTATATATTCCAGAAAAAATCATGTCAAAATTTTATTGCATTCTGAGCACTTTGATTTTTGGGCCATTTTTTATTGCACGGATAATTCAGAAAACAGGATAATCATGGCATTTTATTTTATTAAACTAAAAATAACAGAGAGCAAGCTAATATTACAGAAAGTTGTGCTTACTAAATTCGTCGACCACATGCCCTTCAAAAAGAATCCATTAATAAGGTTGATCAAGTCTTATTAACAAACTATTTTCGAGTGACATGAAACCGAAGAATTTTCGTATAACACTAAGTTACCTCAACGGGGATATGCATCTCCCCAACAATAAGAATTTTGTATTTCTTTCTGATAGTAGGAAGAGGAAATTTGAAATCCCCAATAGTGATGGTCGAAACCTTCTCAATACAATTGATACCATTCACTGAAGTTTGTTTCTTCAGGAAATAAACCGCATGCTCATCACCATGGACATGGAAAGTAACCTTGCTTTTGTTGCAATCAATAACAGCCCCTGCAGTGTTCAAAAAGGATCTTCCAAGGATAATCGACATGTTGTCGTCCTCGGGCATATCAAGTATAACAAAGTCCATTAAAATAGTAACATTTGCAACAACAATGGGAACATCCTCACAAATTCCAATAGGTATAGCAGTGGATTTATCAGCCATTTGCAAAGATATTTTAGTAGGTGTGAGCTTATTCAAATCAAGTCTTCTATATAAAGAGAAAGGCATAACACTAACACCGACTCCCAAATCACATAAAGCAGTTTTAACATAGCTTCTTTTAATGGAGCATGGTATAGTAGGTATTCCCGGATCTCCTAACTTTTTAGGTACTCCACCCTTAAAAGAATAATTTGCAAGCATGGTGGAAATTTCAGCTTCAAGTATCTTTCTTTTATTAGTGACAATATCTTTCATGTATTTAGCATAGGGAGACATTTTCAACATATCAATCAAGCGAGTGCGCAAAAAGACAAGTCTAAGCATTTCAACAAAGCGCTCAAAGGTCTCTTCATCTTTGTTTTTAGATGTTTTAGTGGGAAAAGGCATGGGTTTCTGGACCCATGGTTCTCTTTCTTTCCCATGTTTTCTGGCAACGAAGTCTCTTTTATCATATCTTTTATTCTTAGGAGATGGGTTATCAAGATCAACAACAAGTTCTATTTCTACATCATTATCTGGTTGAGCATCAACATGAACATCATCATTATCATTATCATTTTCATTATCGTTATCATTATCACTAGGTGTATGTTCATTACCAGATTGTGTCTCAGCATCAGAAATAGAAACATCATTTTGATTCTCAGGAGGTTTTTCTCTCTCAGGTTCACTAGGAGCATGCAAAGTCCTATCATTTTTCTTTTTCTTTTTCTTTTTAGATGGACTAGGTGCATCAATATTATTTCTTTGAGAGTCTTGTTCAATTCGTTTAGGATGACCTTCAGGATATAGAGGATCCTGAGTCATTCTACCCCCTCTAGTAAAAACTCTAACAGCATGATCATTCATTTTGTTATTCATTTCTTCAAGCAAATCATTTTGTGACTTAGCTATTTGTTCTAACTGAGTCTGAACCATAGAAGCATGTTTACTTAAGTACTTAACATCATTAGCAGTTCTGAACATCAAATCACTCAAGCGTTCAATCATGATGGCATTTCGTTTTAGTTGATTGCTAACATATAAATTGAAGTGTTCCTGTTTAATGATGTAGTTATCAAATTCATACAGGCATTGACTAGCAAATTTATTATATGGAATATCACCTTCATCTAATCTAGTGAGAGAATTTACCTCCACTACCTGTGTCGGGATGTCGAGCCCATGTATTTCTTCAATAGGTGGTAAATTCTTAACATCTTCAGCTTTAATACCTTTTTCCTTCATAGATTTCTAAGCTTCTCGCATATCTTCTAGACTGAGGAACAGAATACCTCTCTTCTTCGGAGTTGGCTTAGGTGGTGGTTCGGGAAGTGTCCAATCATCGGCATTTCTCAATATATTATTCAATAGTTCTTCAGCCTGTCCAACAGTTCGTTCCCTGAAAACACAACCAGCACAACTATCTAGGTAGTCCCTAGAAGCATCGGTTAGTCCATTATAAAAGATATCAAGTATTTCATTTTTCTTAAGTGCATGATCAGGCAAAGCATTAAGTAATTGGAGAAGCCTCCCCCAAGCTTGAGGGAGATTCTCTTCTTCAATTTGCACAAAGTTGAATATTTCCTGTAAGGCAACTTGTTTCTTATGAGCAGGAAAATATTTTTCAGAAAAGTAATATATCATATCCTGGGGACTACGCACACAACCAGGAGCAAGGGTATTAAACCATTTCTTAGCATCACCCTTTAATGAGAAAGGAAACAACTTAAGAATATAGTAGTACCGAATTTTTTCCTCATGAGCAAATAGGGTGGCAATATCATTCAACATAGTAAGGTGTGCCACAACAGTTTCAGTTTCATAACCATGACAAGGATCAGATTCAACCAAAGTAATTAACTCAGGATCGATAGAGAATTCATAATCCTTATCGGTAACAAATATGGGAGAGGTACCAAACTTAGGGTCATATTTCATTCTCTCCCTCATAGATTTTTCTTTCAATTCAGCAAGTGCTACTTGTAGACTGCATTGGTATTTCCCCGAAGAGGAGAGCATGATGCAGTATAGTAGAGATAAGTATTTCCCTCAGTTAAGAACCAAGGTTATCAATCCAGTAGGAGAACCAAGCAATATCCAGTTGTAGGGAACGCACCAGAAAACAAAAAAATTCCGACCTACGCACCAGCCCAGGACCACTATGGAGACTGCATACAAGGTTTGATCTTTTCGTTACCGACTCGTAGCGCAGCGGAAGAAGAGTCGATGACGATTGTTGGTGCAGATCCCCGCAGCTAGGATTTACAACCTCCCAACCGCGAGGATGTTCTCCCTTGTCTGCTCGTCGGACAGCCCTCCGGGAGGCGGTCGGACAGTCCCTCAGACGGTGTCACGGACAGCCCTTCGGGAGGACCCTCAAAACTCAGACGGTCACTCGGACAGCCCTTCGGGAGGCACTCTCGAACAGCCCCTCGGGCAAAAAGAACAAACCTACGACCTCTCTACGGGGTTGCACACATACGGTGTCATCTATCCGGCAGGGCTTCGCCGTCCAGAACTAGTTCCCACCGGAACCCAGACAGCCTTTCGGCTCTACGAAACTATTTCGCGGGGAGGGAGAGAGAAGCCAGATCATGCATGGCACTTGTATGTGAGAAAGGAGTGAGTGTGGAGAGTGCCTCTCCACCTCTATTTATAGGAAAACCCAAGGGGTAGGGTGGCTCCCAAAATACCAAAAAACCCATCACATGGATTCTCCACAAGGGTAAAATGGGAAGGCTAGAGGAGCACCATGGATGGGCTCCTCCTTGGCCAGCCAAACTCATGGGGACCCCCCCCAAAGGGGGTTCCTTAGTCCCCAAGTTCTTCTAGAAGCATTTTGGGAAAAGCCCTAAAAGGTGGCTTTCCATAAAGTAGCCCAAAAAGCACTTTCACTATTCATGGAAACATTTTTCCGCGACCGTTAAATCCGAAAATATTTCTGTGGGTCTTAGAACAATTTCAGTACCCACTAAAATGATTTTGGACGCGTTCCGAAACAATTCCGGATTAGTGATTTTCATCTGCGAAAAGAAAACAAAGCGGTTCCGGCAGCTCCAGAACATTTCCGGGTTTTTTTCTCCGAAAAATCCCAGAAGTTCCCAGAACAATTCTGGCACCCTCCAAGAATTTCCAGGCGTGTGCCGAAACCAATTTGACTTAATGGTATACCTTGAAACAACTTCTCAGTTTTACCGAAACTATTCCGGTGTTCTCTCTCCGGAACTTTTCCGTTGTCTCCGAAACTTTTCCGGTGACTTTCTCTCAGACTCCCTGTCTAGTATTCAGCAGATAGATGACCCTTAAGCGTGTGACCCTATAGGTTCGGTGAAGCATAGACATGGCCGGAACACTTTCCGATCAATGATCAACATCGGAGCCGTGGACACCCATATTGACCCCTATACCCACACGAATAAATATTCGAGTGAACCTCCGGTTGCCGTGTGCTATTCCTGTTGCTTCGCGATATGTTACAAATACCTGAGGTGAGACTTATTGGCATCCCTATGGATCAACAACTTGTCCACTATGCCAGTTACCTCGTTACCGGTTTTGTTCTCTTTTCTCGGTCCCGTGTTGCGGCATCCCTGTGATCAAATCACAATGTGTCTGGCCAGACGAAGGTGGATACCATAACACCGAGAGGGCCCAGATATATCTCTCCATCGTCGGAGGAGCAAATCAAAATCTTGAGCTATCAAGTCCCTTGACACACTTTTCCATGAACACGTAAGCCGCCGTAATAGCCACCCATTTACGGATGACGTTTAACAAACCCCAAAGTTCATGAAGCAAGCATGAAGAAACTCGACACTCTCATGGTCTAAGGAATTATGCAAACATTAACTTTCTCTGTGTTATTAACCATTAACTTGTGACGAATGTATCTCATAGCATAACATCAATTCGGGTCGATTCAACACAAATGTTCTTCTAACATTATGCCCTCAAAGTTGCCGGCATAGTCATGCCCATGATCAGGAAAACCAGACCATCATGCAACACTTGAGCTAGTCTTAGAGGCCAGACTAGGAATACATTTTACCGTTTATTATTCCACACGTGCATATGAGTCTTCCTCCGAGCCTCGTGGTTATTGTAGACTCGAGAACCATAGCAGTTATAGCATGGAACATAAACAAAATTATGAACATGGAGATAAACAATAACATTTATTATTGCCTCTAGGGCATATCTCCTACAGACTCCCACTTGCACTAGAGTCAATAATCTAGTCAATGCTAATGCACTTTACACCTATGGCATACCGGTGTAAAAATGCTTCACTTGTGGTATAGCCTGATGTCCAACGGATCTGACAACTTCAATTCCGTGTGTATCTTTGCATCTCCTCGCGTTTTCACGCTTTCACAAAATTCATATTTTGTGTGGACTTGGCTTTGTATATATGTGAATCATAGGTCAAACCTTGATTCCTCGGACTGAGCTATAGAGCAACTATCTGCAATAGTGTCCCATTGACCAAAGCCATCTTGGAACCATACTAAGTTCATGAATGAACTATATGATTCAACATCTTCTTTGTCGCTTCCAAAGCGTCAACATACTTAGCCTTTGTTATAGAAATCGCCACAGTAACTTGTATGAAACAATTTCCAACTACCGTGCCACCATATCGTGTATTACACAAAACCCTTAACTTAAATCGAAAATCACATGGAGCATTGATGAAGACTGTATCGATGTAATTACTTACAATGAGCACTTCATAATCTCTGCTTGCGAGAAAACATGTCATCAGTGCTACTTTAGTACTTAATGACATTTTCCACTGTTGTCCCATGATCAGTACTTTGATCACTTTGGTATCTATACTCGCAACAGCTTGGGAGTATCGGACATATATGGTTGTTTTACATACCATGGAATATATGATTAATCCAAACACAAGAGTGTGTGGGATCTCCATCATGTATTTTGCTCATCAGTGTTTTGGGACACCGAGTCTTGCAAAACTCTTTCCATGTGACTTCAGCAAGAATCACTCCTTGGCGTTCTTATGCTAAACTGTTTTAGCATCTTGTCAATATGTATTTTTGGCTTAGCCTATTAGGCAATTCTATCTCGTAGATAAATATGCCTAATATCAAGGCTATTTAGCCCAAGCACTTCATCGAAAAACTATTTTCAATGAAGTCCTAATTCGTGTCAAGAAATTTATATTATTTCCAATCAACAATGTGTCAAGCACACAAAGTTTTTAGAAATATTATTATGCTCCCACTTACTTTCTTGTAACCACAAGCATCTTCGTTATCCATTGATGAAATCAAACTCTTTTGACTATTTCATCAAAACGAAGATTCCAACTCCATTTTGCTCTCTTCTGTCCATTGCTGGAACTCTGAAGTTTGCATATTCACTAGCATCCTCTGGAATGACAAAACACCTTGGACTGTATCACATGCAAGTCCTAGGTAGCATTTCCATTTCATGGAAATCCTTTTGGCATCCATGTATCATATCTCATGATTGAAATATGTATCAATTGCTAGTTTAACCCGAACCAACTTTAAGCATCGCTACGGGGAGACAATCTAGCCGTAGTCAATTCCTTGAATTTGTTATAAGTAACAAGTCGAGCTTTATGGATAAAACATTTTTATCCGTATCAGTTTATAGTTCCATAAATATTCGTTTAGACTCTAAGTCTTCCGAAAGGGGTATCAAGATCTAATCTTGAATCATTTATATGGATACTATCTTGGATTATATTGGCATTTAGCCAATTCCGGAGTCAGGGCCCATCAATGCTTCCTTGTGTATCGTAGGTATACTGTTGTCTAACAACAATATCTCGCTTGCGCACCTGAGAGGTTTGCACAAGTTTTGCCTACATGGTTCAGTTGCAAGTTCGACCGAAGTCCATACATCTCATGTAGAGGCTTCTGTATCAGTCGCAGTAGGAAACTCTGGAATTACATCCAACGTTTCTTTCCTTTGATATGATGACGAAGATTTTGTTATCTCGTCGAGTCGCACTGTCCTCCCACTCACCTTTTTGCAAGAACCATTTTCTTCAAAAGCATACCGTTCTTTGTGGCAAAACCTTTTGCCTCGGTACAGTGGTGGTGGAATACCCAATAACTTGGGATAACCTACAAAGTAGCACTTGTCTGATTTGGAATAGGTTTGTAAATATTTTACACAAGCCCCATATTCCAAATGTTAAGAAAAGACATAACATGGTTGGGTGTACCATACCATGAAGTCATTTCAACAGATCTGATGGCGCTCTTTTCAGTGTAAAAGCCGCGGTCTCTAAAGCATTACTTTTAAAAGGGATAATGGCAAATTGATTTATGTCATCTTTGATCTTACCATGTCATAAATGGTTTGATTACATCTTCACGGATATTCCACTCACAGTGGTGCTCCGTGAGGTGTAAGTTATGAAACTCTTTTCACAACTCATCAGACATTCGCTAAACTTGTAACTCAAATATTCCTTTCGGCAATCTAGTTTGCAGAAACATAATTTTCTTGTTACAATAATTTCTACTTCATTTTTGAAAACCTTATGAATGATTTCAAAATATCCAGACTTATGTCTCATCAAGTAAATATCCATATATCTACTTGAGTCATTTCTGAAGATAGATAAATCCACTGCTAGCAACAACATTTATCGGACTACATACATCAAAATGTATGATCACCAATAAGTTTGTTGCTCGTTCCTTATGGCCCGTGAACGGTATTTCAGTCACTTCACTTTTCGGAGGAATGTTTCAAGTGTCAGATGATTCATAATCAAACGACTTCAAAATCCATCATTATGGAATTTCTCCATGCGGGTTTCTCCAATGTGACCAAATGCAGTGCCACACATGTGTGATATTCCCTTAGTCTTGCGACATTTCTCGTCAGTGTTATGGATGTATCATATTACCATCAATATTCATAACATACATCCCATCCACGATGGAAGCATGGCCCTTATGTTATTCATGATACTGAACAACAATTGTTCTTTTATGAACAACACTCTTGCAACAAACATTATGCAAAGGGCTAGAGTGTATAAAACTCTAAAATGAATTATGAAAGTAAATACAGAGGTAATGTATTATTATCAATATTCATAACATACATATCATTCATAATGAAAGTATGGCCCTTAAGTTATTCATAACATCGAACATCAAAAGTTCTCTTATGAACAACCTTCTTGCAAGATACCTTATGCAATGGGCTAGAGTGTGTAAAACTCTAAAATGAATTATGAAAATAAATACAGACGGTAATACACTGATGTAAGGTATAGTAACATTTACTATATTCCCAGCGCGTATCTGAACCTCACTCCGGCAAGTCTTTTAGGCCGTAGTAGTTCTTGCATCGAGTCGCAACAGAATGCAATCGAGCGGGTATCTCTGTGATCAACTCACAATACCCAAGAATCAGTGATTAACATGTTTAATCATAATTCCCAAGAACTATTTCTTTTGACCAGCCTTCTATACATCAATAGCTTGTATGACTTTCATACATGAGCTGGACACTCCAGTCTTGTCTCTTTTTGCCTTTATACTTCTAACAGTTTAACTTTCAATATTTCTCCTACTCTCAGAAGAAGCACTCAACTTAAGAGTGGCGTTAGCCCCGGACTTCCTAGGTGTGTAAGTCACACTAACACCATTTGGACATTTCCTTTCTCTTTAAGTTGTTTGTTTTATTCACCTTTCATCATATGACAGGCGTTCTTCTGGATCCCTCTCTTATCAGTCAAATGCATAGTAAACACTTTACTAATAATTTGCAAAACAAACATTGCTTTGGATATCCCATATCTTCTAGCCTTTGTTTGTATTTGAAACTAATTTTCAATTCCATGAATATCACATAGCTATCCCAAACTTTTGAAGTTCGGGTCTCATGGAAGCAAACATATTGCACTTGACCGTAACGGAATTCTAGCTTTTGGATCGAAGGACGAGAGTCACATCATCCATAGCATTAGCGGGAGGATACCGAAAGCATGCGATAGGACAAAATCCTTCTCGGCACTCTTGAGGACAATCCTCATATCACGTTACCAATCGTAAAGTTTTAACCAGATATTTAACAGCTATTCAATTTTAATAGGGAAGGTGGAAACATGAGCCATTTTCTATAACTATTATGTAATTTACACTTAGACTAAGTTCATAATTAATTGCATAGAGAATTAAACAAGTTAATTCTACAATGCGCTCCTACTCAAATCAATATCTCTCATAATTGATTGTGAGTGATGCAAGATCCGCATTTCCATTCAACACCATTGTTCGAGATGAACACTGATGGCGCCAACTTCAATCGGTAGGCAAACTTGCCAATCACATCTCTATGTGACTCTTGTTCATCTTTCAATGCGTGTGTTCCAAGCTCAGGACGATCCTGCCATGAACATCAAGACAACCAAATGATCTCGCTGCGAGGTCTGACCTCACCCGCCTTACACCCGTACAATCGTTCGTACCCATGTAGATCATGGCGCACCCTGAAAGGAAAGATGCTGTGACGGTGCTACACTTGGGAGAACACTAACTACTTGATATTTTAAGTGAGAGATCACCCTAATAAAAAGCGACTACCGTGCAATCAAAAGGGTGCATCATAAGGGATAAACATCTCAGGCAATTCAAAATAGCATGATATGGTATAGCCCTTTCTGACGGAGAAGTCTTTAATTTCTTCGTCTTCGGCATTCGCGTCGGTGTTCACCTTCGCGAAGATTGCCACCTCCTTGTGGATGCACCAGATAATATTGCTATCTCTATAGCTAATAAAATAATGCATTACAACAAGGTTGACACGCATGTCATTTAAAGTGACAATCATATGGCTCCAGCCATCATGCCGAATCATGACACGCAGGTCATGTTAGTAAATTTACATCATATAGTCATCTCATACATAATCAAATTAATATGAGCATTGCTATACCACATCACATGCACATCCTGCAAAACCAAGTTATACGCCTCTAATCGGTTTATGCAAAATTTCATTTTACGTGGCTTCTAAGGTTTCGAACAAACCGTAGCTACCAACGTTTATCATCAAGTATGATTATTCAAGTCGCTAGATTAACTTTGCGGGGTGTATGAAACACGAGATAATAAAATCTCGAGCCCCATACTGAACTTTGTCATACGCATGACCCCCGTGCATATCATATCTACATTGCCCTTTCGTCTGCGAAATTTCATCTTTCTTTTAACTATGGTGGAATTCAAAGAACTGTTAGTACTTCGTTGATCAATCAGGATCGCGGATTGCCAGAACTTTGAAACTCCACCATACCATTATCAAGATCAGAAATACGCAAATTCAAGGGAAGCAACAAGAACATCGGGTAATAGATTTCATCTGCTACCCGCACAAATAATTTTCAGTAATAGAACTCATCTACTACAAATTATATTATGCAACACCCATACATCTCTATGTATTCTAGATCGTAACCTGCATCTACGCATGGCACGGCTCATGATGCCACTGTAGGCAACGCAGCAGAAAACAAATATTTTCTGACCTACGCACCAACCCAGGACCACTATGGAGACTGCATACAAGGTTTGATCTTTTCATTACCGACTCGTAGCGCAACGGAAGAAGAGTCGATGACGATCGTTGGTGCAGATCCCCGCAGCTAGGATTTACAACCTCCCAACCACGAGGATGTTCTCCCTTGTCTGCTCGTCGGACAGCCCTCTGGGAGGCGGTCGGACAGTCCCTCGGACGGTGTCACGGACAGCCCTTCGGGAGGACCCTCAAAACTCGGACGGTCACTCGGACAGCCCTTCGGGAGGCACTCTCTAACAGCCCCTCAGGCAAAAAGATCGAACCTAAGACCACTCTACGGGGTTGCACACATACGGTGTCATCTATCCGGCACGGCTTCGCCGTCCAGAACTAGTTCCCACCGGAACCCAGACAGCCTTTCGGCTCTACGAAACTATTTCGCAGGGAGGGAGAGAGAAGCCAGATCATGCATGGCACTTGTATGTGAGAAAGGAGTGAGTGTGGAGAGTGCCTCTCCACCTCTATTTATAGGAAAACCCAAGGGGTAGGGTGGCTCCCAAAATACCAAAAAACCCATCACATGGATTCTCCACAAGGGTAAAATGGGAAGGCTAGAGGAGCACCATGGATGGGCTCCTCCTTGGCCGGCCAACCTCATGGGGACCCTCCCAAAGGGGGTTCCTTAGTCCCCAAGTTCTTCTAGAAGCCTTTTGGGAAAAGCCCTAAAAGGTGACTTTCCATAAAGTAGCCCAAAAAGCACTTTCACTATTCACGGAAACATTTTTCCGCGACCGTTAAATCCGAAAATATTGCTGTGGGTCTTAGAACAATTCCAGTACCCACTAAAATGATTTTGGACGTGTTCCGAAACAATTCCGGATTAGTGATTTTCATCTGCGAAAAGAAAACAAAGCGGTTCCGGCAGCTCCGGAACATTTTCGGGTTTTTTTCTCCGAAAAATCCCAGAAGTTCCCAGAACAATTTTGGCTCCCTCCAAGAATTTCCAGGCATGTGCCAAAACCAATTTGACTTAATGGTATACCCTGAAACAACTTTTCAGTTTTACCGAAACTATTCCGGTGTTCTCTCTCCAGAACTTTTCCGTTGTCTCCGAAACTTTTCCGGTGACTTTCTCTCAGACTCCCTGTCTAGTATTCAGCAGATAGATGACCCTTAAGTGTGTGATCCTATAGGTTTGGTGAAGCATAGACATGGCCAGAACACTTTCCGATCAATGATCAACATCGGAGCCGTGGACACCCATATTGACCCCTATACCCACACGAATAAATATTCGAGTGAACCTCCAGTTGCCGTGTGTTATTCATGTTGCTTCGCGATATGTTACAAATACCCGAGGTGAGACTTATCGGCATCCCCGTGGATCAATAACTTGTCCACTATGCCAGTTACCTCGTTATCGGTTTTGTTCTCTTTTCTCGTTCCCGTGTTGCAGCATCCTTGTGATCAAATCACAATGTGTCTGGCTAGACGAAGGTGGATACTGTAACACCGAGAGGGCCCAGAGATATCTCTCCATCATCGGAGGAGCAAATCCCAATCTTGAGCTATCAAGTCCCTTGACACACTTTTCCATGAACCCGTAAGCCGCCGTAATAGCCACCCATTTACGCATGACGTTTAACAAACCCCAAAGTTCATGAAGCAAGCATGAAGAAACTCGACACTCTCATGGTCTAAGGAATTATGCAAATGTTAACTTTCTCTGTGTTATTAACCATTAACTTGTGACGAATGTATCTCATAGCATAACATCAATTCGGGTCGATTCAACACAAATGTTCTTCTAACATTGTGCCCTCAAAGTTGCCGGCATAGTCATGCCCATGATCAGGAAAACCGAACCATCATGCAACACTTGAGCTAGTCTTAGAGGCCAGACTAGGAATACATTTTACCGTTTATTATTCCACACGTGCATATGAGTTTTCCTCCGAGCCTCGTGGTTATTGTAGACTCGAGAACCATAGCAGTTATAGCATGGAACATAAACAAAATTATGAACATGGAGATAAACAATAACATTTATTATTGCCTCTTGGGCATATCTCCTACACCAGTGAACATCACCTGCACACACACAAGCAAACACTTGCACCCAACGCGAATAAGAGGGTTGTCAATCCTCTTAGTGGTTACTTGCAAGGATTAAGTCTGATAGAGATAAATTGATAAATTAAATTACTAAACTAAATAAAAGTAAATAAATTGCAGCAAGGTATTTTTATGTTTTTTATATGATAAAGATAGACCCGGGGGCAATAGTTTTCACTAGAGGCTTCTCTCTTGAGCGCTCAAAATCTTCATCATCCTTATTTTTAGATGGTTTAGTAGGAAAAGGCATGGGTTTTTTAACCCATGGTTCTCTTTCCTTTCCATGTTTTCTAGCAACAAAGTCTCTTTTATCATATCTTTTGTTCTTAGGAGGTGGGTTATCAAGATCAACAGCAGGTTCTACTTCTACATCATTATCTGGTTGAGCGTCAACATGAACATCTTCATTATCAATATCATTGTCATTATCATTATCACTAGGTGCATGTTCATTACCAGATTGTGTCTCAGCATCAGAAATAGAAACATCATTTTGATTCTCAGGAGGTTTTTCTATCTCAGGTTCACTAGAAGCATGTAAAGTCCTATCATTTTTCTTTTTCTTTTTCTTCTTAGATGGACTAGGTGCATCAATATTAATTCTTTGAGAATCTTGTTCAATTCTTTTAGGATGACCTTCAGGATACAAGGGCTCCTGAGTCATTCTACCTCCTCTAGTAACAACTCTAACAGCATGGTCATTCTTTTTATTATTCATCTCATCAAGCAAATTATTTTGTGACTTAGCTATTTGTTCTAGCTGAGTCTGAACCATAGAGGCATGCTTACTTAAACCTTTAACATCATTAGCAATTCTAAACATCAAATCGCTCAAACGATCAATCATGATAGCATTTCTTTTTAATTGATTGGTGACATGCATATTGAAATTCTCTTGCTTAACAATGTAATTATCAAATTCATCCAAGCACTGACTAGCAGATTTATTATAGGGAATATCACCTTCATCAAATCTACGGAGATAATTTACCTATACTACCTATGTAGGGATATCGAGACCATGTGTTTCTGCAATAGGCGGTAAATTCTTAACATCTTCAGCTTTAATACCTTTTTCTTTTATAGATTTCTTGGCTTCTTGCATATCTTCTGGACTGAGGAATAGAATACCTCTCTTCTTCGGAGTTGGCTTGTGCGGTGGTTCAGGAAGTGTCCACTCATTATCATTCTTCAATATATTATTCAATAGTTCTTCAGCCTGTCCAACAGTTCGTTCCCTGAAAACACAATCAGCACAACTATCTAGGTAGTCCCTAGAAGCATCGGTTAGCCCATTATAAAAGATATCAAGTATTTTATTTTTCAGGATGATCAGGCAAAGCATTAAGTAATTGGAGAAGCCTCCCCAAAGCTTGAGGGAGATTCTCTTCTTCAATTTGCACAAAATTAAATATTTCCTGTAAAGCAGCTTGTTTCTTGTGAGCAGGAAAATATTTTTCAGAGAAGTAATATATCATATCCTGGGGACTACGCACACAACCAGGAGCAAGAGTATTAAACCATTTCTTAGCATCACCCTTTAATGAGAAAGGAAACAACTTAAGAATATAGTAATAGCAAATTTTTTCCTCATGAGCAAATAGGGTGGCAATATCATTCAACTTAGTAAGATGTGCCACAACAGTTTCAGTTTCATAACCATGAAAAGGATCAGATTCAACCAAAGTAATTAACTCAGGATCGACAGAGAATTCATAATCATTATCAGTAACAAATATGGGAGAGGTAGCAAACTTAGGATCATATTTCATTCTCTCCCTCATAGATTTTTCTTTCATTTCAGCAAGCAATTTTATAACCTCATCTCTGTCATTACAAGCAAGAATGGCTCTAGCCGTCTCCCTATCAAAGACATGTTCATCAGGTGATTCAACTCTAGTAGGAGGACTAGGCATAATAGGTGAATCATAATTCTCAAGAGTTTCAACATTTTTAGCATTCTCAATTTCTTTAGCTTTAGCAAGTTGTTCATCAAGAAATTCACCAAGTGGCATAGTATTATCAAGCGTAGTACTAGCATCATCATAAGTATCATTCATAGCAGAAGTAGTATCATCAATAACTTGCGACATATTAGAATGAATAGCGGGTGGTGGTGTCGCAAGCTTACTTAAAATAGAAGGTGAATCAAGTGCGGAGCTAGATGGCAGTTCCTTACCTCCCCTCGTCTTAGAGGGAACGATCTTGGTCTTAGCGTCTTTCAGATTCTTCATAGTGATCAACAGATATAAATCCCAAGTGACTCAGCAAATAGAGCTATGCTCCCCGGCAACGGTGCCAGAAAAAGGTCTTGATAACCCACAAGTATAGGGGATCGCAACAGTTTTCGCGTGTACTATTTCACCCAGATTTATTGATTCAACACAAGGGGAGCCAAAGAATATTTGCAAGTATTAGTAGTTGAGTTGTCAATTCAACCACACCTGGAGATAAAATATCTACAGCAAAGTATTTAGTAGCACAGTAATATGATAGTTTTGACAGCAGTAGCAACAGTAACGATAGTAACAGCAACAGTAACAGTAGCAGTTTTGTAGCAAGTGTAAAGCAGTAGCAACAAAGTAACTTAGCAGAAACTAATATGAGAAAGTCGTAGGCATTGGATCGGTGATGATAATTATGTTGGATGATATTCATCATATAACAGTCACAACCTAGGGCGATACACAATAGCTCCAATTCATCAATGTAATGTAGGCATGTATTCCGTATATAGTCATACGTGCTTATAATAAGAACTTGCATGACATCTGGTCCTTAAGGAAACTAAGGGATATTAAGGCCTCCTTTTAATAGAGAACCGGAACAAAGCATTAGCACTTAGTGAATACATGAACTCCTCAAACTACGGCAATCACCGGAAAGAATCCCATTTATTGTCACCTTGGGGTATGCGGATCATAACACGTAATAGGTGCATATAACTTGCAAGATAGGATCAAGAACTCAAATATATTCATGAAAACATAAAGGGTTCAGATATGAAATCATGACACTCGGGCCCTAGTGACAAGCATTAAGCATAGCAAAGTCATAACAACATCAATCTCGGAACATAGTGGATACTAGGGATCAAAGCCCTAACAAATTGACTCGATTACATGATAAATCTCATCCAACCCATCACCGTCCAGCAAGCCTATGAAGGAATTACTCACGCCCAGTGGTGAGCATTATGAAATTGGTGATGAAGGATGGTTGATGATAACGACGGCGTCGAATCCCCCTCTCCGGAGCCCCAAACGGAGTCCAGATCAGCCCTCCTGGTGAAGAACATGAGGTGGCGGCGGCTCCGTATGTAAAACGCGATGAAACTTCTTCTCTATTTTTTTCTCGGGGAAAGAGAATTTATAGCATTGGAATTAGGTCAGACGGCCGCCTGTGGGCCCCACAAGGCATCAGGGCGCGCCCTAGGGGGGTCGCGCCCTGTTGCCTGGTGGGCAACAGGTGGCCCCTCTTCTGTTGATTCTTGCGCCAATAATTTTTATATATTCCATAAAAAATCTCCAAAAAGTTTCGTCCAAATCCGAGAACTTTGATTTCTGCACAAAAACAACAACATGGTAATTCTGCTGAAAACAGCGTCAGTACGGGTTAGTTTCATTCAAATCATGCAAATTAGAGTCCAAAACAAGAGCAAAAGTGTTTGGAAAAGTAGATACGACAGAGACGTATCACTTGACCAATTGCCCAGGAACGTAGCCTAAAAAAACTTGCCCAGCAATGTTACCCTCTGTGACCATTGTACATAGTACTTTTTTGGCGACTACTCTGCGCCGGTCGACCGGCCCAAAGACTCGGCCGGTCGCATCCCACCCGTACGATGCGTCTGTCCGCAGTTGTTCGATCCAATCCACTTCGCACGCATCTTCCCCTGCAAGTCTAACACAAGACCCCATGCCTCCCATCTGAGAACAGCGCGCCGTCTCTCATTTACAGCAGCCCGTCGACATGAGCCGGCATCGGCAGTCGATCAGCTCCCAGCACCGCCCGCTCGTGGAAGAAGCAACGCTCGTTGGCGTGGAAGCTGCTAGCCGCACATGTGTAAAAGAGTATGCAGCTCCTACAGTCGGCGGTTGCAGCTCCGCCGCCTCTGGTTGCACAGCTCCCGCCGATGAAGGTCGTAACACGACAGTCATCAGTTGCAAAATCCGCCATGGCCGGTTGCAAAAAAAGCTTCCGTCCCAATGAAGCTTGTAACACGGGACACTGCCGGTTGCAGCTTCGCTGAAGGGTGGTTGTAGCATGGGTTGCCATCGATTCCAGCTCCGCCCCTAGTCAGATGCAGCTGCCATGGCAGTTGGTTGTACCTCCTGTTGTAGCCGTCGCCGTAGACGGTTGTAGCATCAACGAGTGTCGGTTCCAGCATCCAGCTATTAAGGTTGTAGCACCACCCTTCCCCTACCCAGTCTGTCATGGTCGCCATTGGGAAGCTTCGATGGCCACAGTTGCAGCATCCGCCGTCCTGGTTCCAGCATTTCTCCCTCATGGTTCCAGCATTTCTCCCTCGCGGATGCGGCACTGCTACTTGTAGTCTGCGTTGGTATTTCCCCGAAGAGGAGAGGATGATGCAGTACAGTAAAGAAAAGTATTTCCCTCAGTTAAAAACCAAGGTTATCAATCCAGTAGGAGAACCAAGCAAAATTCCGTTAAGCGCACATGCACACAAAAGAGCAAACACTTGCACCCAACGCAAATACGAGGGTTGTCAATCCTCTTAGCGGTTATTTGCAAGGATTAAATCTTATCGAGGTAAATAGATAAACTAAAATACTAATTAAAATAAAATTAAATAAATTGCAGCAAGGTATTTTTAGGTTTTTTATATATGATAAAGTAGACCGGGGGCCATAGTTTTCACTAGAGGCTTCTCTCTCGAACACATAGCATACGATGGGTAAACAAATTACTGTTGGGCAATTGATAGAAAAGCAAATAATTATGACAGATTCATGGCAATGATCATGTATATAGGCATCACGTCCGAGACAAGTAGACCGACTCCTGCCTGCATCTACTACTATTACTCCACCCATCGACCGCTATCCAGCATGCATCTAGGGTATTAAGTATGAAACAGAGTAACGCCTTAAGCAAGATGACATGATGTAGACAAAGTAAACTCAAGCAATATGATTAAACCCCATCTTTTTATCCTTAATGGCAACAATACAAATACGTGTCATGTCCCCTTTTGTCACTGGGATTGAGCACCGCAATATTGAACCCATCACAAAGCACCTCTCCCATTGCAAGATAAATCAATCTAGTAGGCCAAACCAAATCGATAGATCAGAGAGAAATACAAAGCTATAATAATCATGCATAAAAGAGTTCACAGAAGACTCAAATATTTCTCATGAATAATCTGATCATAAACTCACAATTCATCGGATCCCAACAAACACACCGCAAAAGAAGATTACATCGGAAAGAACTCCAAGAACATCGAGGAGAACATGGTATTGAAGATCAAAGAGAGAGAAGAAGCCATCTAGCTACTAGCTATGGACCCGTAGGTCTATGGTAAACTACTCACACATCATCGGAAGGGCAGCAAGGTTGATGTAGAAGCCCTCCGTGATCGATTCCCCCTCCGGCAGAGTACCGGAAAAGGCCTCCAGATGGGATCGCGGAAGAACAGAGGCTTGCGGCGGCAGAAAGGTTTTCTCTTCTGTCTCTCTGTTGGTTTGGGAATATTTGTGAATTTATAGCGAAGGAATTAGGTCAAGAGGTGCCACGAGGGGCCCACAAGCCTGGGGCGCGCATACCCCCCTGGGCGCGCCCTCCAGGCTTGTCGCCTCCTCGTGACTCTTCTGGTCTTCTCCCGAAGCTTCCTGGGTCTCTTCTGGACCAGAAAAAATTAATCCAAAGTTTTTTTCTCGTTTGGACACTTTTTGATAATGATTTTCTGAAAAGGCAAAAACAAGCAAAAAATAGCAACTGGCACTAGGCACTGGGTTAATAGGTTAGTCCCAAAAAATGATATATAATGGCATATAAAACATCCAAGATTGATACTATAATAGCATGGAACAATAAAAAATTATAGATACGTTGGAGACGTATCAAGCATCCCCAAGCTTAATTTCTGCTCGTCCTCAAGTAGGTAAATGATAAAAATAGAATTTTTGATGTGGAATGCTACCTATCATGTTTCATCATGTAATCTTTCTCTTACGGTATGAATAATAAGATCTGAATGATTCAAAGCAATAGTCTATAATTTGACATAAAGACATCAATACTCAGGCATACTAATAAACAATCATGTCTTTCAAAATAAAAATGCTAAAGAACGTTATCCCTACAAAATCATACAATCCTGTCATGCTCCATCTTCTTAACACAAAGTATTTATCATGCACTACCCCGATGACAAGCCGAGCAATTGGTTCATACTTTTTAGCGCGCTTCAGCTTTTTCAACTCCCACGCAATACATGAGCGCAAGCCATGGATATAGCACTATGAGTGGAATAGAGTGTGGTGGTAGAGATAAATAAGAGAAGTCAAAAATAAGAAGATAGTCTCACATCAACAAGGCTAATCAACGGGCTATGGAGATGCCCATCAATTGATGTCAATGCGAGGAGTAGGGATTGCCATGCAACGGATGCACTAAGAGCTATAAGTGTATGAAAGCTCAACATGAAAACTAAGCGGGTGTGCATCCAACTTGCTTGCTCATGAAGACCTCGGGCATTTGAGGAAGCCCGTCATCGGAATATACAAGCCAAGTTCTATAATGAAAAATTCCCACTAGTATATGAAAGTGACAAAATAAGAGACTCTCTATATGAAAAACATGGTGCTACTCTGAAACACAAGTGTGGAAAAAGGACAGTAACATTGCCCCTTCTCTCTTTTTCTCTCATTTTTTTTCGTGGGCTCTTTTTGGCCTCTTTTTTTTCGTCTGGAGTCTCATCCCAACTTGTGGGGGAATCATGATCTCCATCATCCTTTCCTCACTGGGACAATACTCTAATAATGATGATCATCACACTTTTATTTACTTACAACTCAATATTACAACTTGATACTAGAACAAAATATGACTCTATATGAATGCCTCTGGCAGTGTACCAGGATGTGCAATGATGCTAGCGTAACATGTATAAGAAATGATGAACGGTGGCTGAGCCACAAATACTATGTCAGCTATATGATCATGCAAAGCAATATGACAATGATGATGTGTGTCATAAAAATGGAACGGTGGAAGTTGCATGGCAATATATCTCGGAATGGCTATGGAAATGCCATGATAGGTAGGTATGGTGGCTGTTTTTAGGAAGATATAAAGAGGCTTATGTGTGATAGAGCGTATCATATCACGGGGTTTGGATGCACCGGCGAAGTTTGCACCAACTCTTGATGTGAGAAAGGGCAATGCACGGTACCGAAGAGGCTAGCAAATTGCGAAAGGGAGAGAATGCGTATAATCCATGGACTCACATTAGTCATAAAGAACTCACATACTTATTGCGAAAGTTTATTAGCCCTCGAAGCAAAGTACTACTACGCATGCCCCTAGAGGGATAGATTGGTAGGACAAGGTCCATCGCTCGTCCCCGACCACCACTCATAAGGTAGACAATCAACAATAAATCATGCTCCAACTTCTTAGATAACGACAGATCATACGTGCATGCTTCGGGAATCACAAACCTTAACACCAATATTTTTTCTAAACCACAATCATCTACTAATACCTCCCACATATTACCATCTTAATATCGCAAAACTATTGCAAGGAATCAAACTTATCATATTCAGTGATCTACATGAAAGTTTTTATTATATCCCTCTTGAATACCTATCATATCAGGACCAAATTCATAACCAGTGCATATTACCATTGCTAATCATTAGACTCTCAAAAAGATATAAGTGAAGCATGAGAGTGCAACTATTTATTTAAAATATAACCACCGCCGTGCTCTAAAAGATATAAGTGAAGCACTAGAGCAACTGCCTAGCTCAAAAGATATAAGTGAAGCACATAGAGTATTCTAACAAATCACGAATAATGTGTGTCCCTCTCAAAAAGGTGTGTTCAGCAAAGATAATTATGACAAACTAAAAAGCAAACAAACTATATCACAAGACGCTCCAAGTAAAGCAAATATGATGTGATGAATAAAAATATAGCTCCAAGTGAGTTACCGATAGATTGTAGACGAAAGAGGGGATGCCTTCCGGGGCATCCCCAAGCTTAGACGCTTGAGTCTTCCTTGAATATTACCTTGGGGTGCCTTGGGCATCCCCAAGCTTAGGCTCTTGCCGCTCCTTATTCCTTTATCCATCGTAGTCTCACCCAAAACTTGAAAACTCCAGCACACAAAACTCAACAGAAACCTCGTGAGATCCGTTAGTATAACAAACAAATCTTAAAATTTAGGTACTGTTGTAAATTGATTCATATTTAATATTGGCATAATTCTACTGTACTCCAACTTCTCCATGACTCATACCCCCCGATACGATCCATAGATTCATCAAAATAAGCAAACTATGCAACAAAAACAGAATCTGTCAAAAACAGAGCAGTTTGTAAAGACCTGAATTAACGTCATACTTCTGTAACTCCAAAAATTCTTAAAAATTAGGAAAATGTGTGAAATTCATATATCAATACTGTGTAAAAAATTCAGAAGGTTCTGACCCTCCAGAGAAAAACAAAATTCCAGCACTAGACACAAAAGTTTTTGTTTTCCAACAGCATCTATCATACTATCTTCCAAATCATCCCAAAGGCATTACTTGGCACAAACACTAATTAAAACATAAAAATACAATCATAACAGAAGCTATAATTGTGTAAACATTCAAGAACAGAAGGTAAAAGCAAAAATTTATTTTATTCATTGGGTTGCCTCCCAACAAGCGCTACTGTTTTATGCCCCTAGCTAGGCATAATGCATAGTTTCAAGTGTTGTCATCCTTCAAGTTAATTCCATAAGTGGCCCTCTGATAACCCACAAGTATAGGGGATCAATTGTAGCTTTTTCGATAAATAAGAGTGTCGAACCCAACGAGGAGCTAAAGGTAGAATTAATATTCCCTTCAAGTTCTATCGACCACCGATACAACTCTACACGCACTTAACGTTTGCTTTACCTAGAACAAGTATGAAACTAATTTGTAGGTGTAGTAGGATAGTTTTGCAAGAATAAAACTAGGAGTACTTTGCGAGATAATAAAATTTAGTTATTTAGTAGAGAGCTTTTGTAACACAAGAGAAAGATTTGCCCATAGGCAATCGATAACTAGACCGGTAATCATTATTGCAATTTTATATGAGGGAGGGGCATGAGCTAACATACTTTCAGTACTTGGATCATATGCACTTATGATTGGAACTCTAGCAAGCATCCGCAACTACCAAAGATCATTAAGGTAAAACCCAACCATAGCATTAAGTATCAAGTCCTCTTTACTCCCATACGCAACAACCCCCTTACTCGGGTGTAAGCTTCTATCACTCTAGCCGCCCACTATAAGATAATTATGAACATATTGCAAACCCTACAGAATCCCTCACGCTTGCGCAACGCGGAGGGCACCATAGGAGAGCACCAAAATAAAACATACAACTCAAACCAATCATGATCATCAATCAACCCATAGGACAAAAAGAATCTACTCAAACATCATAGGATGGCCACACATCATTGGATATTAATATGTAGCATTAAGCACCATGTTTAAGTAGAGATTACAGCGGGGAGAAGAGGTGTTACACCGCTGCATAGAGGGGGAGAGAGTTGGTGTTGACGGTAGCGAGGTTGTTGATGTAGATCGCCGTCACGATCCTTGCCCCGGCGGCACTCCGGCGCCACCGGGAGAGAGGGGGAGAGAGCCCCCTCCTTCTTCTTCTTCCTTGGCCTCCCCCCTAGATGGGAGGAGAGTTACCCCTCTGGTCCATGACTGCCATGGCGCTCTTGTTTTCTGGCCTTTCACCGTTTCTTAAATTTCCGGAGATCCGTAACTCCAATTGCGCTGAAATTTTAACACGATTTTTTCCGGATATTAGCTTCCTTGCGGCCGAAGAAGAGCCCCAATCGACTTACGGTGTGCCCACGAGGCACCACCGCGCGCCAGGGGGGAGGCGCACCCATGTGGCTTGTGGAGGCTGTGGGCCTCCGTTTGCGTTGATTCCACCTCCCAAAAATCACATATATTCCAAAATAATTCTCCGTAAAATTTTATTGCATTTGGACTTCGTTTGATATGGATTTTCTGTGAAACAGAAAACAAGCAGAAAACAGGAACTGGCACTGGGCACTGGATCAATATGTTAGTCCAAGAAATCATATAAAATGTTGCCAAAAGTATGTGGAAATTGTAGGATATTGGCATGAAACAATCAAAAATTATAGATACGACGGAGACGTATCACCCTCATAATAGATTCATAAGGTGCTTTGATTCTCTTTCTATGGAAGTGTTCCATCCCTTTTTTAATGGAAATTGAAATCTTATATTACCTTCTTTCATATCAATAATAGCACTAATTGTTCATAGAAAAGTCCTACCAAGTATTATGGGGCAAGAAGGATTGCATTCAATATCAAGAACAATAAAGTCCACGGGCACATAATTTCTATTTGCAAGAATAAGCACATCATTTATTCTACCCAATGGCTTTTTAATAGTGGAATCCGCAAGATGCAAATTAAGGGAACAAGGATCCATGTCGGTGAGACCTAGCACATCACACAAACACTTTGGTATAGTGGAAACGCTAGCACCAAGATCACAAAGAGCATTACATTCATAATCTTTAATTTTGACTTTAATAGTAAGTTCCCATTCATCTTGTAATTTTCTAGGAATTGAAACTTCTAACTCAAGTTTTTCTTCATGTGCTTTCATCATGGCTTCTACAATATGTTTAGTGAAAGCTTTATTTTGTTCATATGCATTTGGTGAACTAATCATGGATTGCAACAAGGAAATACACTCAAATAAAGAACAACTATCATAATTAAAGTCCTTGTAATCCAAAGTAGTGGGTGCATTACTATTTAAAGTTTTGACCACTCCAAACCCACTTTTTTCATTTTTATGATCAAGGTTATCACCCTCCAAGCAATTGGGACTCTTTCTATCTAAAGTTGACTATTCTTCAGTCCCTTTTTTTTCAAGTTTTATGTTACTAAATAATGATTCAATAGGAGTGACACCAATCATTTTAATATCTTCATCATTACTAGATAGTGACTCTGGTTTGGCGGCCATCCTATTCACTAGAGTTGTTTGTTTATCCAAAAAAATTCCTAGTAAATTTTCAGTATTAGCAAGTTGAGCCTGAAGGTTGGATACTTCTAGATTAACATCTTAAAGTTGTTTATTAATAGCATCCAACAAGCTAGAATATTCCTTAAGCTCTTCGGGAAAGAATTTATTTTGCTCAAATTGCGAAGTCATAAAACTCTTAGTGACATTTTCAATTTCAGACAATCTTCTGGTATAGAAACTATCGCGAAATTCCTCTAGTGACATAGTGACAGAACAGGTGAACTAGCAAACAAGCAAATAAAAATATTTTTATGTTTTTGTAAAAAAATAGAAGTGGGGGAGATGAAAACGAGAGGCAAATGCAAATAAAAGGCAAATAAAATAAATGCAAGTGAATGATAGTTTGTGCGAAGGTACTTGGTAATTTTGATGATGTCGCCCCGGCAACGGCGCCAGAAATTCTTCCTGCTACTTGTAGTCTGCGTTGGTATTTCCCCGAAGAGGAGAGGATGATGCAGTACAGTAGAGATAAGTATTTCCCTCAGTTAAGAACCAAGGTTATCAATTTAGTAGGAGAACCAAGCAAAATTTCGTTAAGCGCACCTGCACACAAAAGAGCAAACACTTGCACCCAACGCAAATAAGAGGGTTGTCAATCCTCTTAGCGGTTATTTGCAAGGATTAAATCTTATCGAGGTAAATAGATAAACTAAAATACTAATTAAAATAAAAGTAAATAAATTGCAACAAGGTATTTTTAGGTTTTTTATATATGATAAAGTAGACCGGGGGCCATAGTTTTCACTAGAGGCTTCTCTCTCGAACACATAGCATACAGTGGGTAAACAAATTACTATTGGGCAATTGATAGAAAACCAATAATTATGACGGATTCATGGCAATGATCATGTATATAGGCATCACGTCCGAGACAAGTAGACCGACTCCTGCCTGCATCTACTACTATTACTCCACCCATCGACCGCTATCCAGCATGCATCTAGGGTATTAAGTATGAAACATAGTAACGCCTTAAGCAAGATGACATGATGTAGACAAAGTAAACTCAAGCAATATGATTAAACCCCATCTTTTTATCCTTAATGGCAACAATACAAATATGTGTCATGTCCCCTTCTGTCACTGGGATTGAATACCGCAAGATTGAACCCATCACAAAGCACCTCTCTCATTGCAAGATAAACCAGTCTAGTAGGCCAAACCAAATCGATAGATCGCAGAGAAATACAAAGCTATAATAATCATGCATAAAAGAGTTCAGAGAAGACTCAAATATTTCTCATGAATAATATGATCATAAACTGACAATTCATCGGATCCCAACAAACACACCGCAAAAGAAGATTACATCGGATAGAACTCCAAGAACATCGAGGAGAACATGGTATTGAAGATCAAAGAGAGAGAAGAAGCCATCTAGCTACTAGCTATGGACCCGTAGGTCTGTGGTAAACTACTCACACATCATCGGAAGGGAAGCAAGGTTGATGTAGAAGCCCTCCATGATCGATTCCCCCTCCGGCAGAGTACCGGGAAAGGCCTCCAGATGGAATCACGGAAGAACAAAGGCTTGCGGCGGCGAAAAGATTTTCTCTTCTGTCTCTCTGTTGGTTTGGGAATATTTGTGAATTTATAGCGAAGGAATTAGGCCAACAGGTGCCACGAGGGGCCCACAAGCCTGGGGGGCGCGCCTACCCCCCCTGGGCGCGCCCTCCAGGCTTGTCGCCTCCTCATGACTCTTTTGGTCTTCTCCCGAAGCTTCCTGGGTCTCTTCTGGTCCAGAAAAAATTAATCCAAAGTTTTTTTCTCATTTGGACACTTTTTGATAATGATTTTCTGAAAAGGCAAAAACAAGCAAAAAACAGCAACTGGCACTGGGCACTGGGTTAATAGGTTAGTCCCAAAAAATGATATATAATGGCATATAATTGCATATAAAACATCCAAGATTGATACTATAATAGCATGGAACAATAAAAAATTGTAGATACGTTGGAGACGTATCAAGCACCGCTTGCCCGTGGTCTCTAGCAGGGAGTCCTCGTGTTCACGAGTCGCAACAACCGTCAAACATGGTTCCAGCAGCTTCCGTTGTGGTTCCAGCATCCGGGAGTAGTGGTTGTAGCACCCGCCGACCGTGTGGTTATCCGCCGTTGCAAGACTCCCGGTGGTAGCCATGGAAGCTCCGCTGCTCACCAGCTGCAGCACTTGGCAGGCGCAGTCGTAGCACAGGGGAGGAGGGCTTGGGCCACGCGGCCGCATGCACGTTGCAGAAAAAGGAGAAAAGCCAAAAAAGAAGCCCACAAAGCAGAGCTGCTTGCATCTAGAGGAGAGAGGAGAGAGGAGAGCGTGCGAGCAGAGCAGGCGGGAGGTGGAAGAAAGGAAGGGAAGATAAGATGGGAGCACTGATGGGAAAAAAATGTGTGGCTAGGAAGCACCGCAAAAATGGATAAGGTGGCATTCAGATGCGATTGCGTGAGACACGCGGCGCGCGGGCGTGCGACCGGCCAAGGACTCGGCCGGCCTACCGGTGGGGAACGTTTCCCTACTTTTTTTATGCTATCATGAAGGGGTTGGGACTTGGGAACGTATCTCATAGCAGTGGTTCTGTTCTCCTTCTTCTATTGTCAGTTTTAAAGTGCAGTGAGTACAGTGTTCTACGTCCGATTAGCAGCATTTTCCAACAAGTGATAACCACCTGAAAACTGCACAATAAAAATGTGTCCAGAGAGTCTATGGCAATCACGCAAGAGTTAGAGCATCTCTAGCAGATCCCGCAAACCGGGCCGTCCGCTAAAATAACCGTCGGTTTGCGGGATCAATCCCGTTTCCCCGGCCCAAATAGATGCTTCAAATCGGGCTGTCCCGTAATTTTTTTTGTGAGATCCCGCATCCGCGAGCCCAATTCCTCCATATGTGAGGGAATCCACCCGATTTTGCCGGACCCCCTTTCGGTTGGCGCGAAGCAATTTCCGCCGGCTTCCGTTCCCGCCTCCCGCCCTGATGCCGCCGCCCAACCGTCCTCCGACCTCGCCGTCCGGCCTCGCGGTGACAAAATTCAAACGGATGGAGCCACCGTCGCCCCCGGGTGCGCCATACCATGCTCCGCTGCCGCCACCACCGCCGGTCCGTCCGCCCGGGCCTCCCACGGCTCCAACTCCTCCTGCCGCCGTTGCCACCATCAAGAGGAAGCGGCAAGGGAGCCATCTCGTCCAAAGCGGCACAGCCAGCGCAGCACCACCGAGCGTTGCCCCCGCTCCGGTTGCACGCGCCCCAGCCAAGAGGAAGAAGACCGCCTCGACCGGCCCTGCCGGTGCGCGAGCAAAGCCCCCGAGGAAGAAGGCGATCGCGTCAAAGGGTCGGGCTCCTCCTCCGCCTTCGGCCGACCCCGGCATCCACATTGACGGTGAAGCCGCCGGCCACGCCTACAACGTGTTCGATGAAACGGACGGGAGGTAAAAAAAATTCTTTTGCTTGCTTTGCTTCGGTCATTTATGTTTCGGCCGTTCGGAATACTTGCTTGAGCTTTGGCCATTGATCTTTGTAGCCAAAATGTGCCCTACACATATACAGAGACGTTGGCCGAGAGCACGGTGAATTTGAGTGCCCCCTTAGCGATTTCGATGCATCATACGTTGAGGTCGAGGCGGAGGTGCATGACGAGAATGAAGATGATGATGAAGTGCAAGAGATCGAGGAGGCCGACTATGAAGCTAGGACGGGGAGGACCGGCAACTACACGAAAACGGAGGATGTGTGCTTAATTGAAGCATGGGAAAGCATCTCTCTTGACTCCATTGTCGGTAAGGACCAAACCTATGGCAACTATTGGCAAAGGATCGAGGATAAATTTCATCAAATGATGACATTCCCATCCAGCCGGAGCTTGAAGGGCCTTCAAGGCTGTTGGGACACCATCAACAAAGCTTGCGGCCGTTGGGCCGAATGCTTGGAGCAAGTGCGGAATGCACCACCAAGTGGCGTCCCTATTGATGATTATGTGAGCATTTCTTCATCTTCATGTCCCTAGCCGTGTTCATAGGAAGATTATGAGCTCATACTTGTCTCAGTGTTTGTTTGTAGGATCGCATCGCCAATGAGTACTACAAGCAAACCCCGGCCTCCAATGGACGGTCATTCAATCTTCAACATTGTTGGAAATGGCTTCGGGATAGTGAGAAGTGGAGGGTGAGGGACAAGGAATCCCCTCCAAAGAGAGGCGTCAAATTGGAGGTTGAGGATGATGATGATAGTGATGATGCACCAAGAGGAGGAAGAAACAAGGACAAACCGGATGAAAACAAGAAGGAGAAAGCAAAAGTCAAGAGGACGTCCGAGGCTATCACTTTGAGGGATCAAATTGATGAGATGGGGAAGATGAAGGAGGCTATGCTAGCCAAGCATTGGGATGCAAAAGTTGCCATGGCCGAGAAGAAAGAGAAGCACGAGGAGGAGAAATGGGAAAAGAGGTGTGCCTTCAAGGAGCGCAAGCTCATCCTAAAAGAGCAAAAGAGGAAGGACGAGAGGACCGCCGAGGAGGACCGGTTCATGTTGATGAATCCAGAGGGCATGGATGCAATGGCAAGAGAATTTTGGGAGATGAAAAGAATGGAGATCATGCTCCGGAGGAAGATGGAGCTTCAAAATCTTATGGCCGGTGGTGGTGTTGGGTTTGGTGGGGGCTTTTCTTTCGGCAATGGTGGTGGTGGCCTCGGCATGGGTGGTGGTGGCGGCGGCGGCTTCGGCATTGGTGGTGGTGGTGGCTTCGGCATTGGTGGCTTCGACATTGGTGGTTTCGGCATGGGTGGTGGTGGTGGTGATGGTGGCTTCGGCATGGGTGGTGGTGCTTCGGCAAGCCTTGTGAATGGTGGTGATGGTGGTCGTGCTCAATCTCCGGTCCAAGTTTGTGAAGATGGTGGTGCGAGCTCTCCGGTTCAAGTGCGTGAAGATGGTGATGCGAGCTCTCCGGTCAATGTGGATGATGGCGATGGCGGTGTTGGTGGCGACGTTCTTCGCAACAATGAGAATGTTGCTTGATTGATCTTTGTCATTTGAGTATCTTTTGTCTTGTTTTATCGCGCATTCATGAGCCTAAACTTGATACCTCGTATGTTGCGCATGATTTTGGATGCAATCAACTAGTATGATGATCTACTAGTGATGTATATATATGATGATGAACTAGTTTTTATGCAATTGTCATGATGAACTTGATAAATATTTGCCTATAATTGTTTTGCGGGATGGCGAGCCCTCCGGCGCGGAATAGATCCCGCAAACACGTCCCGTAAAACATTTGCGGGACGGGTTTACGGGAACTGTTCTGCCGAAGGGCTCGCCATCCCGTAAATTTTTTTTACGGAAGCCCTGGCCGGTCGTTTGCGAGATCTGCTAGAGATGCTCTAGGACGGACGGCAGAAGCGGAGCCTGCAGGCTGCAGTCCGCAGACGCCGGAGTCCGGGCGGCATAAAAATTGAAAAACCGAGCAGGACCCGCCATGTCATTTTCCCTTGTGAACAGGGGGCTGATTTGCTCATAGGCTATAGCGCAAGGACCAAGGATGTGGACGTGGTGCAACGGTCGGCGCTCAAGAAAACGCCGAAACGCCGCCCCCGGCCACGCACGCTATTCTATTCCCCCGTGAGATAGATGCATCCATATAGTAGTAAACGCCAGCATGGAAATCGCGACGGGCTTAGTCAAATGCGAGTTAGGTGATGCGATGCAACCGAGGAAAAGGGGAGAGACCTCCGTTGTAGACCTCTAGTTTACCTTGAGGCTTAAGGTTCAGATATCTCAAGCTTGCTGTTGACTGCAGCCAACAACGGAGTTACAGAGTCTCCATGTACATATCCAATTAGCGATACTATTACATGAAAATGGACGTGGATGTACGTAATGTGTGCTCGATGTCAGCATGTGCATATCCTTGCAAGTCTAGCCACGATGCCGTGCGTTACGGCCGACCTACAGCGACCCAGGAAAATAACACAGCACGTCGGTCGACCTGCCGCGACTAGTACTACAGCAGCGCTGCGCCATTTTCAATGTACCATGCCCCCGTCGCACGCTCGCCAGGAAAGCCACGCGCGGTACGTTGGACTCTTCTCCCCGCGGCACGGCACGCCACACGATATGCGCATGCATTTCCCTTTCCTGACAAGATTTGGGCCCCCGCCCGCCTCAGGAATCGGCAGGGCCGACAGCGATGGCAAAGAAGAACGCGAGGCTGCCGTTCCACCCCGCGAGATTTAGCCGGCAGCCCGGCAGATTCAGCCCGGCTGACGTTGATCTCCTGCACAAGTACCCCGCCGACTTCTCCATTATTCTTCACATCCGATAGCGAAACCTGCCGCGCCGGTGCAGCCTACGTATGGCTCTCCATCGACCGTCCTACCCGCGGGTTATGGCACATAGATATTCCGACAAATAATCTGATCGCATTCTGTCATTCTGTGCCGATGCTTACGTTTTCCTTTGTGAGTACGTGGTGTCGTCAGTGCTAGTAGTAAGTAGTGGTACTGTCGATTGGCTAGGAGTAGTTATCGGAGTTAGCTGTTGTATTCATGGCGAGCAAGTGGCTGCTCCAGCTCAGAATAATTAAGGTTGCTAGCTAAACATTCTAGAGTACACGCCATGGGATGGAACGGAAGAACCGGTGTTCGGATGGGTGGTTGGTTGCTGCTAAGAATGATCGATGTGCTTCGAGATTGTTCCAAAGATTTAACTATGTTTGGAACGGGCTGGAAGCCAATGATGACCGGCCGGTTTGTTTATCTGGAGGGGAAGGAGTTGGTTGCCCTGATCGATTGAACTCGTCATTGGCAGAAAAAGAAGTGCAACTTGTGTGTAAGAAATTCAAGGACCACCGCCCTTTGAAGCTGTATGACCTGCATATGTTTTCTTTCTTTCTTTGTGCGAGTGACATATGGTGTTTGACTATATGTATGCCCACTTGGAGAAGCTAAGGAAAGATCTACTCCCTCCGTAGTGAGTGATTTAAACGCTCTTATATTTCTTTACGGATGGAGGACTAACTGACTGAATGTTCTTGTAGAAGCTAGCTTCCTCCACAAAAAACATGAGAATCGTTTCTCTAATGGGAACCGTTGTCCTTCTTGATCTGTTAATTTCAATCTAATAATTTTGTTTCTTGGTTAATTATTTTTTTCTAAATTCACATGACTACGTGGTATAGTTGCATTGTTACTCTGTAATCTGTATGAAATGCTAATACGAATTATATGTCGACATTTTCACTGTGTATCCTGGTTTTTTTTATGTTACGTGGCTATACAAGTGTTTCTGAAACTTTGTTTGTAGCATGTGCATCAAATACGAAGATTGTGGAAAATCATCCTTTGCCTAAGAAAAATGAGTTGCGTCTAACTACTAGCTATAGTAATTAGTTTAGTAAATCAAATTTAGGTAAGATTTCAGCAATGACTACACCTTCTGTAGTCCAACAATAATCATTACCATAGCGAGGAACACACGTTAAGCATTTCTTTTCATAATGAAGTAGGCTTAGCCTAATTGGTCATACTATCGTACCTAACCATTATACTTTACCTTAGCTTTTCCACTTATTCTTTGCAGGTTCATGTAAAACCATGTGTTGAGCATCATATTGATCTTCTCCTTTTAACAAAAGTTGAAAGGTCACATCTACTTACCTTTTCTCCTTTTTACTCTAACCTTTCCCGCTTCATAGTTTGCCATCCATTACTCATTCAGCATCATAGTACTATCTACCTAACTCGAAACATATTTTGCTCTTAGCAAAAGGATATATATTTTCATCCTAGGAATATTTGTTTTCCTTTTACACTTGGTCGGTGCTTACCAAATCTTCAACCTCTCCGTAATAAATAAAAGAAGAGATATTCACCTCATAGCGTGCCCACGTGTTTCCCAGGATGCTAGATGAATTCTTCCCGGGGGAACAACACCCTAAAAATTCACCAGCTCGTCTGACTCATGTCCCTTTACCAAAGCACCAATAAAAGAGGTAGTGCATGAGATGCTTGGGCCTCAACGTTAGTGATAACATTGCAATATTATTTTCCTTTGTTAAGTAACTATATGTCCTTACTCTCTAAGCACAAAGTTGGCACTTGGACAAGATTGTTGCATCTTCTTGTTTTATTATAGTCCAAAAATCTTTTTGCCAATTCTATATATTGTTCCCGTGACATGTTTTCTTAGGCAAGCTAAATTTCAACACACACCACTTGTGCAACCCTATTTGCCGTTGAGTTGTCATGTCTGGGGCTAGCTAGGATCCGGAGATCTTACAGACCCGTGCCTCGATGCAACACTTGTTCTAAAACCGTAGATGACCCTTTCATTGAGCAGTCTTTTAAATAAGTTTGGAGAATTGCAATCCTTTATTTTTAAAAAAAATCTATGTGGGTTGTCTACGACACATAGTTGTTTCTCGGAAGATTACCCTTGTTTTTTTTCCTGGCAAACCCTGAAGATTATTTTGCACTACATATCACTTGATGCAGATTCATGATAATGCAAAAAATATATCCTTTTAAAATTTTCATTTTTTTTTTGAAGGCATCGTCAGTTGAAGAAGCCCTACAATTTCAGGACAGGTGTTGTGTTCTTGTTGGTGAGCACATATACCCCAAGGCAACCGCGAGACTTTGGTTTGCAAGGGCCGTGACTAGGTTTTTAGGCTATGGTCGCCACCCACAATATAAACTGGTTTCATGAGGTTGCTGTCCAAAAAAAAAAACTGGTTTCATGAGGTCATGCTTGCGACCGATCATCAGGAATCACCGTGGCGATATGCATCGTCCATCAGTTGTCGATCGCATCCGACGGTAGCGTGCGTGCCGATACGCAAGCGCTGGATCGTTAGGCGAAAAGTCGCTCGCCCATTGACGCACGCAGGTCTTTGAAAAAAGCCAGCCAGGCAAGGCTACAGAAATCCCCGGGCGGCGCTGGCGCAGGCGCCGGCCGGTGGACCCTGTCGCCTATACGGCCCGAGCAGGAAAGCAGGTCGGCGGCGTCGCTTTCCGCGCGTCCTGGCGCCCGGATCGGGCGGACGGCCCGATGCGGCCCAGCGGCCCCATCGGACGGCCGGCGTGGGTTTGGCGGTTGCCGGCCTAGCCGCAGTTGGTCCCTGTCCTCCGGATTCGCGCTACAGCAACGACGAGACCGGCCAGAAAGGCGGGCAGATCTTTATGGGTGGGCTTCGGGCGTACCGTCGTACGCTGCGGGACCGCGTTTCCCGTGGAGACTTTCGGGGCCCACCGTCATTGACGCGCTGTTGTTTTCGTAAATCTAGTGCTTAGATTAGATCAGATGGCAGCGGGCGGTTGCCTGATCTGTGCATGTCGGCATTTTTGTTTTGCAGAAATCCCCCCCACTTGCACTTCTTTTTTTGGTCCTCGGCCCCTCCCTCTCAAAAACAAATCAAACATTTCTCAAAAAAAAAAAACAAATCAAACAAGGTAAACGCACACTATTTGATTAGTTACCGGCCGGCACTACAAGTGAGTGGCAAGACAGATTTTCTCTTATCTATCTATGACGTCTCCAAATAATTGCGATCAGTTAGATAATGAAACTATGTCAAGTGGTAAAATGAAACGGTTAGGGCTCATTCGGTTTACATCATTTCAAATCACAGAAATGGTGTAAGTAGCTTAATGCTAAGAATCCTGTCAAAACGAATGCTAAACATGGATGAAAATGCCGTAGGAGTCTTCCAAAAATCCTCCAAAATGAATGCGCCATTAATAAGTAGCTAGTGACATAGCATAATCGAAAGGCATGATTTTTTTGAGACTATATAACCAAAAGACATAATTTGGCAACATCGTAGTCAAAATCTAACGTGATGTAGATATTTAAATGTATTCCATGAAAATAATACATTTTCATGATCGCATTTTTACCCTCAGTTGGCCAAGGGACAAGTCTCAATCAAAAAAAATCTTAAAACACCAAGACATAAATAAATGAGTGCTCAGGTCAAAAAAAAAAATGAGTGCAATGTGCATGTCTATAAGGCTCGGTCGGTGGATTGCACTATGTTAAAAATGATGTTATATTTTGGGACGGAGAGAGTACTTGTTTTATAATCCTTTTATGAAAATCAAGGAATAGGCAAACCTAAAAGCTGTAGATATATAAAGATGAGGTTCTTTTCCCCGCAAAAAATAAAAAGACGAGGTTCTTTTGCCAAGAATAAAACATCTATCCATGAATGCTATTCTCCGAATAATGCTCCCGGAGAGGCAAAGAATCAGTAATTACCATCCTCTAGAGGGGCATCATCAAAAGTTTCTAACCCCCTTACGATAGTAATTAACACGTGCAAGCCTGCCATTAGCAGCACACAAGAAAATTCGAGGAAGATAGTTTATATGAGGTCAAATCACCCCCCACAGTACTCAACCAACCAACCAACCCATCTCATCAACCTTCCTCTATAAAAGAGAGGGCGTTGCACCCCTTAGAGCTGTAGCCCGGAGGCCAGGGTGGGCTTAGTGCATGCATTGGCTAGCTGCTCCCTCCTCTCCTCTCCACCGTAGATAGAGCATTCGCCTTTTCTTCGGTTCTTCACTGATCTAGATAGCTTCCATCTTTTTGGTTCACTTCAATTCCTCTTCTTGCATGTTCTTGATCTCTTCTCGATCTAAAACCACCGATCGATCGATCCTAGCTAGCATCCTTGTTCTTTTTCTTCCCAAGGATCTAGCTAGTTCTTGCAGATTTCATGCAAAACTAATACAAGTTCTTCCGGTTTCCATCCTTCTTTCTTTCTCATCTCGTCATTCAATCTCAACAAGAAACTTGTTGCTCTTGATTCTTGTCCTCCTATCTAGCCAGATATGGAGAACGTTCTGCTGGATCGTTCTAACGGAAGCTTCGAGTACCCGAAGAGGAGCGTCTATGGCGGCAGGCCGGCGAGGCAGCACGGCGCGTACGGCTCCTCCCGCACGTGCCCGCAGTACCATCACTTTCAGAAAAGTGGCGCATGGAACTCCGCCCCCGCTCCCACTCTCCCGTATGCGTACGCCAGGCCGCCGATATACTCCTCGCCGTCTCTCCCTCTCCTGCCGTCCAACCAGCCACCCCTCCTGCCGTTCCCACCCACCGCCACCAAGTACGCCACTTTCTCCTACCCACCACCTCCAACACCGCCACGCACCGTCAGGCCGGCGCCGCCCACGACCGTCGTGCCGGCAGCGGCGGCCCCCGCGTCGTCGCGCCAGCTGAGCCAGAGAGACAGGAGGAGGAGGCCGGCTAAGCCGCCGGCCGCAGAACCGGCAAGGGAGCAGAAAAAGAAGCCGCTGGAGCGGGCGACGCCACTGCCGCCGGCGCCGTTGGTGACCGAGGCGCTAGATGACCTGGAGCAGGAGCTGGCCCGGAGCTGCGTCCAGGACCTGCTGCACGCGCTGGCGCCGCCGCCCAGCAGCCTGCCGCTGCCCAGGTTCTCCCTCGTCGTCAAAGCGTCTCCGCACTCCGCCACGGCCAGCAACAAGGTGGCGCCGGCCGCCCCGTCCTGCAACGCGGAGGCGGCCACCGCCGACGGCCTCCGCCGCCTCCTCCGCCTCTAGTATCGTGACAATCACCCCGCCGCGCCGCGTACGCACGTACGTGATCCCGGCGTGCCGTTTCTACTGCTATTTCCCTCCAATACTATTATTTCCTGGCTGGGAAAATACGTACTACTACTACTACTATTAGAAGACAAAGAAAGAAGAGTTGTGTGATGCTGGAGCGATGGTCGGTGGCGTGACCGTGATGTGGGCGTCGAATGGACGCGGTGCGTGCTAGATGGGGTCCAGCCATGAGCTAGCCATCGACCGAATCAGGTGAAGAAGATGATGTTGATTAAGCTTAAGTTGTGTGGTGTGCTAGATATCTAGGGTTTACTTACGTTACGTGCCTGCGTGCGCGCGTATGCTCTTGTTCTTGATTGGGTGATGTGTTTTTTGAATTACCTTGTATCAAGAGATTAATTAATGTAATGTATGTGGTGATGTTTAAGTGACTTAAACTAAATAAACTTGTGCTTGGCAAAATATTGGCGCGTGTACATATTGTTTTTCTTGTGATCTTTGTATGTATATATCCCGTGGACACTACTAGCTAGACATCAATTATGAATGGACAGTTTTATCTATCCAGCTTTCTTCCAAGTCCCTTTACCCCATCGATGTTTTAATTCTGATGAAGACAAACAGTAGTATTTGAACTGAAATTTGGTAGTGGAAAGTATATATATGCACACATGGAAGCTCAATCTGAGTTGTTTCATGTGATAAAAGAAATACCCCTTGTTCCACTAACAAGATCAATGTCTCCCGGACATTTTTCTTTTCTTGAACAAGCGTCAAAATGCATGTCTCCCTCCGTTCCTAAATCTAAGGTGTATTATTCTTTCAAAAAGTCAAACTTCTCTAACTTTGACCAAGTTTATAGACAAAAATTATCAATGTCTAAAATACCAAATCATTATCACTAGATTCACGATAAAACATATTTTTATATTTTATTTGTTTAGTATGGTAGATCTTTATATATTTTGCTATAAACTTGATCAAACATAGACAACGTTTGACTTTTTGAAAAACTAATACACCTTATATTTAGGAACAGAGGGAGTATATAAGAAGAAGGTCTTCTCATCGAAGAGACGTGCATACCTGTGTTAGGGGCACTATGAATTTGCCTTGTGAGCACACACAGATAGTGGATATAATTTTCTTTTGACAAAGTTTATAGATTAAAAAACAATAGCAACTCAATTCTAGTAGATGCATCATGAAATGCTTTTATACTATACTCCCTCCGTTCCTCTATATAAGGTGTATTTGTTTTTCGATAAAATTCCAGAATGTAAGGTGCATTTCTTCTAATTTCCCATAATTCCCTTGTTAGCCCTCCTAAAAAAGGAAAGTATCTCTTTTCTGATTGTCTGTATCTCTCCTTATAGCAAAAGAAGGAAACTATCTCTTTGTCGATTGCATGTATCTCATACTTTCCTGGACTAATTGATTCACTTTCCACTAACCAACAAATTTGCCAAGGGTAATTTAGTCTTAGCATGTCTATAATTATGTGTCTTGGTCACCGTGTCAAAAATAATACACCTTACATAAAGGAATGGAGGGAGTATTTATTTAATATTATAGTTGTTGGTCTATTTTTCATATAAACTTGATTAAACTTAAAAAAATGACTTTAGAAAAAAACTAATATTCCTTGTGTTTCGGGAAGGAATGAATAGAGTACTCCAAGGAGTAATTACCAGCGTCTGAGCAGGAGCCTTCTCATTGAAGAGGCGTACATTCTTGTGTTTAGGGACATTATGAATTCGCATTGGGAGCACACACAGATAATGAAAAAAAAAGCAAAACACAAATAATGGATATATTGATCATGCCGATTGAAGGATGGTAGACACAGGTGCACTCAAAGTTTTATTGCGGATGGAATCAGGTAATCAACAAACAATGGCATCTTTTTTCTCGAGAAAATCGAGTATTATAAAGGTGCATGCGTGCAGCACCACACGCCAGGAAACATTCAAACAGTATATATTATTACTATGTTTTTCCTGTTCTTACCCTTTAAAATCTTGCATCGGCCCTAAGAAGTTTCGGGCCACTCCAGTTCCTAATTTATAAGTTACAGAAAATGCAACACTAAAGATATTTTTATCCTATATATCACCTGTATAGTCCATTGTCCCCTGATCTTTTGCTATGTATTTCTCGAACCGGGAGTCATTTTCCAAATACTTGCATTATGGAAATGACAAGTAATCACTATATTAAATGAACAGGTATGGAAGAAAAAGAATACAGGAGTCGCCACTAGCAATCAGCTAGAGACTAGGCCAACAAAGAAGACCAACTTGGCACCTTCCGTATGCTGCAAAGGAAGGCATCAGATGGTTCATGATACCAGCTGGAATCCAACACCACCAAGGCAGCAGATGCCATATGCTTCCCAGGTAGCAGGTGATGCCCTTTAAGCCTTTTGACATCCTCTGCATTATAAATTGAAATTTTCACGGCTTGTTCTATTGCTGCTTATTGTTCTATTGCTGCTTATCTCAGTAAGCGATGGCGAGGAGAATCTGTGATATCTGTAGTTATCTGAAGAAAACACCGGCAGCTGTGGGTCGAGAGTTGGTGGCGGTGGGAGGTTCCTCTGTGCTGGCAGTGGTGGTACCCCATTGAACATGAAGTCCTCGCCGCTATAGCTGCAAAATTGTGTGCATAAGTGCAACTATACAACATGTTTAATATGGGGTCACATTTATGCTTCGGGTGACAAACAGCTCTCCTTTGTACTTTCCTTTCCATTTATTTGTTTGTGTTGGAGTTTCTTTGAGCGGGGGGGTTGATTTGTTTCATGTTAGGCATGCTCACCTTTTCCTTTGAAAGCCATCGGCATCATCTTTTCGGGTCACTACAGGAAGGATGCTATCTTCCCTTGGAGTAAGAGACCAGGGACTTGGCGCAGCAGGCTCGTTTGAAAAGTATCTTCTCCTGATCAACTGAAAGATGCACTCCAACAGCATTAGCAGATGAAAATAGAAAGTACGGAAAACCAAATCAATGAAATAATTGTAAACAAACCATGCGGAAAAACTTGGTCACAGCTTCTTTGTCATAGCTTGCTTCTTTGGCAGCCTGCAATCAAAGGTTAGCATGTTATACAAAAAAAACTGAAGCGGCACAGAACTAAAAAGGATGACTGTTCCATAAAGGAACATGAATTGCATGTAGAGCAAGATATGAGTTCTTCAACAAGAAACCTAACCGAGATGAGACCAGAGTTCCCGGGAAAGCTCTCTGTGAGTGGAAGTTCTTCACTACGAGGAAGAAGACCCCGCTTTTCAATCCATTGACGAGCAACATCAACAATACTTCCGCTTCTGACTCTAGTGCCATCGCTTGGAACAATATCCACTTTGTTGGCAATTACAAGGTAAGGCACTGGAAGTCCTCCTGGTCCACCAGATCCAAGTATGGCTGAAAAGGTGCCTGTTTCCGCAACTTCAACTGCCCATTTATTCAAATTTGTCTTGGTCTTCCTCTGGGAGAGGTCATAAACAAAAATGACACCTGACGGACAACGTTGGGAACAGTGAATGTTGTATTTGAAAAAAAAAAATAACAACTGATGTAACAAGTATTTCTTTATGGATCTAAAGAAGGACGAGTGTTTCTAAGAGGTTTCATCAGCTGAACTAAGTGGAGCATGAATAACAAATACAAAAGAGCTGTTACCATCTCAGGATTTAGGCATTAGCAGTTGCAAATATAAAAATAAATCCTTCCCTTGAGCGATTTTTGGGTCAAATAACAACTAAAATAGATCAGCTTGCTCATACAGTAAGAAACTACTAAAGATAGGCTGTGCTGGGTACAAAGGTGCAGAGAGCAGTAACACGCTGGTAATTAAGAGAAAAAGTCATTTACCATTGATTTGTGTATAGAAAATCGAACGACAAGCTTTGTAGCGGTCATGCCCTGAGACATCCCAAAGCTCAACAAAGAAATTCCTTTCAGCATCATTACTGATGTTATTAGAAGACCCCCCTGCACTTCCACAAGTAACATGCTGAAATAATAACAGTGACAATGTAAGTGGATTAAAAAAAATGCAAATAGTACAAGCTGGGAAAGCACAGAGCGAGAGCACCTACTTTAATGCCCACCGCACATCCTACTGTCTGAGCTGGTCGAGCAATAGCAGAACCTTCTAAGATGAGATGCACCAGTGAAGATTTACCGACACCTGAGAGAGAGAGAGAGATAAGGAAATTTAATGTAACTGAAGAACCATATTCAGAAGAGTACAACAGCATGCAATTATGGTGTGGTTTTTTTACTACGATTCTCAGGCGCATACAAAAAAGTTCAGCCACTATTGGTGTAACAGAATAACTTGTATGGGCAGTTGAGCACAGATCAGAAAATACAGTAGAAGGTTGTATTCAATATTTATTTATTTCTATATTTGTAAGGATGGCGAATGCAATATGGAGGTTATAACAAATACAAATAACTGGGTTCCACGCATGGTCCTAGTCCAGATTTTACTTGGCATTGCTTCCTGTTGTAGTCCAGATCATGGCGTGACGCATAGCAGGACAACATCACAAATTGCAGACACCACAATACTTGTTTCAGAAAAAGAGAGAAAATCCTTCTATACCACTGAATACGGCTATAGTCCGTAGTTGCCACAGCAAAACTCCCTATTGCAGTTATCTCCCCTCTAAGACCCAAATATTAAGTGCATTGAGGCATATGTGAAAAGAAGGTTGCACTTGGTGATCTTTCAATCAAAAAAATTTGCGCACAAGGAAAGGATTTTCTAAAATTGATTGGCGTGCTTACTGAATGATTTGTACAAAAAGTAAACAAATGTAGTAGTACAAGGGCAAAAAGACGAGTGTCTCCCACTCCATTTGGCTTCCCAATCACGCACAGCCAAGCAGGAAAAGTTCAGAAAGATGGACCATTGTCCCTCCCAACCCAACTCACAACACTCCTTTCTGTACTCGATTTGTTCACCATGTGTGATCCGAGGACGAAGGTGGAACCGGACACTGACGAATAGGCTCTCAATAGGCAATTCACGATCATCAGTAACACATGCCTATTCTACGTTCTCCCAATCTCACGCCATTCGCCAACTACCAGAGGTTCCAGGGAGTCACAGACGGGAGGCACGGGGAGGACGGACCTGAATCGCCGACGACGAGGACGCGCACCTGGCCAAAGGGGCCGACGCCGCTCTGCTCCCGGCCGCTGCTGCTGCTACTCCGGGCGCTGCTGTCCTTCCAGAACATGGCCGCCGCCGACGCCCGGCACGGCCGCACCCTCGACGAGACTAGATCACGAGAGCGGTAGCCGCGATTCAAACCGCCGGGCAGGAGGCGGCGGAGAAGGAAGAAATCTCAGGCGAGGAGGGCTCGAGCACCAGCCGCGAAGGAGCATTCCAGTTTTCCGGGGATCGTGGCGGGTGCGAATGGGATGGCCTGACGGGAGAGTTGCGTTTGGCGTGTCGGTCGATGCTCTTCTCTTCCTTTTTTTATCGGTTGGCGGATTGTGATGGCGATGTGAATTTTCGGCTCTTTCGTTTGATCCAAGGCGACTACAAGCAAGTACACACTTTACGCGCGGGATTGACCTTCGATTAAAGAAATGCACGCTTGGATCCTCATGGCAGAGGCCGTGGAGCACATGACGCCGTAAAGCAAGTCAACATCTCAGATCTCTTGCAAGTCAGATTGGGAGCATCTGATCTCATACTGGGGCGCATGATCTATATTTACCTCGGGAATTGCCTTCCTTTTTGACGGGAATCTATAGCACGAGAGTTGCTGCGCGTCTCGGCCAAACGCGCACTGATGTTAGGCTCGCCCGCATCACACACACGCGCGGCGAGCATGCAACTTGCTGTACTGACTGAGGAAATGATATAACGAAGATGGCCAAAAACGCATGACCCAACCAACCACCCAGGTGAGGTAATCCTGACGTTTTACACGTTACTAGTTCCTAGAGATCTCTACCAAAACCCCTCAAAAAAATCTCTGTACCATACTAATTACATCTGATATGAGCTAGACCAGCATGGTTTTACTTCTACCATTCTTCTATCGCATCTTCATCTTCGCAGGTATTCCCTTCAGCATCGAGCATATCAATCGAGTTCAGGCCACGTGCGACATCGTGGTGCGAGGGGTTGTTTCTGGCCATATCACTGTGAGGGCTGATCCATCTCTCAAAAGGCCTGAAGTCAGTGACCACGTCGGAGAAGTTGCGAGAACCAGACGTGCTAGACGGATCAAATCTTTCTTTAAGAATCAGACCCTGCATTGTTGTTTCCAACAAAACAAAAATACAGATCATCAGACAAACATGAATAGACTGAAAATGGAAGACTAATCAGCGCCACACTGATCTAAGTTCAGCTAAGAACTTTCATCGGCACAGTTCAACATCAAAGATAAGATTTATATGTTCAAACGATGAGCACCTGAATGTCTCCAGAGCCTAGAAAGAAATTCTGTACATACATATTGACTTCAAAAGGAGGAAAAGGTGGTATCGGTGTGTTTTCTTTATTACAGAAGACAACATGCACAAGATGGATACATAACTCATTTTTCAAGATCTAGTTAAATGCATGAAAGGTAACATGGTGTCAAATTACCTTCGTGGATCGAAAAGTACGCTCAATTTGCCAGACCTTCGGGCTGCGTATTGTATGCCATCTGCTTACGCCAAATCAAAGAAAAAAATATATTAGCCCAGGATCTTAAAAGAATCATCATATTGATAAGCATGTACCTTGAGGGTGAGGCATGTGCATTTCCAAAAAGAACTCCTCGTGCTGCAACAGAGGCAGCAATAAGTTGTGACATGTTTTCCGACTCGTTTGATTCGTTTACAATCCAACGAGCCGATGCGATTGGACTGCCAGCAAGAAGGCAGTCTGCCTCACTCAAATATGACATCACAACCCATGCATCATCAACAGCATCATCGTCGATGAAATCAACAACTGTAAAACATCAATTACCAATTCATTTAAATAAATAAAAAATAGTGAGAACGAATTGTCAATGGCTGAGCACACTATTTCCTAGAGGGAAGCTAAAGTCAAGGTACAAAACTAGAATTTGGTCCTATTAGAATATACCAATTAAATGGCTCATGGATTCATGTTCATATGTGACCAGCAGTGGTGCATGACAGAAGTAAACATAAATGCAGCATGTTTAGTTAAAGCAGCAACTTGTCTATAGCGCCCTACATCCACATGATTACTTTTGGTAGTTCTAGAATCACTGTTTCACAAATGAGCATGAGATCAACTGACAGCTGTGAGTCTCTGACAAGCATAAATGTGCAGTATACAGTATATTGCGCGAAACCGGGTTGATGTAAAAACTATCATAAAACTACAGTTAAGGACCAATTTCCCAGAACTAGATATTTAGGGGTTGATTGTATCTCAAAAACTAAGATGCTTTGGGGTCCACCTATATCGCCACCCGGTCTGGCCATCTGGGTCCATATGTTGCTCACAAATTCTTGATCATTTCCACGCTGAAAATTGCTATGTTGGATCAGAGGTCAAGTGTTTTGGCTTGCTAGATGGAACCAGTCCAGGATTAGTGAGCATGACGTGTGGGGTTTGGGCGGGAATTTAGGTGCACCCTATAACCTAGTTTTGCAATAGTATCGATACCTAAATTTGCAGCTTTGTGAAATCGATCCTTATCTCTGCAGGTTTATGATTTTCGCCCGGTATTTTCACGAAATTTACTCCATAATACATGGCGTTGCCTGACATGTGCAATCAAGTAAACTCGTATGATGTTGCCCGCCATGTACAATCAAGTAAACTCATAGTCAAGAGCAAGCATAAGATAAGAAGAACAAATTCAAACTCAGCACGTAGTACATAATGCTCCTTATATAAGTAGAGCTCTACTGTTTACCATTTTCATGTAGAAAGTCAGCAACAGTCCGTACTTTTCCGTGTGCTTGAGAAAGAATCATCTCTGGAACATCCATTTTTAGTGGATTTCTTCTTAGCTGTTCTTTGAGAGAAAATGAATCCAGATCTACAGCACAAATATGACAAAGATTCAGAGACCAAAAGCTAACTTATATATAAATGATGAACGCCGCTTTCCCAAACATGCTGAAAAACACAACCTTCCATCCCATATTCCAGTTTAAAACTTGTTAATCAAGACAAAAGGTACAAAGTAGACTAGTCGTGTGTAGCCAGTACCGACGGTTCATTGATAGAAAATGTGGAATTCAAGATATGGAAATCAAGTATTAAACAAAGCGAAATTAGGGAAAATTAAGGTAATATAAATCAAGCACAAAATCCAGCCATGATAAATGCTGCAAAAACATACAGGAATAGCCAAACGAACAAAATGTTCTACAAGAAACAATAAAGGTACATCACTATGGAACTTATATGTTAAAGTTAGATCAGATAGACTGAAAAGGATGTGTGGTCATTGTTCAATAAATGACTGTATAGGGACAAAAGAAACTAGCATAGAAAATGAAGTAGCAGTGTAGCACTCGCATATACTCCCTCCGTTTCAGAATATAAGGTGCACACACTTTTCGAGATTTAAGTTTGACCACAAATTTAACCAATGAAATGTGTGTTATGTATCACAAAAATTATACCACTGAATTCGTATTTGAAAGAAATTTTCAATGGTATAGTTTTTCGGTCACATGATTTATGTATTACTGGCCTAATTGATGGTCAAAGTTAAATTTCGAAAAGCGTGTGCACCTTATATTCTGGAATTCTATCTAGTTCAAACAAGTCAATTAGAAAAATGTGAATAAATATGCTCCACAAAATAACCTTCAGAAAAGTAAAGAATATATAGACATTTCAATTTAAATTGATATATGCTGTTTTAATTAACCACACTGCGCAATGAAGATCTATTTGAAAATGCACCAAACTCAAGAAGAGAATTGTACAGAAGATGGTATAATCATTACATACCGACGTTGACATCACCATGTGTTTCCCTTTTATTGTGCAAAAACTTCCCTAATGCATGAAATAATGTAAGCGTCTCATCCCTTCCGCATGGAGAATGAATTACAGAGCTGAGGCCGTAACAGTCCTGCGCTGGAGCTAGAGTAGCATAACCCTTTAAATCCGACAGAGCAGCACTTTTTGCCAATGCAGAATCTAGCCTTCTTGGATTAAGACAATAGTATTGAAGAGACATTATCGCATGTCTGATATCACCTCCACAAGATGTAGCGATTTGATGCACTAATTCTTCAGTTGTGCCAGAGCTTTCTTGTTTGCATATTCTAAGAAGAATTTTTTTGATAGAACTTATGGTTACCGGATTGAAAGCAATCTGCATAGATATTAATGGTGCACTATAAGAGACATGCACCGAAGTTCAAAAACTTGTTACCATTATGATAATAAAAGCTGCCAAACAAAATCTGCAGTTATAGTTATACTAGGCAAGTGTACCTTATGAGCACCAGCAGCTTGAAGCAAGGACTCAAGTTCCTCGGAGTTCCATGTCGCAGTATCATTAGCCTCATTTTTGTGATAGTGAGTGAGTGAAATGACAGTTGGTATTTGAGTACTTTGAATTAGTCCTGTTAAACATTTCCCCAATCTTGCAAATGAAGCTTTTCCACTTGTTACAGGGATGTCATCAATCAGAATGATGATTAACTTTCTTTGGGATCCAATGCTGGTTGGAGAAAGCAACGAGTATTTCCTTATCTTGTTCACAAAATTTTCAAATTCTTCCAACTTGGATACATACTCAAGTTCTTCAAATGGTCATTGAAAAAGAAAAGGAATGATCAATTAATAAAAGGCGCTTGTGAGTCATAAATGGAAAGCTCGTTACGTACTAGACTACTACTCCCACCGTTCACAAATATAAGATGTTTTGAACATTTCAATATGGACTATATACGGACTGAAATGAGTGAACAAACACACTAAAACGTGTCTATATACATCCGATTCACAAAAAAGTTAGAACGTCTTATATTTGTGAACGGAGGGAGTAAGTACTAAATCATGAATACAATAGAAGTGGACTTTGACCATACTTTTATCAGAACATTATCTTGCAGATGATTTGCAGACTAAGGGAGAAAGTTTAGACCTCAAAGATGGGTTACCTGAATTAGCATGCACAAGCTCAGCCCATAGTGTTGGTACTGGGGTTGTCCACTCACATAAGTCAGCTCCTATCTCAGCAGCAATCGCTTTGACAGTTGCCTGTGGTAAGCAACAAGTAGTAAATTATCACTTATCAGTTAATACTTCAACAAACCAAAATACTGATAGTTAATTATTGTATTCTTCTCTTAGCTTAAGCATTGAGAAGTAACATCCTCCTTGGCAAATGAGGAGATGCAAAAAAATAACCACAAAGAAAAGAAAAGAAAACAGTAGGAGTAGAGACAGTTGGAGGACGCATTTGTGTCGACTAAAAGCCACTAGCATACATGATATTATTTCTTTTCTTTAGAAAAAAGGGGGTGCTGCACCGCGGTTCTGTTATCAATATTATTTCAAGTTGGGGGTGAATTCTGTTTTCTTTTTTTGTAAAAAACAAAATGTCTACCCCTGTATTTGATCTGCTATTGGGCGTGTATTCTCATTTTTTGTGTTTACAACAACAAAAACTTTTAACCCTGTATTTTATCCGCTACTACCGAAAATGGGTTGGATTTTCAACAGGTCAAGTAGAACCGGGTTCATGATGTGACATATCATGTCACTAAGGATCAAAATGCTACCCCAACTGATTTGGTACAATTTATGGACATATTGACATGATGTTGACTATTTATGGTTCCCCAAAATGAATATGAAATACTGTGAGAATACTAGCATGAGGAAAGGACATACAGATTTTCCAATACCAGCTTGACCAGTAAGGACAAGACTCCGTCCTCCAAATGTTCCCTGCAAATTTTGCATATGCACTGTCAGTATTTCTCTATTATGAAAAATAGTACATCAAAATAAGAAACGGTAACTAACATGCCTAGAAGTTCAATGTGCAAGATATATTTGGTATTTGGTAAAATTGAACTTTAATTCCTTTCTCACCATCACGGGCAACACTGGACTGGTTCGGAATGTGTCAAGTTGAAAAGGTTTCTACGAGTCGGTGTGGAAAATACGGGGGCATATAGGGCGTACTAGCATCTTGAGGTGTACTAGTGCACTAGACCTCCAGTTTAAACTTCAAAAAGCATTTACAATCTAAAAGAAATTAACAGCATCTATATACCATTTCATAAATTTTTAGGATTCAAATTCGACAGGACTAGCCATGGACAGGGGTGTGTGGAAGCTTGCTATCCATGTGCCAGAACCATGAGCTGGTCGCGAGATCTTATGGGTTTCACCTCTAGCCTACCCCAACTTGTTTGGGACTAAAGGCTTTGTTGTTGTTGTTGTTGTTGTTGTTGTCAAATTCGACACACAACTCAAGAAACAAAAAGGACAAATTGGTCAGTGAATAGCGCCACAAGGATATATTGATGCTAGAGCCTAGATGTGAATTGGTACGGTTAATAGCCTCATTTGTCCTTTTTGTTAATGAAGTTGTGAACCGAGTTTGGGTATATGTATAATTGTGTATTATCTTTATGCCACTAGTTAATGTCAGAATTTTTCATGACATTTAGGTGTATTTTGGCCTACTAGTGCACCGGTACACCTCAAGGATGTAAGTGCATTCTACATGCGCCTGGAAAATACTCATCAGTAACGGTTCTAGACTTCTAGGTACTGATAAAAGCAATGCATACCAATTTGAGAACTGGGAGTGAAAATAACAGAAGAATAGTCCCATCTGATTTGCAGTAGATTATCTTCTGATTACCCTAACCCATCTCATAGGGTTAATACATCATGACCTTGGTGAATATGCAGATTATCCAGACATATTCCACTAAGTTGGATTATTATTATTTTTGCCTATTCAGTGCATTCAAAGAACAATCACCTTTGGTGCCTTCAGCTTTTCTTCCAACCAGTTCTTTACATCTTCAACCTACAAGGAGACAGATGAATATTACACATAGAAAAAAGCTCCTGCTCATTTTATAGAACCACAGTTTAATGTACAGATTATCACAAAACTGTTTTTGAGGGTCAAATTCACATAATCACACGTGCAGGGCATTTTGAATCAAATAGCTATAGGATCAACCATGCGCCAAATTTTCCCATCTGGCCTGACCACACAGGGGCCATCATGCAGCCTCTCGGTAGCGACGCACGAGAAAACCTTCTGGACCACTAACCCCACACATACTCCTGCTGCTGGCATGGTAAAACTTTGAGCAATATCTTCACTGAGCCACCCATACCATATCCAAAGCAGCATATGCAACAATCTTTAACACCAAAATTGAGCAATATCTTCACTGCATTGATTGTCCAGAAAATTTTCTGGCCACATAACACAGGTACAATGCTGCTGAAAGGAATCATAATGAGGCCGGTCTGAAGCCTGAGCTTGGTGGTGGCGACAACCTTCAATTGCCCCTACAGCGGGCAGCGGCTTGACCTGAGGAAGACAGGGAGGTAGGATTGATCCGTGGCCTCGCTAGGAGGTGTATCTCCTTCAGAATGGACTTGATCTGATGTGAGCTCAATCTGATAATGGGCTGCACAGTGAGTCGGGCAAGGTTACCCTTGACCAGTTGACTAATCACTCACTTGTCCAACCAGTTGAGTTGAGACCCTTGTATTGACTTAAACCAGTACAGTGGTTCTCAATCATTGCGATAGAGTAATTTTTGCATAAGTACAGATTTAATGTACAAACTATCACACACCTACAGATTTAAGGACCAATTTCACAGAACTACAGACTTTCGGGTATTTTATATTAAATCGTTATAGGTTTAACCACACACCCAGTTTCCTATCATCTGACTAGTGAATCCCATCCTCTTCTTCCTACTGCTCTGCTCTGCGCTCCTCTCCTGCCTCTCACGCCTCGCTGTGTCGGTATTATCTAGTGTGTAGCTGACTAGCAAATAGTTAGATAAGTAGTATCTAGTATGAGCAGCATGTACATGTGTTAGTTGTGTAGTTTATCTTCTTATGAAGTTGTGATTAGCTTGTGGACTCTGATTCAGCAAGTAATTGTTTACATGTGCCTCTGGTAATCTGATAGCAAGATATTGTGCTTCTGATTCAGCATGTAGCCATTTTAATTTTGCCTCCCTCCTCCAAATTTTGTAGCATAGTAGGCTAGTAGTTATCGCATTTATAGCAGATCTAGTGCAATGCCAGTATTCGACTAATCCAGTAGCAGACGGGACTAGTCACGGATAGTCTATGAGTGAGTATGACAGCAACTCGACTCGTAAACCTTGGTTTTATGCATGGTGAAACTCAACTATGAACAACTTCAATTCATACATCAACACCCTGATGCAGTACAAAGGTTTTGAAAGCCAGAACGCTTAATGCGAAAACATATTTACAGATGGTGCAGTACCTTAAGAAATTAAACCAAGCAGGTCCATCACAAAATGAATTAAAACCAATGATACAGACAATATGCATATCATAATATATATATATATGTAGCTACAACAAAAAAGTGACCAACCTTCTTTTTGTGAACAGCAAGCTCTGCCAATGAATGTGGTTTATACTTGTCAATCCAAAGCTCTTCCGTTTGACGCATAGACCCTGCCTAGAAGTAGACTAATCAACATATTGAAAAACTTACAAGAGTTACCATAGACAAATGTAGCTTTACTTGTGTAATAATTTAGCTACATTTTAGAAACGGCAAGAAAGAAAGGCACGAACATGTCAGAAAACTCTTGAAAAAAAGTCTTGGTAATTTACAAATAGGAAAGAGGGGAACTATTAACATTACTCAAGAATAGAAAACTATGTGGGCTATATAGTGTAAGTATCCAGATGGTGGATATTTTATTATATAGCTGATTCTTGCACGTCATTGCGCTGCTTGTCCATTTCGCAAAAGGCCAGGAAACGTCAAGCCAGAAAAAAAAAGGGTAAAATTGTCTATTACCGTGGCTTGATGCATAACATTCATCCCAAAGTAACAAAATACTTTATGAACCAGGATTTATATTCCTTGCAAGAGGATCCTGTGTGGCTTAAATAAATATAGAACGAGTTCTCTAAGTAGCAAAACTTAATGGTCAAGTATGAAATCAAATTAAACATATGCTGCAAGTGATATGGATAACTGGTTTCCTTTCAAAGGAGCCCCTTGAGCTGCTGAGTTATTCGAAGATTGCTGGGCCCAATCAAACTATATATTCTTCCATACATGAAGATTTCCATATTGACACTATCATGTCTGATACAAAAGATCACTGACAAGTAGATAAGCAACACAGCCTGCTGGACAGCATCTCATTTCCCAGATGTTTTGTCAACATATTATTTAGAACTGTGGCAATCATGAAATATGTACATGCTGGTGTGTAGGCAAGCATCATAGCTCCAGTACTGCAAAGAACATCTAACTGAGATATGTCCAGCGTTCGAACATCTATATAAAAAAAAGGTTGCAACTTTAGGGAGTTTATCAAGTACGAAAGAATCCATGATTTAACTGAGGTACACTGTACAAAACATAGTCAATTGAGCAACTTAAACATAACACTATGTAAACTTCCCAGTAAGTAGTGATGAAACAACCTTGTAGTATATTGAACAATGAACAGCACCCCACTCAAATAGCAATGCATTTTGCATGCTGTGTTAGTTTTAACTGACGCCAGGCCGCGCGGGGGGGGGGGGGGGGGGGGGGGTTAGCCGGTTAGGTGTTTGTATCATATATGAAAACAAAATAGGAGTTGGCTAGGTAAAGTACCTGACACGCCCAAGTCATTTAGACATTCCGAAAAATCTTCAGTTAGCATGTCGAATTCATCCTTTACAAGACGAGAGAACACGTCAATAAAGCATTGAGCTATTTTAACAGGAGAGACATTTGCAATAAGTCAGCTTGTAGCTCTGGTTAAATCAGGCTCAAATCTTCTTTTAAGTTTAAGATCACTAATCATACAAGAGCGCAAGTTCAATCTCAAGTGGTTGTCACTGATAAGAAATATCTCTACATTTTGCGGTATCTAGTTCAGAACTCTTGTCAGAAAACACGGCCACTTATTTTATTGCTACTGAAATGAACGTGAAAAATGATATACAAGGGTTGTTTTATTATTATTATTTTTGGGGGGGGGGGGGGGGGGGGGGGGTACATAACGGTGATCTAGTTTTTAAGCTAATGTTGCAGAACACAGGAATCATGAAACTTAACTATCATCAAATGCATCGACCCAAATTTGAGTTCAGAATCATGACCACTAAATGTAATCATGGGTACCCAATCCGATAAGTCAGAATATATCACAGTCCTCTAAGATCAAGCCGATCACAGTACTAGCTACGCGCACCATACAGCATTTGTAACTGCAAGCAGAACTCTAACTCGAGTTTAGCACCTTCAGGGAGCCGGACAGCGCGGTGTCTGAAGCACGCCGGCGCCCCCTTCCCCCGCTGCTCCCGCGGCGCGGCTTCTTCCTCGAGCTGCTCGGCGCCTGCTTCGCCGGCGGCGCCGTCGCGGGAGTCCTTGTCCTGCGCGTCGACAGGCCGCGGCTAGCCGTGCAGCGGCCCCCGCCGCCATCGTCGTCGGAGGAAGAGGAGAGGATGACGAGCGGCGGCCGCTTCCCCATTGGACGCGGCGGAGGCCGTCCGTGCCGATGACTATAGGGATTAGGGCTAGAGCTCGGGAGACCGCCCGGCGAGATGGCGGGGTTCGTATTTGCTCCGCCGCGCGGGCTGGGGTTGGGGTTTGGGTCTAGGCGGGGAGAAAGCGGCTCGACAGCGAGAGAGAGAACCAGACGGCTTACGGTGGAAGGAAGCGATGTGGGCCTGGGGCCAAGTGGGCCGAGCCAGGGTGGCACCGAATATCCAATTCGGCTCCCGAGCTCATGTACACCCTGTGAACACGGTTAAAAAAAAAAAACTGCACCCTGTGAACAGTAAATTCTAAAAAAATACTAGAAAATTCTAGAAAAATAGTGCTGAAAGATGCTTGAGTGCGTGATGTCCGTGCCAAGTTTCAGCTTATTCGGACATCTGGGTAGCTCTCAGCAAAAAAAAACAAAATCAGGGCCGAACAATGCAAAACGGTAAACTTTTTCACGGACTCCCAAATTTATCTTTTTGGCTGAGAACTCGTTAGACGTTCAAATGCACTGATTTTTTGCAGGGACATCACGAACTCAAGCATCTTTCACCACAAAAAAAATGGATTTTTTTTGTATTTTGTTACTAATTTTGGCGAATTTACTGTTCACTCTCGAGCTCATCTGAGCCCAGGAGCCAAAACGCCCCATCCTCATGGCACACTTTATACATCAAACAATAGTTACAGCTAAGGAAGTGTTGGTTAAAGGCCAGTTCTTTTAGGTGGCTTAAAAAATAAGTTGTCTCTTCCCAGCTTAAAAAATAAGCCGTCTAAATTAGTTGTCTCATAACTAGTTTAGAAGCCCCAATAAATAAGAGAGACGACTTCTGTGAAAAGTTGGGGAGGAGGCGGCTTATTTTTTAAGCTGCCAAAAGAACTGGCCCTAAGTCCCTTGCGCAAGCTATACCTGTTTATTCTATGTCTTACTTTAAACTTCCCAGGGGACTATGTGAACAATTGAACATGTTGATTCGAAAATTCTGGTGGAGAAGCAAAGATGGCCATCGTAAGGCCAACTGGTTCTCTTGGGATACTATGATACAACCAAAGTACATGGGAGGGCTGGGTTTTAAAGATTTTGAGCTCTTTAATCTGGCTCTTCTAGCAAAGCAGTCATGGCGTATTCTCAAACTCCAGAATCACTCAGTGCAAGAATCTTGAAAGCTGTTTATTTTCCAATTGGCACAATTTTAAATACCGCCATGAATTTTACCCCTAGTCCTATTAGTGTGCAAGCGGCGTGCAATGATGGCTCCCAAACTAAAAGTGTGATCGCCGTGAATAGCACGACGTAAGATGGCGACGTCAGGGGCACTTAGCGTACCACCTTCCTCCTGTCAGCCAAGCATTTCCCTATGAATAAAGCGAAGTAGTGCACAACAGGAAAATTCAAGCTAGTAACTCGGGCTCTTGACACGCCCCTAGATTCTCCCACAGTCAAAGTGTAACACCCCAATAATCATGCTACAGTAATCTCCCCCTAATGGTTGCCATGTCATCGGGATTACTATGCTAATTGCCACTTGTCCAAAAATCAAATTCAAAATCCAATTTGAAATGCAAGTCAAATTATTATTTCTTCAAACAGTAACTCAAAATGTTCGCTGGGTTGCAAATATTCTCTAACTAATTGTCATGAATAAACCAACATTAACTGAGTTATTAAAGTGACCTTAACCTAATTAAAACAAAACAAGCAACATTAATTTGAGCCATATCAATTTAAACAAATAATTAAACTATTAAAAATAAATTGAAACTCTGTGTGCAAGCTCAAAGCATTGCCTACTATTTATGTGACAAGTTTCATCTGCAACGAAAATCGTTTGCTATTAAAAGAAAAAGAAAACAGAAAAGGATAAAGAAAAGAGCAAAGAACCACTATGCACTTGGGCCACAAGTGCACAGTGCACATCCCAGCCCATCACCCCCTCTTCTCCTACCTCATGTTCACAGGGGGGATCGTGGCAGCCATCCAGATCGTCATGGCCGCGCCATGCCGGCCATCCCACGGCTCCCCTGGTAGATAAGAGCGACCCCCTCGACCACGTGGCGAACCCTAGCCCCACTTCCCCCTCTCCCTCGCACGCTCTCTTCGTCCCTGCACGAGGCCGAGCCGCCGTCGCCATGCCTCACCTCGCCCGCGCGCCCACCGTCGTCCCCGCGTTGTGAGACCTCGTCCATCCGCTCCGCCGCGCACCTCTTCTTCGTCTACGACCAACGGATCAAGCCGGGAGCCCCTGCATCGAGCGGATCGACTTCATCTACCTGCTTCGGCCACCGGCGTTCGTCGTCGATCCGTCACCACTGCTGCTACTAAGCTAACAACGAGCTTTCCTTACGCTCCGCGGTGAGCTCATCTCCTGATTCCCCCCTTTAGCCCCCTCGATCCATCGTCATTGTAGCTGCGCTCGCCGAGGCCGCCATGGCTGGTGCTCGCGCACGCGCCCGTGCACCCTCGCGCTCAACGCGCCGTGATAACCCACAAGTATAGGGGATCAGTTGTAGCCTTTCTCGATAAATAAGAGTGTCGAACGCAACGAGGAGCTAAAGGTAGAATCAATATTCCCTTCAAGTTCTATCGACAACCGATACAACTCTACGCACACTTAACGTTTGCTTTACCTAGAACAAGTATGAAACTAGAAGTAATTTGTAGGTGTATTGCTAGAACTACTTTGCAAGAATAAAACTAGGAGTACTTTGCGAGAATAAAACTACGAGTAATTCGCAAGATAATAAAAGTTAGTTGTTTAGTAGAAAGCTTTTGTAACGCAAGAGAAGGATTTGTCCCTAGGCAATCGATAACTAGACCGGTAATCATTATTGCAATTTTATATGAGGGAGAGGCATGAGCTAACATACTTTCCGTACTTGGATCATATGCACTTATGATTGGAACTCTAGCAAGCATCCGCAACTACCAAAGATCATTAAGGTAAAACCCAACCATGGCATTAAGTAACAAGTCCTCTTTACTCCCATACGCAACAACCCCCTTACTCGGGTTTAAGCTTCTGTCACTCTAGCCGCCCACTATAAGAGAATTATGAACGTATTGCAAACCTTACAGCGGGAATCCCTCACGCTTGCGCGACACGGAAGGCACCATAGGACAGCACCAAAATAAAACATACAACTCAAACCAATCACGATCATCAATCAACCCATAGGACAAAAAGAATCTACTCAAACATCATAGGATGGCCACAAATCATTGGATAATAATATGTAGCATTAAGCACCATGTTTAAGTAGAGATTACAGCGGGGAGAAGAGGTGTTACACCGCTGCATAGAGGAGGAGAGAGTTGGTGTTGACGGCGGCGAAGTTGTTGGTGTAGATCGCCGTCACGATGGTTCCCCCGGCGGCGTTCCGGCGCCACCGGGAGAGAGGGGGGAGAGCCCCCCTCCTTCTTCTTCTTCCTTGTCCTCCCCCCTAGATGGGAGGAGAGTTTCCCCTCTGGTCCATGGCCGCCATGGCTCCCGGAGGGGAGGAGCCCCTCCGAGATTGGATCTCTCTCTGTGTTTCTCTTCTGTTTCGCGTTCCTGTTTTCTGGCCGAAAACCGTTTCTTATATTCCCGGAGATCCGTAACTTCGATTGCGCTGAAATTTTAACACGATTTTTTTCTCGATATAAGCTTCCTTGCGGCCGAAGAAGAGCCCCAACCGACTTACGGTGTGCTCACAAGGCAACACCACGCGGTCTGGGGGGTCATGCCAAGATGCCTTGTGGAGGCTGTGGGCCTCCGTTTGCGTTGATTCCACCTCCCAAAAATCACATATATTCCAAAATAATTCTCTGTAAAATTTTATCGCGTTTGGACTTCGTTTGATATGGATTTTCTAAGAAACAAAAAACAAGCAGAAAACAGGAACTGACACTGGGCACTAGATCAATATGTTAGTCCAAAAAATAATATAAAATGTTGCCAAAAGTATATGAAAGTTGTAGAATATTGGCATGAAACAATCAAAAATTATAGATACGACGGAGACGTATCAGGCCGCTGTCCGCGCTCCCGCGCGCCCCTGGCCACCCCTGCCCCTGCGTGCCCCGCGCTCCGGCCGCGCCCAACATGCGCGTGCGCCCAGCCGCGTCGCCTCCGCTCGCCTGCTGCTTTTGTTGTTGCTGCTGCCTGCCGTGCTGCTGCTGCTCTAGCTGCTGCGCTGCTACTGCTTGCTTGTCACGCCCAATATGCGATCCTATTCTCAAGGGACTCGAAAATCCCACTAAGGATAGAAGCGCATATCGAAGACGCTTGCAAGGTGGATATCATTACATCGTACCATGAACATAATAGATGGGGATACAGACAAATACATACAATAATCTCATGAATACTTCAATACATAGCAAACACCATACAGAAGAGCAGAATCCGACTACGGATGAAACACAAACGAAAAACAAGAACGACATCCACCCTGCTAGCCCAGGCTGCCGACCCGGAACCTATCCCTTGATCGATGAAGAAGAAGAACTCCAAAAGCAAACATGCATCGCGCTCACGTGAAAGCGTCACTTTACCTGTACCTGCAACTGTTGTTGTAGTAATCTGTGAGCCACGAGGACTCAGCAATCCCATAACCATGGGTAACAAGACTATCAAAGCTTAATGGGTATGGAAGGGTAAGGTGGTGAGGTTGCAGCAAGCACTAAGCATTATATGGTGGCTAACTTACGAGTACAAGAATAAGAAGAGTAAACTACGCATAACGGTCGCAAACTAATAATGATCAAGAAGTGATCCTCAACACCTACTTACGAGTCAAACATAACCCCACCGTGTTCTCTTCTCGAACTTCCTCGAAAAGAGACAATCACGGTTACGCACGCGGTTGGTGTATTTTAATTAGGATTAGTGTCAAATTCTCTACAACCGGAGGTTATAAATATCCAAGTCGCCACATAACCGCGGGCACGGCTTCGCGTACGATTTAACCCTGCAGGGGTGTTCTAACCTGGCCCATCATAAGCCAACACAAGCTGCGGTGGGAATACCTCAACCTCGAGATAGCCCAAAGTATCCTCGGAATCCCGATGCATAAGACATTTCGACAATGGTAACACAATTCCAGCAAGACCTCCCGGTGTGTCGATACCCCGATAGGAGCTGCGCGTATCTCATTCTCAGGACACATTCGTCTATGCAAAGGCTACGGTTAGCTGAGACCCAAGTTTCCAAGGGGGTGCCACAGGCTGCTAGGTAGGTGGACCAACACTCATGAGGAGCACTGACCCGGGTTGTTGATTAAATTATCCACGGGGACCGGCAGGTCCCTATGCAAGTTTTAGTTGTTATTAGGCAAATGGTAAAACCAATGTTAGGCCTTGCTGGAAGCGGTTATTCAAAGCGAACTGTCAAGAGGGTCCCATTCCCCTGAGCATGTTAGGAACGCTAATCAAGGATCATAACACCGGTATTACGGAAACTAAGGCGGCATGAGTGGAACAAAACACTAGGCAAAAGGCCGAGCCTTCCACCCAGAACCAAGTATATAGATGCATTAATTAAATAATAGATATTGTGATATCCCATGATATCCATGTCCCAACATGGAACAACCTGCAACTGCACCTGCAACTAGCAACGCTATAAGAAAGGGCTGAGCAAAGCGGTAACATAGCCAAACAACGGTTTGCTGGGTAAGGGTGGTTAGAGGCTGTATCATGGCAATTTGGGAGGCTGACAAACAAGTGGTAGGTACCGTGACATAGCGATAGCATCGAGACAACTAGCAAGCAAAGATAGTAAAGATATCCAAGGTCATGATCATCTTGCCTGAAATCCCGCTCGGAAGAAGATCGAGTCCATGAAGAAGACGAACAAGCGTAGTCGAACGAATCCTCACGATCGCAATGAAACCAGAACTATCGAGAAGAAGCACAACCGGCAAGAAACAAACAATATGGTAAACAAACATAATCATGGCATGATGCACAACCAAGTATGATGCATGTCCGGTTCAAAGATGAATGGCATGGCAAGGTGCACAACAATACTACACATTAAGTGAAGCTCAAGACGAAACTCCACAACAATTATTTAGTTCACTCCCATTCATGCTACTCATCAATATTAAATTTTGGTTACCATGGCAAGAGATGAAGCATAATTAATCTACCTATCTAGGCAATTTAAATGAGGCCGGAAACAACACAAAACAAGTCCGGAAATTCCCCATATGCAATTTTCGAATTTGGTACTGTTCTGCCTAAACACATTTTTAATGTTTTTAAATATGCAAAGTAATGTCACCATGTTAATCTACACATTTTTCTAGACCATTTACATATAAAGTTTATTTAATTCGGAGCTACGGTTATTTAGTTATGAAATAAACCATTTTAGCATGTCATTTATGCAAATTAATGCAAACAGCAATTTGAAACATTTTTAACATGGATGAAAGTTGCATATTATGAAACTACATGAAATTCTAAGCATTTTACATATATAAATCATTTTAATCCGATGCATGGTTAATTAGTTATTACATGCATGAACATGAGGGGTTTTCTGCAAATCTGTAATTCCCTGGATAATAGAGAAATTCGCAGAGCTGAAAAAAACAGGAACTGGGCCGAATCTGGAATAACGGATTGGTACAGAATAGCTATGCAACGCTCGGGGCGTATCACAGTGGCAGAGGAAGCGGGCTGGCTTGCTCACCATGGGCCATGGCCCGGTTCGGTGGGGAATGAGGCAGAGGAGGGCTCGCGCGGGCGACGTGGCGCTCGTCCCCGCTGGCGCTGGACCAAGTCAACGAGGGGGCGGCGCTGGTCGTCTTGTTCGGGAAGCAGGGAATCGAGCAGCAGGAGTCGAAGGAAGCGGAGGCGCTGGAGGGTCCTGGCGGCCGGATCCGGCGACGCGGCGGGGCAGACGAGGTCCGGTGATCATGGGGAGGCTCGGACCGGCCGGACCCAGGGCGCGGGGCAAGGTCTTGGTGGCGGCGGTGGCTTGGCAAGGCGGGGATGCAAGGGGGGTCGAGGAGGCAAGGAGGAGGCCGGAGACGGGCGCCGGAGGCCGGATCCGGTGGCGGCCTATCCGTTCCCGGCGGCGACGGCGAGATCGGCGAGCTCGAGGGTGGGCGTCCATGGCGGGCTCCTGGAGAGAGAGGAGAGAAAGAAAAGTGAGGCGAGGGAGAAAGAACCAGGGGAGGAAAGAGGAGACAGGCAGGGGCGGCGCGACCTGGGGTCGCCGGCGTGCGGCTCCGACGAGGTCCGGCGAGGGTAGGGGTGGAGGAGGCCTGGCTGGCGCGGTCGGACGGGAGGAGCTCGGGGCTCTCCCGATCCAGATCGAAGGAGGACGGCGGAGCGGCGGCGTACGGGCTTCGACGGGCCGGATCTGGGCCACGGCGGGCCCGCGCGGCTGGAGGCTGCGGGCGAGGTGGCGGCTAGTGGTTTGGGCGGCGCGGAAAACAAGGGAGGCTAGGGTTTGACAGAAATTGAAGGAGGAGGCTGTCTTAAATAGGCAGGTAGGAGTAGGAGGGGATTATGGGTTGATTTTGGACCCTCCGATCGCAATCGGACGACGCAGAACGGAGGAGGGGGGTAGCTGGGCTAGATGGGCTGTGTAGAAGGGGTTGGGCTGAGGAGAGAGGGAGGTGGTGCAGCCCGGCATAGTTTTCGGAGCACCGAAAACGTCCGACGTTTAGACCGGCTATAGTGCCGATATAGTTATCCGTTGGGGCATCAAACGACCTCCGAATGGAACGAAATTTGACAGGCGGTCTACCTACAATATAATAAGACCGCACGCCAACTTTCAACCCATTCTGAGAACATTTTTATCCCACTTGTAAAATAATATTCCGGAGATGCCGCGGGCGCGTGCGAGTGTGTCGGGTCTCGAAACGGATAACGGAAAGAACGGGCAGAATGACAACTACGAACGGATGCAAGTTTTATGAAAACATGCGGATGAAATGCACATGATGACATGACGAAGTACAACAAGCAAACGAATCACATGGCCCCGACGGAAAATAAATGGAAGGAATCTGGAGCATCGGTCTCGGGGCATCACATTGCTGGCCGCTATTTACTGCTGCTCCTAGATGCCGCCGCCGCCACCGCTGTTGTGCTGCCGCCGCTGCTCTACTGTTGTGATGCTCGCTGCTGCTGCGCTATGCCTCGGTCATGGCCGTGGCCATTGATACATCTCCAATGTATCTATAATTTACGAAGTATTCATGCCATGTTTATTATAGTTTTGTATGATTTTGGTGCACTTTTATATGGATTTTATATGATTTTTATGGACTAACATATTGACCTAGTGCCCAGTGCCAGTTGCTGTTTTCTGCTTGTTTTTGGTTTTCCAGAAAATCCATATCAAACGAAGTCCAAATGCAGCGAAACTTTTTGACGATTTTTTCTGGAAGGAAACAGAACCAGGAAGCTTCGTAGGAGCAACAGAAGAGCCACAGGGGCCCCACGAGCCACCTGGGCGCTCCTGCCCCCCCAGGCGCGCCCTGGTGCCTCATGGGCCCCCTGTGGCCCCTCTTCGCGTGATTCTAACGCTGAAAAATCATATATATTCAGAAACCCCCGAAAGTTAACCTAGATGAGTTTTTATGCCGCCGCAAGCCTCTGTACCTCCACGATCTAATCTACAGCCCTTTTCCGGCACCCTGCCGGAGGGGGGAATCATCACCGGAGGCCATCTTCATCATCCCGGTGGTCTCCATGACGAGGAGGGAGTAGTTCACCCTCGGGGCTGAGGGTTTGTACCAGTAGCTATGTGTTTGATCTCTCTCTCACTCTCTCATGTTCTTGATTTGGCACGATCTTGATGTATCGCGAGCTTTGTTAATATAGTTGGATCATATGGTGTTTCTTCCCTCTCTATCCTTGTTGCGATGAATCGAATCTTTTCCCTTTGAGGTTTCGTTATTGTTGGATTGAATATTTCAAATTTGAGAACACTTGATGTATGTCTTGCATATGAATACCCGTGGTGACAATGGGGTATTATATTGATTCACTTGATATATGTTTTGGCACTCAACTCGTGGATTCCCGTGGTGACATTGGGGTAATCTATGCATAGGGGTTGATGCAAGTTTTCATTATCTTTTCTCTGATAGAAACTTTGGGGTGCTCCTTGGAGTTCTTTGTGTGGATTGAATATTATGATTATGAAGTTGTTTGATGCATATCGTATAATCAACTCACGGATACTTGTGGTGACATTGGAGTATCTAGGTGACATTAGAGTTGGTTGATGTGTATCATATGGTGTTATTTTAGTACGAACTCTAGGGCTGTTTGTGACACTTATAGGAATAGCTCAATAGATCGATCGGAAAGGATAACTTTGAGGTGGTTTCGTACCCTACAAACAATTTCTATCTTATGTTCTCCGCTAATAGGAACTTGGGAGTGATTCTTTATCGCACGTTGAGGGATGGTTATATGATCCAATTATATTAGCATTGTTGAGAGATTGCACTAGTGAAAGTATGAACCCTAGGCCTTGTTTCTAACCATTGCAATACCGTTTATGTTCACTTTTGTTACTTGCTACCTTGCTGTTTTTTATTGTTCGTACTACAAAAACCTATATCTACTATCCATACTACACTTGTATCACCATCTCTTCGCCGAACTAGTGCACCTATACAATTTACCATTGTATTGGGTGTGTTGGGAACACAAGAGACTCTTTGTTATTTGGTTGCAGGGTTGTTTGAGAGAGACCATCTTCATCCTACACCTCCCACGGATTGATAAACTTTAGGTCATCCACTTGAGGGAAAATTGCTACTGTCCTACAAAACTTTGCGCTTGGAGGCCCAACACGAGTCTACAAGAATAAGTTGTGTAGTAGACATCAGCCATGGCCGAGTGATGCGTGTTGTGTGTGTGTGGCCGGCTAGTGCCACTGCTAGGCGGGGCCGACCCAATTGGTTAGGCTAATTTGTTTTAGTTAGGGGATAAATAGGATAGGTTAATTATTGGGCCTATGACATGCGGGCCCCTGCTAATTACCCCCCTTTTTTTAATTAGACATAGTCATTGACATATGGGTCCCACAGGACCATTTGACCAGTCAACATCTAACTGTCGGCCTCTTAGCCTCTCTGGTTGGGTACACTTTTGGGTGCACTTAGCAATTTCCCCATTTAATATTTCAAATTAATAATAATTCCAGAAATATCAGGAAATCATTTAAACTTTGGAAATTCATATAAAATAAACCGTAACTTGGATGAAAATAATTTATATATGAAAAATGATCAGAAAAATAAGATGAATCCGATTATGCCATCCACATTCCTGTCACATGCCCCCAACACAGCAAACATGGAACCTTCCCCTCCGGATCGTCTGACCGATAAATGCCTGGAGCCGGGAAAATATTTCCGGATATTTTCCCGCTCCGTCTATAACACTTAGCAGTGCATTAGGTCACCCCTAGCATAGCCTACTGTCATGTCATGCAATGTGATGCATTTGTTCGCTTTGTATTTATTGTTTCTTCCCCCTCTTCTTCTCCAGTAGACCCCGAGACCGACGCTGACGCCACTGAGTACGACTATGCCGCAGACGTTCAGCCACTTGCAGCAGAGCTTCCAGGCAAGCAAAACTCCCTTGATCATTCCTATATCGCCCATTCTTTCTCTCCCGTGCTTGCATTAGATTTTGCTACTGTTATTTGATAGCTCCTATTCTGATGCATAGCCTGATTTTGTAACCTGCTGCTGATACTTTACCTGTTATCCTATATGCTTAGTATAGGCTGGTTAGTGATCCATCAGAGGCCCTACACCCTTGTCCGTGTTGCCAGGCTTTACTACCGGAAGATTCGATCAATGTGATCGATGTACAGAGACCGAACACACCACCAGCACCCCCTTTAGTTGTACGACTCTGCAGAGCTACTATCGAGTGCTGAGGGTGATGCCTCGTATCTCACTTCCGATGATATCTCTGTAGTGTAGCACATCGAGTGTGGTTTACAGAGGGTGATTCCTCGCTCACCACTCCCGATGATGTCTCTGTCGTGCAACACCTCAAGCGTGAACCTATCGAGGGTGATTCCTCCAAGTTTACCTTGACAGTCTACCTCAGGTGTGAACCTACCGAGGGTGATTCCTCTGAGTTCACCTTGATGGTAAGGACACACTGTTACCTTTAACTGTTCCTCGTTAACTGTTACTGCAGGACTGAAGGGACAGGCGGCACCACCCCGGTAGAGGTGGACCTGAGTTCCTGACAGTCTCTTGATAAGTCGGGTTGACCAGGAGGGTACCCGTGAGAGTTATTTACGCGGCACGACCGGGCAGGTAGAGACCGCCCTAGAGAGGGATGGGCCTGGCCCTTGTCGTAAGACCGCGAGACGGGACGACAGGAGCATTGATCGTCACCGTGAGCTCCCAACACACTAACGGGTTTGGATATATGATCTGAGTAGGAGAGGCCTTTTCGCACTAACCACCACGCGGGATAAGTTATGGGCACTCGGCGTCGTATGATTCTCCCGAAAGCTCTCCAGATGTCACAGTTCAGAGATGTGGGTTGATTGTTGGGGTGGACGGTAACCGCCTGCGCTTGTATAAGGAGGTGGGTCTGATCCCCGGCCAGTCGCGCAATGCGCAGGAGTGCAAAGGGCGATGGGCCCAAGACCCCTGAGCGCTTAGGATGTAGACCGGCGTGCTGACCTCTCTGTTGAGCCTAGGTAGGACTACGGCGTGTCGATCAGCCGAGGCCGGGCATAACCCGGAAAAGTGTGTCCGGCCGGAGTTAATCGAGCGTGATGGGTAAGTTGGTGCACCCCTGCAGGGAAGTTATCTATTCGGATAGCCATGTCCACGGTAACGGACGCTCGGAGTTGTATCCCGATCTACTACAACTAGAATTGGATACTGGTTACACTAAACTGATATGATGGCTCCGGGATCGCTCAGGCCCGGCCCTGAGGGGGGGCAGGGGGGCTGCTGCCCCGGGCCCCCAAGGCCGAGGGGCCCCACGGGACATCGTTCTCTGTACTGGGCTTGGGCCAAAGTGCTCTGTATTAGCACAGCTGCTGAGGTCGCATGTCCGAGGCCACGCTGAAAATTAGGTCGTGATTAATTAGGGCCTATTCCCTTCTCGATTCATCCTTCCGATCCGACTATCCATGATGCCACCGCCGCAACAAGATCGCTGGTCTGCTCTTCCTCTTCTGTTCCTCGTGCTGCTACGGCGAGATTACCTATGTATCTGCCCTTGTGTGCGTCTTTCATCCGTCGCGCTGGCATTAGGATTATGAACCTGCGATGGTCTTGTTGTTGTCATCTGCCGAGACAGGTTGTCTCTCATGGCAAAGCTTCTGCCTGTAGTCGTTGCTGCCGCTGCGTGGTTGAAGTCCATGCTCTTGGTGGCTGCCCGGCTGACAGAAGGTAAGACTGCAATTTCTCTCCAAATATCTAGCTAGATTAATATATTCAGTGTCTAATGTTTACCGTTTACTGTTAAGTTGGTATTAACCAGCACAAGTGAGCGTTGTACCAGCAGTAGTAACTTACTCATTTTTTGCATAAGAACATCTGACTTGTATACATGCACTACTAGGGAAAACCCTAGCAGTAGCGCGGGGTTTTGTAATATGAGTAGTGCGGGTGGGCGCGCTACTGCTACGGCGCTACAGCTAACTATTAGCAGTAGCGCTGTTCCACCCGCGCTACTGCTAACAGAGTTTAGCAGTAGCGCGTTTAGGTGAACCTCGCTACTGCTAAAAGCTGCAGCGCGCCTATTTAACACGCGCTACTGCTAAGGCAGCGCTACTGCTACACACATAACCCGCGCTACTGTTACTATTGTCTGTAAAAAAAAATTCTGCAGCGTTTTTTCTCTGTTTTTTAATAGGTTTATACAATAGCCTGTCATATCATACACACAATAGTCTCATCGTATCATACACATGCAATTATTCTCATCAAATCATGCCATCATCATCCAACACAAATGATGTCTCTCATCATCATCGATCTCGAAATAGCGATACAAGTTATGATATGTCTCGAATACATGCAACTACATCGTCATCCCATACACATGTTTCATCATCCATCTAAAACGATGATATAGAAGAGAAGAGCTATCACTATGAGTAAGAGCGGAATTATGCAGTACATGAGGCGCCGGTTGTGATTCCTCTCTCGCGCTAGCGTGAACCTCAAGTAACTAGCTTCTGCTTCTTGTCTGCTATCAAACCCTTTATGGCTGCCGCCCGAGAACCGTGACACTTGGTCCTGACACTCGGGCCACTCATCGTACACTCCCGGAACCCTCCCTATGTACACGGCATAGCACTTCTTCGCCATCAAGGACCTATGTACCTGTTAGAGATGCATCTTCATCAAGCGAATTCAACAATAATATGCAACATAATATATTTGAGCAACACGAAAAGAAAGAGTTAGCTAATAGATGCAACATATAGTAAACATAATTAATCAACGCAGGTTCACCGTACCCAAACTAATTAACTAGATGTACGCAGGTCATCGTACCCAAACTAACAAACTAGCGTTACGCAAGTTCAGCAGGACCGTTGACATCACAAAGTTTCATCGCTACAGAAACTACAAGTTCAACCGACACATCATCATTGGCATCGTCAATCACTGGAAGTTCCACCCATCCATATCCAGGAGGATGCACCCTAGCTTCGTGAACGGCGTCAGGTCTTGACGTTGCATGCCTATGCGAGTTCTGACGTCAGCTCGCGATATAGGGCCATGGTGGAACATCCCCTTCTCTTCGACAACTTCTTTCATGATGATCGTTGCAATGTCCTTCTGGATGCGAAAGAAGTCATCTCTGACTTTATAATCCAGTTCGTGTCCTAAGGATTCTGCCCATTTGCGGATGTGTTCATCGTTTCTTGTTGTCATGCGAAGATGTTGGTGATCCCTTCTGAACTCCATCATGAGATGGAGGAGGTAGAATCCATCGTTCTTGCTTGTTGTCGGTTGATGGATGGAGCAGAAGGTAGTTTTATGCGAGAAACCCGGCTTGTTCTTCCTTTGTTTCCTGATCTCCATGTGGCCACCCCTCATGCTGAAGTCGTGGAGAGCATCATCCAGAATATCCATTATGTGGGTGTAGTCTTTCTTCTCGAAGTTTCTGGACGAGTCGAAATACATGGCGTGGGAGACTCGCGGGAAAAGAACGATAAGGACGGCGCGCCCGTTGCTACGGAAAATAAAGACACCTCAAATTAGTCTCCATATGAGCGAAGGAATGATTGAAACATACGAAAGGGTTGTCCGGCAATGACTTACATTGGATGATAAGGCAGGAGAATCGTTTCCTTGTCCTTATTCGTTACCATGAAGTATTCGATGTAGTCCCTAGCAGCTTTACGTTCAAACTCGCCGAGACTCAAGAAGGACTCATGCATGTAGTATGGATCCGCCACCGAGATTTGCGAGATTTGTTCTCTCCTGATGACAAAGTTCATATGTAGCGCAAAAAGGCGGACGATCGTAAAATCGAGCCGACTCATGAGAAACATCTCAAAGATGTGATCAAACCGCAGGAAGAACACCTCCGCAGGCAGTGTGTCGGCGTAGCACTTGGCCTGAGGCACACGAACCGCGTAAAGCGGATATCCTGGATCCTCCGAGGCGAGAAGGCTTTTCTCAGTCGACAGCACATGGTCGTGCAGTCTCCTGAGATCCCCTGATATGGCCTCTAGCGGTTTCGGCGATAGGATCGGCTCGCCCGCGACATGGTACATCGCCGCACCTTTGACCGGTACACGGTCTGCAAAATCGGTCGGCTGGCTGCTAGAAGCTTTGGCAGCTTTGGCAGCAGCAGTGCCTCTCTTCGGCGGTCTCTTCCTCTCCTTTTTCTTGGGTTCACCGTCCAGACCCTTCCTTACCCCCACCACCAGTGTCGTCGGGCTAAGCACTTTACGACCCTTGGCTAGATGACCCTGCGTTGAGGCGGCATCTGGAGGCGTGTCTTGTGAGGATTGCATGAAGAGAGACTTCTTGCAATCAACTCTAGGACGTTCCTGCCCGGGCACATCATCCATCTCCTCATCCGCATGCTCATAGCCCGAGTCATATGGCTGACTCATCATTTGTCCGTCGTCATAGGCAGCACCGGTATTGAGGAACCGGAGAGGGTCCTCCTCCTCCATCTCATCATCCATTCCTTGTTCCACGGGGCCGACTACATCATCCACTATTGGACCCCCTTCCTCGCGTCGTCCGCCGCTCTCACCCGGCACGAGAGGCACTGGTAATTGCGTAGGCGGGGTGGTGGTGTTCATACCTTGCTGATGTGTGGTCATTGGTGTGCTCTCGGCCGCCTCCAGACGAAGAAGATTCTTCGGCCACAGCAGCATCCAACCCTTGCATTCTCCAAGCCGCATCGGGTTCTTGTCCTCCTCTCCCCCGAGCCGTACTGGAGGAGTCAAATCCTCGTGGCCCGCTTTCACACTCGACAAGGTAACCCTGAAGGTGCCAACGGGGATCGGCTGGCCGTGGAACGTGAGTTCCAAGGGCTTCGTTATCACTGCCTTTCCCACGTCCACCTTCCGGCCGTTGATCATGTAGAGTACGGTGCACGGGGTTTCGTCGGCCTGCGAAGACATGTCTGCGGCGTTAGACATCCGAAAGGCAACAAAAAACGGAAGATTATATATATGTTGGTGCGACGTGTAATTACCGTGAGGGCGTCGAGTTCAGCCAAAGACGAAGGCCCGCCTAGCACGCCAGAGACAGAGGACGGGCTGCTATGAGCGGGTGCGGGAGCAGGACCTTGTGCGGTAGCGACAGCAGGTGGTGGTGGTGCGATGTTCACCGAGTTGCTCCCGACGAAGCTGGGCATGAGAAAATCATGCGCATCTTGTCTGGATTTTGCTTCGTCCAGTCGATAATAGCCGGAATCAAGTTAGTAGCGAAATCATTTCTGCAGGCAGCTACAGCTGCATTGACTGCCTGCTGGACCAACTCATTTTTGTTCGCTTCTGCTGCCTCAGCTGCTTTTTTCTCGGCCTCAGCTGCATTTTTCTCGACCGCAAGCTTCACCTTCTCGTCGATGTTCAACTGACTAAACTTCTTTTTCTACTTTTTGGCCTCCGGGCCCTCGTTGTAGTAGTACTTCCACGTGGCGCCGTCTCCGACGCCGTGCACACGTCCATATTGCGGCCGCTGGTCCAAAGGGAGTCCCTTTAGTTGGTTCAAGGCCCGGTTGAGAGGGGTGTCCCACTTGGGCCTCATCGACGACTGAGACGACGAGTCGCTTTGGGCCGCAAGCCTGTGTTGCTCCTTCTACAAAAGGAAAGTGAACCGTTTACGAATGTTACTACAATGTGTAGTCCACTTGATCAGAAGCTAAATGTAAGGTGGTAAAAGAATAATTACCAGTAATCTAATCAATTTCCTCGTGATCGGGTCCGTGTACCAAACCTTCTTTTCCTTGTCCCACTTGTACCGGGCCCTGATGAAGTCACGCTCCTGCGGGTCGGTGAACTCCGCGTAGGGATCTGGGATCCCCGCGGCTTCACGTTCCGCGTCCTCCTTATCCCATATGGGCCTCTTGCCAATGTAGCCACGGCTTCCGAGGTGTTGGTTCCCCGTGTTCCTTTGCTGAAGGCCCTTGTATTTCTCAGACTTAATCTTGGCTGCCTCGGTAGCGGAAGTGTCCTTGAACTTTTCGAACTCCTCTGCCGTAAGTGTCGGATTGTCTGCCAAAATCTTGGACAGGGGTTCATTAGCAGCAATCGCTCGTTTCACCCTCCCTTTCCAGGCGGCCAAATCGTTGCTGAACATGCCCATGGCGTGGTTATTGATATCTTTCATGGCAGCAGCATCCCACGGGTTTTCTATGCGGTCATCCCGGCCGGGGAACTGGAATCTCTTGTGCAGCTTCGTTAGGAGCAAGTGCTCCAGATGTGGTTTCTTCCTTAAGTCATTGTCGTTGATGCTCGCGATTTCCCGTAGGATGCATCCGACTTGGTTGCCGTAGCACTTGCGAGGTTCATCCGACGCTATTGGCTCGAATTTGCCGGGGTGCATCTCTGTGACCAGGATTCTTCCGATGCCGAGTTTGTTAGGGCGTCGTGTCCTCTGCTTCTTCTTTTCGTTACCGCCTTCGGCGCCGGTACCTTCGGCGCCGGTCTCGGCGCTGCCATCGGTGTCAATGTCGGCGGCAGTACCATCTTCCGCTATGACCAGGTCACCCTGCAAACCTTCTGTTTGCTGACTAGACAAAAAGTCGAGGTAATCATGTTCACGGTCATATTGTATGTCGTCGGCAGCGTGGTCAGAAGCCCCAGTCTCGTCGTTGTTCGACATGTTTCCTACGATTAAGTCTGCTCGTTTAATTCTTAAACTATAATAAAATGAGTAATGACATAAAAAAAGGCCTATGGTTTGCTGGAATGCCATTTCATTCCCGTCCAAGCAAATGCCGGGCACTCGATATGCCTACTTTCTAGCACAAGTCATGCCGAAATTCACGGGAAATTTCGGCATGACCTTTGCTAAAAAGTGGACATATCGAGCGCCTGAAGTTCGCCGGAACGGAAATGAATCAACATTCCGGCAAAACATAGGCCACTCGGATCATTTCCCTGCAAACAAGAAAAGCCAACATAGGCAACAATAGCACATCATCTCCATCATTTGGCACATCATATGGCAACAACAGCAGCCAACATCATTTGGCACTTCAATTATTCAAAATATGTTCACCATCAACAGCCAACATCATGTATATCAAAGAAATTCATGCACTTTAATTATTCAAAGAAATTCACCATAAAGAACCCTAGTTAAATTCCTATCTACTAGGGTTAACTAAACAATACAATAGCTACTTCTCAAAAAACCCTAGCTAACAATTGATTGATGCAAACAAGGAACTTTTGTTTTTTCTTTAAATATCAACAATTGATTGAACTAAGATTTTTTAAATAGCAATAATTCTGTTTTAACTAGGGTTCATAATCTAGCACTAACCTAGCAATAATTCTGCTTTAACTAATTTTTTTTAAATAGCAACAATTCTGTTTGAACTAAAAAATGTAAATAGCAACATTTTTTTACTAGGGTTCATAACACTAACCTAGGGTTCAAATGGCACCTAGGTTTCATAATCTAGCACTAACCCTAGGGTATTCATGGCACTAATCTAGCACTAATTAACCTAGGGTTCATATGGAACTAATCTAGCACTAAATAACCTAGGGTTCATACATATGGCAGAGAGAGAGAGAGAGAGAGTAGAGAGAGACAAGAGGGGAGGGGAGAGGAGGGGCTTACAGGGCGGCGAGGTCAATGGAGGAGGAGGAGGTTGGACTTGCGGCGACGTCGAGGAGGAGGAGGCAGGCGCGCGGCGACGTCGAGGAGGAGGCAGGCGCGGCGAGGTCGAGGAGGAGGAGGCAGGCGCGCGGCGACATCGAGGAGGAGGCAGGCGCGGCGAGGACGGGCTCCGGCGACGGCGCGAGGAGGCAAGAGCAACGAGGGCTCCGGCGACGGCGTGGAGGAGGGCAAGGGGATGGAATGGGGAGAATGGGGGGAATTGGGGAAGAAAGGCCCGCGCGGTGCGGTTAACTCAAACATAGCAGTAGCGCGTTTATGGACCCGCGCTATGGCTAACTTAGCTGTAGCGCGGGCGTTTATGGACCCGCGCTATAGCTAACTTAGCTGTAGCGTGGGCTACCCAAACCAGCGCTACAGATAACTTAGCTACAGCTAAGTTAGCTATAGCGCGGGTCCATAAACGCGCTACTGCTATTCCTTTGATTTTTCTTTTCATTTTCTCCTTTTGCTTTTTCTTTTCATTTTATTTTTCTTATTTCCTTTCTCCTTTTTCTTTTTCTTTTCATTTCCTTTTCTAATCCTTTCATTTTCTTCTTTCCTTTCTCATTTTTCTATTTCTTTTCATTTTATTTTCTTTTCCGAAAGACGACCGAGCCGGGAAGAAGGGGATCGGATACAATGTATATAACTCAGGCGACGATATATATTACATATCATTTGACCGATAACGATTAAGTGCGTACACAAAATAAATACATATATATATAAATGATGGTTTCTCAGCGTCGACGTTTTCGTTTCTGAGTGAGCTTCTTTCCCTTCTTGTTCGCTGTCGAATAATTGAGCCCCTCGTTGTGACTTTTCCTTTTCCATGGAGTACGATCTTTCTTAGGTAATGTAGTATTGATTCTTCTTTTGACGTATGCTTCATCGTCATCATCATCTTCCCTCATCGGGTTGCCGTACTGGTCGTAGTCTTCCTCGTTGGCGACTCCATCCATTCCGATGATGTTCCTTTTGCCTCTCCTCACGACAACACGGCTGGGATTGCTCGGGTCGGTTATGAAGAAGCATTGTGTCACGTGCTTAGCGTGTACCCATGGCTCGTTTTTTGCGATGGCGTTCACGGTAGCGCTCTTGGCGTCGGGTATAGACATGGTAGTGAAATACCGGTTTTCTCTTTCGACGTTCTTAGCCCATCTGACATGGAACATCGTCGCATCGTGCAGTCCTGAGTAGTCAAGCTCCCAGATCTCTGTGACCCTTCCGTAGAATCTTTCAGTTGCGGCGTTGTCGTCGGTCATGCATTCCATCGTCACCCCTGAGTTCTGAAAATCAGTGTTTATATCTTTGGCCTCCGTGTAGAACGTGTATCCATTGATATCGTATGCCTGATAGGTCGCGAGGTTGGCCGCGGGGCCATGTGCTAAGGTGTATATGAGCAATCCGTCCGTAGAGCCCTCTTCCGGGGGATTAGCAAGAACATGCTCTTTGAACCAAGGCAGGAAAGTGGAGTTGTGCTCTCTAATAACTTCGGCGTTCGTCTTGCATAGCCCCCGGTCATGGTACTTCTTTGCGATGGTTTCTTTGTGCAGTGTCGCGAAAGGATATACCACGTCTAGGTGCTGTAGCACTACTAAGTTTGCTCTGTCAAAGTCATTGCGTCGACCCGAGTGGTCCACATGCAGTTCCCTCCGGCTGTTGGTGTGACCTTCTCCTCCGAGCCTCCCAAGGTGCTTGTTAACGGGCAAACCAACAACAGGGTCTCCGCCATATAGATAATTCTCGCAGAAAGAGGTGCACTCTTGGGTCAGATAGCCCTGGATGATGCTTCCATCCGGACGGAACATGTTACGAACGAATCCTTTGATGACCCCATTCATCCTCTCGAACGGCATCATGTTGTGCAGGAGTGTCGGCCCGAGGTCTATGATGTCGTCCACAATGTGGACACACAGATGCACCATGACGTCAAAGAACGCGGGCGGGAAGTACATCTCAAGCTCATTTAGTATCACAACGATCTCTTCCTGTAGCCTTCGGAGCTGCTTCACATTGATCGACTTTCGAGAGATAACGTCGAAAAAGTTGCAGAGACTAATAAGCGTGTCACGGACGTGCTTGTCCATTATCCCTCTAAGGGCAACAGGAAGTATCTGCGTCATCATCACATGACAGTCATGAGACTTCATCCCGCTGAACCTTTTCTTCTTGGTGTCTAGAAATCTGCTTATCTTCCCACAGTAACTGGAACTAACTTTGATTCCGGTAAGGCAGTTGAAGAATTGATCGATCTCCTTCGAACTTAAGGTAAAGCAAGAAGGGGGGCAATAATTCTCTTCCTTCTTGTTAACTTTTTTGCCCTGGTCCCACGCCTCCGTCTCCGTCTCCTCCGACTTTTTACGGGGCGGCATGTGGAGATCTGCCCTGATGTTCAAATCTTCCAAGTCTCTTCTTGCCTTCGGCCCATCCATGGTCTTATCCGGCATGTTCATCAGTGTTGCAAGCAAGCTCTCAAGGACATTCTTCGTGATATGCATTTGATCAAGGCAATGAGGCGTGTCGAGTTTGGGCCAGTACTCCAAGTCCCAGAAAACAGACCTCGTTTTCCATACCTTCAGCAGCGGCTCTGACACCTTTTTCATCTTTCCCGGCGCGGGGCACTGTTCTCATCGATTTCGGCGCCGCTCCTCTTACGTGGAGGTCCTCGATGCTCATCCTCACCATTGAATAGATCTCCACGGTTTCTCCACGGGTCGTCCTTCGCGAGCCATCTTCGATGCCCCATGTACACGATTTTCCCAGACCCGCCATCTTTCGTTAGCTGCTGAGAAGTTGTATCATCCATGCACCGCGTGCATACGCAATATCCGTGGCACACCTGGCCTGCGACATATCCGTAACCGAGATAGTCGTGCACCGTCGTCATCAGCGCGGCTCTCATATAGAAATACTCGCCTTTGCTGGCGTCCCATGTCTTGGCCGGTGTTTTCCATAACGTGTCTAACTCCTCTTGAAGTAGCCCCAGATACAGATTAATATTATTTCCCGGTTGTTTCGGCCCTTGAATCAGCATGCTCATGTGTATGTACTTTGTCTTCATGCACTTCCAGGGGGGAAGGTTGTACATCCATACAAACACGGGCCATGTGCTATGGTTGGTGTTCTGGTTGCCAAACGGATTCATGCCATCGGTACTCGCACCAAGCACGATGTTCCTTGGATCACCTGTGAAAAATCGATATTCGGCGTTGAACGCTCTCCACTGACTTGCATCCGCGAGGTGTCTCAGCTTTGGATCATCTCCATCGTCGGGCTTCACCCTCTCCGCGTGCCAGCGCATGAGCTTTGCTTCCTTAGGATCTACGAAATAACGCTGCAGACGGGGAGTGATCGGTAGGTACCATACAACTTTCTGGGGAGATTTCTTTCCGGCCTTCTTGTATCGAGAAGCATTGCACACCGGACAGTTGTTTTTTTTCCGCGTGCTCCTTCCGATAAATGATGCAATCGTTGATGCATGCATGGTATCTAATGTGCGGTAGATCAAGAGGGCACACGATCTTCTTGGCCTCATCGACACTAGTAGGACACAGGTTCCCCGCGGGAAGAACCTTCTTTAGATACTTGAGAAGCTCATCGAGGCTTCTGTCGGTCCATTTGTTTTTAGCCTTTGTCTTTAGAAGTTCGAGCGTGAAACTCAAGCGGGTCACCTCGGGATCGCAACCATCATACAATGGAGTATGAGAGTCTACCTCCAGTTGCTCCAGCTTGGCCTCCTCTCTACAAGCAGCTCTGTCGTTAGTCGTCTTCTTGCGAAGCAGGTCTCGAACATGAGGGTCCCCAACGACTGAACTTAGTAGCGACGAATGCTCCGGCGTGTCCGCGTCTTCTCTGTCATGTCCGGCCACTTCTCCGCCCCCATGTCCGGCCTCTTCTCCGCCCCCATGTCCGGCCTCTTCTCCGCCCCCATGTCCGGCCTCTTCTCCGCCGCCATGTCCGGCCTCTTCTCCGCCGCCAATGTCGTCATTGGCTGCCCCATCGACGTCATCATCTTCACTTATCCACCGAGTATAGCCATCCATGAAACCAGTCATGAGCAGGTGCGCTTTCAAACGGCCTTCCTTAAAGGGGTCGAGCAAGACTCCTCCTTTGCATCTTCGACACGGACAGAAAATCTCCTTCCGGTTATTTTCATACATGTCGTGCACCGTGGATCGCAACCATCTTTCCACCATCGTTCCACTGACCTTCATGATCGCATGCGTGGTATAATTAATAAGCAAAAGGATTATAAACGCATCCATGCATGCATGCATCAAAGTCATACAAAAATTCGACATGACCTTCCCTAAAAAAAGGACATATAGAGTTTGCCCGAAATTCGCCGAAACGGAAATAAATCGACATTTCGGCAAAACATAAGCAACTCTCATGTCACACACAATTCGGCAAATAAACATATAGGCGGCAACTCATGCCACACGCACAATTTCCATCATATCGCCCGATTCGGTCATATCGCACACATATTTTCCATTAATTCTTCCAAAAAGCACAATTTTTTACTCACATAGCTATCTCGAGAGAGAAGCACGGTGACTAGATGGCTTTACTCCATTAAAGAATAGATCTATTTGGGGAGTTGATAGGTTCCACTAAATGGATAGATCTATAGCTAGTAGGGGAAGGAAATGGCTAGCTCTAACTAGTGGAGGGAGGAGAGAAGAGTGAGGAAGCTAAGAGAGAAAAGTGGTGCATTAATGGAGATGGTGGAGGGGGCATTAAAGTAGAGAGAAGAGAGAAGAAAGCTAGCTAACGGGGAAAGCAAGTGAGGGAGAAGAAGTGAGGGAGAGAGGAGGGGGAGGGGGGAAAGGGGGCTGCAAAAGGTGCCAGCTGCGGCTTAGCAGTAGCGCGTGTCGGCGAACGGCGCTACTGCTAAGATCAATAGCAGCAGCGCTGGTCCGCAAACCGCGCTACTGCTAAGCGGGGACCACCACATGGGACAGTGCAGCCGTAGTTGCAGCGGTGGGTACCTGACCCACACTACTGCTAATAGCAATAGCAGTAGCGCCGTTTCCCCAGCCCGCGCTGCTACTATTCGTGGCCTAGTGGGTACGGTGGGCCCATTTACCAGCAGCGATGTCACGTACACCCGCGCTACTGCTAAGTTGGTACCAGTAGCGCCTGTCCTTATAACGCGCTACTGTTAATTACCAGTAGTGCCGGTGTTTACCCCTCGCTACTGTTAAGCCTCCACCTATAAGGTATTTCCTAGTAGTGATGTCTTGGATAATGTAGGTCCAAATATTCATAATGATTTTTTCTGCATCACTTGCCTCACTTTTCTTGTCTGAGCACTTCAATCATAGGTTTTCCTTTGGCCATGTCTCCAAAATTTGTTGTCATCATTATTCAGACACACTTTTAGTTCATTCTCACAATATGACCATTGATAATCAAATGATTGTACATTACCTAAGGATAGACTATATTAGAAAATCATTGATTTGTGAGTATGCCATAATAATTAGTAAGATTATATTAGTTGATCTTGTATGTTGTGTGGCTTTGCAACTTTGCCCTAGTATATCAATATATTTACATATATTGACTATTTTTGTACGTATACATCAAGGGGCCCAGGTTTTAGTTTCGCCCCGGGCCCCCGAAATCTCAGGACCGGCCCTGGGATCGCTTCCTCGCGGGGTAGTCGAGGAAGGATCTCTGGGCGTTACTAATATATATTTGTTACTATATGCTATGTTACTCTATTCTCTTCTGTTGCTGCAAGACGCTGCTAATCTTCGATAGGCTAGGCCTTCCCATCTACTCTGGCATTCTGCAGTTTGGTCCACTGATACAACCCCTTCCCTTTGATACCGATGCATACTTAGCATAGTTCTGATGTAAATCTTGCGAGTACTTTGGATGAGTACTCACGGTTGCTTTGCTACCTTTTTCCCCTCTACCCGGTTGCTGCGATCAGATGACGGAGCCTAGGAGCCAGCTGATCCCGCCGACGACTACTACTACGCCGACGGAGCCTACTACTACGTGGAGACCGACGACCAGGAGTAGTTCGGAGGCTCCCAGGCAGGAGGCCTGCGCCTTTTCGATCTAGATGTTGTTGTTTTGCTCAGCCTTCTTAAGGCAAACTTGTTTAGTTATGTCTGTACTCAGATATTGTTGCTTCCGCTGACTTATGTATTCGAGCCTTCGTGGCCTGGCTTGTAATATAAAGCTGTATGACTTTAGTTTGTGTCTAGAGTTGTGTTGTGATATCTTCCCGCGAGTCTCTGATCTTGATCGTGCGCATTTGCGTGTATGATTAGTGCATGATTGAGTCAGGGGCATCACACAAAGTGATAAGGAAATCCTCAAATTCCTCAGGTCGAGGTTCCCTCACATCCCCATCAGAAGGGATCAAACATATCTCACAAAACTCAGCTAGCGTTAACTAATGATGTTCAACATATAAATCGAAACGCACCATGGGGATATCGAGCCTAGGCAGAAAATAAAAATTTTGCACAAAGGAATTTGTAAGGATGTGGTACTGGTCACACTCATCTGCAAGGAAGTCGGTCAGCCTAGCATTCGTGGCAAATTGCGCAAACTCTTGGCGGAACCCGACTTCATTCATGAAGGCATTGTGTGGCCATTCGCATGGTCGGACCTCCGTCCTACGCGGAATGTTGAGGTCACAGTCAGGGGCATTCCCAAGGACCCCCTTGGAGCTCCGGCTCGAAGAACCTCTCCGGAGGAAGTTAATTTTCCTAAGGACAAATTTCTGAAAAAAATTCGGACCACAAAAAGATGTTAACAAAACTTCACAAGAATGATAGCAACTACTCATACAAGTGCCTAGAGGCTATATCAAGCATTCAAACTACTTAGAACTCAAATAATCAAACATGCAAGCTCATTTTTTGTAGCACAATAGCAGCAATTTATGCAAAATATAATCCACTAAAGCAGAAACTAATTGGAGCAATGGAGGAGTCACATACCAAGGAGCAATCCCCCAAAATAGTTTCGGAAACGGAGTTCCGAGCAAAGAGATCGAAAATCTCAGGTTTGGGAGCAAGAATACGAGAGAGAGAGAGAGAGAGCTACCACAATTTTTTTCTGGAGGTAGGAGATGAACTGGGCTGAAGAGATAAGGGAGTGGGTCCCTGTGGGGCCCATAAGGCATCTTGGCACGGCCCAGGGGGGTCGTGCCCTATTGCCTTGTGAGCAACAGGGGCACCTCCCTGGGTTGTTTTCAGTGCCAAAAATTCTTAAATATTCCAGAAAAAATCATGTTAAAATTTTATTGCATTTTGAGCACTTTTATTTTTGGGTCATTTTTTTATTGCACGGATAATTCAGAAAACAGGATAATCATGGCATTTTACTTTATTAAACTGTAAATAACATAGTGCAAACTATGGTTACAGAAAGTTTTGCTTATTAAATTCATCGACCACATGCCCCTCAAAAAGAATCCATTAATAAGGTTGATCAAGTCTTACTAACAAACTATTTTCGAGTAACATGAAACCGAAGAACTTTCGTATAGCACTAGGTTACCTCAACGGGGATATGCATCTCCCCAACAACAAGAATTTCATATTTCTTTTTGACAGTAGGAAGAGGAAATTTGAATCCTCCAATAGTGATTGTCGAAACCTTTTCAATACAATTGATACCATTCACTGAATTTTGTTTCCTCGGAAAGTAAACAGTATGCTCATTACCATTGACATGAAAAGTGACTTTGCTTTTGTTGCAATCAATAACAGCCCCTGCAGTATTCAAAAAGGGTCTTCCAAGGATAATCGACATGTTGTCGTCCTCGGGCATATCAAGTATAACAAAGTCTGTTAAGATAGTAACATTTGCAACAACAACGGGCACATCCTCGCAAATTCCAATAGGTATAGCAGTTGATTTATTAGCCATTTGCAAAGATATTTTAGTAGGTGTGAGCTTATTCAAATCAAGTCTTCTATATAAAGAGAAAGGCATAACACTAACACCGGCTCCTAGATCACATAAAGCAGTTTTAACATAACTTCTTTTAATTGAGCATGGTATAGTAGGTATTCCCGGATCTCCTAACTTTTTAGGTACTCCACCCTTAAAAGAATAATTTGCAAGCATGGTGGAAATTTCAGCCTCATGTGTCTTTCTTTTATTAGTGATAATATCTTTCATGTATTTAGCATAAGTAGGCATTTTCAAAATATCTGTCAAGCGAGTGCGCAAAAAGACAGGTCTAAGCATTTCAACAAAGCGTTCAAAGTCCTCCTCATCTTTATTTCTAGATGGTTTAGTAGGAAAAGACATAGGTTTTTGAACCCATGGTTCTCTTTCTTTTCCATGTTTTCTACCAATGAAATCACTTTTATCATATCTTTTATTCTTAGGAGGTGGGTTATCAAGATCAACAACAGGTTCTATTTCTACATCATTATCTGGTTCTTTATCATTATCTGGTTCTTTATCATTATCTGGTTGAGCATCAACATGAACATCATTCTCATTATCATTATCATTAGGTGGGTGTTCATTACCGGATTGTGTTTCAGCATCAGAAATAGAAACGTCATTATGAGTCTCAGGAGGTTTTTCTATCTCAGGTTCACTAGAAGCATGCAAAGTCCTATCATTTTTCTTTTTCTTTTTCTTCTTAGATGGACTAGGTGCATCAATATTAATTATTTGAGAATCTTGTTCAATTCTTTTAGGATGACCTTCAGGATACAGAGGCTCCTGAGTCATTCTACCTCCTCTAGTAACAACTCTAACAGCATGATCATTCATTTTATTATTCATCTCATTAAGCAAATCATTCTGGGACTTAGCAATTTGTTCTAACTGAGTATGAACCATAGAAGCATGTTTACTTAAGCCTTTAACATCATTAGCAGTTCTAAACATCAAATCACTCAAACGATCTATCTTGAAAGCATTGTGTTTTAATTGATTGCTAACATACATATTAAAGTGGTCTTTCTTAATGATGTAATTATCAAACTCATAAAGGCATTGACTAGCAGATTTATTATAAGGAATATCACCTTCATCAAATCTAATAAGAGAATTTACCTCTACTACCTGTGTTGGGATGTTGAGCCCATGTATTTCTTCAATAGATGGTAAATTCTTAATATCTTCAGATTTAATACATTTTTCTTTCATAGATTTCTTTGCCTCTTGCATATCTTCAGGACTGAGGAATATAATACCTCTTTTCTTTGGAGTTGGTTTGGGCGTTGGTTCAGGAAGTGTCCAATCATTAGCATTCTTTAATATATTATTCAATAGTTCCTCAGCCTGTTCAACAATTTGTTCCCTGAAAACACAACCAGCACAACTATCTAGGTAGTCCCTAGAAGCATCGGTTAGTCCATTATAAAAGATATCAAGTATTTCATTTTTCTTAAGAGGATGATCAGGCAAAGCATTAAGTAATTGGTGAAGCGTCCCCCAAGCTTGAGGGAGATCTCTTCTTCAGTTTGCACAAAGTTAAATATTTCCTGTAAAGCAGCTTGTTTCTTATGAGCAGGAAAATATTTTTCAGAGAAGTAATATATCATATCCTGGGGACTACGCACACAACCAGGAGCAAGAGTATTAAACCATTTCTTAGCATCACCCTTTAATGAGAAAGGAAACAACTTAAGAATGTAGTAGTAACGAATTTTTTCCTCATGAGCAAATAGGGTGGCTATATCATTTAATTTAGTAAGGTGTGCCACAACAATTTTAGATTCATAACCATGAAAAGGATCAGATTCAACCAAAGTAATTAACTCAGGATGTACAGAGAATTCATAATCCTTATCGGTAACAAAGATAGGAGAGGTAGCAAACTTAGGATCATATTTCATTCTCTCCATCATAGACTTTTTTTTATAGCTTAACCAGTAATTTTCTAACATCATCTCTATCATTACAAGCAAGAATTTCCCTAGCTGTCTCTCCATCTATAACATAACCCTCAGGTATCTTAGGCATCTCAACTCTAGTAGGAGAGCTAGGCATAATAGGTGAATCATAATTTTCAGAAGTTTCATCAATTTCAACATTCTCAGTTTCTTTAGCTCTAGCAATTTGTTCATCAAGAAATTCACCTAGTGGCACAGTATTATCAAGCATAGTACTAGCATCATCATAAGTATCATTTATAGCAGAAGTAGTATCATCAATTACTTGCGACATATCAGAATGAATAGCAGGTGGTGGTGTCGCAAGCATACTCAAAAACAGAAGGTGAATCAAGTGCGAAGTGCGATGGCAGTTCCTTACCTCCCCTCGTCTTAGAGGGAACGATCTTGGTCTTAGCGTCTTTCAGATTCTTCATAGTGATCAACAGATATAAATCCCAAGTGACTCAACAAATAGAGCTATGCTCCTCGGCAACGGCGCCAGAAAAAGGTCTTGATAATCCACAAGTATAGGGGATCGCGACAATCTTTGAGGGTAGTATTTCACCCAAATTTATTGATTTGACACAAGGGGAGCCAAAGAATATTTGCGAGTATTAGCAGTTGAGTTGTCAATTCAACCACACCTGGAGAACTAAATATCTGCAGCAAAGTGTTTAGTAGCACAGTAGTAACAGTAGCGATAATAACGGAAACAGTAACAGTAGCAGTTTTGTAGTGATTGTAATAGCAGCAGCAACGGAAGTAACTTAGCAAAGATCAATATGCGAAAAGTGTAGGCATTGGATCAGTGATGGATAATTATGTTGGATGACATTCATCATGTAATGGTCACAACCTAGAGCGATACACAATAGCTCCAATTCATCAATGTAATATAGGCATGTATTCCGTATATGGTCATACGTGCTTATAATAAGAACTTGCATGACATCTTTTGTCCTACCCTCCCGTGGCAGCGGGGTCCATAAGGAAACTAAGGGATATTAAGGCATCCTTTTAATAGAGAACCGGAACAAAGCATTAAGATATGGTGAATACATGAACTCCTCGAATTACAGTCATCCCCGGAGAGTATCCTACACAATTGTCACTATGGGGTCTACGGATCAGAACAATAACAAGTGCATATAACTAGCAGATAGGATCAAGAAATCAAATATATTCATGGAAACATAGAGGGTTCCGATCTGAAATCATGGCACTCGGGCCCTAGTGACAAGCATTAAGCATAGCAAAGTCATAGCAACATCAATCTCAGAACATAGTGGATACTAGGGATCAAGCCCTAACAAATTGACTCGATTACATGATAAATCTCATCCAACCTATCACCGTCCAGTAAGCCTACGGAGAAATTACTCACACCCGGTGGTGAGCATCATGAAATTGGTGATGGAGGTTGGTTGATGATGACGATGGCGACGAACCCCCCTCTCCGGAGCCCCGAACAGACTTCAGATCAGCCCTCCGGATGAAGAACATGAGGCGGCGGCGGCTCCGTATCGTAAAATGCGATGAAACTTCTTCTCCTATTTTTTTCTCGGGGAAAAAGAATTTATAGCGTTGGAATTAGGTCAGGAGGACCTCTGTGGGCCCCACAAGGCATCAGGGCGAGCCCCGAGGGGTCGCGCCCTGTTGCCTTGTGAGCAACAGGGCCCCCCTCTCCAGTTGATTCTTGCGCCAATATTTTTTATATATTCCATAAAAAATCTTCAAAAAGTTTCGTCCAATTCCGAGAACTTTGATTTCTGCACAAAAACAACACCATGGTAGTTCTGCTGAAAAGAGCGTCAATCCGGGTTAGTTCCATTCAAATCATGCAAATTAGAGTCCAAAACAAGAGCAAAAGTGTTTGAAAAAGTAGATACGACGGAGACGTATCAGGGTGCCATGTTTGGTTTCAGCCCCACGATCCATTTTGTATTCCACATCAGGTGGCTTTTGATCAATAAAATTTAGCTATCACCCTCAAACAAAAATCAAAAAACTCAAAAAAAATAGGGGCATCATCATGCCAACTACAATTAGATTTTTCCTATATAGCAAATCCTAGCCAATTTGTGTGCCACCTCGTTAGCTTCACTATGACAATGAATAAATTTCACCACTCCAGTATCACAAGCAATATGTAAGCAAGACGCGGAAACCAAGGCTGCTTGATCATACCATTGTTGTTGTCCTAAGCATGCACCAATAACTTCCAAACAGTCAGAGTCAGCATACAGTCAATTACAACCGATTTCATTCGCCAGAACGAAGCCAACTCTTAAAGCAAGCGCCTCCATGGTTACAGCTGAAGCTGCATGGGGAACATATATAGAGCGAGCTGCCAAAAAGTTTCCAGTTGCATCCCGGATGACAACTCCAGTAGCTATCGTACCATCATCATCAAGATGGTATGAAGCATCTACATTTAATTTAACAAACCTCGAGGCTGGTTTAAACCATTTTTCCTTTAAAACCATATTAGGCTTAGCGACGACTTTTGAATAATTTGAAGAGATAGCCAAGAATCGAAAGAGCATAGTTGTTAAAAGACGGGACAGTCTCACCATGGGAGATTTGACGTCGCATCCACCAAATATACCAGCAAGATGTAAGCGCAACTTCTTGTAGACAGAAGTCCGAACCAGACAGCTGGCTAACAAGCAGTCGAAGTAGGTGTTCCAACATACAAAACCAGACTGGTCGATATTCATAGCTTCTGACATGAAATCACTCAAGCCAAGTTTCTCGCAAATAGCTATGGTCATATTGCAACGAAATAGGAGGTGAGAAATGTCCTCCGCTCCTTGATTACACACTGGACATGACCCATCACTACAAATATGGCGATTTGCAATTACCGCTTTAACCGGAATGAGACCATGCAATACTCTCCAGCCAAATATTTTGACTTTTGCAGGAACCTTCAACTTCCAGAGAATTGCCCATACCGAATTCGGTCCAGGAGTGCTTTGCAACATCGCTTGTGAAGATATATCACCGAATTGATGTGTCCATTCACAGTGATATGCCGTTTTGACCAAAAAATATCCCGTTTTAGAATAGTGCCATGGAACAAAATCGTTAAAGGCATCATACTGAAGGATAATTTGTAAAATTTTGCGTGCATCCACCGAAGACATACTGGGACTAATAATATCTTCATCCCATTGCTCGCTAACTGGATTAATCAAATCACTAACCTTTGTGATAACAACACCTCTCCTTGGAGAAACTACTTTACGGCTTGGACTGGAAGGGATCCATGAATCCTCCCATATATGTACACTTTCTCCATTCCCAACTCTCCATATGGTGAGGGGAGTTATGGCAGTGCTTCGGGAAGCAACACAATGTTTCGAGCATGGCTTCTCGCGTACAGCCTCCGACGCCCACGTGCCTCGAGTTGCATCGCTCGGGCCTGGCTGTGGAAAAACAGCCGATTCGAGTGTTCCTTCTCAGCCAGACCCGTGCTTTAAGATTCATGCGAGTCAAGATTTTGATGCAAGGCAGACAAGAACCTAAACTATATCACGCGCGCCTGGTTGGACATAATGCAGGCTACCAAATGCATCCTAGGATGCGTCTGGTTGCTCGCATCAAGCCCAACTATGCCTCACGTGGGAAGAATTTGTCTCGTTTGGTTCTGCATTCATTGTTTGGCCTCCATAGCATGAAGTTTAAAGCACCTCTGGGCCTGCATCACTGGGAACGCTCGATTTGGCCGTTTCCAGTGAGCCAGGCTCGAGTGATGCAAAAGAGCACACGTGGGTGGCTCTCGTGATGCAGTTACATGTGAGCTCCTGCAGGGTGGGTGCACCCTGGAGGTGGGTTTGCGCGTATTCTACCGTAATCTCCCCTTAATCTCTTTCACCTTCTAATCTACACAACGGTGCCCCGATTCAAAATAAGGTCTACACGAAAAAGATGCACATCAATGTTGTGGTTCCATTCAGACGATCGATTCGTAGTTTGGCGACCGTAAATGCTCATTTTTGTGTCCATAATTGGAGCTATTTGGGACAAATTTCATCAAATTCGTCACGCACGGTCAACCGTTTGAAATTTCCTTTGACCAGTAGCTTCATCTCGAGTTCTCGACGTTTCACACGACTTTTGTGTTGTACTTTCTCTGTTTTGATGCTTGTAGATGAGTAGATGTACATCTTTCTCCTATACGGTAGGAATACATATGTGTGGTGCGTTTTAACCAGACTTCTTAATCTCTTCGAGTTCCTTCTAATCTACACAATGATGCTCCGATTCGAGATAAGGTCAAGACAAAAAAGATGCACATCGATGTCGTGGTTCCATTCAGACAATTAGTTCATAGTTTCGTTGACTGTAAATGCTTAATTTCGTGTTCATGTTTGGAGATATTTTGGTCGGATTTCATCAAATTCATCGCGCACGGTCGACCGTTTGATGTTTCCTTTTACCAGTAGCTTCATCTCAATATTTCACACGATTTTTGTGTTGTACGTTTTCTGTTTCAACGGCCGTAGACGAGTATATGTGTATCTTCCTATTATATTGTACTAAGGTGGTCATGTGATGATACGAAATTTGGAGTGGCATCTTTCTGTTCTCACTGTTCTCACTAATCATCGTCAACCTTGCCGGACAAAAACCATGTTGCGCCTGGCGTCGTTCCTCTCGGCCTCCTCGCGCCGCGGCCTAGACTGACGCCGCCATTGCGAGCACATTGCCAAGAAACTCTATTGTAACTATGTGTCTCATGTGTAGCTGTAACTATTAATCACGTTGCCAGTATACAACCAAACACCAGGCATTAGCATCAGCCCAGCCAATGCACGCAACGAAATGTCAGACAAAAAATGCTTCCCTAATGCAGTCAATCTACATGCAGGCAGCCAAATGATGTGCAGATGATAGTTTTTTTTGCCTATTTTTCCTGAGTCAGACCCAACTAAAAATGCAAAGTGCGAAAAACGATGCGGACTACCAAACACGTCCCTAGAGATTAAGGGCAACTCCAACGCAGCGACGCAATTCGTCAGCGCATGTTCGTTTGTGTCCACGCGGACAAAAATCTCGTCCCAACACAAAGACCCATTTCCATTTTTTTGTCCCTTTTTGTCCGCTCGAACCCATGTCTGCCCTAAATTTGGGTCAGATTTGTTTTGAAGCGGACACAAAGCACTGTCTCCTCTTCGTCCTTTTGGGTCCGCTACATGCGAGGCCTGGCGCACCTGTCACAGACCCACTGCTCTCTTCTACCTTTTCTTTCCGCTAGCCCACCCACCCACGCACCGCACCAGGTCTCACATCCGTCTCTCTCTCTTGGCCACGACGATGTGCGCGGCGGCGGTGGCGTTTCCTCCAGGCCGGCGGCGGGGAGACCACGGCTGCGGCGAGGGGCACTCCAGGTCTGCTCGTGGGCGCGGCGGCGCGCGGAGACCACGGCTGTGGCGGCTGCGGTGCACGGAGACCCGGCGAGCGCCGCGAGCGGCGAGGCCGGAAGCGCCGACAACTGCAGCTGATGCTTCTCTTGCATGGCTCCAGCGGCGCTCCCTCCGGCGGGCTCCAGCGGCACGATGGCAGGCGCTAAGGCAGGCGGCGCTCGGCTGGATCCGCGCGGAGGCAGGCGGTGCTCGTGTTGCCGCTCCCCGTCGGCGCCCGTTCCTGCCGACGCTCGTCCCCGCAGCCGGAGGCAGGCAGGCGGTGCTCATCCCCGCTGACGCTCGTCCTCGCAGGCGAAGGCAGGCAGGCTGTGCTCGTCCCCGCCGGTGCCCGCAAAAGCCCTCCGCCGATAGCCTCTTGATTTTTTTTTTCAAAAGAAAATGACATGTGTGCTTCAAATAAAAAAATGCTACACATACGGCCTCTTACAGGACTGCTACAGACTCTTCCATAAATTCTTTTCACCCCCCTGATTTTTCACCCGTGTGGGTCCCGCCCTCACCCTTCACCCAATTGAAACAAGCCAACTCAGGAATCAACCCGTAAACTTAAGTATTTTTATTTTTTTGACGGGTGCCCGTAAACTTAAGTAACCTTCCCTACGTCTAGCAAAACCGGCTTCAAATGGGTCGCTCGCGTTGGGCGCACAAACCAACAATGCTACAGCGACGGAGTGTTACGGGGTTTTATGGAATGAGTTTCATCTGGCAAATCCTGATTGGATTAAGGGCTTCATCCACCTGAAAATCAAGGGGGGTCATGTTTAGTTGGTTAGGAAGGAGCCTGTAGAAGCATGTAAGACCCCTTACGTCTAGCATTTTTGCGCACAAACAATGTCTGCTGTCCACTTTGCGTCCGTTGTTCGTTTTTACGACCCAAACAGACAAAACGCAGGAAAAAACGAACAAGATTTGGGTTCGTTGCTTTGCGTTGGGTTGCCCTAAGAAAATGAGCAGACAAATGTGGAAGCCCGTTGGTAGATTTGATGCCTACCGCTCCGCCTCCGCCGCGCTGTTCCGCCGACCCGCCCGTGCACGGCGGCGGAAACAGAAAACATGTTGACTACTGTCTGCTGTCGGCGACGCGGTGAATGGAAAACTACGGACTACCGTCGATCGTCACTCCGAAGCTGTGCAACGGCAGACCGCCAGGTGCCGAGAAGTTGCACACACGTGAGCCCTGAAGCGCGCCAGGCGTGTTCGCCTTCCCAAAGCCGTATTCTTTTGCCGGCGCCTCCGTGGCCGGTGAGCTGTTCCCCCGGCCATTCCCACGGTGTCTACGCGTCCTCCCCCCTTGGCTTCCGGTTCCTTTCTTCCAAAGTCTTCTCGTCTATCGGGAACCCGGATCCCCCTTTACCACCGCCATCTCTGTGCCCGCCTGTGTGCCGCCGCGGATGCACGGCCGTTCCGTCTCTGACAGGCTGCCGACCAGCTCCGCGTCGCCGTCACGGGCGCAGGAAATCCCCGCGCACTTGGGCGCCACCGCGAATCAACCGTCGCCTTCGCCGGTTCCACTCCTCGCGTATTAAAGTCCCCTGCGCCCGTTTCATCCTCCCCACTTCGTTCCCCTCTCGATCCGGCGAACTGTGACACGACGCGACAGCCCACCAGCGAATCCGCCATGGCCTCCGCCTCCAAGCAGCAGAGCATGTACCCGGAGGTACCCCAGTCCCACCCCGACCACAACACCGCCTTCCAGTACAACCCCGCCGCCAGCACCGGCGCCGGCACCGGCGACTCGCTCTACCCCACCGTGGACCCGCACGAGCTGGCTGAGAACCTCTTCCCGGCCGACGCGGCAGAGGACGCCGCACCGGCCCCGCCCACGGTGGAGGAGACCCTCGTCGACGTGCCGGGCGCGCAGCTCCACCTCGTCGACCCCGACCGCAGCCTCGACCTCGGGGCCGGCACGCTCTCCGTGGTGCGCCTCCGCCAAGGTGACCACTCCGTCGCCGTCCTCGCGCGCCTCACACCCGACAAGGCCCACAAGCGGCGCGGCGTCTTCGGCTTTCTCAGCAGCGGTCGCTCCAGCGACGCGCAGGAGCCCGTGCAGTGGCCGCTCGCCAGCGACGTCGCCGTCGTCAAGCTCGACGCCGGCCACTACTTCTTCTCGCTCCACGTCCCGCACACCGACCACCCTGAAGACAAGGAGGACGCCGAGGCGGAGACGGACGCGGACCGGGAGGCGGTGCTGAGCTACGGGCTCACGGTCGCCGGGAAAGGGCAGGAGCAGGTGCTGGAGGAGCTGGACAGGGTCCTGAAGGAGTACACAACCTTCTCGGTCAAGCAGGTCGACGAGGAGGCGGGCGGCAAGTCGGAGGTAATGGACACGAGGGCGGTGTCGGAGATCACGCCGGAGGAGGCTGCCGGGGACAAGAAGGAGGAAATTGAGGAGCAGTCTGCGGCGTTCTGGACGACAATTGCGCCAAACGTGGACGACTACAGCTCGTCGGTGGCGAGGCTTATCGCCAAGGGCTCGGGGCAGCTGGTAAGGGGCATCATCTGGTGCGGGGACATCACAGCCTCGGGCCTCAAATGCGGGGAGGCGGTGTTGAAGAAGGGTGCGGGGGCGAACGGCAAGCCTACGCAGGTGAAGCCGAGCTCCCTCAAGAGGATGAAGAGGTATGGATGAAGAAACTCGCTACTTCTTTATTGGCCTACCGTTTATCTCTGTGTTGCAGAGCAGCTCACATTGGAGTAGCTTAGATGCACTTTCTTAATCTGGCATTTGATGAACTAAATGATACACTAAATTTACATTTCTACTGCTCCGGTTAAGCTGCAGCATTGGATCATCTAAAATTTAATGAATGAGATGATTCACCTTTTGCCACTACTTGCATGGTCTAAGATCAGGATTTGGATAATCAGTTATAGCTCGTTGCATGTCATGTCCAGAATAGTCAGGGTTCTTACTAGTCCTCCAATTCATTGCACTTGATGAACAGAAAATATTGATTATGCGGTTACATTGTTTTTATTACTAGCAAAAATTATGAAGTTCTATTGCAGTAGCTCTATTCAACAGAGCAGTTTTGTTTGTCAGATATGCAGTAGGGTCTTCTGCATGTTCTCTTCCGTTGTCTAAAAAAAGACATGGACAAGAGAAACCCTTTTTTGGTTGTGCAAAGAAAATGTCTCACCCAGATGTAACCCCCATTAAGAGGACGACGCATCTTTATTATGACAAATTGACCATGAACTTAGCCAATGCCACCAGTGTCCATTATTTGCTTCCTATCCTGAAAGACACCTGACATATCTTGATAACGACCAGTGATATTTTTGCCATGCCGACATGTGTGCATTATGATGATATATTTGAAGATACCATTAAAGAGGCTTAGAGTGAGATGTTTTCAACTTGATCCAGATCCTTATCAAAGCATGCCTTAACTGAAGTGGCGGGCTACTCAATCTACTATCACGCTTTCTTAATGGAACTGAAGTATACATGTGTAGGAGTTATTTTATTTCGACAGTATGGGTCGCTAGCCTAATCTCCCTTGTTCCGAGTTAATTCTCATTTCCCTTTCGGTTGTTCATTGTTATTGTGTTTATAGAAATATTTAAGGTATTCCCTTTTAGTATTAAAGTTGTACTAGACGTCATATTACTTGTTGCTCGTCTAGTACAACTTCAGTGCAAAGTTGTACTAGACGAGCGACAAGTAATATGGATGTAGTAGACGAGGGACAAGTAATATGGATTGGAGGGAGTAATCAATTTTATGCACCCCTCCAGTCTACTCGATGCAATTGGCTTATGCATTTCTCTTCTGTCTTCTGCAGGGCCAGAATGGTCACTAAAATGTCAAACAAGGTAGCAAATTCAATTCTCTCAGGTGTTCTCAAGGTGTCGGGATTTCTTACCAGCACTATAGTCAACTCCAAACCTGCACAGAAGTTCTTCAAGTTAATGCCTGGCGAAGTTATTCTTGCTTCGCTGGACGGATTTGGTAAGCGTTTGCCACTAGCTGTGCATGTTACATTTGCTTGGCAAAATATGAAGTTTAACCGTTTTTATCTGTATTCTTATGAAATGATTGAATATAAAGGCAGCTAGTAGAATGCTAGGTATTCTGTTGTTTCTGAACTTTTAAGTTAGAAGTCTAGGTAGTCCGTGATTCTGTTCTGAATAAGAATTGAATTTGTTGATCTAAATATGCATCGGATTAATGGTCACATCACCAAAGCACCAGATAGGATGAAATCATATTATGATTTGGATTTTATTTATGTTCTACATTGGGCCTCCCAAGCAAATCCCGGGTATTTAGTGTACTATTGTAGAGTGCACTGGGTTAAGAACTTAAGATGCGTTAACTGAAGTCTAAAACAGTTATAAGAGCTGCTAATATGTGGTCAGAATTCTGTTTGTATAAGTTCAAGAACCCAAAACAGTGGTTCGCCGGTTGGCTTGCCCGAATACTGTATTGGATGCAAGGGCCCTGATGTTGGCTGCAATAAGATTTTATAGCATGCCACCTCTTTAGATTTGATATGTGTAAACCGTTGCTGCATCACATATTATTATTTGTTGACTCTTGCTTGCTCAATGGTTCAGGTAAAGTATGGGATGCTGTTGAGGTATCTGGCAAGAACGTGATGAAAACATCATCAGTTGTCACAACTTCAGTTGTAACGCACAGGTAATGTAGAACATACACTGCATTGCATCTATACTTCATTCAGAATTTCAAATGTTCTTGGTTCAGCAACCAGTCATAAGCAAAATCTTTTGCGCAGTGATTGTTCGATGCCGCCGGTCGATAGGATCGTTGATATTGTCTTCTCATTTTTGCAGGTACGGTGATCAAGCAGGAGAGATCACACAGGACTACCTCCACGCCACCGGAAACGCTCTTGGAGTCGCGTGGGCCGTCTTCAAGATTCGGAAAGCGCTCGACCCGAAGGGGCACATGAAGAAGTCGTCCCTGGCGAGCTCGGCGGCGCACGCTGTGGCTAAGCAATCGATAAGCCTGCAAAAGAAGAAGTAAGCCGTCGTACGCTGGTCGATGATGGCTCCACTGTATATTATGTTCTTGTCGAGTTTCTTGTGTGGGCTAAGGTGGTTCCACTGTGCTGTGTAATGGTGATGTGCGTTCCTTGAGCTGGATAGCTAGCAGATTTAGTTGGATGTTAGTGCCACTGCCGCTTGTGGGTTGTGTAGTTCTGTGTACTGTGATGTCTGATGTGTATGTGAACATGCAACATAGACCTATTTCGTGAGTTCCTTTGTGAGATCGTGTCGAGAGAGTGAGGCCACCGGGTTTCTGTTGTTCTGCCGTGGTGCGGGAAGGTATAGGGAAGACATACATTTTTCCTTCTTCAGTGAGAAAAGACATTTTTTAAAATGTACCACCTCCGTATTTCTTTACAGAGGGAGTAGCATCAAGGAGATACAAAGCAAATGAGCAACACCCGACCTCTACATATCTAAGATGCATAGAGTCATACTCAAAAGGTCTGACTAAAAAATAAAAACTACATAAAAGTAAAGCCATAGAAAACTGACACTATGTCTATGTCTATGTGAATACTTAATAAAATGGCTGCATGCATCGCCCAGATGCAGAGGCCGGGGGTCATCCTTCTTTTTTTTTTTAAAAAAGTATGTCTACGTGTAAAAATAAAAACTACATAACTTCAATCATGGCGCTCGTCCTTTGGGAACATGAAAGCATCGAAACGCCATAGTGTTCGACAGGGCCACCCCTGCAACAACCGTGCCGCTGAACAAGATCTCGGACGAGGCGAGGTCGTGGCACTTGGCAGGGTTATTGCGTGGTGACATGAGTGTGTTTTTGCAGGGGATGTATAGGTAGGCTAGACGTGAGTAATCGGCATGTGGCAAGGGTAATCAGCATATCCCGCCGGCATTGTAATCTCTCCCTTCTTTTTTTTTTTTGCGGAAAGAGAGAGCTGAAATTACTGCTGCGAACTTACAGAAAAGCCCATAGTAAAAGAAAAATTACGACCACATCCTTCATGGACTCCGACGACCACGCCGGCAGCCGAGATGAGAAGACAGCGGGCTGCTACCGGACCTCCGCTTGCGCCTTGGAATCGGAGTCCTCCCATGGTAGCAGGGTAGTCGAACTTCACGTGCTCCGGAGAACCAGCACCTCGAATCGCCGTCGTCGCCGTCGCGCAGCAGCACCACAGCTTCCTCTTCGTCTTCAACACCGGGATCCGCCGCCCCGCGAGATCCCGCCTGGGAGGAACGCGCACAACCGCTCCAGAGAGCCGCGAGCACGAGGAAGGAGGGCGGTCGACGCCGGCGCTCCGCAGAGCACCGCCGCCAGAGGAAGAGACCACCCCCGCCAAAATCCGATCCGGCAGCTCCACCACCTCCACAGCGCCGCCGGCGGATGTCCAGGCCAAACCTACACTATATACACACCGCGGATCGGGATCCCCCATCCTCCCGCCGTCGAAACGGCCGCCGGAGGGTGAGGAAATCGCCGACCCGAACGGCGGCGAGGTGGTTTGGTCGGGGTCGCCCAAGAAATCGCCTCTCTCGCTACAGGGACGGGAGAGAGGATAAGGTTCCAAGTCTGAATAGATGATACACATACTCATAGGTATTTGAGAAAAAAAAGCCGTCGATACTCCATACGTTGCAACATAGACCACATGTAAAGCCGGTGCATAGAGCGGAAAATAACCTGCTGCAACATAGATCAAATGTATAGCCAGTGCATAGAGAATAACCTGCAAAGGATTAACGTTTTTCTTATTACTTATTAAAAACAGAATTATTTCTACATAGCTAAAGCGATCATAATAAGACAGACCATACCATCCTTATTAGTGTTGTAAACCTATTTGGAATTCCATCTAGCCAGTTACCATAAATGTTGGCAACACTTTGGGTAGATATAAATTGGACGCTATTTGTATGACTGGCCATATAGAACGGGCAAACTTGCGCTGAAAGAAGAGGTATTTGATTGTCTCACCATGAGCACAAAAACTACACTTCTTACTTCCTTGCCAATTTCGACAAGCGAAGTTGTCTTGGTGAGTACAACTCCTCGCCGAAGATACCACATGAAAATTTCCATTTTTAATGAAATCTTGGCCTTCCAAATTTGCGAGCAATTATCCACTGGAATTTCTAAGTGTGAAAGCACATGGTACATAGAGTCGACTGTGAAGGATCCAGATGTGGTTAGATTCCAACAAAAGATATCCCATCCTTGCGTCACGTTAATCTAATCCAGTCTGGATAGAAGATTCTGCCGCGACAAAAGCCAGGGGCCAAACAAATCCCGTCTGAAATAAATATTCGAAGGGGATGAGCTGAGCACATGTGCCAAGGTATCGTTCTTATCGCGTACAATGCGGTACAAGGCTCGATATTGTTCCCGGAGAGTGGCATTGCCCAGCCACTTATCCTCCAAAAAACGTATCTCCGAGACGTCCCTTATCGCGAACGATCCAAAGCGGAAAAGGTGTGTATTTGCCACCATTAGACCCGTCTAAAAGTGTGAATCTCCTTGTTTCCAAACTACCTGAGACACAACCTTTTGGCCAAGGTACTAATTGCGCAACAGGGTTACCAAACGCCATCTGCAGTAAGTAATTCGAATAACCATTTACTAAGTAAGGTATTATTCTTGACCTAAAGGTCATGAATGCCTAGACCATCTTGGTCTTCGATCTATAAGCCACACTCCATTTGGCAAGCCAGTACCTTTTCTTTTCGCTTTCTCCTTGTCAAAAGAATTCATATTTGAAGTAATCCAGTCTTTGCAGGACCCCTTTTGGGAACTGGAAAAAGAAGAGTACATAGAGAACCATATTTGTCAGAACATAATTGATCAAGATAAGTCATCCTCCAACTGAGAGCAACTTGCCTTTTCAACTGCTCAATCGTTTCTCTAATCGCTCTTCTACATGGTTCCACTCCGCATTAGTGAGGCGCCGATATTGGGCCAGGTTTCCCAAGTATTTAATCGGGAACTGACCTTGTGGACAACCGAATAAATCAGCGTATGCAGCAGCCTCCTCTCTGGCTTCTCCAAAGCAAAATAATTCACTTTTAAGGAAGTTAAGTTTAAGACGAGACATTTTCTCAAACGCTGAAAGCAGAGTTTCATGTTTCGAGCCTTATCCACCGCGACCCCATCCTGCGTCGTTGCATGCCGCCAACGAGATCACAGTCGATTTTTGCCTCCCTCGCGTCGCATCTGCGCCGTCTTCCCGCAACAGCCGCCACCCTGTCGTCGTCCGAATCCAGCTGCCCCATCGCCTGCCGTCACTGGATCTACCGCGCCCATTCCCCGATCTATCGATTTCAGCCACGTGGCACCTGATTCGTCCGCCACTCCACCGGGCTACGCTGTGCGAGGATGCCACGACACCACCCTACCGCGAGATCCACAGCCTACCGTGGCATTCGACTCCGACTGTCGGGCCACTACACCGCCAAGATCATGTGCGAGGGGCGAGCGGAAGTGGCTCGACAATTTTGAGACTCCGGAGCTTGCTGCTCGCGCGTACAACACAGTGGCATGGAGGTACGACCGGCTCCGTTCCGAGCTCAACCTCCTCGAGGTAGAGTACATCGAGGAGGCAGGGTTCCTCGCCCCTCCTATGTGGACCGTGTCCCGCAAAAAGGAGAAGGCAGACCGCCTGGCTGATGTGCAGCGCACCTCCGAGGCTAGGGATGCGTTGTACATGCAGAAGTTTGCCGAGGCCTATCCGGACCTCGTGGCGGCGGAGCTTGCATTCTTTGCCGAGAAGACAAGCAGCGCAGGAAGAAGGAGGACGAGGAGCACCGTCCGAGGGTCAGCGTCAAGACTGACGATTTATTCCACCAACTCGACAGGTATGGCTGGGACGAGGAGGAGGGGGGTGAAGCCGTCTACCGACAATGACCACGAGGCAGGTCCCTGTGATGGAGGGGCGAACTACATCGACTTGGACGAGGATGACTTCGACGAGTACTGTGAAAAGAAATGAGGAGTAGTAGTGTGATGATCTAATGTGGAAGTGAGGACGAGTGTGATGATCTATGGCAGTATTGTTTAATTATCTAGTGTGATGTCGTTTTAATGCTTAATGTTGAATATTTTATATTAGAGTTTAAAGTTTCGGAATATGCAATGAATCATGTACATGTTTGAAAGTTTATTAAGACACCAGTTTTTACATCATCTGTTATGGCAGAGAATTTTTCTGGTACCCAAAACTTTCTCTCATCAGCCCTAAAACCATTTTTGGACATTAACTTTTACATCATCTGGTGATGATGCTCTTAGCCACTTCAATTTGCACGCCAAATCGCGAAATTTATATCAGCAGTGCTGTTGTGACACCACACAGGTCAGTCAAACGTTTGCTGCGCGGGTTCCGCCGCGCCAAAATAGTTTGATGAACCTGTCGCGGAGCCTCCTCCCTCGCCTGTCCCCGGCCGGCGGCCAGCACGGCCTCCTCCACCTGGTGGATTCCTGCCGTGCCGCCGCCCACCTGCCCACCCTCCGCGCCGCGCACGCGCGCCTACTGCTCCTCCAGCACCTCCCCTCCTCCGCCGTCGCCCGCGTCAAGCTCATCCAGGCCTACGCCGCCTGCTCCGCGCTCCCCGCCGCCCGCGCCGTGCTCACCTCCTCCCCCGATCGCACCACCGTCTTCTTCAACGTCCTCCTCCGCGCGCTCACGGCCACATCCCTCCACCGCGAGGCCCTCCTCCTCTTCGCCTCTATGCGGCCGCAGGGCCCCTCCTGCTCCCCCGACCACTACACCTACCCGCTCGCTCTCAAGTCCTGCGCAGCGTCGGGTAGCCTACGTCTTGGTGTCCAGATCCATGCATCCATTGCCAGGCTCGGCCTCGACGCGAATCTCTTTGTGGCGCACTCGGCGATCAGCATGTATGCGCGGTGCGGCCGCCCAGACGATGCTTACCAGGTGTTCGATGAAATGCAGCACCGGGATGTCGTCTCTTGGAACGCCATGATCTCTGGGTTCGCTCACGCAGGCTTGTTTGAGAGGGCCGTGGTAATTTTCAGGGAGTTGGTGGGGCTGCACTGTCCACAGCCTGATGCTGGGACCATGGCAAGCATCCTGCCCGCCATGGGTAATGCCAAGGCAGAGGACATCACATTCGTGAGGGAAGTGTTTGAGAAGATGCGGTTTAGAGGACTTATTTCGTGGAATGCTATGCTTTCTATATATGCTATCAATGGACTGCATGTTAAGGCTGTGGAGCTGTTCATGAGGATGGAGAAGGACGGGGTTGAGCCAGATGGGATGACATTAGCAACTGTTCTTCCTTGTTGCGGACAGGTCTCAGCATTTTCACTGGGGAAACGAATCCATGAAATTATCAAGAGGAAAAGAATGTGCCCCAATATGTTGCTGGAAAATGCTCTAATGGACATGTACGCCAACTGTGGATGCTTGAAGGATGCCAGGGAGGTATTTGATGCCATGAGTTCGCGGGATGTAGTATCATGGACTTCGATCATTTCTGCATATGGCGTGCGCGGTCATGGGACGGAAGCCATCAATCTGTTTGAGAACATGCTAGGACAGGGTCTGGAACCCGATTCTATTGCCTTCGTTGCTGTTCTTGCAGCGTGTAGCCATGCAGGCCTCTTGGATGTTGGAAAGCGTTATTTTGATTGCATGACTAGTAGATATCAGATAGCCCCAAAAGCAGAGCACTATACATGTATGGTGGATCTTCTCGGGCGTGCTGGGTGTATAAGCGAGGCATATGATTTCATTATGGCGATGCCTATCAAGCCAAATGAAAGAGTCTGGGGAGCCTTATTAGGAGCTTGTCGGATTCACTCCAATATGGACATTGGGTTGTTGGCAGCAGACAATTTGTTCAGATTGGTGCCCGATCAAACGGGATACTATGTGCTATTGTCGAATATGTATGCTAGGGCTGGAAGATGGGCAGATGTTACCTCGGTGAGAAGTGTCATGGCAAGCAAAGGTATCAAGAAATTGCCTGGTGCTAGCAATGTTGAGATAGGAGATCAGGTTCACACATTTCATGTTGGTGATAGATCTCATCCACAATCCGAAATGATCTACAAAAAGTTGGATGAGTTGTTAGGAAGGATCAGGGGAATGGGTTATAGCCCAGGAGTCGAGGGTACACTTCATGATGTTGAAGAGGAAGAGAAGGAGGGCCATCTTTCAGTGCACAGTGAAAAATTGGCTATTGCGTTTGTTCTTATAAACACTAGTCCAGGGACACCCATTAGAATAACAATGAATCTCAGAACGTGTAGTGATTGCCATCATGCTGCAAAACTCATTTCAGCTATCACAGATAGAGAGATTATCCTTAAAGACATCAACAGGTTCCACCATATAGTACAAGGAGTGTGCTCATGTGGGGACTATTGGTAACAAAGTATTACCTCCGTCCCAAATTAGTTGACTTAGATTTGTGGATACGGATGTATCTAACACTAGATACATCCTAACATCAAGTTGGTTTGATTGATGAGGGAAAACCTTTGTAAGAAAATTGGCAACTTGTGTGGTTTCTGGGTTGACTGAGATGGTAATTGCATGTGCAACATTTCGTTCATAAATGCAGTATCCATGTGCTACTCTGCATTACCAGAGTCAAAAAGAAAAATACGAAGAGGAGTGAGCATCTAATTTTCTGATCTGATTATTTGGTTCAGTAAAAGCAACAACTAGAAAGTGCTGTTGTTTTCAACACCCATGCAATGCAAGCTAGGATATAACTTTCTTTGATGTATCAGAAAGCAGGTATCAGGATGCATGCTTCTCTGGGAGAACCAGAAGCATCGATTACAAATCTCCCAACTGAACAAGATCCATATTAGCGGCGATTCTTCAGGAATTGGTGGTTGAGCTAAAAGGTGATCAATCAGGATCTCATACAAGTCTGTATTTCTTTGCATGCTATTTTTCATGGTTCCTACAGTCCCATTGCATAAAAGTAATAGCCTTGGTAACCATACAGCATGGTCTGTACACACATGGATCCACTTCTTAATATTGCATTACTAATAGACAAACAAGGATTCCATACTAGATGTGAAAGAACAAACACTTCTCCTGTCCCTACACAAATTTGAGGCGTGCTTCTGTTTTCATGTATTAGTTCTGATCACAATAACCCTCTATGTATGTCTTCCTTTCTATTGTGCAGTTAGTATTTATGAGAACAATGCGCTAAAAGCAAATGTGGTAAGTTCAGCAGCTTTATAAGTTATGGTAGTTTAGTAGGCCCAGTTTGATTATACGGAATTAAATCATAATTCTCTGCACAGTGCTCGTGCTTCATGGTGTGGTTAATAGTTTCATGAAAAAGGATAGTAGAGAGGTGGGTATGATACCAAATGTGACCAAATAAGAAGTTCACATAGGAAATTTGCTTTCCGAAAGGAACTACATAATGCACTAATCAATAATCATGCTAGTATTATGATATTCCTAATGATTTGAAGACACTTTTCTTGTTAAACAAAGGTTTTGAAGGCTTTGGCCAAAGGACAGGACAGGAATAAGCATGGTCAGCCCTAATTATTGGACTAATAAAATTTGAACCCTGCATCTTTTCCAAAAGGACACCTACATGACTTTGATCTAAAATATCAGAGCAGGCCTTAGGCATGGCATTGCCTTTCCAGCGCCCACATGTCCTTGTTTTTATGAAGAATTATGGCAGCAAGGGCTATCTTTGTAGGCCTTGTAACGAGTTGCCTGGGTATTATGCGCTCATTCAGTGTTGTCATAGCCTAGCAATATTCTGTGACCCTCTTTGTCCATCAACATATACTGCATTGATAAAATGTGAGTGGAAAAAAAATCAGTCTTCGGCACCATCAAATGATATGTTCAATAACTGGGCCGCACACCTCTCGTACTAGGGGGGAAGCCGAATCTTGTATTGAATGGGTCCATATCAAATTCATGGTCCTTGTTGAAAGCCTTGAAGGTGGGACTCTCCACCGCATCTACCTTCTGATTTTCAGCTCGCAAGTGAGTCCCTACTACATTTATTGTCCAGAAAAATCAGATGGTTGTTCTGTGCACTTGTCACGGTCATCTGAGACATCACTTCCTGTCCACCTCTGTTACAGTGGAAGTGACCGGTACGATCACAGTTGAAGAAATCAGCATGATAACAACGATTTTCTATTTCGTTACAGAAACGATACAGTGCGGCAATAAATTGGCACTGTCTTGGTTAGTGTTTCTGTCCATCCGTTTTACGTAGCTTGATTTTATTTTTTGGGGGTTTATGTAGCTCGATTTTTGTTTCGAGAATGCTTGGTTCATCTACTGGGAAATCTTCTTCGCCGTGCAAAAACTGATGGATGCACATGATCTGATTTTTGACATGGCCGATCGGTTTGTTCCTTTTCAGTGAAATGGCAGTTCATGGAGTATTATCCTTGTTAGCAAACTTAATACATGCACATGCTCTGATTTTTGACACGGCAACAAAACGAAAGCCAATCTCAGCTTAGCACACGCGGATCCTCGTGCCGCGTATCGTATCGTATGCGCAACTCCATCTCGCGGACCGCATGATTTTTGTGAAGATTGCATCATAAGCAATATGCTTTTGAAGTTTTGATCTAGCAACAACCACCGATGGAAGTACGTGGGGTTAGAGGAAGACACGAACCGGCGAACGCTGCTGGCTTTAATGCGACCCCGTGACAGGTTTCGTTGGGGCGCAGCGCTCTCGGCGCGTGCGATGTCTCACCCGCCCGATCGATCGATCGAACCCACCCAATAATTGGGACGCGATCTTCGCTCACTCATCCTGCCTAAACATTAGGTAGCGGATGGCTAGTAGCAGGCGAGTGTTCTTCCTCGCCCGTCCTTTTCCTGATGGGTCGTTTCAGCTCCCGCTCTCTCCATCGCCCGTCCAGCAGCTGCCATGCTGCGAATCGGTGGATTTTTATGCGTGCGTGCGTGCGTGCGTAGCTGCATGCGTGTGTGTTCTGTTTACGTTGCATGCCGTTGCCACTAGGCAAGAGAGAAGGCGAAACTTAGAAGCACCTTTGGTCTAGAAAAACCCCATGTTGCTGTGCCTGTGTGAATTGTGTCCGTCTCGATGCAGTGCGCTTCACTCCGACGTACGTGGCGTCAGTTCCGTCGGGCGACCAAGCAGGAGCTTGCTTAGGCTCGAGGCGATACGATTAGCAGACAGTAACGCTGAACCAGACGGATTTGAAGTCAGGTCGCTGTTTATGGAGGTGGTTACGGAGAGCTCGCTAGCTAGCTTGTCTACGGGAGATGCTGTTCACTACTCCTTCACATCGCTTTACTTGGACCTAGCGACGGAATCTTTGCACCGTTGTTGCATCCGCTCGTCCTACTTGCTCATGTGAATGATTCTGTTTCTTTGTGCGTTTTCACTTGTGTACAAACATGGTCAATGTGAGTTCCATAGTTGCTGTTGCTGAATTGGTAAATTTGATTCAGAATCGGGAAGCACGCATGCAGAATGCAGACATCCCCTAGAGTGTGTTTGTATCTCTTATACTATATATATGTAGTTCGAGAGAAAACAAATGATAAGCAAAGCAAGCTCAAATAGTGCTTTGTGTATCTTATTAGGGTGGAATCATGCACCCCCTCTCCCGCAAAAAAAGAAAAAAAAAGAATCATGCACCCCCTAAACCCATTTCACGAATAACTTTCTTGTGTGGCTATGATTTAGCAGCAACTTGGCGACCATACGTCCGCTCTGCTTCATTTGGATAGTGCTTCTTCCCTCGTAGAAAGAGACTGTACTGAACCGATAGACGACAAACAATAATGCGCATCCGTAAGGGCCTTGACAGTACACAAGCCACTATCCTTCACTTTCTAAGCTCACAGGGGTGATCGAATATGCCTTTTGATCTTTCCGGCCGACACAGTAGTGCAATTATGTTGGAGATGGAAAAGAAAGGGGCTAGCATAGAACGCGCACTACCGCTGTATACGAACGAAGGACAAGATTATTGTACGACCTGGGCCAAAATGGGAACGTGCTTTATCATGGCGATTTATTTATTAAGATATATAGGAGTAAAATATACTTTGAACCACTGCGTATCATTCATCATCTGCTCGTTGCCGGCAGAGAGAGCCAGCTTTGCCCTTCATCTGATTCATTCATTCATCAACAAAAAGTTCAAGGAATACTGCTGCCCTACTTTCGTTTCGTTATCTTACCTAAGCTTGATATATACAGAAACGGGGAAAAGGAACAGCTTATATATCGTTGCGCTGTCGCGCACATCATGACGCCGACGATGGCGACGAAAAGAACACGAGGCTCGCCGCAAGGCCCTGTGTTCATGTGCTCTGGCGCCGCCCCTGGCTGCCACCGACGATCGGTCGAGCGTTCCATGCAGATGGTGGATTTAATGAGGCATGTACTTTCTGGCTAGCCTCGTAGCAGTAGAGTCGTCAGTTGCGCCTCCGTCTGCGCTGCCTGGCCTGCTAGTGGCACGTAGTACGTAGCCGCGCCTCTGGCAGCACAGCGACCGGGCGTCCACTTCCACTCGGCCGCGCGCCACCACCAAACCATACGCACCCGGCACCCGTACGGAGACCGGATTCCTCCTGCTCGTCCTCCCACGGCTGCGCTGCATCACACCCCTTTCCTTTCGAGGCAAACATCAGCGGCCGCGCCCACCAGCGACGCGCCGCCGACCGCGCCGTACGTACGCATACCGCGTGGCCGCACCCCCAAGAGGCCCCCAACACGCCTTTTTTTCCGCCGGCGCCAAAAAAATCGCCCAGTCGCGCCCCCAGGACGCCGAATTCCGCCGGTTAGGCCCATTTTTTGGCCCGGCGATCCCAGGCCGAACCCAGCGCACTGGGGGGCACTTGGGGGCTTCGGCGGAAGGAAAAGTGGCGCGTGGGCCACCACTGTCAGGCGAGAAACGCCTTTTCCCCGCCCAGTTTCGACCCGCGTGCGGCAGGACGCGACTTCCCCTTTCGCCGCCATGCCGATCCCGGCGCCACCCACCTGCCCACAGCCGCTGCTCCGCCGCTAGAAAGGCCATTCCCCCGCCGGAAAGAGAGGGTTTCGCCGCGACAGCCTCCATCCCGCTCCTGGGCGAGCTTTCCAGGGCTCCGACCACGCAGGCGGGGATACCGGCGGCTGCCCACCCACCACGCCCGCGAGGTGTTCGGCGATGGACTCCGACGACGAGGAGGCGTTCGCGGCTCTGATGGAGGAGGAAGCCGAGGCCGACACCGACGACGAAGAGCACCTCATGATCCTCGCCGCTCTGGCCGGCTTGTTCGCGAACAATGCAAAGCCACGGCGAGGTGGCTCGGCGCCGGGCCACCGCAAGAGCAAGCAGAGGCATCGAATGGAGGGCTATTGCTTGCTCTACGCCGACTACTTCGCCGACGCTCCACTGCACGGCGAGAAAGTATTTCAGCGCCGTTATCGGATGAGCCGGAAGCTCTTCCTGAAGATTGTGAATGCCATCCGGGAGTTCGACAACTATTTCATTTGCAAGAAGGATTGCACCGGCACAGTTGGATTCTCCTCACTTCAGAAGTGCACGACAGCTATGAGGATGCTTGCATACAGAGCTCCCGGTGATATATAGGAAGACTATGGAAGCATGGCCGAGTCCACCACCATTGAGTGTTTGTACAAGTTCTGCAGGGCAGTGGTGGAAATGTTTGGACCACAATACTTGCGATCACCCAATGCTGAAGACACTGCTCGGATCCTAGCACAGAATGCAGCAAGAGGATTTTCTGGGATGCTTGGAAGCATCGACTGCATGCATTGGGCATGGAAAAACTATCCATTTGCTTGGCAGGGGATGTACAAAGGCGCCAAAGGAGCTTGCAGTGTGGTACTTGAGGCAGTGGCTACACAGGACCTCTGGATTTGGCACTCCTTCTTTGGTAGGGAGAATATCATACGCAAACCAACATTCGAAGAAAACTTCGTGCAAACCACATTTTAAAGTTTCAAAAAAATCTGAAAAAAATACGGGATGTTAAGAGGGTGATGTTTTATTGCCACGCGAAATTTCAAGTTGAAACACATTACGAGATGTGAGCTATGAAAAAGACAAATTCAGCCCTGAATAGTGACATTACTGTTTGGCACTATTCAATGCTGATTTTGTCTTTTTCATAGCTCACATCTCGCAATGTGTTTGAACTTGAAATTTTGCGTGGCAATAAAACATCATCCTCTTAACATCCCATATTTTTTTCAGATTTTTTCGAAACTTCAAAACATCTTTTTCTCGTGGTTTTCACCGTTTTTCACCGAATGTTGGTTTGCGTATGATATTCTCCCTTCTTTGGTATGCCAGGAACTCACAATGACATCAACGTACTGCAGTGCTCGAATGTCTTTGCCAAGCTTGTTGAAGGTCATGCTCCTCCGGTGAACTTCGAGGTCAATGGGCGCCACTACAACAAGGGATACTACCTAGCAGATGGCATCTATCCAAGATGGTCCACATTTGTGAAGACTATCTCAAACCCTGTGCCAGGAGGCAAGAACTCCTACTTTGCTAAGTGTCAGGAGGCTTGCAGGAAGGATGTCGAGCGGGCATTTGGTGTGCTCCAATCTCGATTTGCTGTTGTCCGGTACCCCGCTCTGACCTGGTCGAAATCTCAGATGTGGGAGGTGATGAATTGCTGTGTCATCTTGCACAACATGATCATTGAGAGCGAGCAGGAAGAGCCAGTGTTTGACACTGAACCATATTTCAGGCAGGGTCCTCTTGCAACTGTTGATCACCAGGTACCGGCAGCATGGGCTGCCTTCCACAATATGCGTCAGGAGATCCGAGACCCACAGGTGCATCAAGAACTGCAGCACGATCTGGTGGAGCACCTATGGAGGCTCAAGGGCAACGCCTAGTTCGATGTGTTTTAATTTGTGTTCGAATTATGAGCTTGCTTCATTGAACTATTTGATTTGTATTGATTTCTGTGATGAACTATGTGATAAAAATTAGTTTTTGTTGAATTTGTGCCGAAGTGTGCCGAATTTGGGCCGAATTTGAGTTTGAACTCGGCGGCTGGGGGGCGAACTTGGGGGACGGCTGGGAACCGGAGCCCCCCCACGCCGAAAATATCGCCGGTTAGCCCCCAAGAGGCGCTATTTCAAGCCCTTGGGGGGGCGAACGGCTGGAGATGCCCTTAGACATGCGCGCTTGGGGCTGGGGCTGGCGCTGGGGTTGGGTCTGGGCAGGCCGGCGCGGCATAACTACGGCGACAGCGACCCGGCGAGAGAAGGAGGACGGGCGGATGGCAACTCCCATCCTCGGGATGCCCTCCGTCCATGATTGGCATGCATGCGCGACACGTACGCCGTCGCTCGCTCGCGAGTGGCCTCGGTCGGTCGCGTACGGGCATAAGTGTGTGTCGTCAGCGGTATGCAATGTGTGTGTCTCTGGTTCAGGGAAGGATAGCTAGGGTGCGTCGCCGGCCCCGCCCGTGGATGATTGGTAGACCGACCGTCGGTAGGGGAGAGTGTCGGTGCATGAGAGAGGAAGAGAGGATTTCCACGTGCTCGGTCAGGTCAGGTGCATGGTTGGCGTTGGAGCTGAGAATCTTTTTTTTTTAACAGAGAAAGGCGCACAAAGCGCCAAAATTTCATTCAGCTCAGTAGCATCTTACAACATGAAGTACATAGCCCTGGGAACTAAAATTAGAGAGAAGAGAAACTACAGGGCATGACAAGTTCCTGTGAGCTGAAGCGAAGCAACAAATGTCAGGTTCAGAAGCACTCCTAAGAACCTGATGAGCAACATTATGAGCTATGCCATTGATCTCCCTTGATATGTGGTACACCTGCGCTTGGAGTTCACGAGTAAGAGAGAAGAAATCAGCCAGAGTATTCCTAATGGTCCAAGGAATAGAAGCAGCCAAGATTTTCCGATCCGCCGCCGCTTTTGCCAAGGAGAGGCAATCTGTGAGAAACGTAGGTTGAGAAATCCGAAGCCGGTTGGAGACCTGGGCAGCAAGAAGTAAAGCAAGAGCTTCCGCTTGTAGAGGCGAGTTGGTGATTGGAGCAGAGGCTTGAATCTGCACATTAACTTGTGTTTGACCCTGAAAAAAATTGAGAAAAACTCCAACACCTGTAGCAGCTGCTCCATTAAGAAGTCCTGGAATTTTTTTACATCTAAAAGCCGCATCAGAGTAAACTTTTGGTCCTGCAATAAGAAGATCAGTCCTGAGTGTGTGTCCTCGAGTAGGCATTTGATTGCTTGTCTCCTGCCTATGAGCTTGATCATCAATCTGTTCTTGATTGGAAGTATTTAGTACAATAGTAGTCTGGTCAGTCAAAGCCTTAGCAGCAATGTGAATACGATGAGGGAGAGAGTTTCGCCTAGCAAAAAGACAATCATTTCTAGATTTCCAAATGCACCACATAAAGTTTAAAATGTTGGGTATAGATGCATGGGGGTGATTCATATTAAGCAAGTTAAGAATAACACTTTGCATAGTGGGATGATTTTGAACCAGAAGATCAACTTTAATGTACCAAGGATGGGCAAACCATGCTGCTCTAGCAAAATCACAAAGAAAGAAAAGATGCATTTCATTTTCATCTTTACCACATCTACAACAGAATTTGGAGATGTGAACTGAAAAATGACCAGCTCTCAAACCTGTTGGAAGTGCTTTTCGAAGAAGTCTCCAAGCAAAAGTTTGGACTCGGGGTGCCATTAGTTTCTGCTTCCAAACCTGCTTAAGAAGATCTTTAACCTGCAAAGAGATCTGAGTAGGAGTATTCCTCGAATGACTATGAATGTCCTGTAAGCATAATTTGTAAGTAGACTTGGAAGTGCATTTCCCATTCGGAGTAAGATCCCAACAAAGAATATCAGGGCAGTCATCTTGAATAATTGTGATTTGAGTAATGGTAGAGGCCAACGGTTCTTGAAAGAGTGTGTGAATAAGAGTGTTGTTCCAAACCTTTTGCCCTGGGAGCCAGAGATCTTTAACCTGAGCGGGATAGATGAAGCCAGGAGACTGGATAATGAGTTGATTATGAATAGAGGCCCAGGAAGAGCACCAAGGAGTACTCCAAAGAGAGATATTCCCTTGAGTAATTTGATAGAAGGAATGGGCTTTTAATTTAGGAATCATCTTGAGAATGGAAGACCAGAAAGCAGATTTTGGAGTAGTAGGAGTAGCAGTCCAAATAGATGAATCCGAAAAATACTTGGATTTGAGCACAAGATATAAATGGGAGTTTGGAGAGGCTGCAAGTCTCCAAGCCGCAGCAAGAATAAGACCTTCATTAATGGCTTGGAGATTTCTTATACCCAACCCTCCTTCTTGCTTGGACGTGCAAATATCCTTCCATGCTCTTAGGCAAAGACTTCTAGTCGAATTGTTCTCCCTGATGCCTGTCCACCAAAAGTTCCTAATGATAGCAGTGAGTTTAGCAATAAATTTTTTAGTAAACAAAATGTTTGACATAGAGTAGACAGGGATGGCAGAAAAAACAGATCTGATGAGCTCCAATCTAGCTGCATGCGAAAGCATATTACCCTTATAAGCAGGAAGCTTAGCTGTAAATTTATCAAGAACAAAGTTATAAGCAGCAACTCTATTTTTAGATGGAAGAATGAGAGGGTGGCCCAAATGAGTGAAGTTGCTATCCATATCAGAAACTGGGAAAATACTTTTAATATGAGCAATAACAGCTTGATTAACATGGGCACTAAAAAGAATTGCAGATTTGGACCAGTTCAGAGTTTGACCTGAAATAGCACAAAAATGTTGAATAATTTGGGCCATAGAGTTAGCTTCCTGTATAGTGGCTTGTCCACAAACCAGAAGATCATCTGCAAAGAGAAGAGAGTGGACAGGGGGGCAATTTGGACCAAGCTGAACACCCTGAAGATGGTTAGCAAACATGGCATCATTGAGAGCAAGAGACAACTCATTAATTGCAAGAACAAAAAGGTATGGAGATAAAGGGCAGCCCTGGCGAATTCCTCTATGACTTTTAAATTTATGTGAAGGCTGGCCATTGATGATGACAGAGAAAGTAGGCGTAGAAACACAAGTGTAGATCAAATTAATGAAATGATCATGGAACCCTTTACGTATAAGAGCAGAGACAATGAAATTCCATTCTAGACGATCAAAAGCTTTAGCAAGATCAATTTTAAGCATGAAAGCATGGTGTTTCCAAGATCTAAGCGCAAAAGTATGAGCGATCTCTTGAGCAATAATAATGTTATCACTAATTCTGCGCCCCTCAATAAAAGCTTGTTGAGCAGGGTCAATATAATCAGGCAAATGAGGCTTTAGCCTATTAGCTAAAGATTTAGCTATGATCTTGTAAATGACATTACACAGGCTAATAGGTCTATAATCGGTGGGAACTTGAGGGACCAACTTCTTAGAAATGAGAGCAATATTAGTATCACTGATGTGGGGAGGCAAGATACCTGTTTTGTAGAAGTTGACAGCCAAACCAGTGACTTCATCTCCAATCCAGTCCCAAGTAGCAAGATAAAACTCCACATTGAAGCCATCAGGACCAGGCGACGCATTCAACTTCATTTCCTTAAGAATCTGCAAAATTTCATGCTTGTCTGGAATAGAGTAAGTGGGGTCCTCAGAATTAGTCAAAGGTTGCGTACCAAGGAAAGGCCTGCCAACATTCATACTAGTAGAACTGAAAATGAATCTGAAGTAATTCACAAAGGTGTTGGCAATAAGACCAGGTTTGAAATGAATAACATCATTTTCATCCTTAATGGAATAGATAGTATTTCTCTTTCTTCTCTTAAGAACAGCTTGTTGAAAGAACCTCGTGTTTCTATCCCCATCTTTAGTCCAGCTTGTTTTACTTCTTTGTTTGTAGAATTGATTAAGCTTAGAAAGGTTTTGTTTATACCTGAGAATCAAATCGTTTTCCAAAGCATGGTTTTGCTAATGAAGAGGCTGCATTTGGATCTGGTTGATTTTGCTTTCCAACTCTTGTAGCTCCTGTTGAATAGGTTTTTTCTTTTTGCACCATCTCTTTAAAGACCCTGCAAGAGAAGAGGTTTTGGCAGAAAAAGAAGTCGACCTGGTACTATTCCAGGCAGACTTAGCATAAGCATTGAAGTCTTTCTCAAGCAGCCACCAGTTTTCAAATTTGAAAGCTTGCTTAGGTATCTTTGGTTTTAGGATCAGAGAATGACAGCGAGGACATCCACTGTTTCGCGGCTTGTACTTCAAATCCTCCACATGGAAAATGGCCACTACTGCTAGTCCAGTCCATTATTAACACATACATAAAGCGCCAAAACTGGGCTGGGGCATGCGTGGCTGGTGACGAGGCTCGTTTTGGAGAGAGCGGGGCAACGAGCTGCTCCCTGCACTTACCTAGTTCATGCCCATCCAGCAGCAACGAGCCCGAATTTGATAGCTTCCCCGCTGCCGGTCCTTTGGAAAAGGCGAAGCTTCTATCACTGTAACCGACGACGGCCGGCGTACTTTATTCAGCACGCGTAGTACGAAACGAGCCCGCAATCTGGCATTGCAGTGAGATGAGAACCCACCAAAACGAGTAAACAAATGAAGCGAGGCCGGTCCCAAGAATTACGAGCCCATACTGTGCTCTCTCCGCTTCCACGTCCGTACTGCATGTGGAAGCTTTGCTTGCTTCTATGCTCTCTCCAACGAGAACGAGACCTGGCTTTCCTGAATGAGTAGAAAAAAGAGGTAGATGTCAGGTCGTGTCCATCCCAAGGGTGGGTAATTATGGCGCAGGTACTCCCTCCGTCCCAGTTAGGTGCCCCGTGCACTTCCCGAGTCGCCATCGGTGCGTACCGCTACCGCTCGCGCGGTGGCTGCCGCATTTACTGCGCGTCAGCTCAGGTCTGCTCCGCCACATCCACGCCGTCTCCTTCCTCCTCCTGCTCGGAGGTGGCGAGTAAACCGAGGTGATGCGCCAGCGAGCAATTTGATTTGTGTAAGAAGAAGATTCGAAAAGAAAGAATGGATCTCTCCCGCGTCAAGTCTTTGCGGTTGTCGGCCGCGGGCGAGGTAACGAGTAAATTCGTAGCCCCACTTGCTTGGCTGCGCGACCCGCCTCGGCGTCACAGCCTTCATCGACCGGCGGCGACCGGCCGGCCGGCCTGGTCGTGCGTGTCGCTTGCGGGAAACACGTATGGCGGCATGCGTGCGGCGGCTGCTGGCTGTTGTGGAACCGAAGTCACCTGAATTCTCTGAACCGCTTTTTTTTTTTGCGGGGATTTTTTTTTCTCCTGCACCTAGCCGCCATCCTGAATTTATAATCTCGTAACGTACGGATAACGCATATATCAGGTCAACATATGTATCGATCCAGGGATTGCGATCGAAGGGTTTCTTATGCGTGACGGCTGACAAACATCCGATGCGGCCATTGTTATCATGCTAGGCGTCACCTTCATAAGTATTGTACTCCAAATCCGCTCTTTGGATTTTGTATATACCACGTACTCGGCTATCCTCTGCCATGCGTGCATTGTGGTGTTTTGCCCAAAGCCAAGTTTGCGTACCTATCAACTCTCTGACACATACGACACGCCGCTCTCGTTCGGTTGCTTAACTTCATTTGGAGGAAATAAAATTATGACAAGCTTCATCTTCAAAGTTGTCATACTGACTTTCGCTTCCGATTTCCTCCGTGTTTTTGGGGATTTTTTTTTGGCAAATTTCGATTTTTATTTGAAGACGTGTATTTCTAGATGCATTTGAAGATGTGTTTTTATTTCAGGGCCCACCTGTCGGGTTGATTCACCCCCTCCGTGGGTTGATGCCGAGTTCTATCTTTATGATATTATTCATGTTAACTTTGTTTGATTGTTTGATGAACAATCTGTGTTGAATTTGAAGAACTTTGTACTAATTTGTTGTCGCGGATTGTGATGAATTTGCTGAACTAGTTCGTTGTTGTTGGATTCATGAGTTTGCTATGTATTTGTTGCAATATGTTTGTATATTGAAATAGGACAGTTGTTGGAGACGTCACCTTTTGTGAAAAAAAAAACACTTTTTTTTTGCCATAAATTGTAGATTAACAGCTTTTTCATGCCTTAAAATAGGGTAATTATCGGAAATACTCTAACATAGACTAGTAAGGGCATCTCCAACGCCGACCCTCAAACCGCCCATAACCGTCCGGACCGCGCGGTCCGGACGTGTTGTGCCATCCAACGCGGTCCTGTATCGGTTCGCCGGCGGTCCGGACGTACTTTCTCCCGCAAACCGAAGACAAACGTGGGGGGGGGGGGGGGGCTTTGCGGGCTTCCGGACAGCACCCACGCCTGCTTCTGACCACCTTGGCCCACCCAAAGCCCCTCCTCCCTCGCCCGCGCGCGTTCCTGCCAGGCGCCAGCTGCCCGCATTCCTGCCGTTGTAGAGCGGCCGCTCCACATTGAAGCCGGCCCAGAGCGGACGTGACCTCTCACTACTTCCGTCATTGAAGCCGTGCTGGTCGAGGGCCGCCCGCTGCACGCCCGGCAGAACACGCCTCCTCGCCGCATTCAAACGCCTCCATTAAACCCGCGTGGAAGCCGAGAAACCTACTCCGGCCACACATCCGTTCACGAGCGGGTCAGCATTAAACACAACGCCGGGCAAGCCCCTCCCGTCCGCCCGCTATTTAAACGATGCCAGACGCCGGGAAAAATCGCACCACACCTCCGCTCCCATCTCCTCCTTGCACCATTTTCTCCACAATCTCCATGGCACCCAGCGAGCAGGAAGAGGAGTTCACCGGCATGAAAGCCGGCTGGGTGGCCCGCCGAGCCCGCGAGATACGAGCCACGCAACTCGCTGGTCCACCTCCCTCGCCTAGCCCAACGGAGCAAGTTGCTGCCCCAAGCCGGCGCGTGGTTCAGCAACTCGCCGCTCCAAGCCAGCTTGCGGAGGACTGGCGAGTTGCTTCAGGCCGGCACGGGGGGGGGGGGGGGGGGGGGCACGGCGGCACGGTCATCGTGGCTGTCGTGGACGACGGTGTGTCATATCATGCCTCCCGTGCCTGCGACCGTGCCATCCGCCTTCAACGCACTCGTAACCGCACCCTGTCGGCAGAGGAAGAAACCGGCTACGCGGAGATCGATGAGTCGGTGGCCAGCGCGTCCGCTTCCACTGCCAACATCGAGGGAAAGTAGAACACGGGAGGCCGCCGCCGCTTGGGTCCCAGGAAGGCCACCGCCGGCGCGTCGCCGGCTTGCACAGCCGGTGACTTGCCTGGTTCTTTATCGCAGACCATCGTCGACCCCCGCCTGGGCTCCACGGAAGCGGAGGAGCCCCCCTTTCCCACCAGCCGAAGCATCCCCTTTGCCACTCCGATGAGCGGCACAGCCGGACAAGGGAGATACGGGAGAAGAATATACCTCCGGGGCTCCCGGTAGTCCGATGAGCGAGCTGCCGGACATGGGGAAGACAAAGGGATCCGTCGCGGCAGGCCGTAGACTAGTATAGTGTATCTGTGTCGTTGGAATGGAGTTCCGTGCGGCCGGACGTGTTGGAAATATGCCCTAGAGGCAATAATAAATTGGTTATTATCATATTTCCTTGTTCATGATAAATGTTTATTATTCATGCTAGAATTGTATTGATTGGAAACTTAAATACATGTGTGAATACATAAACTACACCGTGTCCCTAGTGAGCCTCTACGAGACTAGCTCATTGATGAAAGATGGTTAAGGTTTCCGAACCATAGACACGAGTTGTCATTTGATAATGGGATCACATCATTAGGAGAATGATGTGATGGACAGACCCAACCGTAAGCTTAGCATTAGATCGTATCACATAGTTATTTGCTACAGCTTTCTTCGTGTCAAGTATCAGTTCCTCAGACCATGAGATCATGCCACTCCCGGACACCGGAGGAATACCTTGTGTGCTATCAAACGTCACTTCGTAACTGGGTGATCATAAAGGTGCTCTACAGGTATCTCCGAAGGTGTCTGTTGGGTTGCATGGATCGAGACTAGGATTTGTCGCTCTGTGTGACGGAGAGATATCTCTGGGCCCTCTCGGTAATACAACATCACAAGAAGCTTCATGTGACTAATGAGTTTAGTCACGGGATCTTGTATTACGGAACGAGTAAAGAGACTTGCCGGTAACGAGATTGAACTAGGTATGGAGATACCAACGATCGAATCTCGGGCAAGTAACATATCGCCGAACAAAGGGAATTGCATACGGGATTAACGGAATCCTTGACATCGTGGTTCAACCGATAAAGATCTTCGTTGAATATGTAGGAACCAATATGGGCATCCAGGTCCCACTGTTGATTATTGACCGGAGAGGTGTCTCGGTCATGTCTACATATTCTCAAACCCGTAGGGTCGCACGCTTAACGTTCGGTAGCGCTAGGGTAGCATTGAGACATTAGCAGTGGAAAGTCCGAAGGTTGTTCGGAGTTCCGGATGAGATCCCGGATATCACGAGGAGCTCCGGAGGTAAAGATTTATATATGGGAAGTCCTATTTTGGTCGCCGAAAAAGTTCAGGGGCATGCCGGCAGTGTACCGGAGTCACCGAAGGGTTCCGGGGGTCCACCAGCCCCGGGGGCCCACGTGGGCTGTAAGGGGGGCGCCCTGGCCTAGTTGGGCCAGGCGCACCAGCCCCCCACCAGGCCCATGCGCCAAGGGTGGGAAACCCTAGGGGTGGGAGGCACCCCACCTGGCTTGGTGGGCAACCCACCTCCCTAGGGCCGGCGCCCCCTCCCCCTCACCCCTATATATAGTGGGGAGGGGCGCAGGGGGCTGCACCCCTTCACCCTTGTCCTCCGTCGCTCCAAACTCCTCCCACCTCTCCTCTGGTACGCGCATGGCGAAGCCCTGCCGGAATTCTGCTGCTGCCACCACCACCATACCGCCGTGCTGGTTCCGATCTCATCTACCTCCTCTCCCTGGCTTGCTAGATCAAGAAGGAGAGGACGCCATCGAACTGAACGTGTGCTAATCTCGGAGGTGCCGTCCGTTCGGCACTAGATCGGATTGGATCGTGAAGAGTACGACTATATCAACCGCGTTACGACGCTAACGCTTTCGGTCTGCAAGGGTATGTAGACATACTCCCCTCTCGTTGCTATGCATCTCCTAGATTAGATCTTGGGTGTTCGTAGGATTTTTTTTAATTTTCATGCTTCGTTCCCCATCAGTGGCATCATGAGCTAGGTCTATGCGTAGATGTATATGCACGAGTAGAACACAAAGTAGTTGTGGGCGTTAGATGTTCAAATTGCTTACTTCCTTTGTCTTATTTGGATTCGGCGGTATTGTGGGATGAAGCGGCTCGGACCAACCTTACTTTTCCTCGCACAAGAGACCGGTTCCACTGACTGACGTGCAACTTGTATTGCATAAAAGTGGCTTTGCGGGTGTCTGTCTCTCCCACCTTAGTTGAATCTGATTTGACAACGGCGGTCCTTGTAGAAGGTTAAAAGGCAACTTGTATATTACCGTTGTGGTTTTGCATAGATATGAATGGTTCTTATAGTTTGCCCTAGCAGCCATGTAAATTTTGCAAGGACAAAGTAGAGGACGTCTAACTTGTTTTTGGAGGGCGTGTTGTGATGTGGTATGGCCAAAACGTGATGTGATATATGTTGATGTATGAGATGATCATGTTTTGTAATAGGTTCACGACTTGCATGTCGATGAGTAAGGCAACCGGCAGGAGCCATAGGGTTGTCTTTAATTTATTGTATGACCTGCAATAGTCGCTATGAGTTAGCAATAGTCGTAAAAGCAATAGTTGGCGGAGACAACCACGTGACGACACGATGATGGTGATTGATACGTCTCCGTCATATCTATAATTTTTGATTATTTCATGCCAATATCCTACAATTTCCACATACTTTTGGCAACATTTTATATGATTTCTTGGACTAACATATTGATCCAGTGCCCAGTGTCAGTTCCTGTTTGTTGCATGTTTTTTGTTTCGCAGAAAATCCATATCAAACGAAGTCCAAACGCGATAAAAATTTACGGAGATTTATTTTGGAATATATGTGATTTTTGGGAAAAAGAATCAACACAAGACGATGCCCGAGGGGCCCACAAGCTCAGAGGGCGCGGGCCCCTACCCTGGCCGCGCCCAGCAGGCTTGTGGCGCCCATGTAAGGCGGTTGTTGCCCTTCTTTCGCCGCAAGAAATATAATATCCTGAAGAAAATCCCCTCAAAATTTCAGCCCAATCGGAGTTACGGATCTCCGGTAATTTAAGAAATGGTGAAAGGCCAGAAAACAGGAACGCGAAACAGAAGAGAACAGAGAGAGAGATCCAATCTCGGAGAGGCTCCGGGAGCCATGGCGGCCTTGGACCAGTGGGGGAACTCTCCTCCCATCTAGGGGGGAGGCCAAGGAAGAATAAGAAGGAGGGGGCTCTCTCCCCCTCTCCCGGTGGCGCCGGAACGCCGCCGGGGCAATCATCGTGACGGCGATCTACACCAACAACTTCGCCGTCGTCAACACCAACTCTCTCCCCCTCTATGCAGTGGTGTAACACCTCTTCTCCCCGTTGTAATCTCTACTTAAACATGGTGCTTAACGCTACATATTATTATCCAATGATTTGTGGCCATCCTATGATGTTTGAGTAGATTCGTTTTGTCCTATGGGTTGATTGATGATCGTGATTGGTTTGAGTTGTATGTTTTATTTTGGTGCTGTCCTATGGTGCCTTCCGTTTCGCGCAAGCGTGAGGGATTCCCACTGTAGGGTTTGCAATACGTTCATAATTCTCTTATAGTGGGCGGCTAGTGTGACAGAATCTTACACCCGAGTAAGGGGGTTGTTGCGTATGGGAGTAAAGAGGACTTGTTACTTAATGCTATGGTTGGGTTTTACCTTAATGATCTTTGGTAGTTGCGGATGCTTGCTAGAGTTCCAATCATAAGTGCATATGATCCAAGTACGGAAAGTATGTTAGCTCATGCCTCTCCCTCATATAAAATTGCAATAATGATTACCGGTCTAGTTATCGATTGCCTATGGACAAATCCTTCTCTTGTGTTACAAAAGCTTTCTACAAACAACTAACTTTTATTATCTTGCAAATTACTCATAGTTTTATCTCGCAAAGTACTCCTAGTTTTATTCTTGCAAAGTAGTTCTATCATTACACCTACAAAGTACTTCTAGTTTCATACTTGTTCTAGGTAAAGCAAACGTTAAGTGTGCGTAGAGTTGTATCGGTGGTCGATAGAATTTGAAAGGAATATTAATTCTACCTTTAGCTCCTCGTTGGGTTCGACACTCTTATTTATCGAGAAAGGCTACAAACGATCCCCTATACTTGTGGGTTATCAAGACCTTTTTCTGGCGCCGTTGCCGGGGAGCAATAGCGTGGGGTTGATATTCTCGTGTGCGCTTGTTTGCTTTATCACTAAGTAGTTTTTATTTTCTGTTCCACTAAGTAGTTTTTATTTTCTATTCTAAGTTGTTCTCTATATTTAGTTATTAATATGGGACATGAAATACCAAAAAAATTAGTTGTACTTGCTACTCATGGAGATGGGGAACCTCCTAAAACCCTCGGTGATGGTTATGTGGAAAACATTAATTACTACTTTGATAATCCTGATAAATCTCCATTCAACTTGATAATGGGATACACTTTGGATCAACGGGAATACTTTAGGGATTATCGCTTGTCTCAAAAAGGAAAACTCTTATGGGATCAAATTGATTATTTGCATTGGTATGCTTGGAATTTATGCTTAAGATATGATTATACTTGTTGCTCTAAGATGAAGGCTCCACACCTTCCCTTTTCATGCAAATTTAATGATAATGAAACCTTGGCTTCTTATGCTAATGGTGTATATGATTACTATGATGTGGAACAAATAGAAGAATTTGTTGCTTTTAAGGGTGCTTATGAAATTGAATCTTTGTTTCAAAAGTATGAAAACTATGATGTTGCTGTTTACAGATCTGAAAATTATGTTATACTAAAATATTGCTATGAGAATTATGAATACAATGTGTATATTGATGAATTTATTGAGAAAGTCTCCGCTTCCCAAGAAGAGACTAATATTTTGCAGGAACTTATGGAAGAAGAAATGCTGAAACTGTGAGCTCATTAGATGAAAAAGATGACGAGGAGAGCGAAGAACAAAAGGAGGAAGAGCGGATTAGCTACCCGTGCCCACCTTCTAATGAGAGTAACTCTTCAACTCATACATTGTTTAATTTCCCTTCGTGCTTACCGAAGGATGAATGCTATTGCTATGATCCCTTGGATTCGTTTGAAATATCCCTTTTTGATGAAACTGATGCTTGCTATGGTTGTGGCCATGATGCCCATATGAATAATGCTTATGGAGATGAACTTGCTATAGTTCCTTATGTTAAACATGAAATTGTTACTATTGCACCTACACATGATAGTCCTATTATCTTTTTGAATTCTCCCAACTACACTATATCGGAGAAGTTTGTGCTTATTAAGGATTATATTGATGGGTTGCGTTTTACCGTTGCACATGATGATTTTGATGAATATGATATGCATGTGCTTGCTACTCCTACTTGCAATTATTATGAGAGAGGAACTACACCTCCACCTCTCTATGTTTCTAATACGATAAAATTGCAAGAAACTGTTTATGCTATGTATCGGCCTTTATTATGTGTGCATGAATTGTTCTTTTATGACATGCCGATGCATAGGAAGAGAGTTAGACTTCATCATTGCATGATATATGTTGCTTTGTGCTCACTACTAAATTATAAATCATTGTTAATTAAAATTGGCTTTGATATACCTTGTGATCCGGGTGGATCGATTACTTGAGCACTTTATGCCTAACTTAATGGCTTTAAAGAAAGCGCTGCCTGGGAGACAACCCGGAAGTTTTAGAGAGTCATTTTATTCTGTTGAGTGCTTTTAAAAAGTTTAAAAAAAAATTAGAGGGGAACCTAAAAACTTTTTCAAAAAGAGAAGCGGTTGGAAGGTTATGCATTGAAGAAGTGAGGGTCGACCTTGAACACTTGTGTTCATGCTCATGGAAACAATGTAGAATTTTTCATGGAAGTTTCTCACAAAAATAATTATCCCCTTGTACAAATCCTTTGTTTTATAAAAATAATGTGCCAATATTTACCTTTAGGATGTTTAAATTGCTTGTTTGGTGTGTGCTGTGAAAAAACAGAAACTTTTGCTGTAGTGTTTGAATTTCTATAATTTACTGGAGCATGCAAAAATTCTGAAATTTTTACACAGTACTTCTATGCAAAAAAATTATCACGTCCTAATTTTTCAGAATTTTTTGAGTTACAGAAATATATGTTTCATTTGCATCTTTACAGACTGTCTTGTTTTCACAGATTGCTGTTATAGTTTCTTTATTTGCGTATGTTTGAAATCTTGTTGAGCCCCATTGACTTGGGAGCCATAGAATTGTGATAGCATACAGTGGGTAATATTTGATTATAATTATACAATAATGTTATAGCAGGACATGATGGGATTTGATGTTATATGTACTAACCCCTCTAATAAAAAGTTCGTTAAGTTTCGTGTGGATGAAGTGTTCGAAGGTCGAGGAGGTATCGATATGAGGAGAATAAGGAGAGGCAAGAGCTCAATCTTGGGGATGCCCAAGGCACCCCAAGTAAATATTCAAGAAGACTCAAGCATCTAAACTTGGGGATGCCCCGGAAGGCATCCCATCTTTCTTCAACAATTATCGGTATGTCTCGGTTTTTGTTTTGTTCACATGATATGCGTAAATTCTTGGAGCGTCGTGTGCTTTTTATTTTTTTATTTTAAATAATGCACCATGCTGGTATGAGATAGTCCTTGGTTGATTTATAGATTGCTCTTTGCACTTCACTTATATCTTTTAAGTATGGCTTTATAGAATGCTTCATGTGCTTCACTTATATCATTTGAAATTTGGATGCCTGTTTCTCCACATTTGGAAAACCGTTATTTGTAGAATGCTCTTTTGCTTTACTTATATTAATTAGATTGTGGTCTTTTGTAGAAAGAATTAAACTCTCATGCTTCACTTATATCTATTTAGGGAATCAACAGGAATTGGTCATTCGCATGGTTAGTCATAAAATCCTACATAAAACTTGTAGATCACTGAATATGATAAGTTTGATTCCTTACAATAGTTTTGTGATATTAAGATGACGATATGTGGGAGGTACTAGTGAATAATTGTGGTTTCATAAGAATATTGGTGTTAAGGTTTGTGATTCCCGAAGCATGCACGTATGGTCTGTCGTTATGCTAAGAAGTTGGAGCATGACTTATTATTGATTGTCTACCTTATGAGTGGCGGTCGGGGACGAGCGATGGTCTTTTCCTATCAATCTATCCCCCTAGGGGCATGCGTAGTAGTATTTTGCTTCGAGGGCTAATAAACGTTCGCAATAAGTATGTGAGTTCTTTATGACTAATGTGAGTCCATGGATTATACGCACTCTCACCCTTCCGCAATTTGCTAGCCTCTTCGGTACCGTGCATTGCCCTTTCTCACCTCGAGAGTCGGTGCAAACTTCGCCGGTGCATCCAAACCCCGTGATATGATACGCTCTATCACACATAAGCCTCCTTATATCTTCCTCAAAACAGCCACCATACCTAGCTATTATGGCATTTCCATAGCCATTCCGAGATATATTGCCATGCAACTTCCATCGTCATCATATACATGACTTGAGCATTCATTGTCATATTGCTTTGCGTGATCGTAAGATAGCTAGCATGATATTTTCATGGCTTGTCCATTTTTTGATATCTTTGCTACGCTAGATCATTGCACATCCTGGTACACTGCCAGAGGCATTCATATAGAGTCATCTTGTATAGTTTTTTTATCGAGTTGTAATTTTGAGTTGTAACTAAATAAAAGTGTGATGATCATCATTATTAGAGCATTGTCCCAGTGAGAAAAGGATGATGGAGACCATGATTCCCCCACAAGTCGGGATGAGACTCCAAACGAAAAATAAATAAAAAAAAAGAGGCAAAAAAAAGAGGAGCCCAAAAAAAAGAAAAAAAAGAAAAAGAGAAAACAAAAAAAATGAGAGAAAAAGGGAGAAGGGGCAATGTTACTATCCTTTTTCCACACTTGTGCTTCAGAGTAGCACCATGTTTTTCATATAGAGAGTCTCCTATGTTGTCACTTTCATATACTAGTGGGAATTTTTCATTATAGAACTTGGCTTGTATATTCCGATGATGGGCTTCCTCAAATGCCCGAGGTCTTCATGAGCAAGCAAGTTGGATGCACACCCACTTAGTTTTCAGTTTGAGCTTTCATACACTTATAGCTCTTAGTGCATCCGTTGCATGGCAATCCCTACTCCTCGCATTGACATCAATTGATGGGCATCTCCATAGCCCATTGATTAGCCTCGTCGATGTGAGACTATCTTCCTTTTTTAACTTCCCCATATTAATCTCTATCATCATTCTATTCCACCCATAGTGCTATATCCATGGCTTGCGCTCATATATTGCGTGAGGGTTGAAAAAGCTAAAGCGCGTTAAAAAGTATGAACCAATTGCTCGGCTTGTCATCAGGGTAGTGCATGATAAATACTTTCTGTTAAGAAGATGGAGCATGACAGGATTATATGATTTTGTAGGGATAGCGTTCTTTAGCATTTTTATTTTGAAAGGCATGATTGTTTGTTGGTATGCCTGAGTATTGATGTCTTTATATCAAATTATAGACTATTACTTTGAATCACTCGTGTCTTAATATTCATGCCATGATTAGATTACATGATCAAGATTATGCTAGGTAGCATTCCACATCAAAAATTATCTTTTTTATCATTTACCTACTCAAGGACGAGCAGGAATTAAGCTTGGGGATGTTGATACGTCTCCGTCGTATCTATAATTTTTGATTGTTTTATGCCAATATCCTACAATTTCCACATACTTTTGGCAACATTTTATTTGATTTCTTGGACTAACATATTGATCCAGTGCCCGGTGCCAGTTCCTGTTTGTTGCATATTTTTTGTTTCGCAGAAAATCCATATCAAATGAAGTCCAAATGCGATAAAAATTTACGGAGATTTATTTTGGAATATATGTGATTTTTGGGAAAAAGAATTAACGCGAGACGATACCCGAGGGGCCCACAAGCTCAGAGGGCGCGGGCCCCTACCCTGGTCGCGCCCAGCAGGCTTGTGGCGCCCCTGTAAGGCGGTTGGTGCCCTTCTTTCGCCGCAAGAAAGATAATATCCCGAAGAAAATCCCCTAAAAATTTCAGCCCAATCGGAGTTACGGATCTCCAGGAATTTAAGAAACGGTGAAAGGCCAGAAAACAGGAACGCGAAACAGAAGAGAAGAGAGAGAGAGAGAGATCCAATCTCGGAGTGGCTCTTCCCCTCCGGGAGCCATGGCGGCCATGGACCAGAGGTGGAACTCTCCTCCCATCTAGGGGTGAGTCCAAGGAAGAAGAAGAAGGAGGGGGCTCTCTCCCCCTCTCCCGGTGGCGCCGGAACACCGTCGGGGCAATCATCTTGACGGCGATCTACACCAACAACTTCGCCGCCGTTAACACCAACTCTCTCCCCCTCTATGCTGCGGTGTAACACCTCTTCTCCCTACTGTAATCTCTACTTAAACATGGTGCTTAATGCTACATATTATTATCCAATGATTTGTGGCCATCCTATGATGTTTGAGTAGATTCGTTTTGTCCTATGGGTTGATTGATGATCGTGATTGGTTTGAGTTGTATGTTTTATTTTGGTGCTGTCCTATGGTGCCCTCCGTGTCGCTCAAGCGTGAGGAATTCCCGCTGTAGGGTTTGCAATACATTCATAATTCTCTTATAGTGGGCGGCTAGAGTGACAGAAGCTTACACCCGAGTAAGGGGGTTGTTGCGTATGGGAGTAAAGAGGACTTGTTACTTAATGCTATGGTTGGGTTTTACCTTAATGATCTTTGGTAGTTGCGGATGCTTGCTAGAGTCCCAATCATAAGTGCATATGATCCAAGTACGGAAAGTATGTTAGCTCATGCCTCTCCCTCATATAAAATTGCAATAATGATTACCGGTCTAGTTATCGATTGCCTATGGACAAATCCTTCTCTTGTGTTACAAAAGCTTTCTACTATCTTGTGTTACAAAAGCTTTCTACTAAACAACTAACTTTTATTATATTGCAAATTAATTGTAGTTTTATCTCGCAAAGTACTCCTAGTTTTATTCTTGCAAAGTAGTTCTAGCATTACACCTACAAAGTACTTCTAGTTTCATACTTGTTCTAGGTAAAGCAAACGTTAAGTGTGCGTAGAGTTGTATCGGTGGTCGATAGAATTTGAAGGGAATATTAATTCTACCTTTAGCTCCTCGTTGGGTTCGACACTCTTATTTATCGAGAAAGGCTACAAACGATCCCCTATACTTGTGGGTTATCAGTGATCATGATGATGGAGATCATGGTGTCATGCCGGTGACGATGGAGATCATGCCGGTGATTTGGAGATAGAGATCAAAAGCACGAGATGATAATGGCCATATCATGTCACATATTGATTGCATGTGATGTTTATCTTTTATGCATCTTATTTTGCTTAGGACGACGATAGCATTATAAGATGATCCCTTCACTTAATTTCAAGATAAAACGTGTTCTCCCTAAGTATGCACCGTTGCGAAAGTTCGTCGTTTCGAAGCACGTCTTGATGATCGGGTGTGATAGACTCTACGTTCGCATACAATGGGTGTAAGCCAGTTTTACACATGCGGAATACTTGGGTTAAACTTGATGAGCCTAGCATGTACAGACATGGCCTCGGAACACGGAGGACCGAAAGGTCGAACATGAGTCATATAGTAGATATGATCAACACAAATATGTTCACCATTGATGACCACCCCATCTCACGTGATGATCGGACATGGGTTAGTTGATTTGGATCATGAAAACACTTAGACAACTTGAGGGATGTTGATTTAAGTGGGAGTTCACTAGTAATTTGATTATCTGAACCAATTATCATGAAAATAGTCTTAATGTCTTTGCAAATTATGTTGTAAATCAATGGCTCGCGCTGTAGCTCCCCTGAATTTTAATGCGTTCCTAGAGAAAGCTAAGTTGAAAGATGATGGAAGCAACTATGCGGACCGAGTCCGTAATCTGAGGATTATCCTTACTGCTGCACAGAAGGTGTATGTCCTTGATGTACCGCTTGGTGAAGCACCCCCTCCAACGTCGTCTGTAGATGTTGTGAACGTCTGGCAGGCACGTTCTAATGACTACTCGATAGTTCAGTGCGCCATGCTTTACGGCTTAGAACCAGGGCTCCAAAGACGTTTTGAGCACCATGGAGCATATGAGATGTTCCAGGAGCTGAAATTGGTATTTGAGGCTCACGCCCGGGTCGAGAGGTATGAAGCCTCCGACAAGTTCTTTAGCTGCCAGATGGAGGAGAATAGCTCCGTTAGTGAGCATGTACTCAAGATGTCTGGATACTTCAACCGCTTGAATCAGTTGGGAGTTAATCTTCCAGATGAAGTAGCGATTGACAGAGTTCTCCAGTCACTGCCACCGAGCTACATGAGCTTTGTGCTGAACTATAATATGCAAGGGATGGAAAAGACAATCCCTGAGCTTTTCGCGATGCTTAAGGCCGCGGAAGTAGAAATCAAGAAAGAGCATCAAGTGTTGATGGTCAACAAGACCACCAGTTTCAAGAAGAAAGGCAAGGAAAAGAATGGGAACTTCAAGAAGAATGGCAAGCCAGTTGCCGCTCCCGTGAAGAAACCCAAGGCTAGACCCAAACCTGAGACTGGGTGTTTCTATTGCAAGGGGAATGGTCACTAGAAGCGGAACTGCCCCAAGTACTTGGTAGATAAGAAGGCTGGCAATGTCAACAAAGGTATATAGGATATATATGTTATTGATGTGTACCTTACTAGTGCTTGTAGTAGCGCCTGGGTATTTGATACTGGTTCGATTGCTAATATTTGTAACTCGAAACAGGAGCTGTAGAATAAACGGAGACTAGCTAAGGACGAGGTGACGATGCATGTCGGAAATGGTTCCAAGGTTGATGTGATCGCCGTCGGCACGCTCCCTCTACGTTTACCTTCGGGATTAGTTTTGAACCTGAATAATTGTTATTTGGTGCCTACGTTAAGCATGAACATTATATCTGGATCTTGTTTATTGCGAGACGGTTATTCATTTAAGTCAGAGAATAATGGTTGTTCTATTTATATGAATAATATCTTTTATGGTCATGCACCCTTGGTGAATGGTTTATTCTTGTTGAATTTCGATCGTAGTGATACACATGTTCATAATATTAATGCCAAAAGATGCAAAGTTAATGATGATGGTACCACATACTTGTGGCACTGCCACTTAGGTCATATTCGTGTAAAGCGCATGAAGAAACTCCATGCTGATGGACTTTTGGAATCTCTTGATTATGAATCATTTGAGACATGTAAACCATGCCTCATGGGAAAGATGAATAAAACCCCGTATTCCGGAACAATGGAGCGGGCAAGTGACTTGTTGGAAATAATACATACCGTTGTATGCAGCCCGATGAGTGTTGAAGCACGTGGTGGATATCATTATTTCCTGACCTTCACGGATGATTGATACGTCTCCAACGTATCTATAATTTTTGATTGTTCCATGCTATTATAGTATCAATCTTGGATGTTTTTATATGCAATTATATATCATTTTTTGGGACTAACCTATTAACCTAGTGCCCAGTGCCTGTTGCTGTTTTCTGCTTGTTTTTGGCTTTTCAGAGAAACAGTACCAAATGAAGTCCAAATGCCACAAAACTTTTTAGAGATTTTTTTCTGGACAAAAGAACCCTTGGAAGCTTCAGGAGGAGGCCAGAAGCCTCACGAGGGCCCCACAAGGCAACACGGCGCGCCCCCCTAGGGCGCGCCGTGTTGCTTTGTGGGGCCCACGTGACTCTGTTTGACCTAATTCCACTTCTATAAATTCATAAATATTGGGAAACCCCCAGAGAGCCAGAAGAAATAACCTTTCCGCCGCCGCAGGCCTCTGTTCTTCCGCGATCCCATCTGGAGGCCTTTTCCGGTACTCTGCCGGAGGGGGAATCGATCACGGAGGGCTTCTACATTAGCCTTGCTGCCCTTCCGAAGATGTGTGAGTAGTTTACCATAGACCTACGGGTCCATAGCTAGTGGCTAGAAGGCTTCTTCTCTCTCTTTGATCTTCAATACAATGTTCTCCTTGATGTTCTTGGAGTTCTATCCGATGTAATCTTCTTTTGCGGTGTGTTTGTTGGGATCCGATGAATTGTGAGTTTATGATCAGATTATTCATGAGAAATATTTGAGTCTTCTCTGAACTCTTTTATGCATGATTTTTATAGCTTTGTATTTCTCTCCGATCTATCGGTTTAGTTTGGCCTACTAGATTGATTTATCTTGCAATGGGAGAGGTGCTTTGTGATGGGTTCAATCTTGCGGTGCTCAATACCAGTGACAGAAAGGGACATGACACGTATTTGTATTGTTGCCATTAAGGATAAAAAGATGGGGTTTATTCATATTGCTTGAATTTTCTTCTCTACATTATGTCATCTTGCTTAAGGCGTTACTCTGTTTCATACTTAATACCCTATATGCATGCTGGATAGCGGTCGATGGGTGGAGTAATAGTAGTAGATGCAGGTAGGAGTCGGTCTACTTGTCTCGGACGTGATGCCTATATACATGATCATTGCCATGAATCCGTCATAATTATTTGCTATTTTGTCAATTGCCCAACAGTAATTTGTTTACCCACCGTATGTTTCTGCGCTCGAGAGAGAAGCATCTAGTGAAAACTATGGCCCCCGGGTCTATATTTATCATATTAAAAACCTAAAAATACCTTGCTGTAATTTATTTACTTTTATTTTAATTAGTATTTTAGTTTAGCTATTTACCTCTATAAGATTTAATCCTTGCAAGTAACCGTTTAGAGGATTGACAACCCTCTTATTTGCGTTGGGTGCAAGTGTTTGCTCTTGTGTGTGCAGGTGCGCTTAATGGAATTTTGCTTGGTTCTCCTACTGGATTGATAACCTTGGTTCTTAACTGAGGGAAATACTTATCTCTACTGTACTGCATCATCCTCTCCTCTTCGGGGAAATACCAACGTAGGCTACAAGTAGCTGGAAGAATTTATGGCGCCGTTGCCGGGGAGACATCATCCAAATTACCAAGTACCTTCGCACAAATTATCATTCACTTGCATTTACTTTTATTTATCTATTTATTTGCTTTTGCCTCTCGTTTTCATCTCCCCCACTTCTGATTTTTTTTACAAAAACACAAAAATATTTTATTTGCTTGTTTGCTAGCTTGCCTGCTTGCTTCACCATTATGGCTAGTTCTTCGCTCGTTACTATTACCCCTGAAAATGAAGTTCTTAATTTTAAACAAAGGGGAGGAGATAATTTAAAAGATGCTTGGTATAGGACTTGCGATGCTCAAAATAGATCAACTCATAAGCAATCCACTACCGTTCTTCTTCGAAATTTTTATGTGGGAATCACTACTTGGTATAGATTTTTTCTTGACACTATTACCAGAGGGAATTTCTTGATGTGTCCCACTTTGGATGCTTTCAATGCTATGGGAAATTTAGTGGGTTCACCCCCTATCATTATTAATGAAACGGCATTGACTTTGGAGCATGTTATGCAAAGGTTAGAAGCTATAGAAAATAAAATGCCTACTATTGAACATCTTGAAAATTTAGATAAAAAGGTCCACAATCATATTACTCAATTTGGTTCCAAGGTGGGGATTGCTTTGAAAACTTTAAAGGAAAAGGAACCAATAATTAACAAAAGGATAGACCAAAGCTCCGCTAGAATTGATAAGTTGGAAGAAGTTATCAACAACTTAGGTTCCACTTTTTCTTCCACTAAAAATATTGACTGGACTCCTCCAAATAAAAATTGCAAGTTTATATATGTTCCTAAGGTCAAGGGTGCTACTTCTAGTAAAGGGACCTATCCATAAAAATAAGATTAGCGTGCTCCCCAATTTCATTGATAAAATTAAGGAACCTATCCATAAAAATAAGATTCTTGATTTTGTGCCTAGAAGTGTGGTAATGAGAAATTCCTATGTTAAATCTATTAGAAAAAATGGATGTGTGATTGAGGAGTTGGAAACCAAGGATGACAATGCTTGAAACTATGCATTATGCCTAGCTAGGGGCATAAAATGATAGCGCTTGTTTGGAGGAAACCCAATGAATAAAATAATTTTTTGCTTTTACCTTCTGTTTTTGTGTGTTTGAAAAATTATAGCTTCTGTTATGATTGTGTTTTTATGTTTTAATTAGTGTTTGTGCCAAGTAATTCCTTTGGGATGATGTTGATGATAGTATTATTGATGTTGTTTGAAAAACAGAAAGTTTTGCGTCCAGTGCTGGAATTTTAGTTCTGTACTGAAGCGTCATAAAAATCTGAAATTTTTACACAGTATTGGTATGTGAAATTTTACATTGTCCTAATTTTTTAGAATTTTTGGAGTTACAGAAGTATGGCTTTTAAATAGATCTTTACAGACTGTTCAGTTTTAGACAGATTCTGTTTTTGTTGCATAGTTTGCTTATTTTGATGAATCTATGGATCGTATCGGGGGTTATGAGTCATGGAGAAGTTGGAGTACAGTAGAATTAGGCCAATATTAAATATGAATCAATTTCCTACAGTACCTAAAGTTTAAGATTTGTTTGTTATACTAATGGATCTCACGAGGTTTTTGTTGAGTTTTGTGTGTTGAAGTTTTCAAGTTTTGGGTGAGACTACGATGGATAAAGGAATAAGGAGCAGCAAGAGCCTAAGCTTGGGGATGGCCAAGGCACCCCAAGGTAATATTCAAGGAAGACTCAAGCGTCTAAGCTTGGGGATGCCCCGGAAGGCATCCCCTCTTTCGTCTACAATCTATCGGTAACTCACTTGGAGCTATATTTTTATTCATCACATGATATGTGTTTTACTTGGACCAACTTGTGAAATAGTTTGCTTGCTTTTGTTTGCATTTTATTTTGTCACAATCATCTTTGCTGAACACACCTTTTTGAGAGGGACACACATTATTCATGATTTGTTAGAATACTCTATGTGCTTCACTTATATCTTTTGAGGTAGGCAGTTGCTCTAGTGCTTCACTTATATCTTTTAGAGCACGGCGGTGGTTATATTTTAAAGAAATAGTTGCACTCTCATGCTTCACTTATATCTTTTTGAGAGTCTCATGATAGCAATGGTAATATGCACGGGTTATGAATTTGGTCCTGATATGATAGGTATTCAAGAGGGATATAATAAAAACTTTCATGTAGATCACTGAATATGATAAATTTGATTCCTTGCAATAGTTTTGCGATATTAAGATGGTAATATGTGGGAGGTATTAGTAGATAATTGTGGTTTAGTAAGAATAATTGTGTTAAGGTTTGTGATTCCCGAAGCATGCACGTATGGTCTGTCGTTATGCTAAGAAGTTGGAGCATGAATTATTATTGATTGTCTTCCTTTGTGTGGCGGTCGGGGGCGTGCGATGGTTAACTCCTACCAATCTCCCCCCTAGGGGCATGCGTAGTAGTACTTTTCTTTGAGGGCTAATAAACTTTCGCAATAAGTATGTGAGTTCTTTATGACTAATGTGAGTCCATGGATTATACGCACTCTCACCCTTCCGCAATTTGCTAGCCTCTTCGGTACCGTGCATTGCCCTTTCTCACATCGAGAGTTGGTGCAAACTTCGCCGGTGCATCCAAACCCCGTGATATGATACGCTCTATCACACATAAGCCTCCTCATATCTTCCTCAAAACAGCCACCATACCTACCTATCATGGGATTTCCATAGCCATTCCGAGATATATTGCCATGCAACTGTAGGGGAACGCGACAGAAAACAAAAAAATTCCGACCTACGCACCAGCCCAGGACCACCATGAAGATTGCATACAAGGTTTTGATCCGATCGTTACCGACTCGTAGCGCAGCGGAAGTAGAGTCGATGTAGATCGTCGGTGCATATCCCCGCAGCTAGGATTTACAACCTCCCAACCGCGAGGATGTTCTCCCTTGTCTGCTCGTCAGACAGCCCTCCGGGAGGCGGTCGCACAGTCCCTCGGATGGTGTCATGGACAGCCCTTCGGGAGGACCCTCAAAACTCGGACGGTCACTCGGACAGCCCTTCGGGAGGCACTCTCGAACAGCCCCTCGGGCAAAAAGATCGAACCTACGACCTTTCTACGGGGTTGCACACATACGGTGTCATCTATCCGGCAGGGCTTCGCCGTCCAGAACTAGTTCCCACCGGAACCCAGACAGCCTTTCGGCTCCACGAAACTATTTCGTGTGAGGGACATAAGAAGCCAGATCATTGCATGGCATAATGTATGAGAGAAAGAGTGTGTTTGGGCAGCCCCCTCAACCCCTATTTATAGGCCAAGCCCAAGGGTGGCTTCTCCAAGAAGCCACTAGGGGAAAAATACCAAAAGGCCCTCAAGGTGGCTTCTCCAAGAAGCCACCAAAAAGTGCTTTTCACTATTCACAGAAACATTTTTCCGCGACCGTTAAATCCGAAAATATTTGTGTAGGTCTTAGAATAATTACAGTACCCACAAAAATGATTTTGGACGTGTTACGAAACAATTCCGGATTAGTGATATTCATTTGCGAAAAGCATCCAAACCGGTTCCGGCAGCTCCGGAACATTTCCGGTTTTTATCCCGGAAAAATCCCAGAAGTTTCCAGAACAATTCTGGCACCCTCCAAGAATTTCCAGGCGTGTGCCGAAACCAATTTGGCTTAATGGTATACTCCGAAACAACTTTTCGGTTTTACCGAAACTATTCCGGTGTTCTCTCTCCGGAACTTTTCCGTTGTCTCCGAAACTTTTTCGGTGACTTTCTCTTAGACTCCCTGTCCAGTATTCAGCAGATAGATGACCCTTAAGCATGTGACCCTATAGGTTCGGTGAAGTATAGACATGACCGGAACTCTTTCCGATCAATGATCAACATCGAAGCCGTGGACACCCATATTGACCTCTATACCCACACGAATAAATATACGAGTGAACCTCCAGTTGCCGTATGCTATTCCTATTTGACGGTGTTCTGGATTAGGGGGTGCTAACCGGGCCGACCCGACTCCTCGGTTGGGCCGATGTACCCTCGTGCGTGACCAAGATGGACTCCGGAGGCCATACATGGGGGACGTGATCAAGGCTGCCTCTACCAAAGACTTGCAGTACACTTCAAGATTTCTCTAGCCGCCTTGCTCCTAGATACCGACCTTGTAACCCTAGATACCCTCCCTGGCGTGTATATAAGCCATAGGGTTTAGCCCGTGAGAGGGAGATATACGCAACATTGCTTACCTAGCCATAGGAGTTAGACTCATATTACGATCTCGAGGTAGATCAACTCTGTACTCAATACATCTTCATCAACATAACAGAAGCAGGACGTAGGGTTTTACCTCCATTAAGAGGGCCCGAACCTGGGTAAACATCGTCTCCATTGTCTCTGTTACCATCGATCCCAGATCCGCAGCTCGAGACCCCCTACCCCGAGGTCTGCCGGTTTTTACACCGACACTGGTGCTTTCATTGAGAGTTCCGCTGCGCGATCACCGGCAGGGTCGATGGCTCGCCTACGGATCAATCACGATAACAGCTGTGGGGACGTCTACGTCCCCGGACAGCTTTTCGTCTTCGACAGCATGATGTTCTGCGCCGATTCGACGGGACATCTGACTTCCGTCGAGAACTACGCCCCTGGACGGGTCATAACCTTCGGAGGCCTCGAGTACACTGCCGATTCCCGTGGCGAACTCGTCCTATCGGGACGGACGCCCGGCCTGATCGAAAGCTCGGCCGGTTCTGGAGGCTCGACTCCGGAACCGAACTCTGTCACGACATCCTCTGAGACTACCGGCGCCGCCACTCCGGCTGATCTCCCCTCGACCGCTAGTTCGGAGAGAGATCCGGCTCCTACTCCCGAAGCGGTGCCGGAGGTGACTTCGAATCAAAACTCCGAATTACGTTCAGACTCTCTTCGCTCCGAGGACGCGCCTGGTCACACACCGGATGTACTTCGAATCAGCCCTGCCTACGGCGCATCCATGGATCCCGAAGAGTTATCTCACCTTGATGAGATGCTTTGCCGCATCCAAAGCATGTCCATCTCGGACGGCAAGGCTTCGGTTTACGACCAGATCGGACATAAAGCCGACGATAGGGAAATTTACATCCCACCCACCACCCACCTAGTCGCTACGATCGATGATTTAACCGACGTATTGGACTACGGCGAACCCTCAGATATGGAGGAAGACGCAAACGGCCCCATCGAGAACACCTTGCCCTCGATCAACACGGGCAGGTGGACCGCCACATCCACCTATGATGTCTATATGGTGGACACCCCCAAATCCCCTCCAAGACACTGGCGACGGTGCCGAAGGGGCAATAATGGGGAACCCAGTGGCAATGACGCAACAGCCAATAACGGCAACGAGGAGGACGGCGACGCCGACAACCTGGAGGAGGACATTCAAGCCTCCCCAGTAAGGAACGGCACACCAGACCGACCTCTTGTGGACTCCGATCCCGATGACCTCTTCGAAGGGGCCGACGACAATTACATGCCGGAGTCCGAGGAGGACGACAACCTCGGTACCGAGGACTTCATCGTCCCCGAGGACCCCTTTGAGCAAGAACGCTTCTGGCGACGCCTCGTCGCGACGGCCCGGAGCCTAAAACGCAAGCAGCAGTAGCTGCAGGAAAATACCGACGCGCTAAATGACAAGTGGGTTGAAGTGCTTTCCGCCGAGCAGGATATGGAAAACCGACGCCATAGCGCGCTGAAGTCTTACCCACGTAGGTGCCTCCTACCAGAATTTGATGAAGAGCTTGCTGACGACCTCGATCGGCCCCCTAGAAGCCGGGACAGGCCAAGGCGAGAAGACCGTGGTGAAAGGCCACCTCCACGCCGTCATGGTAAAGACCCCGTGGACCACCTGGATCCTCGCGACGCTAGACATTGTATTGAAGAAAATAGGGCCCCCCCTCGGTCCATCTATGGATCCAGGGGACGCGCCCCCGCTGGGCCCAATGGCTACGATGCCTGGATGGACAGGAACGACCGTGCCCGAGATCAAGCTTACTCACGGCTCTCTCCCGAGACCCGACGAGATCCTCCTTGGTCCTGAGGTCCAGCTCACCCAATCTGCTTTACAGACAGGGTGATGGAGCACCAGTTCCCGGAAGGGTTTAAACCCATTAACATCGAATCATACGACGGTACCACAGACCCAGCAGTCTGGATCGAGGATTTCCTCCTACACATACACATGGCCAATGGAGATGACCTCCATGCCATCAAATATCTGCCGCTCAAGCTAAAGGGGTCGGCTAGACACTGGCTTAATAGCCTCCCTCCCCACTCTATCGGCAGCTGGGAGGCCCTAGAAGATGCTTTTCGGGCAAACTTCCAGGGCACGTATGTCCGACCTCCGGACGCAGATGACCTCAGCCGTGTTACCCAGCAGCCAGGCGAATCAGCCCAGAAATTTTGGAACATGTTCCTCACCAAGAAGAACCAGATCATAGACTGCTCCAATGCTGAGGCCATTGCCGCCTTCAAAAATAATATTCGGGATGAATGGCTAGCCCGACAACTCGGCCAGGATAAACCGAGGACTATGGCCGCCCTGACCTCTCTGATGACCCGCTTTTGCGCGGGAGAGGATAGCTGGCTCGCCCGAAGTACTCATAACGGCGAAGCAGGCACCTCGGAAACCCGCGACGCCAATGGAAAACCGAAGCGCAATAAAAATAAGCGCAGGTATAAGAACGGCGGAAGCGACACTGAAGACGCCGCAGTCAATGCTGGATTCGCCGGATCTAAATCCGGGCAGAAAAGAAAACCCTATAAGGGGAACAAAGACGAACCTAGCCAGCTTGACAGGCTCCTGGACCGCCCATGTGGAATTCACGGTACTCAGGAAAAACTAGCAACACACACTAATAGGAATTGCTGGGTCTTCAAACAAGCTGGCAAGATAGCGGCAGAGGGTCATAATAAAACCCAACACCGCAGCGACGACGAGGATGAACCACGGTAGCCCAATAATGGAGGGCAAAAGAAATTTCCCAATGAGGTAACTGAGGTCAACATGATCTATGTCACCCACATCCCTAAACGGGAAAGAAAGCGTGTGCTTCGGGACATATATGCGTTGGAGCCGGTCGCCCCGAAGTATAACCCATGGTTGGCTTACCCGATCACCTTCGACAAGCACGATCATCCGACCAGCATCAGGCATCGCGGATCTACGGCGCTCGTTCTGGACCCTATTGTTGATGGTTATCATCTCACACGCATCCTGATGGACGGGGGAAGCAGTCTTAACCTCATCAATGAGGACACGGTTCGGAAGATGGGCATTGACTCATCTCGGATAAAGCCGAGTTCTACCACCTTTAAAGGTGTCATTCCGGGCATCGAAGCCCGCTGTACCGGGACAGTCACCCTCGAGGTAGTCTTCGGTTCGCCCGGGAACTTCAGAAGCGAGGAGTTAATCTTCGACATTGTACCCTTCCGGAGTGGATACCATGCGCTCTTAGGACGCACGGCCTTTGCACGCTTCAACGCAGTCCCCCATTACGCCTACCTCAAGCTCAAAATGCCGGGACCCAACGGTGTCATCATGGTCCACGGTAACACCGAGCGTTCACTCCAGACAGAGGAACAGACCGCGGCTTTTGCATCCGAGGTCCAAGCGTCCGAGGAGGCAGCCCGCAGCGATAAACGCGCCGCTCGCTCTTTGAAGCGAGCGCGGGATGCATAAGTCGACCTCGGCCAGCTACCCCCGCACCTGAAATAGGGATGCGGGCTCCTCACGTGCCCTAGCTGCGGGCACAACGTCCCCAGGGAGCACCACTTCGCACTCACAATTCCCTGGGACGTCGAGGAGCCAATACAACTACCCACGCGTCACACGCGGATTAACCACGCGAAGACAAGGCTTAGAACCCCTGCACAGATAGGTATCTGTAAAAGAAGTGGCCGAGTGTCACTACATCCCTGTGGCCTTAACCACAGAACGACTTCGGCAAACACCTCCCTTTGAGGAACTCGGTCAATCACACACTTAGAGTGTATAACGGGCCGGTCAGGCATCAGCCTTCGCAAATCAGTCGTCATCAATCAAGAGCGATCTGTTCAAACAGTTCGGAAACGCAGACGTGCGCCGGGCTTCGGTCCGGATCCTTTCAAATCCGTCAGTAATTATCCGACCTATTTTTTCCTCTTTCTTCCTTATTACTCACGTTGTATTCTTTCGATCACTCTCGTCACAACGGGGCATGTACATGATTGACACTATGAAATAAAGAAACCGTGCCCTTTCAAGGTCTTTATTGTATTTCTTTATCAGCATAGCTCCGGGACGATGAAGTATTTAAAAAAGATGCAATTGTGTAGGAAAGTCCGATGTATTCGGCGTCCCGGATTTTTGGCCTTATATGCATCAGTTTCGAACCTGGATTTCGGTCAATAGTTGGATTGCCCGGCTCCTATGTGTACCCCTTACGTTCCCGATGTATTCGGCTAAGGGTGTAACGGGAGAACCACTGCGATTGCGCTGCCAGGTTAATTGGCATGGTGCCTCAGTGGAGAAAGCCGAAAACTGACTATTTGGGTAAGCGGAAACTGGTCTGCCATCCGGAGACCGCGTCAGGCGATGTGACGATAGAGATCACCCATGTCAAACGAAGGGCTTTTATTTCTAGCCAAAGTGTGCCATGTCCTAGACCTCGGCCGCATTGGCCGCACACTCCCTATGCCGAGGGCTGGTCCTTAGCCCCCACAGTCAAACTCCTACGACTAAATGAAAGATGTCAAGCCACTATAGTCCGATCGCCTAGTTCCTTTAAGTCATTGACTGCCTCCGGGTACCGAGACGTCGGCCAAGGGTCAAGTATGCCTTAAGGAACACCCTCTGTATAACCTACACTGGGGCTGAAGCCGACGACTGGCCACTCTCATTTTAAAATGTCATATTGGAGGAATAATCAAATACTACAATAAAAACACATGGAATTTAAAGCCATCTTCATTTAAACACGAGATAAAGTTTTTACATTATAGCACTCCGGCATTCCGGAGCCTCACTTAAAAATACAGAGTGTCCTTGGGGCACATGGCCTCGGTGGTCCGAGCTCCCGCCTCCACTTCGGTGAAAAACTGCTCGGCGGTCCGTGGCTTGTCGGTAGGAGGGCCAGCGGCACAAGTCTCCGCATCAACCTTGCGGAAGTGAGTCTTCACGCAAGCATATGCCCTCCGCGCCCCTTCGAAGCACGCAGATCTCTTCCAGCGCTCAACGCAGGGCACGGCATTCTGGAGACGAGCCGTCAGGCCAAATAGACTCCTCGGCATGGCTTCGGCAGGCCATAACGCGACGCAGAGGTCCTGGAGCGCCGGCCTTGTCATGCGAAACAGCTCGACCAGCTGCTTCACTCGATGATTCAGCAACTGCGCAGACGGCGACCCCGGGAATTGACCCCAGAAGGCTTTCTCCGCTTCATGGCCTGCTAGCTGGCCGAAATATGCCACCGCATCCTCCGCGCTCCGCGGGAGATCCTCGAAGACCTCTGCGGAACGCCATAATTGGGTGAGCTTGACACACCCTTTGCTGCCAAATGCACACTGCAGCAAGAATTTCTTCCCCGAGGCGATCTGCTCCACTTGTTGGAGCACCTCGCGGTCTGCTCGGGCCGAGGTCTTGAGCTCGGAGTAGGCATGCTGCAGCTTCTCGAGCTCCTCCTTCGTCCGCTGCCCCTCCTCCTGAAGTTTGTCGCGTGCCTCGAACACGACCTTCAGGGTCTCCTCGACCTCTAGCACCCTTGCCTGGTGCTTTTCTCCGGCCGCCTTCTCGGCAGCCCGCGCCTTCTCGGCTACATCAGCAGCAGTCTCCTGCTGCCGCACCTCTTTCCGAGCTCTGGCTAGCTCGGCCTTGAGCATCTCCAGCTCCGCTGTCAACACAGTTCGGCCTTAGTTGTCCTCTTTCACACACATTACTCATATTCAGTAAAAATGTATGGCAAGCTTAAACTTGCTTACCTTGAGATTGCTTAAGTTTCCGGTCCATCTCCGTCATCTCTTCGGAAGCGAAGTCCGGAATCGGGGTTGCACCCTAGAATAGAACGGATTCTCCTTATCAAGGGAACAATTATGATCACCCATCAGCTCCTACTACTTCATACGACCGCGATGCCGGTTTCTTGGAACCGCCTTCGGGCTCGGGGGCTACTCACTCACTAAGCCGTTTAGAAGGCTACACTCTTATGTCCTCGGACAGAACTCACAAAAACAAAAATCTTAAATAAACAACATGAATACGCATAAGGCGTACCTCGAAACCTGCTACGAGGTTCTTAAAAAACCTCGTGCAGGCCGGCCCCTGCGGACCGGTAGCCTTGCAGCGCCGGTCCTATCAAGGCACGCTACTCCTCCTTAATAGAAGAGCCCTTCAAGGCGTCCTCCATCTCCTCGGTCCATCCCGCTCTGGCCCGTCCTCGGACAGGGGGCTCAGGTGGAGGGAGGACCTCGGGTGCCTCCACCCGAGCAGCCTCCGCCTAGGGTGGTAGTGCCGAGGTAGATGCCGGCTGAACCAATGATTGGACCAGCCCTCCCTCGATGACCTCGGGGTGTCCCGTCCCCAGGTCTTGTTGGGCCGAGGAATTGACCTCGGCCATGATCGCCACCTTGTCGGTCCCCGTCAAGTTGACGTCGGGGACCATGGTGGATGTCGCCTCCCCTAGCCCGTAAGGCTTCGGGGGAGAAGCGGCGGGCTCTGGAGTCCCGCTAGCGGATGGCGGCCCGCTCGAAGAGCCACTGGGGATTACCCTCGGCGGACTGCGTGTGAAAGATTACTACTGTAAGATCTCCCTTATTAAAAAAAAGTGACTCAAGGAAAGACGATAGAAACAAGGGCTTACCCTCGAGGTGCCAGTTTCTTCCTCCCCATTGCGAGGGGGTCTTCCTCTGAGTCACCGTAGAGCTCGACCCTCTCTGATGACTTGTTGGTGGCCTCGGATGAGGCTCGCCTCGGCCTGTTTGAGCCCTTCGGCGGCAGGACCACGTCGGCGTCTTCTATCGCCGACCTCTTCCCCTTTGGAGGAGGAACCTCCTCCTCCTCTCCCTCCTCGGCGCCGCCGTCTTGAGCGGCGGAATGGTGGGTCTCTTCGGACCGAGTGACCGAAGTCCCTCGGGTCCGAGCACTTGACCTCCCCGCCTGGGACTTCGTCCCTTTGGAGGCCACCACATGTGGCTCCTCGATCAGAAGCGCCGAGAGCAGGGGAGTTGGGGGCTGCTCCGGCAGTGGGGCTGGGCATCTTACCCCTTTCACCTAGGCCGACCATTTCTGGAAAATGTCATAACATGACAGTTTAAGCAAAGACTTAGCTCCTCGTCACAATGAGTGAACAAAACAAATATTGAAGGGCGAGACTACTTATCGGGGGGGCTTCGTACCCGTGTTCGAGACCGCAGTCCTCCCCCGCGGGAGGAATCTTATCCTTGGCTAGCTTCATGAGCCTGGACCACATGGCTGCCAAGGTGGAGCGGAAGAAAGTGTTGATGGTGTCCATGTCCTCGGGATTTTGCGCCCACATTGGGGTAGCCCGAAATTGGAGAGGTAGTATCTGACGGTTGAGCATGACGTTGATGACGTCGGCCAGCTCAACCTTCCCCGCCGTGCACCACCACAGGATCCTGTCAACCAGGGTCTCCGCCTCTTCTGGATTCCCCCAAGCAACGCCCTTCTCCTTCCAGGACTTGAGTTTCTTGGGTGGCCCGGCCGAGAAGGCCGGGACTTCAGTTTGACCAGGAGCAAGAGGTTCAGTGATATAAAACCACTCCCTCTGCCATTCCTTCACCGTGTCGATGAAGGTACCCTTGAACCAGGTGGCTCCCTGGTTCTTGCTGATCATGGCCCCTCCGAACTCCGCGAGCTCTGAGCCACTTGACTTCGGTTTGATCCCGAAGAGCTTCAGCCATAAGCCGAAGTGCGGCTCACAGCGAAGGAAGGCCTCGCAGACCGTTATGAAAGCGGTGAGGTGGAGAACGGAGTTAGGGGCCAGATGGTGGAAATCTAACCCATAATAGTACATTACCCCACGCACAAAGGGGTGCAGCGGGAACCCCAGGCCTCGGATGAGGTGGGGGACGAAGATCACCCGTTCCCCCACGTGGGGAGCGGGCACCAGCTGGTTGGCCTCTGGAGCGCGGGCAGTGATGGTGGGGGCTAGATACCCCGCGTCGCGCAGCTCGGCGATAGTCACCGCTGTCACCATGGAGCCACCCCAGTGCCCTTTGAGGGTGTCGGCCATGGCTGGTTGAGAAGCTGAGTTCGCGAAAGAGGCGGGTGTGCTAGTTGGATCTGGACGCTGGAGCTAGACGGCGTAGCAATAGGGAAGGAGTGGGAGCGTGCGTCGTTGCGCAGTTCTCCCTTTGGTTCTTATAGACCTGTAAAAGGCCAAGAGTCCCCTTGCTGCGCCGATAAATTCGCGGCCGCTATCAAAAATGCCGTTGAAACATATGAGGGGAAACAAAATCTTGATGATATCCCTAAGAAAGTGGGCATGATCTCTGTTTCGAAGGGACGTGCCAGTAAATAAGCTGTCTCGAACCGCGATTTGAGGATGAGGCAGTATCTGTTCGACCAATCATGGGGCGAGCCTCTCCGCTAAAGTTGTCAAACATGATTAGATTGTTCATACCTGTACGACCAGCTTTCGAGGCTAAGATACCTACACCCCTTGGGCAGGGTACCAGCTCGGTTGGACCACGGATATCGATGTTCTGTTAAAGAAAATCCAAAATGTAAAGTGGAACTCGTCTGTCAAGCCAAAGACTACGGATCCGAAGTAATACATGTCGACCATCGTCCTCGGTGTAGAAGACTAGTTCGGGGGCTACTGACGGTGTCCTGGATTAGGGGGTGCTAACCGGGCCGACCCGACTCCTCGGTTGGGCCGATGTACCCTCGTGCGTGACCAAGATGGACTCCGGAGGCCATACATGGGGGACGTGATCAAGGCTGCCTCTACCAAAGACTTGCAGTACACTTCAAGATTTCTCTAGCCGCCTTGCTCCTAGATACCGACCTTGTAACCCTAGATACCCTCCCTGGCGTGTATATAAGCCATAGGGTTTAGCCCGTGAGAGGGAGATATACGCAACATTGCTTACCTAGCCATAGGAGTTAGACTCATATTACGATCTCGAGGTAGATCAACTCTGTACTCAATACATCTTCATCAACATAACAGAAGCAGGACGTAGGGTTTTACCTCCATTAAGAGGGCCCGAACCTGGGTAAACATCGTCTCCATTGTCTCTGTTACCATCGATCCCAGATCCGCAGCTCGGGACCCCCTACCCCGAGGTCTGCCGGTTTTTACACCGACACTGTTGCTTCGTGATATGTTACAAATACCCGAGGTGAGATTTATCGGCATCCCGTGGATCAACACTTGTCCACAATGTCAGTTACCTCGTTACCGGTTTTGTTCTCTTTTCTCGTTCCTGTGTTTCGGCATCCCTGTGATCAAATCACATTGTGTATGGCCAGACGATGGTGGATATCGTAACACCGAGAGGGCCCAGAGATATCTCTCCATCGTCGGAGGAGCAATTCCCAATCTTGAGCTATCAAGTCCCTTGACATACTTTCCCATGAACCCGTAAGCCGCCGTAATAGCCACCCAGTTACGGATGACGTTTAACAAACCCCAAAGTTCATGAAGCAAGCATGAAGAAACTCGATACTCTCATGGTCTAAGGAATTATGCAAACGTAAACTTCCTCTGTGTTATTAACCATTAACTTGTGACGAATGTATCTCATAGCATAACATCAATTCGGGTCGATTCAACACAAATGTTCTTCTAACAATGTGCCCTCAAAATTGCCAACATAGACATGCCCATGATTAGGAAAACGTAATCATCATGCAACACTTGAGCTAGTCTTAGAGGCTTGACTAGGAATACATTTTACCATTTATTATTCCACACGTGCATATGAGTCTTCCTTCGAGCCTCGTGGTTATTGCAGACTCGAGAACCATAGCAGTTATAGCATGGAATATAAACCTAATTACGAACATGGAGATAAATAATAACATTTATTATTGCCTCTAGGGCATATCTCCTACAGACTCCCACTTGCACTAGAGTCAATAATCTAGTCAATGCCAATGCACTTTACACCTATGGCATACCGGTGTAAAATATGCTTCGCTTGTGGTATAGTCTTTGTCCAACGGATCTTACAACTTCAGATCCGTTTGTATCTTTGCTTACCTCGCGTTTTCACGCTTTCACAAAATTCATATTTTGTGTGGACTTGGCTTAGTATATATGTGAATCACTGGTCGAACCTTGATTCCTCGGACTGAGCTATGGAACAACTATCTGCAATAGTGTCCCATTGACCAAAACCATCTTGGAACCATACTAAGTTCATGAATGAACTATATGATTCAACATCTTGTTTGTCGCTTCCAAAGCGTAAACATACTTAGCCTTTGTTATAGAATTCGCCACAGTAACTTGTTTGGAATAATTTCCAACTACCGTGCCACCATTTCGTGTATTACACAAAACCCTTAACTTAAATCAAAAATTGCATGGAGCATTGATGAAGACCGTATCGATGTAATTACTTACAACGAGCACTTCATAATCTCTGCTTGCGAGAAAACATGTCATCAGTGCTACTATAGTACTCAATGACATTTTTCACTGTTGTCCCATGATCAGTACTTTGATCACTTTGGTATCTATACTCGCAACTGCTTGGGAGTATCGGACATATCTGGTTGTTTTACATACCATGGAATACATGATTAATCCAAACACAAAAGTGTGTGGAATCTCCATCATGTATTTTGCTCATCAGTGTTTTAGGACATCTGAGTCTTGCAAACTCCTTCCATGTGACTTCGGCAAGAATCACTCCTTAGTGTTTTTATGCTAAACTGTTTTAGTATCTTGTCAATATGTATTTTTTTTTGGCTTAGCCTATTAGGCAATACTATCTCGTAGATAATTATGCCTAATATCGAGGCTACCTAGCCTAAGCACTTCATCGAAAAACTATTTTCAATGAAGTCCTAATTCGTGTCAAGAAATTTATACTATTTCCAATCAACAATGTGTCAAGCACACAAGGTTTTTAGAAATAGTATTTTCTCCCACTTACTTTCTTGTAATCACAAGCATCTTCGCTATCCATTGATGAAATCAAACTCTTTTGATTATTTCATCAAAAACGAAGATTCCAACTCCATTTTGCTCTCTTCTGTCCATTGCTAGAACTCTGAAGATTGCACACTCACCAGCATCCTCTGGATTGACAAAATACTTCGGACTGTATCTAGGTTGTATTTCCATCACATGGAAATCCTTTTGGCATCCATGTATCAATTGCTAGTTTAACCCGAACCGACTTTAAGCATCGCTACGGAGAGACAATCTCGCCGTAGTTAATTCGTTGAATTTGTTATAAGCAACAAGTCAAGCTTTATGGATAAAACATTTTTATCTGTATCAGTTTATAGTTCCACTAATATTCGTTAGATTCTAAGTATTCTGAAAGGTTCATCAAGATATAATCTTGAATCATTTATATGGAAACTATCTCGGATTGTATTGGCATTTAGCCATTTCCGGAGTCAGGGCCCATCAACGCTTCCTTGTGCGTCATAGGTATACTGTTGTCTAGCAACAATATCTCGTCGGCGCACCTGAGAGGTTTGCACGAGTTTTGCCTACGTGGTTCAGCTGCAAGTTCGACCGAAGTCCATACATCACATGTAGAGGCTTCCGTATCAGTCGCAGTAGGAAACTCTGGAATCACTTCCAAGGTTTCTTTCCTTTGACCTGATGACGAAGGTACCGTTATCTCGCTGAGTTGCACTGTTCTCCCACTCACCTTTTTGCAAGAACTATTTTCTTCAAAATCATACCGTTCTTTGTGGCAAAACCTTTTGCCTCGGTATAGTGGTGGGGGAATACCCAATAACTTGGGATAACCTACAAAGTAGCACTTGTCTGATTTGGAATAGGTTTGTAAATATTTTACACAAGCCCCATATTCCAAATGTTAAGAAAAGACATAACATGGTTGGGTGTACCATACCATGGAGTCATTTCAACATATCTGATGGCGCTCTTTTCAGTGTAAAAACCGCAGTCTCTAAAGCATTACTTTAAAAGGGATAATGGCAAATTGATTTATGTCATCTTTGATCTTACCAAGTCATAAATGGTTTGATTACATCTTCACCGATATTCCACTCACAGTGCTCCGTGAGGTGTAAGTTATGAAACTCTTTTCACAACTCATCAGACATTCGCTAAACTTGCAACTCAAATATTCCTTTCGGCAACCTAGTTTGCAGAAACATAATTTTCGTGTTACAAAAATTTCTACTTCATTTTTGAAAACCTTATGAATGATTTCAAAAGATCCAGACTTATGCCTCATCAAGTAAATATCCATATATCTACTTGAGTCATTTCTGAAGATAGATAAATCCACTGCTAGCAGCAACATTTATCGGACTACATACATCAAAATGTATGATCACCAATAAGTTCGTTGTTCGTTCCTTATGGCCTGTGAATGGTATTTCAGTCACTTCACTTTTCGCAGGAAAGTTGCAAGTGTCAGATGATTCATAATCAAACGACTTCAAAATCCATCATTATGGAATTTCTCCATGCGGGTTTCTCCAATGTGACCAAATGCAGTGCCACAGATGTGTGGTATTCTTTTAGTCTTGCGACATTTAGCGTCAGTGTTATGGATGTATCATATTACCATCAATATTCATAACATACATCCCATCGATGATGGAAGTATGGCCCTTATGTTATTCATAATACTGAACAACAATTGTTCTTCTATGAACAACACTCTTGCAACAAACATTATGCAAATGGGCTAGAGTGTATAAAACTCTAAAAATGATTTATGAAAGTAAATACAGAGGTAATGTATTATTATCAATATTCATAACATACATCTCATTCATAATGAAAGTATGGCCCTTATGTTATTCATAACACCGAACATCAAAATTTCTCTTATGAACAACCTTCTTGCAAGATTCCTTATGCAATGGGCTAGAGTGTATAAAACTCTAAATTGAATTATGAAAATAAATACATATTTAATACACCGATGGAAGGTATAGTAACATTTACTATGTTCCCAGCGCGTATCTAAACCTCATTTCCGGCAAGTCTTTTAGGCCATAGTAGTTCTTGCATCGAATCGCAACAGAATGCAATCGAGCGGGTATCTCTGTGATCAACTCACAATACCCAAGAATCAGTGATTAACATGTTTAATCATAATTCCCAAGAACTATTTCTTTGACCAGCCTTCTATACATCAATAGCTTGTATGACTTTCATACATGAGCTGGATATTCCAGTCTTCTCTCTTTTTGCCTTTATACTTCTAACAGTTTTACTTCCAATATTTCACCTACTCTCAGAAGAAGCACCCAACTTTGAGAGTGGCGTCAGCCTCGGACTTCCTATGCGTGTAAGTTTCACTAACACCCTTCGGACACTTCCTTTCTCTTTAAGTTGTTGTTTTATTCACCTTCATTTCATGACAGGCGTTCTTCTGGATCCCTCTTGTATTAGTTTAATGCATAGTAAACACTTTTACTAATAGTTTGCAAAACAAACATTGCTTTGGATATCCCATATCTTCTAGCCTTTGTTTTTATCTGGAAATAATTTTCAGTTCCATGAATATCACATAGCTATCCCAAACTTTTGAAGTTTGGGTCTCATGGAAGCAAACATATTGCACTTGACCGTAACGGAATTCGAGCTTTTGGATTGAAGGACGAGAGTCACATCATCCATAGCATTAGAGGGAGAATACCAAAAGCATGCGATAGGACAAAGTCCTTCTCAGCACTCTTGAGGACAATCCTCACATTACGTTACCAACCATAAAGTTTTAACCGGATATTTAACAACTATTCAATTTTAATAGGGAAGGTGGAAACACGAGCCATTATTCTACAACTATTATGCATATAGACAGTGTCCATAATTAATTGCACTAAGAATTAAAAGAATTAATTCTAAAGTGTGCTCCCACTCAAATCAATATCTCTCATAATTGATTTTGAGTGATACAAGATCCAGACTTCAATTCATCGCCATAGAATCATCATCTCATGACAGGAATTTGTATCGGTAGGCCAACTTGCCAATCACATCTCTATGTGACTCTTGTTCATCTTTTGATGCGTGTGTTCCGAGTTTAGGACGATCCTGCCATGAACGTCAAGACAACCAAGTGATCTCGCTGCGAGGTCTGAGCTCACCTGCCTTACACCCGTACAATCGTTTGTACCCATGCATCCATGGCGCACCTCGAAAGGAAAGATGCTGTGACGGTGCTACACTTGGGAGAACACTAACTACTTGATATTTTTGTGAGAGATCACCCTAATAAAAGCGACTACCGCGCAATCAAAAAGGGTGCATCATAAGGGATAAACATCTCAAGTAATTCATAATAGCATGATATGGTATAGCCCTTTCTGACGGAGAAGTCTTAATTTTCTTCGTCTTCGGCATTCGCGTCGGTGTTCACCTTCGCGAAGTTTGCCACCACCATGTCGATGCACCAGATAATATTGCTATCTCTATAGCTAATAAAATAATGCATTACAACAAGGTTGACACGCAGGTCATTTAAAGTGACAATCATATGGCTCCATCCATCATGCCGAATCATGACACGCAGGTCATGTTAATTTACATTATATAGTCATCTCATACAAAATCAAATTGAATATGATGAAGACTATACCACATCTCATGCACATGCAAAACCATCCTGCAAAACCAAGTTAGACGCCTCTAATCGGTTCATACAAGATTTTATTTTACGTGGCTTCTAAGGTTTCGAAACAAACCGAAGCTACCAACGTTTATCATCAAGTATGATTATTCAAGTCACTAGATTAACTTTGCGGGGTGTATGAAACACGAGATAATAAAATCTCGAGCCCCGTACTGAACTTCGTCATACGCATGACCCCCGTGCAGATCATATCTGCATTGCCCTTTCGTCTGCGAAATTTCATCTTTCTTTTATCTATGGTGGAATTCAACGAACTGTTAGCACTTCGTTGATCAATCAGGATCGCGGATTGCCAGAACATTGAAACTCCACCATGCCGTTATCAAGATCAGAAATGCGCAAATTTTAGGGAAGCAACAAGAACATCGGGTAACATATTTCATCTGCTACCCGCACAAATAATTTTCAGTAATAGAACTCATCTACTACAAATTATATTGTGCAACACCCATACATCTACGCATAGCACGGCTCATGATGCCACTGTAGGGGGACGCGACAGAAAACAAAAAAATTCCGACCTACGCACCAGCCCAGGACCACTATGAAGACTGCATACAAGGTTTCGATCTGATTGTTACCGACTCGTAGCGCAGCGGAAGTAGAGTCGATGTAGATCGTCGGTGCAGATCCCCGTAGCTAGGATTTACAACCTCCCAACCATGAGGATGTTCTCCCTTGTCTGCTCGTCGGACAGCCCTCCGGGAAGCGGTCGGACAGTCCCTCGGACGGTGTCACGGACAGCCCTTCGGGAGGACCCTCAAAACTCAGATGGTCACTCAGACAGCCCTTCGGGAGGCACTCTCGAACAGCCCCTCGGGCAAAAGGATTGAACCTACGACCTCTCTATGGGGTTGCACACATACGGTGTCATCTATCCGGCAGGGCTTCGCCGTCCAGAACTAGTTCCCACCGGAACCCAGACAGCCTTTCGGCTCTACGAAACTATTTCGTGTGAGGGAGAGAAGAAGCCAGATCATTGCATGGCATAATGTATGAGAGAAAGAGTGTGTTTGGGCTGCCCCTCCACCCTTATTTATAGGGCAAGCCCAAGGGTGGCTTCTCCAAGAAGCCACTAGGGGAAAAATAACAAAAAGCCCTCAAGGTGGCTTCTCCAAGAAGCCACCAAAAAGTGCTTTTCACTATTCACAGAAACATTTTTCCGCGACCGTTAAATCCGAAAATATTTCTGTAGGTCTTAGAATAATTCCAGTACCCACAAAAATGATTTTGGACGCGTTCCGAAACAATTCTGGATTAGTTATATTCATCTGCGAAAAGCATCCAAACCGGTTCCGGCAGCTCCGGAACATTTCCTGTTTTTATCCCAGAAAATCCCAGAAGTTTCCAGAACAATTCTGGCACCCTTCAAGAATTTCCAGGCGTGTGCCGAAACCAGTTTGACTTAATGGTATACTCCGAAACAACTTTTCGGTTTTACCGAAACTATTCCGGTGTTCTCTCTCCGGAACTTTTCCGTTGTCTCCTAAACTTTTCCGGTGACTTTCTCTCAGACTCCCTATCTAGTATTCAGCAGATAGATGACCCTTAAGCGTGTGACCCTATAGGTTCGGTGAAGTATAGACATGACCGGAACTCTTTCCGATCAATGATCAACATCCGAGCCGTGGACACCCATATTGACCCCTATACCCACAAGAATAAATATTCGAGTGAACCTCAAGTTGCCGTGTGCTATTCTTGTTGCTTCGTGATATGTTACAAATACCCGAGGTGAGATTTATCGGCATCCCCGTGGATCAACACTTTTCCACAATGCCAGTTACCTCGTTACCAGTTTTGTTCTCTTTTCTCGTTCCTGTGTTCCGGCATCCCTGTGATCAAATCACATTGTGTCTGGCCAGACGACGGTGGATACCGTAACACCGAGAGGGCCCAGAGATATCTCTCCATCATCGGAGGAGCAATTCCCAATCTTGAGCTATCAAGTCCCTTGACATACTTTCCCATGAACCCGTAAGCCGCCGTAATAGCCACCCAGTTACGGATGACGTTTAACAAACCCCAAAGTTCATGAAGCAAGCATGAAGAAACTTGATACTCTCATGGTCTAAGGAATTATGCAAACGTAAACTTCCTCTGTGTTATTAACCATAAACTTGTGACGAATGTATCTCATAGCATAACATCAATTCGGGTCGATTCAACACAAAAGTTCTTCTAACAATGTACCCTCAAAATTGCCGGCATAGACATGCCCATGATTAGGAAAATGTAATCATCATGCAACACTTGAGCTACTCTTAGAGGCTTGACTAGGAATACATTTTACCGTTTATTATTCCACATGTGCATATGAGTCTTCCTTCGAGCCTCGTGGTTATTGCAGACTCGAGAACCATAGCAGTTATTGCACGGAATATAAACCTAATTAGGAACATGGAGATAAATAATAACATTTATTATTGCCTCTAGGGCATATCTCCTACAGCAACTTCGACCGTTCCATTTTTCATGACATACCTCATCATTGTCATATTGCTTTGCATGATCATATAGCTGACATAGTATTATTGGCTCAGCCACCGTTGATACGTCTCCAACGTATCTATAATTTTTTATTGTTCCATGCTATTATATTATCAATCTTGGATGTTTTTATATACATTTACAGCAATTATATATCATTTTTGGAGACTAACCTATTAACTTAGTGCACAGTGCCAGTTCTGTTTTCTGTCCTGTTTTTGTTTTACAGAATATCAATACCAAACGAAGTCCAAATGCCACGAAACTTTTTGGAGATTTTTGTCTGGACAATACCAACACTAGAAGCTTCGGGAGGAGGCCAGAAGCCCCAGGGGGTGCCCACAAGGCACCAGGGCACGCCTGGGGGCGGCAGGCGCGCCCTGGTACCTCGTGGGGCCCACAGAGCTCCGTTTGACCTAATTCCTCCACTATAAATTCCCAAAAAATCAGAAACCCTCAGGGGAGTCCACGAAATACTTTTTCCGCTTCCGCAAGTTTCTGTTCTCAAGAGATCCCATCTGGAGGCCTTTTCCGGCACTCCGCCGGAGGGGGAATCGATCACGGAGGGGCTCTACATCAACCTTGCTGCACTTCCGATGATGTGTGAGTAGTTTACCACAGACCTTCGGGTCCATAGTTAGTAGCTAGATGGCTTCTTCTCTCTTTTTGATCTTCAATACAATGTTCTCCTCGATGTTCTTGGAGTTCTATCCGATGTAATCACTTTTTGCGGTGTGTTTGCTGGGATCCGATGAATTGTGAGTTTATGATCAGATTATCCATGAATATTATTTGAGTCTTCTCTGATCTCTTTTATGCATGATTATTATAGCTTCGTATTTCTTCTCCGATCTATTGATTTGGTTTGGCCAACTAGATTGATTTATCTTGCCATGGGAAGACGTGCTTTGTAATGGGTTCGATCTTGCGGTGCTCAATCCCAGTGACAGAAAGGGACAAGACACGTATGTATCATTGCTATTAAGGGTAAAAAGATGGGTTTTATTCATACGTGAGTTTATCTTGTCTACATCATGTCATCGTTCTTAAGGCGTTACTCCGTTCTTTATGGACTTAATACACTAGATGCATGCTGGATAGCGGTCGATGTGTGGAGTAATAGTAGTAGATGCAGGCAGGAATCGGTCTACTTATCTCGGATGTGATGCCTATATACATGATCATTGCCTTGGATATCGTCATGATTATTTGCTTTTCTATCAATTTCCCAAAAGTAATTTGTCTACCCACCGTATGCTATTTTCTTGAGAGAAGCCTCTTGTGAAAACTATGGCCCCCGGGTCTATCTATATCATATACTAAAACCCTAAAAATACTTGCTGCAATTTTATCTTATTTATTTTATTTTGTATTTTTGTTTCAATCTATCTATCTATCACATACAATTTAATCTTGCAACTTACCGCCGAGGGATTGACAACCCCTTGATTGCGTTGGGTGCAAGGATTTGTTGTTTGTGTGCAGGTGCTGCTAACGAGGTGTTGCGTGATTCTCCTACTAGATTGATAACCTTGGTTTCATAACTGAGGGGAATACTTACTCTACCGTGCTGCATCATCCCTTCCTCTTTGGGGAAATACCAACGCAAGCTACAAGTAGCAGGAAGAATTTCTGGCGCCGTTGCCCGGGAGACATCATCAACATCTATCAAGTACCTTGGCATAAACTCTCATCTCCTTGCATTTACTTTATTTGCATTTGCCTCTCATTTTCATCTCCCCCACTTCTAAAAAGTTTTTACAAAAATAAAAAAATATTTTCCATTTGCCTTTTTCTTGTTTGCTTCTTTGCTTGCTTGCTTTTTCGTTATGGCTAGTTCTTCGCTCATTACTATTACCGCTGAAAATGAAGTGCTTAATTTTAAACAAAGGGGCGGAGAGAATTTAAAAGATGCTTGGTATAGGATTTGTGATGCTCATAATAGATCAACTCGTAAGCAATCCTCTACCATCCTTCTTCGCAATTTTTATGTGGGCATTACTACTTAGTATAGATTTGTGCTTGATACTATTACTGGAGGGAATTTCTTGATGTGTCCCTCTACGGATGCTTTTAATGCTATGGGAAATTTAGTGGGATCACCACCTATTACTATTAATGAAACAACTTTGACCTTGGAACATGTTATGCAAAAGTTAGATGCTATTGAAAATAAAATGCCTACCGTTGAGTATATTGAAAATTTAGATAAAAACATTCATACCCATGTTACTCAATTTGGATCAAAGGTAGGGATTACTCTTAAGATGCAAAAAGAGAAAGAACCAATAATTAATGAAAGGATGGAACAAAGTCCCACTAGGATCGATAAGTTGGAAGAAATTATTAATAATTTGGGTTCTGCTTTTTCTTCTGCTAAAACTATTGAAAAAACTACTCCAAGCAAGAATTGCAAGTTTATATATGCTCCTAAAGCCAATGGTGCTACTTCTAGTAAGGGAAATGAGGATCTTAAAATGATTAGCGTGCACCCCAATTTCATTGATATAATTAAGGAACCTATTCACAAAGGTAAAATTCTTGATTTTGTGCCTATAAGTGTGATCGTGAGAAACACTTATGCTAAATCTATTAGAAAAAAAATGGATGTGTGATTGAGGAGTTGGAAACCAAAGATGACAATACTTGAAATTATGCATTATGCCTAGCTAGGGGCATAAAACAATAGCGCTTGTTGGGAGGCAACCCAATGAATAAAATAAATTTTTATTATTTGTTTCTGTTATGGTGTGTTTTCATATTTATGCTACTTTTATGATTGATTTTTTGTGTTTTTAATTAGTGTTTGTGCCAAGTAAAGCCTTTAGGATGATTTGGAAGATAGTGCAATTGATGCTGTTTGGAAAACAGAAAGTTTTGTGTCCAGTGCTGGAATTTTGTTTCTGTACTGGAGCGTCAAAAAAATCTAAATTTTTTACACAGTATTGGTATATGAATTTCCCACGTTTTCCTAATTTTTAAGAATTTTTGGTGTTACAGAAGCATGGCTTTTAAATAGATTGCTACAGACTGTTCTGTTTTTGACAGATTCTGTTTTTGATGTGTTGCTTGCTTGTTTTGATGAAACTATGGATTGTATCGGGGGGTATAAGCCATGGGGAAGTTAGAATACAGTAGGGATAATGGAAAAATAAAATATGAATGGGTTTGCAACAGTACTTAAAGTGGTGATTTATTTTGTTATACTAACGGATCTCACGAAGGTTTTGTTGAGTTTTGTGTGATTGAAGTTTTCAAGTTTTGGGTGAGATCACGATGGATGAAGGAATAAGGAGTGGCAAGAGCCTAAGCTTCGGGATGCCCGAGGCACCCCAAGGTAATACTCAAGGAAGACTCTAGCGTCTAAGCTTGGGGATGCCCCCGGAAGGCATCCCCTCTTTCTTCTACCAACCATCGGTAATTTTACTTGGAGATATATTTTTATTCGTCACATGATATGTGTTTTGCTTGGAGCGTCGTGTATTATATGAGTCTTTGCTTTGTTTGCTTTTTAGTTTGTCACAATCATCCTTGCTGAACACACCTATTTTGAGAGAGCCACACGTTCATCATAATTTGTTAGAATACTCTATGTGCTTCACTTAATTTTTTTTGAGTTAGGCAGTTGCTCTAGTGCTTCACTTAAATATTTTTGAGCACGGCGGTGGCTAAATTTTGAAGAAATAAACTCTCATGCTTCACTTATATTATTTTGAGAGTTGATAAGATTGAAATTTTGAAGAAATATTTGCACTCTCATGCTTTACTTATATATTTTTGAGAGTTGATAATAGTAACGGTAATTTGTACAAGATATGAATTTGGTCCCAAAGCTATGAATATTCAAGAGGGATATAATAAAAACTTTCATATAGATCATTGGGTATGATAAGTGTGATTCCTTGCAATAGTTTTGCGATATGGAGATGATAATATGTGAGCCATGTTAGTGAGTAATTGTGATTTAGTAAGAATAATAGTGTTAAGGTTTGTGATTCCCTATGCATGCACGATAAGTCAATAGTTATGCAAAGAAATTATATCCTACTTATGGTGCATTATTCGGTGTTACTTATGTTCAATGCATGTTTATGACCGTTTTCGCTTTTTGGTTGGTTGCTTCTCAATCTTTTGCTAGCCTTCATTTGTACTAAGCGGAAATACTGCTTGTGCATCCAAACTCCTTAAACCCAAGTTGTGCCAAATGAGTCCACTATATCTACCTATATGCGGTATTTCAATGCCATTCCAAGTAAATTTGCGTGTGCCAACTCTAATTTTCAAAATAATTTTTCTGTTTTGTGTGCCCGTACCGCTCATGAAGCGGCAGGGGGTGGCCAATATTTTCCATGCTAGGTGTGTTATTCTCGCGATGAGTGTTTATTCACTTGTCATTGCACGAGAGAGTGGCTGGTAATAGGGATGCCCAGTCCCGCAATGAAATCAAAAATTAATAACAACAAAATTCCTTGGAAAGTGATGGTATGGAGGGCACCCGTGGATACTGCTAGCCATGGATTGTGAAAGAATGGTGGAAAGAAAATAAACTTTACTTTTTGTTTGGGAACCGCCTATGATATGTTTAGCCTGGAAAATATTGGGAATTCTCGGTCGTTCTTGTTGACAGGAAATGCATGCCTCTCAAAATATTTTCATCTCTCTAATTTAAGCTTTGAGCTCTGGCACATTAGCAAATCTCTGCTTCCCTCTGTGAAGGGCCTATCTATTTACTTTTATGCAATTTTTTTTTTCTTGAGTCTCCATCTTCTCTTATAAAGCACCAACTAGAGAGCACTATTGTCATACTTGTGCATTGTGTGTAGCTAATATTCGAGTGTGTTTCATGAATGGATCAATGATTGAGCATAATGGGCTAGGGATAACTTTCTTTAGCGTTGATATTTTGAAAGACATGGTTGCTTGTTAATATGCTTGAGTATTTATATCTTCATGTCAAACTATAGACTATTGCTTTGAATCATTCAAGTCCAATGTCCATGCCACAAAAGAAAATAATATAAGATGAATATGATAGGCAGCATTCCACATCAAAAATTCTGTTTTTATCATTTTCCTACTCGAGGACGAGCAGGAATTAAGCTTGGGGATGCTGATACGGGGATCTGCACCATGATGTTATATTATCAATCTTGTTCCATGATGTTATATTATCAATCTTGGATGTTTTTATATACATTTACGGAAATTATATATCATTTTTGGAGACTAACCTATTAACTTAGTGCCCAGTGCCAGTTTTTGTTTTCTGTCCTGTTTTTGTTTTACAGAATATCAATACCAAACGAAGTCCAAATGCCACGAAACTTTTTGGAGATTTTTTTCTGGACAATACCAACACTAGAAGCTTTGGGAGGAGGCTAGAAGCCCCAGGGGGTGCCCACGAGGCACCAGGGCGCGCCTGGGGGGGGGCAGGCGCGCCCTGGTACCTCATGGGGCCCATAGAGCTTTGTTTGACCTAATTCCTCCACTATAAATTCCCAAAAAATCAGAAACCCTCAGGGGAGTCCACGAAATACTTTTTTCGCCGCCGCAAGTTTCTGTTCTCAAGAGATCCCATCTGGAGGCCTTTTCCGGCACTCCGCCGGAGGGGGAATCGATCACGGAGGGGCTCTACATCAACCTTGTTGCCCTTCCGATGATGCGTGAGTAGTTTACCATAGACCTTCGGGTCCATAGTTAGTAGCTAGATGGCTTCTTCTCTCTTTTTGATCTTCAATACAATGTTCTCCTCGATGTTCTTGGAGTTCTATCCGATGTAATCACTTTTTGCGGTGTGTTTGTTGGGATCCGATGAATTGTGAGTTTATGATCAGATTATCCATGAATATTATTTGAGTCTTCTCTGATCTCTTTTATGAATGATTATTATAGCTTCGTATTTCTTCTCCGATCTATTGATTTGGTTTGGCCAACTAGATTGATTTATCTTGCCATGGGAAGAGGTGCTTTGTAATGGGTTCGATCTTGCGGTGCTCAATCCCAGTGACAGAAAGGGACATGACACGTATGTGTCATTGCTATTAAGGGTAAAAAGATGGGGTTTATTCATATGTGAGTTTATCTTGTCTACATCATGTCATCGTTCTTAAGGCGTTACTCCGTTCTTTATGGACTTAATACACTAGATGCATGCTGGATAGCAGTCGATGTGTGGAGTAATAGTAGTAGATGCAGGCAGGAGTAGGTCTACTTGTCTCGGACGTGATGCCTATATACATGATCATTGCCTTGGATATCGTCATGATTATTTGCTTTTCTATCAATTGCCCAACAGTAATTTGTCTACCCACCGTATGCTATTTTCTTGAGAGAAGCCTCTTGTGAAAACTATATATGGCCCCCGGGTCTATCTAAATCATATACTAAAACCCTAAAAATACTTGCTGCAATTTTATCTTATTTGTTTTATTTTGTATTTTTGTTTCAATCTATCTATCTATCACATACAATTTAATCTTGCAATTTACCGCCGAGGGATTGACAACCCCTCGTTTGCGTTGGGTGCAAGGGTTTGTTGTTTGTGTGCAGGTACTGCTAACGAGGTGTTGTGTGATTCTCCTACTGGTTCGATAACCTTGGTTTCATAACTGAGGGAAATACTTATCTCTATTGTGCCGCATCATCCCTTCCTCTTCGGGGAAATATCAACGCAAGCTACAAGTAGCAGGAAGAATTTCTGGCGCCATTGCCGGGGAGACATCATCAACATCTATCAAGTACCTTTGCATAAATTCGCATCTCCTTGCATTTACTTTATTTGCCATTTGCCTCTCGTTTTCATCTCCCCCATTTCTAAAACGTTTTTACAAAAATACAAAAATATTTTCCGTTTGCCTTTTTCTTGTTTGCTTGTTTGCTTGCTTGTTATCTTGTTTGCGTAGTCACGATGTCTCAAGAAAATTCAAAATTGTGTGATTTTTCCAATACTAATAATAATGATTTTATTAGTACCCCGATTGCTCCTCCCGACGCTAGTGCGGAGACTTGTGATATTAATGCCGCTTTGCTAAATCTTGTCATGAAAGATCAATTTTCCGGTAGTCCTAATGAGGATGCCGCATCCCATCTTAACACTTTCGTAGAATTGTGTGACATGCAAAAGAAAAAAGATGTGGATAATGATATTGTGAAATTAAAATTATTCCCATTCTCGTTGCGGGATCGTGCAAAATTTTGGTTCTCATCTTTACCACGAAATAGTATCGATTCTTGGGATAGGTGTGAAGATGCTTTTATTACTAAGTATTTTCCTCCCGCAAAAATTATTTCTCTTAGAAATCAAATTATGAATTTCAAGCAACTTGATCATGAACATGTTACCCAATCTTGGGAGAGGATGAAATTAATGATAAGAAATTGCCCTACTCATGGTTTAAATTTATGGATGATCACACAAAAAATTTATGCGGGATTGAATTTTGTTTCTAGAAATCTTTTAGATTCCGCCACGGGTGGTACTTTTATGGAAATTACTTTGGGAGAAGCTACCAAATTGCTTGATAATATTATGGCAAATTAGTCACAATGGCATACTGAAAGAACTCCTACTAGTAAGAAGGTGAATTCTATTGAAGAAATTAATACTTTGAGTGATAAAGTTGATGCGCTTATGAAGTTGGTTGCTAGTAAAAATGCTAATATTGATCCTAATGATGTGCCATTGTCCACTTTGATTGAGCAAAATAAAGATCCCGTAGATGTGAATTTTGTCTCACGAAACAATTTTAATAATAATGCTTATAGGGGTAATTTCAACGCTAGACCGTTTCCTGGAAATTCCTCTAATAATTATGGCAATCCTTATGGTAATTCTTATAATAATAATAGGATGCCCTCTAATCTTGAAAGTAATATTAAAGAATTTATTAATGCTCAAAAAGTTTTCAACACTACGATAGAAGAAAAATTGAGTAAAATTGATGATATGTCTAGGAGCATTGATAAAATTATTCATGATGTGGAAAATCTTAAGACTAAAATTTAGCCACCCAAAATTGTTATTAGTGAATCAATTAAAGCTTTATATGTCTCCATGGATGAGAGTAAGAAAATAACCGCCATGCTAAAAGCTAAACGAGAATTTTTAGAAAAAGCGATTCCTCCCGGTTTTTATCGTAGTAATGATGAGGATATTAAAATGATTGGTGTTTCATCTATTGATTCTTTGTTTAGAAATATTAAACTTTATGAAAAAGGGACTGAAGAAGAGTCAACTTTAGTTAAAGAGTGTCCCCATAATTCGGAGGGTGAAAATCTTGATAAGAAAATTGTTAAAAGTGGGTTCAGAGAGGTAAAATCTTTAAATAGCGATGTGCCCACTCTCTTGGATTATAAAGATTTTAATTATGATAATTGTTCTTTTATTGAGTGCATTTCTTTGTTACAATCCATGTTAAATTCACCCAACGCTTATGAGCAAAACAAGGCTTTTACTAAACACATCGTAGAAGCAATGATGAAAGCGTTAGAAGAAAAGTTAGAACTAGAAGTCTCAATTCCTAGAAAATTATATGATGAATGGGAACCCACCATTAAAGTTAAAATTAAAAATTATGAGTGCAATGCTTTATGTGATTTGGGTGCTAGCGTTTCCACAATTCCAAAATCTCTATGTGATGTGCTAGGTCTCACCAATATAGATGAATGTTTTCTTAATTTGCACTTGGCGGATTCTACTATTAAAAAGCCTTTGGGTAGAATTAATGATGTTCTTATTGTTGCAAATAGGAATTATGTGCCCATTGATTTTATTGTTCTTGATATTGAATGCAATTCTTCTTGCCCCATACTACTTGGTAGACCGTTCTTACGAACTATAGGTGCAGTTATTGATATGAAAGAATGGAATATAAAATTTCAATTTACATTAAAGAAGGGTATGGAGCATTTCCCTAGGAAAAGAATTAAAGCACCATATGAATCAATATGAGGGCCACTTATGGAATCAACTTGAAAGATGACAATACTTGAAATTATGCATTATGCCTAGCTAGGGGCATAAAACAATAGTGCTTGTTGGGAGGCAACCCAATGAATAAAATAAATTTTTGTTATAAGTTTCTGTTATTGTGTGTTTTCACTATCATGTTACTGGTATGATTGTGTTTTTGTGTTTTTAATTAGTGTTTGTGCCAAGTAAAGCCTTTAGGATGATTTGGAAGATAGTATAATTGATGCTGTTTGGAAAACAGAAAGTTTTGCGTCCAGTGCCCGAATTTTTTTTCTGTACTGGAGTATATAAAAAATCTTAAATTTTTACAAAGTATTGACATCTGAATTTTCCACGTTTTACTAATTTTTCAGAATTTTTGGAGTTACAGAAGTATGGCTTTTAAATAGATTGCTACAGACTATTCTGTTTTTGACAGATTCTGTTTTTGATGTGTTGCTTGCTTGATTTTATGAATCTATGGATTGTATCGGGGGGTATAAGCCATGGTGAAGTTAGAGCACAGTAGGTATAATGCAAAAATAAAATATTAATGGGTTTGCAACGGTACTTATAGTAGTGATTTATTTTGTTATACTAACGGATCGCACGAAGGTTTTGTTGAGTTTTGTGTGATTGAAGTTTTCAAGTTTTGGGTGAGATCACGATGGATGAAGGAATAAGGAGTAATAAAATCCTAAGCTTGGGGATGCCCGAGGCACCCCAAGGTAATATTCAAGGAATACTCAAGCGTCTAAGCTTGGGGATGCCCCGGAAGGCATCCCCTCTTTCTTCTACCAACCATCGGTAATTTTACTTGGAGCTATATTTTTATTCGTCACATGATATGAGTTTTGCTTGGAGCGTCTTGTATTATATGAGTCTTTGCTTTGTTTGCTTTTTAGTTTGTCACAATCATCTTTGCTGAACACACCCATCTTGAGAGAGCCACACGTTTATCATCATAATTTGTTAGAATACTCTATGTGCTTCACTTAAATTTTTTGAGCTAGGCAATTGCTCTAGTGCTTCACTTATATCTTTTTGAGCACGGTGGTGGCTATATTTCGAAGAAATAAACTCTCATGCTTCACTTATATTATTTTGAGAGTTGAGTAAAATTTTGAAGAAATAAACTCTCATGCTTCACTTATATTATTTTGAGAGTTGATTGAAATTTTGAAGAAATGAATTCTCATGCATCACTTATATTATTTTGAGAATTGACTAGATTAAAATTTTGAAGAAATGAATTCTCATGCTTCACTTATATTATTTTGAGAATTGATAAGATTGAAATTTTGAAGAAATATTTGTATTCTCATGCTTCACTTAAATCTTTTTGAGAGTTAATGATAGTAACGGTAATTTGCACAAGATATGAATTTGGTCCCAAAGTGATGAATATTCAAGAGGGATATAATAAAAACTTTCATATAGATCATTGGGTATGATAAGTGTGATTCCTTGCAATAGTTTTGCGATATGGAGATGATAATATGTGAGTCATGTTAGTAGTTTACCACAGACCTTCGGGTCCACAGACCTTCATGTTAGTATTTTTCCACCGCCGCATGCTTCTGCTCCAGAGAGATCCCATCTGGGGCCCTTCTCCGGTAATTTGCCGGAGGGGGAATCGATCATGGAAGGGCTCTACATCAACCTTGCTGCCCTTCCGATGATGCGTGAGTAGTTTACCACAGACCTTCGGGTCCATAGTTAGTAGCTAGATGGCTTATTCTCTCTTTTTGATCTTCAATACAATGTTCTCCTCGATGTTCTTGGAGTTCTATCGGCTGTAATCACTTTTTGCGGTGTGTTTGTCGGGATCCGATGAATTGTGAGTTTATGATCAGATTATCCATGAATATATTTGAGTCTTTGCTGCACTCTTTTATGCATGATTATTATAGCCTCGTATTTCTTCTCCGATCTATTGATTTGGTTTGGCCAACTGAGTTGATTTATCTTGCCATGGGAAGAGGTGCTTTGTAGTGGGTTCGATCTTGCGTTGCTCAATTCCAGTGACAGAAAGGGACATGACACGTATGTATCATTGCTACTAAGGGTAAAAAGATGGGGTTTATTCATACATGATTTTATCTTGTCTACATCATGTCATCGTTCTTAAGGCATTACTCCGTTCTTATGGACTTAATACACTAGATGCATGCTGGATAGCGGTCGATGTGGGGAGTAATAGTAGTAGATGCAGGCAGGAGTCGGTCTACTAATCTTGGACGTGATGCCTATATACATGATCATTGCCTTGGATATCGTCATGATTATTTGCTTTTCTATCAATTGCCCAACAGTAATTTGTCTACCCACCGTATGCTATTTTCTCGAGAGAAGCCTCTAGTGAAAACTATGGCCCCCGGGTCTATCAAAATCATATTACTAAAACCCTAAAAATATTGCTGCCATTTTCTTTTATTTATTTTATTTTGTATTTTTGTTTCAATCTATCACATACAATTTAATCTTGCAATTTACCGCCGAGGGATTGACAACCCCTCGTTTGCGTTGGGTGCAAGGGTTTGTTGTTTGTGTGCAGGTACTGCTAATGAGGTGTTGTGTGATTCTCCTACTGGTTCGATAACCTTGGTTTCATAACAGAGGGAAATACTTATCTCTACTATGTTGCATCATCCCTTCCTCTTCGGAGAAATACCAACGCAAGCTACAAGTAGCACCCCCCGCCACCGCGGACGGTCCATAGGTGATGTCTACTACGCAACTTTATTCTTGTAGACGTTGTTGGGCCTCCAAGTGCAGAGTTTTGTAGGACAGTAGCAAATTTCCCTCAAGTGGATGACCTAAGGTTTATCAATCCGTGGGAGGCATAGGATGAAGATGGTCTCTCTCAAACAACCCTGCAATCAAATACAAGAAATCTCTTGTGTCCCCAACACACCCAATACAATGGTAAATTGTATAGCTGCACTAGTTCGGCGAAGAGATGGTGATACAAGTGTAGTATGGATAGTAGATATAGGTTTTTGTAATCTGAAAATAAAGAAACAGCAAGGTAGCAAGTGATAAAACGGAGCACAAACGGTATTGCAATGCTTAGAAACAAGGCCTAGGGTTCATACTTTCACTAGTGCAATCTCTCAACAGTGCTAACATAGTTGAATCATATAACAATCCCTCAACGTGCGATAAAGAATCACTCCAAAGTTCTTATCAAGCGGAGAACATAAGATATAAATTGTTGTAGGGTACGAAACCACCTCAAAGTTATCCTTTCCGATCAATCTATTGAGATATTCCTATAAGTGTCACAAACAGCCCTAGAGTTCGTACTAAAATAACACCATATGATACACATCAACCAACTCTAATGTCACCTAGATACTCCAATGTCACCACAAGTATCCGTGAGTTGATTATACGATATGCATCAAACAACTTCAGATTCATAATATTCAATCCAACACAAAGAACTTCAAAGAGTGCCCCAAGATTTCTACCGGAGAAAGTAGGACGAAAATGTGCATCAACCCTTATGAATAGATTACCCCAATGTCACCTCGGGAATCCGCGAGTTGAGTGCCAAAACATACATCAAGTGAATCAATATAATACCCCATTGTCACCACGGGTATTCATATGCAAGACATACATCTCGTGTTCTCAAATCCATAAAAGTATTCAATCCGATAATAGTGAAACCTCAAAAGTAAAAACTCAATTCATCACAACAAGATAGAGAGGGATAAACACCATATGATCCAACTATATTAACAAAGCTCGTGGTACATCAAGATCGTGCCATATCAAGAACACGAGAGAGAGATCAAACACATAGCTACTAGTACATACCCTCAGCCCCGAGGGTGAACTACTCCCTCCTCGACATGGAGACCGCCGGGATGATGAAGATGGCCTCCGGTGATGATTTACCCTCCGGCAGGGTGCCGGAAAAGGGCTGTAGATGAGATCGTGGAGGTATAGAGGCTTGTGGCGGCGGAGTCAAAGTTCTAGGGTTATTTCTGGGGTTTTTGGTACTTATAAGAATTTTTGGCGTTGGAATCATGCAAAGAGGGCCCACAGGGGGCCCACGAGGCACCAGGGCACGCGTAGGGGGGTGGCGCGCCCAGGTGGCTTGTGGGGCCCCTGTGGGTCTTCTGCTGCTCCCCCGAATCTTCCTGGGTCTGTTTCCTTCCAGTAAAAATCGTCAAAAAGTTTCGCTGCATTTGGACTTCCTTTGATATGGATTTTCTGGAAAACCAAAAATAAGTAGAAAACAGCAACTGACACTGGGCACTAGGTCAATATGTTAGTCCATAAAAATCATATAAAAGCCATATAAAAGTGCACCAAAATCATACAAAACTATAATAAACATGGCATGAATACTTCATAAATTATAGATACGTTGGAGACGTATCAGCATCCCCAAGCTTAATTCCTGCTCGTCATCGAGTAGGTAAATGATAAAAGAAATAATTTATGAAGTGTGAATGCTAGCATAGTGTATAAGTTTGATCAATGATAATTTCAATCACTTTTCCTAGCATCATGACAACAACTTTTTCTCATAAAACTCATCATGATAAAGTAGCAATCCATTCACATGTTATGGTTCAAACAATGCATTCTCTTGAAACTTAACAACCTATGTTCTTAGTCACCAAATAATTGCAATTCAACTTATCTTCAACAAAGTCTAAGTAAGAGCTCCACATACTCAATTATCATTTAGTCTTTTATGATTGCTAATACTCAAAGCATATTTTTAGAACAAATGGCATCCATCGAACACAGAGAAAGATAGGGGCTTAATCTTTTGCCTCCCAACTTATTTATCATAGAGATAATTGTCAACAATAATAATTCATGATCAAATATATTTGACTGGCCATAAGTGCCTGGATCTTTCCCCACCACATGATGCTTTCCAACTAGAGAATAATTAAGGTTGAAGTGAGAAGTAATACTATTGACTCTTGCATAAAAGTAAATGCATAAAGTAAAAGATAGGCCCTTGGCAGAGGGAAGCAGAGGTTGCCATGCGCTTTTTATTTTTGGATGTGCAAGCCCTTAATGCAAAGGAACGTCATGTTATATTGCCCCTTGTGATAGCAACCTTTATTATGCAGTCCGTCGCTTTTATTTCTTTACCATCACAAGTTCGTACAATGCTTATTTTCCCTTGCAATAAAAGATCATACATATTTTAGGAACAATTTTTATTGCTTTTTGCACCGATGACAACTTACTTGAAGGATCTTATTCAATCAATAGGTAGATATGGTGGACACTCATGGGAAGAAACTGGGTTTAAGGGTTTTTGGATGCACAAGTAGTATCTCTACTTAGTACGAATTTTTGGCTAGCAAAAGATCCTAAGCAAGCACCACATGTTAGAGGATCCATAACAATATAACGTCTATGCAAATATACCCAAACATAACTCATTACGTTGTCTTCCTTGTCCAACTTCAACTAATTTGCTCAAGTTTGAAAATAATTAATGGGTATTCACAATCATAAAAGATGTCCAAGATAATATATTTATATGTGAAAGTTCTCTTCCTTATACTAATCATTCATGAATTGCTTGTATGACCAATATTGTGATTGCCAAGCTTCAATAGATTTCACTTTCTAAACCCAATGTGAAGCTACTACTAGGCATGATACAAGCATATGAATCTCATATTATTTAAACTTCATGATATTCAATTCATTCAATAATTTACTCTTAGGATATAAGTGAAGCACAAGAGTAAATGACAAACTACTTCAAAAGATATAAGTGAAAAACAAATGAGTAGTTAAGTAGATAGGTAGCTATGTGAGGACTCTCTCTCATTTAAAAAACTTAAGTATTTTATTCAAATAGCAAAGAAAACAAAATAAAAGGACATTCCAAGAATAGCACATCTCTAGTGAAGAAGCAAAAACTTAGGCTCAACCAAGACTAACCGATAATTGTTGATGAAGAAAGGTGGGATGCCTACCGGGGCATCCCCCCAAGCTTAGATGCTTGAGACTTCTTGAAATATTAACTTGGGATGCCTTGGTCATCCCCAATCTTGAGCTCTTGTGTCTCCTTAATTCCTCTCATATCATGGCTTCTCCTAAATCTTTAAAAACTTCATCCACACAAAACTCAACAAGAACTCGTGAGATAAGTTAGTATAAATCCACTCAAAACCTTAACATTCTCTACTGTAACAAATCACAAAAATTATAATTAAACATTGCATACTAAATGCCTCTGCATATTTAATACTCCTATCCACAAATAGAAACATTAAACAAGCAACATATGCAAACAATGCAACTATAACCGAAATCTGTCTAAACAGAACAGTCTGTAAAGGGTGAATAAGAATTCATACTTCCCTAACTCCAAAAATTCTGAAAAATTATCACGTGATAGATAACTTGTGCATTCTTACTGTGTAAAAATTTCATATTTTTATCATGTTTTGACTATTCAAGAATATTCTGGACATAACAGAAAACTTTCTGTTTTCAAACAGCAACACATAAACTTGCAAACTGAGCATGGTAAAGGCTATAATTGGCATTTTATTGAACTAAAAGATACAAAACATGATTATTGATAATAGCAAGCAAATAGCAACAAAAGAAAATGACGCTCCAAGCAAAACTCATATTATGTGACGAATAAAAATATAGCTCCGAGTAAGGTTACCGATAATGTTGAAGACGAAAGAGGGGATGCCTTCCGGGGCATCCCCAAGCTTAGATGCTTGAGTCTTCCTTGAATATTACCTTGGGGTGCCTTGGGCATCCCCAAGCTTAGGGTCTTGCCGCTCCTTATTCTCCTCATATCGTTATCTCGCCCAAAACTTGAAAACTTCAATCACACAAAACTTAACGGAACTTTGTGAGATAGGTTAGTATGATAAAAATAAATCATCCACTTAGGTACTGTAAAGAAAAGATTCATAGTTGTTCTCACATATTCCTACTGTATTCCATCATTTCCAAAATTCATATTACTCAATATAAGCTATGGAAACACTAAAACAAGCAAACTATGCACCGAAAACAGAATCTGTCAAAAACAGAACAGCATGTAGTGAGCGATTTAAAAACCATACTTCTGTACCTCCAAAAATTCTGACAAATTAGGAAAACGTAAAAGATTTGCAACCCAATACTCTATAAAAATTGCATAATTTTCTCACGCTCCAGTACAGAATAGAAATTCCAGCACTGGACGCAAAAGTTTCTGTTTTTGCACAGAATCAAATCAACAAGCATCCACACTATCCCAAAGGCTTTACTTGGCACATTATTGAAAGAAAACATATAAAACATGATTACTACAGTAGGTTAATCATGTGAACACACAAAAATAGAAGGTATATGAGGGTGTCCCGGACTAGGGGGTGCTCGGGCTGCCGGCCTATTTCTCGTAGGCCGGACTAGTGGGTCGCCCTCTACTCATCAAAGGAAGGCCGGATAGTGGGCAACCCCGTACACCAGAAGGAACCCACCGAAGACTTGGCGTCTCCTCCAAGAAATAATTAGCATAACCGGCATGTTTATCCCTTGCTGGCAACCGACCGTATGTAACCCTAGGTCCCTCTGGTGTCTATATAAACCAGAGGGTTTAGTCCGTAGAGACAGAGAATCATCATAACCATCTAGGGTTTAGCCCATCTGATCTCGAGGTAGATCAACTATGTAACCTTCATACAATCACATCAATACAATCCAGCAGGACGTAGGGTTTTACCTCTTCGAGAGGGCCCGAACCTGGGTAAATCGATGTCTCTACGTTCCCTGTTACTCATTGATTCCTAGACCCACAGTTCGGACCCCCTACCCGAGATCTACCGGTTTTGGTACTGACAGTATAATTATTGGGTTGTCTCCCAACAAGCGCTTTTCTTTAATGCCTTTTAGCTAGGCATGATGATTTCAATGATGCTCACATAAAAGTAAAGAGTTGAAACATAAAGAGAGCATCATGAAGCATATGACTAGCACATTTAAGCCTAACCCTCTTCCTATGCATAGGGATTTTGTGAGCAAACAATTTATGGGAGCAAGAATCAACTAGCATAGGAGAGCAAAACAAGTATAACTTCAAAACTTTCAACACATAGAGAGGAAACTTGATATTATTGCAACACAAACAAGCATACGATCCTCTCTCATAATAATTTTCAGTATCATCATGAATAAATTCAACAATATATCCATCACATAAAGCATTCCTTTCATGATCCACAAGCATAGAATTTTTACTACTCTCCACATAAGCAAATTTCTTCTCATTCATAATAGTGGGAGCAAACTCAACAAAATAACTATCATGAGATACTTGATTGGCATAATCCAATTGAAAACTAAAATCATGATGACAAGTTTCATGGTTATCATTATTATTTATATTATATGTGTCATCACAATAATCATCATAGATAGTAACTTTGTTCTCATCATAGTCAATTGAAACCTCTTCCGGAATAGTGGAATCATTACTAAATAAAGTTGTGACCTCTCCAAATGCACTTTCATAATTATTGCCATAAGATTCAACACCCTCCAAAATAGTGGGATCATTAGTACCTAGAGTAGACACTCTTCCAAACCCACTTTCATCAATATAATCATCATAAATAGGAGGCATGCTATCATCATAATAAATTTTCTCATCAAAACTTGGGGGCTAAAAATATCATCTTCATCAAACATAGCATCCCCAAGCTTATAGTTTTGCATATTATTAGCATCATGGATATTCATAGAAAGCATACAAACAACATTGCAACCATGCTTATCATTCAAGGAACTCACATTAAACATTTTATTAAATTCTTCCTCTAGCAATTGAGCACAATTTTCCGCACCATCATTTTCAAGAAAAACATTATAAAGACGAATAATATGAGGCAACCTCAATTCCATTTTTTTGTAGTTTTCTTTTATAAACCAAACTAGTGATAAAACAAGAAACTAAAAGATTCAATTGAAAGATCTAAAGATATACCTTCAAGCACTCACCTCCCCGGCAAAGGCGCCAGAAAACAGCTTGATGTCTACTACACAACTTTATTCTTGTAGACGTTGTTGGGCCTCCAAGTGCAGAGTTTTGTAGGACAGTAGCAAATTTCCCTCAAGTGGATGACCTAAGGTTTATCAATCCGTGGGAGGCGTAGGATGAAGATGGTCTCTCTCAAACAACCCTGCAATCAAATACAAGAAATCTCTTGTGTCCCCAACACACCCAATACAATGGTAAATTGTATAGGTGCGCTAGTTCGGCGAAGAGATGGTTATACAAGTGTAGTATGGATAGTAGATATAGGTTTTTGTAATCTGAAAATAAAAAAACAGCAAGGTAGCTAGTGATAAAACGGAGCACAAACGGTATTGCAATGCTTAGAAACAAGGCCTCGGGTTCATACTTTCACTAGTGCAATCTCTCAACACTGCTAACATAGTTGAATCATATAACAAACCCTCAACGTGCGATAAAGAATCACTCCAAAGTTCTTATCAAGCGGAGAACATAAGATAGAAATTGTTGTAGGATACGAAACCACCTCAAAGTTATCCTTTCCGATCAATCTATTGAGCTATTCCTATAAGTGTCACAAAAAGCCCTAGAGTTCGTACTAAAATAACACCATATGATACACATTAACCAACTCTAATGTCACCTAGATACTACAATGTCACCACAAGTATCCGTGAGTTGATTATACGATATGCATCAAACAACTTCAGATTCATAATATTCAATCCAACACAAAGAACTTCAAAGAGTGCCCCAAGATTTCTACCGGAGAAAGTAGGACGAAAACGTGCATCAACCCCTATGCATAGATTACCCCAATGTCACCTCGGGAATCCGCGAGTTGAGTGCCAAAACATACATCAAGTGAATCAATATAATACCCCATTGTCACCATGGGTATTCATATGCAAGACATACATCTCGTGTTCTCAAATCCATAAAAGTATTCAATCCGATAATAGTGAAACCTCAAAGGTAAAAACTCAATTCATCACAACAAGATAGAGAGGGAGAAACACCATATGATCCAACTATATTAACAAAGCTCGCGGTACATCAAGATCGTGCCATATCAAGAACACGAGAGAGAGAGAGAGATCAAACACATAGCTACTAGTACATACCCTCATCCCCGAGGGTGAACTACTTCCTCCTCGTCATGAAGACCGCCGGGATGATGAAGATGGCCTCCAGTGATTATTTTCCCCTCCGGCAGGGTGCCGGAAAAGGGCTGTAGATAAGATCGTGGAGGTACAGAGGCTTGTGGCGGCGGAGTCGAAGTTCTAGGGTTATTTCTGGGGGTTTTGGTATTTATAAGAATTTTTGGCATTGGAATCACGCGAAGAGGGGCCACAGGGGGCCCACGAGGCACCAGGGCGCGCGTAGGGGGGTAGCGCGCCCAGGTGGCTTGTGGGGCCCCTGTGGGTCTTCTGCTGCTCCCCCGAATCTTCCTGGGTCTGTTTCCTGCCAGAAAAAATCGTCAAAAAGTTTCGCTGCATTTGGACTTCATTTGATATGGATTTTCTGGAAAACCAAAAACAAGCAGAAAACAACAACTGGCACTGGGCACTAGGTCAATATGTTAGTCCATAAAAATCATATAAAAGCCATATAAAAGTGCACCAAAATCATACAAAACTATAATAAACTTGGCATGAATACTTCATAAATTATAGATACGTTGGAGACGTATCAATAGGTTCTGCCGCGGTCCTTTACCACCCAGATTTGTGCCTCTCTCGCCCCGTCCCCGACGCAGAATCGGTAGATCTGCGGCTGCCGCCACCGCCGCGGGATTTGACACATCCGGCTGCCGGCGACTGCGCCTTTGTCATTGATTGGCCGGGTACCGGACCGCACAGCCTCAGCAACGCCTCTGCGCCGCATGCAGTTATTGACTCCGCCTCTAGCCGCTCGGATCTCACTCGTCGGCGGTTCGCCGGCAAAGACACGGTCAGCCGTCGCCCTGTCTCAGCACTGGCCCAACAACTCGCCGGCTCCCCGTTGCCGGTCATAAAGTGCGACGACTGCCCGCGGCAGGTTGTGCACCGAGATTCCACCACACTAGAGCACCCCGGATGGGTGTTCTTCAAGTGCAAAAAAGATGGGGTATGTGCTTTTTTTTATTCGGCTGTTCACCGGATTCGGCGCAATTTGTAGCTCATTGTTTGCTCAAATTTGTGTGTAGGATGGATGCAAGTTTTGGTACTAGAAAGAAGATTGCATCGATCTATTGATAGCACAAAATTTGATAGATGTTCGTGCACTCGTTGCTAGAATAGAGACTAGAGATGAGACTAGATGTGAAGCAACATCGAATTTGTCGGAATCGAAGAAGAAAGAAGTGTGCAACCTCGAGAAGCCAATAGAGAGAAACAACAATGAAGACACAGAGAAAATATTAATCCAACTAGTGGGAACAGTTATGAAAGTTGGATATCTTTTAAAGTGTATAATTGTGGTTCTTGTTTTCTTTGGTTTCGTTCTCGTACCGAAGAATTGGTGAATTATGTACTCCAATGTATCAAAATGTCGTTCAATGAAATAAAGAAGTAATGGAGAAAAATTTGGTGGACGAAAATGAAATGCAAATGAAATTTTTTTACTCCGTTATATATAGGGGAGCGGCTAGGTCCAGCCAAAACTTAGTGGAGTAAAAATACTCCAGTAAGAGCATCTACAGCCGTACATGGCAAATTCGGCCCCTCAAATGCCTGCGGACGCGCTCGGGCGCGTCCGTGGGCGCTGACCGGTCAGTCCTCAAATGGCGTCGTCCACGTCCACATATGTCATATCCGATCCCCTATATCCATACTAAACCATGCAACGTCGATAAAAACTACGTAGATCATGAGCGGACATAGAAACGGACATACAAATGCACAATCCGTTCACCAAAAGATCATAGTCGGATCTTCAAAAGATCGCGACAGTCACATAATGCACATAATACGACGAACAAGTTTAAACTACATCTAAAAACTTGAATTTAAAGTGGAGAAGGCGGATCTTCACCACTTCCTTGCCGGCCCTTTCCCCTTCCGGTCGCCGGCGCAGCTGTAGGCGTCGGCGGCTGGTGGAGGATCGTCCGAGTCATCGGACGAGGCGCCGTGGTCGTCGCCGTCGTCGGAGGTGTCGGAGAGGATGATGAGCCCTTTGAGCCGCCGGACGGCCCTGTCCTGCTGCCGCTTGAGTTTCGCCAGCCGAGCTGCCTCCGCTGCTGCCTCCGCCGCCTCGCGCTCGGACTGCTAAATGGCAATCCGGAGCGCTTTGGCGTTCTTCCGGCGGAGCCGCCGAGAGTCCGTCTCCGCCGTCGTAAGCGACCGGTGGTAGACCCAAGCGAGGAGCCACTCGTCCTCGTCGGGCTCCGCCTATATCCCGCGGCGGCGGCGCACGGACTGCTCCGTCGCGTCCCTGTCCCTTGCCCGCTGCCTCTCGCGGCAGGCGGCGCACGCCTCCGATTCCGGTGTGCGCGTCCGGGCCAGCGGGGCGGGCACAAGCACCCACCGCTGCCCACATGGGGGAGCAGCAGCTAGCGGGGGCAGGGGACGGCGTGGGGGGCGTGGACTGCGCAACCCTCGCGGAGCTGCGCGCGGGCCGGGAGGGGCCTGCACCGACGAGGGAGCTGCGGCGACGCTGCAGGTCTGGAGCTGCCCCGGGTGTCCACCTTACACCGCTCCAAGGCAATGCGGAGGGCCGACTCCTCGTCGGCATCCAGGTCGGAGTCGGAGCGGCTGCCGGAGCTCGACATGGTCGCCGGATTGGATCGGAATCAGAGATGGGAGAGGAGAGGACAGAGCGAGGAAGGAGAGCGAGTGAGCTAGGGTTCCGAGCGAGGAGCCGGATTTTGGTTTTTTGTGGGACAGCGGTGGGGTCGGTGATGGGCCGCGAACGTGCCGGGGCGTGCCCGGGCTGCCCCATATCCGACCTACATTTGGGCTCGATATGAGGGGCGCCGGACAGCCCGTGCGTTTGAGGCCGGTTCGAGGCGCCCGGTTGGATCGATCTTTTGTGACTGGTCAGCTCGCCCGGGCGTTTGAGACGAGTTTGGGATGCACGGGTGTAGATTCTCTAAGGGTTTACTCCGCCGGATCCTACTCCCTCCGTCCCAAAATAAGTCTCAACTTTGTACTAAATTTAGTATAAAGTTGTATTAGAGTTGAGACACTTATTTTGGTTTGGGGCCGAGGGAGTATTTTATTTTTTTGGGATCGGTTAGAGGTTCCCTTACCCGTGACGGCTGACAAACATCCGATGCGGCCACTGTGATTACGCTAGGCGTCACCTTCGTAAGTATTGTACTTCGAACAGTTGGATTTTACCCTAAAAAAAAACAGTTGGATTTTGTACACTACGTACTGTCAGCAATACACTGTCGCATCTATCTATCCTCGTGTCATGCTTGCATTATGGTGTTTTGCTCGAAGCCAAGTTTGCGTACCAGTCAGCTCTTTGTACTTGTGTGGCAGGTACGACACGCCGCTCACATTCGGCTTGCTTAGAGCATCTCCAGCCGTTCGGCCCCCCAGGGGCTTGAAATAGCGCCGCTTGGGGGCCAACCGGCGATAAAATCGGGGGGGGGGGGGGGGGGGGGGGGGGGGGGGGGGCTATGGTTCCCACTCGCCGACCCAAGATCGGTTCCCCCCCAGCCGCGAATTTGGGCCCACTTTCGGCGTAAATTGGTTCAATTTCGGCCCAATTTCGGCGTGCTTCGGCACAAATTCAACACAAACTAATTTTTATCACATAGTTCATTACAGAAATCAATACAAATCAAATAGTTCGACAAATCAAACTCATATTTCATCACACGTCGAGCTAGGCGTTGCCCTTGAGCCTCCATAGGTGCTCCACCAGATCGTGCTGCAGTTCTTGATGCACCTGTGGGTTTCGGATCTCCTGACGCATATTGAGGAAGGCAGTCCAGGTTGCCGGTAGCTGGTGATCAACTTGGGCAAGAGGACCCTGCCTGTAATATGGTTCAGTGTCAAACACTGGCTCTTCCTGCTCGCTCTCAATGATCATGTTGTGCAAGATGACACAACAAGTCATGACTTCCCACATTTGATCTTTCGACCAGGTCAGAGCGGGGTACCGGACAACAGCAAATCGAGATTGGAGCACACCAAATGCCCGCTTGACATCCTTCCTGCAAACCTCCTCACACTTGGCAAAGTAGGAGTTCTTACCTCCTGGCACAGGGTTCGAGATAGTCTTCACAAATATGGACCATCTCGGATAGATGCCATCTGCTAGGTAGTATCCCTTGTTGTAGTGGCGTCCATTGACCTCGAAGTTCACCGGAGGAGCATAACCTTCAACAAGCTTGGCAAAGACATTCGAGCACTGCAGTACATTGATGTCATTGTGAGTTCCTGGCATGCCAAAGAAGGAGTGCCAAATCCAGAGGTCCCGTGTGGCCACTGCCTCAAGTACCACACTACAAGCTCCTTTGGCGCCTTTGTACATCCCCTGCCAAGCAAATGGACAGTTTTTCCATACCCAATGCATGCAGTCGATGCTACCAAGCATCCCAGGAAATCCTCTTGCTGCATTCTGTGCTAGGATCCGAGCAGTGTCTTCAGCATTGGGTGATCGCAAGTATTGTGGTCCAAACACTGCCACCACTGCCCTGCAGAACTTGTACAAACACTCAATGGTGGTGGACTCGGCCATGCGTCCATAGTCTTCCAGTATATCACCGGGAGCTCCGTATGCAAGCATCCTCATAGCTTTCGTGCACTTCTGGAGTGAGGTGAATCCAAGTGTGTCGGTGCAATCCTTCTTGCACTTGAAGTAGTTATCGAACTCACGGATGGAATTCACAATCCTGAGGAAGAGCTTTCGGCTCATCCGATAACGGCGCCGAAATACTTTCTCGCTGTGCAGTGGAGCGTCAGCGAAGTAGTCGGCGTAGAGCAAACAATAGCCCTCCAGCCGATGCCTCTGCTTTGCCTTCTGCCGGCCCGGCGCCGAGCCACCTCGCCGCGGCTTCGCATTGCTTGCGAACAGGTCGGCCAGAGCGGCGAGGACAATGAGGTGCTCTTCGTCCTGGGCGTCGGCATCGGCTTCCTCCTCCAGCAGCGCCGCGAACGCCTCCTCGTCGTTCGAGTCCATCGCCGAGCGGACAAATCGTCGAACACCTGGCGGGCGTGGTAGGCGCGCAGCCGCCGCCGGTATCCCCGCTAGCGTGGCCGGAGCACCGGAAAAGCTCGCCCAGGAGCGGGTTTGAGGCTGCCGCGGCGAACCCTCTCTTTCTCGACGGGGAAATGGCCTTTCTAGCGGCGGTGGGCAGGTGGGAGGCGCCGGGATCGGCACGGCGGCGGAAGGGGTAGCGCGCGCGGGGGGGCGAATCTGGAGGTGCAAAAACGTCTTCCGCCTGACAGTGGTGGCCCATGCGCCGTTTTCCCTTCCGCCGGAGCCCCCAAGCGCCCCCCAGTGCACTGGGTTCGGCCTAGGATCGCCGGGCCAAAAAATGGGTCGAACCGGCGAAAATCGGCGTCCTGGGGGCGCGACTGGGGGGATTTTTCGGCGCCGGCGGTAAAAAACATGCCCTGGGGGGCCCATTGGGGGCGCGAGTGGAGATGCTCACTTATTTTGGAAGATAAAAATCATGACAATTTTCATCTTCAAAGTTGTCGCAAAGACTTTCGCTCCCGATTTCCCCCGTGCATTTCATTCTTCTCATTTGTAGAGAGAAGATGTGTATTTGTAGGCATATTTGAAGATGAGTTGAATGACATGAAAGTGACATTGCATGGACCGCCACTCGATCGGCAGCATGATCGATCAGTGACCGCAGATTACACAGTGACCTCATTCGGACTGGGTAGAGTGCTCTGAAACACGCCTCCCGTATATGCAGATGTCCTGACGTGGCAATAATACAGATGGACGTAACATGATCGGATGTTGATCCTGGTTGAAAATCAACATTTAATACTAAACTACCAACGGTCCACGTCGGCCATAGATCACACGAGAATTACTATTAAAATGTTGAACCAGAGGAACAGAAATTATTAAAACGAAAACGACCCGTACGAAGGGTGATGCTTTCGCCAGTCAACGCTGCCACACAGGGTGCGATACGGCATTACCAAGAATGCCAATCCCAGTGCAAGCATTGGCATCTTTGCAACGAGGCCACACGCCAGTAACTACTGCCAGTAGTAGAATAGAACAGTCCTACTGAAGCACTCCCTCGTTACAAATTTGGGTGTCCTGCTCGCGGAAAGATGATCCATGTGCCAAATCTGATAATCCAAGAAATACTAGTTAGATGCCTTTTTCTTCCCGAAAGAGTACAACAATGTCCCTTTTCTGCTTCTTTTCCTCGTGTAGCCATGATTCGGAGACTATTATCCCTCTCCTTTTCTCCCTTTTTTCTTCCCCGTTTGTGTACAAATCATCACCAATGGAGCTCCCTCGGTCAATCCCCTAACCATCCATCTTCCCGCTTTTTTTCCTTTCCTTTACCCCTCCAATCTCCTCCACCGAGAAGTTCCTGTCCCCTGCTCATCGCCTTTCTCCGTCTCATCATCACAGATCCTGTTGCACACATACTACTACAATACTTTTCTCCCAATTGACCATATCTACCTATCCATCCCATAGCATTGCATCACCTCCACTTCGCACTAGTTCGCTTCACCTGCGTGCCGCCTCAGTTACCATCTCTGTTTTCTAGCCGTCGGCTTACCGGCGGCACAAAAGACAGCAGCCTAGCAAAGCCAGCCCGCTCGCCGCCGCGGACCGCGACGACGACCGTCTCGGGCCGTTCAACTCAAGCCCCTGCCCTGCGCGGCCTCGTGTCTTTCCTGCGGCATTTGTGGTAGGAGTGGTTGAGCGGAGCCCGCCCTGCCCCGCCTGCCGATGGTGACGGCCGGCGGCGTGGCGTGGCGCCATGAAGAGTGAAATTTTATATACTCCCCCCCTCCGCGGCTGAGGCCTGACAACCCAACCAGATTTTAGGTAGTTACCTCTGTCGCTTGCTGCTCGCTGCCCGCCTCCCCCCCTCGCTCCGCCACATCTTCCGCCCGCTTGAACTCCTAGCGGTAGGATATATTTGCCGCTTCCCTCTGGCTCCTTGTGCTTGTACTGTATCTTCCTCCTCGGTTGGTTGGTTCATCCCCCTCGTCCCCTTTCGGTTCGAGTTAGATCATCGGCTGTAAAGCGGGTGGCTTCGCTTCGGCGCGCGGGAGTTCTCGGTGTCGGGACTCGCTTTCCGGGAGGCCGCCCCTGCGACGACAGCCGCGCCATTTTCTATTCCAGCGGAGGGAGAGGTTCCGGGTCGTAGTGGTACTGCATTGGCTGCGGTAAGCGGGGTTCGTATCGGCCGACAGGGGAGGTCCACGGCGATTAGTGGTTGAGCTGACTGCATGCTGTGGTGAGTCCTATCGACCGTCATGGCGGACAAGTGTGATTCCTGCTGATTCTTGCGAGCTCGCGAGTGCTCGGTTTGTGAGGGAAGCATGGCGGGGGAGGGCGTCGGGCGGTGCATACTGGTGGGGCTGCACATGGACGCCGTCGGCAAGGAGCTGCTCCAGTGGGCGCTCAACCAGGCGGCCAGGAGCGGCGACCGCGTCGTCGCCGTCCACATTTACCGCAAATCCGGTAGGTACCCTGCCCCCTATCCGTCAAGAACCTTGCTTGCAGTTGCAGCTCGATTCATGGTAGCATTTCCTTGTGTTTGTCTTGAATCGAAGGAGACCTGTGCAAGACGAACGCGCTGACGCTGATCAGGACGCTGGACGACTACCTGGCGGAGTACGAGGCCATCTGCAGCAAGAAAGACGTGCGTAAGCAAGCATGACGCCGCGCCATTACTGTCGTTGGCGGTTGTGTTCATGTGCTCGTATTGATGGCTTTTTGTGTCCGTCAGATCGTCCTCGTGGGGCGGGTGACGCCGGGGAGCTCGATCCAGAAGGTGCTGGTGAAGGAGGCCAAGCTCTGCGCGGCCATGGTGGTGGTTATTGGCGCCAACAAGAAGTACTCCTTCGGGTCAGTGGTGATGGTCACCTCCCAGCAACAGCAGCAATCTTGGCGTGATCCAACTGTTTGTTTTCTACACGATTTGTTAACGCCCGCACCAAAAGTAATCGATTCTTTCTTCTTTTCGGGTGCGCTCAGTGGCTCGACCTGCCTCGCCAAGTACTGCGCCAAGAAGCTCCCGCCGACGACCAGCGTCGTCGCCATCCAGGGCGGCAAGGCCATCTTCGTCAGGGAGGCCCCCCGGCCACCACTTGGTTAGTAGAGTACTGACTCTCGATGTTAGCTACGAATTGATGATATCGGTTGGTGAGTGGGTGATTGATGGATTAAAGCGTTGGGTGGCTTCGTTCAGGAGCAGAGCCCAAGCCGGTGCTCCGCACGCTGCTGCACCCGAGCGTCGGGATGGAGCCCAAGGTGATCATCCCCAACCCCAACAGGCGGAGCGCGCGGTCCATGCACTTGGACGCCATGGGCTGCGGCCAGTGCGCCGCGCCGCAGCTGAACAAGCCCTGCGACGACGACGCTGCCGATGCCAAGGCCGTCGTCGTCCGCACGGCGGCGCCCGAGCAGAGGCTCGGCTGGCCACTGCTCCGGCGCGCGCCCGCCAACACCGCCGCGCCGCAGTCCAAGGTAGACCATGAGACGACGCGCAAGCAGTCGGTGGTGCACTGGGTGATGAGCCTGCCGCGGCGGTCGTCGCCGTCGGCGTCCCCGGAGCCGGCGCAGGAGGGGCTGGCCGCCGACCTGAAGCGGATGCTAGGCGGCGTGCCGTCCCGGTGCCGGTGGTTCCGGTACGAGGAGCTGTACGACGCCACCAACCACTTCTCGCCGGGCAACCTGGTGGGCAAAGGCGCGCACAGCAGGGTGTACCGGGGCGGCCTGGCGAGCGGGCAGCAGGTGGCGATCAAGCTGTGCAGGGCATCGGCGGAGGCGTCCAAGGACTTCCTCCGGGAGGTGGACATCATCACCAAGCTGCAGCACGGCCGGATCGTGCCGCTCGTGGGCGTCTGCGTCGAAGGCCCCAACCTCATCTCCGTCTACCGCTACCTCCCCCGAGGCAGCCTCGAGGACAACCTGCACGGTACGGCACCACACTTGCATACGACACACTGTATTTTGGGTGTGCAACACGCTGCGTCCATCAACAGCTCTGCACATGTGACTGAATTCTGATCCATGTGAATTCAGGGAAAAGGTCGAAGCCGACGCTGCCGTGGGAGAAGAGGTGCAGGGCGGCGGTCGGGGTCGCCGAAGCTCTGAGCTACGTGCACTCCGGCTGCTCGCGGCCGGTGATCCACCGCGACGTCAAGTCATCCAACATCCTCCTCACGGACGACTTCGAACCCCAGGTAGGACTCTTAAATTCAGGGATACAGTCAGTTTGTCTGTTTTTTTACTGACAGACATGAACTCTGAACTCTGTACCGATGGTGGCAGTTGTCCGATTTCGGGCTCGCGATCTGGGCGCCGTCCAGCCCGTCGTCCCTGACGCACAGCGACGTCGTCGGCACGTTCGGGTACGTGTTCTTCTTGCATGTACTGTGCTAGCGTGGGACGAACGGACAGACTTGCATTTGTACCGAGTCTCTTTCAGTCTGAAGTACCGCCGTGTTAAGAGTGACGAAAATCAAAATCCTTGTGTGTGCAGGTACCTTGCGCCGGAGTACTTCATGTACGGGAAGGTGACGGACAAGGTGGACGTGTACGCGTTCGGGGTGGTGCTGCTGGAGCTGCTCACCGGGAGGAGGCCCATCACCGGCGACGGCTCACCAAAGGGCCACCACCAAAGTCTCGTCATGTGGGTAAGCCCTCACGATCCCAATTAAACCCACATACATAACCACCTCACTGTGTTACGTTATTATCATTGTCATCCTCGTGTATAGAGAGAGAGAGAGAGAGAGATTGTGCTGACGCAGTTGGTCTGTTTGACGTACGTGACAGGCGACTCCGATCCTCAACGGCGGCGACATCTCCGACCTGCTGGACCCGAGCCTGGACGTGAAGCACGACGAGGTGGAGGTGAGGCGGATGGCCGTCGCGGCGTCGCTCTGCCTCGGGAGATCGGCGCGCCTCAGGCCCCCGATATCGCAGGTCCGTTTCTCTCTCCCAGTAGCAGGCTGTTCATCTTCAGAAGAAAAATTAACATTCTCGTGCTGATTGCTGTGTGTTGGTGGCAGATACTGAGCATCCTACGAGGAGAAGAGGACGCGACGAGCTTGGCGGCCTCTGAGCCGGACTGCGTGGTGGACGACGAGACCTACCCGGCGGCCAACGTGAGGTCGCACCTAGGCCTGGCGCTGCTGGACGTGGAGGACGCCGAGTCCATCTCCAGCACCGAGCACACCAACCTCAGCCCGCTCGAGGAGTACCTCAGAGAACGCTGCAGCCGATCCTCCAGCTTCGATTGACCTTCGTGTTTAACCTCTCTCTTTTCATTTTGGATGAGTTTTGTTGTCTTCTGTTTGAGTTACAAACTCGTGTACATACATAAACAAAGCAGGTGCCACATTTCCGGCACCGAGGGGCATGATAGCTCATAGATATGCCACAGAAACAAAAAAAGTAAAACAGGAATGAATGCCTTGCAGTGTGCCTGATGCTGTAATTCGGCCACAAGTCCCAATTCCTCTTCATTTGATTAGGCATCTGAATGATGTATTCATTTCGGGTATTTACCAAGTACCATCTGAACAATGTATTCATTTCAGGGGCAACACGTTTCTCATACAACATTACAATATAACCTTAAAATTCAAGGTTGTTTGCTTGGAAACAAAAAATAAGTCAAATAGATTAGCAACACTACAGAAGGTTGCCATATCCATCGTCCTGAAACAAGAAAAACTAGGAAACAAAGTTGGAAAACTGCCGTGAGGTAACACTACCTCCCACACCGGCACAGCTATATCCCAACACCTCTTCTACTTCTCATCTAACCTCAGTCTTCCTACACAAACCTAAAAAGGAACAACATATGGCAACTGATAGACATGAAGGTCAGGCAAATGAATAGCCCTTGGTTGCCATGAAAACTCCAGCTCCATGGGCGCCAAACCATCACTTGCCTTGCAGCTGCTGATGCTGGCATCAGGTTTCTTTGCACCGCCGAGCAACCAATCCTGGTCGCCGAGATTCCCGGTCTCTTCAATCTCCAAGGAAGGTGGATTCCAGGTAACAAATAAATCTCGGAACTTCCTCTCTTTCTTCTCTTCCTTTTCAACCTTGCGGCTCTTCTTACGATCAGACTTTGACTGCTTAACCTCAGGTACTGCGCCTTTTTCAGTGTTCCTGCCAGAGGAACAAGGCTCTTCTTTGGGCAAGGTGCTTGACTGCTGCTGTTTGATGACGGGAGTGCCAACAGGCACCTTTGGTTTGGGCAGAACAGGCTGCTGCTGCCTGTCTAGCTGGTGGGAAGCAGCAACTTTTATTGTTTCCTTCTGCAACACCGGCAAACTCGGTGGAGGAGCATCTCTTCGGAGCACCTTGGATGGCACCAGAGGATCAACATTTTGCAATGCCTTTGCAGGAGGAATGTCAATAACCTTGGCAGGAGGAATGTCGACTCTCTGTGCCGCCTTGGCAGGTGGAGGAACAACTCGTCGTGTCAGCTGCGTAGGCAAAGGATCAGCACTTCCCTTCACCTTGGCAGATGAAGGTGTAGCATTAACAGGCACCCGGGGATCTAACTTCTGCATGATCTTCGCTGAGGTTGGGTGATCTATCTTTTGTGTGATCTTCGCTGAGGTTGGGGGATCCACCTTTTGAGCAATATTTGTCATGGAAGGAACTCTTTGCAAGATCATTGAAGGGGGGTTTACATCCATTTGTTTTGGCACAGATTGAGTATCCCTATTGATGCTTTGCTGGAGACCGGCAGCTGACTTTACCATAACATCCCTGCGAGGTTGAACTGCATTCTGCTTACTCAACAAGGATGAAGGTGTAGCCATTTGTTGGACAGGTTGTTGCTGAAGAACCCTAGAACCATCCGACATGGCTGACGGTGAATCCTGATCTCTTTTTATCTTAATGCGAAGTACTGTCCCTGCAAAATCATAATTCATGGTCAGTGACTCCTGCAGAGAATGCTTACTAAAATCAACAGAAACCTAAAATTATGATCTGAAAACCTCACCATTCTTATTTTGACTAGGGCCTGGGAGTACCACCTTTCTTCGCTTACTGCTGTCCTGAGAGCTCTCTGGTGATCCATGTACTGTCTGAATGAAAGAAGGAGCCCCATGCTCTTCTGAGAGTCCACTCTTCTCCAACTGCTCAAACAGTTCTTTGGAGGCAGTTTTGGACTCCGGGCCAGCTATGCTGGTATCTTCATGCTTTCTCTTCTTATGGCTACGTTTTGAATGTTTTGTCTCACCACCACCCTGATGGGAAGCTTTCTTGCCATTCCTTTTCTCTTTCTTCTTTTCGGCCCTTTCCCTTTCTTTCTGGAGCTTCAGCCACCAGATTAATCGTCAGTTCTGATTTAGAACAGACGATGGCAATGCAATGCAGCATATTGCAGTATGGTAATGAAGTTTCAAACTCACACAAGCACACACATAAATAATGCAGCACTAACACAGAAGTGCTACAAGTTACAGTTAGCAATTAATACATGAATCTTCCACACAAAATATATACCCTTGATATATAACCTTGATATATACTCCGTATATTCTTTATACAGTTATATAGTTGTAATCCTTGTACAATGCAAGTACATAGAATCGAAGAATTAGAGCACATCAAAATTTGCACTACTAATGATACTACCCAGAAGACATATTAGCAGGCAGAGAACAATTGAACAGAAAACATAACAATTGTGCTGCAAGGAAGCCTCTAATTTTAAGGACAGCAAATTCCAGAAAAGAGACAGCAAAACATCAGACCACGAAGGAAACTTTAGACAAGAATACATGGACAACTCAAGATTGTGAGACTACATACACATGAAGAAAAACAAACAAGATAGCAGACAATACAAGGCAAGATGCGCCAATGGAACCGCCCATTAGTGGCACCACAAAGGGAGCACACTAATTGGTGGTCAATTGGTGCTGGTAACCGAATCCAAGCAAGAGAAAGCCCAATGTGCTAACAATTCTAGCAAGCCAGGAAATTATGAATTTTCTCATTGCTAAATTTGGACGAATTTGCAATGTTTGCCTTTAAAAGTGAGATCTCCGGAAGGAGTATTTTTCACTGAGAATTTAGTACCAAAACTAGCAATGCGAATTACAAATCAAGACATCATGGCCGTCAATCTGGGTACAGAATCAATCATTCAAATACTCGTAGGCCTGTAACAATAAAACTGGACAGCGCATCTGACAGATCATGTTTTGTTTGCATTCAGGTTATTTCCAATTTAAGCACGCAACCGAGGTTAGCAAGCTCGAGATCGGGCCGCGAGGTAAGGTCAGTAGAAACAGGCAATCGATCTAACCGACACATCGGCGTCAAGGTTAGCTTCCCCTCGCATGCGATTCCCAAATCGCACGCGCACAACCAACAGATCTGATCAGAACCAACAGGCAAGAACATATGATCCGGGACGTGCGTGTTGTAAATCCGATGGTTCAACAAACCTTAGCGGTCGTCTCCACCACGGGAACGGGGGGCACGGCCACTGGGTTTCGCACGTAGCCCGGCGGCGGGTAGGGGAAGCACCTCGACATGGTGGCCGGTGTAAATCCCGCGACGCGCGAACCCTCGGAATCACGAGAGCGACGTCGAGGCCCGCCCTAATCGACCGCGAATCGAAGGAAATTTCGTTTCGCGGGAAGAAATCCGACGGAACGGATGGGGGCTCTCGGCGGGAGGGATTTGGCTCTTGTGTGGCGGCTAGGGTTTCACGGGGAGGAGAGGGGAAATTTTAGCGGCGGCTACGCGAGATGGGAACGGAAGAAAAGGGTAGCCTCTTCGAGGGTCCGGGGGTTGGGCGGTATATATAGCCGGAGGGGAGGTGCCCGAGTCGTGCGGGGAACTGGCGGGTCCGTCTCGCTTACCAATCGGGCCTCTACACGGACTCGTTGACAGGCGGGACCCAAGGCACCGGGTCCCGATGGCAGTGAGGGTGGAGGGTGTAGAGCGGCGGTGCGTGTGGGGCACGGCAAGTGGCGCTCTCTGATTGGCTAGGCCGCGCAGGGCCCACCTGCCGGGGAGCGGGGGTGGAGTGTTCGCCTGGTACACGAAACGTGTTTGCGGGGTGGGCCCGCGGCGCGGAACCGACCTAGAAGGCGGTGATGGCGGGCCGGCACGTGGGGCGCGGCTTTCGCGTGGCTGCCAGCCCAGCGCGAGGCTGTGCGGTGGGAGGCGAGGCGCGTTGCCTTTTTTTTTTTTCTTCCCGCGCGGCTCCGTGTCCCCGTCCCGTTCTGCGGTGCCCAGCGAAAACCCCCGAGAGCGCGCGGCGGCGGAGAGTCCGCTCGCGTAGATCTGAAAATTTCAGATTTTGGATTTTGGATGCCGAGGGAGGACTGCTGCGATTTGGTTTTTTGTGAGCCGGCAGCTCCGATTTGTTTAACTAGTTAGGAATTGCGGCTTGCCACCCGGCCGCACCGCTGCCGGGTACAATCATATCCACCGCTGCCAGGTACAGTCATATACAACGCGGTAAAACAATTATCGGAGCATTGCAAATATAAAAAAGGCATGATATTGATTCAGTACAGTGCCATACACCAAATCATTATCTATGAACTGACCCAAGAATTATTTAGACAACTGAGTTGCCTCTATTCTGATGGAGCCTCAAGATAGGAAGTGTAAACAACTATGATGCATCTATTCTGATAGAGCTTCCAAAAGCAAAGCAACTAAAGCATTGCATATAAAATATAAACATAGCGACATAGTTTCAGTGCAGTATAACACATCAAAGCATTACATATGACCCAACAAAAATTGGAATTGCAGCTTGCCGCACCCCTCTTGCCCCCAGCCATATCCAACCCGATAAGACATGGTTCATATTCCATAGGTTCAGAGAACAATATTATCCATAGCGCTATAGTCCATTACATGCCAATGATGCATTTTTTTTATACTAAACACATCAGGGTTTAGTACTTTGTGCCAAAAAAAGCCACAAAGATTGTTCACTGTAACTAACTTACACTGCTTTAACAAAGCATAGGAGTAAACTATATAGTTAACTATTTTAGATAGAGAGCCTTGTCCATTGAACCCAGAACCCGCCACCAATCACTTGAATCCAGGGTTATGGGCAGAGTTTCATACCCGCATAATTTCTGAGTAGCACAAAAGTCATGTGAGAATTCAGATCAGAAGAAATTGATAAGCTATTGAATATAAGCAGAAGTCTAAATGTTGCTGTTAGATTTTTTTCACCATAAAGACACAAAATATCCATACAATGGATAAAAACCGTCTGCCCAAAGGCAGATCAAAAAGCATATGCAAATAGGAACCAAATCCAACATTATCCGTATGATCATTCACAGTAGGTCCGTAACATAAACCATTACTTTTCTCGGTCCTCATAAAACATAAAACATTTCTTAGATACACCTATCTAATATACCTAAAACGCTAAAACATGTTGATGGCCAGCACATGCCTGATATTCTTTCTAACAAAGCATCGCAAGCCATACAAATATATATGCTTTATAGCAAAAAGTTTCACAAACCATGCATATACACATACTTGAGCATTTGAAAAATGAATATAATAGAGTGGGAAAGTGTATAGCGGCAACGACATTTGTACTCACCTTTGTGTAGACAAAACAAATTAAATAAAGCCACCCTTTAGTTGTCTTTTCTGACCTGATGCATATAAAAAAGAAGATTGATGGACATGTAATGTATAAAAAATGAAATGTAAAAATAAGGCGGGTATTTCTTTTGCTGTAAGAGCATTGTATTATAGAGTAATTGTTGCCAAATACAATAACAAATAAGGGAGAAAATGTTGCCTCTGGTTTCAGGATATACATTCCAAGGAAATGACAGCAACTTGCTCTATAACCCAAGTTTACTTGCTTTCTAGTAATTGACGCTCAAATGCAACCGATGATCAACAATTTATCACTCTACCGTGTTTTAGTAGTATTTTTGCAGATTGATTAGAAGTATTGACATATAATGTTGCTTTTAAATCAGCATCTCTTCAGACTTAATTTTAAGTCATAATCTCTGCAGGAGGAAAATGAATGCTCACCCAATATATTATATAACAGATGACATATGAAATCAATATAAATGCGACAAGTCAGCTACTTATTAAGTAAGAAGATCAGTAAGGAAATATAATTTACTCCCTCCGTTCCTAAATATAAGTCTTTTTAGATATTCCAATATAGTCTACATACGGAGCAAAATGAGTGAATCTACACTCTAACATACGTCCATATTCATCCGTATGTAGTCCATATTGAAATCTCTAAAAAGACTTATATTATGAACGGAGGAAGTATAATATGAGTAATTTGACTAACGACGGAAAAAATGCTAGGTGCATGCCATAATAGTTTTTTTTAGGATCATGCCATAATAGATTTAGTAGCAACCCAAGTCCCTTTCTTTTGGTGCGGACAATATTCTAGCAATTCCACTTCGGTTCATGGCAAGGGAAGCACTATGTAATAAGATCTTATATTATGGCAAAGGAAGCACTATGTCTAAAGCCTAGATGTTAAGAGCATCAGACATACTACCTTATATTGTAGACACTAAACGAAGACAAATTATATTAGGAGATGCAGTCCAAACATAGCAAATTGTATACGTTAACATTTCTCGACGATGAGTGCATGACTTGTATATTAAAAGAAGAAAATCGTCAGCTCCTTCAATAAAGAAAGATGCTCTTCTGTCACTGCATTCCTCATATGATATAGTTCCCCTCGAACGACTGAACCTGAAGCCCCAAATGCTTACAGGAAAAATGGTACCTGAAGAAATAGGAACTGCAACATCCATCAGTTGCTTCCTCTGAATTTCATCAATCAGTTGCTTCCTCTGAATGGATAGACACAAATCGCAGCAAAGTTGACCCTGGAATAACAACAATGCATGAAGTAACAATAGTTAGCAAACGAAGGAAGAAGCTGGTAACAATCTAAAGATAGCACGGAACACTCAACACCATAAGGAAACCTTTCTCGTTATTACATATAGTGTTCTGTGTGACCTATGCACCTTATCCTCTCGTGAGCATTTTGTCAAACATAATATATCATGATTATTTCAGTAAATATTCGTGGCCATTAATCAATCATATATATTAGCAGCAACAAAAGAGATACGCACCTTATCTCCTCTACTCCTCTACTTGGACCAGCTGGGGGTAATACAAATGCAGCAATGTGCAACAGTGTGAGGGACTGCCAGCTGAAGATCAACAAAAGATTCATTTCAAATTTACTTGTAAGACAATTTTGTTGCAGAAGTAATGCATGCACAAATCACAAAATACAACTACTTTAGCAATTTCACCTTAACAATGGAAGTCCCAAGCAGATACTTTCACCCTCTCTTCTTCCCACCCCATCTCCCTCTGTCTCCTCCTCTTTCTCCCAGATCTCGCTGTTGGTGGCATCTTCCATGATGAACACCATCAAGCTTGAACATAATAAATGTCAGCTCTTCGCCAAAAATAAAATTGTAAAAAAAATCAGATGCATAAACTGGGAGCACTGTTTCAGTTAACAATATCTATATAAACCTTTTTAGGTGGTAAGTAACCAGAGGATATGTACCACACCTATCTTTTGAAATTAAGTTGTACATATTCTGCTGTGAAATCAACGATAGTTGGCATAAGGTTCCTGAAACCGATGATATGAAGAAATAACTATTCCAGCAGTAGGCAACCACACCATAAACTGGATGTGTCACAACTATGAACATGGCCAGAGCAGCAATAACATGTTTTTTTTTACCATAGCCATAATATGCATTAGGGATTACCTTATGACTGACTGATTCAAAAGGCACAACTTCAGTATGAGATGGCTAATATTTCTGAAACTATTGCCATAACAAAGTATGGTTACAATGGCTAATGTTTCTGAAACTGAATACTTAAATTAATTTATAAAAAATCCTGGTGAAGCTGGACTCATACATGACTGAACTGAAAATGGTCCCTGTTGATCTGGAGCTTCTAGCAAAGGACCAGGAATTGTTGCTAACTCTCAAAATGCATGACTGATATTTTAGAAGTGTTCTTTTGTCAAAATGCTAAAGCATTGCAAGACTTTGGCCGAGGAGCATTCTAGGAGATGGGAGAACAAAAAGTATGAAACGGTCAAGTTTACACCAAGAGTATGCTTTTTTGGGCTTACGTCCATGCCAAAAATGAGCTGTTGTTATCTTTTTTTTTCTGTGACACTGAAGAAACTGAACATGCAGTGCACTTTTCTGGCAACCTAGGATCATTGCTAGCTTATTTCAAAATGCCATTTAATAAAAACAAAAAAAGAGTAGTAACTAAAAAAAATTGTGAGAGTAAAAGGAATCATATAACCAGCAAGAAGATTTACTATAGCCAAGCAAAGGTGGTGTTGTTAAGCATTGGTAAATACAGTAACAGATAAAATGACTTGGCAAAAGCAATCAATATAACAAAAAGAGAGATGCAAGGCGGTTATAATCAATTGTATTATTGTTCTTTTGAAACTATACATGGAGGACAGACGAAGAATAGATCAAACAAACAGATATAGCACAATAGCATTAACAATCAAACAAATGGATGCAACATGGACAGAGGCCATATTTATAAAGGCCTAGCTTTTTGTTTGTTTGATAGCCTCAACAACAGGACAAATGAAAACCGAAAAACAGAATGAATCAGCTGGCTGCCAAAAAAGAAACAACAAATAAAGTAAGGAAAAGAACAAAAACATCAAGGTCCATGCACAAAGGAACAACAACCCTAGGCTCTGCCCAGATGAAGCCAAGGAACAAAACGCATAAACATATACTGCACTAATAACGAGCAAGGAAGGGTAGGCAAATACCAAAATCCAACGTCCCAAGGGAATAATAATCCTAGAATCTACCAGGAACAAGACAAGAATAGAAGGCACTCATTGGCCAATTTGCACATGACCACGAACAGCGGCTCACCGGCGTACGAACAAGAACCTGACAAGGAAGATGGATAGAGAGGAGGAGGGATCGACCTGCAGATTCGTGGACGAAGCAGTGGCAGGGACATGAGGCGAAGGCATAGATTGACTGAGGAGCGAACCAATCTGCAGCAAAATGAAACAAAAAAATCACGGACAAGCAGCAGGCGATGACCAAGAACGGGGGGAAATATGCATACCTACAGATCAAGAGGCTCAACAACAGATCCGCTGTAGCGACGCAAGAACAAGTAACCTGCAGGCAGATGAGAACAAAAATCATGGAAGAACGGATAAGAAAATGAAAATAAATTGTATCAGAAGAGGGAAATCACCTTAACCGGCGTCACGGAGCAATGAAACCGTCGCAACCCGCTGCCCCGATTCCAGATGCAACCAGCCCCAACGCTTGGCGTGCAAGGATCAGAAAGAGCAGGAAGAACGAAGGAGCAAAGAGCAATGGAGAACGAGAGGAAAGGGGAGGAGAAGAGCCAGGCATGAACGCGGGGAGGATAAGGGCAAACCCCCTCTCTTCCCGCCGCCGTACACCGGCAGAGACATGCTCATCCTCGCCTGGATCCACCGGCAGAGGTGATGGGAGGGGAGGGGAAGCTCAGGGAGACGGGTCGAGAGGAGATGGGCGGTGGAGGCGCGAGGGGGAGGAGGGAGGAGAGCGGCGGCGCGAGGGAAGGGAAGGAAGGGAGCGAGGGCTGCGTGAGTGAGAGCTAGGGTTGTGACCCAATCGAGCGCCCCCTCGTCTTTACACCGAGAGAATGACGATACTGCCCTCGGCGGGCTGCCAAATTTTCAGGCGGTGGCACGCCATCCCCACCCGAAACACACAGCACCGGGAGCCCTGCGCTCCGCGGTCGCTGACGGGCACGGCCCACCCCGCCTGGGTCCCCCATGTCATGGAGAGCCACCGCGGTAGCGCGGGTGTGGAAGTCTGGTCACTATTCATTGCTAGTCACATCAGAGAGATCCAACGGCCAGGATCATCTCACCCGAAGATCCGACGGAGCGGATCATTTTGGAAATCTAATCCGACGGCTGAGAATCGAAACGACCTGAGAATCCTCTCTACCTTCCCGGACTCTAACAATGGGATCTCGCGCCTGAACGAAGATTTTTTTTTCTTGAAATGTGAACGAAGATTGTAGTGGCATGATGGGTGGGTGAAAATCATGGGATTGGATCCACCATGTTACTAAACTGTATCGCGATTCCAGCTCAGGTTCTGCCGTGTCGAGTTTTACTGAATTGAACCGACGACCCTTCTGCCGCTCTTCAAAAATTTGCACAAAGCAAACCATGATTTTGTTAAGTTCGCACGAACAGTGATCAAAACAGTGCATTTTGGTGGATTCTGTGAAAATGTTAATTAGTTTATGTCAAATTCGCACAAACTATGATCTAACCAGTATCTTTTTCTTCTCTACACGTACTTAGAGCAACTCTAGTGGAGCTACCATATCTGCCATCACCAAAATGCATTTAGAACGTGCTCCATATGCATTTGGAGACTCGGCGGGCGACGCACAAACCCATAATCATAATATCTCAGCCCCCGCAAAAAAAAAATCATAATATCTCAGCGACGCATAAACCCATAATCATAATATCTCAGCCTTCATAATTTTTTCACCCGACCAACTCTAGCAGACCACATTTGGCATTGAAGCATCGATTTCATTCATAGCTGCGCTACGACTTTGCATTCATAAGAACTAAATTAATAAACTACTCAACTACTTGTGGTCGCGGCGGCGGCGGCGACGAGGTTTGTCGGTGGTGGTGGGGTTGGAGACATTGGGGAATGCTTCAATGAGGGCCATGATGACTTGGAAGCTCGCATGGGCGGGCGCATCCAAGCCGGTAATGCGGGGACAAGGGCGGGCACGAGGTTGGGAGCTGGCTTGGGGACTCGCGCCGGCACGGACGCGGGGATGCACGCTATGGCGGGGATGGGGATGGAGATCGTATCGATATCCGGCCCACTCCGACGACAAGGGATCTCCAAAAGAAACCGAGTTTCTAAAAAAATACAATATTTTTTGTAAAATTCAGAAAAGAAACTGAGTTGTCAAACGTAGTCTTTCAACATCCAAAAGACAAGCAAACTTTGCAACCAACAGGTCAGACAGAAAGCATGTAAACACGCTCGCTTAGAGCATCTCCAACGGCGATCACCACACAGACGCCATCAAATGTCCGCAGACATCCGGTAGGGTGGACGCCGTCCAACCATGTCCTCCAAATTTACCCTACTTGTTCGGCCTCCTCGCTTTTTCGAGTTATCTAGATCAACAGAAATTTGATCGTACATTTCAATAGTTGCAAACAAATGCAACTAATAGCAAAAGCATTGGATGTTCAATAAGTTTTTTACATTCATCAAACTCTAAATCAAAAGAACCGGTTGTGTACCAAATGCCTCAATTTTCGGCCGCTCTTCTCCACTCATTTTGCGCAAAAGCATGCGTGCATGTTATCATGCAAGTCGTGAAAAAAAAACTTGGACGCATGGAGTTCTAGGTCATCGGCCTTCACGTACAAATGATATTTTACTCCTCACACGCTTGCTTGAGCGCAATCTTCCTCTCCTCGAGCTCAATCTTCTTCTTTTGGATTTCCATGAACAAGGTAAACATCTTGGCCTTCTTTCTCTCACTGAGCTTATTGCGCTTGGCACATGCCTACTTCTTCGCTGTAATGTTCTCGAACTTCAACGTCATCTTGGCCATCACCCCTTCTCGCTTCTCCTTCTCAGTCTCCCACTTCCTCCCCTCGTCTTAGCCACACAGGTGACCGTTACAAAGCCCTCCTCCAACTTCACCGCTTGGGTCACCACCTTCATCACTTGCTTTGGCGTTGGCGGTCACGGAATTGGCAATGTCGCTCCACTTGCTTTTGCGCATTCAACTTGTACGAACAATGCATGAGCGTGAATGGCTTGCCCTCAGTCTTGTGGTACAATGCAGTTGGGCTATCAAAGCAAGACAATGACATGATCAACGAGTTGCAACATAGAGAAAATAAATCAAAGGACCAATATGTAGAGCAACATCGATCAAAACATACGAGCTCGAGTAGCGATGTGACACTTGGCCATCGGTTTTTCGTTTGTGAATATGCACAACAATACTCGTTGACGGTGAAAGGATCGAGATGGGCCTAGAGAGGGGATGAATAGGGACAACAACAAAATATACTTTGATTATTAGCAAGTTTAAGCTACGTGAAATGTGTGCCTAAACAATTGCTATGGTGAGATAAATGATCTTATATGATGAATGCAATGTAAAGTGGCCAAAATAAACTACAAGTAAAGAACTTTCGTTAGGAATAACCGAAGACTGTGGAGACGAGGATGTATCCTGATGTTGACTTCTTTGGATGGAAGCTAGTCGCCGTTGGAGGATGGGTGATACCACGAAGGCACACCAGCATCACGAAGGCTCACCTTGTTCTCCTTGATATATCACCACAAAGACGATTCCCAACCACCAGTGGTAGACCTTGGGGCGGCCTCCAAACCTTCACAAACTTGTTGGCACAAATCGCAACTTGACTCCTCATCGAAGAAATCATACCACCTATTAGTCTCAAAACTCCAAGAGTATCAAATCCTCAATGAACTTAACGGCAAAGCCAAATTCCTTTGGTGGAAATATAGATCGGGGGATTCTTTTTATTTTCCATCAAAGAAGAAGAATCATTTGACGGAGGGAAGTGGAGGCTTTTAAGCAATGGAGAGAGAGAAGCATATCTCAAGTCAGGGAAGGATACCCCTTTAGGAAGATGAAGTGGGCCTTCTATAACCCACTTGAAATCTGCCCGTTTGGGACTCAGGATACGTGCCGAGATGTCTTACCGATAGTTTCGGGGTGACCTGGATTTCGGCGTCCACTCTGGAGCACTGCCTCTGGCTTGCATCAGATGCCATAGAATAAACCAATACCGAAGGTGGCGCGGGATTTCGAGGCAGACTCTGGGGCTCCGGATTCCGGTACCAACTCCGGCGCAAACTCTGACTAACAACAGAAGCCTTTGATGTCAGTCGGGGGCAGGGCAGGATTTTGTGAGCTCCCGTAATGTCATGCCGATGGTTCTTGGAACTACTTCCGAAGCACACTGAGATAGCCCAAATTGATTGTACAGAGATGAATATCTTGGATATATGGGTGGCATTCATGGTAGGGTCTGGAATGTGTATTTTGAGGATATATAGAAGGAAAAAGAGCTCCACTCATAAGTTCGTTGAGTGACCCCTCATAATAGTGCAGCTTTCCTATACTCAAATAATTATAAAAGGAAATAGAAAATAAGACCTCTTTGCAAATTAGGGGTTAACATCCATCTTTGTATAAACATTTTTGACTAACCCACCATATGTAGACTTAAGGTACATGCTTGGTCTTCCATTCATATTGCCATTGTCACTAAAACCCACATAGGGAGAGAATAGCACTTTTAGACGACCCCTTGAATGATTTCCATTGATGGCTTAGCATCAGATTGCAGTCACAGATCACTATCTTGTTGTAGGGCACATAGTGCTTTTGCTCATGGAAAAAGAAATCATGCACACTTGGCCAAAATGTCGAACCCTTTTAATTTGTATCTTGAAACGGATCAACACTTGTGTCCAACCATGCCAAACACAACAATTCATCGTCCTTATTCAAGTACGTCAAATCCCTCTTCTTTGTTGCTACATCAAGCGCTAACGACTACTGGGTATCCATTGACGTCTCTCTGCGGCTCGTAGTGGTCATTGACTTGCCCATCTTCATGGTCACTGCCCGTCGTGGATCATGCTCATCATCGCCTCGCCGTCAAGGTTGGGGTAGGCATTCCGCCAAATAGTGACCAAGCACCGCCCGAACGACGGCACCTTGAGCAAAATTCTCGACCTGGCAAGCGTCGACGATTCGGCCTGAGCGTCGACGAGGGCGGCAAAGTAGTACGACGCCTAGTACTGTCACGACTGTCCGCTGTAGAGGAGATCCGGTCTGAGCGCCTATGCCTTCTTTGCCTACACGCGCTGCTCCTCAAGGCCCGGCGGGTAATGTTGCTCCAATACAAACCTTGTGATGGGTGAGCTTCAACAGATCCATCACGGCAGCCGTAAAACGGCGCGAGTGTTTGGGGCGTGAAGATGTGTGTGTGCGCTCACCCTGAAAGCAGACACCAACTCTGTTTTGCGGGACTCCGCAAGAGCTCACCCTGAAAGTGTCGTACCAGACAATCGAGAGATTTGTGGCCGATTTGATGATCACGATTAGAGATTTTAACAGGAATAGCAGTAACCATGGATCATGGGACAGCATTACAGCCACTAAGAATAGGCTGACTAATCCACTTACCATCTTTCTTCAGTAAAAATGCAAACCAGAACCAAACACACAAATAAGATCCTTTTGCATTTGACATACGACGAAGAAAAGCTGCAGACTATAGCAGATACTAAACAGGTTAAGTAAGCAGGACAACCAGAAAGATAATCCACGACATGAGAGACCCGCACAGACGTAGCTAGCTCCCAATTCTCAAACTCAAACCATCTTAGCCATTACAACATATCTTGAGTCTAGGGGGGAAATTCAACTGCCACAACACATGTGTCTTATGGATTACACAAGTCACAAATATAAGACGACGACATAATGGCAGCATGATTTAACATAACAGTCTTGCAAAATATAGCTGAAAAACACAAAGACCTAGTAGACAAGACACCATCACCAGTCCAAGCCTCTGAAAAACTGTGTCGCAGAGGCCCATCACACTGAAAGGTCTTGATGAATCATATGAGAAGCTTCTCGATAGCATCCTGTGATTCACAAAATTTAAAACAGGATTAGTTTTCGGACAACGTGTGCACACTAGGTAAAACAATCAGACAGTTACACAGTTATATAGAAAATCAGCAGATATCACAAGTGGCAGCAATGGGATCACCTTGAGACTCTGGATCGGCTGCTTCAGTTGGCTGCCCTCGTTGCTGGTCACTGAACAGGCAATGACCGGCCTAGTCACTCCACAAGCACGCCCAAGGGCTTGCTTTGAAGGGACAAAGACGTATGGCACATTCTGCATCATATAACAAATGAGCCCAGAAAGTTCACTTTCATCCATTGTCACAAACACAAATAAACAATGCATGAGCAAAAACAAAAGAAAGATGCAAAAGATTAGGAGCAAACGGTTAAATCAATTCAATTAATGCACAACAGCAAATCAGCTCCACTGACCACTGTCATGTGATTTGCAAGGCTGAGTATCCAACTATCAACATGGACACTGAACTCTGCCTCGATGACTGAAGTAGCAATGTAACAGCATGCAACAAGTCACTAAAGAACCAAAATTCGAGAACTGATTTTAAAAGACACTGATTTTTCACATAAAGCCCTAGAGTTCTTCCAGTAGCTGGGTGCTCATACAAGCAGTTTAAGAGCAGATGCCACATACACTGTTCTTAAACTGCTTGTGTGAGTAAGCCTCTTGTCAGAGTAAGCATACTCAAACTTCCAATCCTAGCAGACTCGTGACCATACAGTATACAGTATTACGAGCACATCATATATTCTGATAACCATTAAAACAGCACAGTATTACGAGCTTTATTTTAAACTAAAAAAACATTACACGGTCTCGCTATAACCATATCACGCAAGCAACAGCATACAAATTTACAGCAATAAGATGCAGTATAAAGACAGAATTTATACCTTGTCCTCCGCGAGCAACGGGAGGTGGAGGAGGATTTCGAGCGGCTCCGTGTCAGCTGCCATCACCACGAACTCCGATATTCCCCTGTTGAGAGTCTTGGTCGCTGGGGAAAACAAAAACACACAAATTCAGATCACAGAGATTGCAATCAACAGAAACAACTAAGGCGCACTGCTAGGGATTGGTCACCTTCGTTGGCGCCCTTCTTGAGCTGCTTGTAGTTGGCGGCCTGCTGGACGAGGTCGAGGATCGTTATCGTCAGCTGCGAGTCCGCCAGCGGGTAGGCCTTGGGGTTGACCGTCTCCTGACTCTGCAAAGCACCAAAAGAAACAACAACCGGCGGTTAGCACGCGCGCGGCGGGGCTCGACTCGATCCGCGACGGCGAAACGGGCGGAGACGAGGAAGGAATCGGGAGACAGAGGAGGGGAGGATTCCATACCATTTTCCCTCCACGGGTTGGACGGCTTGGAGGCGCGAGGAGTAGGAGGAGGCGGCCGCCGCGGGTGGGGAGCTTGGCGCTAGGGCTTTCGGGGGGCGGGTGAATGGAGCTAGGGTTTATCGCGGGCCTGTGGTCGCCTCATATAGCCCGTGGGGTGGGTGGTTTCGACGGCTGTGATTGTCTTCGTGATTCTTCCTTTCCCCTTTTGTGTATTTTGGTCTTCGCTCCTTTTCCTTGGCTGCCAAGGGCCGTCAATGAACGTCCAGCCCTTTGTCGCGCCGCCATCGTGGCTGATATTTTGAGTCCGTTCGGCTTTTTTTTCTCTGGCTACGCGAGGAATCTTTATTTTTCTTAGAAAAAAGACAGCCAAAGTGCATCCTATTATCTTTTTTTTGAGACATAAGTGCATCTTATTATCTGATTCTTGTCAAGGAAAAAGCAATAATCACTATGATGTCGTTATAATTAATGGGCTTGGCCCATGTGCTTTTTTAGAAATTCTCAACGAAATCTCAAAGACCCGTGAAAAAATGACAAGAGGTCGTGCAAATGTCCAGTCATATATTAGGTAATTTTCCGGGGCGCGACTATGTCTCTATTTAAGACACAGAGCAACCTCGCGCGTCAAGCAGCACCCAGAATGGGCCGGCCCGGTGGGGACTGCATGCATTGAGTGTTTTTCCTTTTTTTTCTTTTACATTCTTTTTACTTTTTTGTATAATTCAAAATATTATATATATATATATATATATATATATATATTATAAAATCACTTAACATACAGATTTGAAAACAGTTAACCATGCACTGAAAAATGTTAAACGTGCATAGAAAAATGTTGCTAATGTATACAAAAAATGTAGAATATGTATGGAAAAAGTAGACATCAATATATATATATAATAAAATGTCAATCATGTATTTTTTTTAAATGTGCATACCAAAATGTTCCTGATGTATATAAGAAATGTACAATGTGTATGAAAAAGTAGACATCAAAACACACACACACACACACACACACACACGCACATATATATATATGAAAAAAATGTTAATCATGTATTTAAAAATATGTTAAACATGTATATAAAAATGTTCCTGATGTATACAAAAAATGTACAATTGTTTATGCAATAAAATAGACATAAAAAGTATACGTTTAAAAATGTTAATCATGTATTTAAAAAATGTTAAATGTGTATATAACAAATGTTGCTGGTGTATACAAAAAATGTAAATGTTAAATGTGTGTATAAAAATGTTCCTGATGTATATAGAAAATGTAGAATGTGTATGAAAAAAAGTTGACATTAAAAATATAAGTTAATCATGTATTTGAAAAAAAAATCAACATGGACACAAAAATTGTTTCATGTATTCGAATAAATGTTAAATGTGTATAAAAAATAGTCCTATTCTATACAGAAATGGAAAGAAAAAACTGATGAAAACAGAAAAAGAAACAAAGAAAAACCGAAAAAGAAACAAAAAATTAAAAGAAAAGGAAAACTGAAGAAAAAAAGTGCAAAAGAATGGAAAACAGTGAAAACCAAAAACAAACAAAGAAAAACAATTAAAATAAGAAAGAAACAAAGAAAAAAGAAAAATAGAAAGAAAAGCAAAACAACCAGTGAGAGCCGAGAAAGAAAGAAAGAAAAACCAGTGAAAATCGTGAAAGAAACGAAGAAAACTGGTAAAAAAGAAAGAAAAAAACTGAAGGAAATCGGTGAAGAAACAGAGAAAACCGAAAGAACAAACTGAAGAAAAGAAGAAAAAAAAGAAAAAACCCGAAAAACTACACAAAACCGAACAAAGCCACTGCCGCGGACGAAATACTACCACGACCAAGCGTCCAACGTACAAAAACAGACAAATCAACCGAACCAACAACTACGCGAGGGGAAAAAAGCTACGCACGAGACGAGAGCTATACTCGCTGAAAGCGAGATATAGCTCTCGCGAATTGTACGTGCATTGCTATGGTGACAATGCAAATAAATGAAACAAACAATCATGTTTTAGTAATTTTATCAACCAACCAATAAAAAACTATTTGATATTACGATATAGCAAATATTTCCTTCGCCCGAAGGTCCGAAGGAAGAATGATCATGGTCACGTCCATCTTGACATAGTTAATCCGCAAACAATAATATCACATGGAATATTAATTGTTTCTTCACTGAAATACAATATCGAAAGTATGTAATTCAATATTATGAAATAGCTTACACATAAACTTGTAGAAAAGTAAGAACAGATTATTACTCTGTAAAACTGATCAGCGCCATATCACAACCTCCAGTTTTGTTAAGCATAATATTGGCTACACATTTTGTTTCAAAAATACAAATTAAGTACTAATACAAATTGCTACACACAGGACACAACAATATATCAAGATCATAAAAACACATTGGCGATAATGTGGTGCACTTGATTAATCCAACGGCAAAAAACTCTTCAAACCTACTTGAGCTTTCCCACGGAGTAGCCTGATTCGAGTGGGATTCCAAGAAAATCATGCATTGGCATAGATACATCACAACATTGTCGACCAAGCACTTGGCCGCCGACGTCTTTCGTCACAGCTCCTTCCAGGCAGGCGCATTCATGAAGTCAGTCACATTGTAGCTCTAGGTTGTCCACAACATCGATCATCCGCTAGTATCGCCATCGGCGGTTAGGCTGCCCGTAGTGGGAGTATTATAGCTAGTATCATGCATGTCAACTAGGCAATTTTGATGAGGTGACATAGAATTAAATGAAGAAAGAGAAAACTGAGTATCATATCATGATAGCGTATCATAATAAATACTTACTATACTACTATATGTCTTGCATGGCAATAAATAAGGTCATCTAGGATACTTTTTTTGCGAGCAAACTTAGAGAGCATTAGTCAACAAAAACAGTCATGGGACAGTCAGCCAAAAGGCTATTGATCAGGATGCTGGGAGTAGTGTCTAAACAATTCTCGGTTTCATCCAAATTGCAAGCATGCTTCTCACAAAGGTGAGCCGGGAGATAGCATTATGGTTTACATGTTGAAAAATAAAAAAGTAAAGTGAGGTATAAGCTCTCCTATTTCATATAAAAGAGGCGCTATCACCGAGCGTGACAGCCGCCGAGAGTGGCAGGTATAACTAGCTCTAGGTAGTCGGACTCCATGAACCTTGGATGCTTGCTAGATGGATACCATCACGAAAGGACAGTGTCACCGTAATCAATGGGTCAGAAAATACCCTGGTACGACTTATGTCAAGCAGTGATGTCGACCTGGCCCGTCCCGTTCGCGGTGAAGGTAAAAGAGCCGAAAGTTAGGCCCTCTCTCGACGATAGGCCGCCGGAAGCTGGAGGGGATCCGATCTGGGATCGGTCTCCGCATGTAGCCCATGACTAGCGCGCCAACTGACGGTGCATAGTCCGATCAGTACCCTCCATAGGGCAGTGAACGTGGCCGTAAGTACTAGATCGGAGTTTGCACAAGTGATTCCCAGGTTCGGGCCTCTGGTGAGGAGTAATACCCTACGTCATACTTTGTGTTTGTATTCATGGTGGGTACACCTCGTGCGAGGAATTACAACGGGGAGATGAATTGGCTACCAAGAGTCTAGGTCTATGGAAGTAGATGGTGGAATGAGAGCCCCGTAGCCCCCTCCTTATATGCACGGTAAGGGCTGGGGTTTCACAGGAGATAGATCCTATTTGGTCGTCGTCACGTATGAAGTGTATGTGGATTGCCTAGCCCTTTCCATCAGTTCGGACTTTTAGTTGCATTGGTTAGTGCATGAAGCTTAACATGATATTCGGGTCCAAGGTCTTGCGTTCAACTCCTGGCTTTCGCAATTTATCCAAAAAATGTTGTTGCCCCTGAGTGTCCGCGTATAGGCATCTTGAGCCATACCTCTAAGTCTATTGACGTCTTGACTTCCCGCATCACACGTGAGAGGGGATGTTGAACTGTATATGTGGATTGCCTAGACCTTTCCATAGTTCATACATTTGGTTGTGTGGCTATTGCGTGAAGCTTAACATGGTATCGGAGCTAAGGTTTTGAGTTCAAGTCTTGGCTTTCGTAATTTATCTAAAAATTGTTGTTGCCCCCACTGTGTCCATGTATAGGCCTCTTGAGCCATACCTATGAGTTTATACACATGTTGACTTCCCGCGTCACACGTGAGAGGGGGTGTTGAAGTGTATATGTGGATTGCCTGGCCCTTTCCACGAGTTCAGACTTTTGCTTGCGTTGGCTAGTGCATGAAGCTTGTATATGTGGATTGCCAATCCCTTTTTATCAGTTCAGACTTTTGGTTGCATTGGCTACTACATGAAGCTTAGCACGGTATCAGATCCCAAGGTCTTGAGTTCAAGTCCTCGGTTTCACAATTTATCCAAAAATTGTTGTTCCCCCCTTTGTGTCCACGTATAGGCCTCTTGACGTTTGAGTCTATCCACGTGTTGACTTCCCGTGTCACACATGAGAGGGGTGTTGAAGTGTATATGTGGATTGCCGGGACCTACCGAGGGCCCCGCCAGGGGCCCCACACGGCCAGGGGGACCCGTGCCACTAGGACGCGGGGCCCCCATGTGCACCGCCTTTCGTCCATTCTTCCGCCTATAAATTCCATATTTTGCGAAGCCCTCCGTACCAATTTTCTCCATTTTTTTCCGCCGCCGCGAGTTTCTATTCCGAGGACATCCAATGTGGAGGTCTATTCCCACACCCAGCCAAAGGGGGAATCCTGTTGGAAATATGCCCTAGAGACAATAATACTGTATTGTTATATTTCCATTTTCATAATATATTTCATGCTATAACTGCTATGATCTTGGAATACTCGATTCAGTGGAAAACTCATATGCACGTGTGGAATATTAAATGATAAATAATAGGTTCCTAGTCTTGCCTCTAGGACTGGATCAAGTGTTGTTGGTGATCATGTTTTATGGATCTTAGGATATCGTTAAGTGTAACTATAGTCCTAAAACAACATTGAGAGTATGACGTTAGAAGAACAATCATATTGAATCGACCCAAACTTGTTTGTTATGCATTGAGATAATATCGTCTGAACTCAATTGTTATAACACGGAGTGTTAACTTGTGATTTAGTTCCTTAGACCATGAGAGTATTGTAGCCACTTCCAACAGTACAGTGGACTTTGGGGTTGCTCAAACGGCATCTGTAACTAGGTGATCATAACGACAACTTGCAGGTTCATCTGAAAGTTTGACAAGGGACTAGATAGCTCGAGAGTGGGATTTGCTCTTCCGACGATGGAGAGATATTCTTAGGGCCCTCTCGGTATGACGGCATCCATCATCGTATGGCCAGACACAGGTGACTTAGACACGGGGATGCCAGAACATATCAACGAGAAAGAAGAACAAAACCGGTAACGAGAAGAACGGTATAGTGAGCATGTGCATGACTCAGGAGGATATCGATCGTCTCGAGTTTTGTAAAGTATCGCGAAGCAAAGGGAACATCACATGATAACCAAAGGTTCACTCGAATATCATTTGTGTAATCATAGGGATCGATATGGACGTCTACGGTTCCACTATCGGTCATTGAACGAAGGAGTTTCGTTCATGTCTATGATTTACCGAACCTATGGGGTCACAAGCTTAAGGTAATCATGATCTGCTGAGTGTTAGTAGGACGAGAGTATTGAGGATTTATTTGTGGATTTGTTTCATTAATATTCGGAATAGTTTCGACAGGAACCGGAAATGTTTTGGGGTCACCGGAAGGGTTTTGGAGTTTCTCGCCCGATACCGGGTATTACCGATAAATAATATATAGGTGGAAAATGTTTCCGGTGGTGTTAAATTAATAATAAAAGGCTCCAGTGCTTTTTAGGAGGCTTTTATATTTAATTTAATATCAACGGGTCTTAAAAGGCCAAGTAGTGGAAAGGGAATTGGGCCACCATGCCCAATAAGGGAGGCACCCCACTTTTCCAAGTGGGTAGGCCGAATTGGAGTGGGGGGAGGATTCCTCCTCCCTCCCTTGGCCGGCGCACCAAGGAGGGTCTTTCCCTCCTTGGTGGCAGCCCCCCTCCCCTCTCCAACCTATATATACTATAGGATTTTGCCCTTTGTAATATACAACTTTTGGAGCCTCCTCTAGTCCTCTAGTTCTAGTTCTAGTTGATCCTAGTTGATCAATTAGAGCTTGACCTAGATCCTCTAACCCTCATAATTAGAAGCCAAGTGTGGTTCTAATCTCCTCGCTCTAATTCTCCGAAGACGATTAGCTCTGGACTCCAACGTATCTATATTTTTTGATTGTTCCATGCTATTATAGTATCAATCTTGGATGTTTTATATGCAATTATAAATCATTTTTTGGGACTAACCTATTGATGTCTACTACGCAACTTTGTTCTTGTAGACTCGTGTTGGGCCTCCAAGCGCAGAGTTTTGTAGGACAGTAGCAAATTTCCCTCAAGTGGATGACCTAAGGTTTATCAATCCGTGGGAGGCGTAGAATGAAGATGGTCTCTCTCAAACAACCCTGCAATCAAATACAAGAAATCTCTTGTGTCCCCAACACACCAAATACAATGGTAAATTGTATAGGTGCACTAGTTCGGCGAAGAGATGGTGATACAAGTGTAGTATAGATAGTAGATATAGGTTTTTGTAGTGCGAACAATAAAAAACAGCAAGGTAGCAAGTAACAAAAGTGAGCATAAACGGTATTGCAATGCTTAGAAACAAGGCCTAGGGTTCATACTTTCGCTAGTGCAATCTCTCAACAATGCTAATATAATTGGATCATATAACCATCCCTCAACATGCGATAAAGAATCACTCCCAAGTTCCTATTAGCGGAGAACATAAGATAGAAATTGTTTGTAGGGTATGAAACCACCTCAAAGTTATCCTTTCCGATCGATCTATTGAGCTATTCCTATAAGTGTCACAAACAACCCTAGAGTTCGTACTAAAATAACACCATATGATACACATCAACCAACTCTAATGTCACCTAGATACTCCAATGTCACCACAAGTATCCATGAATTGATTATACGATATGCATCAAACAACTTCATAATAATAATATTCAATCCACACAAAGAACTCCAAGGAGCACCCCAAAGTTTCTATCGGAGAAAAGATAATGAAAACATGCATCAACCCCTATGCATAGATTACCCCAATGTCACCTCGGGAATCCGCGAGTTGAGTGCCAAAACATATATCAAGTGAATCAATATAATACCCCATTGTCACCACGGGTATTCATATGCAAGACATACATCAAGTGTTCTCAAATCTGAAATATTCAATCCGACAATAACGAAACCTCAAAGGGAAAAGATTTGATTCATCACAACAAGGATAGAGAGGGAAGAAACACCATATGATCCAACTATATTAACAAAGCTCGCGATACATCAAGATCGTGCCATATCAAGAACACGAGAGAGAGAGATCAAACACATAGCTACTAGTACATACCCTCAGCCCCGAGGGTGAACTACTCCCTCCTCGTCATGGAGACTGCCGGGATGATGAAGATGGCCTCCGGTGATGATTCCCTCCCCTCCGGCAGGGTGCCAGAAAAGGGCTCCAGATGGGATCTCCTTGGTACAGAGGCTTGCGACGGCGTAAAAACTCATCTAGGTTAACTTTCGGGGGTTTCTGAATATATAGAATTTTTCAGCAATGGAATCACGCAAAGAGGTGCCACAGGGGGCCCACGAGGCACTAGGGCGCGCCTGGGGGGGGGGCAGGCGCGCCCAGGTGGCTCGTGGGGCCCCTGTGGCTCTTCTGTTGCTCCTCCGAAGCTTCCTGGGTCTGTTTCCTTCCAGAAAAAATCGTCAAAAAGTTTCACTGCATTTGGACTTCATTTGATATGGATTTTCTGGAAAACCAAAAACAAGCAGAAAACAGCAACTGGCACTGGGCACTAGGTCAATATGTTAGTCCATGAAAATCATATAAAACCCATATAAAAGTGCACCAAAATCATACAAAACTATAATAAACATGGCATGAATACTTCATAAATTATAGATACGTTGGAGACGTATCAGCATCCCCAAGCTTAATTCCTGCTCGTCCTCTAGTAGGTAAATGATAAAAGAAATAATTTATGAAGTGTGAATGCTAGCATAGTGCATAAGTTTGATCAATGATAATTTCAATCACTTTTCCTAGCATCATAACAGCAACTCTTTCTCATAAAACTCATCATGATAAAGTAGCAATCAATTCACATGTTATGGTTCAAACAATGAAATCTCTTGAAACTTAACAACCTATGTTCTTAGTCACCAAACAATTGCAATTCAACTTAATTTCAACAAAGTCTAAGTAAGAGCTCCACATACTCAATTATCATAGTCTTCTATGATTGCTAGTACTCAAAGCATATTTTTAGAACAAATGGCATCCATCGAACACAGAGAAAGATAGGGGCATAATTTTTGCCTCCCAACTCATTTATCATAGAGATAATTGTCAACAATAATAATTCATGATCAAATATATTTGACTGGCCATATGTGCCTGGATCTTTCCCCACCACATGATGCTTACCAACTAGAGAATAATTGAGGTTGAAATGCGAATGAATACTTATTGACTCTTGCATAAAAGTAAATACATAAAAGTAAATGCATAAAAGTAAAAGATAGGCCCTTCGCAGAGGGAAGCAGAGGTTGTCATGCGCTTTTTATTTTTGGATGCACAAGCCCTTAATGCAAAGGAACGTCACGTTATATTGCCCCTTGTGATAGCAACCTTTATTATGCAGACCGTCGCTTTTATTTCTTTACCATCACAAGTTCGTACAACGCTTATTTTCTCTTACAATGAAAGATCATACGTATTTTAGGAGCAATTTTTATTGCTTTTTGCACCGATGACAACTTACTTGAAGGATCTTATTCAATCCATGGGTAGATATGGTGGACACTCATGGCAAGAAACTGGGTTTAAGGGTTTTTGGATGCACAAGTAGTATCTCTACTTAGTACGAATTTTTGTCTATCAAAAGATCCTAAGCAAGCACCACATGTTGGAGGATCCATAACAATATAACTTCTATGCAAATATACCCAAACATAACTCATTACGTTGTCTTCCTTGTCCAACTTCAACTAATTTGCTCAAGTTTGAAAATAATTAATGGGTATTCACAATCATAAAAGATGTCCAAGATAATATATTTATATGTGAAAGTTCTCTTCCTTATACTAATCATTCATGAATTGCTTGTATGACCAATATTGTGATTGTTAAGCTTCAATAGATTTCACTTTCTAAACCCAATGTGAAACTACTACTAGGCATGATACAAGCATATGAAGCTCATATTATTTCAACTTCATGATATTTAATTTATTCAACAATTTAGTCATAGGATATAAGTGAAGCACAATAGTAAATGACAAACTACTCCAAAAAGATATAAGTGAAGATCAAATGAGTAGTTAAGCAAATAGGTAGCTATGTGAGGACTCTCTCTCATTAAAAATATTTCAGATCTTATTATTTTATTCAAACATCAAATAAAACAAAATAAAATGACATTCCAAGAATAGCACAACTCATGTGAAGAAGTAAAAACTTAGGCTCAACCAAGACTAACCGATAATTGTTGATGAAGAAAGGTGGGATGCCTACCGGGGCATCCCCAAGCTTAGATGCTTGAGACTTCTTGAAATATTAATTTGGGATGCCTTGGGCATCCCCAAGCTTGAGCTTTTGTGTCTGCTTAATTCCTCTCATATCACGGTTTCCCTAAATCTTAAATATTTCATCCACACAAAACTCAACAAGAACTCGTGAGATAAGTTAGTATAAATCAACTCAAAACCTTAACATTATCTACTGTAGCAAATTACTAAAATTATAATTAAACATTGCATACTAAATGTCTCTGCATATTTAATACTCCTATCCACAAATAGAAACATTAAACAAGCAAACATATGCAAACAATGCAACTATAACAGCAATCTGTCAAAACAGAACAGTCTGTAAAGGGTGAATAAGAATCCATACTTACCTAACTCCAAAAATTCTGAAAAATTACCACGTGACAGAGAACTCATGCATGCTTACTGTGTAAAAATTTCAGTTTTTTTTTATCATGTTCTGACTATTCAGGAATATTCTGGACATAACAGAAAACTTTCTGTTTTCAAACAGCAACACATGAACTTGCAAACTGAGCATTTTAAAGGCTATAATTGGCATTTTATTGAACTAAAAGATACAAAACATGATTATTGATAACATCAAGCAAATATCAACAGAATAAAATGACACTCCAAGGAAAACTCATATTATGTGACGAATAAAAATATAGCTCCAAGTGAGGTTACCGATAATGTTGAAGACGAAAGAGGGGATGCCTTCCGGGGCATCCCCAAGCTTAGTTGCTTGGGTCTTCCTTGAATATTACCTTGGGGTGCCTTGGGCATCCCCAAGCTTAGGGTATTGACACTCCTTATTCTCCTCATATCAATATCTCACCCAAAACTTGAAAACTTCAATCACACAAAACTTAACGGAACTTGTGAGATAGGTTAGTATGATAAAAATAAATCATCTACTTTGGTACTGTCAAGACAAGATTCATAATTGTTCTCACATAATGCCTACTGTATTCTATCATTTCCACAATTTATATTACTCAATATAAGCTATGGAAACACTAAAACAAGCAAATTATGCACTAAAAATAGAATCTGTCAAAAACAAAACAGCGTGTAGTAAGAGATTTAAAAACCATACTTATGTACCTCCAAAAATTCTGAAAAATTAGGAAAACGTAAACAATTTGTAACCCAATACTGTGAAAAAATTCAGAATTTTCTCACGCTCCAGTACAGAATAGAAATTCCAGCACTGGACACAAAAGTTTCTGTTTTTGCACAGAATCAAATCAATTATCATCCACACTATCCCAAAGGTCTTACTTGGCACATTATTGAAAGAAAACATATAAAACATGATTACTACGGTAGCTTAATCATGTGAAAACACAAAAACAGAAGTATTGGGTTATCTCCCAACAAGCGCTTTTCTTTAATGCCTTTTTAGCTAGGCATGATGATTTCAATGATGCTCACATAAAAGTAAAGAATTGAAACACAAAGAGAGCATCATGAAGCATATGACTAGCACATTTAAGCCTAACCCACTGATACGTCTCCAACGTATCTATAATTTATGAAGTATTCATGCCATGTTTATTATAGTTTTGTATGATTTTGGTGCACTTTTATATGGCTTTTATATGATTTTCATGGACTAACATATTAACTTAGTGCCCAGTGCCAGTTGCTGTTTTCTGCTTGTTTTTTGTTTTCCAGAAAAATCCATATCAAATAAAGTCCAAATGCAGCGAAACTTTTTGACGATTTTTTTTGGAACATAAGAGACACTAGAAGCTTCGGGAGGAGGCCAGAAGACCCACAGGGGCTCCACGAGCCACCAGGGCGTGCCACCCCCCCAGCCGCGCCCTGGTGCCTCGTGGGCCCCCTGTGGCCCTTCTTCGCGTGATTCCAATGCCAAAAAATCATATATGTTCAGAAACCCCCGAAAGTTAACCTAGATGAGTTTTTACGCCGCCGCAAACCTCTGTACCTCCATGATCTAATCTACAGCCCTTTTCTGGCATCCTGCCAGAGGGGGGGAATCATCACCGGAGGCCATCTTCATCATCCCGTCGGTCTCCATGATGAGGAGGGAGTAACAAAGATTCGATTCATCACAACAAGGATAGAGAGGGAAGAAACACCATAAGATCCAACTATACTAACAAAGCTCGCGGTACATCAAGATCATGCCAAATCAAGAACGCGAGAGAGATGAACTACTCCCTCCTCGTCATGGAGACCACCGGGATGATGAAGATGGCCTCCTGTGATGATTCCCCCCCTCCGGCAGGGTGCCGGAAAAGGGCTGTAGATAAGATCGTGGAGGTACAGAGGCTTGCGGCGGCGTAAAAACTCATCTAGGTTAACTTTCGGGGGTTTCTGAATATATAGGATTTTTTCAGCGTTGGAATCATGCAAAGAGGTGCCACAGGGGGCCCACGAGGCACCAGGGCGTGCCCAGGTGGCTCGTGGGGCCCTTGTGGCTCTTCTGCTGCTCCTCCGAAGCTTCTTGGGTCTGTTTCCTTCCAGAAAAAATCGTCAAAATTTTTCGCTGCATTTGGACTTCATTTGATATGGATTCTCTGGAAAACCAAAAACAAGCAGAAAACAGCAACTGGCACTGGGCACTAGGTCAATATGTTAGTCCATGAAAATCATATAAAACCCATATAAAAGTGCACCAAAATCATACAAAACTATAATAAACATGGCATGAATACTTCATAAATTATAGATACGTTGGAGACGTATCACCTATTAACCTAGTGCCCAGTGCCATTTGCTGTTTTTGGCTTTTTCAGAAAATCAATATCAAACAGAGTCAAAACGGAGAAAAAACTTTTGATTTTTTTTTCTGGACCAAGAGGGACCCTAGAAGGTTCGGGAGAAGACCATACGAGCCATGAGGGAGCGACAAGCTCGGGAGGCGCGCCCAAGGGGGTAGGTGCGCCCCAGGCTTGTGGGCCCCTCGTAGCACATCTTGACCTAATTCCAAGCCTATAAATTCTCAAATATTCCCCATATACCAGAGAGCCACCTCGAATAACTTTTCCACCGCCGCAAGCTTCTGTTCTTCCGCGATCCCATCTGGAGGCCTTTTCCGGCGATCTGCCGGAGGGGGAATCGATCACGGAGGGCTTCTACATCAACCTTGCAGCCCTTCCGATGATGTGTGAGTAGTTTACCACAGACCTACGGGTCCATAGCTAGTATCTAGATGGCTTCTTTTCTCTCTTTGATGTTCAATACAATGTTCTCCTCGATGTTCTTGGAGTTCTATTCGATGTAATCTTCTTTTGCGGTGTGTTTGTTGGGATCCGATGAATTTTGGGTTTATGATCAGATTATTCATGAGAAATATTTGAGTCTTTTCTGAACTTATTTATGCATGATTGTTATAGCTTTGTATTTCTCTCCGATCTATCCGTTTGGTTTGGCCAACTAGATTGATTTATCTTGCAATAGGAGAGGTGCTTTGTGATGGGTTCAATCTTGCGGTGCTCTATCCCAGTGACAGAAAGGGACAAGACACGTATTTGTATTGTTGCCATTAAGGATAAAACGATGGGGTTTATTCATATTGTTTGAGTTTACTTTGTCTACATCATGTCATCTTGCTTAAGGCATTACTCTGTTTTCATTAACTTAATACCCTAGATGCATGCTGGATAGCGGTTGATGGGTGGACTAATAGTAGTAGATGTAGGCAGGAGTCGGTCTACTTGTCTCGGACGTGATGCCTATATACATGATCATTGCCATGAATCCGTCATAACTATGCGCTTTTCTATCAATTGCCCAACAGTAATTTGTTTACCCACCGTATGCTATGTGTTCAAGAGAGAAGCCTCTAGTGAAAACTATGGCCCTCGGGTCATTTATCCATCATATATAAAATCCAAAAATACCTTGCTGCAATTTTATTTCCTTTATTTTGTTTTGCAATTTATTTATCTATCTATCACTATCAGAATTAATCCTTGCAAGTAACCGCCAAGGGGATTGACAACCCTCTTGTTTGTGTTGGGTGCAAGTATTTGCTTTTGTGTGTGTAGGTGCTGCTAATGAGGTTCTGTGTGGTTCTCCTACTGGATTGATAACCTTGGTTCTTAACTGAGGGAAATATTTATCTCTACTGTACTGCATCGTCCTCTCCTCTTCGGGGAAATCCCAACGCAGATCACAAGTTGCAGGAAGAATTTCTGGCGCCGTTGCCGGGGAGACATCACCAAAACCTATCAAGTACCTTCGCATAAACTATCATCTACTTGCTCTTATTTGCATTTGCCTTTTTATTTGCATTTGCCTCTCGTTTTCATCTCCCCCACTTCTAAAACAAATTACAAAAACACAAAAATATTTTATTTGCTTGTTTGCTTGCTTGAAGTTGCTACCATGTCTGAGTTTGTTATTGAAAAAGGTGATGATGGTAAAATCTCTGAGATAGAAATTCCCGCAAATTTGGATACTAATTTTTTTGTGACGGGAAGTGGGAACATCATAGGAAAAAACATTATCCAGGAATTCTTTACTTGCATGGGAACTTTGGCTTGCAATGATGTACCTATCCTTAAAAGAACCAGTAGTTACGCCGAAGCTATTTCTGAACTTGTTCTTAAGCTTGAAAGAAGATTTATATGTACTCATCCCACTTTGCAAAGATTGTTTTATGAGCTACCTGTTATAAATAACCCTAAGGCTAAAAAGATAGCTACTCTTGTCCTTATGAATGAATTTGATTACATAGTGAGAGAAGCAAGAGAGATCTTTGATTTTTATAATATGAGTCATGAACACCCTGTGATAGATGAAACTCTATATAATGAAGATTATATGATGAGGCATGTGTTTGGTGATAATCATACTTATGATGAGAATACTAAAACGGAAGTCCCTCCTTTACATATTATCCAACAAGTTTTTAACGGTATTAATCGACAATATTCTTGGATAGTAAAAGGAAACCAACAAGGGTTCGAAGAAAGTTGCCTTGATAATGCTAAAATTTTGATAGATGATGTTTTCCCCATTGTTTTTGAAAAGCCTCCTGAAAAACACACATCTCAGGATGCGAAAACTAAGGATGATAATACTTGAAACAGTGCATTATGCCTAGCTAGGGGCATAAAACAATAGCGCTTGTTGGGAGGCAACCCAATATTTATCTTTATTGCAAATTTTTATTTTTATTTTGTCACACAATTTTAGCTTCTGTTATAATTGTGTTTTTATCTTTTAATGAGTGTTTGTCCCAAGCAATGCCTTTGGGATGATAGTATAATTGATGCTGTTTGAAAACAGAAAGTTTTGAGTCAAGTACTGGATTTTTGGTTCTGTACTGGAGCGTGAGAAAATCCTGATTTTTTACATAGTATTGTTATATGAATTGTTTACGTTGTCCTAATTTTTTAGAATTTTTGGAGTTACAGAAGTATAGGTTTTAAATAGATCCTTACAGACTGTTCTGTTTTAGACAGATTCTGTTTTTGTTGCATAGTTTGCTTATTTTGATGAATCCATGGATTGTATCGGTGGGTATAAGCCATGGGGAAGTTGGAGTAAAGTAGTTATGCCAATATTAAATATGAATAACAGTACCTAAAGTTTAAGATTTGTCTGTTATACTAACGGATCTCACAAGGTTTCTGTTGAGTTTTGTGTGCTGAAGCTTTCAAGTTTTGGGTGAGACCACGATGGATGAAGGAATAAGGAGCGGCAAGACCCTAAGCTTGGGGATGCGCAAGGCACCCCAAGGTAATATTCAAGGAAGACCCAAGCGTCTAAGCTTGGGGGCATCCCCTCTTTCATCTACAATCTATCGGTATATCGCTTGGAGCTATATTTTTATTCATCACATGATATGTGTTTTGCTTGGAGCGTCTTGTGCCATAGTTTTCTTTTCTTTGTTTGCTTTTTGGTTTGCCACAATCATATTTGCTGAACACACCTTTTTGAGAGGGACACACATTATTCATGATTTGTTAGAATACTCTATATGCTTCACTTATATCTTTTGAGCTAGACAGTTGCTCTAGTGCTTCACTTATATCTTTTAGAGCACGGCGGTGGTTATATTTTAAAGAAATAGATGCACTCTCATGCTTCACTTATATCTTTTTGAGAGTCTAATAAATAGTAATGGTAATATGCACGGGTCATGAATTTGGTCCTAATATGATAGGTATTCAAGAGGGATATAATAAAAACTTTCATGTAGGTCACTGAATATGATAAGTTTGATTCCTTGCAATAGTTTTGCGATATTAAGATGGTAATATGTGGGAGGTGCTACTAGATAATTGTGGTTTAGTAAGAATATTGGTGTTAAGGTTTGTGATTTCCGAAGCATGCACGTATGGTCTGTCGTTATGCTAAGAAGTTGGAGCATGATTTATTATTGATTGTCTTCCTTTGCATGGCGGTCGGGGGCGCACGATGGTTAACTCCTACCAACCTCCCCCCTAGGGGCATGCATAGTAGTACTTTGCTTCGAGGGCTAATAAACTTTCGCAATAAGTATGTGAGTTCTTTATGACTAATGTGAGTCCATGGATTATACGCACTCTCACCTTTCCACAATTTGCTAGCCTCTTCGGTACCGTGCATTGCCCTTTCTCACATCGAGAGTCGGTGCAAACTTCGCCGGTGCATCCAAACCCCGTGATATGATACACTCTATCACACATAAGCCTCTTTATATCTTCCTCAAAACAGCCACCATACCTACCTATTATGGCATTTCCATAGCCATTCTGAGATATATTGCCATGCAACTTCCACCGTTCCGTTTATATGACACACATCATCATTGTCATATTGCTTTGCATGATCATATAACTGACATAGTATTTGTGGCTCAGCCACCATTCATCATTTTCATACATGTTATGCTAGCATCATTGCACATCCCAGTACACTGCCAGAGGCATTCATATAGAGTCATATTTGTTCTAGTATCGAGTTGTAATTTTGAGTTGTAAGTAAATAGAAGTGTGATGATCATCATTATTAGAGCATTGTCCCAGTGAGGAAATAAAAAAAGGCCAAAAAGAGCCCAAAAAGAGAAAAAATGAGAGAAAAAGAGAGAAGGGGCAATCTTATTATCCTTTTTCCATACTTGTGCTTCAAAGTAGCACCATGTTTTTCATATATTAGTGGGAATTTTCATTATAGAACTTGGCTTGTATATTCCGATGATGGGCTTCCTCAAATGCCCGAGGTCTTCATGGGCAAGCAAGTTGGATGCACACCCACTTAGTTTTTATTTTGAGCTTTCATACACTTATAGCTCTTAGTGCATCCGTTGCATGGCAATCCATGCTCCTCGCATTGACATCAATTGATGGGCATCTCCATAGCCCATTGATTAGCCGCGTCGATGTGAGACTATCTTCCTTTTTTACTTCCTGCAACTTGTAGCTTGCGTTGGTTTTATCCCCGAAGAGGAAGGGATGATGTAGCACAGTAGAGATAAGTATTTCCCTCAGTTATGAAACCAAGGTTATCGAACCAGTAGGAGAATCATGCAACACCTCGTTAGCAGCACCTGCACACAAACAACAAATCCTTGCAACCAACGCAAACGAGGGGTTGTCAATCCCTCGGAGGTCAATTGCAAGATTAAATTGTATGTGATAGATAGATAAATTGAAACAAAAATACAAAATAAAATAAATAAAAGAAAATGGCAGCAATATTTTTAGGGTTTTAGTAATATGATTTAGATAGACCCGGGGGCCATAGTTTTCACTAGAGGCTTCTCTCGAGAAAATAGCATACGGTGGGTAGACAAATTACTGTTGGGCAATTGATAGAAAAGCAAATAATCATGACGATATCCAAGGCAATGATCATGTATATAGGCATCACGTCCGAGACAAGTAGACCGACTCCTGCCTGCATCTACTACTATTACTCCACACATCGACCGCTATCCCGCATGCATCTAGTGTATTAAGTCCATAAAGAACGGAGTAACGCCTTAAGAACGATGACATGATGTAGACAAGATAAACTCACGTATGAATAAACTCCATCTTTTTACCCTTAATAGCAATGATACATACATGTCATGTCCCTTTCTGTCACTGGGATTGAGCACCGCAAGATCGAACCCATTACAAAGCACCTCTTCCCATGGCAAGATAAATCAACTCAGTTGGACAAACCAAATCAATAGATCGGATAAGAAATACGAGGCTATAATAATCATGCATAAAAGAGTGCAGCAAAGACTCAAATATATTCATGGATAATCTGATCATAAACTCACAATTCATCGGATCCCAACAAACACACAGCAAAAAGTGATTACATCGGATAGAACTCCAAGAACATCGAGGAACATTGTATTGAAGATCAAAAAGAGAGAAGAAGCCATCTAGCTACTAACTATGGACCCGAAGGTCTGTGGTAAACCACTCACGCATCATCAGAAGGGCAGCAAGGTTGATGTAGAGCCCCTCCGTGATCGATTCCCCCTCCGGCCGAGTACCGAAGAAGGCCTCCAGATGGGATCTCTCTGGAACAGAAACTTGCGGCGGTGGAAAAAGTATTTCGTGGACTCCCCTGAGGGTTTCTGATTTTTCCTGAATTTATAGTGGTGGAATTAGGTCAAACGGAGCTGGGGTGGGCCCACGAGGCACCAGGGCGCGCCTGCCCCCCCAGGCGCGCCCTGGTGGCTCGTGGCCACCTCCTATGGCGTCTGGTCTTCTCCCGAAGCTTCTAGTGTTGTATATGTCCAGAAAAAAATCTCCAAAAAGTATCATGGCATTTGGACTTCGTTTGGTAATGATTTTCTGTAAAACAAAAACAGGGCAGAAAACAACAACTGGCATTGGGCACTAAGTTAATAGGTTAGTCTCCAAAAATGATATATAATTGCTGTAAATGCATATAAAAACATCCAAGATTGATAATATAATAGGATGGAACAATCAAAAATTATAGATACGTTGGACGTATCAGCATCCCCAAGCTTAATTCCTGCTCGTCCTCGAGTAGGTAAATGATAAAAACAGAATTTTTGATGTGGAATGCTGCCTATCATATTCATCACATATTCTTTTCTTTTATAGCATGGACATTGGACTTGAATGATTCAAAGCAATAGTCTATAATTTGACATGAAGATATAAATACTCAAGCATGCTAACAAGCAACCATGTCTTTCAAAATATCAATGCTAAAGAAAGTTATCCCTAGCCCATTATGCTCAATCATTGATCCATTCATGAAACACACTCGAATATTAGCTACACACAATGCACAAGTATGACAATAGTGCTCTCTAGTTGGTGCTTTTGTAAGAGAAGACGGAGACTCAAATAAAAATAAAAATTGCATAAAAGTAAATAGATAGGCCCTTCGCAGAGGGAAGCAGAGATTTGTCAAATGCGCCAGAGCTCAAAGCTGAAATTAAAGAGATAAAAATATTTTGAGAGGCATGCTTTTCCTGTCAACGAAAACAATCGAGAATTCCCAATATTTTCCATGCTAGACACATCATAGGTGGTTCCCAAACAGAAAGTAAAGTTTATTTCCTTTCCACCATTTTTTCACAATCCATGGCTAGCCGTATCCACGGGTGCCCTCCATACCAACACTTTCCAAGGAATTTTTTTGTTATTAATTTTTGATTTCATTGTGGGACTAGGCATCCCTATTACCAGCCACTCTCTCATGCAATGACAAGTGAATAAACACTCATCGTGAGAATAACACACCCAACATGGAAAATAATGGCCACCCCCTGCCGCTTCATGAGCGGTACGGGCACACAAAACAGAAAAATTATTTTGAAAATTAGAGTTGGCACACGCAAATTTACTTGGAACGACATTGAAATACCGCATATAGGTAGGTATAGTGGACTCATTTGGCACAACTTGGGTTTAAGGATTTTGGATGCACAAGCAGTATTTTCGCTTAGTACAAATGAAGGCTAGCAAATAGATTGAGAAGCAACCAACCAAAAAACGAAAACGGTCATAAACATGCATTGAACATAACTAACACCGAATAATGCACCATAAGTAGGATATAATTTCTTTGCATAACTATTGACTTAATGTGCATGCATAGGGAATCGCAAACCTTAACACTAATATTCTTACTAAATCATAATTACTCACAAACATGACTCACATATTATCATTTCCATATCGCAAAACTATTGCAAGGAATCACACTTATCATATCCAATGATCTATATGAAAGTTTTTATTATATCCCTCTTGAATATTCATCACTTTGAGACCAAATTCATATCTTGTGCAAATTACCGTTACTATCATCAACTCTCAAAAAGATTTAAGTGAAGCATGAGAGTGCAAATATTTCTTCAAAATTTCAATCTTATCAATTCTCAAAATAATATAAGTGAAGCATGAGAGTTCATTTCTTCAAAAATTTAATCTTGTCAACTCTCAAAATAATATAAGTGAAGCATGAGAGTTTATTTCTTCAAAATATAGCCACCACCGTGCTCAAAAATATTTAAGTGAAGCACTAGAGCAACTGCCTAGCTTAAAAAAATTTAAGTGAAGCACATAGAGTATTCTAACAAATGATGATGAACGTGTGGCTCTATCAAAATAGGTGTGTTCAGCAAAGATGATTGTGACAAACTAAAAATCAAACAAAGCAAAGACTCATATAATACAAGATGCTCCAAGCAAAACACATATCATGTGACGAATAAAAATATAGCTCCAAGTAAAATTACCGATGGTTGGTAGAAGAAAGAGGGGATGCCTTCCGGGGCATCCCCAAGCTTAGACGCTTGAGTCTTCCTTGAATATTACCTTGGGGTGCCTCGGGCATCCCCAAGCTTAGGCTTTTGCTACTCCTTATTCCTTCATCCATCGTGATCTCACCCAAAACTTGAAAACTTCAATCACACAAAACTCAACAAAACCTTCGTGAGATCCGTTAGCATAACAAAATAAATCATTACTTTAAGTACTGTTGCAAACCCATTCATATTTTATTTTTGCATTATACCTACTGTAATCTAACTTCACCATGGCTTATACCTCCCGATACAATCCATAGATTCATCAAAACAAGCAAGTAGTGCATCAAAAACAGAATCTGTCGAAAACAGAATAGTCTGTAGCAATATATTTAAAAGCCATACTTATGTAACTCCAAAAATTCTAAAAAATTAGGCAAACGTGGGAAATTCATATACCAATACTATGTAAAAATTTCAGATTTTTCTGATGCTCCAATACAGAAACAAAATTCGGTCACTGGACGCAAAACTTTATGTTTTCCAAACAGCATCAATTATATTATCTTCCAAATCATCCTAAAGGTATTACTTGGCACAAACACTAATTAAAAACACAATCATACCAGTAGCATGAAAGTAAAAACACACAATAACAGAAAAAAATTATTTTATACATTGGGTTGTCTCCCAACAAGCTCTTTCTTTATAGCCATTAAGATAGGCTTTGAAATTTCAATGATGCTCACATGAAAGATAAGAATTGAAGCACGAAGAGAGCATCATAATACATGTGACAAACACATTTAAGTCTAACATACTTCCTATGCATAGGCATTTTATATGCAAACAAATTATCAAGGCGAGAAATATCTAGCATATGCAAAGGAGAGGAATAAAACATTGACAATCTCAACATAACGAGAGGTAATTTAGTAACATGAAAATTTCTACAACATATTTCCCTCTCTCATAATAATTACATGTAGGATCATAATTAAATTCAACAATATAGCTATCACATAAAATTTTCTCTCCATAATCCACATGCATACATTTTTTATCATCTTCCAAGATAGTGGGATTAACATCAAGTAAAGTCATGACCTCTCCGAACCCACTTTTGTCCAAAAATTCATAAGATTGATAATTTTCCAAAGTAGTGGGATCATTATTACCTAAAGTTGACACTCTTCCAAACCCACTTTTAATAGTGTTGCAAATTTTATTATCAATAACATATTCATCATGAGGCTTAAATAAATTTTCAAGATCATAAAAAGCATCATCACCCCAATCATGATCATTGCAATAAGTAGTGCACATAACAAAATCTTCATCCCCAAGCTTGTAGTTTTGCATATTATTAGCACAATTGACATTCATAGAAATTATAGTAACATCATTGCAATCATGCTTTTCATTCAAGGAGCTATCAAGTATGGGTGTTATAGCAATAATTTCATTTTTAACATAAGGAACTAAAGCCAGTTCATCTCTGTAAGCATCTTCAATATTGGCATCGTGGCCATAAGAATAACAAGCATCATGTTCATCAAGAGGGGATATTTCAATCGAATCATCGGAATCATGATTATCTATAGATTCATGTGTATCATTATTCTCTTCCAAAGCAGTAGACATTCTCTCAATAAATTCACTAACATAGGCATTAGATGCATAATTTTCATAGGAATACTTAAGTATGGCAAAATTTTCAGATTTGTGGAAAGTAATATTATACTTTTCAATCAAAGAAGCAACTTCATAAGCACCCTTAAAAGCAACAAATTCTTAAATTTGTTCGATATCATAGTAATTATAAACACCCTTGGCATAAGAAGACAAGATTTCATTATCATTAAACTCACATAGGTAGGGAAGGTGTTTTTTAGGGTTCTTAGAGCAACAAGTAAAATCATAAATTTCACATAGATTCCAAGCATAGCATAGCAAACAATTCATTTGACGCCATAAGAGTCTCCCTTTTTCAGACAAACGGTGACGCACAAAATGAGCATGCTCCTTTAAAGATTTTCCCTCAACTAAACTAGTTGGGGTTTCAGCACGAGCAATAATGGATCGAAGATGATTCAAATAGTAAACTTTAAGTGAATCCATAGTATCTTATATTTTTACTTTTAGTTTCTGTTCTTGTGTGTTCGACATGAAGGCAATAAAAGCAATCAAGTAAAGAGGCAAACAAGAAAAAGGCAAACGAAAAATATTTTTGTATTTTTGTAAAAATGTTTTAGAAGTGGGGGAGATGAAAACGAGAGGCAAATGGCTAATAAAATAAATGCAAGGAGATGAGAGTTTATGCAAAGGTACTTTATAGATGTTGATGATGTCTCCCCGGCAACGGCGCCAGAAATTCTTCCTGCTACTTGTAGCTTGCGTTGGTTTTATCCCCGAAGAGGAAGGGATGATGCAGCACAGTAGAGATAAGTATTTCCCTCAGTTATGAAACCAAGGTTATCGAACCAGTAGGAGAATCACGCAACACCTCGTTAGCAGCTCCTGCACACAAACAACAAATCCTTGCACCCAACGCAAACGAGGGGTTGTCAATCCCTCGGCGGTCAATTGCAAGATTAAATTGTATGTGATAGATAGATAGATTGAAACAAAAATACAAAATAAAATAAATAAAAGAAAATGGCAGCAATATTTTTAGGGTTTTAGTAATATGATTTAGATAGACCCGGGGGCCATAGTTTTCACTAGAGGCTTCTCTCGAGAAAATAGCATACGGTGGGTAGACAAATTACTGTTGGGCAATTGATAGAAAAACAAATAATCATGACGATATCCAAGGCAATGATCATGTATATAGGCATCACGTCTGAGACAAGTAGACCCACTCCTGCCTGCATCTACTACTATTACTCCACACATCGACCGTTATCCAGCATGCATCTAGTGTATTAAGTCCATAAAGAACGGAGTAACGCCTTAAGAACGATGACATGATGTAGACAAGATAAACTCACATATGAATAAACCCCATCTTTTTACCCTTAATAGCAATGATACATATGTGTCGTGTCCCTTTCTGTCACTGGGATTGAGTACCGCAAGATCGAACCCATTACAAAGCACCTCTTCCCATGGCAAGATAAATCAACTCAGTTGGCCAAACCAAATCAATAGATCGGAGAAGAAATACGAGGCTATAATAATCATGCATAAAAGAGTGCAACAAAGACTCAAATATATTCATGGATAATCTGATCATAAACTCACAATTCATCGGATCCCAACAAACACACCGCAAAAAGTGATTACATTGGATAGAACTCCAAGAACATCGAGGAGAACATTGTATTGAAGATCAAAAAGAGAGAAGAAGCCATTTAACTACTAACTATGGACCCGAAGGTCTGTGGTAAACTACTCACGCATCATCGGAAGGGCAGCAAGGTTGATGTAGAGCCCCTCCGTGATCGAGTCCCCCTCCGGCGGAGTACCAGAGAAGGCCTCCAGATGGGATCTCTCTGGAACAGAAACTTGCGGCGGCGGAAAAAGTATTTCGTGGACTCCCCTAAGGGTTTCTGATTTTTCCTGAATTTATAGTGGTGGAATTAGGTCAAACGGAGCTGGGGTGGGCCCACGAGGCACCAGGGCGCGCCTGCCCCCCCAGGCGCTCCCTGGTGGCTCGTGGCCACCTCCTCTGGTGTCTGGTCTTCTCCCGAAGCTTCTAGTGTTGTATATGTCCAGAAAAAAATCTCCAAAATGTTTCATGGCATTTGGACTTCGTTTGGTATTGATTTTCTGTAAAACAAAAACAGGGCAGAAAACATCAACTGGCACTGGGCACTAAGTTAATAGGTTAGTCTCCAAAAATGATATATAATTGCTGTAAATGCATATAAAAAACATCCAAGATTGATAATATAATAGCATGGAACAATAAAAAATTATAGATACGTTGGAGACGTATCACTTCCCCTTATTAATCTCTATCATCATATTCTATTCCACCCATAGTGCTATATCCATGGCTTGTGCTCATGTATTGCGTGGGGGTTGAAAAAGCTGAAGCGCGTTAAAACGTATGAACCAATTGCTTGATTGTATCCGGGGTTGTGCATGATAAATACTTTATGTTAAGAAGATGGAACATGAGAGGATCATATGATTTTGTAGGGATAACTTTCTTTAGCATTTTTATTTTGAAAGGCATGATTGTTTGTTAGTATGCCTGAGTATTGATGTCTTTATATCAAATTATAGACTATTGCTTTGAATCATTTGGATCTTAATATTCATACCGTAAAGGAGAATTACATGATGAACATGTTAGGTACCATTCCACATCAAAAAAATTGTTTTTATCATTTACCTACTCGAGGATGAGCAGGAATTAAGCTTGGGGATGCTTGATACGTCTCCAACGTATCTATAATTTTTTATTGTTCCATGCTATTATAGTATCAATGTTGGATGTTTTATATGCAATTATATATCATTTTTTGGGACTAACCTATTAACCTAGTGCCCAATGCCATTTGCTGTTTTTTGCTTGTTTTTGGCTTTTCAGAAAATCAATATCAAACAGAGTCCAAACGGAAAAAAAACTTTGGATTATTTTTTTCTGGACCAAGAGGGACCCTAGAAGGTTCGGGAGAAGACCAGACGAGCCACGAGGGAGCGACAAGCTCGGGAGGCGCCCCCCAGGCTTATGGGCCCCTCGTAGCACATCTTGACCTAATTCCAAGCCTATAAATTCTCAAATATTCCCCATATACCAGAGAGCCACCTCGAATAACTTTTCCGCCGCCGCAAGCTTCTGTTCTTCCATGATCCCATCTGGAGGCCTTTTCCGGCGATCTGCCGGAGGGGGAATCGATCACGGAGGGCTTCTACATCAACCTTGCTGCCCTTCCGATGATGTGTGAGTAGTTTAACATATACCCACGGGTTCATAGCTAGTAGCTAGATGGCTTCTTCTCTCTCTTTGATCTTCAATACAATGTTCTCCTCGATGTTCTTGGAGTTCTATTCGATGTAATCTTCTTTTGCGGTGTGTTTGTTGGGATCTGATGAATTGTGGGTTTATGATCAGATTATTCATGAGAAATATTTGAGTCTTTGCTGAACTTATTTATGCATGATTGTTATAGCTTTGTATTTCTCTCCGATCTATCTGTTTGGTTTGGCCAACTAGATTGATTTATCTTGCAATGGGAGAGGTGCTTTGTGATGGGTTCAATCTTGCGGTGCTCTATCCCAGTGACAGAAAGGGACAAGACATGTATTTGTATTGTTGCCATTAAGGATAAAACAATGGGGTTTATTCATATTGTTTGAGTTTACTTTGTCTACATCATGTCATGTTGCTTAAGGCGTTACTCTGTTTTCATTAACTTAATACCCTAGATGCATGCTGGATAGCGGTCGATGGGTGGAGTAATAGTAGTATATGCTGGAAGGAGTCGGTCTACTTGTCTCGGACGTGATGCCTATATACATGATCATTGCCATGAATCCGTCATAACTATGTGCTTTTCTATCAATTGCCCAACAGTAATTTGTTTACCCACCGTATGCTATGTGTTCGAGAGAGAAGCCTCTAGTGAAAACTATGGCCCCCGGGTCATTTATTCATCATATATAAAATCCAAAAATACCTTGCTGTAATTTTATTTACTTTATTTTGTTTTTCAATTTATTTATCTATCTATCACTATCAGAATTAATCCTTGCAAGTAACCGCCAAGGGGATTGACAACCCTCTTGTTTGCGTTGGGTGCAAGTATTTGCTTTTGTGTGTGTAGGTGCTGCTAACGAGGTTCTGTGTGGTTCTCCTACTGGATTGATAACCTTGGTTCTTAACTGAGGGAAATACTTATCTCTACTGTACTGCATCATCCTCTCCTCTTCGGGGAAATCCCCACGCAGATCACAAGTAGCAACGACGAAGTGCTGCCGGATCATGAAGACCGTACGCTTGCAACCAAGTTGAGAGGTCGTGCTTTCGGTCTTTCGTTCGAGGGACGTTCGTGGGCGGTTCACGGGATTGTTCATCGACGGGTCGAGGGGCTCCAAGTACGATCTACACCGACTCGTCTACTTCCGCTGCACTCCGGAGTCGGCAATGATACGTCTCCAACGTATCTATAATTTATGAAGTATTCATGCCATGTTTACAATAATTTTATATGATTTTGGTGCACTTTTATATGATTTTTATGGACTAACTTATTGATCCAGTGCCCAGTGCCAGTTCCTGTTTTTTGCATGTTTTTTGTTTCACATAAAATCCATATCAAACGAAGTCCAAACGTGATAAAATTTATGGAGATTTTTTTTGGAATACATGTGATTTTTGAGAAAAAGAATCAACACAAGACGGTGCCCGAGGGCTCCACAAGGCAACAGGGCGCGGCCTACCCCCCTGGTCGTGCCCGCTTGCCTTGTGGGCACCTCGTAGGTCAGTTGGAGCCCTTCTTTCTCCACAAGAAAGATAATTTCTGGATAAAAATCCCCTCAAAATTTCAGCCCAATCAGAGTTACGAATCTCCGGGAATATAAGAAACGGTGAAGGGCTCCGAAAATAGTCGCAAGACACAGAAGACAACAGATAGATCCAATCTATGGGAGAGCTCTCTCTCCTCTCGGAGGGCCAAGGAAGAATAAGAAGGAGGGGGGCCCTTCCCCCTCTCCTCCGGTTGGCGCCGGGACGCCACCGGGGACATCTCCTCCATCACCATCACCACCAACTTCTCCTCCGTTCTCATGGTGATGTGTGAGTAGTTCATCCTCGAGGCTGAGGGTATGTGTGACGCCCCCGACTCAATCGTGCACTAATCATACATGCAAATGTGCAAGATCAAGCCCAGGGACTCACGGGAAGATATCACAACACTGTAGGAGATATGCTCTAGAGGCAATAATAAATGTTATTATTTATCCCCATGTTTCTGATTAAGTTTATGTTCCATGCTATAACTGCTATGGTTCTCAAGTCTGCAATAACCACGAGGCTCGAAGGGAGACTCATATGCACGTGTGGAATAATAAACGGTAAAATGTATTCCTAGTCTGGCCTCTAAGACTAGCTCAAGTGTTGCATGATGGTTATGTTTTCCTGATCATGGGCATGACTATGCCGGCAACTTTGATGGCACAATGTTAGGAGAACACTTGTGTTGAACCGACCCGATTGATGTTATGCTATGAGATACATTCGTCATAAGTTAATGGTTAATAACACAGAGAAAGTTAACGTTTGCATAATTCCTTAGACCATGAGAGTGTCGAGTTTCTTCATGCTTGCTTCATGAACTTTGGGGTTTGTTAAACGTCATCCGTAACCGAGTGGCTATTATGGCGGCTTACGGGTTCATGGGAAAGTATGTCAAGGGACTTGATAGCTCAAGATTGGGATTTTCTCCTCCGACGATGGAGAGATATCTCTGGGCCCTCTCGGTGTTATGGTATCCACCATCGTCTGGCCAGACACAATGTGATTTGATCACAGGGATGCCGGAACACGGGTACGAGAAAAGAGAACAAAACCGGTAATGAGGTAACTAGCATTGTGGACAAGTGTTGATCCACAGGGATGCCGATAAATCTCTCTTCGGGTATTTGTAACATATCGCGAAGCAACAGGAATAGCACATGGCAACAGGAGGTTCACTCGAATATTTATTCGTGTGGGTATAGGGGTCAATATGGGTGTCCACGGCTCCGATGTTGATCATTGATCGGAAAGAGTTCCGGACATGTCTATACTTCACCGAACCTATAGGGTCACACGCTTAAGGGTCATCTATCTGCTGAATACTAGACAGGGAGTCTGAGAGAAAGTCACCGGAAAAGTTTCGGAGACAAACGGAAAAGTTCCGGAGAGAACACCAGAAAAGTTTCGGTAAAACCGAAAAGTTGTTTCGGAGTAAACCATTGAGCCAAAAAGGTTTCGGCATGCGCGGGGAACTTTTTGGAGGTTGCCAGATTGTTCTGGTAATTTCTGGAATTTTTCCGAAGAGTAAAACCGGAAATGTTCCGGAGCAGCCGGAACCGCCATGGTTGCTTTTCGCTGAAGAAAATCATTGATCCGGAAATGTTTTGGAATGCGTTCAAAATTATTTTAGTGGGTACTGGAAATGTTCTAGGCCTACATAAATATTTTTGGTTCAAACGGTCGCGAAAAAATGTCTTCATGAATAGTGAAAGTGCTTTATGGGTTGGTTTCCAAATGGGTTTTTTCTTCTAGAAGAAAATCAGTTTTGGTGAGAGAGAAAGGTGTGTGAAAGGTGGTGCCCCCCCCAAAGGGGGCAGCACCAAATTTCATCCATGGTGGTGTGGGGGGCCCCCTTGGGGTTTCCTTCCACCTCATGGTGGATATGTTCTACACACACCCTTATGTGGCATTTGGGTGAAAAGATCTTGAGCCCCTTTTGGTCTTTTTCACCCCTTGCCTCTACCCCTTGCTTCTCCTATAAATAGAGGTGGAGAGGGCTCTCCAAAATCAGAAATCTCTCTCACATACAAATGCCATGCATGATCTGGCTTTCTCTCTCTCTCCCAGCGAAATAGTTTCGTTGAGCCGAAAGACTATCTGGGTTCCGGTGGGAACTAGTTCTGGACGGCGAAGCCCTGCCGGATAGATGACACCGTATGTGTGCAACCCCGTAGAGAGGTTGTAGGTTCGATCTTTTTTCCCGAGGGGCTGTTCGAGAGTGCCTCCAGAAGGGCTGTCCGAGTGACCGTCCGAGTTTTGAGGGTCCTCCCGAAGGGCTGTCCGTGACACCGTCCGAGGGACTGTCCGACCGCCTCCCGGAGGGCTGTCCGTGGGGCAGACGAGGGAGTACATCCTCATGGTTGGGAGGTTGTAAATCCTAGCTGCGGGGATCTGCACCGACGATCTACATCAACTCTACTTCCGTTGCGCTACGAGTCGGTAACGATCGGATCAAAACCTTGTATGCAGTCTTCATAGTGGTCCTGGGCTGGTGCATAGGTCAATTTTTTTTTGTTTTCTGCTGCGTCCCCCTTCAGTGGCATCATGAGCCGTGCTATGCATAGATGCAGGTTACGATCTAGAATACATGAGATGTATGGGTATTGCACAATATAATGTTGTAGTAGATGAGTTCTATTACAGAAAATTATTTGTGCGGGTAGCAGATGAAATCTGTTACCCGATGTTCTTGTTGCTTCCCTAAAATTTGCGTATTTCTAATCTTGATGACGGCATGGTGGAGTTTCAAAGTTCTGGCAATCCGCGATCCTTATTGATCAACGAAGTGCTAACCGTTCATTGAATTCCACCATAGTTAAAAGAAAGATGAAATTTCGCAGACGAAAGAGCAATGCAGATATGATGTGCACGGGGGTCATGCGTATGACGAAGTTCAGTATGGGGCTTGAGATTTTATTATCTCGTGTTTCATACACCCCGCAAAGTTAATCTAGCGACTTGAGTAATCATACTTGATGATGGACGTTGGTAGCTTCGGTTTGCTTCGAAACCTTAGAAGCCACGTAAAAATAAATTTTTGTATGAACTGATTAGAGGCGTCTAACTTGGTTTTGCAGGATGACATAAGATGTGCATGTGATGTGGTATAGCAGTGCTCATAATAATTTGATTATGTATGAGATGACTATATAATGTAAATTAACATGACCTGCGTGTCATGATTCGACATGATGGCTGGAGCCGTATGATTGTCACTTTAATGACCTGCGTGTCAACCTTAAGTTATGCACTTATTTTATTAGTTATAGAGATAGCAATATTATCTGGTGCATCGACAAGGTGGTGGCAATCTTCGCGAAGGTGAACACCGACGCGAATGCCGAAGACGAAGAAATAAAAGACTTCTCCGTCAGAAAGGGCTATACCATATCATGCTATTATGAATTGCCGGAGATGTTTATCCCTTATGTTGCACCCTTTTGATTGCGCAGTAGTCGCTTTTATTAGGGTGATCTCTCACAAAAATATCAAGTAGTTAGTGTTCTCCCAAGTGTAGCACCGTCACGACACCTATCTCTTCGGGGTATCACATGGATGCATGGGTACAAACGATTAGAGAAGTGTGAGGCGGGTGAGTTGAGACCTCGTAGCGAGATCACTTGGTTGTCTTGACGTTCTGGCTTGATCGTCCTGAGCTCGGAACACGCCCATCGAAAGATGAACAAGAGTCACATAGAGATGTGATTGGCAAGTTGGCCTACCGATTGCAATTCTCGTCACTTGAGATGGATGCATCCTTGGCGTTGAATTGTAATATGGGTCTTGTATCACTCACAATCAATTTTGAGAGATATTGATTTGAGTGGGAGCGCATTGAAGAATTAACTTGTTTAATTCTCAGTGCAATTAATTATGGACACTGTCTAAGTGTTATATGCATAATAGTTAGAGAATAATGGCTCGCGCTTCCACCTTCCCTGTTAAAATTGAATAAGCTGTTAAATATCTGGTTAAAACTTTACGGTTGGTAACGTAATGTGAGGATTGTCCTCAAAAGTGTTGATAAGGACTTTGTCCTATCGCATGCTTCCGGTATTCTCCCGCTAATGCTATGGATGATGAGACTCTCGTCCTTCGATCCAAAAGCTAGAATTCCGTTACGGTCAAGAGCAATATGTTTGCTTCCATGAGACCCGAACTTCAAAAGTTTTGGGATAGCTATGTGATATCATGGAACTGAAAATCATTTTCAGACACAAACAAAGGATAAAAGATATGTGATATCCAAAGAAATGTTTGTTTTGCAAACTATTAGTAAAAGTGTTTACTATGCATTTGACTAATAACAGAGGGATCCAGTAGAACGCCTGTCATATGATGATGGTGAATCAAACAACAACTTAAGAGAAAGGAAATGTCCGAAGGGTGTTAGTATGACTTACACACCTAGGAAGTCCGAGGCTGACGCCACTCTTCAAGTTGGTGCTTCTTCTGAGAGTAGGAGAATTATTGGAAGTAAAACTGTTAGAAGTATAAAGGCAAAAAGAGAGAAGACTGGAATATCCAGCTCATGTATGAAAGTCATACAAGCTATTGATGTATAGAAGGCTGGTCAAAGAAATAGTTCTTGGGAATTATGATTAAACATGTTAATCACTGATTCTTGGGTATTGTGAGTTGATCACAGAGATACCCGCTCGATTGCTTTCCGTTGCAATTCGATGCAAGAACTACTACGGCCTAAAGGACTTGCCAGGAATGAGGTTTAGATACACGTTGGGAACATAGTAAATGTTACTATACCTTCCATCGGTGTATTACCTATGTATTTATTTTCATAATTCATTTTTGGAGTTTCATACACTCTAGCCCTTTGCATAAGGTATCTTGCAAGAAGGTTGTTCATAAGAGAACTTTTGATGTTCGGTGTTATGAATAACATAAGGGCCATACTTTCATTATGAATGAGATGTATGTTATGAATATTGATAATAATACATTACCTCTGTATTTACTTTCATAATTCATTTTAGAGCTTTATACACTCTAGCCCATTTGCATAATGTTTGTTGCAAGAGTGTTGTTCATAAAAGAACAATTGTTGTTCAGTATTATGAATAGCATAAGGGCCATGCTTCCATCATGGATGGGATGTATGTTATGAACATTGATGGTAATATGATACATCCATAACACTGACGCTAAATGTCGCAAGACTAAAAGAATACCAGACATGTGTGGCAGTGCATTTGGTCACATTGGAGAAACCCGCATGGAGAAATTCCATAATGATGGATTTTGAAGTCGTTTGATTATGAATCATCTGACACTTGCAACTTTCCTCCGAAAAGTGAAGTGACTAAAATACCGTTCATAGGCCATAAGGAATGAGCAACGAACTTATTGGTGATCATACATTATGATGTGTGTAGTCAAATAAATGTTGTTGCTAGTAGTGGATTTATCTATCTTCAGAAATGACTTAAGTGATATGGATATTCACTTGATGAGACGCAAGTCTGGATCTTTTGAAGTCATTCAAAAGGTTTTCAAAAATGAAGTAGAAGTTATTGTAACAAGAAAATTATGTTTCTGCAATTTGTTTGTGGAAAGGAATATTTGAGTTACAAGTTTAGCGAATGTCTGATGAGTTGTGAAAAGAGTTTCATAACTTACACCTCCCGGAACACCACTGTGAGTGGAATGTCCGTGAAGATGTAATCAAACCATTTATGACATGGTGAGATAAAAGATGACATATATCAATTTGCCATTATCCCTTTTAAAAGTAATGCTTTAGAGACTGCGGCTTTTACACTGAAAAGAGCGCCATCAGGTCTGTTGAAATGACACCATGGTATGGTATACCCGACCATGTTATATCTTTTCTTAACATTTGGAATATGGGGCTTGTGTAAACTGTTTACAAACCTATTCCGAATCAGACAAGTGCTACTTTGTAGGTTATCCCAAGTTATTGGGTATTCCTCCCTCACTATACTGAGGCAAAAGGGTTTTGCCACAAAGAACGGTATGCTTTTAAAGAGAATGATTCTTGCAAAAAGGTGAGTGGGAGGACAGTGCAACTCAATGAGATAACAGTATCTTCGTTATCAGATCAAAGGAAAGGAACCTAGGAAGTGATTCCAGAGTTTCCTACTGCGACTGATACGGAAGCCTCTACATGAGATGTATGGACTTCGGTCGAACTTGCAGCTGAACCACGTAGGCAAAACTCGTGCAAACCTCTTAGGTGCGCATGCGAGATATTGTTGCTAGACAACAATATACCTACAATACACAAGGAAGCGTTGATGGGCCCTGACTCCGGAATTGGCTAAATGCCAATATAATCCGAGATAGTTTCCATAAATGATTCAAGATTAAAATCTTGATAAACCTTTCGGAAGACTTAAGAGTCTAACGAATGTTTATGGAACTATAAACTGATACGGATAAAAATGTTTTATCCATAATGCTCGACTTGTTGCAATAACAAATTCAAGGAGTTGACTATGATGAGATTGTCTCACCGTAGCGATGCTTAAGGTCAGATCGGGTTAAACTAGCAATTAATACATATTTCAATCATGAGATATGAAACATGGATGCCAAAAGGATTTCCATGAAATGGAAATACTACCTCGGACTTGCATGTGATACAGTCCAAGGTATTTTGTCTATCCAGAGGATGCTAGTGAGTATGCAAACTTCAGAGTTCCAGCAATGGAGCAAAATGGAGTTGGAATCTTCATTTTTGATGAAATAGTCAAAAGAGTTTGATTTCATCAATGGATTACGATGATGCTTGTGGTAACAAGAAAGTAAGTGGGATCAAAATAATATTTCTAAAACTTTGTGTGCTTGACACATTGTTGATTGGAAATAATATAAATTTCTTGACACAAATTAGGACTTCATTGAAAAATAGTTTTTTGATGAAGTGCTTGGGCTAAGTAGCCTTGATATTAGGCATAACTATCTACTGTTGGGGAACGATGCATGGAAAACAAAAAAAATTCTACGCACACGCAAGATCTATCCATGGAGATGCCTAGCTACGAGAGGGGGAGTGTGTCTACATACCCTCGTAGACCGTAAGCGGAAGCGTTAGAACAACGCGGTTGATGTCGTCGAACAACTTCACGATCCAACCGACCGAGTACCGAACGTACGGCACCTCCGCGTTCAGCACACGTTCAGCTCGGTGACGTCCTCGACTTCTTGATCCAGCAAGACGGCGAGGTAGTGGATGAGTTCCGGCAGCACGACGGCGTGGTGACGGTGATGGTGATGCTATCTCCGCAGGGCTTCGCCCAAGCACTGCGAAAATATGACCGAGGGACGGAACTGTGGAGGGGGGCGCCGCACACGGCTAAGACAATGTTGTGTCTTGTTTGGGGCGCCCCCTCTCCTCTATTTATATATGTGTAGGGGCTTGGAGTAGAAGGAATAGTGCCACGTGAACAGTACCACGTGAACAGTACCACGTGAATAGTACACAAGTGGACTTGGACTCCAAAGTCCAATCCTATTCCTACTAGGACTCTCCTTTTTTCCTTCCCTAGCTGCGTGGGCTTTTGAGGACTTGGTGCGCCTGGCCCAATAAGGCCAGGGCGCCTCCCCAGAGCCCATGCCAGCCCTTGGGACGTGGTGGACCCACTTGTGAACTTCCGGACCCCTCCGGAATCCTCCGGAACCTTCTGGAAGCTTCCCGGTACCATACCGAAAAAACTGCACCTTTTTCCGGAACCCAAAATATGACTTCCCATATATAAATCTTTACCTCTCGACCATTCCGAGACTCCTCGTGATGTCCGGGATCTCATCCGGGACTCCGAACAATATTCGGTTACCAATTCACATAACTCATATAACACTATATCGTCAACGAACGTTAAGCGTGCGGACCCTACGGGTTCGGGAATGATGTAGACATGACTGAGACGCCTCTCCGGTCAATAACCAATAGCGGAACCTGGATGCTCATATTGGTTCCTACATATTCCACGAAGATCTTATCGGTCGAACCGCAATGACAACATACGTAATTCCCTTTGTCCGTCGGTATGTTACTTGCCCGAGATTCGATCGTCGGTATCTCCATACCTAGTTCAATCTTGTTACCGGCAAGTCTCTTTACTCGTTCCGTAATACATCATCCCGTAACTAACTCCTTAGTCACTTTGCTTGCAAGCTTCTTATGATGTGCATTACCGAGAGGGCCCAGAGATACCTCTCCGAAACACGGAGTGACAAATCCCAGTCTCGATCCATGCCAACTCAATAGACACCTTCGGAGATACCTGTAGAGCATCTTTATGATCACCCAGTTACGTTGTGACGTTTGATAGCACATAAGGTATTCCTCCGGTATCCGGGAGTTGCATGATCTCATGGTCGGAGGAACATGTATTTGACATTCAAGAAAGCAGTAGCAATAAACAGAACGATCATATGCTAAGCTAACAGATGGGTCTTGTCCATCACATCATTCTCCTAATGATGTGATCCCGTTATCAAATGACAACTCATGTCTATGGTTAGGAAACCTTAACCATCTTTGATCAACGAGCTAGTCTAGTAGAGGCTCACTAGGGACACGGTATTTGTTTATGTATTCACACATGTATTTAAGTTTCCGGTCAATACAATTCTAGCATGAATAATAAACCTTTATCATGAACAAGGAAATATAAAATAATAACAACTTTATTATTGCCTCTAGGGCATATTTCCATCAGTCTCCCACTTGCACTAGAGTTAATAATCTAGTTCACATCGCCATGTGATTAACACCCAAGAGTTCACTAGAGTCAATAATCTAGTTCACATCACCATGTGATTAACACTCAAAGAGTTCTAAGGTGTGGTCATGTTTTGCTCGTGAGAGAGAATTTTAGTCAATGGGTCTGCAATATTCAGACCCATGTGTACTTTGCAAATCCTTATGTCATACTGTAGATGCTGCTATCACGCTTTACTTGGAGCTATTCCAAATGACTGCTCCATTATACGTATCCGGTTTGCTACTCAGAGATATCCAGATTGGTGTCAAAGCTTGCATCGACGTAACCCTTTACGACGAACTCTTTATCACCTCCATAATCGAGAAACATTTCCTTAGTCCTTTAGTTACTAAGGATAATTTTGACCGCTGTCCAGTGATCCACTCCTGGATCACTCTTGTACCCCCTTTGCCAGACACGTGGCAAGGCACACATTAGGTGTGGTACACATCATGGCATACATTATAGAACCTATGGCTGAGGCATAGGGAATGACTTTCATTCTCTCTCTATCTTCTGCCGTGGTCGAGCTTTGAGTCTTACTCAACTTTACACCTTACAATACAGGCAAGAACTCCTTCTTTGACTGATCCATTTTGAACTCCTTCAAAATCTTGTCAAGGTATGTACTCATTGAAAGTCTTATCAAGCGTCTTGATCTATCTCTATAGATCTTGATGCCCAATATATAAGCAGCTTCATCGAGGTCTTTCATTCAAGTATCCTTTTATGCCATCCAGAAATTCTATATCATTTCCAATCAACAATATGTCATCCACATATAATGTTAGAAATGCTACAGAGCTCCCACTCACTTTCTTGTAAATACAGGCTTCACCGTAAGTCTGTACAAAACCATATGCTTTGATCACCTCATCAAAGCGTATATTCCAACTCCGAGATGCTTGCACCAGTCCATAGATGGATCGCTGGAGCTTGCACACTTTGTTAGCACCCTTAGGATCGACAAAACCTTCTGGTTGCATCATATACAACTCTTATTTGAGAAAACCATTAAGGAATGCAGTTTTGACATCCATTTGCCAGATCATAAAATGCGGCAATTGCTAACATGATTCGGACAGACTTAAGCATCGCTACGGGTGAGAAAGTCTCATCGTAGTCAACCCCTTGAACTTGTCGAAAACCTTTCGCGACAAGTCAAGCTTTGTAGATAGTGATATTACCATCAACGTTTGTCTTCCTCTTAAAATCCATTTATTCTCAATAGCTTGCCGATCATCGGGCAAGTCCACCAAAGTCCATACTTTGTTCTCATACATGGATCCTATCTCAGATTTCATGGCCTCAAGCCATTTGTCGGAATCTGGGCTCATCATAGCTTCTTCATAGTTCGTAGGTTCGCCGTTGTCTAACAACATGACTTCCAGAACAGGATTACCGTACCACTCTGGTGCGGAACGTACTCTGGTCGACCTACGAGGTTTAGTAGTAACTTGATCTGAAGTTTCATGATCTTCACCATTTTCTTCCTCTCTTATTGGTGTAGGCATCACGGGAACGGTTTTCTCTGATGAGCTACTTTCCAATTCGAGAGAAGGTACAATTACCTCATCAAGTTATACTTTCCTCCCACTCACTTCTTTCGAGAGAAACTCCTTCTCTAGAAAGGACCCATTCTTGGCAACAAAGACCTTGCCTTCGGATCTGTGGTAGAAGGTGTACCCAATTGTTTCTTTAGGGTATCCTATGAAGACGCACTTCTCCGCTTTGGGTTCGAGCTTATCAGGTTGAAGCTTTTTCACATAAGCATCGCATCTCCAAACTTTAAAAAAACGACAGCTTAGGTTTCTTGCCAAACCACAGTTCATACGGTGTCGTCTCAACGGATTTAGACAGTGCCCTATTTAACGTGAATGCAGCTGTCTCTAATGCATAACCCCAAAATGATAGTGGCAAATCGGTAAGAGACATCATAGAACGCACCATATCCAATAAAGTACGGTTACGACGTTTAGACACACCATTACGCTGTGGTGTTCCAGGTGGCGTGAGTTGTGAAACAATTCCACATTTTCTTAAATGAAGGCCAAACTCGTAACTCAAATATTCGCCTCCGCGATCGGATCGTAGAAACCTTATTTTCTTGTTATGATGATTCTCTACTTCACTCTGAAATTCTTTGAACTTTTCAAATGTTTCAGACTTGTGTTTCATCAAGTAGATATACCCATATCTACTCAAATCATCTGTGAAGGTTAGAAAATAACGATACCCGCCGCGTGCTTCAACATTCATCGGATCGCATACATCAGTATGTATTATTTCCAACAAATCAGTAGCTCGCTCCATTGTTCCGGAGAACGGAGTTTTAGTCATCTTGCCCATGAAGCATGGTTCGCAAGTATCAAATGATTCATAATCAAGAGATTCCAAAAGTCCATCAGCATGGAGTTTCTTCATGCGCTTTACACCAATATGACCTAAACGGCAGTGCCACAAGTATGTTGCACTATCATTATCAACTTTGCATCTTTTGGCATCAATATTATGAATATGTGTATCACTACGATCGAGATTCAACAAGAATAAACTATTCACAAGGGTGCATGATCACGAGGGATGTTATTCATATAAACAGAATAACCATTATTCTCTGACTTAAATGAATAACCGTCTTGCAATAAACAATATCCAGATATAATGTTTTATGCTCAACGCAAGCACCAAATAACCATTATTTAGGTTTAATACTAATCCCGAAGGTATTACGAGCGTGTCGATATTGATCATATCAATCTTGGAGACACTTCCAACACATATCGTCACCTTGCCCTCAGCTAGTCTCCGTTACTCTGCAGCTCCTGCTTCAAGTTACTAATATTAGCAACTGAATCGGTATCAAATACCCAGACGCTGCTACGAGCACTAGTGAGGTACATATCAATAACATGTATATCAAATATACCTTTGTTCACTTTGCCATCCTTCTTATCCGCCAAATACTTGGGGCAGTTCCGCTTCCAGTGACCAATTCCTTTGTAGTAGAAGCACTCAGTTTCAGGCTTGGGTCCAACTTTGGGTTTCTTCGTGGGAGCGGCAGCTTGCTTTTCGTTCTTCTTGAAGTTCCCCTTCTTTCCCTTGCCCTTTTTCTTGAAACTAGTGGTCTTGTTAACCATAAACACTTGATGCTCCTTCTTGATTTCTACCTCCGCCGATTTCAGCATCACGAAGAGCTCGGGAATTGTCTTCTCCATCCCTTGCATATTATAGTTCATCACGAAGCCTTTATAGCTTGGTGGCAGTGACTGAAGAACTCTGTCAATAACACTCTCAACTGGAAGATCAATTCCCAGCTGAGTCAAGTGGTTGTGGTATCCAGACATTCTGAGTATGTGTTCACTGACAGAACTGTTCTCCTCCATCTTACAGCTGAAGAACTTGTTGGAGACTTCATATCTCTCAACCCGGGCATTAGCTTGAAATATCAATTTTAGCTCCTGGAACATCTCATATGCTCCATGGCGTTCAAAACGCTTTTGTAGTCCCGGTTCTAAGCCGTAGAGCATGGCACACTGAACTATCGAGTAGTCATCAGATCGAGCCTGCCAGGCGTTCACAACGTCTGCAGCAGCTCCTACAACAGGTCCATCACCTAGCGGTGCATCAATGACATAATCCTTCTGTGCAGCAATGAGGATAATCCTCAAGTTACGGACCCAGTCCGTGTAATTGCTACCATCATCTTTCAACTAAGCTTTCTCTAGGAACGTATCAAAAACAGGGGAGCTACAACGCGAGCTATTGATCTACAACATAATTTGCAAAGACTATCAGGACTAAGTTCATGATAAATTAAGTTCAATTAATCAAATTACTAATGAACTCCCACTTAAATTAACATCCCTCAAGTTAACTAAGTGATACATGATCCAAATCAACTAGCCCATGTCCAATCATCACGTGAGATGGGATAGTCATCAATGGTGAACATCTCCATGTTGATCATATCTACTATATGACTCATGTTCGACCTTTCGGTCTCCAGTGTTCCGAGACCATGTACATGCTAGGCTCGTCAAGTTTAACCCAAGTATTCTGCTTGTGTAAAACTGGCTTACACCCGTTGTATGTGAACGTAGAATCTATCACACCCGATCATCACGAGGTGCTTCGAAACGACGAACTTTAGCAACGGTGCATACTCGGGGAGAACACTTTTATCTTGAAATTTAGTGAAGGGATCATCTTATAATGCTACCGTCGTTCTAAGCAAAATAAGATGCATAAAGGATAAACATCACATGCAATCAAAATATGTGACATGATATGGCCATCATCTTGTGCTTTTGATCTCCATCTCCAAAGCATCGTCATGATCTCCATCGTCACTGGCTCGACACCTTGATCTCCATCGTCGCGTCGTGGTCGTCTCGCCAACTATTGCTTCTACAACTATTGCTAACGTATAGCGATAAAGTAAAGCAATTACATGGCGCTGGCATTTCATACAATAAAGAGACAACCATAAGGCTCCTGCCGGTTGCCGATAAATTACAAAACATGATCATCTCATACAATAACGTATATCACATCATGTCTTGACCATATCACATCACAGCATACCCTGCAAAAACAAGTTAGACGTCCTCTACTTTGTTGTTGCAAGTTTTACGTGGCTGCTACGGGCTTCTAGCAGGAACCGTTCTTACCTACGGCACAAAACCACAACGGTGATTTATCAAGTTTGCTGTTTTAACCTTCAACAAGGACCGGCCGCAGTCGAATTTTTTTCAACTAAAGTAGGAGAAACAGACACCCGCCAGCCACCTTTATGCAAAACAAGTTGCATGTCTGTCGGTGGAACCGGTCTCATGTACGTGGACATGTAAGGTTGGTCCGGGCCGCTTCATCTTACAATACCGCCGAATCAAAATAAGACGTTGGTGGTAAGCAGTATGACGATCACCGCCCACAACTCTTTGTGTTCTACTCGTGCATATCATCTACGCATAGAACTGGCTCATGATGTCAGTGTTGGGGAACGTTGCATGGAAAACAAAAAAAATTCTACGCACACGCAAGATCTATCCATGGAGATGCATAGCTACAAGAGGGGGAGTGTGTCTACGTACCCTCGTAGACCGTAAGTGGAAGCGTTAGAACAACGCGGTTGATGTCGTCGAACAACTTCACGATCTAACCGACCGAGTACCGAACGTACGGCACCTCCGCGTTCGGCACACGTTCAGCTCGGTGATGTCCTCGACTTCTTGATCCAGCAAGATGGCGAGGTAGTGGATGAGTTCCGGCAGCACGACGGCGTGGTGATGGTGATGGTGATGCTATCTCCGCAGGGCTTCGCCCAAGCACTGCGAAAATATGACCGAGGGACGGAACTATGGAGGGGGGCGCCGCACACGGCTAAGACAATGTTGTGTCTTGTTTGGGGCGCCCCCTCTCCTCTATTTATAGATGTGTAGGGGCTTGGAGTAGAAGGAATAGTGCCACGTGAACAGTACCACGTGAATAGTACACAAGTGGACTTGGACTCCAAAGTCCAATCCTATTCCTACTAGGACTCTCCCTTTTTTTCCTTCCCTAGTTGCGTGGGCTTTTGAGGACTTGGTGCGCCTGGCCCAATAAGGCCAGGGCGCCTCCCCTGAGCCCATGCCAGCCCTTGGGACGTGGTGGACCCACTTGTGGACTTCCGGACCCCTCCGGAATCCTCCGGAACCTTCTGGAAGCTTCCCGATACAATACCGAAAAAACTGCACCTTTTCCGGGAACCCAAAATATGACTTCCCATATATAAATCTTTACCTCTCAACCATTCCGAGACTCCTCGTGATGTCCGGGATCTCATCCGGGACTCCGAACAATATTCGGTTACCAATTCACATAACTCATATAACACTATATCGTCAACGAACATTAAGCGTGCAGACCCTATGGGTTCGGGAATGATGTAGACATGACTGAGACGCCTCTCCGGTCAATAACCAATAGCAGAACCTGGATGCTCATATTGGTTCCTACATATTCCACGAAGATCTTATCGGTCGAACCGCAATGACAACATACGTAATTCCCTTTGTCCGTCGGTATGTTACTTGCCCGAGATTCGATCGTCGGTATCTCCATACCTAGTTAAATCTCGTTACCGGCAAGTCTCTTTACTCGTTCCGTAATACATCATCCCGTAACTAACTCCTTAGTCACTTTGCTTGCAAGCTTCTTATGATGTGCATTACCGAGAGGGCCCAGAGATACCTCTCCGAAACACGGAGTGACAAATCCCAGTCTCGATCCATGCCAACTCAACAGACACCTTCGGAGATACCTGTAGAGCATCTTTATGATCACCCAGTTACGTTGTGACGTTTGATAGCACACAAGGTATTCCTCCAGTATCCGGGAGTTGCATGATCTCATGGTCGGAGGAACATGTATTTGACATTCAAGAAAGCAGTAGCAATAAACAGAACGATCATATGCTAAGCTAACAAATGGGTCTTGTCCATCACATCATTCTCCTAATGATGTGATCCCGTTATCAAATGACAACTCATGTCTATGGTTAGGAAACCTTAACCATCTTTGATCAATGAGCTAGTCTAGTAGAGGCTCACTAGGGACACGGTATTTGTTTATGTATTCACACATGTATTTAAGTTTCCGGTCAATACAATTCTAGCATGAATAATAAACCTTTATCATGAACAAGGAAATATAAAATAATAACAACTTTATTATTGCCTCTAGGGCATATTTCCATCATCTACGGAGATAGTATTGCCTGATAAGGCTAAGCCAAAATACATATTGACAAGATGCTAAAAACAGTTTAGCATTAAAAATGCCAAGGAGTGATTCTTGCCGAAGTCACATGGAAAGTGTTTTTGCAAGACTCGGTGTCCCAAAACACTGATGAGAAAAATACATGATGGATTTTCCACACACCTTTGTGTTTGGATTAATCATGTATTCCATGGTATGTAAAACAACCAGATATGTCCAATACTCCCAAGTTGTTGCGGGTATAGATACCAAAGTGATCAAAGTACTGATCATGGGACAACAGTGAAAATTGTCATTAAGTACTAAAGTAGCACTGATGACATGTTTTCTCGCAAGCAGAGTTTATGAAGTGCTCGTTGTAAATTTGTTACATCGATACAGTCTTCATCAATGCTCCATGCGATTTTTGATTTAAGTTAAGGGTTTTGTGTAATACACGATATGGTGGCACGGTGTTTGGAAATCGTTCCAAACAGGTTACTGTGGCGAATTCTATAACGAAGGCTAAGTATGTTGCCGTTTTCAAAGCGACATAGAAGATGTTGAATCGTACAGTTCGTTCATGAACTTAGTATGGTTCCAAGATGGCTTTGGTCAATGGAACACTATTGAAGATAGTTGCTCCATAGCTCAGTCTGAGGAATCAAGGTTTGACCAGTAATTCACATATATACGAAGCCAAGTCCACACAAAATATGAATTTTGTGAAAGCGTGAAAACGCGAGGATATGCAGAGATACACACGGAACTGAAGTTGTCAGATCCGTTGGACATCAGACTATACCACAAGCGAAGCATATTTTACACCGGTATGCCATAGGTGTAAAGTGCATTAGCATTGACTGGATTATTGACTCTAGTGCAAGTGGGAGTCTATAGGAGATATGCCCTAGAGGCAATAATAAATGTTATTATTTATCCCCATGTTCCTGATTAAGTTTATGTTCCATGCTATAACTGCTATGGTTCTCGAGTCTGCAATAACCACGAGGCTCGAAGGGAGACTCATATGCACGTGTGGAATAATAAATGGTAAAATGTATTCCTAGTCTGGCCTCTAAGACTAGCTCAAGTGTTACATGATGGTTCTGTTTTCCTGATCATGGGCATGACGATGCCAGCAACTTTGAGGGCACAATGTTAGGAGAACACTTGTGTTGAACCGACCCGATTGATGTTATGCTATGAGATACATTCGTCATAAGTTAATGGTTAATAACACAGAGAAAGTTAACGTTTGCATAATTCCTTAGACCATGAGAGTGTCGAGTTTCTTCATGCTTGCTTCATGAACTTTGGGGTTTGTTAAACGTCATCCGTAACCGAGTGGCTATTATGGCGGCTTACGGGTTCATGGGAAAGTATGTCAAGGGACTTGATAGCTCAAGGGACATAATTAGACAAGGATGCCTTAATAAGGCTGAGCAAAACAACGACACTAGATCGAAAAGGTGTAGGCCTCCTGCCTGGGAGCCTCCTAAACTACTCCTGGTCGTCGGTCTCCACGTAGTAGTAGGCTCTGTCGGGGTAGTAGTAGTCGTCGACGGGGTCAGCTGGCTCCGGGGCTCCGTCATCTGATCGCAGCAATCGGGTATGGGGAAAAGAGGTAGCAAAGCAACCGTGAGTACTCATCCAAAGTACTCGCAAGACTTACATCAGAACTATGCTAAGTATGCATTGGTATCAAAGGGAAGGGGCTGTATCTGTGGACTATACTGCAGAAATGCCAGAATAGAGGGGAAAGCCTAGCCTATCGAAGACTAGCATCTTGCAGCGTCTTGCAGCATTAGAAGAGTGCAGATTAGTAGTATAACATAAAGTAATAAGTAATAGTAGTAATGCCCAGAGATCCTTCCTCGACTCCCCACGAGAAAGCAATCCCGGAGCTAACATATTATTAAGTTCCACAAGTATCCAGTTCTAGTTGTAGTAGATCGGGATACTCTCTGAGCGTCCGTTACCGTGGACACGGCTATTCGAATAGATATACTTCCCTACAGGGGTGCACCAACTTACCCAACACGCTCGATTAACTCTGGCCGGACACACTTTTCGGGTCATGCCCGGCCTCGGCCGATCGACACGCCGTAGCCCTACCTAGGTCCAACAGAGAGGCCAGCACGCCGGTCTACATCCTAAGCGCTCAGGGGTCTTGGGCCCATCGCCCTTTGCACTCTTGCACGTTGCGTGGGCGGCCGGTACCAGATCTAGCCCCTGTATACACACGCAGGCTGTCGCGATCCACCCGGGCGCACGCCGCTAAGTTGCTGACGTCTGAAGAACTTCGGCTGAAACATACGACGCCGAGTGCCCATACTATTCCCGCGTGGTGGTTAGTGCGAAAAGGCCAGAGGCCTACTCAGATCACATATCCAAACCCGTTAGTGCGTTGGGAGCTCGCGGTGACGATCAGTGATCCTGTCGCCCCGTCTCGCGGACTTACGGCAAGGGTCAGGCCCAATCCCTCTCCTCCCTCTCCTGAGGTGATCTGCCTGCCCAGCCGTGCCGCGTAATTATCTCGCAGGTACCCTCACGGTCAACCTGACTTCACATCTCTCGCGGGTACCCCTCGGGGTCGACCCGACTTCAACAAGGTTCTGAGGTAAAAGTCAAGGTATCCATGTGTCCATAACATCAAGGGGGAATCCGAGGAATCACCCTCGTTGGATTCCTACTCGATGTAAAATGTCAAGGTGAACCTGGAGGAATCACCCTCGATGGGTTCACACTTGAGGGGCTGCACGACAGAGGCATCATCAGAGGTGGTGAAAGAGGAATCACCCTTGGTTACCCACAACCAACTAGCTACGCTACAGAGATATCATCAGAAGTGAGGTGGGAGGTGTCACCCTCGGCACTCGATAGTAGCTCTGCAGAGTCGTACAACTAAGGGGGTGTGCGGTGCTGTGTCGGTCTCTGCACATCACGTTGATCGAAACATCCGGAAGCATAGCATGGCAACACGGACAAGGGTGCGGGGCCACTGATGGATCACTAACCAACCTATACTAATCATTTAGGATAGCAGGTAAGGTATCAACAACAGTTACAAAAATAGGCTATGCATCAGAATAGGAGCAACCAATTACAGTAGCAAAATCTAATGCAAGCATGGGAGAGAAAGAATAGGCGATATAGGAATGATCAAGGGGTTTTTGCTTGCCTGGAAGCTCTGCGGTGAAAGTGGGGTCGTCGGTGGTGTAGCAGTCCTCAGGGGTCTCGTCAGGCTCGGGGGCTACCGGGGAGAAGAGGGGGAAGAAACAGATAAATACACATCAAACAGATGCAACACAATGCATGACATGGCAATATGCTGTGCTAGGGGTGAGCTAACGCAGTGCTACACGTTACCGACGGAGCGGGAAAATATCTGGGAATATTTTCCCGGCTTTAGGCATCTGTCAGACAGATGAACCGGAGGGGAAGGTTCCATGTTTGCAGTGTTAAAGGCATGTGACAGGTATGTGGGTGGCATATCCGGATTCGTCTTATTTTTCTGATCATTTTTCATACATAAATTATTTTCATCCGAGTTATGGATTATTTTATATGATTTTTTTAAACAATTTCTGGAATTTTCTGGAATTAATTTAATTATTAAATTTGCATTATCCAGAACAGTAAAATGCTAAGTGTACCCAGAACTGTACCCAGCTGACAAGCAGAGAGGCTGACCAGTGGGCCCAGTTGACTGGGTCAACTGCCCAGTCAGCAGAGGCTGACTGGTGGGCCAGCTGCCCAGTCAGCAGGCTGATTGGGCCAGCCTTATCCACTGGAACAGTGCATTGGGCCCACACGTCATACACAGTAACTAAACCAGTGGTTAAATTAACTAAAAGGGGTTAATTAGCAGGTGGGCCCCATAAGTCAGTGACTAATTAGATTAACAGATTAAGTTTATTTAGAAAAGAAATTAATTAGCGCGTGGGGCCCGCTTGTCAGTGATTGGGGCTGCCCAGTCAGCATGGTTGACTGGGTCAACACGGTCAACTGGGCCCCTGGGACCCACTGGCAGTGACCCAGGGGTGGGCCCCAGACCAAGCCAGGTCAGCGGCGCCGGCGACCCGCAAACACGGCGGAGGGCCACGGGAGGCGTCGGAAAATGCACTCCGGCTACCATTTTGCTCGGGGCCTGGCGCGTTCGAATGAGCGCTCGACAGCGCGTCGATCTGTGGCGGTGGCGGAAGCTGGGGTGGACCGTAGCGATGACGGTGACCACCGTGGTGGACGCCGTCGTTCGGGTGAGGACGGATTCGGGGCTAGCGGGCACGGCAAGACGAGCTGGCGGTGGCGTTGGGCTCCTACGAGTGCACTGAGCACATCTACGTGCTTGGTTGAGCTCGACGGCGACGGTAGCGATGGCGACGAGCATGACGGCGGAGGCGAGCTATGGCAACGATGGCAGCTACGGCTACGGGCGACAGAGAGCGGCGCTAAGAGAGGGGATAGGACCGCGAGCTCATCGTGTAGGCGCACGAAGGCCCGGTGAGTCGCGGGAGCAGCAGAGGTGGCCGGGATAGACGAGGAACGGCGGCGTCTCCCGAGGTTGAAGACGACGCCGATCTGCCGATGCAAGGGTGCCGAGCTCGAGGTGGTGGTCGTAGGCGAAGTAGAGGTTAACGGCGCGTCAAATGGACACGGTCTCGAGGCGTGGGGAGGACGGTGGCCGCGGCTACGACACGGCCATGGCGACGACGGCGCTCGGGTGCGACGGAGAGCGAGGGAGAGAGCAATGGAGAGAGGGGGAGGAGTGGACAAGGGCGCCGTTCTTATCCCCTCGCTGCCCTGTAGCGTCGCCGTGTCGGTCAGACGCCGGCGTCGTGCGCGTCGGCCACGGGCGCAGCGACACGCACAAGAGAGAGACGGGAGGTGGAGGGAGAGAGAGAGGTGGGCTGGGCCGGTGCACTGTGCACTTAGGCCCAGTACACAGTAGATTTTTAGGCCTTTTCTCATTTCTTTTCTGTTTCATTTTTTATAGAGAGGGTTTTGCAATATTTGAGCTGCCAAATGAATTTTGTAAAATGTGGGACTTGGCCACATAATTACTTTGCAATTTTTGGCACTGCCACAAAAAGTTTGGGAAAAGTTTGAATTGAATTGGATTTCCATAAATAGAAGAGCATTTAAAAATGCTGATTTGGCACTGTTTTAATTGCTATAATCCATTTAAGCAAATAAGTGATGTTATTTTCCTTAACAATTAATTGTTATGGAATATTTGCTAAATGATGAACTATTTTGCAGCAACTTTTGTGCAACTTCAAATTTCACTTGCAATTTGAATTGAATTCAGTGGTGGAATTTGAAATGAGATATGAATCCAATGTGATCAAGCATGGCAAATCAAGGTGACTTAGCATAATCATTAAGGATCACTGTAGCTCATTACACAGGGGTGTTACAATATGTACTAGTAGCTATGTGTTTGATCTCTCTCTCTCTCTCGTGTTCTTGATTTGGCACGATCTTGATGTACCGCGAGTTTTGCTAATATAGTTGGATCATATGGTGTTCTTCCCTCTCTATATTGTTGTGATGAATTGAGCCTTTCCCTTTGAGGTTTCATTGTTATCGGATTGAATATTTTGGATTTGAGAACACTTGATGTATGTCTTGCATGTGGGTACCCGTGGTAACAATGGGGTATTCTATTGAGTCACTTGATGTATGTTTTGGTAATCAACTTGCGGATCCCCGAGGTGACATTGGGGTAATCTAGGCATAGGGGTTGATGCACGTTTTCGTCCTACTTTCTCCGATAGAAACTTTGGGGTACTCTTTGAAGTTCTTTGTGTTGGATTGAATATTATGAATCTGAAATTGTTTGATGCATGTCGAATAATTAACTGACGGATACTTGTGGTGACATTGGAGTATCTAGGTGACATTAGAGTTAATTGATGCATATCATAGGGTGTTATTTTAGTACAAACTCTAGGGCTGTTTGTGACACTTAGAGGGATGGCTCAATAGATTGATCGGAAAGGATAACTTTAAGGTGGTTTTGCTGCCTACAACAATTTCTTCTTATGTTCTCCGTTTGCTAGGAACTTTGGAGTGATTCTTTGTTGCACGTTGAGGGATTGTTATATGATTCAATTATGTTAGCACTGTTGAGAGATTGCACTAGTGAAAGTATGAACCCTAGGCCTTGTTTTTAAGCATTGATATACCGTTTTGCTCGCTGTTTGCTACTTGCTCCTTGTTGTTTTTATTATTTCAGATTACAAAAACCTATATCTACTATCCATACTACACTTGTATCACCATCTCTTCGCCGAACTAGTGCACCTATACAATTTACCATTGTATTGGGTGCATTGGGGACACAAGAGATTTCTTGTATTTGATTGCAGGGTTGTTCGAGAGAGACCATCTTGATCCTACACCTCCCACGGATTGATAAACCTTAGGTCATCCACTTGAGGGAAATTTGCTGCTCTCCTACAAAACTCTGCGCTTGGAGGCCCAACAGAGTCTACAAGAATAAAAGTTGGATAGTAGACATCAGGTAACGATCGTGATCCAAACCAGTTATGCATCTTCATATTGTTCCCGGGTGATCGTAGGGCGATTTTTTTTGTTTTCTACTACATTTCCCAACAATGGTATCAGAGTGGTTCTATGAGTAGATGCAAGTTTCGATCTAGATCACATGTGGATATGAGAGTTTGATGTTCTTGCTATGCTTCCCTCGAGTGTTGCTCCGGTTCAGTTCATTGACAACATGATGTAGCTTTGTATAAAGTTCTGACAATCGATCGGCTTTGGCTGTCGACGATCTACTAACAGTTCTTTGGGCTTCATCATAGTCAAGAATAGTGAACCGCCGCATACACAAGAGGGCGATGAAGATGAACGATCTTCTATGGGGTCATGCATATTTGACGAAGTTTAGTGTGGGGCTAGAGATTTTTAATTAAGTCTCTTCCCTCACACACCCCGAAAGTTAATCTAGCAATAAGAATTATCGCCTTGATTGTGTACGTAGGTAGCTAGTGTTATCCGGAAACCCTAGAAGCCACGTAATTAAAATTTGCCAAACCGATTAGAGGACATCTAACTTGGTTTTCCTGGTTTGCATATTGTTAAGAATAGAGATCGAGAGAGAAATCGATAGACAATAGATGAATCAAGCCATTCCTTTATTGATGATGATCTATACAATATATACCCCTTGAGGGGACGTGTCCAACTGACACAACATTTCAGAGAGGCGGGAGGAAAGAGACGTGATGGTTAGCGATTGCCAACCGCCTCCCTAATAAAACGTGGAGATTATCCACACAATTAATTACACACTAATTAATTTCCAACACCCCCCCTAATCTCCACTTTGTCTTTGTAGTATCATCATCTTGGAAAATGCTCCTCCCAAAACCCCGCGGGAAAAATATGAGGAGAAATATATAATATGCCATGAAAAACTCCTTCCAAAAACCCAGTGGGAAAATAAGGAGAAAATGACATATAACCATGTTTGTATTACTATTGCCTCATTAAAAACCTTCTATGAGAAACCATACAGGAAAAACTCATAAAGGAAAAGAGTGCAATATCAAGGATTCGAGGATCTCAAACAGGTTATCGTTCAGAAGCGCACTCCCCCTGAACCTTACAAAAGTCATCTCGTACCACATCATTAACATCTTTCAGGAATGAAGAGCTTGGTAAAGATTTTGTGAACATATCACAAAGATCACATATGACTTTGCCTCCAAAATATTTATCTTCCCACTTTTCAACTCACGAGGAAGAAAATACTTTCAGAGTAATATACTTTGTAATATTGCTCTTTATAACCTGTCTGCATCTATGTAATACAAACAACATTATCTTCATAGATAATGGTCGGTGATTCCTATCAATCAAACCCGCCCAAACTTTCAACAAAGTTCATCATTCTGTGAAGCCAAACAGATTCAGATGTTGCTTCATACATTCAGAATGATTAGTGGATGCAGCCACTAAAGTTTTTCCTTCTTGACTTCCAAGAGAAGGTCGTACCTTCATTCGAGAAGACAAAACCAGTCTATGATCTGGGATTATGGGGATATGATATATGCCCAGCATCATGATATCCAACTGTCATGCCCAATATGCGATCCTGTTCTCGAGGAACTCGGAGGCCCCACCAAGAGTAGAAACGCATATTGGAGACGCTTGCAAGGTGGATATCATTACATCGTACCACATACATAATAGATGGGGAAACATAAATACATACAATCATCAAATGAATACATCAATACATAACAAACATCATACAGAAGGGCAGCATCCGACTATGGATGAAATCAAATGAAAAGAAGAACGACATCCACCCTGCTAGCCCAGGCTGCCGACCAGGAACCTATCCCCAGATCGACGAAGAGGAAGAAGCAGAAGAAGAACTCCAAAAGCAAACAAGCATCGCTCTCACGTCAAGACATCGCATTACCTGTACCTGCAACTGTTGTTGTAGTAAACTGTGAGCCACGAGGACTCGGCCATCCCATAACCATGGGTAGCAAGACTATCAAAGCTTAAATGGGTATGCAAGGGTAAGGTGGTGAGGTTGCAGCAAGCACTAAGCATTATATGGTGGCTAACTTACGAGTACAAGAATAAGAAGAGCATCTACGCAAAATGGTCGCAACCTACAAATGATCACTAAGTGATCCTGAACACCTACTTACGAGTCAAACATAACCCCACCGTGTTCTCTTCTCGAACTTCCTCGAAAAGAGACGGTCACGGTTACACACACGGTTGGTGTATTTTAATTAGGATTTAGTGTCGAGTTCTCTACAACCGAAGGTTATAAATATCCAAGTGCCACATAACCGCGGGCGCGATTTCGCGTAAGATTTAACCCTGCAGGGGTGTTCCAACCTGGCCCGTCATAAGCCTACACAAGCTGCGGTGGAAATACCTCAACCTCGAGATAGCCCAAAGTATCCTCGGAATCCCGGTGCACAAGACATTTCGACAATGGTTACACAATTCCAGCCAGACCTCCCGGTGTGCTGACACCCTGATAGTAGCCGCGCGTATCTCGTCTCAGGCAACGACCGGATGGGACAAGCTACGAGTTAAACCAGAACCTCGAGTTTCCTCGTGGTGGCCCCGTAGGCTGCCCGGTTCGGACCAACACCATCGGCAATGGCCCACCTGTATTATGTTGAATTAAGAATCCTCGGGTTCATGACGCCCTATGCAAAATTAATTATTTCATTCAGTATTATTATGTTGGCAAATGTTAAAACCAAAGTTGGGCCTTGCTGGAAGCGGTTATTCAAAGCGAACTGTCAAGAGGGTCTCATTCCCCTGAGCATGTTAGGAACGCTAAACAAGGATCATAACACCGGCATTACGGAAACTAGGGCGGCATGAGTGGAACAAAACACCAGGCAAAAGGCCGAGCCTTCCACCCAAAACCAAGTATATAGATGCATTAATTAAATAAGAGATATTGTGATATCCCATGATATCCATGTCCCAACATGGAACAACCTGCAACTGCACCTGCAACTAGCAACGCTATAAGAAAGGGGCTAAGCAAAGCGGTAACATAGCCAAACAACGGTTTGCTGGGTAAGGGTGGTTAGAGGCTGTATCATGGCATATGGGAGGCTGACATATATGTGGTAGGAAGCGCGACATATCGATAGCAACGAGACAACTAGCAAGCAAAGATAGTAAAGATATCCAAGGTCATGATCATCTTGCCTGAAATCCCGCTCGGAAGAAGATCGAGTCCATGAAGAAGACGAACACGCGTAGTCGAACGAATCCTCACAATCGCAACAAAACCGGAACTATCGAGAAGAAGCACAACCGGAAAGAAGCAAACAACATGATAAACACACAAGCATAAACATGGCATGATGCACAATCCACATATGATGCATGACAAGATTAAATGTTGTTAAACATGGCAAGAGATGAAGCATAAGCAATCCATACAACTAGGCAAGTTTAAATGAGGCTGGAATCACAAATAACAATTCCGGAAAATCCCCATATGCAAATTTCGAAATTGGTACTGATCTGAATTAAACACAATGTTAAAGTGGTTAAACAGCAAGTTTACATGCATCATGATGATCTACGCGTTTTTCTAGTCAAGTTACATATGTAGATCATTTAATTCGGAGCTACGGTCTAGAAGATATGAGCTAAACTAGTTTAACATGGCAAGGATGCAAAATGCATGCAAACATCAACCACGAACACACAAATCAAGGATGCAACATGACAACATGAATCTACACACAAATCTAAACAAGTTTCACATAGGACATGATCAAAACGGAGCAACGGTTCAACAATTACAATCAACACAAGCTATAATAATAATCTGCCCAAAACAGCAACATAGCACTTTGCCAACATCAAAACAGCAAGCTACAGTAATATGATGGGCACAAACTTGATATGCACTTAAAGTAGACATGACATACTTCAAATTATCTTTAAGGTTCAGGTTCATAGGCATCAAGGTTAAGTCAATATGATCCATGCAAAATGCAATGTTCTGCTAAACAGGGCATATACATGAGCAGAGTTAACATGATGGCAACTTGAGAGCAAGACAGATACATGCTACAGGAACTTTACATGGCAACCAAAGGCATGGCATCAAAGTATACATCACATAGACCAAATCACATGAAGGAATCATATGCATATGAGCTATAAATTAGTGGCAACCATCAAGCAAAGTTGGCAAGTTTTATCACAGACAGATGACTTAAAACGGCAACATTAACTAGGCATGTTTACAAGCTCATGGCACTCACATCAGGGCATATCATGGCATGAAATAAATACTAGCAGCAAGGAGACATGAAAATGCTCCAAACTCATGTTGACAAGATGCTCATATGACATTTGCATTAAATCACACAAAAATGACAAAGTGACAAAAAATAACAGTTTACCGCAGTAACATCAGGATGTTTTTTTGCAACAGGGATTAACACATGTAGATGAAGCCTAACATGGATGCAAATGCAATCATCATGTAGAGCACAGAGAGTAGAGCAAATTACATATATAAATCATCTCCATCGGACAAACATGCACAAAGATAGAGCCCACACAAAATGCCTATATGCTGTTGAAATCCCAGGACAGCAGAAAATCCCCTCGCAGAAAACGGGACGGGGAAATCCAGGACGGAGCTGTCCGGGACGCGGGCGGTGTATTTGGTTCGAGGGTTGACGCGGATCGGGACGAGGCGATCCCGGCGGGGCGTAGGAGGCCACGGCCGGCGCGGATCCGGGACGAGGGAGGTCAGATCCGGCAGCGGGTGAGGGCGAGGTCGACGGCGAGGCGCGGCACGGCTGCGCGATGCGGCGGCTGCGCGCTGAACCGCGGCGAGGCCGCGCGGGGACGGGCGCTAGCGGGCGGCGCTGGCGGCAAAGCTTGCGGGCGGCGAGGCGACGGGGTGCGGTGGCATGGCGGCGCTGGGCACGGGCGGCGCGGGGACGGGCGCTAGCGGGCGGCGCTGGCAGCAAAGCTTGCGGGCGGCGAGGCGACGGGGTGCGGTGGCAGGGCGGCGCTGGGCACGGGCGGCGCGCGGCGATGCTGAGGCAGGCAGAGGGAGGCGGCGAGCTCCCTGGTGGCGGGGTGCTCGCGCTGGCGCGCGGGCTCGTTCGGGCCCCAATGGGCTCGGGCGGCCTGCGGATGGGCTCGGCGGGCCGCGGCTGGAGGTGGGAGACAGGGGCGATGTGGCAGCGCGGGAGAGGCCACGGGCGGCGGCTGGAGAGGTGGGAGGTGGCTGGCAGCGGCACGGATCCCGATGGAGGGCTAGGGTTTGGACAAAAATGGCAGGGGAGGCTGTCTATTTATAGACATGGGCTAGAGGAGGGGTTTTAGTCCGTTTTCGGACCGTTTGATCACGATCGGACGGCTTCGGAGCGGAGGGGGGTTTAGGGTAGGCCTAGATGGGCTGATTGTGGCTGTGTAGGTGGGCTAGGTCCAGGAGAGAGGAGAGAAGAGAGGCCCGGCAACACTTTGAAATACCGAAAATGTCTGCGATTTGACCGTCTATAGTGCCTCTATAGATATCCGTTGGGGCATCAAACAACCTCCGAATGGAACAAAATTTGCCAGGCGGTCTACCTACAATATAATAAGACCGCACGACAACTTTCAACCCATTCCGAGAACATTTTATCCCACTTATAAAATAATATTTCGGAGGTGCCGCGGGCACGTGCGAGTGTGTCGGGACTCGAAACGGACAACGGAAGGAACATGGAGAACGCCAACTACGAACGGATGCAAGTTTTTGAAAAACATGCGGATGAAATGCACATGATGACATGGCCAAGTGCAACACACAAGCGAATGACATGGCAATGGCGACGAATAAATGGAAGACATCTGGAGCATCGGTCTCGGGGCGTCACAACTCTCCTCCACTAACAGAAGATCTCGACCTGAGATCTTAGGAAGGAAACGGAAGGGAAGAGGAAGATGAAAACAAAGTTGCTTCTTGGACAAACGAGTGAAACCAACAAACCTTGAAGGTTGCAAAGAGTTCTATAATGGCTTGAGGAACAAGCAAGAATTCGAAACCACTCTGGTTGAAACGAGATAGATAAGGTATGAGAACAAAAAGAATTTGGGCAGCACTCCGGTAGAAAAGAGAAGCAAAGCTTGATAAGAAGAAAATGACTTGAAAAGAGGGCACAACACTCCGGTAAAATGGATAAGCAAGGAAAGAACATGATCGTGACGAAACGAGATAATGGTTCGAAGAGAGAAACATCACAATGCCTCCGGAACGAAAGCATAGAAGCTAAATCGTTGGAAAGAAAAGAACGGAGAAGAAAATGACAACTTCTCTCACCATTGAATTTCAAAAACATCCTTATAAAGAAGGATTGAACGGAGTTGGTGGAAAATCAACAGCGAAAAGATTAAGCTTGTTGTGGGCTTATGGAAAACATCTCAACATTATGAGGTGACAACCGGCCACTAACAAAAAGAATTTGCTTGATTGAGATCAACGAAGTGATGAAAAACTCTTTCACCGAGAAGAGAGGAGAAAACTTGGATCATTGATAAGCACCACAATAGCAACAATCCTTAGGAAAGGCTTTAGGTGAAATCTATACCAAGACAACTCCAACGAAGAGGTTGATGGGTTTAAAATATCTCATTCTTGACAACTGTGAATCATGAAACTCGAAGACAAATTGTCAAGAAGGACATAATACCACCTTAAAAGATAAGGTAGAAAGAATTAGCACTTCGGAATGCAATACGAAGAATGCTTGAGCTCATCGAAGAACACTTCGAGAATGAGTTAAATCCTTGATGAACCACCATGAAGGACTCCGGTAAACAAAAGGATGATAGAAACGAAGGTTGAAAAGAACAAGATGAAGCCTTGAAATGATTTAGATGGAGCTTCGCGATGAGATAACTGAGAAAACTTGGAATTCCGGAAAAGAAAGATGAACAGCTAGAACGAAGAATTTATTCATCAAGAACAAACTCCGGAAGAAGGAATTAAATCACCTCCATGAACAAGAATAAGAATTATGATACGGCTATCCTTCATCAAAATAAATTGATGAAAAGCAATGCATTTGCATACTACTTATCCTTCTTGAAAAAGATTGAATAAAGATATAGCGCCAACTTAGGAATGTCTTCAACGAACCACCGGTAAGAATTTTGGAAAGAACAAATGAAGTGATGCGATAACAAAGGAAGAGGAATTTGGAATGAACCACCGTAAGAATTGAAAACGAACGAAGAAAGAGAACGAATCACCGGGAAGAATTAGAAAACGAACGAAGATACTTGAGGGAATTTAGATACAAAAGAACGAAGAGATCACGAGCTTATTGGAGAACATTTGAACGAAGCACCGAAAGAATTTGAGAACGAGAGATGAGCGTTGAGAATGAATAATTCCTCTGAATGACGGCCTTCGGAGAATCGAAAATGGAAAGGACTCATGAAATGCTCCGGGTGGGTAAAAAAAGAATTTCTCACAATCGAAAACAATTGTGAGGATGGCAAGCATCTAGAACCATGAATCTTCAAGAGGACGGATGAGAGAAATTCTTCTTCGGTCTTCCAACGCTGAGAATGACGATGAGAACCACCATGAAGAATTTATGAGATACTCCGGAATAATGACGAATAGAAAAGTTGAGCCAAATTTGAAAAGAATTAGGAAGCGATCTTGGAGAAGGCAATTGACTGATGGAATCCATTCTTACGTCAAACTTTGAAATAATTTGAGAATAACTCCGGGAAAATTAGAAGAGTCAGGTAAGATCCTGGGAAATGACCTGTGGGTTAGGGCCCACTCAAAAGAAAACACCGTTGGAAATAATTGCTTGAAAGAGAGATTGCACCGGTTAGCTTTAAATGGCTTGAATGAAATAAAAACCTCGAAATAGAACGAACGGATCTTGAATGGAAATATGAATCTTCTGAGATAATTTCGGCACTCCGGGGAAAATAAAGAAAGGTGAATGAACACGAGATTCTTGGATAAGAACTTCCAACATGGGACAATATTTGAATCAATGAAAGGGAAATGATCAACACCGAAAGCTTGAATTAAATCCACCGGAGAAGAAAACGAGAACGAAGAATGATGAACGTGTAGCTCCTGAGCATCTTCATGAGAATCACCGGTTAAGAACATTGAAGGAAAAGAATGAAGAGACTTCACACGAATAAAATGGATACTTGATTTGAGAATTTTGACTCTGCAAAGAAAAAGGGTGGGAGGGTGGGAAAAGAAAGACAACTTAGGACGGATGAAATGAACTCCGTTGAGAAAACTAAGAATTGATCTTGCAAATGTTGAAAGGACTGGATTAACTTGAAGAGAAGCACATCGGGTGAAAAGAATTGTCATGGCAATCTCAATGATCAAAAGGATTGGCCTTCACATAAAAATATGGGAGCACCGCTTAGGAAAGATTTAGAATCCACACTTGACTTCGAAGCAACTCGAATACCACGACAAAAAACAACACAAGGATTTGGCTTGTAGAATAAGCCGGAACAAACATATGATAGACCCCATATCGTATCATGTGTCTATTGGAAAAGATATTCTAGGTAATATTTGAATTCCCACCTAAGAACTCCCGAAACTTCTTGGTTATAAGATCAGGTTGCGGATATGGGAACCTACTCAGCACACAACAACAATAATATCCTAAGCAGCTGCAACCAATCCGCAACCTTCACACACGACCAAGAAACTTCGCAAATCCGTCTACCTCAGACCTTCGAAAGCACAGCGATACTAGTCATAGTGGATCATCCGCGCTATCTCCACTAGTACTGGGGAAAAGTCACGGCACTATTTGCCACCACAAAAAGTATAGAAGCGTTTCGATGTCGGCGTCCTCTGGTATTCTCAGAACCGAAACAATAGCGAGTGTGACAAAACCCCTTGGAGCTCAACTACCCGGGTCCAATCCATACGGTCAGGAGGCACCAAGAACAAAGTCACGTCACACCGATATCGCAACCATTCCAACAATACCCGCGTGATCCTAAAAAAACATTTGAGTGAGAAGAGATAGTAGAATCAAAACACCTACGTCACAATTCCTTACCAGAGCGACGAAGGGGATAAGGAGTAAAAGGAATTCCTACTCTCCGATATATATAGCTAGACTCAAAATAGTTTTTCTTCTATACTCGCCAATGGTTCGATCAATCAAGGGGGCTCCTATGGTCGGTCGAGGCTCTGATACCAACTTGTCACGCCCAATATGCGATCCTGTTCTCGAGGAACTCGGAGGCCCCACCAAGAGTAGAAACGCATATTGGAGACGCTTGCAAGGTGGATATCAATACATCGTACCACATACATAATAGATGGGGAAACATAAATACATACAATCATCAAATGAATACATCAATACATAACAAACATCATACAGAAGGGCAGCATCCGACTACGGATGAAATCAAACGAAAAGAAGAACGACATCCACCCTGCTAGCCCAGGCTGCCGACCAGGAACCTATCCCCAGATCGACGAAGAGGAAGAAGCAGAAGAAGAACTCCAAAAGCAAACAAGCATCGCTCTCACATCAAGACATCACCTTACCTGTACCTGCAACTGTTGTTGTAGTAAACTGTGAGCCACAAGGACTCAGCAATCCCATAACCATGGGTAGCAAGATTATCAAAGCTTAAATGGGTATGGAAGGGTAAGGTGGTGAGGTTGCAGCAAGCACTAAGCATTATATGGTGGCTAACTTACGAGTACAAGAATAAGAAGAGCATCTACGCAAAACGGCCGCAACCTACAAATGATCACTAAGTGATCCTGAACACCTACTTACGAGTCAAACATAACCCCACCATGTTCTCTTCTCGAACTTCCTCGAAAAGAGACGGTCACGGTTACGCACACGGTTGGTGTATTTTAATTAGGATTTAGTGTCGAGTTCTCAACAACCGGAGGTTATAAATATCCAAGTGCCACATAACCGCGGGCGCGGCTTCGCGTAAGATTTAACCCTGCAGGGGTGTTCCAACCTGGCCCATCATAAGCCTACACAAGCTGCGGTGGAAATACCTCAACCTCGAGATAGCTCAAAGTATCCTCGAAATCCCGGTGCACAAGACATTTCGACAATGGTAACACAATTCTAGCAAGACCTCCCGACGTGCCGACACCCTGATAGTAGCTGCGCGTATCTCGTCTCAGGCCACGACCAGATGGGACAAGCTACGAGTTAAACTAGAACCTTGAGTTTCCTCGTGGTGGCCCCGCAGGCTGCCCGGTTCGGACCAACACCATCGGCACTGGCCCACCTGTATTATGTTGAATTAAGAATCCTCGGGTTCCTGACGCCCTATGCAAAATTATTTATTTCATTCAGTATTATTATGTTGGCAAATGTTAAAACCAAAGTTGGGCCTTGCTGGAAGCGGTTATTCAAAGCGAACTGTCAAGAGGGTCCCATTCCCCTGAGCATGTTAGGAACTCTAAAGAAGGATCATAACACCGGCATTACGGAAACTAGGGCGGCATGAGTGGAACAAAACACCAGGCAAAAGGCCGAGCCTTCCACCCAAAACCAAGTATATAGATGCATTAATTAAATAAGAGATATTGTGATATCCCATGATATCCATGTCCCAACATGGAACAACCTGCAACTGCACCTGCAACTAGCAACGCTATAAGAAAGGGGCTGAGCAAAGCGGTAACATAGCCAAACAACGGTTTGCTGGGTAAGGGTGGTTAGAGGCTGTATCATGGCATATGGGAGGCTGACATATATGTGGTAGGAAGCGCGACATATCGATAGCAACGAGACAACTAGCAAGCAAAGATAGTAAAGATATCCAAGGTCATGATCATCTTGCCTGAAATCCCGCTCGGAAGAAGATCGAGTCCATGAAGAAGACGAACACGCGTAGTCGAATGAATCCTCACAATCGCAACGAAACCGGAACTATCGAGAAGAAGCACAACCGGAAAGAAGCAAACAACATGATAAACACACAAGCATAAACATGGCATGATGCACAATTCACATATGATGCATGACAAGATTAAATGTTGTTAAACATGGCAAGAGATGAAGCATAAGCAATCCATACAACTAGGCAAGTTTAAATGAGGCCGGAATCACAAATAACAATTCCGGAAAATCCCCATATGCAAATTTCGAAATTGGTACTGATCTGAATTAAACACAATGTTAAAGTGGTTAAACAGCAAGTTTACATGCATCATGATGATCTACGCGTTTTTCTAGTCAAGTTACATATGTAGATCATTTAATTCGGAGCTACTGTCTAGAAGATATGAGCTAAACTAGTTTAACATGGCAAGGATGCAAAATGCATGCAAACATCAACCACGAACACACAAATCAAGGATGCAACATGACAACATGAATCTACACACAAATCTAAACAAGTTTCACATAGGACATGATCAAAACGGAGCAACGGTTCAACAATTACAATCAACACAAGCTATAATAATAATCTGCCCAAAACAGCAACATAGCACTTTGCCAACATCAAAACAGCAAGCTACAGTAATATGATGGGCACAAACTTGATATGCACTTAAAGTAGACATGACATACTTCAAATTATCTTTAAGGTTCAGGTTCATAGGCATCAAGGTTAAGTCAATATGATCCATGCAAAATGCAATGTTCTGCTAAACAGGGCATATACATGAGCAGAGTTAACATGATGGCAACTTGAGAGCAAGAAAGATACATGCTACAGGAACTTTACATGGCAACCAAAGGCATGGCATCATAGTATACATCACATAGACCAAATCACATGAAGGAATCATATGCATATGAGCTATAAATTAGTGGCAATCATCAAGCAAAGTTGGCAAGTTTTATCACAGACATATGACTTAAAACGGCAACATTAACTAGGCATGTTTACAAGCTCATGGCACTCACATCAGGGCATATCATGGCATGAAATAAATACTAGCAGCAAGGAGACATGAAAATGCTCCAAACTCATGTTGACAAGATGCTCATATGACATTTGCATTAAATCACACAAAAATGACAAAGTGACAAAAATTAACAGTTTACTGCAGTAACATCAGGATGCACTTTTGCAACAGGGATTAACACATGTAGATGAAGCCTAACATGGATGCAAATGCAATCATCATGTGGAGCACAGAGAGTAGAGAAAATTACATATATAAATCATCTCCATCGGACAAACATGCACAAAGATAGAGCCCACACAAAATGCCTATATGCTGTTGAAATCCCAGGACAGCAGAAAATCACCTCGCAAAAAACGGGACGGGGAAATCCAGGACGGAGCTGTCCGGGACGCGGGCGGTGCGTTTGGTTCGAGGGTTGACGTGGATCGGGACGAGGCGATCCCGGCGGGGCAGAGGAGGCCACGGCCGGCGCGGTGGAACTCCGGCGAGCTCCGGCGATGGCGGGGCGGCGCGGATCCGGGACGAGGGAGGTCAGATCCGGCAGTGGGCGAGGGCGAGGTCGACGGCGAGGCGCGGCGCGGCTGCGCGCTGAACCGCGACGAGGCGGCGCGGGGACGGGCGCTAGCGGGCGGCGCTGGCGGCAAAGCTTGCGGGCGGCGAGGCGACGGGGTGCGGTGGCAGGGCGGCGCTGGGCATGGGCGGCGCGCGGCGGTGGTGAGGCAGGTGGAGGGAGGCGGCGAGCTCCCTGGCGGCGGGGTGCTCGGGCTGGCGCGCGGGCTCGTTTGGGCCCCGATGGGCTCGGGCGGGCCGCGGATGGGCTCGGCGGGCTGCGGCTGGAGGTGGGAGACAGGGGCGACGTGGCAGTGCGGGAGAGGCCACGGGCGGTGGCTGGAGAGGTGGGAGGTGGCTGGCGGCGGCACGGATCCCGATGGAGGGCTAGGGTTTGGACAGAAATGGCAGGGGAGGCTGTCTATTTATAGACAGGGGCTAGAGGAGGGGTTTTAGTCCGTTTTCGGACCGTTTGATCACGATCGGACGGCTTTGGAGCGGAGGGGGGTTTAGGGTAGGCCTAGATGGGCTGATTGTGGCTGTGTAGGTGGGCTAGGTCCAGGAGAGAGGAGAGAAGAGAGGCCCAACAACACTTTGAAATACCGAAAACGTCTGCGATTTGACCGGTGATAGTGCCTCTATAGATATCCGTTGGGGCATCAAACGACCTCCGAATGGAACAAAATTTGCCAGGTGGTCTACCTACAATATAATAAGACCGCACGACAACTTTCAACCCATTCTGAGAAAATTTTTATTTCACTTATAAAATAATATTTCGGAGGTGCCGCGGGCGCGTGCGAGTGTGTCGGGACTCGAAACGGACAACGGAAGGAATGGGGAGAACGCCAACTATGAACGGATGCAAGTTTTTGAAAAACATGCGGATGAAATGCACATGATGACATGGCCAAGTGCAACATGCAAGCGAATGACATGGCAATGACGACGAATAAATGGAAGACATCTGGAGCAACGGTCTCTGGGCGTCACACCAACCATGGTCAGATCTTGATTTTTCTCAGAAAACAAACCAAGATTTTGGTGTCTAGAAGATATCGAAAAATATTCTTCACACAAACCCAATGCCTTTCATTGGAGATGTATTGTATCTAGCCGATAAATTTACTGCAAATGATATACCAGGCCTGGTGCAGTTCTTTAGATACATTTGTGCTTCAATTGCACCGTGATATGGAGACTCGGTTCCAATATCTCCTCATCACCATCATTAGGTACAAATGGGTATTTATCTCTATTACTCAAGAGATCTCACACACCATAGTTCTTTGATGGATATGACTTATCCGTGTTGAACTTTTCAACAATCTTTTGGATAAATACAGACTGATGAACAAGTATTCATAAGGAATACGCTCAAGTCCCAAACTCGAGCAAAGTTTGGTCTCAACCAAATCTTTCATCTCACATTCCGTCTTAAGATGATTTGCTTATCTCATGTATTTCTTGTGTAGTTCCACTGATATTCAAAACATCAACATGCACATAAATGATGCAAAATCCATCTTTAGTTTTCTTGATGAACATACATGAGCAATCATCAGTGTTTGAGTAACCCTTCTAATAAAGGAACTCACACAGTCGGTTCTACCACATCATTACCGACTATTTCAAGCCATAAATGACTTCTGAAGCGTTACGCATCACATGTTGCAATTAAACTCGGAATCTTCATTCCCTCAGGAACTATCATAGAGATATCCGAATTAAATGACTCATACAACTATGCAGTCACAACATCCATCAGTTGGATATACAAATTCATTATTCACTGCCACTGATATTAAATATCAGAACACTATTCCACTCAGAACAGGAGAACATGTTTCATCTTACACGATGAAGGGTCTCTGCATGAACCCATGTGCTACAAGCCTCGCTTCATGTATCACCACCTCATTGTTTTTGTACCTCACATGAACAAAAACCCATTTGCTCCCCAGGGAACAAATTCAGAGGAGTGGGTATTACTGATCAGGTCAATACCCCCTCTTCTTGAGAGCGAGCACCTCCTCAATTGCTGCCTTCCTTTGGATCAACCAGAGCATCTAAGACACTCGGCCATGCATGGACTTAGGTTGTAGATCCCATCCAAGGTCTTTTGCAATTCATGAGGAGATATAAATGTCGACATAATGTAGTCTTTATTATATGATTCTCCTGAATCCATATCCATAGTGGAGATTTCATCATACCTTTTGACTCTTCGTGATTTCCCACAACAATTGAGTCCAGGTCTTCCGATGTCCCAGCATCAATATTTGTGTGCACACTCGTGCTGGGTCCTGGATGTCCAACATCCTTCAGGTGTCCTTTCAACCCCAGGTTGAATGTCAACATCAAGTTGACCCGCATTTACTGTTTGAGGATTCCTCATTTCCCTCGGACGCTTCCGTGAAGCTTTGTCCTCTTGTGTCAAGATTCCTCCCCCTCTTGGGTGGCCAAGTGGACCTATGGGTCATATCCACTTTCTGTGGCACATTCACTACGAGAACATTTTACTTTGTGACACCTTTACACTCAGTAAATGCAACTGCCAGATTATTTACGATACTTTGCAAATTGATAATCTTCTCAACCTCCAGTTCAGATTCATTCATACGTGGACCTAAGGACTAGATGTCTATTCACATCTCATTCGATTTCCTAGCATTCAATGTGGTTCTTATCTCCCCCTAATGCCGGAAAAATGTCCTCATCAAAATACAACCAGCGCATTGGGGCATAAACAAGTCCCATTCTCGAGACTCTAGGTACTTTACAATTGACGGAGAATTATACCTCACATAGATCCCCATTTCTCTATGAGGGCACATATATGTACGCTGCGGTGGTGATATCGGTTCGTATCAAACACAACCGAAAATCGCAGATGGGAAATACTCACTGATTTCCACATAATAACTGCAACGGGGAGACCGTATAATATGCAGTTGGTCGAATTTGTATCAACTATACAGTATGTAAAACTGCATGTCCCCAACAAGATGATGGAAGATTACAATTCTGCAGGAGCAATCTTGCTATCAACTTATCCTCTTGATAGGTGATTCCGCAAGATCATTCTGGGTATGTACACAAAGTACCAAAATGCTCCACAGTTATACCTAAATCTAGGCAATCATCAAATGCTCGTGAACTAGATTCCACAACATTACTCATTCTGATGGATTTTATCCCGTGCTCAGGATGATTTGCTCTCAAATTAATGATCTGAGCAATCAATTTTGTAAAAGCATACTTCCTTATAAAAGTAAGACACACATTGGACCATCTCGCCGATGCATCCAAAAGCAGTATGAAATATCTGAATATTCCATATAATGGTTGAATTGGATCACATGCATCTCCTATACAAGGAAATCTAGTGGCTCATCATTTATCTTAGATATGATGGCCTTGTGATCAATTTTCTAGTCTGCACATATCGTGCATACATAATCCAATGAATTTGGAAAATTCACACCATTACATTGTGTGTAGTGGAACCATCAATAATTTTCTAATCATCCCAATTTTAGGATAACCCAGGCAACCATGCCATATCTTGAACTTACCAAGATCCTAGAAAATTATTTTGTGCGCCAAATGCGTATAACATTTAATGTATGTATAATATAATCCAGAAGATAGAGAAGTCATTTACTCTAGGATTTCCTTCAAATCCCTTTTTGCTGGGTTACGAGCAGGTTTTCAACCTCACTCACATCATGAGTTTCAACATAGAAACCATTGCGGATATCCTTAAAACTCAGCAAGGTACGAGTAAAATCTAGATACATCAATCCATCCGAGATTATCATGTAGTACCCCTAGGGAGTTGTAATTGTGGCATGACCAGAACCAACAATTACCACATCATGACCATCATGTCATGACTCTTCCATTACTCTCCTCAAGAGCATGAAGATACTTTATCTCCCTTAATATTGTGTAAGTAGACCCAGTTTCCACTTGACACATTTCCTTCTCAATTGGATTATTTTCAGAAGTCATCTATAGAGTATACAATGTAAAATCATATAGAAATACATGCATTCTATGTCACAATAAGTGATTCCACTAGCATGTCATCGATGCTAAAGTGGAGTTTCCTTTTGTCGAGAATTCTCCTGGTTGTCCACGTTCCGAGGAACATCTAGGAACTTTCAACCATCGGAAAATCATCGTTATGTCTAGTGAAGTAAGCTTCACATTGGTTCCCATGAGCATTTTGCCCTTGGCAATTCAATGCATGTACAGATCCACCAAATGTTTGGAATATCATATTTCCTTGACGTGTGAATCGTACAACCACACCCACAACAATCTTTAAAGCTACTAGCCTTGTCATTTCTCTTGAAATGACTTTTCCCATTTTGAGCTCCATTCATATTCTCATCACGTCTCCATGTTTCTTCACCATTGACCAAATTGTTCAGTCAAAATCCTCATACAAGAATTGAAAGTGGAGAGCGTCTTTTTGATGAGATCAGCATCAGAAACTGCACTATTGCAGTAACTCAATTTTGAATTGATTCAATGCAGAACAGAGTTGTTTGTTGTCATAGACCGAATAACATACTTCGCTATATCAGTTATAGCAGGAGCCCCTGAGCGGGTGTGGTTATTGGGAACTAAGATCCCGGGCTGCCAAGTTAATCTTGACATCCATGACCCATGTTCGATGATTGATGCCATCAATGGCAAACTCAGGAAAACACTCTCTTGGATATGTCCAACATATCCTGCATGAAATCATCATACACAACTAATTTACTCTCTAGTAAATTAATTTCAAGTATCATCAACGTATAGCAATTTTCAAATTGCCTAATCAAATATGTTGATATATCAATGTGCTTTACAATACAGTAATACTCAAGGAATTACTGAAATACACATTTATGCAAAAACTGCATAGCTCCCCAAAATAGTGGCGTAGCCAATTTGTTTCCCCTTCCTTTTTTTAATTCCCGCGGGAATCAAAGTATGGACTATGTCCAACTTGTCCTTTCAGCCTGAAGGGAAACAGCGGGAGGCCACTTGGGTCGGCCAATCCTGCCTAGGGATGGCACCCGCAGGGTATGGGTACGGGTGGAGCCTCCCCATACCCTTACTCGTCCCGTCTGAGCTTACCCATCACCCTTACCCATACCCGTCAACGGGTACAGTTTTTCCCCATACCCGTTACTCAACAGGGTAGACGGGTACCCGCGGGTAAAATTACCCATATTTCCAAAACATCAATTTGAACAACTTATAGTTATAAACTACATCATATCACATAGTTTACAAAAATAGATTATAACAACAACACATACTTATAAACAACATCATATAGCATAAACAACAACACATAGGCACACACTTTCAGTTCACAAATTCTTGACATAGCGTAGATTGTAGAGATAATTTTGAGTTTACATAGATTTTGTATGGGTACATGGGTATGTGGGTATGGGTTATATGATCCCATACCCGTACCCGCTCTACCCGATGGGTTTCATATTTTCCTATTTATATACCCATGGGTAAATTTTTGTCCCATACCCTTACCCTAATAGGGTTTTTACCCACAGGGTACATGGGTAATGGGTACCCATTGCCATCCCTAATCCTGCCCACCCGAGCGGCAGGGGAGGTCGGGCGGTCCGGTTATGGTTAACCTGCAGCCGCCGCTTCGATCGGGATCGATCCCCGATCCCACCGCCGTCGCGCTGGCCTCGTCACATCCGTGCCGCCGCGCACCCGTGTCCAGCCTTGTGCACGCGGTCCGTAGCCGCGCGCAGCTACCGTGTCGAATTTCCCACTGGCACGCCGGGTGCTGCAACCTTACCGCGTCCCGGCCATTTGCCGCCTGACTACGCGGCAGATGCCATCGCCGCTGGATGCCTCGGGTCGAGCCAATCTCCCAGGACGCCGCGGCGGTCGCCGCGTATGAGGAGATTCATGAATCCCGCTGTCCAGCCGCTGCGGCCAAGGACGGCTTCAATGTCACGCCTTGCCGCCATCGACGATGCTCAGAACGACGGCTCCGCCATAGTTCTGCTTTTCTTGTTGACACGTCCGACGGAAGTGTTTTGCATGAGTGCATGGAGAGAAAACAATCAATAGTTAGATCATTGGTTCCAAATCAAAGGAATAAGCCACCAGATTTTAAAATCTCCTGATCGATTGCCTGTGCGGCCATGCCATGGGTCTGTGGGCTTCCATCGCGGAGCGCCTTGCCGCCGACCCGTGCGCTGCGGTGGAAGTACTGCTTCGTATGGAGCCTCAACAGGAGTGCTCCGTTGCCTATTTCCGCGGCGATCAATCCTTCTTGCCAGGCTCACAAGCGATTGCATATGCATAATAAAGAAGCATTAGTAATTACATCCGTGATTGATCGGAAGATGATAAAACCAAATAGACGTTCTCTTGAAGTCCTGAATCCTGATCGATTTTTCTTCTGTACGGATGCATCCATGCCGATGCATGCTGTGTTCGCCATGGACAAATGTGACGTTGCTTCGTGGCCGAGCAAAGCCTCCGCCTGGGCCTGACTGCCTCGCCTTAGCCCGACGCGATACCTAGATGGTGCTCGCCTGAAGTTGGCGTCCGTGCGTCGCGTGTGGGATGGCCGTCGCTCCGTACACCGGTACGACGCCGATCGTCGCCTCTGCTCGGGAAGGACCAGGCCAAAGGCCATGGTTTCTGGCGCCGCCGTTCCATGCGAGATGCGTCAGGCCAGATGCCGCGGTGTGCCGAAGCCGTCGTCGAGAGGCCGCCTCGCCTTGCGCCTCGTCGGGCGCCTCCGGCCTTTCTCTCTCAGCGGAGAGATTCGTGCTGATAACGTGTTAAGAATAGAGATCGAGAGAGAAATCGACAGACAACAAATGAATCAAGCCATTCCTTTATTGCTGATGATCTGTACAATATATACCCCTTGAGGGGACGTGTCCAACAGACACAACACTTCAGAGAGGCGGGAGGAAAGAGACGTGATGGTTAGCGATTGCCAACCGCCTCCCTAATAAAACGTAGAGATTATCCACACAATTAATTACACACAAATTAATTTCCAACACATATGATGTAACGTTAAGTGGCCTGTGTGTCATGGCATTATGGCTGGAGCCACGAGATTGCCACTTTAATTTATAAATGTAGAGATAACCTACAGGTCACACGTGATGGTGGCAAGTGTATGATACGTCTCCAACATATCTATAATTTATGAAGTATTCACGCCATGTTTATAATAATTTTATATGGTTTTGGTATGATTTGATTAGAACTAACCCAGACTGACATTGTTTTCAGCAGAACTACCATGGTGTTGTTTTTTATGCAGAAATAAAAGTTTTTGGATTGACCCCAAAAATTTTGACGAATTTTTTGGACCAAAAGAGACCACCGAAGCTTCGTGGGAGGACCAGAAGACACACGAGGAGGCTATAAGGTATCACGGCGCGCCCGGGGGGGGGGGTCGCGTGGTGTTGCCTTGTGGGCCCCTCATAACTCTTTTTCGCGTGATTCCAATGCTGAAAAATCCTATAAATAGAGAAACCCACAGAAATAAACCTAAAACTTCGACTCCGCCGCCGCAAGACTCTGTACCGAAGAGATCCCATCTGGAGGCCTATTTCGGCATCCTGCCAGAGGGGGAAATCATCACCGGAGGCCATCTTCATCATCCCGGCGGTCTCCATGACGAGGAGGGAGTAGTTCACCCTCGGGGCTGAGGGTATGTACCAGTAGCTATGTGTTTGATCTCTCTCTCTCTCTCTCTCTCTCTCTCTCGTATTCTTGATTTGGCACGATCTTGATGTACCGCGAGCTTTGTTAATATAGGTTGATCATATGGTGTTTCTTCCCTCTCTATCTTCTTGTGATAAATTGAGTCTTTCCCTTTGAGGTTTCGTTATTCTCGGATTGAATATTTCGGATTTGATAACACTTGATGTATTTCTTGCATGTGGATATCCGTGGTGACAATGGGGTATTCTATTGAGTCACTTGATGTATGTTTTGGTAATCAACTTGCGGATTCCCGTGACCTTGGGGTAATCTAGGCATATGGGTTGGTACACGTTTTCATCTTCTTTTCTCCGATAGAAACTTTAGGGTACTCTTTGAAGTTCTTTGTGTGGATTGAATATTATGAATCTGAAATTGTTTGATGCATATCGAATAATCAACTCACGGATACTTGCGGTGACATTGGAGTATCTAGGTGACATTAGAGTTGGTTGATGCGTATCATATGGTGTTATTTTAGTACAAACTCTAGGGCTGTTTGTGACACTTATAGGGATGGCTCAATAGATTGATCAGAAAGGATAACTTTGAGGTGGTTTCATACCCTACAACAATTTCATCTTATGTTCTCCACTAGTAGGAACTTTGGAGTGATTCTTTATCACACGTTGAGGGATTGTTATATGATTCAATTATGTTAGCACTGTTGAGAGATTGCACTAGTGAAAGTACGAACCCTATGCCTTGTTTTTAAGCATTGCAATACCGTTTGTGCTCACTTTTATTACTTGTTACCTTGCTGTTTTTATAATTCCAGATTACAAAAATCTATTTCTACTATCCATACTACACTTGTATCACCATCTCTTCGCCGAACTAGTGCACCTATACAATTTACCATTGTATTGGGTGTGTTGGGTACTGCTACTTGTAGACTGCGTTGGTATTTCCCCGAAGAGGAGTGGATGATGCAGTATAGTAGAGATAAGTATTTCCCCCAGTTACGAACCAAGGTTATCAATCCAGTAGGAGAACCACACAAAATCCCTTTAGCAGCACCTACACACACAAAAGCAAACACTTGCACCCAACGCAAATAAGAGGGTTGTCAATCCTCTTAGCGGTTATTTGCAAGGATTAATTCTGACAGTGATAGATAGAAATATAATTTGCAAAATAAAAGTAAATAAATTGCAGCAAGGTATTTTTGGATTTTAATATATGATAAAGATAGACCCGGGGGCCATAGTTTTCACTAGAGGCTTCTCTCTTGAGCGCAGAACATACGGTGGGTAAACAAATTACTGTTGGGCAATTGATAGAAAAGCAAATAATTATGATGGATTCATGGCAATGATCATGTATATAGGCATCACATCCGAGACAAGTAGACCGACTCCTGCCTGCATCTACTACTATTACTCCACCCATCGACCGCTATGCAGCATGCATCTAGGGTATTCAGTATGAAATAGAGTAACGCCTTAAGCAAGATGACTTGATGTAGACAAAGTAAACTCAAGCAATATGATTAAACCCCATATTTTTATCCTTAATGGCAACAATACAAATATGTGTCATGTCCCTTTCTGTCACTGGGATTGAGCACTGCAAGATTGAACCCATCACAAAGCACCTCTGCCATTGCAAGATAAACCAATCTAGTTGGCCAAACCAAATCGATAGATCGGAGAGAAATACAAAGCTATAACAATCATGCATAAAAGAGTTCAAAGAAGACTCAAATATTTCTCATGAATAATCTGATTATAAACTCACAATTCATCGGATCTCAACAAACACACCGCAAATGAAGATTACATCGGATAGAACTCCAAGAACATCGAGGAGAACATGGTATTGAAGATCAAAGAGAGAGAAGAAGCCATCTAGCTACTAGCTATGGACTCGTAGGTCTATGGTGAAGTACTCACACATCATCGAAAGGGCAGCAAGGTTGATGTAGAAGCCCTCCGTGATCGATTCCCCCTCCGGCAGAGTACCGGAAAAGGCCTCCAGATGGGATCGCGGAAGAACAGAGGCTTGCGGCGACGTAAAAGTTATTCGGGGTGGCTCTCTGTTGGTTTCCACGAGGGGCCTACAAGGCATCAGGGCGCGCCCTGTTGCCTTGTGACTTCCTCGTGAAGCTTCTGTCCCTCTCCCGAAGCTTCCAGGGTCTCTTTTGTCCAGAAAAAAAACATCAAAAAGTTTCGTGGCATTTGGACTTCGTTTGGTACAGATTTCCTGAAAAACCAAAAACAAGCATAAAAGAGCAACTGGCACTGGGCACTAGATTAATAGGTTAGTACCAAAAAATGATATATAATTGCATATAAAAACATCCAAGATTGATACTATAATAGCATGGAAGAATCAAATATTATAGATATGTTGGAGACGTATCAAGCATCCCCAAGCTTAATTCTTGCTCGTCCTCGAGTAGGTAAATGATAAAAACAGAATTTTTGACGTGGAATGCTACCTAACATGTTTCATCATGTAATCTCTCTTACGGTATGAATAATAAGATCCAAATGATTCAAAGCAATAGTCTATAATTTGATATAAAGACATCAATACTCAGGCATACTAATAAACAATCATGTCCTTCAAAATAAAAATGCTAAAGAAAGTGATCCTCCAAAATCATATAATCCTGTCATGCTCCATCTTCTTAACACAAAGTAATTATCATGCACAACCCCGGTTTTAGCCAAGCAATTGGTTCATACTTTTTAACGCGCTTCAACTTTTTCAACCCCCATGCAATACATGAGCGCAAGCCATGGATATAGCACTATGGATGGAATAGAATATGGTGGTAAAGATTAATAAGGAGAAGTCAAAAATAAGAAAATAGTCTCACATCGACGCGGCTAATCAACGGGCTATGGAGATGCCCATCAATTGATGTCAATGCGAGGTGTAGGGATTGCCATGTAATGGATGCACTATAAGTGTATGAAAGCTCAACATGAAAACTAAGTGGGTGTGCATCCAACTTGCTTGCTCATGAAGACCTCGGGCATTTGAAGAGGCCCATCATCGGAATATACAAGCCAAGTTCTATAATGAAAAATTCCCACTAATATATGAAAGTGACTAAATAGGAGACTCTCTATATGAAAAACATGGTGCTACTTTGAAGCACAAGTATGGAAAAGGATAGTAACACCGCCCCTTCTCTCTTTTTCTCTCTCATTTTTTTCGTGGGCTCTTTTTGGCCTCTCTTTTTTCTCACTGGGACAATACTCTAATAATGATGATCATCATACTTCTATTTACTTACAACTCAAAAGAAAATTACAACTCGAAACTAGAAAAAAAATATGACTCTATATGAATGCCTCTGACGGTGTACCAGGATGTGCAATGATACTAGCGTAACATGTATAAAAAATGATGAACGGCGGCTGAGCCACAAATACTATGTCAGCTATATGATCATGCAAAGCAATATGACTATGATGATGTGTGTCATAAAAACGTAACGGTGGAGTTGCATGGCAATATATCTCGGAATGGCTATGGAAATGCCTTGATAGGTAGGTATGGTGGCTATTTTGAGGAAGATATAAGGAGGCTTATGTGTGATAGAGCATATCATATCACGGGGTTTGGATGCACCGGCGAAGTTTGCACCAACTTTCGATGTGAGAAAGGGCAATGCACGGTACCGAAGAGGCTAGCAAATTGTGGAAAGGTGAGAGTGCGTATAATCCATGGACTCACATTAGTCATAAAGAACTCATATACTTATTGCGAAAGTTTATTAGCCCTCGAAGCAAAGTACTACTACGCATGCCCCTAGGGGGATAGATTGGTAGGAAAAGACCATCGCTCGTCCCCGACCGCCACTCATAAGGTAGACAATCAAGAATAAATCATGCTCCAACTTCTTAGCATAACGACAGATCATACGTGCATGCTTCGGGAATCAGAAACCTTAACACCAACATTATTACTAAAACACAATTATCTAGTAGCACCTCCCACATATTACCATCTTAATATCGCAAAACTATTGCAAGGAATCAAACTTATCATATTCAATGATCTACATGAAAGTTTTTATTATATCCCTCTTGAATACCTATGATATTAGGACCAAATTCATAACCCGTGCATATTACCATTGCTATTCATTAGACTCTCAAAAATATATAAGTGAAGCATGAGAGTGCAACTATTTCTTTAAAATATAACCACCGCCGTGCTCTAAAAGATATAAGTGAAGCACTAGAGCAAGTGCCTAGCTCAAAAGATATAAGTGAAGCACATAGAGTATTATAACAAATCACGAATAATGTGTGTCCCTCTCAAAAAGGTGTGTTCAGCAAAGATGATTGTGACAAACTAAAAAGCAAACAAAAGCAAACAAACTATAGCACAAGACGCTCCAAGAAAAACACATATCATGTGATGAATAAAAATATAGCTCCAAGTGAGTTACCGATAGATTGTAGATGAAAGAGGGGATGCCATCCAGGGCATCCCCAAGCTTAGACGCTTGAGTCTTCCTTGAATATTACCTTGGGGTGCCTTGGGCATCCCCAAGCTTAGGCTCTTGCCGCTCCTTATTCCTTTATCCATCGTAGTCTCACCCAAAACTTGAAAACTTCAGCACACAAAACTCAACAGAAACCTCGTGAGATCCGTTAGTATAACAAACAAATCTTAAAGTTTAGGTAGTGTTATAAATTGATTCATATTCAATATTGGCATAATGCTACTGTACTCCAACTTCTCCATGACTCATACCCCCCGATACGATCCATAGATTCATCAAAATAAGCAAACTATGCACCAAAAACAGAATCTGTCTAAAATAGAACAGTCTGTAAAGATCTGAATTAAAGTGATACTTCTGTTACTCCAAAAATTCTGAAAAATTAGGACAACGTGGGCAATTCATATATCAATCTTTACCTAATAATAATAAAGCACCTAGTGCTTCTGCCCGCTCAACGTCGCTGCATTTTTGCAAAAAAGTCCATGTGGTTTTTGATAATCAACCCGCAGTACAATTTAAAGTGTGTAAACGGAGATAACATTTCGTTTCAGCTTGGGCCTTTTCTAATGGGCCTGCAGAAAAGAATACATTGCTTTCAGATGAGCGAGCATGGAGAACACAGGAGCACGGGATCCTCGATGTGTACGGCAGCGCCGCCGCCGCCCTGCTCTCCTTCCCCTCCCTACCCGTCTTCAATCTTCTCCGGCGCCACCTCGATCTTCAACCTCCTACTGCCGTACATCTCCAATTTGGATCAGAGTCCGTGTTCCCGCAGGACAAGTGCTCCAACACGAATCCATGGCATGCCCGACCCAGATTTTAGAGGGACTTGGCTGCCATTAGAAGGAGCCCTCGACCGGAATCTCCATTAAATCGCATCACATCGCAACTTTTGGAGAGTCGTCCAATGTCGCCTCAGCCGAGTTCGCCAGAAGAACATCCCCCGCCCAAGCGTACTACACTTGAGCCGGAAGAACATCTGCCGCCCGAACATGCTACCCCAGAGGTATGTACCAGCTTTTGCCAAATTATTCTGTAAAATTTTCATCTACAATCATAAAAAGTAATGTTCTCCTTGGTCTGTTCTGAAAGTACCGAACCTTTTTTCTGCAATCTTCGTATTTGTTCTGCTTGAAAAAAGCTGGGACTGATCTTTTGGTCCGTTTGGTGTCAATGTGTAAATGTTTCGTACAGAAAATCAGTGCTCCAGATTACAATTGCTTCATATATGATACCAAATATATTTTATGTGCTTTCTGCCACAAGTCATATGTGTGCTTTTCGAAATTATTTATTAGAATTCTAAAAGATTCTGAAAGCCAGTCTTAATCATTAGGCCTCTTTCATGCTTGTTGTTTGTCAAGTACCCCATGTTATCTTTTCTCAATTTGCACAAAACACATTCAGCGTCATCAATTGACATGCTACAACACAGTGAACACACTTCAGAGGTCCTTTTCCTCAGGTTGTGAGCTGGTGATTCATGTTTTTGTAACCCCCTAATTTTGATGTTTTAAAGTGACAAAGTTAGTGAAGTTTGGTTGCTTATAGCTAGACGAGTGACCTTAAAAGTACACTTACTGTTCTGGTGGTACCAAAGTTTTTGTTTCTGTTGTTGTTGTTGTCTATGCCCTTTACACATGGACTGAAGTTTGTTTCTGCCATTTGAAAAAGCCTTTTCTACCACTATGTTATCCCTTGGCATCATTCTCAACAAGCACCAGGACATGGCTTTGGTTCTGCCAAGTATGTATATATAGAAAATATTTATTCTGCAGAAATTGCTAATTGTTACTGTAGTTTTCATGTCTACCAGACCAAATCAAAGGTAGGTGCTTTGTTTCTCAAGTGAAGTAAGTCAAACTATTATAGTAGGAGGATTATCCTAACATAAGGGCCTTGAAATCATGTACAGTTGATTCAGACAACGCTTAGCTTGTTTTTGTTAAGATCAAGTTCAGTTGCTCTTGCATCTTAGATTGATTTGAGTTTCTACACCAAGCCGAGAGCTTAAATGTTACTCCCTCCATCCCACAATGTAAGATCATTTTTCAAGCTATGTTCTTATATTGTGGGACGGAGGGAGTAAAAGGCATATTCTGATCTTATAAGGAGCATTCTAACTGTCAGTTTTAAAAACAGATTCTGCTATTTTTTGAAACAAAATATGAGAAATCAAACCATATAATTCTCCAATTTTATTGTACTAAATTCAGATATCAGAGGTACTATTATGTTAGCTGCATGGTCAGTTGCTCTTGCATTCTTAGATCGATTTGAGTTTCTACACCAAGCCGAGAGCTTAAATGTTAAAAGGCACATTCTGATCTTATAAGGAGCATTCTAACTGTCAGTTTTAAAATAGATTCTGCTATTTTCTGAAACAAAATATGAGAAGTCAACCGTATGGTTCCCCAATTTTATGGTACTAAATTCAGATATATCAGAGGTACTATTATGTTAGCTGCATGTAGTTTACATGAGCATGCCAAGCTAGATGATATTATAGGGCTTTAGGTGTTGCTATTCTCTATTCTCGGCCACATCTTACAAAAATGTAGATAAGCTAACACCTCTATACCAAATGTTATAATTATCCACATCATTTCAAGAAAACTACCTTTTTCCCATGCCTAAAGTTATCAGGGAAGATTTCTCTAACTATTTTGAGTGTGTGCTCTCGGCACTAACTTCTGAAAATACTCAAATTAAATACTTAGAAGACAGCAATATGTTTTTTCTGCACCAGATGTGGTAACAAAAAGGTGCAAAGGAGGCAACGTTCAGTTCCTAGGTGCCTAGGTGCAGCCCCGGCCACAATAGCCTTGAACAGCCTGAACAGCGCGGATGAGTGCTTCTCCCCAGGGAGGGCCATATCACCGTAGGTGAGACCTGCCCGGGTGAGCCGACAGACATAACCCGGTAAGAATGTGACGCAGAGATTGGATTTTGCTTGGTTAAAGATTGGTCCTTTGGTGTGTTTGTCGGCCTTTATGCTTTTGATGGATTACGCCAAACATTTCTGCTCACTCCTTATTTACTCTGTATTCATCAAACTTTATTTATTTTGCACTATATCATAGCATGTTCAAGGGACACACGCAGAGATGGCCATGATGCTAGCTGATAGCACCTGTTAACTTAAGAAGTTTACATGCCTTTTCTCTAATTAAAAGAGAGTTTCTTACCAACTATTGAGCTTACTAGTTATATAGACTTACAGTTATAAAGATTTATGACTCTAAAGCCACTACTCAACTTCAGGTCGGTCTGTAGAATATACCTTAATAATTCTCCATCTACGATACTGATGTTTATTGATGATTCGGAAAAGCTATTTGCGCTGCATTTCAAGGCAGATCATAGATTACATGGCTAAGCAGCCCACCTATATTGCTAATTGTTTATTTTGTTATTTAAATTAAAATTATTTATGTATTCTGTTAGAGCATTCACATGCCATATTAATTTCAGAAAAACAATTTCTAATTTAATGGTTCATGTATTGTTATGTCTAAAATGAAAATTCCACACAAAATTAGAGTCATAATTTGTATTTATACGATGAATAAAGATGCTTCAATCGCTATATATTTAAACTAAGGTTTTTAGAATAAATTATGGTCTCTAAGCTTGTGTCAGGTGGTCCATCAACTTAATGTATTATATTAACTAGCATTTCTAATTGTTAAGTGCTACCCGCGATCAGTTTTATTTGATTTGAATTAACAAGGCATGGGCCCTTTTGTACATATCTATAATCATGATAGATATTATGTTCTCGATGGCTTATTTGATGGCCACAATTTTCTTACCCCGTTCACCGTCATCCAAATTACCCTCGAAGTTGATGAGAATTACCAACCAATGCCACCGGTAAGTGAAAAAAAATGATTTGGTTATTCTTTTAAGTCGCTGGTCGCGCCTTTGGTTCATGTAAAAATATTCCGTCATGCAACACAAGTGAATAATAGCCTCATTGGCTAGAGCGTTGGACTTTCAACAGGGAGACCCGAGTTTGAGTCCCAATTCTCCCCCTTTTTCTGCCTTTCTCTTTGTTTTTCGGTTGGCGTAAGATAGATATGCCTCGCCCAAGTGACGCTTAGCAAATGGCCTTTCTCCTTCTTCTTTTTTGGCATATTCAATTACTTTTTAAAACATTTATATCTTCCAAACTCTAACACCAAATTTAACATGTTGTATATGAAAATCGCACAGAAAAATATATAGATTCCAAATATGATATTATATGGCATGTTCATCATTTCTAAAATTATGTTTATGATGCACCCTTAATTAATACTTTTCTCTATATGTGGTATTTTGAAAATATCTATTATATATGTTTCCTACCCATTTAAATTGATTAGATAGGATAGTTTGATACTCTCACAAAAGCTATTATTATCACCTTAGGAGATGTCTAATATTTTTGCAACCAAATTAAGTCTTGACTTGGATTATAGTTGCAAAAACATATATCAACAAGACAAGGATATGATTTTATGCACATGCTATCATTGAGTACTAAAATTTACTTAGCTATTTTCAGCCTAATGCACTATTTGTTGGGCATCACTGAGGAGAAATGCCAGCAAAAGCGTGAATTGATACCGATAACTAGGTAGGTATTTTTGTTGTCTAATAAATTGGACACATCAGTGGGCGTGTGGAGGTATGTCTCCGGTGGATCTGTCTTTGGTGGATCTGCTCAGATCTGGTCGTTATTCATCTTCGTTCGTGTGTCTTTGTGTTGGATCCTTCTGATCTACGCTGCTCTTCATCGGCGGCGGTTGTTTTTCTTGTGCGCTGGTGATATGGGGCCTTAGCACGACGACTTCACGACTGTGTACTACAACAAGGTTTACCCGGCTCCGGTGAGTGATACGTCTCCAACGTATCTATAATTTATGAAGTATTCATGCCATGTTTATTATAGTTTTGTATGATTTTGGTGCACTTTTATATGATTTTTATGGACTAACATATTGACCTAGTGCCCAGTGCCAGTTGCTGTTTTCTGCTTGTTTTTGGTTTTCCAGAAAATCCATATCAAATGAAGTCCAAATGCAGCGAAACTTTTTGACGATTTTTTCTGGAAGGAAACAGACCCAGGAAGCTTCGGAGGAGCAGCAGAAGAGCCACAGGGGCCCCACGAGCCACCTGGGCGCGCCTGCCCCCCCAGGCGTGCCCTTGTGCCTCGTGGGCCCCCAGTGGCACCTCTTTGCGTGATTCCAACGCTGAAAAATCATATATATTCAGAAACCCCCGAAAGTTAACCTAGATGAGTTTTTACGCCGCCGAAAGCCTCTGTACCAAGGAGATCCCTTCTGGAGCCCTTTTTCTGCACCCTGCCGGAGGGGGGGAATCATCACCGGAGGCCAACTTTATCATCCCGGCGGTCTCCATGACGAGGAGGGAGTAGTTCACCCTCGGGGCTGAGGGTATGTACTAGTAACTATGTGTTTGATCTCTCTCTCTCTCTCTCTCGTGTTCTTGATATGGAACGATCTTGATGTATCGTGAGCTTTGTTAATATAGTTGGCTCATATGGTGTTTCTTCTCTCTCTATCCTTGTTGTGATGAATCGAATCTTTTCCCTTTGAGGTTTCGTTATTGTCGGATTGAATATTTCAGATTTGAGAACACTTGATGTATGTCTTGCATATGAATACCCATGGTGATAATGGGGTATTATATTGATTCACTTGATATATGTTTTGGCACTCAACTCGCGGATTCCCGAGGTGACATTGGGGTAATCTATGCATAGGGGTTGATGCACGTTTTCATTATCTTTTCTCCAATAGAAACTTTGGGGTGCTCCTTGGAGTTCTTTGTGTGGATTGAATATTATGATTATGAAGTTGTTTGATGCATATCGTATAATCAACTCACGGATACTTGTGGTGACATTGGAGTATCTAGGTGACATTAGGGTTGGTTGATGTGTATCATATGGTGTTATTCTAGTACGAACTCTAGGGCTGTTTGTGACACTTATAGGAATAGCTCAATAGATTGATCGGAGAGGATAACTTTGAGGTGGTTTTGTACCCTACAAACAATTTCTATCTTATGTTCTCCACTAATAGGAACTTGGGAGTGATTCTTTATCGCATATTGAGGGATGGTTATATGATCCAACTATATTAGCATTGTTGAGAGATTGCACTAGCGAAAGTATGAACCTAGGCCTTGTTTCTAAGCATTGCAATACCGTTTATGCTCACTTTTGTTACTTGCTACCTTGCTGTTTTTTTATTTTTCGCACTACAAAAACCTATATCTTCTATCCATACTACACTTGTATCACCATCTCTTCGCCGAACTAGTGCACCTATACAATTTACCATTGTATTGGGTGTGTTGGGGACACAAGAGACTCTTTGTTATTTGGTTGCAGGGTTGTTTGAGAGAGACCATCTTCATCCTACGCCTCCCACGGATTGATAAACCTTAGGTCATCCACTTGAGGGAAAATTGCCGCTGTCCTACAAAACTCTGCGCTTGGAGGCCCAACACGAGTCTATAAGAATAAAGTTGTGTAGTAGACATCAGTGAGGGAGGGGCGATGATGACGGCGTGCCTTCGGCTCTCTTCAGTGCTTGTAGTCGTCGCTAGGTGGTCTACGGATCTAGATGTAATTTTTATTATTTTGGTTTTCATTGTACCACCATGATTGAAGATGAATAGATCAAAAGTTTTTCGTAGAAAAAAGTACGACATCATGAAAGATTTTAAGGGATTTGTTGATGTCGTCGAGTGTGTGTATGATGGATGATTTATTTTTCTCCTGTTGCAACGCACGGGCATGTTTGCTAGTATTGTGTAAAAAATTCAGAAGGTTCTGATGTTCCAGCGAAAAATCAAAATTCCAGCACTGGACGCAAAAGTTTCTGTTTTCAAACATCATGAATTATACAATCTTCCAAATCATCCCAAAGGCATTACTTGGCACAAACACTAATTAAAAGATAAAAACACAATCATAACAGAAGCTATAATTGTGTAAACACACAAAAACAGAAGGTAAAATAAAAATTTATTTTATTCATTGGGTTGCCTCCTAACAAGCGCTATTGTTTTATGCCCCTAGCTAGGCATAATGCATAGATTCAAGTGTTATCATCCTTCAAATTAACTCCATAGGTGGCCCTCATAGATTCATAAGGTGGCTTAATTCTCTTTCTAGGGAAGTGTTCCATCCCCTTCTTTAATGGAAATTGAAATCTTATATTACCTTCTTTCATATCAATAATAGCACCTATGGTTCGTAGGAAAGGCCTACCAAGTATTATAGGACAAGAAGGATTGCGTTCAATATCAAGAACAATAAAATCCACAGGCACATAATTCCTATTAGCAAGAATAAGCACATCATTTATTCTACACAATGGATTTTTAATAGTGGAATCCGCAAGATGCAAATTAAGGGAACAAGGATCCATATCGGTGAGACCTAGCACACCACAAAAAGATTTTGGTATAGTGGAGACGCTAGCACCAAGATCACATAAAGCATTACATTCATAATATTTAATTTTAACTTTAATAGTAGGTTCCCATTCATCTTGTAATTTTCTAGGAATTGAAACTTCCAACTCAAGTTTTTCTTCATGAGCTTTCATCATAGCTTCTACAATATGTTTAGTAAAAGCATTATTTTGTTCATATGCATTTGGTGAATTAATCATGGATTGCAACAAGGAAATACACTCGATTAAATAACAATTATCATAATTAAATTCCTTGTAATCCAAAGTAGTGGGTGCATCACTATTTAAAGTTTTGACCTCTCCAAACCCACTTTTTTCATTTTTATCATTAAGATTATCACCCTCCAAATAGTTGTGACGCTTTCTAGCTAAAGTTGACTCTTCTTCAGTACCTTTTTCATCAAGTTTTATATTACTAAATAGGGATTCAATAGGTGAGACACCGATCATTTTAATATCTTCATCATTACTACGATAGAAACCGGGTGGCATAGCTTTTTCTAAGAATTCTCGCTTAGCTCTCAACCTAGCGGTTCTTTCTTTACTTTCATTAATGGAGACATACATAACTTTGATAGACTCATTTATATCATGCTTGGGTGGCAAAATTTTAATTTTAAGATTTTCCACATCATGAGCAATTCTATCCATGTTCCTAGACAATTCATCAACTCTATTCAATTTTTCTTCTATCATAGCATTGAAATTCTTTTGAGAATTAATAAATTCTTTAATATTACTTTCAAGATCAGATGGTATCCTATTATTATTATTATTATTATTATTATTATTATTATTATTATATGGATTACCATAGGAATTACCATAATTATTAGAGAAATTTCCAGGAAACGGTCTAGGATTGAAATTACCCCTATAAGCATTGTTGTTGAAATTATTTCTAGAGACAAAATTCACACCAATAGCATCATTATTTTTCTCAATCAAAGTAGACAATGGCACATAATTAGGATCAATATGAGCACTTTTACTAGCAACCAATTTCATAAGAGCATCCATCTTATCGCTCAAAGTATTAATTTCTTCAACAGAATTTACCTTCTTACCAGTTGGAGTTCTTTCAGTGTGCCATTGAGAATAATTTGTCATAATATTATCAAGAAGTTTTGTTGCTTCTCCCAATGTAATTTCCATAAAAGTACCACCTGCAGTAGAGTCTAGCAAATTTCTAGAAACAAAGTTTAGTCCCGCATAATTTTTTTGTATGATCATCCATAGGCTTAAACCATGTGTTGGGCAATTTCTTATCATTTATTTCATTCTCTCCCAAGATTGTGCAACATGCTCATGTTCAAGTTGCTTAAAATTCATAATTTGATTTCTTAAAGAAATAATCTTAGCGGGAGGAAAATACTTGGCAATAAAAGCATCCTTACACTTATCCCAAGAATCAATACTATTTCTAGGCAAGGATGAAAACCAAGTTTTAGCACGATCTTGTAGTGAGAACGGAAATAATTTCAATTTAACAATATCATTATCCACATCTTTTTTCTTTTGCATATCACAAAGTTCAACGAAAGTATTTAGATGGGATGCAGCATCTTCATTAGGACTACCAGAAAACTGTTGTTTCATAATAAGATTAAGCAAAGCAGCATTAATGTCACATGACTCCGCACTAGTTGCGGGAGGAGCAATAGGAGTACTAATAAAATCATTATTATTAGTATTGGAAAAGTCACACAATTTTGTGTTTTCTAGAGACATCACGACGAAGCAAGCAAACTAGCAAACAAGCAAACGAAAATATTTTTGTGTTTTTGTAAAATTGTTTTAGAAGTGAGGGAGACGAAAATGAGAGGCAAATGCAAATAAAAAGGCAAATAAAATAAATGCAAGTGGATGATAGTTTGTGCGAAGGTACTTGATAAATTTTGGTGATGTCTCCTGCTATTTGTAGACTGCGTTGGTATTTCCCCGAAGAGGAGAGGATGATGTAGTATAGTAGAGATAAGTATTTCCGTCAGTTAAGAACCAAGGTTATCAATCCAGTAGGAGAACCATGCAAAATCCCTTTAGCAGCACCTACACACACAAAAGCAAATACTTGCACCCAACGCAAATAAGAGGGTTGCCAATCCTCTTAGCGATTATTTGTAAGGATTAATTCTGATAGTGATAGATAGAAATATAAATTGCAAAATAAAATAAAAGTAAATAAATTGCAGCAAGCTATTTTTGGATTTTAATTTATGATCAAGATAGACCCCGGGGCCATAGTTTTCACTAGAGGCTTCTCTCTCGAGCACAGAACATACGGTGGGTAAACAAATTACTGTTGGGCAATTGATAGAAAAGCAAATAATTATGACGGATTCATGGCAATGATCATGTACATAGACATCACGTCCGAGACAAGTAGACCAATTCCTGCCTGCATCTACTACTATTACTCCACCCATTGACCGCTATCCAGCATGCATCTAGGGTATTAAGTATAAAACAAAGTAACGCCTTAAGCAAGATGACATGATGTAGACAAAGTGAACTCAAACAATATGATTAAACCCCATCTTTTCTATCCTTAATGGCAACAATACAAATACGTGTCATGTCCGTTTCTGTCACTGGGATTGGGCACCGCAAGATTGAACCCATCACAAAGCACCTCTCCCATTTCAAGATTAACCAATCTAGTTGGCCAAACCAAATCGATAGATCGGAGAGAAATACAAAGCTATAACAATCATGCATAAAAGAGTTCAGAGAAGACTCAAATATTTCTCATGACTAATCTGATCATAAAATCACAATTCATCGGATCCCAACAAACACACCGCAAAAGAAGATTACATCGGATAGAACTCCAAGAACATCGAGGAGAACATGGTATTGAAGATCAAAGAGAGAGAAGAAGCCATCTAGCTACTAGCTATGGACCCGTAGGTCTGTGGTAAACTACTCACACATCGTCGGAAGGGCAGCAAGGTTGATGTAGAAGCCCTCCATGATTGATTCTCCCTCCAGCAGAGTACCGGAAAAGGCCTCTAGATGGGATCACGGAAGAACAGAGGCTTGCGGCGGCGTAAAAGTTATTCGGGGTGGCTCTCTGTTGGTTCCCGAATATTTGAGAATTTATAGAAGTGGAATTGGGTCAAAAGGAGCCACGAGGGCCCCACAAGGCATCAGGGCGCGCCCCTGGGGCCGCGCCCTGTTGCCTTGTGGAGGCTTCGTGAAGCTTCTGGCCTCCTCTCCAAGTCTCCAGGGTCTCTTTTGTCCAGAAAAAAATCTCCAAAAAGTTTCTTGGCATTTGGACTTAGTTTGGTACTAATTTCCTAAAAAGCCAAAAACAAGTAGAAAACAGCAACTGGCACTGGGCACTAGGTTAATAGGTTAGTCCCAAAAATGATATATAATTGCATATAAAAACATCCTAGATTGATACTATAATAGCATGGAACAATAAAAAATTATAGATACATTGGAGACGTATCAAGCATCCCCAAGCTTAATTCCTGCTCGTCCTCGAGTAGGTAAATGATAAAAACAGAATTTTTGATGTGGAATGCTACCTAACATGTTTCATCATGTAATCTCTCTCATGGTATGAATAATAAGATCCGAATGATTCAAGGCAATAGTCTCTAATTTGACATAAAGACATCAATACTCAGGCATACTAATAAACAATCATGTCTTTCAAAATAAAAATGCTAAAGAAAGTTGTCCCTACAAAATCATATAATTCTGTCATGCTCCATCTTCTTAACGCAAAATATTTATCATGCACTACCCCGATGACAAGCCGAGCAATTGGTTCATACTTTTTAACGTGCTTCGGCTTTTCAACCCCCACGCAATACATGAGCGCAAGCCATGGATATAGCACTATGGGTGGAAAAGAGTGTGGTGGTATAGATTAATAAGGGGAAGTCAAAAATAAGAAGATAGTCTCACATCGACGTGGCTAATCAACGGGCTATGGAGATGCCCGTCAATTGATGTCAATGCGAGGAGTAGGGATTGCCATGAAATGGATGCACTAAGAGCTATAAGTGTATGAAAGCTCAACATGAAAACTAGTGGGTGTGCATCCAACTTGCTTGCTCACGAAGACCTCGGGCATTTGAGGAAGCCCATCATCGGAATATACAAGCCAAGTTCTATAATGAAAAATTCCCACTAGTATATGAAAGTGACTAAACAGGAGAGTCTCTATATGAAAAACATGGTGCTACTTTGAAACACAAGTATGGAAAAGGATAATAACACTGCCCCTTCTCTCTTTTTCTCTCATTTTTTTCTTTTTTTTCGTGGGCTGTTTTTGGCCTCTTTTTTTTTCTTTTTTTTTTCCTCACTGGGACAATGCTCTAATAATGATGATCATCATACTTCTATTTACTTACAACTCAAAAGAAAATTACAACTCGAAACTAGAACAAAAATAGGACTCTATATGAATGCCTCTAGTGGTGTACCAGGATGTGCAATGATACTAGCGTAACATGTATAAAAATGATGAACGGTGGCTGAGCCACAAATACTATGTTAGCTATATGATCATGCAAAGCAATATGACAATGATGATGTGTGTCACAAAAAAACGGGACGGTGGAAGTTGCATGGCAATATATCTCGGAATGGCTTTGAAAATGCCATGATAGGTAGGTATGGTGGCTGTTTTGAGGAAGATATAAGGAGGCTTATGTGTGATAGAGCCTATCATATCACGGGGTTTGGATGCACCGGCGAAGTTTGCACCAACTCTCGATGTGAGAAAGGGTAATGCATGATACTGAAGAGGCTAGCAAATTGCGGAAAGGTGAGAGTGTGTATAATCCATGGACTCACATTAGTCATAAAGAACTCATATACTTATTGCGAAAGTTTATTAGCCCTCAAAGCAAAGTACTACTACGCAGGCCCCTAGGGGGATAGATTGGCAGGAAAAGACCATCGCTCGTCCCCGACCACCACTCATAAGGTAGACAATCAAGAATAAATCATGCTCCAACTTCTTAGCATAACGACAGATCATACGTGCATGCTTCGGGAATCAGAAACGTTAACACCAATATTCTTACTAAAACACAATTATCTACTAGCACCTCCCACATATTACCATCTTAATATCACAAAACTATTGCAAGGAATCAAACTTATCATATTCAATGATCTACATGAAAGTTTTTATTATATCCCTCTTGAATACCTATCATATTAGGACCAAATTCACAACCCGTGCATATTACCATTGCTATTCATTAGACTCTCAAAAAGATATAAGTGAAGCATGAGAGTGCAACTATTTCTTTAAAATATAACCACCGCCGTGCTCTAAAAGATATAAGTGAAGCACTAGAGCAACTGCCTAGCTCAAAAGATATAAGTGAAGCACATAGAGTATTCTAACAAATCACGAATAATGTGTGTCCCTCTAAAAAAGGTGTATTCGGCAAAGATGATTGTGACAAAATAAAAAGCAAACAAACTATATTACAAGACGCTCCAAGTAAAACACATATCATGTGATGAATAAAAATATAGCTCCAAGTGAGTTACCGATAGATTGTAGACGAAAGAGGGGATGCCTTCCGGGGCATCCCTAAGCTTAGACGCTTGAGTCTTCCTTGAATATTACCTTGGCGTGCCTTGGGCATCCCCAAGCTTAGTCTCTTGCTACTCCTTATTCCTTTATCCATCGTAGTCTCACCCAAAACTTGAAAACTTCAGCACACAAAACTCAATAGAAACCTCGTGAGATCCGGTAGTATAACAAACAAATCTTAAACTTTAGGTACTGTTGTAAATTGATTCATATTTAATATTGGCATAATGCTACTGTACTCCAACTTCTCCATGACTCATACCTGATATGTCTCCAACGTATCTATAATTTATGAAGTATTCATGCCATGTTTATTATAGTTTTGTATGATTTTGGTGCACTTTTATAAGGATTTTATATGATTTTCATGGACTAACATATTAACCTAGTGCCCAGTGCCAGCTGCTGTTTTCTGCTTGTTTTTGGTTTTCCAGAAAATCCAAATCAAACGAAGTCCAAATGCAGCAAAACTTTTTGATGATTTTTTCTGGAAGGAAAGGGACCCAGGAAGCTTCGGGAGAGTACCAGAAGACCCACAGGGCCCCCACAAGCCACCAGGGCGCGCCCAGGGGGGGTGGCCGTGCCCTGGTGCCTCGTGGGCCCCCTGTGGCCCCTCTTTGCGTGATTCCAGCGCCAAAAATTCCTATATATTCAGAAACCTCCAGAAATAACCCTAGAACTTCGACTCCGCCGCCGCAAGCCTCTGTACCTCCATGATCTCATCTAAAGCCCTTTTTCGGCACCCTGCCGGAGGGGGAAATCATCACCGGAGGCCATCTTCATCATCCCGGCGGTCTCCATGACGAGGAGGGAGTAGTTCACCCTCGGGGCTGAGGGTATGTACTAGTAGCTACGTGTTTGATCGCTCTCTCTCGTGTTCTTGATTTGGCACGATCTTGATGTACCGTGAGCTTTGTTAATATAGTTGGATCATATGGTGTTTTTCCCCTCTCTATCTTGTTGTGATGAATTGAGTTTTTACCTTTGAGGTTTCACTATTATCGGATTGAATACTTTTATGGATTTGAGAACACGTGATGTATGTCTTGCATATGAATACCCGTGGTGACAATGGGGTATTATATTGATTCACTTGATGTATATTTTGGCACTCAACTCGTGGATTCCCGAGGTGACATTGGGGTAATCTATGCATAGGGGTTGATGCACGTTTTCGTCCTACTTTCTCCGGTAGGTATCTTGGGGCACTCTTTGAATAATTTTGAGGTGGTTTCGTACCCTACAACAATTTCTATCTTATGTTCTGCGCTAATAGGAACTTTGGAGTGATTCTTTGTCGCACGTTGAGGGATTGTTATATGATTCAATTATGTTAGCATTGTTGAGAGATTGCACTAGTGAAAGTATGAACCCTAGGCCTTGTTTTTAAGCATTGCAATACCGTTTGTGCTCACTTTTATCGTTTGCTACCTTGCTGTTTTTATTTATTCAGATTATAAAAATATATTTCTACTATCCATACTACACTTGTATCACCATCTCTTCGCCGAACTAGTGCACCTATACAATTTACCATTGTATTGGGTGTGTTGGGGACACAAGAGATTTCTTGTATTTGGTTGCAGGGTTGTTTGAGAGAGACCATCTTCATCCTACGCCTCCCACGGATTGATAAACCTTAGGTCATGCACTTGAGGGAAAATTGCTACTGTCCTACAAAACTCTGCGCTTGGAGGCCCAACACGAGTCTACAATAATAAGTTGTGTAGTAGACATCAAGCTCTTTTCTCGCGCCGTTGCCGGGGAGGTGAGTGCTTGAAGGTATATCTTTAGATCTTGCAATTGAATCTTTTAGTTTCTTGTTTTATCACTAGTTTGGTTCATAAAAGAAAACTACAAAAAAATGGAATTGAGGTTGACTCACATACTTCATCTATATAATATCTTTCTTGAAAAGGATGGATTGGAAAATTGTCCTCAATTGCTAGAGGAAGAATTTAATAAAATGTTTAATATGAGTACTTTGAATGATGAGCATGATTGCAATGTTGTTAGTATGCTTTCTATGAATATCCATGATGCTAGTGATATGCAAAGCCATAATCTTGGGGATGCTATATTTGATGAAGATGATATTTTTAGTCCCCCAAGTTTTGATGAGAAAATTTATTATGATAATAGCATGCCTCCTATTTATGATGATTATATTGATGAAAGTGGGTTTGGAAGAGTGTCAACTCTACGTACAAATGATCCCACTATTTTGGAGGGTGTTGAATCTTATGGCAATAATTATGAATGTGGATTTGGAGAGGTCATGACTTTATTTAGTGACGAATCCACTATTTTGGAAGAGATTTCAATTGATTATGACAACAAAGTTGCTATCTATGATGATTATGGTGATGACATGTATGCTATAAAGAATAATGATAACCATGAAACTTGTCATCATTTTAATTTTCAATTGGATTATGTCAATCAAGTATCACATGATAGTTATTTTGTTGAGTTTGCTCCCACTATTATGAAGGAGAATAAATTTGCTTATGTGGAGAGTAATAAAATTTCTATGCTTGTAGGTCATGAAAAGAATGCTTTATGTGGTAGTTATATTGTTGAATTCATTCATGATGCTACTGGAAATTATTATGAGAGAGGATCATATGCTTGTAGGTGTTGCAATAATATCAAGTTTCCTCTCTATGTGTTGAAAGTTTTGAAGTTATGCTTGTTTTGCCTTCCTATGCTAGTTGATTCTTGCTCCCATAAATTGTTTGATCATAAAATCCCTATGCATAGGAAGTGGGTTAGGCTTAAATGTGCTTGTCATATGATTCATGATGCTCTCTTTGTGTTTCAATTCTTTACTTTTATGCGAGCATCATTGAAATCATCATGCCTAGCTAAAAAGGCATTAAAGAAAAACGCTTGTTGGGAGACAACCCAACATTTACCCCTACTGTTTTTTTGTGTTCACATGATTAATATAATGTTTTAATCATGTTTTATATGTTTTCTTTCAATAATGTGCCAAGTAAAGCCTTTGGGATAGTGTGGATACTTGTTGATTCGATTCTGTGCAAAAATAGAAACTTTTGCGTCCAGTGCTGGAATTTCTATTCTGTACTGGAGCATGAGAAAATTCTTAAATTTTTACAGAGCATTTTTTTACAATTTGTTTACGTTTTCCTAATTTTTCAGAATTTTTGGAGGTACAGAAATATGGTTTTTAAATCGCTCACTACATGCTATTCTGCTTTTGACAGATTCTGTTTTCGGTGCATAGTTTGCTTGTTTTAGTATTTCCATAGCTTATATTGAGTAATATAAATTATGGAAATGATAGAATACAGTAGGCATTATGTGAGAACAATTATGAAACTTGTCTTAACAGTACCTAAGTGGATGATTTATTTCTATCATACTAACCTATCTCACAAGATCCGTTAAGTTTTATGTGATTGAAGTTTTCAAGTTTTGGGTGAGATATCGATATGAGGAGAATAAGAAGTGGCAAGACCCTAAGCTTGGGGATTTCCAAGGCACCCCAAGGTAATACTCAAGGAAGACTCAAGCGTCTAAGCTTGGGGATGCCCCGGAAGGCATCCCCTCTTTCATCTTCAACATTATCGGTAACCTTACTTGGAGCTATATTTTTATTCGTCACATGATATGTGTTTTGCTTGGAGCATCATTTAATTTTGTTGATATTTGCTTGCTGTTATCAATAATCATGTTTTGTATCTTTTAGTTCAATAAAATGCCAATTATAGCCTTTACCATGCTCAGTTTGCAAGTTCATGTGTTGCTGTTTGAAAACAGAAAGTTTTTTGTTATGTCCAGAATATTCCTGAATAGTCAGAACATGATAAAAATCTGAAATTTTTACATAGCAAGAATGCATGAGTTCTTTGTCACGTGGTATTTTTTCAGAATTTTTGGAGTTAGGGAAGTATGAATTCTTATTCACCCTTTACAGACTCTTATGTTTAGACAGATTTCGGTTATAGTTGCATTGTTTGCATATGTTGCTTGTTTAATGTTTCTATTTGTGGATAGGAGTATTAAATATGCAGAGGCATTTAGTATGCAATGTTCAATTATAATTTTAGTGATTTGTTATAGTAGAGAATGTTAAGGTTTTGAGTTGATTTATACTAACTTATCCCATGAGTTCTTGTTGAGTTTTGTGTGGATGAAGTTTTTAAGATTTAGGAGAAGCCATGATATGAGAGGAATTAAGGAGACACAAGATCTCAAGCTTGGGGATGCCCAAGGCACCCAAAGATAACATTCCAAGAAGTCTCAAGCAACTAAGCTTGGGGATGCCCCGGTTGGCATCCCACCTTTCTTCATTAACACCTATCGGTTAGCCTAAGTTTTTACTTGTTCACGTGTTATGTGCTATTCTTGGAGTGTCCTTTTATTTTTGTTTTGTTTGTTGTTTGAATAAAATTATCAAGATCTGAAATTTTAAATGAGAGAGAGAGTCCTCACATAGCTACCTATTTACTTAACTACTCATTTGGCCTTCACTTATATCTTTTTGGAGTAGATTTTGTCATTTACTCTTGTTCTTCACTTATATCCTATGAGTAAAGTGTTGAATAAATTGAATATCATGAAGTCGAAATAATATGAGCTTCATATTCTTGTATCATGCCTAGTAGTAGCTTCACATTGGGTTTAGAAGGTAAAATCTATTGAAGCTTGACAATCACAATATTGGTCATACAAGCAATTCATGAATGATTAGTATAAGGAAGAGAACTTTCACATATAAATATATTATCTTGGACGTATTTTATGATTGTGAATACCCATTAATTATTTTCAAACTTGAGCAAATTATTTGAAGTTGGACAAGTAAGACAACGTAATGAGTTATGTTTGGGTATATTTACATAGAAATTATATTGTTATGGATCCTCCAACATGTGGTGCTTGCTTAGGATCTTTTGCCAGCCAAAAATTCATACTAAGTAGAGATACTACTTGTGCATCCAAAAACCATTAAACCCAGTTTCTTGCCATGAGTGTCCACCATATCTACCTATGGATTGAATAAGATCCTTCAAGTAAGTTGTCATCGGTGCAAAAAGCAATAAAAATTGCTCCTAAAATATGTATGATCTTTTATTGCAAGGGAAAATAAGTGTTGTACGAACTTGTGATGGTAAAGAAATAGAAGCGACGGACTGCATAATAAAGGTTTCTATCACAAGGGGCAATATAACGTGACGTTCCTTTTCATTAAGAGCTTGCACATCCAAAACTAAAAAGCGCATGACAACCTCTGCTTCCCTCTGCAAAGGGTCTATCTTTTACTTTATGTATTTACTTTTATGCAAGAGTCAATAAGTATTCATTCTCATTTCAACCTAAATTATTCTTTAGTTGGCAAGCATCATGTGGTGGGGAAAGATCCAGGCACATATGGCCATTCAAATATATTTGTTCATGAATTATTATTGTTGACAATTATCTCTATGATAAATAAGTTGGGAGGCGAAACATTAAGTCCCTATCTTTCTTTGTGTTCAATGGATGCCATTTGTTCTAAAAATATGCTTTGAGTACTAGCAATCATAGAAGACTATATGATAATTGAGTATGTGGAGCTCTTACTTAAACTTTGTTGAAGATAAGTTGAATTGCAATTGTTTGGTGACTAAGAACATAGGTTGTTAAGTTTCAAGAGAATGCACTGTTTGAACAATAACATTTGAATGGATTGCTACTTTATCATGATGAGTTTTATGAGAAAGAGTTGCTGTTATGATGCTAGGAAAAGTGATTGAAATTATCATTGATCAAACTTATGCACTATGCTAGCATTCACACTTCATAAATTATTTCTTTTATCATTTACCTACTCGAGGACGAGCAGGAATTAAGCTTGGGGATGCTGATACGTCTCCAACATATCTATAATTTATGAAGTATTCATGCCATGTTTATTATAGTTTTGTATGATTTTGGTGCACTTTTATATGGATTTTATATGATTTTCATGGACTAACATGTTGACCTAGTACCCAGTGCCAGTTGCTGTTTTCTGCTTATTTTTGGTTTTCCAAAAAATCCATATCAAACGAAGTCCAAATGCAGCGAAACATTTTGATGATTTTTTCTGGAAGGAAAGGGGCCCAGGAAGCTTCGGGAGAGTACCAGAAGACCCACAGGGGCCCCACAAGCCACCAGGGGGTGGCCGCGCTCTGGTGCCTCGTGGGCCCCCTGTGGCCCCTCTTTGCGTGATTCCAACGCCAAAAATTCCTATATATTCAGAAACCTCTAGAAATAACCCTAGAACTTCGACTCCACCGCCGTAAGCCTCTGTACCTCCACGATCTCATCTAAAGCCATTTTCCGGCACCCTGCCGGAGGGGGAAATCATCATCGGAGGCCATCTTCATCATCCCGGCGGTCTCCATGACGAGGAGGGAGTAGTTCACCCTCGAGGCTGAGGGTATGTACTAGTAGCTATGTGTTTGATCTCTTTCTCTCGTGTTCTTGATTTGGCACGATCTTGATGTACCGCGAGCTTTGTTAATATAGTTGGATCATATGGTGTTTTCCCCCTCTCTATCTTGTTGTGATGAATTGAGTTTTTACCTTTGAGGTTTCACTATTATCGGATTGAATACTTTTATGGATTTGAGAACATGTGATGTATGTCTTGCATATGAATACCCGTGGTGACAATGGGGTATTACATTGATTCACTTGATGTATGTTTTGGCACTCAACTAGCGGATTCCCGAGGTGACATTGGGGTAATCTATGCATAGGGGTTGATGCACGTTTTTGTCCTACTTTCTTCGGTAGAAATCTTGGGGCACTCTTTGAAGTTCTTTGTGTTGGATTGAATATTATGAATCTGAAGTTGTTTGATGCATATCGTATAATCAACTCACGGATACTTGTGGTGACATTGGAGTATCTAGGTGACATTAGATTGGTTGATGCGTATCATATGGTGTTTTTTTAGTACGAACTCTAGGGCTGTTTGTGACACTTATAGGGATAGCTCAATAGATTGATCGGAAAGAATAACTTTGAGGTGGTTTCGTACCCTACAACAATTTCTATCTTATGTTCTCCGCTAATAGGAACTTTGGAGTGATTCTTTCTCGCACGTTGAGGGATTGTTATATGATTCAATTATGTTAGCATTGTTGAGAGATTGCACTAGTGAAAGTATGAACCCTAGGCCTTGTTTTTAAGCATTGCAATACTGTTTGTGCTCACTTTTATCGTTTGCTACCTTGCTGTTTTTATTTATTCAGATTATAAAAATATATTTCTACTATCCATACTACACTTGTATCACCATCTCTTCACCGAACTAGTGCACCTATACAATTTACCATTGTATTGGGTGTGTTGGGGACACAAGAGATTTCTTGTATTTGGTTGCAGGGTTGTTTGAGAGAGACCATCTTCATCCTACGCCTTCCATGGATTGATAAACCTTAGGTCATCCACTTGAGGGAAAATTGCTACTGTCCTACAAAACTCTGCGCTTGGAGGCCCAACATGAGTCTACAAGAATTAGTTGTGTAGTAGACATCAGTACCCCTCGATACGATCCATAGATTCATCAAAATAAGCAAACTGTGCAACAAAAACAGAATCTGTCTAAAACAGAACCATCTGTAAAGATCTGAATTAACATAATACTTCTGTAACTCCAAAAATTCTAAAAAATTAGGAAAACGTGGGCAATTCATATATAAATATTTTGTAAAAAATGCAGAAGGTTCTGACGTTCCAGTGAAAAAGCAAAATTTCCCGCACTGGACAAAAAAGTTTTTGTTTTCAAACAGCATCAATTATACTATCTTCCAAATCATCCCAAAGACATTACATGGCACAAACACTAATGAAAATATAAAAAACACAATCATAACAGAGGCTATAATTGTGTAAACACAAAAAGAAGAAGGTAAAACAAAAAATTATTTTATTCATTGGGTTGCCTCCCAACAAGCGCTATTGTTTTATGCCCCTAGCTAGGCATAATGCATAGTTATAAGTGTTGCCATCCTTCAAATTAATTCCATAGGTGGCCCTCATAATAGATTCATAAGGTGGCTTAATTCTCTTTCTAGGGAAGTGTTCCATACCTTTCTTTAATGGAAATTGAAATCTTATAATACCTTCTTTCATATCAATAATAACACCTATGGTTCGTAGGAAAGGCCTACCAAGTATTATAGGACAAGAAGGATTGCCTTCAATATCAAGAACAAAAAAATCCACGGGCACATAATTTCTATTAGCAAGAATAAGCACATCATTTATTCTACCCAATGGATTTTAATAGTGGAATCCGCTAGATGCAAATTAAGGGAACAAGGATCCATATCGGTGAGACCTAGCACATCACACAAAGATTTTGGTATAGTAGAAACGCTAGCACCAAGATCACATAGAGCATTACATTCATAATCTTTAATTTTGACTTTAATAGTAGGTTCCCATTCATCTTGTAATTTTCTAGGAATTGAAACCTCCAACTCAAGTTTTTCTTCATGAGCTTTCATCATAGCTTCTACAATATGTTTAGTAAAAGCTTTATTTTGCTCATATGCATTTGGTGAATTAATCATGGATTGCAACAAGGAAATACACTCAATCAAAGAAAAACTATCATAATTAAAGTCCTTGTAATCCAAAGTAGTGGGTGCATTACTATTTAAAGTTTTGACCTCTCCAAACCCACTTTTATCATTTTTATCATTACGATCATCACCCTCCAAATGATTGGGATGCCTTCTAGCTAAAGTTGACTCGTCTTCAGTCCCCTTTTCATCAAGTTTTATTTTACTAAATAAAGATTCAATAGGGGTGACACCAATCATTTTAATATCTTCATCATTACTACGATAGAAACCGGGTGGAATAGCTTTTTCTAGAAATTCTCGCTTAGCTCTCAACCTAGCGGTCCTTTCTTTACTTTCATTAATGGAGACATAGATAGCTTTAATAGACTCATTTATATCATGCTTGGGTGGCAAAATTTTAATTTTGAGATTTTTCACATCATGAGCAATTCTATCCATGTTCCTAGACATTTCATCAACTCTATTCAACTTTTCTTCTACCATAGCCTTGAAAATCTTTTGTGAATTAATAAATTATTTAATATTAATTTCAAGATCAGAGGGTATCCTATTATTATTATTATTATTATTATATGGATTACCATAGGAATTACCATAATTATTAGAGGAATTTCCAGGAAACGGTTTAGGATTGAAATTACCCCTATAAGCATTGTTGTTGAAATTATTTCTAGAGACAAAATTCACATCAATAGCATCATTATTTTGCTCAATCAAAGTAGACAATGGCACATCATCAGGATCAATATGAGCACTTTTACTAGCAACCAATTTCATAAGAGCATCCATCTTATCGCTCAAAGTATTAATTTCTTCAACAGAACTTACCTTCTTACCAGTTGGAGTTCGTTCGGTGTGCCATTGAGAATAATTTGTCATAATATTGTCAAGAAGTTTTGTAGCTTCTCCCAATGTAATTTCCATAAAAGTACCACCTGCAACAGAGTCTAGCAAATTTCTAGAAACAAAGTTTAGTCCCGCATAAATTTTTTGTATGATCATCCACAAACTTAAACCATGTGTTGGGCCATTTCTTATCATTAATTTCATTCTCTCCCAAGATTGTGCAACATGTTCATGTTCAAGTTGCTTAAAATTCATAATTTTATTTCTTAAAGAAATAATCTCAGCGGGAGAAAATACTTGGCAATAAAAGCATCCTTACACTTATCCCAAGAATCAATACTATTTCTAGGCAAGGAAGAAAACAAAGTTTTAGCACGATCTCGTGGTGAGAACGGAAATAATTTCAATTTGACAATAGCATTATCCACATCTTTCTTCTTTTGCATATCACAAAGTTCAATTAAAGTATTTAGATGGGATGCAACATCTTCATTAGAACTATAAGAAAATTGTTCTTTCATAACAAGATTAAGCAAATCAGCATTAATGTCACACGACTCCGCACTAGTGGCAGGAGGAGCAATAGGAGTACTAATAAAATTATTATTATTAGTATTGGAAAAGTCACACAATTTTGTGTTTTCTTGAGACATCACGATAAAGCAAGCAAAAAAGCAAACAATTTTTTTTTGTGTTTTTGTAAAATTGTTTTAGAAGTGGGTGAGATGAAAACGAGAGGAAAATGCAAATAAAAAGGCAAATAAAATAAATGAAAGTGGATGATAGTTTGTGTGAAGGTACTTGATAAATTTTGGTGATGTCTCCCCAGCAACGACGCCAGAAATTCTTTCTGCTACTTGTAGACTGCGTTGGTATTTCCCCGAAGAGGAGAGGATGATGCAGTATAGTAGAGATAAGTATTTCCCTCAGTTAAGAACCAATATTATCAATCCAGTAGGAGAACCACACAAAATCCCTTTAGCAGCACCTACACACACAAAAGCAAACACTTGCACCCAACGCAAATAAGAGGGTTGTCAATCCTCTTAGCTGTTATTTGCAAGGATTAATTCTGATAGTGATAGATAGAAATATAAATTGAAAAATAAAATAAAAGTAAATAAATTGCAACAAGGTATTTTTGGATTTTAATTTATGATAAAGATAGACCCAGGGGCCATAGTTTTCACTAGAGGCTTCTCTCTCGAGCGCAGAACATACGGTGGGTAAACAAATTACTATTGGGCAATTGATAGACAAGCAAATAATTATGATGGATTCATGGCAATTATCATGTATATAGGCATCACATCCGAGACAAGTAGACCGACTCCTGCCTGCATCTACTACTATTAATCCACCCATCGACCGCTATCCAGCATGCATCTAGGGTATTAAGTATAAAACAGAGTAACGCCTTAAGAAAGATGACATGATGTAGACAAAGTGAACTCAAACAATATGATTAAACCCCATCTTTTTATCCTTAATGGCAACAATACAAATACGTGTCATGTCCCTTTCTGTCACTAGGATTGAGCACCACATGATTGAACCCATCACAAAGCAACTCTCCCATTGCAAGATAAACCAATCTAGTTGGCCAAACCAAATCGATAGATCGGAGAGAAATACAAAGCTATAACAATCATGCATAAAAGAGTTCAGAGAAGATTCAAATATTTCTCATGAATAATCTGATCATAAACTCACAATTCATCGGATCCCAACAAACACACCGCAAATAAAGATTACATCGGATAGAACTCCAAGAACATCGAGGAGAATATGGTATTGAAGATCGAAGAGAGAGAAGAAGCCATCTAACTACTAGCTATGGACCCTTAGGTCTGTGGTAAACTACTCACACATCATCGGAAGGGCAGCAAGGTTGATGTAGAAGACCTCCGTGATCGATTCCCCCTCTGGCAGAGTACCGGAAAAGGCCTCCAGATGGGATTGCGGAAGAACAGAGACTTGCGGCGGCGTAAAAATTATTCGGGGTGGCTCTCTGTTGGTTGCCAAATATTTGAGAATCTATAGAAGTGGAATTAGGTCAAAAGGAGCCACGAGGGCCCCACAAGGCATCAGGGCGCGCCCCCCTGGGGCCGCGCCATGTTGCCTTGTGGAGGCTTCGTGAAGCTTCTGGCCTCCTCTCCAAGTCTCCAGGGTCTCTTTTGTCCAAAAAAAATCTCCAAAAAGTTTCGTGGCATTTGGACTTCGTTTGGTACTGATTTTCTGAAAAACCAAAAACAAGCAGAAAACAGCAATTGGCACTGGGCACTAGGTTAATAGGTTAGTCCCAAAAAATGATATATAATTGCATATAAAAACATCCAAGATTGATACTATAATAGCATGGAGCAATGAAAAATTATAGATACGTTGGAGACGTATCATCTCCCCGGCAACGGCGCCAGAAATTGGCAAGTTGATGGGAGACTATTTTGACGTGACTTCTCCCTGGCAACGGCACCAGAAATCCTTCCTGCTACTTTGTGACACCCCTGGCCCGACCGTGCACTAATCATACATGCAAATGCGCACGATCAAGCCCAAGGACTCACGGGAAGATATCACAACACAACTCTAGACACAAAATAAAATAATACAAGCTTTATATTACAAGCCAGGGGCCTCGAGGGCTCGAATACATAAGCTTGAGCACAAGTGTTAGCGGAAGCAACAACAGTATCTGAGTACAGACACAAAGTTAAACAAGGTTGCCTTAAGAAGGCTGAGCAAAACAATGACTCTAGATCGAAAAGGCGCAGGCCTCCTGCCTGGGAGCCTCCTATCTACTCCTGGTCGTCGGGCTCCACGTAGTAGTAAGCTCCACCGGTGGGGTAGTAGTAGACGGCGGGATCAGCTGGCTCCAGGGCTCCGTCATCTGATCGCAGCAATCGGGTATGGGGAAAAAGAGGTAGCAAAGCAACCATGAGTACTCATCCAAAGTACTCGCAAGACTTACATCAGAACTATTCTATTTATGCATCGGTATCAAATGAAGTGGCTGTATCTGTGGACTAGACTACAGAAATGCCAGAATAGAGGGGAAGGCCTAGCCTATCGAAGACTAGCATCTTGCAGCGTCTTGCAGCATTAGAAGAGTATAGATTAGCACATACAAAGTAATAAGTATGTAGTGGCAAGGCCCAGAGATCCTTCCTCGACTCCCTGCGAGAAAGCGATCCCGGAGCTAACAAATTATTAAGTATCACAGGTATCTAGTTCAAGTTGTAGTAGATCGGGATACAACACTGAGCGTCCTGTTACCGTGGACACGACTATTCGAATAGATAACTTCCCTGCAGGGATGCACTACTGTTACCCAACACGCTCGATTAACTCTGGCCGGACACACTTTTTCGGGTCATGCCCGGCCTCGGCTGATCGACACGACGTAGTCCTACCTAGGCTCTGCAGAGAGGTCCCCGCCGGTCAACATCCTAAGCGCTCAGGGGTCTTGGGCCCATCGTCCTTTGCACTCCGGGTCGTTGCGTGCAGGGCGATCCAGGCCACCTCCTCTGGGGCGCCGACTCGGCCGTGCCGCAATGCTAAACTGGATGTCTGACAGAGCTTTCGGCTGATACATACGGCGCCGAGGGCCCCATTAAACCATTATCCCGCATGGTGGTAGTGCGTATAGGCCAGAAGATATCACAACACAACTCTAGACACAAAACAAAATAATACAAGCTTTATATTACAAGCCAGGGGCCTCGAGGGCTCGAATACATAAGCTCGAGTTACACAAGCATCAGCGGAAGCAACAACAATATCTGAGTACAGACACAAAGTTAAACAAGATGCCTTAAGAAGGCGAAAACAAACATCGGCAACTAGATCGAAAAGGCGCAGGCCTCCTGCCTGGGAGCCTCCGAATCTACTCCTGGTCGTCGGTCTCCACATAGTAGTAGGCTCCACCGGAAGTGTAGTAGCAGTCGTCGGCAGGAGCAGCTGGCTCCGGGGCTCCGTCATCTGGTCGCAGCAATCGGGTATGGGAAAAAAGAAGTAGCAAAGCAACCGTGAGTACTCATCCAAAGTACTCGCAAGATTGGCATCAGAACTATACTAAGTATGCATCGGTATCAAAGGAATGAGGCTATATCTTTGGACTTTACTGCAGAAATGCCAGAATAGGGGGGGAAGGAGCCTAGCCTATCGAAGACTAGCATCTTCAGCGTCTTGCAACATTAGAAGAGTGCGGATTAGCATATTATAAAGTTGCAAACAAGTAGTAGCAAAGCCTAGGGATCCTTCCTCGACTCCCTGCGAGAAAAGCAATCCCGGAGCTTACATATTATTTAACATGTATCCAGTTCAAGTTGTAGTAGATCGGGATACAACACTGAGCGTCCTGTTACCGTGGACACGGCTATTCGAATAGATAACTTCCCTGCAGGGGTGCACTACTGTTACCCAACACGCTCGATTAACTCTGGCTGGACACACTTTCCTCGGTCATGCCTGGCCTCGGCTGATCGACACGACGTAGTCCTACCTAGGCTCAACAGAGAGGTCCCCACCGGTCTACATCCTAAGCGCTCAGGGGTCTTGGGCCCATCGCCCTTTGCACTCCGGGTCGTTATGCGACGAGCCGGGACGAGCACCACCTCATCCTGGATGGCACTGGCCCGACAGGCCCACAATGCTGAACTGGACATCTGACAGAGCTTTCGGTTGATACATACGGCACCGAGGGCCCCATTAAACCATTATCCCACGTGGTGGTAGTGCGTATAGGCCAGTAGCCAATTCAGATCAAATACCCAAATCCGTTAGTGAATTATTAGGAGCTCGCGGTGACGATCAGTGGTCCCGTCGCCCCGTCTCGAGGAAGTGCAACAAGGGTCAGGCCCATCCCTCTCTAGGGCAGACTCTGCCTGCCCGGTCCCGCCTCGTAATTAACTCGCGGGTACCTTTGGGTCAACCCGATTTCACTCCTCTCGCGGGTACCCCTCGGGGTCGACCCGACTTTAACAAGGGACAGAGGTAAAAACCAAGGTAGCCGTGTGGCCATGACATCAAGGGGGGAAATCCGAGGAATCACCCTCGATGGATTCCTACTCGATGTAATCCGTTAAGGGGAACAAGGAGGAATCACCCTCGATGGTCCCCACTTGAGGGGTTGTACGACAGAGTCATCATCGGGAAGGGGAGAGCGAGGAATCACCCTCTGCAATCACCATCAATGTGCTATACTACAGGGATATCATCAGGGGTGCAGTACGAGGTATCACCCCCGGCACTCGATAGTAGCCCTGTAGAGACGTACAGCTAAGGGGGTGTGCGGTGCTGTGTCGGTCTTGGCACATTGATCACATAGATCGAGGCACTGATAACAGCTTGTGACGCCCCCGGCCCGACCGTGCACTAATCATACACGCAAATGCACACGATCAAGCCTAAGGACTCACGGGAAGATATCACAACACAACTCTAGACACAAAACAAAATGTTACAAGCTTTATATTACAAGCCAGGGGCCTCGAGGGCTCGAATACATAAGCTCGAGCTACACAAGCATCAGCGGAAGCAACAACCGTATCTGAGTACAGACACAAAGTTAAACAAGATGCCTTAAGAAGGCGAAAACAAACATTGGCAACTAGATCGAAAAGGCGCAGGCCTCCTGCCTGGGAGCCTCCGAATCTACTCCTGGTCGTCGGTCTCCACATAGTAGTAGGCTCCACCGGAAGTGTAGTAGCAGTCGTCGGCGGGAGCAGCTGGCTCCGGGGCTCCGTCATCTGGTCGCAGCAATCGGGTATGGGAAAAAAGAAGTAGCAAAGCAACCGTGAGTACTCATCCAAAGTACTCACAAGACTGACATCAGAACTATACTAAGTATGCATCGGTATCAAAGGAATGAGGCTATATCTTTGGACTTTACTGCAGAAATGCCAGAATAGGGGGGGGAAGGAGCCTAGCCTATCGAAGACTAGCATCTTCAGCGTCTTGCAGCATTAGAAGAGTGCAGATTAGCATATTATAAAGTTGCAAACAAGTAGTAGCAAAGCCTAGGGATCCTTCCTCGACTCCCTGCGAGAAAAGCAATCCCGGAGCTTACATATTATTTAACATGTATCCAGTTCAAGTTGTAGTAGATCGGGATACAACACTGAGCGTCCTGTTACCGTGGACATGGCTATTCGAATAGATAACTTCCCTGCAGGGGTGCACTGCTGTTACCCAACATGCTCGATTAACTCTGGCCGGACACACTTTCCTCGGTCATGCCCGGCCTCGGCTTGATCGTGTGCATTTGCGTGTATGATTAGTGCACGATTAAGTCGGGGGCGTCACACAAAGATCCACGATCATGTGACCCCGTCGCCCCGTCTCGTGGACTTACGGCAAGGGCCAGGCCCAACCCTCTCCTAGGGCGGCCTACCTGCCCGGCCGTGCCACGTAATTATCTCGCGGGTACCCTCATGGTGAACCCGACTTCACATCTCTTGCGGGTACCCCTCGGGGTCGACCCGACTTCAACAGGGGACTAAAGTAAAATTAGGGTAACCGTGTGTCCGAAACATCAAGGGGGAAATCCGAGGAATCACCCTCGATGGATTCCCACTCGATGTATCCGTCAAGGTGAACTCGGAGGAATCACCCTTGATGGGTTCACACTTGAGGGGTTGCACGACTGAGGCTTCATCGGAGGTGGTGGAAGAGGAATCACCCTCGGTAACCCACAACCGACTAGTTATACTACAGAGGTATCATCAGGAGTGAGGTAGGAGGTACCACCCTCGGCACTCAATAGTAGCTCTGCAGAGTCGTACAACTTAAGGGGGTGTGCGGTGCTGTGTCGGTCTCTGACATCGATCACATTGATCGGGGCACCAGTAACAAAGCGGGGCAACAGGGACAAGGGTGAGGGGTCACTGATGGATCACTAACCAATCTATACTAAGCATTTAGGATAGTAGGTAAGGTATCAACAGCAGTTACAACAACAGGCTATGCATCAGAATAGGAGCAATCAATTACAGTAGCAAATTCTAATGCAAGCATGGGAGAGAAGGAATAGGCGATATAGGAATGCTCAAGGGGGTTTTGCTTGCCTGGAAGCTCTACGGTAAAAGAGGGGTCTTCGGTGGAGTAGCAGTCCTCGGGGGCAACGTCAGTCTCGGGGTCTACCAAAGAGAAGAGGGGGAAGAAACAATAAATACACAGCAAACAAATGCAACACATATGCATGGCATGGCAGTAGGGGTTGATTACGTGCTCTACTGCATCGCTAAGTAATTTAGAGGTAGCGGGAAAATATCTGAGAATATTTTCCCGACTCTGGGCAATTATCGGACAGGCGTCCCGGAGGGGAAGGTTCCATGTTCACCTAGTTAGGAGTGATGGTCAAGCATTTTGATCACATATTCGGATTCATCTTCTTTTTCTGATCATTTTTCATATATAATTTATTTTCATCCGAGCTACGGTTTATTTTCTATGATTTTTCAAAGTTTTAATTAATTCCTGGAATTTTCTGAAATTAATTTAATTCAAAAATCATTTAAATATTAAATGCTATGGGTACACAGAAGTGTACCCAGAAATGTGCAACAGAGACTGACATGTGGGCCCAGTCAACTGCCCAGTCAGCAGTTGACTGGTCCACGTTGACTGGTCAACAGGACTAGTGGGTCCCACCTGTCATAGACTGGAGGTGCCCAGTCAGCAGTTTGACTGGGTCAACTGGGTCCAGTGGGACCCAGCTGTCAGTGACTGTTAGAGTTAACTGAGTTTAATTAAACTAATTAAGTTAATTAGCAGGTAGGGCCCTATGGTCAGTGACAGTAGCTTAATCTATTTGCTACAGTGAGGGGCCCATGTGTCAGTGAGTGTTAGGGGTGGATTAGTGGCTAATCTCATGGGGCCCACTGGCAGGTCCACGTGGCGGTGGCGCGCCAGCGTTTAGCCGCCAGTGACCACAAAATACGGTGGTGTCACGCAGGATTCGTCCATAGGGCATGGCTGGATGCGAGACTTGCAGCATTCGAACGCCCGCGACGAGGCGCGTTGATGGGTGGCCGCAGCTCATCCGGGGACGGCCGGAATCGGCGCCGGCGACGAGCGCGCGGCGGACCCGTACGGCGGCGCCCGAGGGAAAAGGGCTACGGGACGCGAGAGGCAGCAAGAGGAGAGGGGATGGAGTGGCTGCTCACAGCGGTGACGGGGAGACGCTCGGGGAGGCCGGAGAGGTGCCGGAGCAGCAGGTTGAGGCAGCGGAATGGCGGCGGCCGGAGCGGAGGAAGATGGCCCGATGGCGATGATTTGGTGCAGCTCCGGTCGAACGAGTGCGCGGTCTGGACGAGGATGAGGACGGGGAAGCCTCCGGGCACCTTGGAACGGCGAGAGGAGGTCGGTGGCCGCGACGGGGACGATGGTGCGGCGGTGGCAGTGCTCGGGTGAGCTCCCGAACGGGAGGGAGAGAGCGAGGGGAGGAAATGGAGGAGTGGCTGCGGCATCTGGAGTCGCGGGGCGGTCCTTATCCACCCACGGCGAGCGGCAGGGCCGCTGTCGAGCAGGGGGGAAGGGGGGCCTGGCGCGGGTGTGCGCGCGCGCGGCGATAGCGCGCGGGGGTGAACAGGAGGAGGAAGACGACACGGGGAGTTGGGCTGGGCCGGCTACTGTGCACATAGAGCCCAGCCAATAGTGGACAGTTTTCCTTTTTCTTTTTGTTTTTCTATTTCTTTTCCAGTTTCTGTTTTGCAATTTTATATAGCCACCAATTGACTTTTGTAAAATATGAGACTTGGCTCAATAAATACCATGCACTAGCTAGTACTGCCAGAAAAAGGCTTGGAGGCAAGATGATTTCATTTGAATTTGTTTAAATGAAATGGTTTAAATAGGGCTGTTTAGGTACTATTTTTGGATGTTAGGGTCAATTTGGAAATCCAAATAATGTTGAGTTTATTTTTATAATAGCTTTGGGAGTTTCTGCAATATTATGAACTATTTTGTTTAATTATTTGAAGAAGTAATAATTTGACTTGCATTTGAATTTTGAATTTGAACTTGAAGTTGGATTATTTTCTAAATGCAATTTATTTAGGAAGATCATGATGACATGGCTAATTAATTAGCTTAATGACAGGGGTTGAGATCTGGGGATGTTACATACTTGTAGACTGCGTTGGTATTTCCTCGAAGAGGAGAGGATGATGCGGTATAGTAGAGATAAGTATTTCCCTTAGTTAAGAACCAAAGTTATCAATCCAGTAGGAGAACCACGCAAAATCCCTTTAGCAGCACCTACACACACAAAAGCAAACACTTGCACCCGACGCAAATAAGAGGGTTGTCAATCCCCTTAGCGGTTATTTGCAAGGATTAATTCTGATAGTGATAGATAGAAATATAAATTGCAAAATAAAATAAAAGTAAATAAATTGCAGCAAAATATTTTTGGATTTTAATATATGATGAAGATAGACCCGGGGGCCATAGTTTTCACTAGAGGCTTCTCTCATGAGCGCAGAACATACGGTGGGTAAACAAATTACTGTTGGGCAATTGATTGAAAAGCAAATAATTATGACGGATTCATGGCAGTGATCATGTAGATAGGCATCATGTCCGAGACAAGTAGACCGACTCCTGCCTGCATCTACTACTATTACTCCACCCATCGACAGCTATCCAGCATGCATCTAGGGTATTAAGTATGAAACAGAGTAACGCCTTAAGCAAGATGACATGATGTAGACAAAGTAAATTCAAGCAATATGATTAAACCCCATCTTTTTATCCTTAATGGCAACAATACAAATATGTGTCATGTCCCTTTCTCTCACTGGGATTGAGCACCGCAAGATTGAACCCGTCACAAAGCACCTCTCCCATTGCAAGATAAACCAATCTAGTTGGCCAAACCAAATCAATAGATCGGAGAGAAATACAAAGCTATAACAATCATGCATAAAAGAGTTCAGAGAAGACTCAAATATTTCTCATGAATAATCTGATCATAAACTCACAATTCATCGGATCCCAACAAACACACCGCAAAAGAAGATTACATCGGATAGAACTCCAAGAACATCGAGGAGAACATGGTATTGAAGATCAAAGAGAGAGAAGAAGCCATCTAGCTACTAGCTATGGACCCGTAGGTCTGTGGTAAACTACCCACACATCATCGGAAGGGCAGGAAGGTTGATATAGAAGCCCTCCGTGATCGATGTCCCCTCCGACAGAGTACCGGAAAAGGCCTCCAGATGGGATCGCGGAAGAACAGAGGCTTGCGGCGGCGTAAAAGTTATTCGGGATGGCTCTCTGTTGGTTTCCGAATATTTGAGAATGTATAGAAGTGGAATTAGGTCAAAAGGAGCCACGAGGGGCCCACAAGGCATTAGGGCGCGCCCCCCTGGGGCCGCGCCCTGTTGCCTTGTGGCTTCCTCGTTAAGCTTCTGTCCCCCTCCCGAAGCTTCCAGGGTCTCTTTTTGTGACGCCCCCGACTCGACCGTGCACTAATCATACACGCAAATGTGCACGATCAAGCCCAGGGACTCACGGGAAGATATCACAACACAACTCTAGAGTCAAAAAAAAATACAAGCTTTATATTACAAGCCAGGGGCCTCGAGGGCTCGAATACATAAGCTCGAGTACACAAGAGTCAGCGAAAGCATTAGTATCTGAGTATAGACATAAATAGACAAGGCTGCCTTAAGAAGGCTGAGCAAAACAATGACAACTAGACCGAAAAGGCACAAGCCTCCTGCCTGGGAGCCTCCTAAACTACTCCTGGCCGTCGGTCTCCACGTAGTAGTAGGCACCATCGAGGATCTCCGGCTCCTGGGCTCCCTCATCTGATCGCAGCAACCGGGTAGAGGGAAAAAAGAGGTAGCAAAGCAACCGTGAGTACTCATCCAAAGTACTCGCAGGACTTACATCAGAACTATGCTAATCATGCATCAATATCAAATAAAGAGGCTGTATCTGTGGACTGGACTGCAGAATTGCCAGAATAGAGGGAAGGCCTAGCCTATCGAAGACTAGTTTCTTGCAGTGTCTTGCAGCATTAAAAGAGTGCAAATTAGTAACAAATAATAAAGCAATAAGTATGTAGTAGCAAAGCCCAGAGATCCTTCCTCGACTCCCAACGAGAAAGCGATCCCGGAGCTAACATATTAATAAAAATAACATTTATCTAGTTCAAGTTGTAGTAGATCGGGATACTACACTGAGCGTCCTGTTACCGTGGACATGGCTATTCGAATAGATAACTTCCCTGCAGGGGTGCACTACTGTTACCCAACATGCTCGATTAACTCTGGCTGGACACACTTTTTCGGGTCATGCCCGGCCACGGCTGATCGACACGATGTAGTCCTACCTAGGCTCCACAGAGAGGTCCCCGCCGGTCTACATCCTAAGTGCTCAGGGGTCTTGGGCTCATCGCCCTTTGCACTCCGGGTCGTTGCGCACAGGGCCTGCCTCACCACGTTGTGCCTGTGGGTATCTGCTGTCAGCCATGCCGCAATGCTGAACTGGACGTCTGACAATGCTTTCGGCTGATACATACGGCGCCGAGGGCCCCATTAAACCATTATCCCGCGTGGTGGTAGTGCGTATAGGCCAGTGGCCAACTCAGATCACATACCCAAATCCGTTAGTGAATTATTAGGAGCTCGCGGAGACGACCAGTGCTTCGGCCGTTCCGACTAGGTATCTCGCGGACCACGACCAGGGACTAGGCCCACCTCTCTCTTAGGTAGTCTTCGCCTGCCCTGTCGCTTCGACTACAGTGTAAGTTCCGTGTCGGCTGTCGGGACAAGTCCCGAGCTACCACCACATCCTGGGTGGTACCGCTAACAGCCAGCCGCCACAGGACTCTCTCGCGGGTACCCTTGGGGTCGGCCTGACTTCAACATTATCTCGCGGGTGCTCTTGGAGCCGACCCGTCTTTAACAATGGTCTGAGGTGAAGGTCAAAGTACCCGTGTGTCCATAACATCGTGGGGAATCCGAGGAATCACCCTCGATGGATTCCCACTCGATGTAACCGTCAAGGTGAACTTGGAGGAATCACCCTCGATGGGTTCACACTTGAGGGGCTGCACGACAGAGGCCTCATCGGAGGTGGTGAAAGAGGAATCACCCTCGATAACCCACAACCGACTAGCTATGCTACAGAGATATCATCAGGAGTGAGGTAGGAGGTATCACCCTCGGCACTCGATATTAGCCCTGCAGAGTCGTACAACTAAGGAGGTGTGCGGTGCTGTGTTCGGTCTCTGTACATTGATCACGTTGATCGAAACATCCGAAAGCAAAGCATGGCAACACGGACAAGGGTGCGGGGTCACTGATGGATCACTAACCAACCTATACTAAGTATTTAGGATAGCAGGCAAGGTATCAACAGCTGGTTACAAAATCAGGCTATGCATCAGAATAGGAGCAATCAAATACAGTAGCAAAATCTAATGCAAGCATGAGAGAGAAGGAATGGGCGATATAGGAATGATCAAGGGGGTTTGCTTGCCTGGAAGCTCTGCTGAAAAGGAAGAAGGGTCGTCGGTGACGTAGTCGTACTCGGGAGCAGCGTCGGTCTCGGGGTCTACCGGAGAGAAGAGGGGGAGGAAATAGATAAATACATAGCAAACAAATGCACTCACAGAGCATGACATGGCAATATGCAATGTAGGGGTGACCTAATGCATCTCTAAGACTTTTACTTAACCTAGGAATTAAGCTGGAATTATTATCCGGTATTCAGGCACTATTCATCTGCCAGAAACCGGCCTAAAGTTACAGGTTCTCCTACGTAGAGGGTTCTAACATGCATGCAGATGACATATTCGGATTCGTTGGATTTTTCTGATCAACTTTCATATATAAATTATTTTCATTTGAGCTACGGTTTATTTTATATTAATTTTCCAAAGTTTAAATGATTTTCTGGAATTTTTGGATTTAATTTAATTCGAATTTATTTAAATGGAAAAATGCTAGGTGCACACGGAAAGCGTACACATCAGTGTGCTTTAGAGGATGACAGGTGGGGCCCTGTTGACTGTCCAGTCAGCAGTCAACAGTCAAAGTTGACTAGTCAACAGGGTCAAGGTGGGACCTACATGTCATTGACACAGATTTTATAAAAACGTTTAATTAACAGAGCGGGTCCACCTGTCAGTGTAACTAACTAACAGTTAATTAGTTTGACCCCAATCCTACTTTACGCCGGGCCCACTATCAATGGCTATTAGCACGGAGATTAACCGCTAATGATCTGGTGCGTGGGTCCCATCGGCGTTTAAACGCCGGCGCACGCCGGTGACTACAGAGGACGGCGGCGTCCACGCGGAAATGGCACTCCAGCGGCCATTCGAGGCGCGGAGAGGTGCGCTCGAGTGCAGGCGTTCGCACACTTCCAGTGGTGTAGCAAGCTGGAGCTGGGGGTGGCCGGAGTGGTGACAATGACGACGGCCGGCGGCGGTGGCTACGGGAGCTCGACGGGCTGACGCCTACGGGGCACGGGGAAGGGAACAAGAGGGTCGAGGGGGACCGAAGGCTCACAGTGATCTCAGAGGAGGGGACGGCAAGGCTGAGGACGCAGTGATGGCGGGGGATCGAGCGACGGAGCTCCGGTGGCCGACGATGGAGGAGATGATGCGGGTGGCGTCGATGTGGCTCCTCAGCCTCGATCCAGCGGCGAGGAGGAAGAAGTGGTCCACCGTGGACCTCCCGGACACCAACAGGCAGCGCGGGGAGGCCGGTGGCCACGTCAACGGCAACGGCGCGTCGACGACCGCGTCGGGCGTCGATGAAGAGCGAGGGAGAGAGCGAAGCAGAAGGGGGAGGAGTGAGCAGGGGGTCTCAGGGGTTTGGCCTTATCCTCCCCGGCTCACCTGCCCGTCGCCGTGGCGAGCTGTGGCCGGCGCGGCGCGCTCAGCCACGGCCATGGCGACACGAGGGGAGGGAGCAGGTAGGAGACGACCTGGTGGGCTAGGCCGGGGGTACTGTAGCACTGGGCCTTAGTACACAGTAGGGTTTTTGTCAGGGTACGACCATCTATGGGGCCATGCAACCCCTTGTGGTTCGGCGGGGGAGGTCGACGTGCACAAAGAGCATGGACAATGGGGAGCGTGAGGGATTTACCCAGGTTCGGGTCGCTGAGAAGCGTAAAACCCTACTCCTACCTTTGGTGTATTGATGGTGCAGAAGCACAGTACAAGGAGCGCCTGTCCCGGCAAGGCGCGGGGGGAGCAGCTACGCGAGACGTGCTTGTGTTTGAAAAGGGGTCTGAATCCCTCTAAACTGTTGCCTTGGCCCTCCTTTATAGTTCAAGGGGTTACCACAGTGGCAAAACAGTAATTACATAGCGATTATATAGCAAACAGTGCTATCGTACCTAACTCTGCCAATTGAGGACAAAGGCATTAAATGCGACGCTAGGTGTCATGTGGAGAGGTAGTCCCGACAAGGTTTCGGCACCGCTTGCCCAGCTACCTCGTATTACCCTGACACGCCTCTCGGACGGGTGTCGTTAGGGGCAAATCTTGTCCCAGCGTGCTGACACGTGCCCGACAAGCCTCACCAACCAACCTGCGCGGTCGACACCTCACACATCAGCGAACACCTGTGCAGCGAGGTGGAGCGCTGGAGGGCTGGCTTAAGCTTGCCGGCACAGAGCTTGCCGGGTCTTCACCTTGCCGGTTCAGCCTTGCCGGCAAGGAGTGTCTTCATCTTTGGTACTAGTCGAGTGTTGTGTTTTGAGCTTCTTGTTCTTGCTTGGTGACACAGCGCTTGCCGGACGAAATGCTTGCCGGAAAGACTGGTCCTTGCCGGGTCTGCCTTGCGACAACCCTAGATTGGCACAACTCCAAGTCCAGAAGGTTTGTGAGACCCTGGTTCTCACTACACCGACAGTTTTTCCTTTTTCCTTTTTCTGTTTCTTTTTACAGAGATGGTTTTGCAATATTTTGAGCTGCCAATTGACTTTTGCAAAATGTGGGACTTGGCCATATAAATGCAATGCAATATTTGGCACTGCCATAGAAAGTTTGGAGGCAAGATGATTTCATTTGAATTTTGTATAAATGAAAATGGATTCATGGGGCTGTTTTGGTCACTATTTTTGGATGTTAAGGTCAATTTGGAAATTCAAATAATGTTGGTTTTATTTTTATAATAGCTTTGGGAATTTTTGAAATATTATGAACACTTTTGTTTTGCTGTTTGGATAATTATTATTTTGACTTTCTTTTAAATTTTGAATTTGAAGTTGGAATATTTATTAATTGTTTTTCTTAGGGCATAATGATGATGACTTGGCATGACTGATTAGCATAACCAGGGTTTAGTAATCTGGGGATGTCACACTTTTGTCCAGAAAAAAATCGTCAAAAAGTTTCGTGGCATTTGGACTTCGTTTGGTACTGATTTCCTGAAAACCCAAAAACGAGCAGAAAACAACAACTGGCACTGGGCACTAGGTTAATAGGTTAGTCCCAAAAAATGATATATAATTGCATATAAAAACATCCAAGATTGATACTATAATAGCATGGAACAATCAAAAATTATAGATACGTTGGAGACGTATCAAGGACACAAGAGATTTCTTGTATTTGATTGCAGGGTTGTTCGAGAGAGACCATCTTCATCCTACACCTCCCACAGATTGATAAACCTTATGTCATCCACTTGAGGGAAATTTGCTACTTTCCTACAAAACTCTGTGCTTGGAGGCCCAACAGAGTCTACAAGAATAAAGTTGCGTAGTAGACATCAAGCTCTTTTCTGGCGCCGTTGCCGGGGAGGTGAGTGCTTGAACGTATATCTTTAGATCTTGCAATTGAATCTTTTTGTTTCTTGTTTTACACTAGTTTGGTTTATAAAATAAAACTACAAAAAAAAGGAATTGAGGTTGCCTCAAATGCTGTATCTCTATAATGTCTTTCTTGAAAATGATGAATCGGAAAATTGTGCCAAAGTGTTAGAAGAAGAATTCAATAAAATGTTTGGCATTAAACCCTTGAATGATAAGAATGATTGCAATGTTGTTAGTATGCTTTCTATGAATATCCATGATGCTAATGACATGCAAAGACATAAGCTTGGGGATGCTTTGTTTCATGAAGAGGATCTTTTTAGTGTCCCTACTTATGATGAGTAAATTTATTATGATGATTGCATGCCTCCTATTTATGATGATTACAATGTTGAAAGTGGGTTTGGAAGAGTGTCAACTCTAGGTACGAGTGATCCCACTATTTTGGAGGGTGTTGAATCTTATTGGAATAATGATAAAAGTGGATTTGGAGAGGTCATGACTTTATTTAGTGATGAATCCACTATTTTGGAAGAGGTTTCAATTGATTATGACAATAAAGTTGCTATCTATGATGATTATTGTGATGACATGTATGCTATACATAATAATGATAACCATGAAACTTGTCATCATGATTTTAATGTTCAATTTGATTATGCCAATCAAGCATTACATGATAGTTATTTCATTGAGTTTGCTCCCACTATTATGATTGAAAAGAAAATTGCTTATGTGGAGAGTAGTAAAAATTCTTTGCTTGTGGATCATGAAAATAATGCTTTATGTGATAGTTATATTGTTGAATTTATTCATGATGCTACTGAAAATTATTATGAGAGAGGAAGATATGCTTCTACATATCTCAATAATATCAAGTTTCCTCTCGATGTGTTGAAAGTTTCAAAGTTATACTTGTTTTGCCTTCCTATGCTAGTTGATTCTTGCTCCCATAAATTGTTTGCTCACAAAATACCTATGCATAGGAAATGGGTTAGGCTTAAATGTGCTTGTCATATGATTCATGATGCTCTCTTTGTGTTTCAATTTTTTACTTTTATGCGAGCATCATTGAAATCATCATGCCTAGCTAAAAGGCATTAAAGAAAAGCGCTAGTTGGGAGATAAACCAATATTTATACCTACTGTTTTTGTGTGTCCACATGATTAAGCTACTATAGTAATCATGTTTTATATGTTTTCATTCATTAATGTGCCAAGTAAATCCTTTGGGATAGTGTGGATACTTGTTGATTTGATTCTGTGCAAAAACAGAAACTTTTGTGTCCAGTGCTAGAATTTCTATTCTGTACTGGAGCATGAGAAAATTTTGAAATTTTTACACAGTATTGTGTTACAAATTTCTTACGTTTTCGTAATTTTTCAATTTTTTTGGAGGTACAGAAGTATGCCTTTTAATTCGCTCACTACATGTTGTTCTGTTTTTAACTGATTCTGTTTTTATTGCATAGTTTGCTTGTTTTAATGTTTCCATAGCTTGTATTGAGTAATATAAATTGTGGAAATGATAGACTACAGTACGAATTATGTGAGAACAATTATGAATCTTGTATTGACAGTACCTAAGTGAATGATTTATTTTCATACTAACCTATCTCACGGAGTTCCGTTAAGTTTTATGTTATTGAAGTTTTCAAGTTTTGGGTGAGACAACGATATGAGGAGAATAAGGAGTGGCAAGACCCTAAGCTTGGGGATGCCCAAGGCACCCCAAGGTAATACTCAATGAAGACTCAAGTGTCTAAGCTTGGGGATGCCCCGGAAGGCATCCCCTCTTTCGTCTTTAACACTATCGGTAACCTCACTCGGAGCTATATTTTTATTCGTCACATAATATGAGTTTTGCTTGGAGCTTCATTTTATTTTAGTTTGATTTTCTTGCTATTATTAATAATCATGTTTGCACCTTTTTATCTCAATAAAATGTCAAGTATAGCCTTTACCATGCTCAGTTTGCAAGTTTATGTGTTGCTGTTTGAAAACAGAAAGTTTTCTGTTATGTCCTGAATATTTGTGAATTGTCAGAACATGCTAAAAATCTGAAATTTTTACACAGTAAGCATGCATGAGTTATATGTTACGTGGTATTTTTTCAGAATTTTTGGAGTTAGGTAATTATGAATTTTAATTCCCCCTTTACAGACTGTTCTGTTTAGACAGATTTCGGTTATAGTTGCATTATTTGCATATGTTGGCTCGTTTAATGTTTCTATTTGTGGATAGGAGTATTAAATATGAAGAGGCATTTAGTATGAAATGTTTAATTATAATTTTAGTGATTTTTTACAGTAGAGAATGTTAAGGTTTTGAGTTGATTTATACTAACTTATCTCATGAGTTCTTGTTGAGTTTTGTGTGGATGAAGTTTTTAAGATTTAGGAGAAGCCATGATATGAGAGGAATTAAGGAGACACAAGAGCAAGAGCTCAAGCTTGGGGATTCCCAAGGCACCCCAAGATAACATTCCCAGAAGTCTCAAGCAACTAAGCTTGGGATGCCCCAGTAGGCATCCCACCTTTCTTCATCAACACCTATCGGTTAGCCTAAGTTTTTACTTGTTCACATGATATGTGCTATTCTTGGAGTGTCCTTTTATTTTGTTTGCTGTTTGAATAAAATACTTGGATCTGAAATCTTTATTTGGAGAGAGTCTTCACATAGCTACTTAATTGTTTCACTACTCATTGATCTTCACTTATATCTTTTGGAGTAGTTTGTCATTCACTCTTGTGCTTCACTTATATTCTAAGAGTGAATTGTTGAATGAATTGAATATCATAAATCTGAAATTATATATGTTCTATATGCTTACTAATATTTCACATTGGGTTTAGAAAGTAAAATCTATTGAAATTTGACAATCACAATATTGGTCATACAAGCAATTCATGAATGATTAGTATATGGAAGAGAAATTTCACATATAAATATATTATCTTGGACATCTTTTATGATTGTGAATACCCATTAATTATTTTCAAACTTGAGCAAATTAGTTGAAGTTGGATAAGGAAGATAACATAATGAGTTATGTTTGGGTATATTTGCATAGAAGTTATATTGTTATGGATCCTCCAACATGTGGTGCTTGTGTAGAATCTTTTGCTAGCCAAAATTTCTGTACTAAGCGGGAATACTGCTTGTGCATCCAAAATCCTTAAGCCAAGTTTCTTCCATGAGTGTCCACCATACCTACCTATATACGGTATTACCCTGCCGTTCCAAGTAAATTTGCATGTGCCATCTCTAAAAACTTCAAATAAACATCTGTTTTGTGTGCCCGTATCGCTCATGGAGCGACGGGGCGGTCAATATATTCCATCTAAGCGGGTTATTGTCATGATGAGTGTCTATTCACTTGTCATTGCACGAGAGAGACTGGTAATTGGGATGCCCAGTCCCTTAAAAATAATATAATAAAACAAAAGCTCCCCCTTGAAAGTTGAAAGTTTGGAGGGCACCCCTGAATTCGGCTAGCCATGGCTTGTGTTTGAATGGTTGAGGGGGAGTTAAACTTTTCATTTCTGCACGGGAACCACCAATAATGTGTTTAGCATGGAAGATATTGAATACCTTAGTCGTGACATTGATAGGAAAGGCACACCACTCAAAATGTATTCTTCTTTGTTTTAAGCAATGAGCTCTGGCACCTCTGAAAATCCCTGCTTCCCTCTGCGAAGGGACATTCTATTTACTTTTATGCTTTTTGCTTTCATGTTATTTATTTTTGTTGAGTCAACTTCTTATTCCAACCTATTCTCTAGTTGGCAAGCATTATGTGGTGGGGAAAGATCCTGGCACATATAGCCATTCAAATATATTTGATCATGATTTATTATTGTTGACAATTATCTCTATGATAAATGAGTTGGGAGGCAAAACAACAAGCCCCTATCTTTCTCTGTGTTCGATGGATGCTATTTGTTCTAAAAATATGCTTTGAGTATTAGCAATCATAGAAGACTATATGATAATTGCGTATGTGGAGCTCTTACTTAGACTTTGTTGAAAATGAGATGCATTGAAATTGTTTGGTGACTAAGAACATAGCTTGTTAAGTTTCAAGAGAATGTATTGTTTAAACCATAACATGTGAATTGATTGCTACTTTATCATGATGAGTTTTATGAGAAAGAGTTGCTGTTGGATGCTAGAAAAAGTGATTGAAATTATCATTGATCAAACTTATGCACTTTGCTAGCATTCACACTTCATAAATTATTTCTTTTATCATTTATCTACTCGAGGACGAGCAGGAATTAAGCTTGGGGGTGCTGATACGTATCCAACGTATCTATAATTTATGAAGTATTCATGCCATATTTATAATAATTTTATATGGTTCTGGTATGATTTGAATAGAACTAACCCGGACTGACGTTGTTTTCAGCAGAACTACCGTGGTGTTGTTTTTTGTGCAGAAATAAAGTTCTTGAATTGACCCCAAAATTTTTGACGATTTTTTTGGACCAAAAGAGGCCCCCGAAGCTTCGTGGAGGACCAGAAGACACACGAGGAGGCGACAAGGTATCACGGCGAGACGGGGGGGTCGCGTGGTGTTGCCTTGTGGGCCCCTCGTAACTCTTTTTCCCGTGATTCCAACGCTGAAAAATCCAATAAATAGAGAAACCCCCAAAAATAAACCTAGAACTTCGACTCGGCCACCGCAAGCCTCTGTACCGAAGAGATCCCATCTGGAAGCCTTTTTCGGCACCCTGTCGGAGGGGGAAATCATCACCGGAGGCCATCTTCATCATCCCGGCGGTCTCCATGATGAGGAGGGAGTAGTTCACCCTCGAGGCTGAGGGTATGTACCAGTAGCTATGTGTTTGATCTCTCTCTCTCTCTCTCGTGTTCTTGATTTGGCACGATCTTGATGTACCGCGAGCTTTGTTAATATAATTGGATCATATGGTGTTTCTTCCCTCTCTATCTTCTTGTGATGAATTGAGTCTTTCCCTTTGAGGTTTCGTTATTGTCGGATTGAATATTTCAGATTTGAGAACACTTGATGTATGTCTTGCATGTGGATACCCGTGGTGACAATGGGGTATTCTATTGAGTCACTTGATGTATGTTTTGGTAATCAACTTGCAGATTCCCATGACCTTGGGGTAATCTAGGCATATGGGTTGGTACACGTTTTCATCTTCTTTTCTCCGATAGAAACTTTGGGGTACTCTTTGAAGTTCTTTGTGTGGATTGAATATTATGAATCTGAAGTTGTTTGATGCATATCGAATAATCAACTCACGGATACTTGCGGTGACATTGGAGTATCTAGGTGACATTAGAGTTGGTTGATGCGTATCATATGGTGTTATTTTAGTACAAACTCTAGGACTGTTTGTGAAACTTATAGGGATGGCTCAATAGATTGATCGGAAAGGATAACTTTGAGGTGGTTTCGTACCCTACACCATGTGGCACCCCGGCTCAGAGAGACCGGAACACCCCGTATTCCAGCCCAGAGATCAAGTCTTCTAGAATACGGCACTGCTTGGCATAGGACAAATCAGCTCTTTATTACGAATAAACGGGGTACAAGGGTCCGATATTACAAAGGTTACAGGGGCACGGCGACACTTCGCCTGCTAGGATAGTTCTATGCTAGTAGCGGAACATCTCAAAGCGGAATAAACTCTAGCAGCGGAACAACGGCGACGGTGATGAACTCCACCCCGCAGGGACTCTGGCTGGGACGCATCCTAGAGGGCAACCTCGGGATACTCGACAAACAATCAATCACGGCATCACCTGCAATCTGGCATGACATGCTAGGTGAGTACTTTGAATGTACTCGCAAGCTCACAGCAACCAAAGCAATCAAGACATACAACAGCATGGCATGTACAAGTTACTCATGATATGAACAGGATGATACTAGCACTAGCATGCAAGAGGGGTCGACGTTTAAGGTCTCATGGACCAACTTACTCTACTCGGAGGTTATCTCATAACCACAAACTTACCATCATGATCATCACACGATCACCTCAGGATCTACCAAGCTCGGTATCAACTGTACCATCGTGATCATCACATGACCACACGGAGTTTGATCTCTACCTGTGATCATCGCATGACCACATAAAGATCAACCAACTTCTTTTCTCAGGGAACCGGGGTTGTTTATTATCCAGGTTATTATTTCTGTTGACCCATAGTGTGACCTACTACGAACTGTGTCCATGACCGAGGACGCGGCTATCGATAGATTATACACTCTGCAGAGGTTAGTACACTGTACCCACACTACGGAACTCATGGCCTCGTGCTCCCATTCGGGTGGACCAACGACATTCCGACAAAACCAATCTATTTCATGGCACTCTCCCGGCCACTCCGACAAACTCCCCTTTGGGCTATGTCCTGGGTGGCCCCTGATGCCAACTCGTGACATCCGCCACCTTTGTGGCCGCCACTGTCGTGGTCAAAACCAAACATCGTCCCAAACGGGGACCTCGGATACCCATACAACTCGGGCCCTCAAGGCTTATGGTCGCCTACCTGATCAGGGTAGCGCGCACCCATAACCTTCCCTAGTAGGAGGCACCGGCGAGAGGCATGACAATAGACCGCATTAGGGCCCCCCATAAGGCAAGTGTGGCTGCACTGGTTAGCTCGATTCGGTGGCACCATGACTCAGCCAACAGATTTGTTCAAGTTCGATTAATGTCAGGTTTAACTTGAATGGTGATGAGCTAAGTCACAATAAAATAACATGATAATGCATATGAGCATGATATCAACATAAACATGGATGAGCAACATAACCATTTAACAACATAACATCAACAATGATAATCCATTCAATCTACGGGATGCAAATGAGCATGGCATAATGACGATCATGAAAATCACAAGTATTTTCATATCAATCCATAATGATCCATATGAGCATATCATTATCACTAGCATCGGAAGTGATTACAAGGATGAAACATGATAATTATACTATTAGCAATTCATCATTTCACCTACTAGATGAAAATGAACATGGCATAAGCATGGACATGGATTCACAAGCATATTCGAAATATGAACAAAATCATTAAATGAGCAAACAATTATTAAATATTCGAGTGGAAACCATGGCTACTGCAAGGCCATCATGCAAGTGGTTGTTGTGGCTTGCCTGGGGATGGAGGAACCACCGGGAAGAAGTGCGAGACATTCGCGGAAAAATTTGCCGGAAATGATTCCCTCTCGGAGGGGGCTGAATAAGTGCAGGGGCAAAATGGTCATTTTCAGAGTGTGACAACATCATGGTGCCAACAGAACGGGCTCGATGAACTGAGATCGCGGGCTTTGGAATCACCTGAATCGGAGTCACGGTCGCGGAGATACGGCCGTTCGTTCGTTAGGCAGAAAATTAAATAAACATATTCATTTCTGGCCTTAACGGACGAACGTCCGCTAAATAACTGGTTCGGCCGGCGGCTGAAAAAGAGAAAGCGTATTTTTTTGAAAATACGTTTTCGCTTCTGGAAAACGTATTCCTGGCCGAAGGAGAACCAGAATACGCTTTCAGTTAACGAAGACATACTTCCCTGAAATACGCCTCCACTTAAAATCCCGCGGGCCCGGAGTCAACTCTTTGTGCGGCTGACCGGTGGGACCAAGGAGCGGTGGGGCCCGCCTCGCCAGCTCGTCTTCGTCAACCTCCATCGCCCGCTCCTGGCCGAGGACGGGGCCGGCCCCGACGGCATTTGCCGCCGGCACAGGCCACCGCAGGCGGCACCCAGCCTACCGGCGAGTGCAGGGGATCGAGGCGGACCCGCTGGTGCAAGGCGCGGCTGTCGAGGAGCGCGGGAACGAGCGGAGCTGCGGCCGCGGCGGACGACCACGTCGGGCGACGCTAGGCTCGTGCCCACAGGCTGCCGGAGTAGAAGAAGAAGGGCGCCGGAGCTTCGTCTTGCTCTGGGTGGACCGCTGAAGGTGGATAGGCGGGGAGGGAGATGCCGGGTAGCTCTAATTTGAGCGACGGCCGGCGATGGCCGTGGCGGCCGTGGGAGGGAATCGGGGCTCTTCGAGCTCAAATACGGGACTGGGGAGGATGCTAGGGGAGTGGTGAGGAGCTTGGTGACGTCGAGAGGGCTCGGGGTGGCCTTTATATAGGCGAACGAGATCGTGGCCGAGGCGACGCGTGCGCCGCGCGACGGGCTCGGGGACACGCGTAGGAGAAGGGGAGAGGTGCCAGGGGGGATGCACGCGGTGTGGAGGGAGCTCGGGCGTGCTCGAGAAGGCTCGGGGCGGTGTGGCCGACCAGCCGTGGTGGAGCAGACGCGGTCTGCTCCTGGACACGGTCGCCGCGACGCGTCGTGCAGGCGAGAGGAGGGGGAGGGGGGCCAGAGGGCTACGTGGGCGATGGAGGAGGGTGGACGGCACCAGGGGACGGGCAGAAGCGGACGGGGGGAAGAGGTCCGAAGCAAACGACGCTGAGAGCGCGGCTAATGCGTGCTACCCATGCGGCCACCGCGTGGCCTGGCACTCTGAGGGCACGTGGGGCTGGAAAAGGTGTCTACAGCGTAGTCCTTGCTGAGTGGGACCTCTCTGAAGTGATAGATCGAAGAAACACACCGTGGGCTGATGGGAGTGATCAGAGAAAGTTTGCTGTTGCAAACTTAGGCATGAAATAGTGATCAAATTAGAGGCGATAAGAGCTACCCAGAATGTCTCAGGGGTTTAGGGTAGGAAGGACTACAATACTGTGGATTTTGAAAAGATTTGGACCAGGATTTAATATAGTTGCTTCACAACCACATATTCTCGTCCAGAAACTAAATCGGGAAGTAGCATTCACATGGATGCTTGGATTGAGCTGAAATTTGGTGTAGGATGATCATTTGGGCATATGAAGGCGCCATAAAAATTTCATCCCATTTGGATAAGTATAAATGGTACTTGCTTCACAATGCCTCACACTGGACAGAAACTTGGGGGAATTTTGTGGGGAAAATGGCTTGGCAAAATGATGTGAATTTTGGTATGCTCAAATGATATAGGTATATTTAGTTCCTGGATTAATTTCAGAATTTTTGAAGCAATATAAAATATAGTTGCTTCACAAACTGAAATTGTGACCAGATGGAAGGTGTGCTCACCTAGATTGTTGTATGGAGATGAAATTTGGTGGAGAGTAATGATTTGATCATATGAATGACCTCCCAAAATTTCAACTCATTTGGATTAGCCTAGCTAGTACTTCCTTCACAAAGCTTTTCTCTGGTCAGAAACTTTGGAAATTTTCTGAGGAAGATTTACTGGGCAAATAAAGCTGAATTTTGGCATGTGGCAATAATTTGGATATGAGAGAGTGCCTAAAATTTTTGAGGGCAATCAAGAAAAGATAAATAGCACTTCCTTCACAAAGTGCCATTCTGGACAGAATGGAAAAGGAATATTCCTGAATTATTTTTGAACCAGGCAAGGATGGATTTTGACATATTGGTGGGTTATATGACCCAAAGAATTTATGAGATATTTGTGGGAATTTTAGGAATGACAGAAGTATAGGTTGCTTCACAACCTAGGGCAAACATGGTTATTCCTTTAATAGAAAAAGAAATATCCCCAATAAATAAATATTGGGGTTGGGCTAAGATGGAAATGACATGGCCTTGGGATAGATTTGAGAATTACAAGCCACTAGGAAGTGGCAGGAGAGAAGATCTTCCCAGGTTTCAAGACCACATAGCCACGGAAAAAGAACTCCAAATAAAAATTCGAAGAAATCCAAAAGAAAAAGAAAGGGCCAAAAATCGGGGTGTTACACACCAATTTCATCTTATGTTCTCCGCTAATAGGAACTTTGGAGTGATTCTTTATCGCACATTGAGGGATTGTTATATGATTCAATTATGTTAGCACTGTTGAGAGATTGCACTAGTGAAAGTATGAACCCTAGGCCTTGTTTTCAAGCATTGCAATATCGTTTGTGCTCACTTTTATTACTTGTTACCTTGCTGTTTTTATAATTTCAGATTACAAAAACCTATATCTACTATCCATACTACACTTGTATCACCATCTCTTCACCGAACTTGTGCACCTATACAATTTACCATTGTATTGGGTGTGTTGGGGACACAAGAGATTTCTTGTATTTGATTGCAGGGTTCTTCGAGAGAGACCATCTTCATCCTACACCTCCCACGGATTGATAAACCTTAGGTCATCCACTTGAGGGAAATTTGCTACTGTCCTACAAAACTCTGCGCTTGGAGGCCCAATAGAGTCTACAAGAATAAAGTTGCGTAGTAGACATCAGTGTACACGTAGGACCCCGACGTGGAGAAGGTGTACCAGGCGCAGGGAGGAGGTGTTAAAATTTTCGTGCCACAGCAGCGTTTTCTGAAATTGGTGCCACGACAGCGTTTTTGAAATGGTCGCCATGACAATGTTTTCTGAAATTGCCGCCACGCCAGCGCTTTTGAAATGGTTTCCATGACAACAATTTTTCTACCGCCATGGAGACGATTCAACTGAATATTCAAGAAGACCGTGAAGACTTCCCAGCGTCCAGGGCTATACCATATCATGCTATTATGAATTGCCTGAGATGTTTATCCCTTTGTTGTTTGCACCCTTTGATTGTGTAGTAGTCAATTATTAGGGTGATCTCTCACTAAAAATATCAAGTTAAAAATGTGCTCTTCCCAATGTTGCAATCGTCTATATCACGTAGCTTTCCGGAGTGCGTCATGTCCACATGAGTACAAACGGATCGTGAGGTGTAAGGCGGGCGAGGTCAGACTGAGCAAGCAAACAAGACTCGGTTGTCTTGAAGTTCTAGCAGAATTGTTCTGAGCTCGGAGCACGAAGCATTGAAAGATGAACAAAAGTCATATGGAGATATGATCGGCAAAAGATTGCCTACCGATCAAAGTTCACGTCATCAGTGATATCCACATCAATGGCCGTGAATACGACCAGGGTCTTGAATCAATTATGAGAGATATTTGATTTGAGTGGGAGTGCACTTTATATTAAAATTTGTTTAAACACTAGTGCAAATTAATTATGATCAAATGTTTAAATAAATTTGTGTTTATCGTTGTAGATCAATGGCTTGCAATATGTTCAACCAAGCCCCTATGTTAGAGAAAGAATAATTGGTTGCTAATGGTGGAAACTATGCATATTGGATTCGGAACCTGAGATTTGTTCTCATGAGTGCTAAGAAGGAGTATGTGCTGGATCAGTCCCTGGGTGATCCTCCTGCAAAGGATGCACCACAAGAAGTTGTAGATGCTTTCACTGCTCGAAGTGATGACTATGAAGTAGTCCAGTGCCTCATGTTGACTTGCATGGATCCTGAACTACAGAAATGCTTTGAGCGTTCTACTACTCAATTAATAATTGGGTCACTGGAAGTTCCGCACAAGAAGCGGGCAAGGACCGAACGTTTTGAAATAACCAAGGCCTTGATTGAATGCAAGATGGCAGAAGGTTCCTCAATGAGTGAGCATATAGTGAAGCTTGCTGGCTATGTTGATAGACTGGCTTCTCTGGAATTTGGAATTCCTCCAACACTCGGTATAGATATTGTGCTTGTCTCACTCCCCCATCTTACGATGGTTTTATCATGAATTACAACATGAATGGGATGGAGAAAAGTGCAAACAAGTTGTTCGCTATGCTCAAAACTACGAAAGCTGGGATCCAGAAGAACAAACAAGTGCTAATGGTCAACTAGACCACCGGTTTCAAGAAGAAGGGCAGGTCCAAGAAGAAATCTACTGGCGCCGGAAAGACCGTGACTCAGAAGAGGAACAAGGGCGGAGCCACTAAAGAGACTGAATGTTTCTACTGCAAGCAGAAAGGACACTGGAAGTGCAACCGCAACAAGTACTTAGCGGATAAGAAGAATGGATCTTCCGGTAAAGGTATAAAAGTTATACAAAGTTAATGTTATTCTACTTGTTGATTTCCTATATGTCATGAGTATTTGATACTGATCGGTTGCTCTTACTTGCAACCCGATGCAAGGACTACAGAAAGCACGCAAGTTGAGAAGAAATGAAGTCGTGATGCAAATCAGGAATGGTGATGGGATCGCTACTCAAGACCGTTGAAGTCATGCCTTTAGTTTATCTTCCAAATTTATCTTAGGACCGAATAATAGTTATTTCATTCTGGAGTTCTGTAAAACAACATGTTTTGGGTTATGATACGTGTCCAACGTATCTATAATTTATGAAGTATTCATGCCATGTTTATTATAGTTTTGTATGATTTTGGTGCACTTTTATACGACTTTTATATGATTTTTATGGACTAACATATTGACCTAGTGCCCAGTGCCAGTTGCTGTTTTCTGCTTGTTTTTGGTTTTTCAGAAAATCCATATCAAATGAAGTCCAAATGCAGTGAAACTTTTTGACGATTTTTTCTGGAAGGAAACAGACCCAGGAAGCTTTGGGGGAGCAGCAGAAGAGCCACAGGGGCCCCACAAGCCACCAGGGCGCGCCACCCCCCCAGGCGTGCCCTGGTGCCTCGTGGCCCCCCTGTGGCACCTCTTCGCGTGATTCCAACGCCGAAAATCCCTATATATTCAGAAACCCCCGAAAGTTAACCTAGATGACTTTTTACGCCACCGCAAGCCTCTGTACCTCCACGATCTCATCTACAGCCCTTTTCCGGCACCCTGCCGGAGGGGGGAATCATCACCGGAGGCGATCTTCATCATCCCGGCAGTCTCCTTGACGAGGAGGGAGTAGTTCACCCTCGGGGCTGAGGGTTTGTACTAGTAGCTATGTGTTTGATCTCTCTCTCTCATGTTCTTGATTTGGCACGATCTTGATGTATCGCGAGCTTTGTTAATATAGTTGGATCATATGGTGTTTCTTCACTCTCTATCCTTGTTGTGATGAATCGAATCTTTTCCCTTTGAGGTTTCGTTATTGTCGGATTGAATATTTTAGATTTGAGAACACTTGATGTATGTCTTGCATATGAATACCTGTGGTGACAATGGGGTATTATATTGATTCACTTGATATATGTTTTGGCACTCAACTCGCGGATTCCCGCAGTGACATTGGGGTAATCTATGCATATGGGTTGATGCACGTTTTCATTATCTTTTCTCCAATGGAAACTTTGGGGTGCTCCTTGAAGCTCTTTGTGTGGATTGAATATCATGATTATGAAGTTGTTTGATGCATATCGTATAATCAACTCACGGATACTTGTGGTGACATTGGAGTATCTAGGTGACATTAGAGTTGGTTGATGTGTATCATATGGTGTTATTTTAGTATGAACTCTAGGGCTGTTTGTGACACTTATAGGAATGGCTCAATAGATCGATCGGAAAGGATAACTTTGAGGTGGTTTCGTACCCTACAAACAATTTCTATCTTATGTTCTCCGCTAATAGGAACTGTGGAGTGATTCTTTATCGCACGTTGAGGGATTGTTATATGATCCAATTATGTTAGCATTGTTGAGAGATTGCACTAGTGAAAGTATGAACCCTAGGCCTTGTTTCTAAGCATTGCAATACCGTTTTTGCTCCGTTTTATCACTTGCTACCTTGCTGTTTTTTTTATTTTCAGATTACAAAAAACTATATCTACTATCCTTAGTACACTTGTATCACCATCTCTTCGCCGAACTAGTGCACCTATACAATTTACCATTGTATTGGGTGCGTTGGGGACACAAGAGATTTCTTGTATTTGATTGCATAGTTGTTTGAGAGAGACCATCTTCATACTACACCTCCCATGGATTGATAAACCTTAGGTAATCCACTTGAGGGAAAATTGCTACTGTCCTACAAAACTCTGCGCTTGGAGGCCCAACACGAGTCTACAAGAATAAGTTGTGTAGTAGACATCAAGCTCTTTTCTGCCGCCGTTGCCGGGGAGGTGAGTGCTTGAAGGTATATCTTTAGGTATTGCAATTGAATCTTTTAGTTTCTTGTTTTATCACTAGTTTGGTTTATAAAAGAAAACTACAAAAAATATATGGAATTGAGGTTGCCTTATATTATTCGTCTTTATAATGTCTTTCTTGAAAATGATGGATCGGAAAATTGTGCTCAATTAATAGAAGAAGAATTCAATAAAATGTTTGGCATAAAATCTTTGAATGATGAGCATGATTGCAATGTTGTTAGTATGAATTCTATGAGTATCCATGATACTAATGATATGCAAAGCCACAAGCTTGGGGATGCTATGTTAGATGAAGATGATATTTTTAGTCCCCCAAGTTTTGATGAGAAAATTTATTATGATGATTGCATGCCTCCTATCTATGATGATTATTGTGATGACATGTATGCTATAACGAAAAATGATAAATATGAAACTTGTCATCATGATTTTAATTTTCAATTGGATTATGCCAATCAAGTATCTCATGATAATTATTTTGTTGAGTTTGCTCCCACTATTATGAATGAGAAGAAAATTGCTTGTGTGGAGAATAGTAAAATTTCTATGCTTGTGGATCATGAAAAGAATGCTTTATGTGATAGCTATATTGTTGAATTCATTCATGATGCTACTGAAAATTATTATGAGAGAGGATCATATGCTTGTAGGTGTTGCAATAATATCAAGTTTCCTCTCTATGTGTTGAACGTTTTGAAGTTATGCTTGTTTTGCCTTCCTATGCTAGTTGATTCTTGCCCCCATAAATTGTTTGCTCACAAAATCCCTATGCATAGTAAGTGGGTTAGGCTTAAATGTGCTAGTCATATGCTTCATGATGCTCTCTTTGTGTTTCAATTCTTTACTTTTATGTGAGCATCATTGAAATCATCATGCCTAGCTAAAAAGGCATTAAAGAAAATCGCTTGTTGGGAGACAACCCAATATTTATACCTACTGTTTTTGTGTGTTCACATGATTAAGCTACTGTAGTAATCATGTTTTATATGTTTTCTTTCAATAATGTGCCAAGTAAAGCCTTTGGGATAGTGTGGATGCTTGTTGATTTGATCCTGTGCAAAAACAGAAACTTTTGCGTCCAGTGCTGGAATTTCCATTTTGTACTGGAGCGTGAAAAAATTCTGAAATTTTTACACAGTATTGGTTAACAAATTTTTACGTTGTCCTATTTTTTCAGAATTTTTGGAGGTACAGAGTATGATTTTTAAATCTCTCACTACATGCTGTTCTGTTTTTGACAGATTCTGTTTTCGGTGCATAGTTTGCTTGTTTTAGTGTTTCCATAGCTTATATTGAGTAATATAAATTGTGGAAATGAAAGAATACAGTACGCATTATGTGAGAACAATTATGAAACTTGTCTTAACAGTACCTAAGTGGATGATTTATTTCTATCATACTAACCTATCTCACAAGATCCGTTAAGTTTTATGTGATTGAAGTTTTCAAGTTTTGGGTGAGATATCGATATGAGGAGAATAAGGAGTGACAAGACCCTAAGCTTGGGGATGCCCAAGGCACCCCAAGGTAATATTCAAGGAAGACCCAAGCGTCCAAGCTTGGGGATGCCCCGGAAGGCATCCCCTCTTTCATCTTCAACATTATCGGTAACCTTACTTGGAGGTATATTTTTATTCGTCACATAATATGAGTTTTGCTTGGAGTGTCATTTTATTTTGTTGATATTTGCTTGATTCTATAAATAATAATGTTTTGTATCTTTTATTTCAATAAAATGCCAAGTATATCCTTTACCATGCTCAGTTTGCAAGTTTATGTGTTGCTGTTTGAAAACAGAAAGTTTTCTGTTATGTCCAGAATATTCCTGAATAGTCAGAACATGATAAAAATCTGAAATTTTTACACAGTAAGAATGCATGAGTTATCTGTCACTTGGTAATTTTTCAGAATTTTTTGATTTAGGCAAGTATGAATTTTAAATCCCCCTTTACAGACTATTCTGTTTTGGCAGATTGCTGTTATAGTTGCATTGTTTGCATATGTTTGCTTGTTTAATGATTCTATTTGAGGATAGGAGTATTAAATATGCAGAGACATTTAGTATGCAATTTTAAATTATAATTTTAGTGATTTGCTACAGTAGAAAATGTTAGTGTTTTGAGTTGATTTATACTAACTTATCTCACGAGTTCTTGTTGAGTTTTGTGTGGATGAAGTTTTTAAAGATTTAGGAGAAGCCATGATATGAGAGGAATTAAAGAGACACAAGAGCTCAAGCTTGGGGATGCCCAATGCATCCCAAATTAATATTTCAAGAAGTCTCAAGCATCTAAGCTTGGGGATGCCCCGGTAGGCATCCCACCTTTCTTCATCAACAATTATCGGTCAGTTTTGGTTGAGCCTAAGTTTTTTGCTTCTTCACATGATATGTGCTATTCTTGGAATGTAATTTTATTTTGATTTTCTTGCTGTTTGAATAAAATAATAAGATTTGAAATTTTTAAATGAGAGAGAGTCCTCACATAGCTACCTATCTACTTAACTACTCATTTGATCTTCACTTATATCTTTTTGGAGTAGTTTGTCATTTACTCTTGTGCTTCACTTATATCCTATGAGTAAATTGTGAAAGAATTGAATATCATAAAGTTGAAATTATATGTGCTTCATATGCTTGAATCATGTCTAGTAGTAGTTTCACATTTGGGTTAGAAAGTGAAATCTATTGAAGATTGACAATCACAATATTGGTCATACAAGCAATTAATGAATGATTAGTATAAGGAAGAGAACTTTCACATATAAATATATTATCTTGGACATCTTTTATGATTGTGAATACCCATTAATTATTTTCAAACTTGAGCAAATTAGTTGAAGTTGGACAAGGAAGACAACGTAATGAGTTATGTTTGGGTATATTTGCATAGAAGTTATATTGTTATGGATCCTCCAACATGTGGTGCTTGCTTAGGATCTTTTGCTAGCCAAAAAATTCGTACTAAGTAGAGATACTACTTGTGCATCCAAAAACCCTTAAACCCAGTTTCTTGCCATGAGTGTCTACCATACCTACCTATGGATTGAATAAGATCCTTCAAGTAAGTTGTCATCGGTGCAAAAAGCAATAAAAATTGCTCCTAAAATATGTATGATCTTTTATTGCAAGGGAAAATAAGCGTTGTACGAACTTGTGATGGTAAAGAAATAAAAGTGACGGACTGCATAATAAAGGTTGCTATCACAAGGGGCAATATAACGAGACGTTCCTTTGCATTAAGGGCTTGTGCATCCAAAAATAAAAAGCGCATGACAACCTCTGCTTCCCTCTGCGAAGGGCCTATCTTTTACTTTTTTGTATTTACCTTTATGCAAGAGTCAATAAGTATTCATTCTCATTTCAACCTTAATTATTCTCTAGTTGTCAAGCAACATGTGGTGGGGAAAGATCCAGGCACATATGGCCAGTCAAATATATTTGATCATGAATTATTATTGTTGACAATTATCTCTATGATAAATAAGTTGGGAGGCGAAACACTAAGCCCCTATCTTTCTCTGTGTTCGATGGATGCCATTTGTTCTAAAAATATGCTTTGAGTACTAGCAATCATAGAAGACTATATGATAATTGAGTATGTGGAGCTCTTACTTAGACTTTGTTGAAATTAAGTTGAATTGCAATTGTTTGGTGACTAAGAACATAGGTTGTTAAGTTTCAAGAGATTGCATTGTTTGAACCATAACATGTGAATTGATTGCTACTTTATCATGATGAGTTTTATGAGAAAGAGTTGCTGTTATGATGCTAGGAAAAGTGATTGAAATTATCATTGATCAAACTTATGCACTATGCTAGCATTCACACTTCATAAATTATTTCTTTTATCATTTACCTACTCGAGGACGAGCAGGAATTAAGCTTGGGGATGCTGATACGTCTCCAACGTATCTATAATTTATGAAGTATTCATGCCATGTTTATTATAGTTTTGTATGATTTTGGTGCACTTTTATACGGCTTTTATATGATTTTGATGGACTAACATATTGACCTAGTGCTCAGTGCCAGTTGCTGTTTTCTGCTTGTTTTTGGTTTTATAGAAAATCCATATCAAATGAAGTCCAAATGCAGCGAAACTTTTTGACGATTTTTTCTGGAAGGAAACAGACCCAGGAAGCTTCGGGGGAGCAGCAGAAGAGCCACAGGGGCCCCACAAGCCACCAGGGCGCGCCACCCCCCCAGGCGCGCCCTGGTGCCTCGTGGGCCCCCTGTGCACCTCTTTGCGTGATTCCAATGCTGAAAAATCCTATATATTCAGAAACCCACGAAAGTTTACCTAGATGAGTTTTTACGCTGCCGCAAGCCTCTGTATCTCCACGATCTCATCTACAGCCCTTTTCCGGCACCTTGCCGGAGGGGCGAATCATCACCGGAGGCCATCTTCATCATCCCGGCGGTCTCCATGACGAGGAGGGAGTAGTTCACCCTCGGGGCTGAGGGTTTGTACTAGTAGCTATGTGTTTGATCTCTCTCTCTCTCTCTCTCGTGTTCTTGATTTGGCACGATCTTGATGTATCGCGAGCTTTGTTAATATAGTTGGATCATATGGTGTCTCTTCCCTCTCTATCCTTGTTGTGATGAATCGAATCTTTTCCCTTTGAGGTTTCGTTATTGTTGGATTGAATATTTCAGATTTGAGAACACTTGATGTATGTCTTGCATATGAATACCCGTGGAGACAATGGGGTATTATATTGATTCACTTGATATATGTTTTGGCACTCAACTCGTGGATTCCCGCAGTGACATTGGGGTAATTGATAACCCACAAGTATAGGGGATCAATTGTAGCTTTTTCGATAAATAAGAGTGTCGAATCCAACGAGGAGCTAAAGGTAGAATTAATATTCCCTTCAAGTTCTATCGACCACCGATACAACTCTACGCACGATTAACGTTCGCTTTACCTAGAACAAGTATAAAACTATTTTGTAGGTGATAGGATAGGTTTGCAGGAATAAAACTAGAAGTACTTTGCGAGAATAAAACTACGAGTAATTTTCAAGATAATAAAAGTTAGTTGTTTAGTAGAAAGCTTTTGTAACACAAGAGAATGATTTGTCCCGAGGCAATCGATAACTATATCGGTAATCATTATTGCAATTTTATATGAGGGAGAGGCATGAGATAACATACTTTCTGTACTTGGATCATATGCACTTATGATTGGAAATCTAGCAAGCATCCGCAACTACCAAAGATCATTAAGGTAAAACCCAACCATAGCATTAAGTATCAAGTCCCCTTTACTCCCATACGCAACAACCCCCTTACTCGGGTGTAAGCTTCTGTCACTCTAGCCACCCACTATAAAAGAATTATGAACGTATTGCAAACCCTATAGCAGGAATCCCTGTCGGGCCCATGGAACCGAGGGTATCCAGACCCGTCTGCCTTTGGCCCAGGGCGCAACGCCTGGCGTGGGCCCAGCAAGCCATCATCACCAAGCACCTCACCAGGACTCTTCATGAGGCCTTGGCCTCCTGAGGCCTCCTCCTCCGGAAGTGGCGAGCAAGGCTCGGTATCCTCACCAACGGCCTCGCGAGGCGGCCTCCCGAGGTGGCCTCCCGAGGCCTCCTCCCGAAGGCACCCAAGATGAAGGCCGTTCGGCACAGCCGCGCGGTCTGGGGCCCATCATGTGGGTGACGCGCGCGATGACGAGCGGCGACAGAGGCTGCGCCAGTAGGTGCGGATGAAGATGGTTTCCTCTTTTGTGTTAAGGGAGCAGGGCCAGCTATCTACTCCCCAAAGCGACCCCAAAGTTCCCCGATCGGCGAAGGAAGACCAAGATGACGAGTGCGCAGGGCGGATGTCATCACCGAGCCCACCGGCGCGTCATGGATCATGCTTTGGCAGGCGAAGACCGCCTTTAGTCAGGATAGCCTGAGCGCGTGTCCCCTTTCAAAACCGCCAAGTGTGGCAACCCTTCCCGCCTAAGTTTTCGAGGGGGAAGAGGACCAAGGCTGGCATAAAGGGCAGTGCTGCCGTTGTAGAGGGAGGCCTCGGTTGAGTTCTGCCTCCTCCACCTTGTACGCAAGAACTCTCTTGCCCCTTGCAATCCAAACCACAAGCAGGAGTACGGTTTTACACCGCAAGGTGGCCCGAACCTGGGTAACCGCTGAGTCCACAGTCCGTTCCTCGCTAGCGCGATCTTACCGTAGCCTCACCGTTGCTTAGTCGTGGTAGGAGACGAAGTGGTAGAACAAGCTCACCCCAGTGTTCGAACCTTTGGGTCCCCGGAGCCCGATTTCCGATATTTGGCGCGGCAGGTAGGGGTGCGCTACTGTTCTTCCGCTCCACCCTCTGCTCCACCAACCTCATGGCCGACGCATGTCGTGAGCGCGCCGAGCGCAGGGCTAGCCGCGTGGCTCAGACGGAGCCAGTGGCCCGTGGCAATCGCTGCCGCCCCGACGCCGAGGCTGATGCCGCCACCGACCCTGCTGCCCGCGAGCAGCAGGACTCCTACTTGCACCCCTCCGTGCAGGCGAACGGCCACACCGCCATGGCCTCCTCCCTCGCCCACCGTTGGCCGCCGAACCCGCAGGCCGCGCTGCTCATGGCGCGTGAGCTGCTCCGCTACCGTCCAGCTGACGCCGGCTACGACGCCTGGCTTGGCCGCATCACCGAGCTCGTCAACGCCGCCGGGGATGCTCCGGCGCCTTCCCACTCACTCCACCCTCCGCCGTCTCGCGCTAGGGACCTGGCGCACGGCGCTCCCCCGCCGCCTCCTCTGCGCGATGAGCATGGCGGGCCCCAGCGCAACGCGCGGGCTCATGAGCCGTCCCGTGGCGCGTACTCGCTGGTCCGAGACGAGGCCAGCTGCCAGATCATCCGCCGCGCGCCCCCTGATGCGCGAGTGCTCCTCGAGCGGCAGCGGCAGCGCCAGCGCCAGGACCAGGCCGTTCAGTATGTTGCGGCGGCTGGGTGTCAAAACCGCGCCGCCCTCGCTGGCGGCGTCCCCTCAAGCGGTGTGGGCTGCCGTGCCTTCACCCGCGAGCTGCGTCGCATGGTCTGGCCCGCGAAGTTCAAGCCTGAGCTGCCTCCGCGCTACGACGGCACCCCCAACCCCGTGGAGTTCCTCCAACTCTACGCGCTGAGCATCGAGGCGGCGAATGGCGACGACAAGGTCATGGCGAACTGGTTTCCCATGGCCCTCAAGGACGGCCCGCGCTCCTGGCTCATGAACCTCCCCGAGGCATCCATCTCATCGTGGGCCGAGGTCTGTAGTCAGTTTGTCGCCAACTTCAAGGGCACACATGACCGCTCCCTCACCATCAACGACCTGCGGCGTGTGCGGCAGTGCCCAGACGAGACCCTCCGCAAGTACATCCAGCGCTTCAGCAAGGTGCGCAACAAGATCCCGCGCGCCTCCGACGCGGCCGTCATCTCTGCGTTCTCCACCGGCGTCACGGACATCAAGATGCGCGAGAAGCTCGCCATCAACGGTGAGCTCGACTCCGTGCTTGAGCTGCTCGACCTCGCCGATAAGTGCGCCAAGGCTGAAGAAGGCCGCCTCTTCGTCCACAACGACCCCGACGCGGCGCTCGACGCCGCCAAGACCAAGAACAAGGACGTCAAGCGCAAGGGCCCTGCCGTGCTTGCGGCGGAGCCCGAGCAGAAGCGCGGCCGCGACCGTGACGAGCCCAGGAAAGACAGCCGGCCACTCTGCGCCTATCACAACGTCCGCTCCCACAGCACCGAGGACTGCCAGGAGCTCAAGCTGCTCCGCGACGAGCGCCAGGGCCGCCGAGACGACCGCAATGGCCGCGGCGGCAACCGTTGGGACTGCCGCAACGGCAACGGCAACTTCCGCCAGGGCTGGCGCGACCAGCCTCGTGAGGCCGCCTGGCGCGACCAGCCCGGTGAGGCGAATCCTCAGGCCAATGCCGTTCTTCCGCCGCTGCCGCCGCCACCCCGGAGGAACGACGTCAACCAGCCTGACGAGGGCGCTGGGGGCTACCAGGAGCCTCACGCAGTCGCCTGCATCCTCGGCGGGGCTCAGGCCCCCGCGTCCAACCGCCACTTCAAGCAGTTCTCTCGCGAGGTGAATGCCGCCCTCCCGAGGCCAGAGGCCTCGCGGCCCCTCAAGTGGTCGCAGTATGCCATCACCTTCGACTCCAAGGACCACCCCAAGTCCACGGCCTCCGCAGGCGCGCTCCCCATGCTGTGCACTCCCACCATCAGCAACGTCGCGGTCACCAAGACCCTCATCGATGGGGGTGCCGGCCTCAACATGATCTCCATCGAGACCTTCGAGACGCTCCAAGTTCCCTACGACTAGCTGATGCCGACCAGGCCCTTCTCCGGAGTGACCGATGGCTCCACCATCCCACTGGGGCAAGTGCACCTCCCTATCACCTTTGGCACCCGCAAGAACTACCACACCAAGCTCATCGACTTCGATGTGGCACACATTGGCCTGCCTTACAACGCCATCTTGGGCTACCCAGCTCACACCAAGTTCATGGCGGCGACCCACCACGCCTACAACGTCCTCAAGATGCCCGGAAGCGGCGGCATCATCACCATCACTTGCGACGAGAAGGACGTGATCTGCTCCCTGGAGCACGCTTACAAGGCTGCCGCTGTCGCGCATCCGACTGACGAGGACACGGCCGAGCCTCCTGAGGCCGCGCCCGCGAAGAAGAAGCAGCTGTTCTCTCAGGACCGCGCCGAGACAAAGAAGGTGTCGGTGGACGGTAGCGGCTCCGGCCCTGCCTTCACCATCGGCGCTGGCCTTCCTCCTGCATAGGAAAGCGCGCTTGTCACCTTCCTTCGGGCAAACTCGGATGTTTTCACCTGAAAAGCATCTGACTTATCCGGTGTGCCGAGGGAGGTGATCGAACACCACTTAGCGGTGTTCCCCAATGCACGCCCCGTCAAGCAAAAAGCACGGCGCCAGGCACCAGAGAAGCAAGATTTCATCGTCAAGGAAGTTCAGAAGCTCCAGGAAGCTGGGGTCGTTCGCGAGGTGCGCCATCCCAAATGACTCGCCAACCCAGTCGTCGTCCCCAAGAAGGGCGGCAAGGAGCGCATGTGCGTTGACTTCACCAGCCTCAACAAGTTCTGCCCTCAAGATCCATTTCCACTGCCCCGCATCGATCAGATCGTGGATTCCACCGCCGGGTGCGATTTGCTATGCTTCCTGGATGCCTTCTCAGGCTATCATCCGATCAAGATGGCGGCCGAAAACATGGAGAGGACGGCCTTCATCACCCCCTGCGGCATATATTGCTACGTCTGCATGCCCTTCGGTTTAAGGAGCGCGGGCGCCACCTTCCAACGGCTAATGCGCATCACGCTGGGGCCTCAGATGGGAAGGAACACGGAGGCCTACGTCGACGACATCGTGGTCAAGTCTCGTGAGGCTGGATCCCTCATCACGGACCTCCAGGAAACATTTGCCAACCTGTGCAAAGTCAACCTCAAGCTCAACCCTGAGAAGTGCGTCTTCGGAGTCCCCTCCGGCAAGCTCCTCGGCTTCCTAGTCTCGCACCGTGGCATCGAGGCCAACCCAGAGAAGATCAAGGCCATCGAGAAAATGCGTCCTCCCCGGACCCTCAAGAAAATGCAGTGCTTGGCATGATGTATGGCCTCCCTGGGGCGTTTCATCTCCAAGTTTGGCGAGCGAGCCCTGCCCTTCTTCAAGCTCCTAAAGAGGTCCGGCTCCTTCAAATGGACTCCTGAGGCAAACGCTGCCTTTGAAGCCCTCAAGAGGTACTTCACGAGCCCGCCCATCATGGTCGCGCCGCGTTCTCGCGAGCCCTTGCTCCTGTACTTGGCGGCCACCCCCCAGACGGCCAGCGCGGCGCTGGTGGCGGTGCGGGAGGAGCGCGTCTGTGCTAAGGAGAAACCCTCCGCGCCCCTTCAGGCTCGTGAGCCCGCTGAGCCTTGTAAGCCCCCCGAGCCTCGCGAGCCTCCTGAGCCTCGTGAGGCCGCCGATCCTCGTGAGCCTTCCAAGCCTCGCGAGCCTCCTGAGCCTCGTGAGATTCCCGAGCCTTCCAAGCCTCGCGAGGCGCCTGGAGAGCAAGCTGCCACCACAACTACGTGCCTCGTCGAGCACCTCGTGTACTTCATCAGCACCGTGCTAAGGGACGCGCGCGAGCGCTACCCTATGCAGCAGAAGCTCCTCCTCGCGCTCCTCGTCGCCTCCAGGAAGCTGCGCCACTACTTTCAGGGTCATCCCATCAAGGTCATTTCTTCCTACCTCTTGGAGCAAGTTCTGCGCAGCCCCAACGCCGCCGGCCGCGTCGCCGAATGGAACATCAAGCTGCAAGCCTTCCAGCTGGAATTCTCCACCACCAGAGTCATCAAAGGCGCGGCTCTGGCCGACTTCGTGGCAGAGTGGATGGACACGTACGAGGAGGAGCCTCGCGAGGCCCAGTCCCTTTTGCCAGAGGACGAGGCGCCTGGTGGCTGGACCATGCACTTCGATGGCGCCTTCTCCCGACAGGGCGCGGGGGCTGGGGTCATGCTCACCTCGCCGACAGGGGACAGGCTCTACTACGCCGTACAGCTCTGCTTCAGGCACACCGACAAGGTCTCCAACAACATCGCAGAGGATGAGGGCCTCATCGCCGGCCTCAAGGCCGCGTTCGCCCTGGGCATCAAACGTCTGACCATCAAGGGCGATTCGCAACTTCTCGTCAACTTCTCCAACAAAAGCTACAAGCCCAAGGACGAGCACATGGCCGCCTACCTGGAAGAGGTACGTAAACTTGAGAAGCATTTTCTTGGCCTGGAGCTGCAGCACGTCCCCCGTAGCGGCAACAAAGAAGCCGACGACATCGCCAAACAAGCATCTCGCCGCGAGCCTCAGAGCCCCGGTGTCTTCGAGGAAAGGCTCCTCAAGCCATCAGCCGCACCTCCTGCCGCGAGCACGGCGCTCCTTCGCGAGGAACTCCCGCCCGCACCACCCACGGGCACGCCAGACTGCGGCCCGGCCTCAGGAGCCCGCCTGCTGCTGGCGCTAGAGCCTCAAGTGGATAGCTGGGCCGCAGAGTTCATGGCTTACTTGCTTCGCGGCACCCACCCGGAAAAAGACTCAGAAGCAGAGCGCGTGGCTCAGCAGGCCACCGCTTACTGCCTACAAGATGGCGAGCTGTACCGCAGGCACCCCAATGGCGTCTCCCTGCAGCGGCTTCTACTGGCCCACTGCGTTGCGTGACGCTACCGCGCTGGTCCAAGCCTGCGAGGCCTGCCATTTCCACACCAAGCAGATCCACTAGTCGGCGCAGGGCCTTCAGACGATTCCCCTCTCATGGCCCTTCGCGGTCTAGGGGCTGGACATCCTGGGGCCCTTCCCTCACGCGGCTGGCGGTTTCCGCTACCTCTACGTCATCATCGACAAGTTCACCAAGTGGGAAGAAGTCGAGCCGGTCCGCACCATCCCGGCAGGCTCCGCCGTCAAGTTCATCAAGGGCCTCGTGAGCCGCTTTGGAGTTCCCAACCGCATCATCACCAACAATGGCTCCCAGTTCACAAGCGGCCTCTTCAAGTCCTACTGCGCCAGCCTCGGCACGCAGATCTACTACGCCTCGGTGGCGCACCCACGAAGTAATGGCCAGACCGAGCGTGCCAACACCGAGGTCCTCAAGGGCCTCAAAACAAGGAGCTTCAAGAAGAAACTCGAGAATTGCGGGAAGGGCTGGCTCGACGAGCTGCAGTCCGTGCTGTGATCCATCCACACGACGGCAAGCAAGCCTACCGGCGAGACCCCCTTCTTCCTCGTCTACGGCGCTGAGGCGGTCCTCCCACTGGAGCTTAAGCATGGCTCCCCGCGAGTCCTTGCCTTCGACGAGGCGCATCAGGACGGCTCGTGGGAGACCGATCTGCTGCTCCCCGAGGAGGGCCGCTGCCAGGCCGCCATTCGTGCCGCGAGGTACCAGCAGGCCTTGCATCGCTACCACAGCCGCATCATCCGCCCTCGCACTCTCGAAGTCGGCGACCTCGTCCTGCGCAGAATCCTCTCCAGAGAGGGGCTCCACAAACTCTCACCTATGTGGGAAGGCCCTTTCAGGGTTACTCATGTCTCCAGGCCCGGCTCAGCCTGGCTGGAGATGGAGGACGGAGTTCCTGTGCCTAACGCCTGGAACATCCAACACCTCTGCAAGTTCTACCCGTGACCCTCACGCGTACGAACGAAATGGGGTTGTACACGCCCCGGAGCCTCTCATCGCGTTCGCCTGATGGGCCCGCGAGAGCTCCCGCCCACGCCCAAGTGGAAGCCCCAGGCTCCGCGCTGGTGGAACGATCGACCCGCGATCATACCCACACCCCTGTGGAAGCCCCATGCTCCCTACTGGCGGAATAATCAACTGAGGGCGCCCCACGGGCTACACCAACCTCAAGCCGACCCATGCCGGACACGGCAGCACCCTTTTTCTCATTTCGATGTGTAATTGAGGGCGCTCCACGGGTTGCACCAACCTCAAGCTGACCGCTGCCGGGCACGACAGCCGCATCTTGTTTTAGTTATGTAATGGGTTGCTATCTTACTTCAGTAAAGCTCGGTTTCTTACATGGCGTTTCGTTTTGTCGTTGCCTCATGAGCCTCGCGCGCTCACGACGTCCCTCATGAGCCTCACACGAGTGGGGGCTGGACACGGTGTCTGTGCTCGGGTCAGTCCCAGCAGCGCTGAAAAACCCAAGCAACCGGGCTCTGGCTCGCGGGTCTGCTCCCGTGCACGCCACCCCACCAAGGTTCTTGGTGTCTTGTCTCCTCGCATAATGCCCATGAGCGAATCGACGAGCGTGCGCTGCTCCCCTGTCGTTAAGTACTCTGCATGCAGTTATTTCAGGAGCAGGTTCCCTGAAAGGCCTCACGAGGATGCCTCGCGAGGTGGCCTCCTCAGGGCCTCAGGAAGCAAGCAGGCCCCGCCTCGGGAGCTAACCCTCGGCGGCTGTCTCAGCTGGAGACCTCGCGAGCGGAACCCTCACGAGGTGTACCCTACAAGAGATGTCTCACCAGACACTACCTTGTACAGAGCTAAGTCTCCAGCCTCGCAAGCCGCCCGCGTTGTCTCTTAAGCCTTCCCCTCCGGCAGCCTCACGAGCGCCAGCATTTCTCTTGGCGCAAGCCGCTTGCGCATCAAAGGGGGGCTCTCTGAGCATCGCGCCTCAGGAGCCCTCACTAGCTCCCGGTGCCCCTCGCCTCCTGGCCTTGTCCAGGCCTCGCGACCTGACATACCAGCGACGACTATGGCCCGCTCGGGGGCTGGGTCCTGACAACGTAGAGCATCATGGCAAGCAAAAAGAGCAAAACATGCCTCAAGAGAAAGCTTCGCGAGGGCACGAGCGTTCATTACAGCAAATCATAAAGTACTTAAACACCAAGGCACCGTCTTCATGCCCCCATGGGGCCACATCGATCTAGCGCAGGGTGACGAAGGGAAAAGGACCCTAGGAACTCGCGCCATCGTCGTCGTCGCCGGCGCCATCGTCGCCGCCGGAGCTCTCGCCGCTGCCGCAGGAGTACTTCCCAAGCAACGCGTCCACGTGGCCTTCTACCGCCTTTGCGAGGCCATCGTGAAGCTCCTCGGGGACTGGGGCTATCACCTTGTCAAAGTCAAAGTTGGGATCGGCGTCAAGGAGGTGGCTGAAGACGCGAGTCGCCGCCAGGGAGAAGAGGCCGTGGCACTCCTCCTCCAAGATGCCGTCCATCTCCTTGGCCCCGTCCTCAAGCTGTTCCATGAGCTTGGTGGAGAAGTCGATGTAGTTGGCGTCGCGGGACTCGCGGAGGGCTCCAAGCCTCCCCTGGCAGATGGAGTTCAGGGCGTCGTGGGCGCGGAGCTCGAGGGAGTGAAGCGTCTTGACGCGTTCGCGCTGCTGCTCCTGTTCCTGATCCGCCACGCCTCCGGCTTGCTCGGCCGTGCTGGCAGCGCCCCCCACTTGGAGACAAAGGGAGGATGGCTCGGCCGCGGCACCGGAGCTGGGCTGCGGCGCAGCCCCCCGGCGGGTCTCCGCCTCGGCAAGTGCCACCTTGAGATCAGTGATCTCTTGCCGGAACCGCTCACGCTCCGTCTCGAAGGCGTCCCTCTGCTGCGCCAACGCCTTATCGTGCTCCTCGGCAAGCGCCAAGCGCGCCTCCGCTACCTTCGTGTCAGCATCCTCCTGAGCCTTCTTCTCCTTGGCCTCCAGCTGGACGTTGGCCTTGGTGACACGCTTCGTGTGAGCCTCCTGGGCATCGGCCAGCTAGCGCCCCAGCGTCTCCAGGCGCTCCTTCTCCGTGGCCTGCTCGGTCGCCGTCTTCTCGAGGCCCTCCGTGTGAGTCTCGAGGCCCGCTTCGCGGGCCGCGAACTCCTTCTCGCGAGTGGCGACGGCGCTTTCCCGCGCGAGGAGGGACTGCGCCTGCTCGGCGTGTTGGTCCTGGAACTCCTTCAGGCGGGCCTCCACCTCTTCACAGCGCGCAACGGCCGCTTCGGCCTCCCGCAGGGCACTCGCACGAACCCCCTCCACTTCGGCGGCGTCCTTCTCGCCCTGTGCGTGAGCGCGTTCATTCTGGCGCCGGGCCGTTTCGACGGCGACGCTGAGCCGGCACCACCCGTCAGCAAGCTTCAGGCGTTCCTCGGCAAGGCGCGTCTCCGCGTCCTGGAAGTCCGTCCCGAGCCGAGCGAGCGCGGCCTTGGCGTCGCGCAAGGCTTCGGGCCTGAGCAAGGTGTGGCCGCTCACAAGGGACAGAGGCCAGTCCGGGTCGGGCCCTCTGACACTCTCCGCCGCCACGGTTAGGGAGGACTCGGCGCCGCTTGCCTGGAGCAGTGGGTTCGCCAGGCCACCCCCCGCGTTCGGCTGCGGCGGCACGCTATGGGGGCTCGCCATACCCGTGACGGCGCGCCCCACAACTCCACCCCCACGCTTAGGGAGGCCCCCGGCGGGGGATGGGCGTTTCAACCTCCCCCGTCGCCACTCCTTTCCTCGCGGTAGGGTCAAGGGGGAGGGCATGCTCGCCTCTTGAGGCCTCTCCATCTCGGCTTCATGAGGCGCGCCCACATGCGACTCCGGAGGAATGACCGTCTCGTCTTCGACCTCCATGAGCCCCGCCTCGGCGTCGGGACAGCGAGTGGCCTCTCCATGCCCCCCGGCACCCATGGCGGGCGCCGACGCCCCCTGCGGGCCGGGGGTCACCTTCGCCTTCGTTGTCGTCTTCTTCTTCTTCTTCTTCTTCTGATCCACGGCAGACCTCCTGCGCGAATGATGGCTCAGCTCCGAGCCCGGACGAAGAGCAAGGACTAGGAACGCCGGGAGGAGGCAGGGGACTTACTCATCACTGACGTACCACTTCCTTTTCTTCTCTCCCGCGGGGGGCGGGCCGTCGCTGCCACCATCAGGCATCGCCCCGGCGCCGCCGCTCGGGCCCCCGGGGTGTGTCGCAGTAGACCCGGACGCGTCGTCGCCCGCCTCGGGGCCCTGGGGGGTTTCAGCCTCATGATGGGCCTCAGGTGCTGGGGGCTCAACCGCTCCCCGGCCAAGAGCACCCTCCGCCGTGGGCAGATCGCTCTCGGCGTCATCGTCCTCGAGCTCACAGAGGAGCTGACGGCGGGTGCGTGGTAGCGCCCGGTTGGCGTCCTCCTCCGTGGCCTCCCTCGAATCCTCGCCGCCGCTGCTGCCTCCCGAGTCCACCTCCACCACGAGGGGGTAATCGCGGGGCCTGACATGGCACTCCGGCACGAGGCCCCACTGGTCGAAGAGGGGCATCTCCTCCACCAGCTCCGCCTTCTCCTTGTAGCGGAAAAGCGGGAGTGCCCCCTCGGGCAATTCCACGGCAGGGGTGCTGAGCAGAGTCGCCAGGGCCCTGTCCAGCACATCTGGCCCCAGGCTGCCCAGGTTCAGCCTCATGGCGTCGCCCGCGCCGGCGTACTCCCACATGGGGCGCGAGTGCTGCTGAAGTGGCGCGATGCGCCGCTGCAGGTATTCCCTAACGACCGTCGCCCCCGACAGTTTTGCGGCCCGGTGCACGGCCATCCGCTCCAAGACGGGCTCCATCGTCGGGTCTGCAAGCTTCTCGTGCCCCCACACGGAGATCTTCTCGGCCAGATCCGTCGGGATCATCAGGAGCCGGCTGGTCTGGCGCGCGTCCATGTAGACCCAGCGCTGCCGATAGCCCTCCACCTTCTTTGCAACCCTCAGGTTGATAATGCTGTTCTCCATCCCCTTGACGGCAAGGAATGACGCGCATCCAGAGCGCTGGTCTACCACAGTTAGCCGCAGGCAGAAGAAGTGGCGGAAGAGCGCCACTGAAGGTATCACGCCTATGAAAGCCTCGCAGTAAAAGGAAAACACGGTAGGAGGAGAATGGAGTTGGGTTGAAGATGGAGGGCGTGGATCTGATAGTGGGAGAGAATGGCGTAGAAGAAGTCCGAGAACGGCGCACCAACCTGGCATATACGCTGTGGAGGAAGAAGGGGTAGGCCGTCGCCCCCAGGTCGCGCCGCGCGTGCAACCCCGGCCAGATCTGGGTCGCCTGGTTCTCGTTCTGATCGCCGGCCATAAACGGGAGCACCTTGTCCAAGCCCTCTCCATCAACGATGGTGGAGCGCTGTGGCGCCGCCCCGAGGACGGGCGCGTTTGGGGATGGGGCCGCTGCCTTTCCCCTCTTGCCGACGGGCGCCATTTGCGCGGCGGAGGCGCGGATTGAAGAGCGAGAAGAGGCGGAGCTCGGAGAGGGGGTCGCGAGGAGCTGCGCGCGAGAAGGCAAGCGCAAGGGGACGGAATGTGTGAAGGAAGGCAATGATGGCCTCGCGTCGCCCGCGACAGGTTTTATGTCAGCGCGGGCCGTTACCGAGGCGTCGTGGGAGAAGTGGGGGCGTCCCCTGTCACATCGTGCGCCACGCGTCGCGCCTGGCCGCAGGCGGTTAGGGCCCGTGCTGTTTCGCCCCCCAGTAGGTGGGAACGTGCGCGCCGCGGGCCCGGGGGCTACTGTCGGGCCCATGGAACCCAGGGTAACCAGACCCGTCTGGCTTTGGCCTTGGGCGCAACGCCTGGCGTGGGCCCAACAGGCAGTCATCACCAAGCACCTCACCAGGACTCTTCATGAGGCCTCCTCCTCAGGAAGTGGCGAGCAAGGCTCAGCATCCTCACCAACGGCCTCGCGAGGCCCTCTCGCGAGGCGGCCTCCCGAGGTGGCCTCCCGAGGCCTCCTCCTGAAGGCGCCCAAGATGAAGGCCGTTTGGCACAGCCGCGCTGTCTGGGGCCTATCACATGGGTGACGCGCGCGACGATGAGCGGCGATAGAGGCCGCGCCAGCAGGCGCGGATGAAGATGGTTTCCTCTTTTGTGTTAAGGGAGTAGGGCCAGCTATCTACTCCCCAAAGCGACCCCAAAGGTTGCCCGATCGGCGAAGGAAGACCAAGACAACGGGCGCGCAGGGCGGAGGTCATCACCGAGCCCACTGGCGCGTCATGGATCATGCTTTGGCAGGCGAAGATCGCCTTTAGTCAGGATAGCCTGAGCGCATGTCCCCTTTCAAAACCACCAAGTGTGGCAACCCTTCCCGCCTAAGTTTTCAAGGGGGAAGAGGACCAAGGCTGGTATAAAGGGCAGTGCTGCTGTTGTAGAGGGAGGCCTCGGTTTAGTTCTGCCTCCTCCACCTTGTACGCAAGAACTCTCTTGCCCCTTGCAATCCCAACCACAAGTAGGAGTAGGGTTTTACACCGCAAGGTGGTCCGAACCTGGGTAACCACTGAGTCCACGGTCCGTTCCTCGCTAGCGCGCTCTCACCGTAGCCTCGCCGTTGCTTAGTCGTGGTAGGAGACGAAGTGGTAGAACGAGCTCACCCCAGTGTTCGAACCTTTGTGTCCCCGGAGCCCGACTTCCGACAATCCCCCACATGTGCACGGCACGGAAGGCACCATAGGACAACACCAAAATAAAACGTACAACTCAAACCAATCATGATCATCAGTCAACCCATAAGACAAAACAAATCTACTCAAACATCATAGGATGGCCACAAATCATTGGATAATAATATGTAGCATTAAGCACCATGTTTAAGTAGAGAATTACATCGGGAATTGAGAGGTTACACCGCTGCATAGAGGGGGAGAGAGTTGGTGTTGACGGCGGCGAAGTTGTTGGTGTAGATCGCCGTCACGATGTTTCCCCCGACGGCGCTCCGGCGCCACCGGAAGAGAGGGGGAGAGCCCCCCTTCTTCTTATTCTTCTTGCTTGGCCTCCCCCCTAGATGGGAGAAGGTTTTCCCCTCTGGTCCTTGGCCTCCATGGCACCCGGAGGGGCGGGAGCCCCTCTGAGATTGGATCTCTCTCTCTGTTCTCTTCTGTTTCGCGTTTCTGTTTTCTGGCCTTTCACCGTTTCTTACATTCCCGGAGATCCGTAACTCTGATTGTGCTGAAATTTTAACATGATTTTTTTCCGGATATTAGCTTCATTGCGCCCGAAGAATAGCACCAACCGACCTACGAGGGCCTCACGAGGCACCACGGCGCGCCGGACCCCCCTGGCGCGCCCTGGTGCCTCGTGGGGCCCACGAGCACCGCCTTGCGTTGATTCCACCTCCCAAAAATCACATATATTCCAAAATAATTCTTCGTGAAATTTTATTGCATTTGTACTTCATTTGATATGGATATTCTGCGAAACAAAAAACATGCAACAAACAGGAACTGGCACTGGGCACTGGATTAATATGTTAGTCCCAAAAAACAATATAAAATGTTGCCAAAAGTATGTGGAAATTATAGGATATTGGCATGAAACAATCAAAAATTAAAGATACGACGGATACATATCAGTAATCTATGCATATGGGTTGATGCACGTTTTCATTATCTTTTCTCCGATAGAAACTTTAGGGTGCTCCTTGAAGTTCTTGTGTGGATTGAATATTATGATTATGAAGTTGTTTGATGCATATCGTATAATCAACTCACGGATACTTGTGGTGACATTGGAGTAGGTGACATTAGAGTTGGTTGATGTGTATCATATGGTGTTATTTTAGTACGAACTCTAGGACTGTTTGTGACACTTATAGGAATGGCTCAATAGATCGATCGGAAAGGATAGCTTTGAGGTGGTTTCGTACCCTACAAACAATTTCTATCTTATGTTCTCCGCTAATAGGAACTTTCTAGTGATTCTTTATCGCACGTTGAGGGATTGTTATATGATCCAATTATGTTAGCATTGTTGAGAGATTGCACTAGTGCAAGTATGAACTCTAGGCCTTGTTTCTAAGCATTGCAATACCGTTTGTGCTCCATTTTATCACTTGCTACCTTGCTGTTTTTTTATTTTTAGATTACAAAAAACTATATCTACTATCCATACTACACTTGTATCACCATCTCTTCGCCGAACTAGTGCACCTATACAATTTACCATTGTATTGGGTGTGTTGGGGACACAAGAGATTTCTTGGATTTGATTGCAGGGTTGTTTGAGAGAGACCATCTTCATCCTACGCCTCCCACGGATTGATAAACCTTAGGTCATCCACTTGAGGGAAAATTGCTACTGTCCTACAAAACTCTGCGCTTGGAGGCCCAACACGAGTCTACAAGAATAAGTTGTGTAGTTGACATCAGGTTATGCGACGGATATTCTTATATGTTTTAAACAATGGTTGTTCAAGTTGTTATAAGAATATGTTTTGAATTTACCTCTATTATTGGTGGTTTATTCATGAAATTTTGAATTGAAAAGTTTATAACATTAATGCTAAACGTCTTGAGAAGACTGATAAACACCACTTAAAATGTGGCACTGCTAGGTTATATCGGAAAAATAATCTTCATGTAAATGAAGTATTGAAGTTAAATCAGTTGACAAAAATACATGGTGATGTATATAATCCGATGAGAAAACTAGGGTGCGGTGGATAATTATACTTCATTAATGATTGAAGTAAATATGATTTACTTGATATAGAATATGAAATATTTTAAAGGTTCAGAGAAATTCAGAATGGAAAAGTTGAAAGGTTCAAAAATTTAGAATGATAAGAATCATTATGACAAAAGATAAAAAGTTCTTTAATCATGAAGAAAATTATCTGAGTCATGAGTTTAGCAAAACACTCTTATAATTGTAGAATTATTTTTACCGATATGCTTTTATTAATTTTGGGGATATGCACTTGAAACAACAACATATACACTAAATGGAGCACCGCCTAATAGTCTGGCAAAACAACACCATGTGAGTTATGGAGTTCACAATCCAGACAAATATTAAATTGTAGGTTATCCAAAAGAGACAATTGGATATTTCTTATACCAAAAGTTCAAGGACAAAGTGTTTTGTCACAAGGAATGAACACTTTCTTGAGAAGGAGTTTTCTCGTTAAAGAAGTAAGTGGGAGGACAATACAGCTTGATAAGATTATTGAATCTATGGCAGAAGTAAGCAGGATTAATAAATCAGAAATTGTTCCAAAAATTGTCCGCAAAACTAAAGTCGGAAGTTACGACACCACATGTAGAAACTCTAGCTAAAGCTTGTAACTGAACTACGTAGATCAAGCAGAGTTAAATGAACTCCCTGAGTGATCTCACAATGAGATATTCATCTTAGAAGAAGATGAACCTGCGCACTACAAGGAAGCGATGGTGGCGCCCAACTCAAAGGGAATGGCTTATAACAATGCACACATGAATGGATTTCATTTTCAATTAAGTTTGGAACTTGAAGGTATAGAGTTCATATATGACAATTAAGTTTGGAACTTGGTTGATCCTCCAAAAGGTATAAAGTTAATAGAATGGATGTCAAAACTAGTTTCCTAAATGGAAAGGATGTATGAATGATACAGCCGAAAAGTTTTGTAGATCCTCAGGATGCCATATGGGTGTGCAAACTTCAAAAGTCTTTATACGGTTTGAAGTAAGTATCAGGGATCTGGAATCAACATTTTAATGAAATAGTCAAAGAGTTTGATTTTGTTAAAATGATGAGAAACTTGTGTATATACAAAGTTTAGTGGGAGCTATATAGCATTTCTAATCTTATATGTAAGTGACATATTGTAGATTGGAAATAATATAAAGTTTCTAAGCACAATAAATTTTTAAAGAATATGTTTCCAATGAAAGACTAAAGCGAAGCAAATTACTGGACATTTAGATCTGTAGAGATAGGTCAAGACATCAGTTTACGCTAAGCTGAATTTAATACATTGACAAGGTTTTAAAAGATTTAAAATGGAGAATGTGTTTTCTCCCAATGTCACATAACGTGGTGCTTAGAAGAAATCAATGTCGTATGACATTTGATAAGCATGAACAGATGAGTGGATTATTGAATCCATCATGAATGTTATGATTATAAAGCCAAATGTTTTATGTACTAAATGTAAGTAGCAGCTACCAAAGTGATCCTGGATTGGTTCATTAGGTAATTGTTAATATAATTAAGTACCTCAGAAGGTCAAACGACTTGTTCCTTGTCTACAGAGGAGATGAAGAAGTTCGCTGTAAATGATTACACGAACACCAGCTTCATGACTGATGTAAATTATTATTGAGCTATGATTGTTTGGAATAGTTTTCAAGCATGAACAATACTATGGATTATATAACATAAGAAGAATATGTTGAAAGCATTAGATGTTTCAAAGTAGTCTGAATCAAGAAGTGTCTTGATATAATTAATCAAGTGTATTGATATAGTTGGTGTGATCCCAAGTGTCATGAAACCAATGACACTGTATTATGAATACAATTAATCAAGAAGTGTCTTGATATAGTTGGTGTGATCACTAGTGCGATGAAACCAATGACACTATATTATGAATAATAGTGCCATTGCTCAAAGCAAAAGGAATCAAGTTCCTACAAAATCAAACATGACTAACACAAATATTACATGGTTTTGAATGTGTCAAAACTGACGATGAAGGCTCTACCACAAGCGAAGTACGAGCAACACCGAATAAGCCATAGGTGTTAAATAGACTATGCAGCTAGATTATTGTCTCTAGTGCAAGTGGGAGTCTGTTGGAAATATGCCCTAGAGGCAATACTATTGTATTATTATATTTCCATTTTCATAATTAAGAGTTTATATTTCATGCTATAACTGCTATGACCTGGAATACTTGATTCAGTGGAAAACTCATATGCACGTGTGGAATTATAAACAATAAAGAATAGGTTCCTAGTCTCGCCTCTACGACTGGCTCAAGTGTTGTTGGTGATCATGTTTTCCGGATCTTAGGATATCATTAAGCGTAACAATATTCCTAAAACAACATTGAGAGTACGACGTTAGAAGAACGATCATATTGAATCAACCCAAACTTGTTTGTTATGCATTGAGATAATATCGTCTGAAATCAATTGTTATAACACGGAGTGTTAACTTGTGATTTAGTTCATTAGACCATGAGAGTATCGTAGTCACTTCCTACCGTACGGTGGACTTTGGGGTTGCTCAAACGTCATATGTAACTAGGTGATCATAACGACAATTTACAGGTTCGTTAGAAAGTTTGACAAGGGACTAGATAGCTCGAGAGTGGGATTTGCTCCTCCGATGGCGGAGAGATATTCTTAGGGCCCTCTCGGTGTGACGGCATCCAACATCGTCTGACCAGACACAGGTGACTTAGTCACGGGGATGCCGGAACAAATCAATGAGAAAGAAGAACAAAATCGGTAACGAGAAGAATGGTATAGTGAGCATGTGCATGACTCAGGAGGACACCGATCGTCTCAAGTTTTTTAAAGTATCATGAAGCAAAGGGAACATCACATGATAACCAAAGGTTCACTCGAATATCATTCGTGTAATCATAGGGATCGATATGGACATCCACGGTTCCGCTATCGGTCATTGAACGAAGGAGTTTCGTTCATGTCTATGATTTACCGAACCTACTGGGTCACAAGCTTAAGGTAATCATGATCTGCCGAGTGTTAGTAGGAAGAGAGTATCGAGGATTTATTTGTGGAATTGTTTCATTAATATTCAAAATAGTTTTGAGAGGAACCGAAAGCGTTTCGGGGTCACCGGAAGGGTTTCAGAGTTTATCGGGCAATACTGGGTATTACCGATAAATAATATATAGGTGGAAAATGTTTCCGGTGCTGTTAAATTAATAATAAAAGGCTCTAGTAATTGTTAGGAGGCTTTTATATTTAATTTAATATCAACGGGCCTTAAAAAGGCCAAGCAGTGAAAAGGGAATTGGGCCACCATGGCCCAATAAGGGAGGCGCCCCACTTTTCCAAGTGGGGAGGCCGAATTGGAGTGGGGGAGGATTCCTCCTCCCCTCCATTGGCCGTCGCACAGGAGGGACTTTCCCTCCTTGGTGTTAGCCCCTCCTCCCCTCTCCAACCTATATATACTAAAGGATTTTGCCCTTTGTGATATACAACTTTTGGAGCCTCCTCTAGTTCTCTAGTCCTCTAGTTCTAGTTCTAGTTCTAGTTGATCCTAGTTGATCAATTAGAGCTTGACCTAGATCCTCTAATCCTCATAATTAGAAGCCAAGTGTGGTTCCAATCTCCTCCCTCTAATTCTCCGGTGATGATTAGCTCTGGACGGCGAAGCGCTGCCTGATTGTGAAGACCGTACGCTTGCAACCAGGTATCGGTCTTCCGTTCGAGGGATGTTCGTGGGCGGTTCGCGGGATCGTTCATCGACGGTTCGAGGGACTCCAAGTATGATATACACCGACTCGTCTACTTCCGCTCCACTCCTGAGTCGGTAATGATCGTGATCCAAACCATTTATGCATCTTCATATTGTTCCTGGGTGATCGTAGGGCCATTTTTTTGGTTTTCTACTATGTTTCCCAACAAATCCATCACCGGAGGCTTCTTCATCAACCTTGCTGCCTCCATGACCATGTGTGAGTAATTCATTCCGGACCTTAGGGTCCATAGGAGTAGCTAGATGGCGCCCTCACTCCCTTGTGATTCAATACAAAGTTCGCGTGAGCTGCCTCACATGATCGGGATCCATATGATGTAATTGGTGGTGTGTTTGTTGGTATATGATGAAATATATTGAACCTTTTGAAGTTTTTGCTGTATAATTAAGTAGTTTTGGATGCTCTCCGATCTATTGTCTACTTTGGCCAAGTTTGATGGGTACTTCTTCAGAGGGAGTTGTGCAGAGTAGTGTGCTACTTGTAGACTGCGTTGGTATTTCCCCAAAGAGGAGAGGATGATGCAGTATAGTAGAGATAAGTATTTCCCTCAATTAAGAACCAAGGTTATCAATCCAGTAGGAGAACCAAGCAAAATCCCGTTAAGCGCACCTGCACACACAAAAGCAAACACTTGCACCCAACGCAAATAAGAGGGTTGTCAATCCTCTTAGCGGCTATTTGCAAGGATTAATTTTGATAGTGGTAGATAGATAAACTAAAATACTAAATAAAATAAAAGTAAATAAATTGCAGCCAGGTATTTTTGATTTTAATATATGATAAAAGTAGACCTGAGGGCCATAGTTTTCACTAGAGGCTTCTCTCTCGAACACATAGCATATGGTGGGTAAACAAATTACTGTTGGGCAATTGATAGAAAAGCAAATAATTATGACGGATTCATGGCAATGATCATGTATATAAGCATCATGTCCGAGACAAGTAGACCGACTCCTGCCTGCATCTACTACTATTACTCCACCCATCGACCGCTATCCAACATGCATCTAGGGTATTAAGTATGAAACAGAGTAACGCCTTAAGCAAGATGACATGATGTAGACAAAGTAAACTCAAGCAATATGATTAAACCCCATCTTTTTATCCTTAATGGCAACAATACAAATACATGTCATGTCCCTTTCTGTCACTGGGATTGAGCACCGCAAGATTGAACCCATCACAAAGCACCTCTCCCATTGCAAGATAAACCAATCTAGTTGGCCAAACCAAATCGATAGATCAGAGAGAAATACAAAGCTATAAGAATCATGCATAAAAGAGTTCAGAGAAGACTCAAATATTTCTCATGAATAATCTGATCATTGTCATGGGGATAATCCCCGGGTAGGCAACAGAGCCCGGACCCCCCTTCTTTTTAAAACATCGGGGCAGGCCGAGCCCCTCAGTCCGGCTAGCCTGCGCGCCGGCTCCCCAGCGCGAGCCGGCTCGGTGTGGCGACCCGGCTGGCCGGCTGGCCCATGCCGGCTGGCCACTAGAGAGCAAACCCTCACGACAAGACAAGTAAGGCAACAGCGCCCCCTCCTTTACACCGACCCCAGCGGGCGTGGCGACAGCATTCCCTGTGCCCCCGCCCGGGGTGGGCGGTGTCCGGGCGGCGCAATCCTGTTGCTAGGCGGCGCCGACCGCCCTATGACAAACGACAAGACCTGCCACAGTGTCGCGCTGCCGACCGAACCCGTGCCCGGCGCACCCGGCGCACCCGGCGACCCGGCGGCCCCCACCGCCGGCTCCTAGACGATGACACCAGGGCCCCATGCCCATGTAATTTACCCATGTAACCCTGGGGGGTCGAGCTATAAGACCCCCCAGGAGGCCTCCCTGCAGGGGGGTTGAGTTCAGTTCGCATCATCTCCCACCACATACACACAAAACACAGCTCCAGGAGAAACCTTGTAGCCCTTGTGCTTCCCATACACCATTCGGCAGTACTAGGGGTGTTACCTCTCCGGAGGGCCCCGAACCTGGGTACGTCTCGTGTCCCGCACTTGCGCGTGCCAACCTCGCCTCCGAAACCCACCGGCGTCCTCTCGTAACCCCACCTCTTTAGCCATCTTATGGCATCTGCCGTGAGAACACCATGACAGTTGGCGCCCACCGTGGGGCCGCTCGCGGCGCCGGCCGGAGTCAAGTTCCGTACGAGGCCCTTCACCAGCTCCGGCGAGCGCATCATGCACGGTTTGGTCCATGCGCCTCGCACGGCCAACCCGGCCGGCTGCAGCGCTACGTCGAGCGCAGACATTGCCTGCCCCGTGGGCTGCCTCGCCGTCCCTTTCGGCGCACTGCGCGTCTTTGTCGCGCTCATCCCCGACGTGTTTCAGAGCGGGGTGCGTAGCTTCGCCGACTCCCCCGTCCCCGTTGGCTGCGCCGTCTCCGACGACGTCGCGGCTCTCTGCATCAGCGCGAAAGTGCTGACCATCGGTGCTAGCGCCGGCTCCCCGCGTGACAAGGAGAAGGCCGCCGCGGCTGCGGCTCCGCCACGCCGGGCCGACCCGCTCCGCGAGACGATCCGGAGTCTGCAAGCCCCCATCACGCCCGACGCCGACACGGCTACTGCAGCGGCTCAGCTCAACGAGGACCGCCAGCATCTGCTGGCCGAGGCCACGGAGCTCGCGGCAATGCGGCGCCGGCTGGAATCCGCCCAGCGAGAGTACGACAGCGCCCACGGCTTCACGCCAGCCGCCGCTTAGCCCAGCCGGGTCACGGAGGTGCGGATCCATGGGGGCGCAATCGGACGTGCGCTAGGCGCCGGCCGGCCCGTCTACGACACCCCCATCAAGAACATGCGCGCGGCGCAGGCGGCCATGGCGGATCTCGAATTCCTGGAGGGCGAGGAGCAGCTGCAGCAGCAGCAACGAATCCGCGACCTCATCGCCGCGGCGAACGAGCAACAGCACCGCTTCGACCCGGCCCGGTCCTCACACGCCACTAGCGCGAGCCGCTCTGGCCGGCACCGGTCCGGTCGGAGCCGGCACAACCGCGCCACCACCGCTGGAGATGGCAACGCTGGCGAGACGGCTGGCGATGGCCGGGTTCAGCAGCCGGAGCCCCCCGTGCGGCCGGCTCCGCGGCCCGAGCCGGCCCCGGAAGCTCCTGCCCACCGCGGTCCCGTGGCCGACCGAATCGGTCCCCGCGGTCCCGTGGCTAACCGACTCGGCCCCCGCGAGCCCTACGACGAAAGCGACGCCCGTCAGCACAGCGACCGGCTGGCGCGCTCCACGGCCCTGGAGGAGGAAAGCTCTGTCGGCCCGGCGTGCTTTGGCCCCCGCATTCGCGAGGAGCCCTTCCCCAAAGGCTTCTCGCTGCCCCGCGACTCCCCAAAGTACAACGGCGCCACCAAGCCGGAGGACTGGCTGACCGACTACACCACGGCTGTCGGCATAGCCGGCGGCAACCGGCGCGTGGCTGTCCGATACGTCCCCCTCATGCTGCTCGGCTTGGCCCGGACGTGGCTTAACAGCCTCTGAGCCGGCAGCGTAAACTCCTGGCTGGATTTCGAAGACGCGTTCATCCACAACTTCACTAGCACCTACAAGCGTCCCGGCAAGCCTCGCCAGCTCTCCATGTGCGTCCAGAAGCCGGGCGAGCCCGTCCGCGATTTCCTCACGCGGTGGACGGAGCTCCGCAACTCCTGCGAGGGCGTCCACAAAGTCCAAGCCATCCAGTACTTCATCGACGGATGCCTAGACGGTACTCTGGTCAAGCACCGGCTGGTGTGCGACGAGCCAGAGACCCTGGCGGAGCTCATGGACGTGGGGACAAGTACGCTACGGCCGACTCCACGATGAATGTGAAGATCACGATCGACGCAGACGGCAAGATCCTCCCGGCCCAGCCGGTTCCCCCCAGGCCGGCTGGCGACAACAACCCGCGCTGGCAAGACAACAACAGCAACAACAACGGCAAGCGCAAGAACGACCAGCAAGCGCCCCGCTACGACAACCAGCAGGTCACCGCCATGGAAGGGGAGCAGTCGGCTGAGCAAGGCTCCAGCCAGCGCCCGCGCACCGGCAAGGCCGCCTGGCAGCCCAAGCTGTCTTTCGAGCAGATGCTCGACGCCCCCTGCAAGCACCACAGCGGCGCGAAGCCGTCAACGCACACACTCCGGCAGTGCAGTTTCACACAGCGCCTGATGAAGGGCAACTTTCCACCTCCGCCACCCGGAGCCGGCCCGCAGCAGCCGCCGCTCCGGCCGCCTCCGCCGCCGCCTGGCGCCCTCGCCGACAACCCTTTCCCGCGCCCGGACGTGTCCTATGTCGTCTTCACCAGCGAGGGGGATGACAAGCATGCCAAGCGCAAGCACGTGGCCGAGGTGAACGCCGTCGTCCCTCCGGTTCCCCAGTACATGCATTGGTCCAACCGGCCGGTCAGCTGGACCCGGGAGGACCATCTGGCCGTCATGCCTATGCCGGGTGGCTACGCCCTCGTGCTCGACCCCACCTTCGTCTCTGAGAAACGCACCTGCCGCTTTTCGCTGGTGCTGATCGATGGCGGCAGCAGCATCAACATCCTGTACCGCGACACCATGACCAAGCTCGGCATCGAGGCGCGACAGCTGGAGCCGACCCGGACAGTGTTCCACGGCATCGTGCCGGGTCTCTCCTGCTCTCCGATCGGCCGGATCCGGCTTGACATCCTGTTCGGCTCCAGCAGCCATTTCTGCCACGAGCCGATCTGGTTCGAGGTGGTCGACCTAGCCAACCCCTACCACGCGCTGCTGGGCCGGCCCGCGATGGCCATATTCATGGCGGTCCCCCACTACGCCTACCTGAAGTTGAAGATGCCGGGTCCGAAGGGCCTCATCACCATCGTTGGCGACTACAAGAAGTCCCTCGAGTATGCCAAAGCCGGCTCCCAGTTGGCCGAGTCGCTGGTCATCGCCGAGGAGAGGCGCCAGCTCGACCGGATCGTGGCGTTGGCCAGCGCGCAGCCGGCCATGCCGACTCCTTCAAGCCGGCCGCAGACGAGGCCTCCTTCAAGCCGGCCAAAGACACAAAGAGGGTCCCGCTAAACCCGGCCGACCCCAGCTCCAGCAAGTACGTCGTCGTGGGCACCGGCCTCGACAGTAAATAGGAAGGCGAGCTCGTCGATTTCCTCTGTGAGAATCCGGATATCTTCGCATGGTCTCCCAAAGACATGCCGGGTGTCCCGAGGGAATTCGTCGAGCACAAACTTCACGTCCTCAAGGACGCCAAGCCTATCCGACAGCCGCTACGCCGCTTCTCCGAGGAGAAGCGAAGAACCATCGGTGAAGAGATCGCCTGGCTGCTCAAAGCCGGGTTCATCATGGAAGTATTCCACCCCGAGTCGCTGGCCAATCCAGTCCTCGTCCTGAAGAAAAATGGCACCTGGCGCATGTGCATCGACTACACCAGCCTGAACAAGGCATGCCCCAAAGACCCGTTCGCTCTGCCCCGGATTGACCAAGTCATCGACTCCACAGCCGGCTGCGAGCTCCTGTCCTTCCTGGATGCCTACTCCAGCTACCACCAAATCAAGCTGGACCCGGCCGACGCCCTCAAGACGTCCTTCATCACGCCCTTTGGGGTGTATTGCTACATCACCATGTCGTTCGGCTTGAAGAATGCCGGCGCCACCTTCCAGCGCTACATGTAGAAATGCCTGCTGCCCCAGCTCGGCAGAAATGTGCACGTCTACGTCGACGACATCGTGGTGAAGACCAAGCAGCACCTCACGCTCCTGGCCGACCTCAAGGAGACCTTCGCCAACCTGCGCCGGTTCCAGATCAAGCTCAACCCGGAAAAATGCGTCTTTGGTGTGCCGACTGGCCAGCTCCTCGGCTTTCTCGTCTCGGCGCGCGGCATCGAAGCCAACCCGGAGAAGATCAAGGTAATCGAGCGCATGCGCAAGCCAACCCGGCTGCGCGACGTCCAAAAGTTCACCGGCTGCTTGGCCTCTCTCAGCCGATTCGTCAGCCGGCTGGGGGAGAGGGCCCTGCCCCTGTATCAGCTGATGAAGAAGACGACGGCGTTCGAGTGGAGCGACCAAGCGGACGAAGCTTTCCGCGAACTCAAGCGTATGCTGTCCACCGCACCCGTCCTGGCCGCGCCAGCTGAGAAAGAGCCACTCCTGCTGTACATCGCCGCCACCTCCCGCGCGGTCAGCACGGTGCTGGTCGTCGAGCGCCCTGAGGAGGGCAAGGTGCAGCCGGTCCAGCAACCAGTGTATTTCCTGAGCGAGGTGCTCTCCGCCTCCAAGCAGAACTACCCCCACTACCAGAAGATGTGCTACGGTGTGTACCTTGCCGCCAAGAAGCTGAGGCAATACTTCCAGGAGCATTCCATTACCGTGGTGAGCACGGCCCCCATCGGCGAGATCATGGGCTGCCGGGATGCCTCTGGCCGGGTGGCCAAGTGGGCCATCGAGCTAGCCGGCCACACAATCCTCTACGAGCCGCGCACCACCATCAAGTCCCAAGCGCTGGCCGACTTCCTCGTCGACTGGACCGAGACCCAGTACCTGCCGCCGGCGCCCGAGTCGACTCACTGGCGCATGCATTTCGACGGCTCCAAGATGCACAACGGCTTGGGAGCCGGCATCGTGCTGTCCTCCCCCAAGAACGACCGGCTGCGGTACGTGCTGCAGATCCACTTCGCCGCCTCCAACAACGTCGCCGAGTACGAAGCTCTCGTGCACGGTCTCCGACTGGCCAAGGAGATCGGCATCCGGCGCATCCTCTGCTATGGCGACTCGGACCTGGTGGTGCAGCAAGTTTCCGGCGACTGGGACGCCAAAGACGCCAACATGGCCAGCTACCGCTTCCTGGTCCAGCAACTCTCCGGCGGGTTCGGCGATTGCGAGTTCCTCCACGTCCCATGCGCGGACAACGATGCAGCCGACGCCCTGGCCAAAGTGGGCTCCACCCGGCAAGCCATCCCATCCGGCGTCTCCCTCGAGCACCTGTGGAAGCCGTCCATCAAGCCGTCTCCCGAGTCGGAATCCATATTCGTCTCGGACGACCCCAACGTGCCCACACCCGAACCTGGAGCTCCCGGCCCAAGCTCGGGGACTGCCGTCTCCAGCTCGGGGGCTGCCGGCTCCAGCTTGGGGACTGCCGGCTCCGGCTCGGGGGCAGCCGTCTCCGGCTCGGGGGCTGCCGTCCCGGATCCCATCCCGGCGGCCGCCCTCACGGTGGCGACGGCATCGTCCTGGGCTCAGCCAATCCTCGGCTTCTTGGAAGACGGCGACCTTCCCATCGACGAGACTGAAGGCCGGCAAGTGCAGTGGCGGGCGTCCGCCTACAGCATCATCAACCACAAGCTCGTCAAACGCAGCACGACGGGCGTGTTCCAGCGCCGCGTCGAGCAGAGGAAGGGGATCGAGATCCTCCTCGACATCCACCAGGGCGAGTGCAGGCACCATGCCGCCTCGAGATCCCTAGTGGCCAAAGCTTTCCGCCACAGATTCTACTGGCCCACGGCCCTGCAAGACGCCGAAGAGCTGGTTCTCAAGTGCGAGGGCTGCCAACGCTTCAGCAAGCGCAGCCACCATCCGGCCTCAGCCCTCCAAACCATCCCGATCACATGGCCCTTTGCCATCTGGGAGCTCGACATGGTGGGGCCCTTCAAGACCGCCCGAGGCGGCATGACGCATTTGCTGGTCTCCATCGACAAGTTCACCAAGTGGATCGAGGCGAGACCGATCAAGAAGCTCGACGGGCCCACGGCCGTCCGATTCATCAAGGATATCGCGGTTCGCTACGGCGTTCCCCACAGCATCATCACCGACAACGGCACCAACTTCGCCAAGGGCGCGCTGGCCCACTACTGCTGTGCATCCGGCATCCGGCTCGATTTGGCCTCCGTCGCACACCCCCAGTCGAACGACCAGGTCGAGCGGGCAAACGGCCTCATCCTAGCCGGCATCAAGCCGCGACTCATCGAGCCACTCGTGCGCTCACCCGGCAGCTGGCTCGACGAGCTGCCGGCCGTCCTCTGGAGTCTCCAGACGACACCCAACCGCTCCACTGGGTTCACCCCGTTCTTCCTCGTCTACGGAGCCAAAGCAATCATTCCAACCGACGTCGAGTTCGACTCGCCCTGGGTGACCATGTACACAGAAGCCGAGGCAAAAGAAGCACGCGAAGAAAGCGTCGACCTGCTCGAGGAGGCGCGCCTCCTGGCCCTCAGCCGGTCAGCCATCTACCAGCAAGGCCCGCGCCACTACCACAGCAAGAAGATCAAACCCCTCGCATTCCGCGAGGGCAACCTCGTGCTCCGGCTCGTCCAGCGGACAGCCGGCCAGAACAAGCTGGCCTCCCCCTGGGAGGGCCCCTTCATCGTCAGCAAGGCTCTCTGCGACCGGAACGCGTACTACCTCATCGACGCACAGAAGCCGAACAAGCGCAAGCGAGACGCAGCCTGCGAGGAGTCCAGCCGGCCCTGGAACGCGGAGCTCCTCCGTCCATTTTACAGTTGAACTCATGCATGTATGTATCACCACCTTTTGGATTTAATGAAAGCAGGCAGCTCCCCCGTCTTCGTTTCTCCCGCCGAGTCGGCACAGCCGGCTCGGGGGCTTCCTTTTCCGTTTTTACCAATCTTTGTGTCTATGCACTTCCCCGCTTTCGATTCTCCCGCCGAGTCGGCGTAGCCGGCTCGGGGGCTCGGGGGCTAGCCGGCTAGACCGCGCCTCGCCATTTTTCCTTAAGTCCATTCCGCAGCGTACGAACCGCCAAAGCCCTCTCTTCGCTAGCCACAGCCGGCTCCCGGCTGTCCGGTCGGCAAGAGCTAAAGGCCGGAAGCATCGTCACGCGAGAAAGGCTAAGGAGGAGGGCCCGACCCGGCCAATCCGGCGCAACCCGCCCTCTCACACTAATTCGCCGCACGACCGGCTGCGCGCCAGGCGGCTTCGCCGCCTGCCGCCAGCCGGCCCAGTGGGTGTTTCGCTCGCGCTCAATGTCCGAAAAAGCCTAAGTATTGTGCGTCCGCTATCAAAGCCGAATCCCCGTCCTAGGCATAGCCGCCACCCGGTTGTCCGGCTAGCGGGAAGGAAGTCCAGAGAAAAGACAAACAGGAAAAGGCCCAAGGCCGAACAGCAAAAAGTGAAATTGCATGCAAAATTTATATACAGCATGGGCCTTCGGCCACAAGTTCATTACATGGAACTACACCCCCAGTGGGTGGACCTGCTACCTAACAAAGTTTGAGTACAGGAAGGATAAAACAGAAAAAGCAATCCTAAGCGGCACCCGCGTCGTCTCCGGCCGGCGTCGGCTCAGCCGAGGTGGACGTGGCCGCCGGGTCGGGCCCAGTGCTCTCCGGCCTCTCGGTCATGGCGTCGTCGTCCGGGTCGGCCTCGTCATCGGCGTAGGCCCCCGTCTCGGCCGAGCTGCCGTCCGGGTCGTTCAGCAGCAAGCCGAACTCGTCGGCAGGGAGCTCCTCGCCGTCTTCCGTCTGCTCCAGGACGAACTCGTCGTGTGGGGCGAACGAGGCCAGGTAGCCGGCCCGCCCGGCGATCCGCTGCGCCCGCGCCGCCAAGTCCTCCTCCGCACCGGCTCGCTGCGCCGCCCGACGGTCTAGGTCCACGCCCGGGTACCAGGACACGACGAAACGCAGCGCTGTCTCCGCTCCGGCGCGGGCCGCGGAAGCCCTCCACGCGCCGAGTCGCTCCACCCCGGCCTCCAGCCATCGCGCCAGCCGGGTGACGCTGTTCGGCACCACCGCACTCGGCCAGAGGCTGCTCGCCATGCCCATCCTGGCCTCGAACAGAAGGTGCATGTGCCCCTCCATGGCTCGAAGACGGGCCTCGCAGGCAAGGACGATCTCCGAGAGGCTCCAGGCGGCGTAAACGTCGATCTCCGCCCCTGTCGCGCGCAGGTCCGCCCGGTGGGTATACACAGCCGCATCGGCCGCCTCCTGCGTCTCCGGGAAGAGTCCTGGCAAAGGAAGGAAACAAATCAGTCAAAGAAAGCAACTTGCCGGCTACGCCAGCCGGACCAAAGAAAAGATAGCACTTACGGGCGAAGGTCTCGTCGAGGTGCTGCGCCTCGCCCAGCATCCCGTTCTCTCATATGGCCGACGCGCGAGCCTGGGCCTCGAGATCCCTCTCGAGCTGGGCGATCCTCCTGCCGGCGTCCGCCAGCTCCTCGGCCGCCTTGCCGCGCTCCTCCGCCAGCCGGCCCAGTTCTGCCTGGTGGGCATCCTCCGTCTTGGCCTTCTCGGCCATCAGCCGGTCCACCTCGGCCTGGTGTCGGTCGCGGTCGGCACGGCGCGATCGCGCTGCTCGCCGGCTTCGGCAAGCCAGCCTCGGAGGCCTGGCACCTCGGCCGCGTCGGCTGCGCGACAGGGTTCCCGGTCAGATGCCGGAAGCAAAGACTAGAAGAAAAAGACAAAGCTCTAAGATTCGACCCGGCTGCTCCGCAGTCCGGCCCGAATCTCGGGGGCTACACCCAGTGGGTGCGCTGGCGCGCCCCCACTGAAGGCATGCAAGGCGTACCTTGGACCTGGCGCAGCTCCCCTTCCTTGGCGGCGAGCTGGGTTCTGGCCTCGCGGAACCGCTTCCGAAGCCGGTTGTACGCGCTGGCCCGCAGGTCATACAGATGTTGCGCGCAAACATAAGATTGGAATAACGCAAATGACAAGCTATAAGATTCGACCCGGCTGCTCCGCAGCCCGGCCGAACCTCAGGGGCTACACCCAGTGGGTGCGCTGGCGCGCCCCCACTGATTTAGCAACCAAGACAAGCAAAGAAGAAAAAACTCACCGCAATCGCCTGCTCCAGCCGCCGCGCCGCCTCCTGCTCTTCCCGGACGAAGGCCTGCAAGTGCTCGCTCCGTCCACGAAGTTGCGAGCGCAAGGCGTCTGCCGCGTCGTCCTCCCGGGTTCGCGGTCCGACCACAACCTCGCCGGAGCTCGCCCACGGCTGCTGGATCGCGGTCCCGGTGCCGGATCCGCTTCCACCCGGCCGCTTGGAGTTTGTGGCGGCTTGGGGCGGCACGACCACCAGGGTACCGGCGTCCCCGGTCGCGGCCTCCGGGGCCGGCGTCGGCTGCGCTCGGTCGGATGGCGCGGCGTCCGCCTCGCGCCCCCTCCCGTCGCCCTCGCCTCCTCCTGCCGGGTCGGCCCGGGGCGGCATGTCCACGACGATGTCCTCATTGACGTCCAACTCGTCGTTGGCCGGCTCCGTCCGCCCTGCCGGCTTGAACGCCCCCTCCGGCTGCGGCTCCACGATCGTCACCGCCGGCGCCGGGCCCCTCTCCATCTCCGGCCAGGCCGGGTCCGCGGCGGCCCTGGCCCGCTTCGCGGAGGCCCTCTCCCACGCCCGGGCCGAGGCCTCTGCCGCCTCCTTCTCGGCCTCCGCCATCTCTTTCTCGGCCTCCGCCCGATCCCGCCAGGCATCACGGCACGCTGCGTCAAGATCTCGGCCAGACTGGCGGGCCTCGAGGTCCTCCTCCGCGGTTCGAGCCGGCTCGCGGTCGACGGTGCTGCTCCGGGTTTTCCTCCAGACGGCCTCGCCCGCCGCGGCCTCCGCTGCCGCCATCGCCAGGTCAACGGCGGACCTGTGCGCAGCAGATTCGTCACGACAAAGGCTTAAGCAAGAAACAAGCATGAGATCAGAAAAAAACAAGGGACACTTACCCAATAACCTTCGGGACCTCCCGCCTCGGGCCCTCGGACGGGGCGAGCCGACGCTTCTTCTTAACGACGGCCCTCTCGCGTGCCGGACCCGCTGCCGCCGGGCGCTTCGCGGCCGGCCTCGCCTCGACCGCCTCCTTCCCATGCGGCCGGCTGCCGGACGCCGCCGTGCGGGCCGGCCCGGCCCCGGCCGTCTTCCGCAACCGCCTTGGGGGGTCGATGCTGGCGTCCTTCCAGGCCGAGGGCGCTGCACCGTGGGCACCGGTCAGGCCCTCCTCGTCATCATCCGGCCAGTCGCGCAGAAGATCTGGAGGCGGAGACTTACCCGCATTCCGTGACCCGCCGGCCGCGGCGTCGGCCAGGCGCGCTTCGACCGCCCCCTCCTCCGCCTCGGCGCCGGCCTCCTCCATGTCCGAGTCGGGCAGGTCGGCCAGCAGGATCTGGGGATTCGGCCCGTCGTGATTCCGCTGGCTGGCGAATAGCTGCGACCCTCCCGCGGCGTCAGGACAAAAGAATAGCGTTGAAGCAACAAAGAATAAAGACCAAGGACTCACCGCCGGCGCCGGGTTCTCCCGGTGATAGGGCTCCTTCCCGAAGCTCCACCCCTCCTCCTTCAACCCGGCCTTGGAGATGTAGTTCACCCGCTGGGTAATCCCGACCGGCGTCAGCTCCTTGGTCGACATCCGGGTCGGGTCGTGCCGGCCGCTCATGTCGCAGATCCGGTGTGCCCGGCGCTGCAGCGGCAGCACCCGGCGGGCGATGAAGGCCGCGATGAGGTCGACTGGCTTCAGCCCCTCGCGCTCCGTCAGCTCCCCGACCCGGCGGCAGATGTTCACCATCTCCTGCGGCAGCTTCTTGGGGCAGTAGCCCCAGTTCGGCTTCTCGAGCGGCGGCGCGTCGACGAAAGGCGGAAGGTTGATGACGTCCACCGCCGGGTCGGCGTTCCGGACGTAGAAGAACGTCGTCTGCCACTTCTTGGCCGAGTCCTCAAGCGGCAGCTTGGGAAATGGCCCATTCACTCGGCCAGTAACCACCGCTGTGCCGCAGTCGGACATGACGCCGGCTGACGCCCCCTGCTGCTTGAGGAAGAACATCTTCGCCCACAGCTCCACGATCGGCAGCATGCCGAGATAACCCTCGCAGAGCGTGGCGAAGCCGGCGACCTGCAGCACGGCGTTGGCGCCAAGGTGATGCGGCTGCAGCCCGAAGAAATCGAGGAAGGCGCGGAAGAAGAGGATCGCGGGGAGGCCGAGCCCGCGCTCGAAATGCGAGAAGAAGACAATATGCTCGCCCTCCCGCGCCTGCGGCACCCTCTCCGAGCCGGGCGCGCGCACGAGCAGCACCTCCGCCGGCGGCAGCCGCTTCATGCGACGAAGGTAGCGGATGTTCTACTCAGTCATGATGGAGCCCTCCCAAGAGCCTTTCGGCAGCGCCATTGGAGGGCTCTACGGGCGTCGAGATGCGGCGATGAAGAGGAGGAGGAAGGGAGAGCAGCGCGCTGCGGGCCGGGCGCGGTGCGCAGCAGCAGGCGTGGGCGAGGCGTGTGATGGCGGCAGCACTTCGCTCGGGCGCGACGGAGAAGAAGCAGGAGCGGAGGAGAAGCGAGGGGCGGGGGTGCGCGCGTGAGTGTTTCCGTCGCACTCTCCCCCCTCTCATTTATAACCGCGAAGAGAACGTGGGGGAGTGGGATCGTTTGCGCCCACGATCCCCACTCCCCCGCACTGTGCGCGCACGTTCCCCACGCACATTAACTGCACGGGGAAGCACAATCGCCAGGGGTCGCCGCAGTTAATCCCTTGCGCGCGGGCCGAGGGCGCGTCGTGGCGGGCCCGGTCCGTAGTCACGTCCCGTCGCGCGCGTGGGCTGGCAGGCCTCGCCCGCCGCGAGGCAGCACGTGGCGGCCTGTCAAGCCGCGGTGGGCGCGAATCGTCGTGCAAAGCAAGACTCGTCTGGCGGACGTTTCCGTTTCCTGCCCAGGCAGGGGTGCCGCGACCCGGCCTCCGGAGGCCGGCACCTAGCGGGTGTTCCCGGCGTCTGCTGCCGCGTTGCCGACACGCGTACAGACGAAGCCGCCCAGCCTGACTCCAGCACTTCATCAACGAGCCGGCTCTACAGGGGGTAAGCTGCGAAGGCCCTCCTGCCTGGAGCCGGCGAACCTTCACAGCTTCGGGGACTACTGTCGGGGGGATGATCCCCGGGTAGGCAACGGAGCCCGGATCCCCCTTCTTTTTAAAACATCGGGGCAGGCCGAGCCCCTCAGTCCGGCTAGCCTGCGCTCCGGCTCCCCAGCGCGAGCCGGCTCGGCGTGGCGACCCGGCTGGCCGGCTGGCCACTAGAGAGCAAACCCTCACGACAAGACAAGTAAGGCAACAGCGCCCCCTCCTTTACACCGGCCCCGGCGGGCGTGGCGATAGCATTCCCTGTGCCCCCGCCCGGGGCGGGCGGTGTCCGGGCGGCGCAATCCTGTTGCTAGGCGGCGCCGACCGCCCTATGACGAACGACAAGACCTGCCACAGTGCCGCGCTGCCGACCGAACCCGTGCCCGGCGGACCCGGCGGACCCGATGACCCGGCGGCCCCCACCGCCGGCTCCTAGACGATGACACCAGGGCCCCATGCCCATGTAATTTACCCATGTAACCCTGGGGGGTCGAGCTATAAGACCCCCCAGGAGGCCTCCCTGCAGGGGGGTTGAGTTCAGTTCGCATCATCTCCCACCACACACACACAAAACACAGCTCCAGGAGCAACCTTGTAGCCCTTGTGCTTCCCATACACCATTCGGCAGGACTAGGGGTGTTACCTCTCTGGAGGGCCCCGAACCTGGGTACGTCTCGTGTCCCGCACTTGCGCGTGCCAACCTCGCCTCCGAAACCCACCGGCGTCCTCTCGTAACCCCACCTCTTTAGCCATCTTATGGCATCTGCCGTGAGAACACCACGACAATCATAAACTCACAATTCATCGTATCCCAACAAACACACTATAAAATAAGATTACATCGGGTAGAACTCCAAGAACATCAAGGAGAACATGGTATCAAAGATCAAAGAGAGAGAGAAGCCATCTAGCTACTAGCTATGGACCCGTAGGTCTGTGGTAAACTACTCACACATCATCGGAAGGGCAGCAAGGTTGATGTAGAAGCCCTCCGTGATCGATTCCCCCTCCGGCAGAGTACCGGAAAAGGCATCCAGATGGGATCGCAGAAGAAGAGAGGCTTGCGGTGGCATAAAAGTTATTCGGGGTGGCTCTCTGTTGGTTTCCCAATATTTGAGAACTTATAGAAGTGGAATTAGGTCAAACGGAGCCACGAGGGCCCCACAAGGCATCAGGGTGTGCCCCCCTGGGGCCGCGCCCTAATGCCTTGTGGAGGCTTCGTGAACCTTCTGGCCTCCTCTCCAAGTCTCCAGGGTCTCTTTTGTCCAGAATTTTTTTTCCAAAAACTTTCGTGGCATTTAGACTTCGTTTGGTAATGACTTCCTGAAAAACCAAAAAACAAGCAGAAAACAGCAACTGGCACTGGGCACTAGGTTAATAGGTTAGGCCCAAAAAATGATATATAATTGCATATAAAAACATCCAAGATTGATACTATAATAGAATGGAACAATAAAAAATTATAGATACGTTGGAGATGTATCAAGCATCCCCAAGCTTAATTCCTGCTCGTCATCGAGTTGGTAAATGATAAAAATAGAATTTTTATGTGGAATGCTACCTAACATGTTTCATCATGTAATCTTACTCTTACGGTATGAATAATAAGATCTGAATGATTCAAAGTAATAGTCTATAGTTTGACATAAAGACATCAATACTCAGGCATACTAATAAACAATCATGTCTTTCAAAATAAAAATGCTAAAGAAATTTATCCCTACAAAATCATATAATCCTGTCATGCTCCATCTTCTTAACATAAAATATTTATCATACACTATCCCGATGACAAGCCGAGCAATTGGTTCATACTTTTTTACGCGCTTCAGCTTTTTCAACCCCCACGCAATACAAGAGCGCAAGCCATGGATATAGCACTATGGGTGGAATAGAGTGTGGTGGTACATATCAATAAGGGGAAGTAAAAAATAAGAAGATAGTCTCACATCAACGAGGCTAATCAACGGGCTATGGAGATGCCCATCAATTGATGTCAATGCGAGGAGTAGGGATTGCCATGCAACAGATGCACTAAGAGCTATAAGTGTATGAAAGCCCAACATGAAAACTAAGTGGGTGTGCATCCAACTTGCTTGCTCATGAAGACCTCGGGCATTTAAGGAAGCCCATCATCGGAATATACAGGCCAAGTCTATAATGAAAAATTCCACTAGTATATGAAAGTGACTAAACAGGAGACTCTCTATATGAAAAACATGGTGCTACTTTGAAGCACAAGTATGGAAAAGGATAGTAACATTGCCCCTTCTCTTTTTATCTCATTTTTTGTGGGCTCTTTTTGGCCTCTTTTTTTCTTGGGCTCTTTTTGGCCTCCTTTTTTTTAATTTCCTCACTGGGACAATGCTCTAATAATGATGATCATCATACTTCTATTTACTTATTGCGAAAGTTTATTAGCCCTCAAAGCAAAGTACTACTACGCAGGCCCCTAGGGGGATAGATTGGCAGGAAAAGACCATCGCTCGTCCCCGACCACCACTCATAAGGTAGACAATCAAGAATAAATCATGCTCCAACTTCTTAGCATAACGACAGATCATACGTGCATGCTTCGGGAATCAGAAACGTTAACACCAATATTCTTACTAAAACACAATTATCTACTAGCACCTCCCACATATTACCATCTTAATATCGCAAAACTATTGCAAGGAATCAAACTTATCATATTCAATGATCTACATGAAAGTTTTTATTATATCCCTCTTGAATACCTATCATATTAGGACCAAATTCACAACCTGTGCATATTACCATTGCTATTCATTAGACTCTCAAAAAGATATAAGTGAAGCATGAGAGTGCAACTATTTCTTTAAAATATAACCACCGCCGTGCTCTAAAAGATATAAGTGAAGCACTAGAGCAAGTGCCTAGCTCAAAAGATATAAGTGAATCACATAGAGTATTATAACAAATCACGAATAATGTGTGTCCCTCTCAAAAAGGTGTGTTTAGCAAAGATGATTGTGACAAACTAAAAAGCAAACAAAAGAAAACAAACTATATGACAAGACGCTCCAAGTAAAACGCATATAATGTGATGAATAAAAATATAGCTCCAAGTGAGTTACCGATAGATTGTAGATGAAAGAGGGGATGCCTTCCGGGGCATCCCCAAGCTTAGACGCTTGAGTCTTCCTTGAATATTACCTTGGGGTGCCTTGGGCATCCCCAAGCTTAGGCTCTTGCCGCTCCTTATTCCTTTATCCATCGTAGTCTCACCCAAAACTTGAAAACTCCAGCACACAAAACTCAACAGAAACCTCGTGAGATCCGTTAGTATAACAAACAAAGCTTAAACTTTAGGTACTGTTGTAAATTTATTCATATTTAATATTGGCATAGTGCTACTGTGCTCTAACTTCTCCATGACTCATACCCCCGATACGATCCATAGATTCATCAAAATAAGCAAACTATGCAACAAAAACAGAATCTGTCTAAAATAGAACAGTCTGTAAAGATCTGAATTAACGTCATACTTCTGTAACTCCAAAAATTCTGAAAAATTAGGAAAGTGTGGGAAATTAATATATAAATATTTTGGAAAAAATTCAGAGGGTTCTGACATGGCACAAAATTCAAAATTCCAGCACTGGACGCAAAAGTTTCTGTTTTCAAACAGCATCAATTATACTATCTTCCAAATCATCCCAAAGGCATTACTTGGCACAAACACTAATTAAAAGATAAAAACCCAATCATAACAGAGGCTATAATTGTGTAAACACACAAGAGCAGAAGGTAAAACTAAAAATTTATTTTATTCATTGGGTTGCCTCCCAACAAGCGCTATTGTTTTATGCCCCTAGCTAGGCATAGTGCATAGTTTCAAGTGTTGTTATCCTTGGTTTCCAACTCCTCAATTACACACCCATTCTTTCTTGGAGATTTAACATAGGAGTTTCTCATCATCACACTTCTAGGCACAAAATCAAGAATTGTGCTTTCATGGATAGGTTCCTTTATTATATCAATGAAATTGGGGTATACGCTAATCATTTTAAGATCCTCATTTCTAGAAGTGGCACCCTTATTCTTAAGAACATACATAAACTTGCAATTTTTATTGGTAGAAGTCCTATCAATGGTTTTAGCAGAGGAAAAAGCAGAACCCAAATTATTGATAATCTCCTCTAACTTATCAATTCTAGCGGGACTTTGTTCTATCCTTTCGTTAATTATTGGTTCTTTCTCCTTTAAGGTTTTTAATGTAATCCCCACTTTAGAACCAAATTGAGTAATATGATTATGGACCTTTTTGTCTAAATTCTCAAGATGTTCAATAGTAGGCATTTTATTTTCAATAGCTTCTAACCTTTGCATAACATGCTCCAAAGTCAATGTCGTTTCATTAATAATGATAGGGGGTGAACCCACTAAATTTCCCATAGCATTGAAAGCATCCAAAGTGGGACACATCAAGAAATTCCCTCCAGTAATAGTGTCAAGCACAAATCTATACCAAGTAGTAATTCCCACATAAAAATTTCAAAGAAGAACGGTAGTGGATTGCTTACGAGTTGATCTATTTTGAGCATCGCAAATCCTATACCAACCATCTTTTAAATTTTCTCCTCCCCTTTGTTTAAAATTAAGCACTTCATTTTGATACATCTCCGTCGTATCTACTTTTCCAAACACTTTTGCTCTTGTTTTGGACTCTAATTTGCATGATTTGAATGAAACTAATCTGGACTGACGCTGTTTTCAGCAGAACTACCATGGTGTTGTTTTTGTGCAGAAATCAAAGTTCTCAGAATTGGACGAAACTTTTTGGAGAATTTTTATGGAATATATAAAAATTATTGGCGCAAGAATCAACAGAAGAGGGGCCACCTGTTGCCCACAAGGCAACAGGGCGCGACCCCCCTAGGGCATGCCCTGATGCCTTGCGGGGCCCATGATGTCTACTGCGCAACTTTATTCTTGTAGACTCGTGTTGGGCCTCCAAGCGTAGAGTTTTGTAGGACAGCGGCAATTTTCCCTCAAGTGGATGACCTAAGGTCTATCAATCCGTGGGAGGCGTAGGATGAAGATGGTCTCTCTCAAACAACCCTGCAACCAAATAACAAAGAGTCTCTTGTGTCCCCAACACACCCAATACAATGGTAAATTGTATAGGTGCACTAGTTCGGTGAAGAGATGGTGATACAAGTGTAGTATGGATAGTAGATATAGGTTTTTGTAGTGCGAACAATAAAAAACAGCAAGATAGCAAGTAACAAAAGTGAGCATAAATGGTATTGCAATGCTTAGAAACAAGGCCTAGGGTTCATACTTTCGCTAGTGCAATCTCTCAACAATGCTAATATAATTGGATCATATAACCATCCCTCAACGTGCGATAAAGAATCACTCCCAAGTTCCTATTAGCGGAGAACATAAGATAGAAATTGTTTGTAGGGTACGAAACCACCTCAAAGTTATCCTTTCTGATCGATCTATTGAGCTATTCCTATAAGTGTCACAAACAGCCCTAGAGTTCGTACTAGAATAACACCATATGATACACATCAACCAACTCTAATGTCACCTAGATACTCCAATGTCCCACAAGTATTCGTGAGTTGATTATACGATATGCATCAAACAACTTCATAATCATAATATTCAATCCACACAAAGAACTCCAAGGAGCACCCCAAAGTTTCTATCAGAGAAAAGATAATGAAAACATGCATCAAACCTTATGCATAGATTACCCCAATGTCACCTCGGGAATCCACGAGTTGAGTGCCAAAACATATATCAAGTGAATCAATATAATACCCCATTGTCACCACGGGTATTCATATGCAAGACATACATCAAGTGTTCTCAAATCTGAAATATTCAATCCAACAATAACGAAACCTCAAAGGGAAAAGATTCGATTCATCACAACAAAGATAGAGAGGGAAGAAACACCATATGATCCAACTATATTAACAAAGCTCACGGTACATCAAGATCGTGCCAAATCAAGAACACGAGAGAGAGAGAGAGAGATCAAACACATAGCTACTAGTACATACCCTCAGCTGAGGGTGAACTACTCCCTCCTCGTCATGGCCGAGATGATGAAGATGGCCTCCGGTGATGATTCCCCCCTCCGGCAGGGTGCCGGAAAAGGGCTGTAGATGAGATCGTGGAGGTATAGAGGCTTGCGGCGGCGTAAAAACTCATCTAGGTTAACTTTCGGGGGTTTCTGAATATATAGGATTTTTCAGCGTTGGAATCACGCAAAGAGGTGCCACAGGGGGCCCACGAGGAACCAGGGCGCGCCTGGGGGGTGGCGCGCCCTGGTGGCTTGTGGGGCCCCTGCGGGTCTTCTGTTGCTCCCCCATAGCTTCCTGGGTCTGTATCTTTCCAGAAAAAATCATCAAAAAGTTTCGCTGCATTTGGACTTCATTTGATATGGATTTTCTGGAAAACGAAGAACAAGCAGAAAATAACAACTGGCACTGGGCACTAGGTCAATATGTTAGTCCATAAGAATCATATAAAAGCCATATAAAAGTGCACCAAAATCATACAAAACTATAATAAACATGGCATGAATACTTCATAAATTATAGATATGTTGGAGACGTATCAGCATCCCCAAGCTTAATTCCTGCTCGTTCTCGGGTAGGTAAATGATAAAAGAAATAATTTATGAAGTGTGAATGCTAGCATAGTGCATAAGTTTGATCAATGATAATTTCAATCACTTTTCCTAGCATCATAACAACAACTCTTTCTCATAAAACTCATCATGATAAAGTAGCAATCAATTCACATGTTATGGTTCAAACAATGCAATCTCTTGAAACTTAACAACCTATGTTCTTAGTCACCAAACAATTGCAATTCAACTTAATTTCAACAAAGTCTAAGTAAGAGCTCCACATACTCAATTATCATATAGTCTTCTATGATTGCTAGAACTCAAAGCATATTTTTAGAACAAATGGCATCCATCGAACACAGAGAAAGATAGGGGCTTAGTGTTTCGCCTCCCAACTTATTTATCTTAGAGATAATTGTCAACAATAATAATTCATGATCAAATATATTTGACTGGCCATATGTGCCTGAATCTTTCCCCACCACATGATGCTTGCCAACTAGAGAATAATTAAGGTTGAAATGAGAATGAATACTTATTGACTCTTGCATAAAGGTAAATACATAAAAGTAAAAGATAGGCCCTTCGCAGAGGGAAGCAGAGGTTGTCATGCACTTTTTATTTTTGGATGCACAAGCCCTTAATGCAAAGGAACGTCACGTTATATTGCCCCTTGTGATAGCAACCTTTATTATGCAGCACATCGCTTTTATTTCTTTACCATCACAAGTTCGTGCAACGCTTATTTTCCCTTGCAATAAAAGATCATACATATTTTAGGAGCAATTTTTATTGCTTTTTGCACCGATGACAACTTACTTGAAGGATCTTATTCAATCCATAGGTAGGTATGGTGGACACTCATGGCAAGAAACTGGGTTTAAGGGTTTTTGGATGCACAAGTAGTATCTCTACTTAGTACGAATTTTTGGCTAGCAAAAGATCCTAAGCAAGCACCACATGTTGGAGGATCCATAACAATATAACTTCTATGCAAATATACCCAAACATAACTCATTTCGTTGTCTTCCTTGTCCAACTTCAACTAATTTGCTCAAGTTTGAAAATAATTAATGGGTATTCATAATCATAAAAGATGTCCAAGATAATATATTTATATGTGAAAGTTCTCTTCCTTATACTAATCATTCATGAATTGCTTGTATGACCAATATTGTGATTGTCAAGCTTCAATAGATTTCACTTTCTAACCCAAATGTGAAACTACTACTAGACATGATACAAGCATATGAAGCACATATAATTTCAACTTTATGATATTTAATTTATTCAACAATTTACTCATAGGATATAAGTGAAGAACAAGAGTAAATGACAAACTACTCCAAAAAGATATAAGTGAAGACCAAATGAGTAGTTAAGTAAATAGGTAGCTATGTAAGGACTCTCTCTCATTAAAAAATTCAGATCTTCAGTATTTTATTCAAACAGCAAAGAAAACAAAATAAAATGACATTCCAAGAATAGCACATCTCATGTGAAGAAGCAAAAACTTAGGCTCAACTAAGACTAACCGATAATTGTTGATGAAGAAAGGTGGGATGCCAACCGGGGCATCCCCAAGCTTAGATGCTTGAGACTTCTTGAAATATTAACTTGGGATGCCTTGGGCATCCCCAAGCTTGAGCTCTTGTGTCTCCTTAATTCCTCTCATATCGATATCTCACCCAAAACTTGAAAACTTCAATCACACAAAACTTAACGGAACTTCGTGAGATAGGTTAGCATGATAAAAATAAATCATCCACTTAGGTACTGTCAAGACAAGATTCATAATTGTTCTCACATAATTCCTACTGTATTCTATCATTTCCACAATTTATATCTCATAATATAAGCTATGGAAACACTAAAACAAGCAAACTATGCAATAAAAATAGAATCTGTCAAAAACAGAACAGCATGTAGTGAGCGATTTAAAAGGCATACTTCCTTACCTCCAAAAATTCTGAAAAATTAGGACAACATAAGAAATTTGTAACCCAATTGTTTGTAAAATTTCAGAATTTTCTCATGCTCCAGTACAGAATAGAAATTCCAGCACTGGACACAAAAGTTTCTTTTTTTGCACAGAATCAAATCAACAAGCATCCACACTATCCCAAAGGCTTTACTTGGCACATTATTGAAAGAAAACATATAAAACATGATTACCACAGTAGATTAATCATGTGAACACACAAAAACATTAGGTATAAATATTTGGTTGTCTCCCAACAAGCGCTTTTCCTTAATGCCTTTTAGCTAGGCATGATGATTTCAATGATGCTCACATAAGAAGTGAAGAATTGAAACACAAAGAGAGCATCATGAATCATATGACAAGCAAATTTAAGCCTAACCCACTTCCTATGCATAGGGATTTTGTGAGCAAACAATTTATGGGAGCAAGAATCAACTAGCATAGGATGGCAAAACAAGCATGACTTCAAAATTTTCAACACATAGAGAGGAAACTTGATATTATTAAGATATGTAGAAGCATATATTCCTCTCTCAAAATAATTTTCAGTAGCATCATGAAGAAATTCAACAATATATTCATCACACGAAGCATTCCTTTCATGATCCACAAGCATATAATTTTTACTACTCTCCACATAAGCAATTTTCTTCTCATTCATAATAGTGGGGGCAAACTCAACAAAATAACTATCATGAGATACTTGATTGGCATAATCCAATTGAAAATTAAAATCATGATGACAAGTTTCATATTTATCATTATTCGTTATAGCATACATGTCATCACAATAATCATCATGGATAGGAGGCATGCTATCATCATAATAAATTTTCTCATCAAAACTTGGGGGACTAAAAATATCATCTTCATCAAACATAGCATCCCCAAGCTTGTGGCTTTGCATATCATTAGCATCATGGATACTCATAGAATTCATACTAACAACATTGCAATCATGCACATCATTCAAAGATTTTATGCCAAACATTTTATTGAATTCTTCTTCTATCAATTGAGCACAATTTTCATCTCCATCATTTTCAAGAAAGACATTATAAAGATGAATAATATGAGGCAACCTCAATTCCATTTTTTTGCAGTTTTCTTTTATAAACCAAACTAGTGATAAAACAAGAAACTAAAGGATTCGATTGCAAGATCTAAAGATATACCTTCAATCACTCACCTCCCTGGCAACGGCGCCAGAAAAGAGCTTGATGTCTACTATGCAACTTTATTCTTGTAGACTCGTGTTGGGCCTCCAAGCGCAGAGTTTTGTAGGACAGCGGCGATTTTCCCTCAAGTGGATGACCTAAGGTTTATCAATCCGTGGGAGGCATAGGATGAAGATGGTCTCTCTCAAACAACCCTGCAACCAAATAACAAAGAGTCTCTTGTGTCCCCAACACACCCAATACAATGGTAAATTGTATAGGTACACTAGTTCGGCGAAGAGATGGTGATACAAGTGTAGTATGGATAGTAGATATAGGTTTTTGTAGTGCGAACAATAAAAAGCAGCAAGATAGCAAGTAACAAAAGTGAGCATAAATGGTATTGCAATGCTTAGAAACAAGGCCTAGGGTTCATACTTTCGCTAGTGCAATCTCTCAACAATGCTAATATAATTGGATCATATAACCATCCCTCAACGTGCGATAAAGAATCACTCCCAAGTTCCTATTAGCGGAGAACATAAGATATAAATTGTTTGTAGGGTACGAAACCACCTCAAAGTTATCCTTTCCGATCGATCTATTGAGCTATTCCTATAAGTGTCACAAACAGCCCTAGAGTTCGTACTAAAATAACACCATATGATACACATCAACCAACTATAATGTCACCACAAGTATCTGTGAGTTGATTATACGATATGCATCAAACAACTTCATAATCATAATATTCAATCCACACAAAGAACTCCAAGGAGCACCCCAAAGTTTCTATCGGAGAAAAGATAATGAAAACATGCATCAACCCCTATGCATAGATTACCCCAATGTCACCTCGGAAATCCGTGAGTTGAGTGCCAAAACATATATCAAGTGAATCAATATAATACCCCATTGTCACCACGGGTATTCATATGCAAGACATACATCAAGTGTTCTCAAATCTGAAATATTCAATCCAACAATAACGAAACCTCAAAGGGAAAAGATTCGATTCATCACAACAAAGATAGAGAGGGAAGAAACACCATATGATCCAACTATATTAACAAAGCTCGCGGTACATCAAGATCGTGCCAAATCAAGAACACGAGAGAGAGAGAGAGAGAGATCAAACACATAGCTACTAGTACATACCCTCAACCCCGAGGGTGAACTACTCCCTCCTCGTCATGGAGACCGCCGGGATGATGAAGATGGCCTCCGGTGATGATTCCCCCCTTCGGCAGGGTGCCGGAAAAGGGCTGTAGATGAGATCGTGGAGGTACAGAGGCTAGCGGCGGCGTAAAAACTCATCTAGGTTAACTTTTGGGTTTTTTGAATATATAGGATTTTTCAGCGTTGGAATCACGCAAAGATGTGCCATAGGGGGCCCACGAGGCACCAGGGCGTGTCTGGGGGGTGGTGCGCCCTGGTGCCTTGTGGGGCCCCTGTGGGTCTTCTGCTGCTCCCCCGAAGCTTCCTGGGTCTGTTTCCTTCCAGAAAAAATCGTCAAAAAGTTTCACTGCATTTGGACTTCATTTGATATGGATTTTCTGGAAAACCAAAAACAAGCAGAAAACAACAACTGGCACTGGGCACTAGGTCAATATGTTAGTCCATAAAAATCATATAAAAGCCATATAAAAGTGCACCAAAATCATACAAAACTATAATAAACATGGCATGAATACTTCATAAATTATAGATACGTTGGAGTTGTATCAGCCCACAGGCGGCCTTCTGACCTAATTCCAACGCTATAAATTCACTTTCCCCGAGAAAAAAATAGGGGAAGAAGTTTCATCGCGTTTTACGATACGGAGCCGCCGCCATCTCCTGTGCTTCATCGGGAGGGCTGATCTGGAGTCCGTTCGGGGCTCCGGAGAGGGGGATTCGACGCTGTCGTCATCATCAACCATCCTCCATCACCAATTTCATGATGCTCACCACCGTGTGTGAGTAATTTCTCCATAGGCTTGCTAGACGGTGATGGGTTGGATGAGATTTTACCATGTAATCGAGTCAATTTGTTAGGGCTTTGATCCCTAGTATCCACTATGTTCTTAGATTGATGTTGCTATGACTTTGCTATGCTTAATGCTTGTCACTAGGGCCCGAGTGCCATGATTTCAGATCTGAACCCTTTATGTTTTCATGAATATATTTGAGTTCTTGATCCTATCTTGCAAGTTATATGCACCTATTACGTGTTATGATCCGCATACCCCAAGGTGAGAATAATTGGGATTCTTTCCGGTGATTACCGTAGTTTGAGGAGTTCATGTATTCACTATGTGCTAATGCTTTGTTCCAGTTCTCTATTAAAACGAGGCCTTAATATCCCTTAGATTTCCTTATGGACCCCGCTGCCACGGGAGGGTAGGACAAAAGATGTCATGCAAGTTCTTACTATAAGCACGTATGACTATATACGAAATAAATGCCTACATTACATTGATGAATTGGAGCTATTGTGTATCGCCCTAGGTTGTGACTGTTACATGATGAATGTCATCCAACATAAATATCCATCACTGATCCAATGCCTACGCTTTTCGCATATTGATCTTTGCTAAGTTACTTTCGTTGCTGCTGTTGTTACAATCACTACAAAACTGCTACTGCTACTGTTACTATTACTATTGTGACTGAAACTATCATATTACTGTGCTACTAAACACTTTGCTATAGATATTTAGTTCTCCAGGTGTGGTTGAATTGACAACTCAACTGCTAATACTCGCAAATATTCTTTGGCTCCCCTTGTGTTGAATCAATAAATCTGGGTGAAATACTACCCGCGAAAACTGTTGCGATCCCCTATACTTGTGGGTTATCAAGACCTTTTTCTGGCGCTATTGCTGGGGAGCATAGCTCTATTTGTTGAGTCACTTGGGATTTATATCTGTTGATCACTATGAAGAATCTGAAAGACGCTAAGACCAAGATCGTTCCCTCTAAGACGAAGGGACGTAAGGAACTACCACCTAGCTCCGCACTTGATTCACCTTCTGTTTTGAGTAGGCTGGTGACACCACCACCTGCTGTTCATTCTGATATGTCGCAAGTTATTGATGATACTACTTCTGCTATGAATGATATTTATGATGATGCTAGTACTATGCTTGATAATACTGTGCCACTTGGTGAATTTCTTGATGAACAAATTGCTAAAGCTAAAGAAACTGAAAATGTTGAAACTCTTGAAAAATATGATTCACCTATTATGCCTAGTTCTCCTACTAGAGTTGAAATGCCTGAGACATCTGATGGTTATGTTTTTGATAGGGAGACAGCTAGGGCAATTCTTGCTTGTAATGATAGAGATGAGGTTACCTCTCCCATATTAGTTACCGATAAGGATTATGAATTCTCTGTCGATCCTGAGTTAATTACTTTGGTTGAATCTGATCCTTTCCATGGTTATGAAACTAAAACTGTTGTGGCACACGTTACTAAGTTGAATGATATTGCCACCCTATTTGCTCATGAGGAAAAAATTCACTATTACTATATTCTTAAGTTGTTTCCTTTCTCATTAAAGGGTGATGCTAAGAAATGGTTTAATACTCTTGCTCCTGGTTGTGTGCATAGTCCCCAAGATATGATATATTACTTCTCTGAAAAATATTTTCCTGCTCATAAGAAACAAGCTGCCTTACAGGAAATATTCAACTTTGTGCAAATTGAAGAAGAGAATCTCCCTCAAGCTTGGGGGAGGCTTCTCCAATTACTTAATGCTTTGCCTGATCATCCTCTTAAGAAAAATGAAATACTTGATATCTTTTATAATGGACTAACCGATGCTTCTAGGGATTACCTAGATAGTTGTGCTGGTTGTGTTTTCAAGGAACGAACTGTTGGACAAGCTGAAGTTCTATTGAATAATATATTGAGAAATGCCAATGCTTGGACACTTACCGAACCACCACCTAAGCCAACTCCGAAGAAGAGAGGTATTCTATTCCTCAGTCCAGAAGATATGCAAGAAGCCAAGAAATCTATGAAGGAAAAAGGTATTAAATCTGAAGATGTTAAGAATTTACCACCTATTGAAGAAATACATGGACTTGATATCCCAACACAGGTAGTGGAGGTAAACTCTCTCACTAGATTTGATGAAAGTGATATTCCATATAATAAGTCTGCTAGCCAATGCTTGTATGAATTTTATAACTATATCATTAAGCAAGAACATTTCAATTTATATGTTAGCAATCAATTAAAACGAAATGCCATCATGATTGAACACTTGAGTGATTTGATGTTTAGAACTACTAATGATGTTAAATGCTTGAGTAAACATGCTTCAATGGTTCAGACTCAGTTAGAACAAATTGCTAAGTCACAAAATGATTTGCTTGATGAGATGAATAATAAAATGAATGATCGTGCTGTTAGAGTTGTTACTAGAGGAGGTAGAATGACTCAGGAGCCCTTGTATCCTGAAGGTCATCCTAAAAAAATTGAACAAGATTCTCAAAGAAATAATATTAATGCACCTAGTCCATCTAAGAAGAAAAAGAAAAAGAAAAATGGCAGGACTTTGCATGCTTCTAGTGAACCTGAGATAGAAAAACCTCCTGAGAACCAAAATGATGTTTCTATTTCTGATGCTGAGACACAATCTGGTAATGAACATCCACCTAGTGATAATGATAATGATAATGATGATGTTCATGTTGATGCCCAACCAGATAATGATGTAGAAATAGAACCTGCTGTTGATCTTGATAACCCACCTCCTAAGAATAAAAGATATGATAAAAGGGACTTTGTTGCTAGAAAACATGGAAAGGAAAGAGAACCATGGGTTCAAAAACCCATGCCTTTTCCCACTAAACCATCTAAAAATAAGGATGAGGAAGATTTTGAGCGCTTTGTTGAAATGCTTAGACCTGTCTTTTTGCGCACTCGCTTGATTGATATGTTGAAAATGTCTCCCTATGCTAAATACATGAAAGATATTATCACTAACAAAAGAAAGATACCTGAAGGTGAAATTTCCACCATGCTTGCAAATTATTCTTTTAAGGGTGGAGTACCTAAAAAGTTAGGAGATCCGGGAATACCTACTATACCATGCTCCATCAAAAGAAGTTATGTTAAAATTGCTCTATGTGATTTGGGAGCCGGTGTTAGTGTTATGCCTTTCTCTTTATATAAAAAACTTGATTTGAATAAACTCACACCTACTGAAATATCTTTGCAAATGGCTGATAAATCAACTGCTATACCTATTGGAATTTGCGAGGATGTGCCTGTTGTTGTTGCAAATGTTACTATCTTAACGGACTTTGTTATACTTGATATGCCCGAGGATGACAACATGTCGATTATCCTTGGAAGACCCTTTTTGAATACTGCAGGGGCTGTTATTGATTGCAACAAAAGCAAGGTTACTTTTCATGTCAATGGTAATGAGCATACGGTTTATTTCCCGAAGAAACAAACTTCAGTGAATGGTATCAATTGTATTGAGAAGGTTTCGACAATCACTATTGGGGGATTCAAATTTCCTCTTCCAACTGTCAAAAAGATATATGAAATTCTTTTTGTTGGGGAGATGCATATCCCCATTGAGGTAACTTAGTGTTATACGAAAATTCTTCGGTTTCATGTTACTCGGAAATAGTTTGTTAATAAGACTTGATCAACCTTATTAATGGATTCTTTTTTGAGAGGCATGCGGTCGATGAATTTATTAAGCACAACTTTTTGTAATCTTAGTTTGCTCTCTATTATTTTTAGTTTAAATAAAATAAAATGCCATGATTATCCTGTTTTCTGAATTATCCGTGCAATAAAAAATGGCCCAGAAATAAAAGTGCTCAGAATGCAATAAAATTTTAACATGATTTTTTCTGGAATATTTAAGAATTTTTGGCACTAAAAACAACCCAGGGGGTGCACCTGTTGCCCACAAGGCAACAGGGCGCGGCCAGCCCCCCAGGGCGCGCCAAGATGCCTTGTGGGTCCCACAGGGACCCACTCACTTTTCTATTCAGCCCACATCATCTCCTACCTCCAGAAAAAAAAATCTTTGTAGCTCTCTCTCTCGTGTTCTTGCTCCCAAACCTGAGATTTTCGATCTCTTTGCTCGGAGCTCCGTTTTCGAAACTGTTTTGAGAGATTGCTCCTTGGTATGTGACTCTCACATTGCTCCAATTAGTTTTTGCTTTAGTGGATTATATTTTGCATAAATTGCTGCTATTGGTGCTACTGAAAATGAGTTTGCATGTTAAATTATTTGAGTTCTAAGTAGTTTGAATGCTTGATATAGCCTCTAGGCACTTGTATGAGTAGTTGCTACAATTTTGTGAAGTTTTGTTAACATCTTTTTGTGGTCCAAAATTTTTCAGAAATTTGTTCGTAGGAATATGAACATTTTCAGGAGGAGTTCTTCAAGGAGGAGGTCCTCTGAAGCATCATCGAGCGAAAGCCCAGCACGCCAATCATAAGTTGAAACAAGGGCAAGTTCGGTGCGAGGTGCCGAAGCAAAATCATGTCGATGGCCGTGCAACGAGTTCATGCTAGGTGCAGGCATTAACGAAGAATTTGACCAATATATTCACAACACCGAGCTCTCCGCCTTCATCACAGATAAGCCACCGCAACACTACAACCTTACTCATTCATTCACTCAAAAATTTGAGTATCATTCTCGCAGTTCTAGAGTTTCATTTCATCTCTATGATAGATCTTATAGTATGCCTCTAGAAGAATTATGTGATGCCTGCAAAATTCCGTTTTGGGGTTCACTTAGTGAACCTTGACAATCTGATTATGAACTGTTCCTCAATAGCCTTTGCAATGGTGAGGATAGGGGAGTTACACCAGCTAGAATAAAAAGCATTCACTTTCCCTCTATTCGGTATTTTGCACTCTTTAATGGAAAATGCATTGTTGGTAAACAAGACTGTAGTGCACTTTGTGCCCCTAACCTGAGCCTTATTCACGCTACTTTAACATGTAGCAGACATTATAATCTTGGGGCTATTGTTGCACGTAGGTTGCACCGCAACTCGGGTAATGGTGATTTGTATGGAGGAATTTATGCCTCCCGGGTAGCTGCAAGGCTAGGGGTCTCGCCCAGGCCCAATGATCCTCTTTTACCTGATAAATATTTGAATTTTGAGGCAATGCAGAACCATGAGTTTATTAAGCGCAACACTCGTAGTTATGACTATAACTTGATATTCGATAAATATCGCTTTGTGTTTGTTGTTTTGCCTGCTCCTGTCCTCTTTGATTTCCAGAACAAACGGAGATATTTTCTTCATGAGAATGAGGTGCACGAGTACAACACGGCAGTTGAAGCTGCCCGCCTGGCTGAGGAGGCGGCTCAGAACGCCTGCACGAGCTACCACTTCGATTATTATCCTGGACAGCCATGGCAGTAGGCCAAGCTAGGCCAAAAGCCTAAGCTTGGGGGAGTACGTATCTCTCACCGACATTACATTCATGTTCACACATTCATTCCAGTTGTCGGTGTTCCTCCTTTTTCATTGTATATCCATGTTAGTTTTATTTTTGCTTTCTTCTTGTGTGTTTGAAAAACTTTTAAAATCCAAAAATATTTCTCGCTTCTTTTCAGTTTTTCTTTCTTATTTGTTAGTTTGTAGTATTAAAAGAAAACCCAAAAAGATTTCTCGTTTCTTCTTTTGCTTGTTGGGAGTTCTCCCGTGTAAATAGTTTTTCTGGCTTTTTGTTTTCCTCCTTTAATTTGCTTTTCTTCAGAAAAACTAAAAACCCCAAAAAATATTTCAGTATGTTTCTCTGAATTTCTTTTCTGTTCGTTGAGTCGTAGTAGGGAGAAGACCACGATGAAAATGTTGAGTGGCTCTCATATGCTTTATTGTTGATCTAACGAAGAGCCAATTTTGCCTTGTCTTCTCCCTTGAATAAAATGGCTGCAGATTCCAGCTTAGTCCACGGCACACTTGCACTATTATTATTTTCACATCATTCGGTCGTGCAAGTGAAAGGCAATAATGACGATGATTTGATGAAGTGACTGTGGCAAGGAAAAGCTGGTATGAACTCTTCTTGTTTTTGTTTTTGTAAATATGTTTAACTCAGTATCCATGATTCAACATATTATGAGTAAACATGTTTGTGATGACAATTAGAGATTATAGTTGCTCATGCCATGCTTAGGTAGCTAGGAGTGGATAATGATTTATCTTGGATGTCAACATGCATTAAAATGGTTATGATGTAGTATGTTAATATGGTATCCTCCTCTGAATGTTTCAAGTGGCTTGACTTGGCACATGTTCATACATGTAGTTGATTCAAAACCAACATAGCCTCCACGATATTTATGTTCAGGGTATCTATATCCTACTCATGCTAGTATTCAATGTTAATTATTCTCAATGCATGATCATGACCGTTTTCGCTCTCTAGTTGGTCGCTTCTCAATCTATTTGCTAGCCTTTGCCTGTACTAAGCGGGAATACTGCTTGTGCATCCAAAATCCTTAAACCAAAGTTGTTCCAGATGAGTCCACTATATCTACCTATATGCTGTATTACTCTGCCGTTCCAATGTGCCACCTCTAATCATTCAAATAAACATCTGTTTTGTGTGCCCGTACCGCTCATGGAGCGACAGGGGGCGGTCAATATCTTCCATGCTAAGCGAGTTATTCTCAGATGAGTGTTTATTCACTTGTCATTGCACGAGAGAGGCTGGTAATTGGGATGCCCAGTCCTATGCTCAAAATCAAAATTACATAATGCAAACAAACTCCCCCGGAAAGATGTTGGTATGGAGGGCACCCGAGGATTCAGCTAGCCATGGCTTGTGTTGGTATGGTGGAGGGGGAGTAAACTTTACCTTTCCGCTTGGGAACTGCTTATAATGTGTTTAGCATGGAAGATATTGAAAACTCTCGGTCGTGACATTGACAGGAAAAGTACACCTCCCAAAAATTGTTTTCATCTCTGATTTAAGCTTCGAGCTTTGGCACCTCTGCAAATACATGCTTCCCTCTGCGAAGGGCCTATCCATTTACTTTTATGTTATTTTACTTTTATTGTTGAGTCTCACCTTCTCATTATAAGCACCAATCCTGAGAGCACTATTGTCATCCTTATGCATTGAGTATAGTTAATGTTGTGTGCATCATGACTGGATCTCTTCTACCCTGAATTACAATGTTTAGTCGCTGCTTGAACTTTGGAGGTGCTCTGCATTTATGTTTTGCGGTCTCAGAAAGGGCTAGCAAGATACCATGTTATCATATTATATCATGATTGTTTTGACAAATTTTTGGCATTTGAGATATGTTATTATTGCTCGCTAGTTGATTATGCCATTGATATGAGTAAACATAATTTCTAAGTGTTATTATGAGCATGGTTAGTTCATGATCTTTGCTGAAAACTTGGGTGCTATTTAAGCTTATATACAGATACAAGAACAAAAGAGTTCGTAAAAGTTTTTCTTTATCACTTTCAGTTTGTCAACTGAATTGCTTGAGGACAAGCAATGAGTTAAGCTTGGGGGAGTTGATACGTCTCCGTCGTATCTACTTTTCCAAACACTTTTGCTCTTGTTTTGGACTCTAATTTGCATGATTTGAATGAAACTAATCCGGACTGGCGCTATTTTCAGCAGAACTACCATGGTGTTGTTTTTGTGCAGAAATCAAAGTTCTCGGAATTGGACGAAACTTTTTGGAGAGTTTTTATGGAATATATAAAAATTATTGGCGCAAGAATCAACAAAAGGTGGGGCCACCTGTTGCCCACAAGGCAACAGGGCGCGACCCCCCTAGGGCGCGCCCTGATGCCTTGTGAGGCCCACAGGCGGCCTTCTGCCCTAATTCCAACGCTATAAATTCACTTTCCCCGAGAAAAAAATAGGGGAAGAAGTTTCATCAATACGGAGCCGCCGCCACCTCTTGTTCTTCATCAAGAGGGCTGATCTGGAGTCCGTTCGGGGCTCCGGAGAGGGGGATTCGACGCCGTCGTCATCATCAACCATCCTCCATCACCAATTTCATGATGCTCACCACCGTGTATGAGTAATTTCTCCGTAGGCTTGCTGGACGGTGATGGGTTGGATGAGATTTACCATGTAACCGAGTCAATTTGTTAGGGCTTTGATCCCTAGTATCCACTATGTTCTTAGATTGATGTTGCTATGACTTTGCTATGCTTAATGCTTGTCACTAGGGCCCGAGTGCCATGATTTCAGATCTGAACCCTTTATGTTTTCATGAATATATTTGAGTTCTTGATCCTATCTTGCAAGTAATATGCACCTATTACATGTTATGATCCGCATACCCCAAGGTGACAATAATTGGGATTCTTTCCGGTGATTACCATAGTTTGAGGAGTTCATGTATTCACTATGTGCTAATGCTTTGTTCCGGTTCTCTATTAAAAGGAGTCCTTAATATCCCTTAGATTTCCTTATGGACCCCGCTGCCACGGGAGGGTAGGACAAAAGATGTCATGCAAGTTCTTACTATAAGCACGTATGACTATATACGGAATACATGCCTACATTACATTGATGAATTGGAGCTATTGTGTATCGCCCTAGGTTGTGACTGTTACATGATGAATGTCATCCAACAAAATTATCCATCACTGATCCAATGCCTACGCTTTTCGCATATTGATCTTTGCTAAGTTACTTTAGTTGCTGCTGCTGTTACAATCACTACAAAACTGCTACTGCTACTGTTACTGTTACTATTGTTACTGAAACTATCATATTACTGTGCTACTAAACACTTTGCTGCAGATATTTAGTTCTCCAGGTAAGATTGAATTGACAACTCAACTGCTAATACTAGCAAATATTCTTTGGCTCCCCTTGTGTCGAATCAATAAATCTAGGTGAAATACTACCCGCGAAAACTGTTGCGATCCCCTATTCTTGTGGGTTATCACATTTTCTGGGGTAATAGTAACAAGCGAAGAACTAGCCATAATGGTGAAGCAAACAAGCAAACAAGCAAATAAAAGTATTTTTGTGTTTTTATAAAAAAAATTAGAAGTGGGGGAGATGAAAACGAGAGGCAAATACAAATAAAAAGCAAATAAAATAAATGCAAGTGGATGATAGTTTGTGCGAAGGTACTTGGTAATTTTGATGTCTCCCCGGCAACGGCGCCAGAAATTCTTCCTGCTACTTGTAGACTGCGTTGCTATTTCCCCGAAGAGGAGAGGATGATGCAGTATAGTAGAGATAAGTATTTCCCTCAGTTAAGAACCAAGGTTATCAATCCAGTAGGAGAACCAAGCAAAATCCTGTTAAGCGCACCTGCACACACAAAAGCAAACACTTGCACCCAACGCAAATAAGAGGGTTGTCAATCCTCTTAGCGGTTATTTGCAAGTATTAATTCTGATAGTGGTAGATAGATAAACTAAAATGGTAAATAAAATAAAAGTAAATAAATTGCAGCAAGGTATTTTTTATTTTAATATATGATAAAAGTAGACCCGGGGGCCATAGTTTTCACTAGAGGCTTCTCTCTCGAACACATAGCATACGGTGGGTAAACAAATTACTGTTGGGCAATTGATAGAAAAGCAAATAATTATGACGGATTCATGGCAATGATCATGTATATAGGTATCACGTCCGAGAGAAGTAGACTGACTCCTGCCTGCATCTACTACTATTACTGCACCCATCGACCGCTATCCAACATGCATCTAGGGCATTAAGTATGAAACAGAGTAATGACTTAAGCAAGATGACGTGATGTAGACAAAGTAAACTCAAGCAATATGATTAAACCCCATCTTTTTATCCTTAATGGCAACAATACAAATACGTGTCATGTCCCTTTCTGTCACTGGGATTGAGCACCGCAAGATTGAACCCATCACAAAGCACCTCTCCCATTGCAAGATAAACAAATCTAGTTTGCCAAACCAAATCGATAGATCAGAGAGAAATACAAAGCTATAATAATCATGCATAAAAGAGTTCAAAGAAGACTCAAATATTTCTCATGAATAATCTGATCATAAGCTCACAATTCATCGGATCCCAACAAACACACCGCAAAAGAAGATTACATTGGATAGAACTCCAAGAACATCGAGGAGAACATGGTATTGAAGATGAAAGAGAGAGAAGAAGCCATCTAGCTACTAGCTATGGAACCATAGGTCTGTGGTAAACTACTCGTACATCATTGGAAGGGCAGCAAGGTTGATGTAGAAGCCCTCCGTGATCGATTCCCCCTCCGGTAGAGTACCAGAAAAGGCATCCAGATGTGATCGCAGAAGAACAGAGGCTTGCGGCGGCGTAAAAGTTATTCGGGGTGGCTCTCTGTTGATTTCTCAATATTTGAGAATTTATAGAAGTGGAATTAGGTCAAATGGAGCCACGAGGGCCCTACAAGGCATCAGGGTGCCCCCCTGGGGCCACACCCTGTTGCCTTGTGGAGGCTTCGTGAACCTTCTGGCCTCCTCTCCAAGTCTCCAGGGTCTCTTTTGTCCAGAAAAAAATCTCCAAAAAGTTTCGTGGCATTTGGACTTCGTTTGGTACTGATTTTCTGACAAACCAAAACAAGCAGAAAACAACAACTGGCACTGGGCACTAGGTTAATAGGTTAGTCCCAAAAAATGATATATAACTGCATATAAAAACATCCAAGATTGATACTATAATAGCATGGAACAATAAAAAATTATAGATACGTTGGAGACGTATCATAGTGGATTCAATCTTGCGGATAATTTGTTCCCAGCTATAGAAAGGGAACGAACACGTATTGTAGTGTTCCCACTAAGGAACACCATATTTGCTCTTTTCCTTTCAGATGGGAACCTAACCGTCTTGTGCTTTCTTGGAATATACCTGTATAGCTCAAGCACACGATTAGACCGTAAATAGCGTTGTCATCTACATCAAAATCACTTAGGAAGGGAAATGTCCTTTCGTTAAGCTTTGGCAGTTGAGTTGTCAATTCAACCACACTAGAAACGAGTATTTTCTCAAAGCAATTATTAGTAGAAATGACAATGTAGTGAATGGAGTGGTGTATGTCGTACCAAAGTAACGAAAGCAGAAAATATCCGACAATTACCAAGTACAAGTAACTAAAATAGAGCAAGCGGTAGCGGAAAACATAGGCACAGTGATGAATATTGGGACGTATGCATGGATGACACTAATTCTGTGACGTATCAACAAGGATAAAATCACTAGCTCATGTTCTTGAACTATTGTAGGCATGTATTCTGTATGAAGCAAGACGTGCTTATTTCTAAGAACTTGCCTCCCATCTATAGTCCAAGTCTCCCTTGCATCACGTCCTCTTCGGAAACTAAGGGTAACTAAAGTGACCTTTTGGGCCAATCGGAACAACGCACTATGATTTATGAATGCATGTGATCCTCAAACTATAACTATTATCATTGATATCCAGGTTGTCATCATCGGGGTCTCCGGTTCAAAACTACGGTAGCTGCATATGACTTGCAAGTACAACCATGAACAAAAATATCACAAAGACATAAATAGTTCAGATTTGAATCGTATTACTAGGGCCCTACTAATAAGCGTTGGGCGCAACAAAGTCATTACAACATCAATTCTCAAACAATCATACACTAGGGATCATTCCCCATCAATCCAATGTCTATTACGCTATGGATCTCATCCAATTCTCACCCATCACATGTGCCTGCAGTGCATTACTTAGACATGGTTAGGAAGAGCATGATTACAATGTTGGAGAAGGGGTTGATGGAGTCGATGGTCAAGTTTTCCCCTCTCCAACAACTAGGGCCTCTAGTGGCCCTCCGGGAAGATGAACAGTGGTGACAACCTCGAGAGAAAATCGTCGATAAATACAAGGGATGTTTTCAAGTGAATATATAGTCAAGGGTCCCCAAGAGAAAGCCAAGGGTGGCCAGGTGGCCCCAAATGTCCTGTGTAGGCACCCTAGGGCTACAGGCGGCTAGGGTGGGCGCCTAGGAGCCCTAGGCACCTCCCGGGCCCATCTCCAGGTCCCCTGGGGCCATGTGGTGCACATATGCCTCTACTATTTTTAATTTTGTTTGTCCCCAATAGTTTCTGCACAAATAGATCACATAGAGTGAAGGTTGTGATCCTCTTATGTGTGTGTGATGCTAGGTAATCAATAGTTCTTAATTTGAATGTCGACAAGCAGAAGGAAAATATGACAACAATTTCAATCCTGGTATTTACGAGTAAATAACATAAAACTACCAGTTTATAGGTTAGGGTTCCAAAAAATCTACCACTTTTTAATTCTTCATCGATACCTACCACAAAAAATGGCTTTTTATTGCAAAAAAAGAAACTGATCACCAGTTAGATTATGACAGGTCGGACCCATTTGTCAGGGTTGACCTGGCAAAAAAACACCATGCGGACCCACCCAAGAAGCGTCAGGTGGAGAGGAGGAGGAGGAGGATAGAACAGAGCGCAAGCAGGTAGCCATGGAGGTGGAGGCCATCATGGGCATGGCAGAGCGGAGGGGAGAGGAAAGCCAAGCTGTCTGGATAAGAGAGAGAGAGAGAGAGAGAGAGAGAGAGAGAGAGAGAGAGAGAGAGAGGGAGAGAGATAGAGAGGGGTTAATTTCCATCCTCTGTTTATTAACGGTCCAGGTCGGGAGCTGCCAAGGTCATCGCCACCGCTCTTCGGCTTGGGGCGCGGGGGGTCAACGGAGATGCATGGGAGGTGTTTATCATAATGCCCAACAGAGGGAGGTGAGAGAGAAGGAAGAAGAGAGGGTCTGTGACGCCCCCGTACTCGACCGTGCACTAATCATAAACGCAAATGCGCATGATCAAGCCCAGGGACTCACGGGAAGATATCACAAAACAACTCTAGACACAAAATAAAATAATACAAGCTTTATATTACAAGCCACGGGCCTCGAGGGCTCGAATACATAAGCTCGATTACACAGGAGTCAGCGGAAGCATCAGTATCTGAGTACAGATATAAATAGACAAGGGTGCCTTAAGAAGGCTGAGCAAAATAACGACATCTAGATCGAAAAGGCGCAGGCCTCCTGCCTGTGAGCCTCCTATCTACTCCTGGTCGTCGGTCTCCACGTAGTAGTAGGCTCCGTCGGGGTAATAGTAGTCATCGGTGGGATCAGCTGTCTTCGGGGCTCCGTCATCTGATCGCAGCAATCGGGTATGGGGGAAAAAGGGGAGCAAAGCAACCGTGAGTACTCATCCAATGTACTCGCAAGACTTACATCAAAACTGTTCTATTTATGCATTGGTTTCAAGTGAAGGGACTGTATCTGTGGACTAGACTGCAGAAATGCCAGAGTAAAGGGGAAGGCCTAGCCTATCGAAGACTAGCATCTTGCAGCGTCTTGCAGCATTAGAAGAGTGCAGATTAGCAGCATAACATAAAGTAACAAGCATGTAATAGCAAAGCCCAGAGATCCTTCCTTGACTCCCTGCGAGAGAGCGATCCCGGAGCTAACAATTAAAGTATCATGTATCCAGTTCGAGTTGTAGTAGATCGGGATACAACACTGAGCGTCCTGTTACCGTGGCCACGGCTATTCGAATAGATAACTTCCCTGCAGGGGTGCACTACTGTTACCCAACACGCTCGATTAACTCTGGCCGGACACACTTTTCTCGGTCATGCCCAGCCTCGGCTGATCGACACGACGTAGTCCTATCTAGGCTCCGCAGAGAGGTCCCCGCCGGTCTACATCCTAAGCGCTCAGGGGTCTTGGGCCCATCGCCCTTTGCACTCCGGGTCGTTATGCGACGAGCCGGGACAAGCACCACCTCATCCTGGATGGCACTGGCCCGACAAGCCCACAATGCAGAACTGGACATCTGACAGAGCTTTCGGCTGATACATACGACGCTGAGGGCCCCATTAAACCATTATCCCGCGTGGTGGTAGTGCGTATAGGCCAGTGGCCAACTCAGATCAAATACCCAAATCCGTTAGTGAATTATTAGGAGCTCGCGGAAACGAGCAGCGATCCACGATCATGTGGTCCCTTCGCCCCGTCTCGTGGACTTACGGCAAGGGCCAGGCCCAACCCTCTCCAGGGGCGGTCTATCTGCCCGGCCATGCCACGTAATTATCTCGCGGGTACCCTCACGGTCAACCCGACTTCACATCTCTCGCGGGTACCCCTCAGGGTCGACCCGACTTCAACAGGGGGCTGAACTAAAAGTAGGGTAACCGTGTGTCCATAACATCAAGGGGAATCCGAGGAATCACCCTCGATGGATTCCCGCTCGATGTAACCATCAAGGTGAACTCGGAGGAATCACCCTCGATGGGTTCACACTTGAGGGGTTGCACGACAGAGGCTTCATCGGAGGTGGTGAAAGAGGAATCACCCTCGGTATCCCACAACCGACTAGCTACGCTATAGAGATATCATCAGGAGTGGGGTAGGAGGTATCACCCTCGGTACTCGATAGTAGCTCCGCAGAGTCGTACAACTAAGGGGGGGTGTGCGGCGCTGTGTCGGTCTCAGCCCATTGATCACATTGATCGGGGCACTAGTACTAAAGCGGGGCAACTGGGACAAGGATGAGGGGCCATAGATGGTGCACTAACCATCCTATACTAAGTAGTTAGGATATCAGGTAAGGTATCAACAACAGTTACAAAAACAGGCTATGCATCAAAATAGGAGCAATCAAATACAATAGCAAAATCTAATGCAAGCATGGGAGAGAAGGAATGGGCGATATAGGAATGATCAAGGGGTTTTGCTTGCCTGGAAGCTCTGCTGAAAAGGAAGAAGGGTCGTCAGTGACGTAGTCGATCACAGGGGCAACGTCGGTCTCGGAGTCTACCGGAGAGAAGAGGGGGCAGAAACAAATAAATACATAGCAAACAAATGTACTCACAGAGCATGACAGAGCAATATGCAATGCAGGGGTGACCTAATACATCCCTAAACCATTTTAGTTAATTTAGGAATTAATTTGGAATTATTTACCGGAGGTCAGGCACTATTCATCTATCAGAAACAGGCCTAAAGTTACAGGTTCTCCTACGCAGAGGGTTCTAACAGGCATGCAGATGACATATTTGGATTAGTCTTATTTTTTTTATCATTTTTCATATATAAATTATTTTCATCCGAGTTACGGTTAATTTTATATGATTTTTCAAAATTTTACTCATTTTCGGGAATTTTCTGGATTTATTTTATTTTGATTTAATCCGAATTGACCAAGTCAATTTGACTAGTCAAAAGAGGCAGGTGTGGCCCACATGTCATTGTCACATGTGTTAATAAAACATCTAACTAATTTAATGGGGTCCTACATGTCATCTACTACTAGACTAACTTAGCACTAAATTAGTACTATGTAAACTAGTCCTAATTAGACCTAGCCTAATTAAACAAGGGCCGGTCCACTGTAGTGGCACACCGGCCACACACACACACACAACACACACACCACACACAGCACGCAACACACACACGGCCGCTCGGCCATGGCCATGGCCATGGCAGCAGCAGCCGGCGGCAGTAACAGCAGCGCCAGCAGCGGAGCGGTGCTAGCAGTGGTAGCAGCACGCAGCAGCGGTAACTAGCAGGAGCTGCAGCAAAGCAATGGCTAGGAGGAGCAGCAGCACGTAGCAGCAGTAGTGAGGAGCAGTGGCAGAGCAAGAAGCAGCGGCAACAGCTTGAGCGGCAGCAGCAGTACATGAGCAGCAGCAGCGGGGGCAGCAAGCAGTAGCCGCAGCAGAGCAGCAAGGCAGCAGCGGCAGGCCGCGGCGAGGCCTCGCTCGGGCGCGCGTCGCAGCAGCAACAACACACACACATGTACGCGTACGCGGAAATCCAGGCACGACGGTGACGGTGGCCTACGGCGTCCAAATTGAACGGGAAAAAGGAGGATCCGAGGGAGGAGCTCACCGCGAAGCGCGTAGACAAGGTTTGGAGGCACGGGGCGGCTGGAACGCGACGAACTCGACGACGAGAAGTGGCGGCCGTGGGCGAAGATGACATCGATGGCGAGCGTATGGGGCCTCCTGGCTCGAGCCCTTGGGCGAGGGCGAAGGAGACGGCAATGAGGGAGCTTCTGGACATCTTCTCAGGGAGAGGGGACACCGATGGCCGCGACGACGACGATGGCCATGGCGGTGCGAGCTCGGGCTCGAACTAAATAGAGAAGAAGGGGGCGAGCGAGGGGGTTATGGCGTGCTAGGGTTTGCCCTGGATGTTGCGGGTGTACATATACGCCTCGGGGTGCCGACGGATGAGCGACACGGCGACATCGGCGACTTGGACGGCCAGCGCGCAATGCCAGCGCCATGGCCTCCTGCCTCTGTTCAGAGGAAAGGGAAAGGCCGTGGTGGGTTGGGCTTCGGTGCACTGTGGCACTTAGGCCTAGTAGCACAGTAGTTTAGGTCTTTTTCCTTTTTCTTTTATTGCCAATTGAAGCAGCCACTGTTTTCCATTTATTTAAAATAGCAAATGAATTTTGTTGAACTTGAAACTTGGCTCATAAATACTTCGCAGTATTTTGGAGCTGTCCACAAAGTTTGGGGAGCATTTTGAAATGTGTAAGTATTTTTAGAAATTGAAATAGTCAAATTATTTACTGCTGGTCCACATTAATTGTAGCTAGGGTCAATTTGGGAATCCTAATAATGTTGGTTTTATTTTTATAATAGCTTTGGGAATATTTGCAATATTATGAACACTTTTGTTCTACTGTTTGGATAACTTTTAATTTTGACTTTATTTTAAATTTGAATTTGAAGTTGGATTATTCTTAATTGTTTTTATAGGGCTTAATGATGATGACTTGGCATGACTAATTAGCATAACTAGGGTTTAGTAATCTGGGGATGTTACAACTCTCCTCCACTCAAAGAAATTCTCGTCCCGAGAATTAATAGGTAGAGTAATGGGGAAAGAATTGGTTACGGAATTCTAATGAGTCTTCTCGGTCTTGGTTGTTCTTCCCGAAGTAGTTGATCCTTTTAGTTGATGTCTTTATTTCTCTGTTCCAAGTCATCATGATGAAGTCGTCATTCTTTCTTTAGGTTCTTCATCGTACTTACGAAAAGGACAAGGTGTAAATTCGGAAGAACGGACCTTTACAAGGTTGATTATCTGGTAGATAATTCAGGGAATGTGGCAGAAGGTATCTCTCGAATTGAAACTTAAGAAAACATCGAGAGCAAAGTAAGAAGGTACAATAAAGAGTTTCAAGCGGATAGGCAATCGTTCGATGCATGAAACAGAGTGTGAAAGGGGTCCAGAGCAACAAAATAAGTATAGCATCTGATACCAGAATAGATCATCTCTAGGAGGGTGGCTCGTGAATTTCATTCGAAGCCAAGTGCGAAGGATACTTCGGGATCAAGGATGTACAGGAGAGTCAGGTTTCGATCCTGTGGAATTGCAGTGAGTGTGGATTAAGAGTAGGAAGGGCGGTGACATCTTGCGCGGTCACAACAACAAGACGTGTCAGAGGAAAGTCTGTCAGCTATGTTGGCAATAACGACGGTACCAAGGGCGGGGGACGAAGAGAACCATTTTCCTGCTCGTTAAAACGAGGCGGACCAATAGGAAAGGTTCTCGTCCATCGGTGGTTACCGGAATGTCATCAACAATAGTAACAAGGTTTTATTTGGGGGGTGTTGACTTAAGCAGGGAATTATCACCGCTTAGATAAAAGCTAGATTACAAGAAAGGTTAAACAGACCAATGGAAAGGTAAACTTGATGATCAAATTAAACAGACCAATGGAAAGGAACAATTGCAGACAATCCAACTCTCCGGGTGGATGTGAACACGAGAACCTAATGTTAGAGTTAGCAAAATCTTTAACCCGAATAGAGGAGAGATCAGAATCCCAGAGTAAAGGAGAGGAATAAAAGATCCTAATCCCATCCATTTGTGATGTGGGCCCGTAAGCCACACAACAATGTTAGTAAAATAGTTTTTCAAAGACTAGACTCAACTTCGGCCAAGGAGTTAGAAAGGGGCTTCCTACAGGCAGTCGGCTCTGATACCAACTTGTGACGCCCCCGTACTCGACCGTGCACTAATCATACACGCAAATGCGCACGATCAAGCCCAGGGACTCACGGGAAGATATCACAAAACAACTCTAGACACAAAATAAAATAATACAAGCTTTATATTACAAGCCAGGGGCCTCGAGGGCTCGAATACATAAGCTCGATTACACAAGAGTCAGCGGAAGCATCAGTATCTGAGTACAGATATAAATAGACAAGGGTGCCTTAAGAAGGCTGAGCAAAATAACGACATCTAGATCGAAAAGGCGCAGGCCTCCTGCCTGGGAGCCTCATATCTACTCCTGGTTGTCGGTCTCCACGTAGTAGTAGGCTTCGTCGGGGTAATAGTAGTCGTCAGCGGGATCAGCTGTCTTCGGGGCTCTGTCATCTGATCGCAGCAATCGGGTATGGGGGAAAAAGGGGAGCAAAGCAACCGTGAGTACTCATCCAATGTACTCGCAAGACTTACATCAGAACTATTCTATTTATGCATTGGTTTCAAGTGAAGGGACTGTATCTGTGGACTAAACTGCAGAAATGCCAGAGTAAAGGGGAGGGCCTAGCCTATCGAAGACTAGCATCTTGCAGCGTCTTGCAGCATTAGAAGAGTGCAGATTAGCAGCATAACATAAAGTAACAAGCATGTAATAGCAAAGCCCAGAGATCCTTCCTCGACTCCCTGCGAGAGAGCGATCCCGGAGCTAACAATTAAAGTATCATGTATCCAGTTCAAGTTGTAGTAGATCGGGATACAACACTGAGCGTCCTGTTACCGTGGACACGGCTATTCGAATAGATAACTTCCCTGCAGGGGTGGACTACTGTTACCCAACACACTCGATTAACTCTAGCCGGACACACTTTTCTCGGTCATGCCCAGCCTCGGCTGATCGACACGACGTAGTCCTACCTAGGCTCCGCAGAGAGGTCCCCGCCGGTCTACATCATAAGCGCTCAGGGGACTTGGGCCCATCGCCCTTTGCACTCCGGGTCGTTATGCGATGAGCCGGGACGAGCACCACCTCATCCTGGATGGCACTGGCCCGACAGGCCCACAATGCTGAACTGGACATCTGACAGAGCTTTCGGCTAATACATACGACGCTGAGGGCCCCATTAAACCATTATACCGCGTGATGGTAGTGCGTATAGGCCAGTGGCCAACTCAGATCAAATACCCAAATCCGTTAGTGAATTATTAGGAGCTCGCGGAAACGAGCAGCGATCCACGATCATGTGGTCACGTCGCCCCGTCTCGTGGACTTACGGCAAGGGCCAGGCCCAACCCTCTCCTGGGGCGGTCTACCTGCCCGGCCGTGCCACGTAATTATCTCGCGGGTACCCTCACGGTCAACCCGACTTCACATCTCTCGCGGGTACCCCTCGGAGTCGACCCGACTTCAACAGGGGGCTGAACTAAAAGTAGGGTAACCGTGTGTCCATAACATCAAGGGGAATCCGAGGAATCACCCTCGATGGATTCCCGCTCGATGTAACCATCAAGGTGAACTCGGAGGAATCACCCTCGATGGGTTCACACTTGAGGGGTTGCACGACAGAGGCTTCATCGAAGGTGGTGAAAGAGGAATCACCCTCGGTATCCCACAACCGACTAGCTACGCTACAGAGATATCATCAGGAGTGGGGTAGGAGGTATCACCCTCGGCATTCGATAGTAGCTCTGCAGAGTCGTACAACTAAGGAGGATGTGCGGTGCTGTGTCGGTCTCAGCCCATCGATCACATTGATCGGGGCACCAGTACTAAAGCGGGGCAACTGGGACAAGGATGAGGGGCCACAGATGGTGCACTAACCATCCTATACTAAGCAGTTAGGATATCAGGTAAGGTATCAACAACAGTTACAAAAACAGGCTATGCATCAGAATAGGAGCAATCAAATACAGTAGCAAAATCTAATGCAAGCATGGGAGAGAAGGAATGGGCAATATAGAAATGATCAAGGGGTTTTGCTTTCCTGGAAGCTCTGCTGAAAAGGAAGAAGGGTCGTCGGTGACGTAGTCGATCACAGGGGCAACGTCGGTCTCGGAGTCTACCGGCGAGAAGAGGGGGCAGAAACAAATAAATACATAACAAACAAATGTACTCACAGAGCATGACAGGGCAATATGCAAAGCAGGGTTGACCTAATACATCCCTAAACCATTTTAGTTAATTTAGGAATTATTTACCGGAGGCCAGGCACTATTCATCTATCAGAAACAGGCCTAAAGTTACAGGTTCTCCTACTTAGAGGGTTCTAACAGGCATGCAGATGACATATTCGGATTAGTCTTATTTTTTTATTATTTTTCATATATAAATTATTTTCATCCGAGTTACGGTTAATTTTATATGATTTTTTAAAGTTTTAATCATTTTCTGGAATTTTCTGGATTTATTTTATTTTGATTTAATCCGAATTGACCAAGTCAATTTGACTAGTCAAAAGAGGCACGTGTGGCCCACATGTCATTGTCACATGTGTTAATAAAACATCTAACTAATTTAATGGGGTCTTATATGTCATCTACTACTAAACTAAGTTAGCACTAAATTAGTACTATGTAAACTAGTCCTAATTAGACCTTGCCTAATTAAACAAGGGCCGGTCCACTGCAGTGGCACACCGGACACACACACACAACACACACACCACACACAGCACGCAACACACACACGGCCGCTCGGCCATGGCCATGGCCATGGCAGCAGTAGCCGGCGGCAGTAGCAACAGCGCCAGCAGCGGAGCGGCGCTAGCAGTGGCAGCAGCACGCAGCAGCGGCAACTAGCAGGAGCAGCAGCAAAGCAGCGGCTAGGAGGAGCAGCAGCACGTAGCAGCAGTAGTGAGCAGCAGTGGCAGAGCAAGAAGGAGCGGCAGCAGCTTGAGCGGCAGCAGCAGTACACGAGCAGCAGCAGCAGCGGGGGCAGCAAGCAGTAGCCACAGCAGAGCAGCAAGGCAGTAGCGGCAGGCCGCGGCGAGGCCTCGCTCGGGCGCGCGCGCGCAGCAGCAGCAACACACACACACGTACGCGTACGCGGAAGTTCGGGCACGACGGTGACGGTGGCCTACGGCGTCCGAATCGAAGGGGGAAAAGAAGGATCCGAGGGAGGAGCTCACCGCGAAGCTCGTAGACAAGGTTTGGAGGCACGGGGCGGCTGGAACGCGACGAACTCGACGACGAGAAGCGGCGGCCGTGGGCGAAGATGACGGCGATGGCGAGCGTGCGGGGCCTCCTGGCTCGAGCCCTTGGGCGAGGGCGAAGGAGACGACAACGAGGGAGTTTCTGGACATCTTCTCAGGGAGCGGGGACGCCGGTGGCCGCGACGACGACGATGGCCATGGCGGTGCGAGCTCGGGCTCGAACTAAACAGAGAAGAAGGGGGCGAGCGAGGGGGTTATGGCATGCTAGGGTTTGCCCTGGATGTTGCGGGTGTACATATACGCCTCGGGGTGCCGACGGATGAGCGACACGGCGACATCGGCGACTTGGACGGCCAGCGCGCAATGCCAGCGCCATGGCCTCCTGCCTCTGTTCAGAGGAAAGGGAAAGGCCGTGGTGGGTTGGGCTTCGGTGCACTGTGGCACTTAGGCCTAGTAGCACAGTAGTTTAGGTCTTTTTCCTTTTTCTTTTATTGCCAATTGAAGCAGCCACTGTTTTCCATTTATTTAAAATAGCAAATGAATTTTGTTGAACTTGAAACTTGGCTCATAAATACTTCGCAGTATTTTGGAGCTGTCCACAAAGTTTGGGGGGCATTTTGAAATGTGTAAGTATTTTTAGAAATTGAAATAGTCAAATTATTTACTGCTGGTCCACATTAATTGTAGCTAGGGTCAATTTGGGAATCCTAATAATGTTGGTTTTATTTTTATAATAGCTTTGGGAATATTTGCAATATTATGAACACTTTTGTTCTACTGTTTGGATAACTTTTAATTTTGACTTTATTTTAAATTTGAATTTGAAGTTGGATTATTCTTAATTGTTTTTATAGGGCTTATTAATGATGATGACTTGGCATGACTAATTAGCATAACCAGGGTTTAGTAATCTGGGGATGTTACAGGGTCAATGTGCCCGCGTGGCGTTTTTTTGTCGGGTCAGCCCTGACGAGTGGGTCCGACCTATCATAATCACGCTTAAATTTAATCGAACCGGTCAAAATTTTCTTTTTGCAATGAAAAGGCATTTTTGTGGTAGGTATCAACGAAGATTTTAAAATTGGTAGATTTTTGGAACTCTAACCTATAAAATCGTAGTTTTATGCTACTATGGAACAAATATATACAAAGTCCGATAGCTATGTTACTTCGAATGATCAGTCATGCTCCACCCGCGAAAAAAAAGACCAGTCATGCAAGCAGAGGCAAATTGGTTGCTCATGTTCTTTGCTGCAAAGATATTTTTTCCATGAACCTGTCACTATAGTACACACACTAGCTTCACATCAAAGACGGAAGAGGACATTCTCAGTCAGGCTAGATAATACCAAGTTCCAGCAACATGCATGCCGCATCAGGTATATACACATGCACGCTGCACGGTAACCATCCGAGAGAGCTTGGTTCCAGATCGAGACAACAGTTGATACGCGCGAAAGACGGTTATCATGCATCTAGCGGCCTGTCGGAAAAAGAATGCAGGCAACAAATCACACGATCGCAAGGTAATCTGATGGAGAGAACCTAATGGACGACAGCGGCAGGGCGCTAGATATGTCGCACCCTCCTGACGCAGCTCAGCACCATCTCCGACTGAGGGTTTCTCCGGACACTCGGGCTGATGAAGAGGTCAATTCTATGCGCCAGGCCCAGCGTCAACTCCCGGCAATGCCGCACCAACATACGTACATGATCATCACATCAGAAACATGTTGTCAACGTACCGATCCATGAGAGAGACGTACTTAAACGAGCAACATGCATGCATGTGACAGAAGGTGATTAAGCAAGCCACTCACATCGTAGCCTGTCTCGAGCAGCCTGAGGAGGACGAGGTTGCCAGGGCATGTGTTGACATCAGATTTTGGCATGGCCAAAGACATTATTAAGATGGCCTAAAATGAAGAAGTGATCTACATGAAGAAGTTTCGTATTATCGACATGAATATCTTTGAAGTTTGGGTCATCACCATCCGATCTCATCTCGAGGGCCGAAATTGTGCTCAAAGTACTAAGATTTTATATTCAGAGTACTATTCGGCAGATTACGCCTCCAAGACGTCTTCCTATGAGAAAATGATCTACACGGATTGTCTTCGTCTCGTCGAATCGGTCGATTTTGATATAAAAATCGTCTCAATCCGAGGTCGTATGCAAAAATTAGAGCCAATGCACTGCGGACCTATCCTGAGTAAAAACTGGCCCGGGGCATCAGACACCCGTGTGGGTGATGTCTGATGGGTCGCGCGACCGATTCGGCCCTAAAGACGGTCTCGAATCGAAAAACGTTCAACACGGAAGTTGTTCGTCTCGTCGAAACGGTTAAAATTGCTTTTGGGCACATTTTCATCTGAGATCGTTTACCCCCTCAAAAACGACCCGCAAGGTGCAGCCTGTTTTAGACCGAACAATTTTGAAAAGTTCGGACCAAACCTTCCGAATTGGACTAGGGTTTTGGACGTGAATCCAAGCTTTTTTCTTGCACGGGAAGTCCAGCCGCCTCTTATATACCTAAGGGGTGACGGCTGATTGAACAACACACAATCGACAAAATCATCTACCACTTTTTACCTTTACTTTTATCTCTCTCCTTGTTCTTCTTCTTCCTCGTTTTTCGTTCGTTCTTCTTGTTGCAGGACGGCGAACCTCGAGGCCCTAGGGACGATCAAGTCGACCTAGGGCAGCCCATAGCCGCCGCGCGTCCAGACGGGTCCCTCCCGGGCGCGTGCCTCGTAACCCATCTCGGTGAAACAGTGGACAATCAGTTCGTTCCCTTGGTCGTGCTCCATCACGCCTTCATCCACGAAGCGACCGAGGAGCTGCTCGGGCAGTCTGGGTTGCCAGCGCACCGCCGTGATGAGCAGCTTCAGAGCGGCCATCCTGCATCATGCAGACGAAGGTAACACAAGTTCAGCAGCGGGATTCACCACAAACTAGTAGTACTTCGTTTCGTTGTACCCACAGTAATAATAATCTCACGAAAGAATCACAGCAGGTGCTGCGATCGAAACTGCTTGGTTGATTAGCTAGCCGATTATGCTACATTGATGTTAATTTAGCACTGTAATTTGTACTGGCAGCACTGAAATAGCAGGGATGGATTCATTGATCTGTGAACGTACCCGTCGTCCGATGTCCAGACGAAGTTGGGCACGGCTCGCACGATTTGCTGGAGCTGGACGTACCGCCCAAGGAAGCTGCGCAGCAGCGCGTTGAACACTGCATGCCCCTGCCTGTCCCCCATGATGCTGTGCGCGGCGTAGAGCACGAATTCGTCGAGCACGCGCAGGGGCATCTCCTGGTCACCCTCTTGGAGCAGTTGGACCACGAGTGCCGAGGACTCCGGGGTCATCACCAGATCCTCCAGCACCATCGTGTTATGGAGCAGCTGCGATCGGACCGCCTCCAGCCTCGAGTCGTGGTGAATCGGCGGCTCCCTCCCTGCATAGCGTTGCCGCTCCAACTGCAGCGGCGGCTGCGGCCAGGTCGGCGCCGCGTACCTCTGCTGCAGCGGCGGCGGCTGCTGCCTCGACGACGACGGGTCGCCGCGCGGAACCGGGTCGAAGTTGGTGCTGGGGATGTAAGTGGGGTGGAGCGAGTCACTGGCGTCGATCCAGGTGAGCGGATCCATGGCGTACAGTTGCTGGCTGGTGCTGGAGTTCGCCGTATGCGACGATGGCACCATCGGCGAGCGGAGCGCGGTAACTGGGGCTTGGTAGTACGGGTTGGCTCTGGAGTTCCGCGCGAGCCTGCGGGCGTCCGCGCCCGCGTCGAACGAGGAGATGTGGCCGCCGCTCGAGTGGGCCTCGCTCCACCGGTAGCGAGACTGCTGAGACCCAAACTGCTGGTGCGGCTGCAGGATCTGCGGCGGTGGCGCTGGTGCCTCCAGTGGGCGGGAGGCGGCGACGCGCCCCACGCGCACGTCGCGCTGCGCACCCGGCAAGTACCGCGCCTCCAGCAGCTGCCCCTCCTCCATCGTCTGCATTTGGCGCGCGACGCGAAACGCTTCGTCCCCAGCATCCACCGTCGGGGTCTGCCCCAGCCGCGTCACCGGCGTAATCGGGCGCTGCTGCTGCTGCGGCGGCGGCGGCGATGGCGCCATCGGCGGGCGGACCCCGGTGACTAGAGCTTGGTAGTACGATGCTGGTGCGGCCGTATGCTGGTGCAGCGGCGGGATCCGCGGTGGTGGCGCCTCCAGAGGAAGGGAGGCGGCGACGCGTCGCAGGGCCACGTCGCGCTGCGCGTCCGGCAAGTACAGCGCCTCCAGCGTGTGCGCGTCCATCGTCCGCATTTGGGGCGCGTCGCGAAGCGCTTCGTCCCAAAGATCCACCCTCGGGATCGGCGGCATCCGCCTCAGTACGGGCGGAATCGGGCGCTGCTGCTGCTGCGGTGACGGCGGCATCCACGAGGACGAGGCCTCCCCGCGGCCACCGCGGGGGTAGGGCGCAGGGCGGGACGGCTGGCTTCGGACTACCTCCTTCCCCTTGCGGTCGCGCGGATCCATGGCTTGTAGCTTCGATTGCTGTGGGGTTTTTTTTTTTTTGAGAAATATTGCTGTGGGGTTTTGGATTGCTGGGATTTGGGGAAATGGAGGTCCAATGAATTGGACGAGCGCTTGCACTGCGCGTTTATATAGTGGAAGAGTGGCGGCGGCCGGATGAGGGTCAAGCAAAAATCACTGTTCTGACCTGTGGACGCAATCAATTCATAAACTAAACTGTTCCGAAAAAAGTTTCACCCAGCTGACCCTTTTGTGTGACGCCCGACAGTTAGGCACCACACTACACTGTGCAGCGTCTAACTCTTAGGCGCCACACTTCTGGCCAGCGTGGCATCCCTGGGCCAGGCCCTACCCCACACGCAGCCGTGCAGCGCCTAAGGTCTAGGCACCACACTTATAATGTGCAGCGCCTGAGGTCTAGGCGCCACACTTGTAATGTGCAGCGCCTAGTCGTTAGGCGCTGCACATTGGCTTAAGCCGGCCTGGCCTGCCCTCCCCCATCCGAACCAGCAGTTATCCCTCCCCTCTCCCCCTACAGAGAGCGGCGGCGGCGGCCCTCTCCTGTCCCCCCTACATCCCCTCTCCAAAATCCAACAAATTTGAAGTTTTTGACCGTGGGTTTCTTCCCTAATTGCTCCTACAAGGTAAACTCCTCCGATCCCTTTATTTTCCTCCGTAAATTCGTTGACATTATTCACATATATCTAAGTTATGGTGGAACCCTTGATTTGCTTGGATTCGAATTTGATATGAAAAATTGAAAAAGTGAGGTGTGATTTAGGATTTGTAGTCATTATGGAACCCTAGATTGTTCAAGTTTTGGTGGAACCCTTGTTTTGGTTGGATTAGAAATTTGTATGTAATATTGATATAGATTTGTGTGATTAGGATTAGTACATGATTTGTAATCTTTATGGGACCCTAGTATTTATGATGGGTATTGACAATATATGGTTCCATAGTGAAACCTAGATTGTTGAGATGAACCGTATACATATTGAGATGTTTGTGTTGATGTTTTTTTAGATGAGTGAGATGAAAACCTATATTTGTATTGACAAGGATGATTTGTAACCTTATATTGTTTTGGATGTATATGTGTTTTGTGATGATTATTGATATGCTTTGATTGTATGTCTTACGCAGCCGCCACCGCCACCCCCGGCGCCACCACCTCCCCATGGCCCACGCCTGCAGATCTACCGGGGTGCCATTGGGGGAGGGGAGGGGGTACCGAATGCCGCTGCCTCTGGTTTACCAGACGTTTCCAGATCTCCTGCAGCCGCTCGATTCGCTTTCGGCGGAGGCCCAAGCGGAGACCAGGGCGCAGCGCTGGATGGAGCGGGCGATGCCGATCAGAGACGATGTTCTCTCATGGACGCTGTGCACGAGGGAGTGGAAGGAAGCAGAGGCGGAGGTGGAAGAGGGGTCAGATCTGAATTCCGTCGCCAGGAGACATGCTCGGGTGTGCAAGGATCGTGTAGATCGAGAATTGCTGAATCTCGCCTGGAGAATTTGGTTCGAGGCCAACATGGAGGAGAAGCGCAGGATACCGCATCCATCCGAGCCGCCACTAGCGTTCGCCCATTGGGCAAAGCAGGAAGCGAAGTCAACAGATCGGAGTCGTGCAGAGAGATGGGATTGCATCATAGGTCGGATGCCTACCCGCACCCCGCCGCCCCCGGAGCCGGTGGATCCCTTGCCATACCTCTCACCACCGCCGGCAACGGATTGAGAGAGATGGGATTGTCGTCGTTGTTTCCTTAAGAAACTGAAGTTGTTGTCGTTTTATTTGTTGATGAACTTGTGAGGTTATGTAAGATGTTGATGAACTCTTAGTAATGTGCGAGTTGTGTTTGAAGTGATGTTGAACTTGAAGTGATGTTGAAATTGTCTTAATGTATGACCAAACTGCTTTATGTGAGATTAATGTTATATATTATCAATAAAAATATTGGATGAAAATGAAATGAACAGCAAATCTGCTGTTTCTGCTATTAGGGAAGGGCACCGAGTCCCTAATGCTCCAGTGATCAACTATTTGGTAAGTCTTCCCCTCTGCGCTTTCCCGTTGGCCCTATCACACATCTTTGATTGCCTAACGTGTTTATGTCGTTCTCATCCACAGTGCAAACAGATCAAAGAAGCAGCTGATGAAAGCCAGACTATTCTGGAGACAACCTCGATTGGAAAAGGCAAGGAGGAAGGTGCACTTCGAGCATTCATTAAGGTACATATCTCAATTGGGTGTCCATGTTACATATGTTGCTAAGTTTGATATCTCATACACTTGTCCATGTTACAGCGTCAGGGCCTGAGGTTAAGGCGGTTATCGAACCTTATCGGTTGCCGTGACCCAGAATATTCAGAACCATCTTTGTCTAGGTCCGGTACACCATCTAATCCCTCAACTGACCATGGGGCTAATCTGGAGGACGAGACTACCTCGACAGATCATCTGGAGGATGAGGGTGTGGTCACCCAAGCGGTATGACAATAGCACATATTCATCTTTTAGATGCTTTTCTCACTTTATTATGACGCACGGTCTTTACCATATCGTTTGTTTTTATGATAGCTTGATGTTGATGATGACATGACACTGGAGGATTATCAAGTTCGGTCCGCATACATGTTGAAGCCTAGGAGGAACTTCAAACGGTTCACGCCCGACGACTTCACCACCAAAGGCAAGAGGGTGCTCGAAGGGAGCTCGCGCATGGCAAGCTTGGATGATGAGGCGGAGGAGGAGGAAGAGGAGGCACCGCATCCGGTTCGTCCTTCACACCGGAAGAAGATAGCCACCAAGAGGGGAAGAGGCGCCAAGAACACGGGCGGAAGGAACTAGTCGTCGTCGTTTCCTTAAGAAACTGAACTAGTCGTCATTTTATTTGGTTGATGAATTTGTGAGGTTATGTAAGATGTTGAGAGGATGTTGATGAACTCTTAGTAATGTGCCACTTGTGTTTGAAGTGATGTTGAAATTGGCTTAATGTATGACCAAACTGCTTTATATGAGATTCATGTTATATATTATCAATATAAATATTGGATGAAAATGAAATGAACAACAAATCTGCTGTTTCTGCAGTGAACTGATGTGCAACGCCTAGGCGTTGGGCGCTGCACTACACAGTGTAGCGCCTGACGTCTAGGCGTCACACTATGTAGTGCAGCGCCCAACGCCTAGGCGTTGCACCCACACTTAGAAAATTTAAGGGGCAAAAACTGCCTGTAACCTTTATGTTGCTCTCTGGATAGCATGTCCAGAAGTGCAACGCCTTGGCATTAGGCGCTGCACTTCACAGTGCAGCGCCTGTACTTCTGGCGCTGCACCGTGTAGTGCAGCGCCCTACGCCTAGGCGTTGCACCCACACTTAGAAAATTTTAAGGGCGAAAACTGCCTGTAACCTTTCTGTTGCTCTCTGGATAGCATGTCCAGAAGTGCAACGCCTTGGCATTAGGTGCTGCACTACACAGTGCAGCACCTTGGCTTCAGGCGCTGCACCGTACAGTGTGACGCCTGATGCCAAGGCGTTGCACACCTGGACATGCTATCCAGAGAGCAACAGAAAGGTTACAGGCAGTTTTCAGCCAAAAAATTCTCTAAGTGTGGGTGCAACGCCTTGGGCACAGGCGCTGCACTACACAGTGCAACGCCTGACCACCAGGCGTCACATGGTGTAGTGCAGCGCCCTAAGCCTAGGCGTTGCACCCACACTTAGAAAATTTTAGGGGCAAAAATTGCCTGTAACCTTTCTGTTCCTCTCTGGATAGCATGTCCAGGTGTGCAATGCCTTGGACTCAGGCGCTGCACTACACAGTGCAGCGCCTTGGCTTCAGGCGCCACACTGCCAGCCTTTTCAAAAACTGAGAAAAAATACATTTTGTGTTCCACATCCTATATCACAAAGCACATAGCACAAATATACAATCATGTCTAGCACACAGCAGTACACATAGAGTAGTCCAAAACACATAGTGGTACACATGGAGAAGTCCATAGTACATATTAGTACACATAGAGGAGTCATAGCACATAGTAGTAGACATAGAAGAGTCATATCACATAGTACTACAGATATTGGTCCACAACCGAATCAAAGATCATAGTGTAGAAGATAACAAGGTCACGTTGCTCTATTGTGTTGAGCAAGGTCCCTTTCCCTTCTTCTTCTTCCTCTCTTCTTCTTCTTCTTCCTCCTCCCTTTTCCTTATGAGATGAGCCTCGTGAACCACCCTCTCTATGAATAGAGAATTCTCCCTCTCTTTCTTTGCCTTCTCAAAAGCCCAAAGTTTCTTAGTTTTATCTTCAAAATCCTTTTGCCATTGCGCAGCTGCCTTCTCACATGCAATCGTCAACTTGTCCGTCCTCGTGATCTCCTCAAATATCCCTCTCTCTTTTTCCTTCATCTTCTCTTCGAACTCCTTTTGCTTCTTCTTCTCTAGAGCGGCTGCCTCCTCCTCTCTCACCTTCTTCGCAGCCTTCTCCCACCACCCCGGCATCTCACCTTCCCCATCCTTCTCCTCCACCCCCTTCATTGTTGCTTTGTTGGGTTGAGATGCCGCCATACCTACGAAAATTGCAACATAATAGTTAGTAAGGACAAGAACAACATGTAACCATAAATAACAATAGTGTACTATGAAAAAACATGTAAATTGGAAGATAATAGTTAGTCACATACGGAAATGGTCCATCTAAGTATGAAAACATTCCTCTACCACGACCACCACCAAGGCCAAGACCACCATCAAGGCCAAGACCACCACCACGGCCTCTACCACCACCACGGCCTCTACCACCACCACGGCCTAGACCACCACCACGGCCTCTACCACCACCACGGCCTCTTGTAAGACCTAGTTGGCTCCCTCTTTGTTGCCTAGTTCCTCGTTGGCTACTCCTTGCTTGGTTTGGTTGGTTTGGCACTTGTTGGCTAGTACTTGGTTGACTACCACTTGCTTCGCTTGGCCCTTGTTGCGTATGACCACGTTGACTACTACTTGCTTGGCTAGGAATTTGTGTATCTCCTTGTCGGCTTGTGTTTGCATCATTTTTTATCTCTTTCTTGGTTTGGTACAAGTTCTTGTGTTGTGTCCCCCATCTTTGCAGTCCCCACAACGGGATCTCTCACGAGGCTCTTGGAATTGGTCGTTGCCCGATTCTCGACCGCCACCACGGCCCCATCCGTCCATGTCACCTCTAAGACGCTTTGTCTTACGTCTTCCCCGTGTAATGACCTTCAATTCGGGATCGGGCCATAGTTGAACTCCATGGTACTCCGCCCATTGTGATTGGTCCAAGTATGGGTGAAATCGGGGAGCCCATGTTTTCTTAACCGTCATGATTGAGAACTCGGACTCCCGCACAGTGAGTGGGTGATTGACGTCCACATTCCTAACGCGAGCTGCGGTATACAACTGCGAGCATGGGAGATGAAGTAACGATGGCCTCCCGCAAGAGCAATCACACCGTGCTAGGCAGACCTTGAAAGCCCGGCCTCCGTGTTGGCGGCCATCGTTTGTGGTTCCTCCTGGCTCTTTCACTTCGTACAACCAATCGTTATTGTTATATAGTACAGCTTCTTGCGAGTCCGCCTTCCGTGATTGAAATTCCAACCATTCATCAACCTTTGGTGGGAACTTGTACTTGTACTTCTTCTTGTTCTCACCCGCAATCTGCTTATCCGTTTCCATTGAGTGCTTTAGAAAGTACGCATTCATCTTGTCGAATGTGTATTGAACTATTGCCGTCACGGGTAATGCACGTACACCCTTGAGCACCTTATTGAAGCATTCTGCCATGTTGCTTGTCATTTGACCGTACCTCCGACCATCTTCATCAAAAGCTCGTGCCCACTTATTCCTTTCTTGAATATTCCTATTGAGAAAGTCAAGACCCCCGGCATCAAGTTTCTTGTGTGTGACCAATTGGTTGTACAAGTTGGCGAACCGCTTGTCGGAGAAAGCGAGACAACAATCTTGAAGATCATCGGCCAACTCCTTAAGGCCACATGCCCTATAGAAGTTTGAACAAAAGTGCCTCATGCACCATCGATGGTGCAACGGAGCATGCCCGGGAATGTCAACCTCCATCGCGTTAAGAATTCCTGCATGGCGATCCGATATTACACAAATTTCCCTTGCAGCCGGTAATACCCTGGTTCTCAATTGACGCAAGAACCAGTCCCAGTTATCATTGTTCTCCACCTCAACCAAAGCGAAAGCCAAAGGCAAGACCCAGTTATTGGCATCACTTGCTATTGCAACCAATAGAGTGCCCTTGTATTGTCCGGTCAAGAACGTGCCATCAATGGCGATGACCGGCCGACAATGCTCGAAAGCCCTCACGCATTGCTCAAAAGCCCAAAATGCACGGCCAAATACTCGGACGGTCCTCCCGTTGTGAATCATTGTTTTGTGCCCATGAGGCTCGACCACATGAACCATGCCTGGGTTAGTGCCGGCCATAGCTCCCAACAACCTAGGGATTCGGTTGTATGCTTCCTCCCAATTACCATACAACATCTTGAATGCGGCTTGCCTCGCCTTCCATGCCTTGCCGTATTTCACCTTGTAATGAAAGACGGCTTTCACAAGGTCCATGACTTGTTGAATGCTCATGGTTGGAAGTGAGGATATTGAGTTGGAAAGCCTGTAAGCGATGAAATCGGACGTGAGTTGTCTGTGGTCTTGGGACACAATCTTGCCATCCACCTTCTTGCCTCGGCACATGTGACTTGGTACACAACTCACTATGTGCCAAGTGGGCCCTCCTTTCCATGGTCTTGCACGCACAATCCATGGACATCGCTTGACCTCACATGCAACCGTGTAACGCACATTGACGTCCGAGTGAACCACCTTGTGTGGACGATAATGTGTAACCGAGTAGTTGTCGAGCCACATCTTCAATTCCAAGAAGGTTCCAAACTTAGACCCGGGAGAAATCCCGTTCTTCCCGTCTTCCAAATCCCGGTGAGAAGATGGCCTAACTCCAAGATGTATACCTTTGCCACCGTCTACCACGGCTTCGTCCGTGAGACTAACATCCTTGAACAATGGTGTCCTATGATCCCACCGTAATACCTTCTCGAAAGCATCGGCCTCCTTCACCGTGAACCCCTCCTCATCAACTTCTTCATCGGGACCTTCGTCATCTGACTCCGATGCATAGGCACGGGAATAAGGGATGGAATGGTCCATTGTCTCTTGCACATTATATTTGTCGAGATCACCCACATTGTTGTCATGGAGATCAACTTCATTCTCATCGTCCTCATACTCATCATTCCCCTCTTGCAAAGCTTCATTTTGGTTGTTTGTAATCGGGCTCAATGTTGGCCTCACTTGTTGAGTCAAAGGAGGTTCACTCATTTCATCTTCGTTCATGGGTGGGGGACTACTATCAACCAATGGGGAGGCGTTCCGGTTCAAGTCCAAATGCAAACTAGACTCAACCTTCTTCGTTGCAAATAACTCAAGAGCCTTGTCTAGTGATTCGGCCACCGTCTCCTTGTATGCAACCCAACGTTGCTCGGAGTTCACACGCATGGTCTTCCAACGGATGTGCATTCCAAAAGCCACATTGTGCCTTCCCTCTAACTCAACATTATCACTTGGGTCCATCAAATTCAAATCTTTCCTAATTTGTTCCAAGACCTCGGCATAGCTACGACTACTCTCAATCACCATGTCAACCTCATCCGGGTCCGGTTCAATGTTGCCTTTCAAAAAGGCATCTTTGTCCACATGATGAACATAAACACATGTTCTTCCCATCCCTATAATAATTAAAACAACACAATGTTACATATATTCCATAAGTACTCATCCGAAGATTAACACACAATACAAAGCCCTACCATAGATAGGAAACAATAACCCAAACATCCACTTAACAATAACCATAAGCATAACCCTAACATACTAACAACCCTAACCCAAACCCCAACATAACAACACCCATAACCCTAACCCTAACATACTAAGAAGCCTAACCCTAGCAAATTGACAAACAAACATCACATATTTCAATACAAATTTCAAAAGCCAAAAAAAGTAGGGTTTGCCCAAACTAGCAAGAAAATGAGCAAATGTGAGCATTTTTTGGATGAAAACGAGGGGATCGGAGGAGATTACCTTGAGGGAGGGATTGGGTTCCAATTCCATGGAGAAACTCTTCAGATTTACTCAATTTGGGGAAGGATTTGAGAGGGGGGAGAGGGGGAGGGGAATAGGCGAGGTGTGTCTCTGTGTGAGTGTGTGGGGAGGGGTACGGGGGGGGGGACCAGCCACATTTAAGTCAATGTGCAGCGCCTAACGACTAGGCGCTGCACATTACAAGTGTGGCGTCTAGACCTTAGGCGCTGCACGGCTGCGTGTGGGGCAGGGCCTGGCCCAGGGGTGCCACGCTGGCCAGAAGTGTGGCGCCTAAGAGCTAGGCGCTGCACAGTGTAGTGTGGCGCCTAACTGTCGGGCGTCACAAAAAAGGGTCAGCTGTGTGAAATTTTTTTCGGGATAGTTTAGTTTGTGAATTGATTGAGTCCACAGGTCAGAACAGTGATTTTTGCCTGAGGGTGAGACCATAGGGGAGGGACACCCGGCCGAGTTATACGGGGAGTGGATGGGAGGGGCCAGCTGGCATGGCACCTGCGTCAACTGAAGTTCGTTAAGATTTGATCGTATAATCGATGCAAAAAAATTGATCGTATAAAGATCTTGTGTTCTTACTGGCCTACATGGAGATGGGGATGGGGTGGTTGTATTGTAGGAGAGCTTGATAATCCCTTTTTATTTACACTAATCTGCTCAAGCTTCATAATTTTGAAGAGAAAAGCAACATTATTGCCTCAGTTTTCATTATTGTCTCTTTCGTGCTGCGCAAGAAGGCATGCATCTTTGTCACACAAGAACTGCAAGTTTGGTTCCCAACTCAAATAAACACATCCATCTAGTAGTTATGTAGTTCTCTTTCCTGCTACTTTGATGGGTGTTCAGGTGCCTGTATAGTTTTATCTGGCCTCATAATTTGATTTAGTTTGTTTGGCTGATGCTAGTTATGACATTATAATTGCCGCTCGGACGATATCCCTTCATTTTGCCTAGCCTAACTCTCTCCAACCTCTTGCGATCGGAGACTTGTAATGGCGGAGAGGAGTTTTGGTTGCGTCGAAGAATGGCGGCACATGTTTTTTCCTGTGTGTCGGATGTTGAGGACTTGCAACGGCGGTCTTGGCGGGAGGGGGCAGCAACACAGGTGGACAACATTTTGGGGGTGTTACTCGAGTAACGAGCCGCGATCTTCAGGGTGAAAGCCCAAGGTCTGGCCTTCATTGATTGTACCTGGCAATGGTCTTGCTAAGGCATTGTTTTTGGGATCTCGGACTCTCCAGGGTGAAAACTCAAGATCCTTGATCGGGCGACGACAATGCTTGAGCATTGTTTCCTTCTTGGAGGCGTAGTTTTTGGAGAACCTTTTCTGTTGTCTAGGTGTTGTCTTTGGTGGTGGTTAGAGTGTCGCTGTTGCGAGTCTTTCATCACTGCGACGGGTCTTTGTTTTTATATTTCTCTCCTTTTTATTTTAGTTTTTGGCTGTGTGCATCATTGATGTCTTTCGATATCTTGTTGGTGCAGAGGCTGGGTGTAATTGGTATCTTCGCGATATTAATATATTCCCTTTATCGAAAAAATGTATTTTTTCCATGTTCATGTAATGGTGTTTGCCTCTTTAATTTAAAATTAAACAAGCAATTCTCTTCATCTTTATTGAGTGCTAGAGCTCATAGCCTTGTAGGCAAAAGTATTTATAGTTTCTCAGTTTGGAAGGGGCGAGTTCAAGAGTGTGGTATACAAGGCAAACTTCTAGAGTGCAAGCCTACATATGTGCAATGAATTTTCTTCTTGTTATTACCATGTTTAATGTGATTACATATTAATTTAATCATGTCTACACTCTCATGATTCTTTAATGCACTAAAGCTTATTGTGTTTCTTCATTTTCTTTCATTTTGATGTCATGTGAGGGTAGCATGTACGGATGCAAGCGGCATCCTGCATCATCCCACGAAACGTAACTCATCAATTAGTTCAAAATGTACTCATCGCCTACCAAAAATTAACCCTACATGTGTGCTATGCTATTGTTCGCTAGCATGCCCCACTTGCATCCCTAGTAGCATGACTTGAGCACATAAAAGATCTCATATATATGTCCGTTTATATGTAAATATAATGTTTTACATTGTGAATTTTAGGTGTCGAACTCTAGGATTTAAATTTTTAGGCTCCAACTTGTGATCGGTTGACTATAATTCAAAAAACAAGTGGTCCACTGAAATCGCAAATAAAACCAGCTGGCCAAATAAAGTTCGAATACTTAAGCTATGGAAGATAAATTATCTTTACATATTTAGTAGCACGAACCCAATTGCACATTATAAGTACACAATTTCCACATTTTGACAGTGTAACATGTGTATGTTAAAGGTGCAATAGACCATAGAATTTGGGAAAATCAAATGTGAAAGTAAAAAAAATTCAAATGAATATTGTTGCATGTTACAAATACATGGTGCACATTAGCAAAAGATTGATAGTGCAACTATGGACTAAATAAAAGAAAGTGATTTATTCATGAATAAGATCGTTCGGTTGATTTTATGAAAAAGTCCCCTGATCAAAAGCAAACGTAAAATTTATCGTGTTTTGTAAGTGCATCTAGTGCCACCCCTTGTTGGTTTTGGAGTATTGAAGACAAACTTGGTTGTGGGACTAATGTGTTTGTGAGATTCACAGGAGAACACAGGTAGAAGTCCCTATTGATTCGGTTTACCCATTGAAGATGACCCCTAAAAATGTATGAAGACATTGAAGACAATGGTGATTCACGAAGACATTCGTGCTGAAGATAATGGTTCATGAAGACATTCATCGAAGACAATGAAGCGTGAAGACATAGTCTTTTGGTAGTTTCATTTTCTTATTTCTTGAGTCATAGGAACCACCGAACTGTTAAGTGGGGTCGAGGTAAACGAAGTCAGAAACTGACGTGATGCTCAACCTAAAATCCTATGTCTTCAAGCGAAGACAAATGAGAGAAAATCTCTTCCAGAGTTGGTTGAGTCAGCTTTGCTTGTAGCCAAAGTAAAGTTGCCGCGTGGGTTTAAATTTCGACCATTGGACACGTGTCAGTTCCTAAATGACCAAGTGTCATTTCAGACATATCACGTCGGGTTGCCCCCTGGCTATAAATAGCCACCCCCTTCCACCATAAGTTGGTGGCTGCTCCAAGTTAGTGCACGGCTTTTGTCGTTTGAGAGCAACCCACATCGAAGCCTTTGAGAGAGAAACCTTGCGAGGTCAAAACCCAAAACACCTAGAGCCCAAAGTGATTGAGCATCACTGAAGACATTCTGTTCTAAGTGAACTGAAGACTTATTACACTTGAAGACTGTGATCTTCCAGTCGGTTAGGCGTCGCGTTCTGAGCATCCAAGAGTCATTGTGGATTGCCGGTGAACGAAGTCTATGAAGGTTTGGAAGTCTAACTTGAAGACTTACCAGAGTGATTGGGTGAGGTCTAAGTGACCTTAGCTCAAGGGGAATAAGGTGAAGACGTGGTCTTCTGAGTTCAATCTCAGCCTCCCTAACCAGACGTACAACTGTCACAGCAGTTGGAACTGGTCAAACAAATCATTGTCTTCCCCGAGCTCCTGGTTCTATCCTTACTCTTCCTTACTTACTGTTTTGAACTGTGAAGCCTTTGCATGCTTGCTTGTGTTTGAAGATATTCCCTGAAGCCATTCATCTGTTTACTCATTTATCTTCATGCTTCTTGTGTTTATGTTCAACGCATGCTTGTATGTATGATGTCTATGCTTGTCATATTTGTTAATCTTATTGATAGGCTCTACTAGTTCTCATCCTGCTTCCGCTTTCTTCGAAGACATTGCCTGTTTTCGAAGCCTTTCATAAAAATCGCCTATTCACCCCCCTCTAGTCGATAACTAGCACTTTCAATTGGTATCAGAGCAAGGTGCTCCCTTGTTCTGTGTGATTTGGTTTAACCACCCGGAGTTTTAGCTATGTCGACTGCAGGGATAATCAAGGTTTTCGCTGCGTGCCCCGTCTTCGATGGCACTGACTATCCCTACTGGAAGAATAAGATGCGCATGCATCTTGAAGCCATTGACAACGACCTCTGGTATGTCGTCAGGATGGGAGTCCCCAAGGTTGGCGAAGATGTCACCACTACTGACGTGAAGAGGTTCGCGCAATTGGACTCCACTGCCAAGAACATCATCTGTGGTCATCTGACCAAAGGACAGTATGGACGTGTGAGTGCTTTGGAGTCTGCGAAGCTTGTCTGGGACTGGCTTTCCAAAGTCAATGAGGGCGTCTCATCACAACGGGACTCCCAAATCGATGTTCTTCGCAATCTCTTCAATCGCTTCAAAAGGCTCGAGAATGAAAATGTCCAGCTCACCTCCGATCGTCTCACTGATATCACCAATGAGCTTCATGCTCTTGGCGCCACTGACATCACCAAGCATGAAGTTGTGAAGAAGCTACTGAGATCTCTGGACAGTTCCTTTGACACCCTATCACTGATGATCCAAGAGCGCCCCGACTTCAAGCAATTGGATCCTGCCGATATACTTGAGAGGCTCAATACACATGAATTCCAGCTATCTGAGAAGAGAGATATCTATGGTCCTAGCTATGGACGATCGCGTGCTTTGAAATTGTAACACCCCCATGTATTAGCAACAGTAATCCCCTTTTGATAATGCCAAGTCATCAAGTGGAACAGTGCTTAATCATCATTTGCATCATATCACATTTCAAATTCCAAATCAAATTGAAATCCAAATATAAAGTGAAAATAAAAGTTGTTCAAATTTGAAAACCAAAATGTTTATAATGCTGCAAATAATTCAGAGGCATTTATAAAATTATAACCCACATTAATTGAATTAGTTGAATGACCATAGAACCCTAAAACTGAATCAAAATAGCAATAATTAATACATTTTTATTTAATTAAAATTCATATGAAATCATATTTTCCCCAAACTAATTTCTGGTAGTAACTAAAATTACACTGTAAATTTTGGACAAAGTCTCATATTTTGTAAAACTAAAATTTTGCCTAAACTAATTACAAAACAGAAACTAAAATAAAAACAAAAGATAAAAAGGAAATAAAAACAAAACCCCCTCTGCCCACTGGGCCTCGGCCCAGCCGGCCCACGCCGCCGCCCCAGGCCTATATGGCCTCCCCAGGCGCCTCCCCGAAACCCTAATCCCCCAAATCCCCCCCGTTCCCCTCGTCCCCGCGCCGACGCCCGGTCGTCGCCGTCGCCTCCCCGCCACGTCGCCGGCGCTCGTCCCCGTCTCCTCCCCGAGCCGCTACATCGCGCCTCGCCGCCCCGTTCACCTGCATCGGGGGTGAGCCCCGTCTCCCTCCTTTCCCCTCTCTGTCGCCGTCGCCGCCGTCCACCGCGACCGTTGCGGTTCGCGTTCGCCGTCGCCCACGAGCGCCCGCCTCCCCTCTCTGCCTCGCCGTGCTTCCGCTCGCTCACTCCGTCGCCGCACCGTCCCCTGTCGCCCGAGCCGCGCTCGCCCACGCTCGCCCTCGCCGCCGTCCCGCTCGCGCCGCCGCCTCTGCTGCCTCCTGCTGCCGCCGTCGCCCGCTGTCGCCGAACCCCTGCGCCGCTCGCCGCCTCGCCGCACGCCGTCGCCCACCTCTGCCCGCGCGCGCGCGCGTTGACCGCTACAGTGGCCAGATGGGTCACTGACCAGTGGGGCCCGCCCCTGTATTAAACAGAAAAACAAAAAGAAAAGAAAATAAAAATAAAAAAAGAAATTAAAATAAATAAATAACTAATTAATTAATTAACTTAATTAACTCTGTTTAATTAAACTAATAATTTAATTAACCTAATTAATCTATAATTAACTTAATTAAACCCTAATTAGTCTAAACAGACGCTGACAGGTGGGACCCACTGGTCCTGTTGACTGCTGACGTCACAGTGACATCATGATGATGTCATCATTTACTGTTTCGGATAATTCTAATTTAAATAATTTAAAAAAATTCAGAAATTAATAAAAAGTTTGAAAAATCATATAAAATAAACCGTAACTCGGATTAAAATAATTTATATAAGAAAAACGATCAGAAAAATATGACGATTCCGAATATGCATTCCGTTCATCTGTCACGTGCCTCTATCATAGCGAACATGGAACCGTCTCCTCTGTTTCATCTGTCCGAAAAAAGCCAAACTTCGGGAAAACTTTCCCGGATTTTTCCCTCTTCGTCTGTATCATCTAGTATTGCGTTAGGTCACACCTAGCACCACGTATTGCCATGTCATGCATCGTGATTCATCTGTGTGCTTTATATTTACTGTTTCTTCCCCCTCCTCTCTCCGGTAGACCTCGAGACTGACGCTGCTGCCGATGTCCCTATGATCGACTACGTCCCCGATGATCCCTCCTTTGCCGCAGAGCAACCAGGCAAGCAAACCCCCCCTTGACGCATGCCTATATCACTTATTCCTTCTCCCTCCTGCTTGCATTAGAAATTGCTACTGTTTTGCTTTATCCTATTCTGATGCATAGCCTGTTCTTGTAACTATTTTTTTGATACATGTCTGTGATCCAAGATGCTTAGTATAGGTTGGATGGTAAATCATCTGTGACCCCTCTCCCTTGCTGTAGTTGCCCCGCTTTAGTACCTGTGCCTCGATCATTGTGATCGAACGGGCTGAGAACAACACATCACCGCACACCCCCCCTAAGTTGTTCGACCCTGCAGAGCTGGCATCGAGTGCCGAGGGTGATACCTCTATCTCACTTCGGATGATGCCTCTGTAGAATAGCTATCCGGATGTGTGTTACCGAGGGTGATTCCTCTTTCATCACCTCCGATAGGCTTCCGTCGTGCAACTTCTCGAGTGGAAAACCATCGAGGGTGATTCCTCGGATTCCTTCTCGATACTTGGACACACAGTTACATTGACCTTTGTTATAGGCGGGTCGACCCCGAGGGGTACCCGCGGGGAAATGTAAAGTCGGGCTGGCTCCAAGAGTGCCCGCGAGAGGATCTATTAAAGACGAGACGGCTCCAAGAGCACCCGCGAGTCGTGTGTTACCAAGTCGGAGCGACAGGGATCCTGATCGTCTCTGCGAGTTACTAAATACGCCTAACGGATTTGGGTATTTGATCTGAGTGGGTCGTTGGCCCTATACGCACTACCACCACGTGGGATAATGGTTTATGGGACCCTCTACGTCGTTGTTTCTCCCGAAAGCTCTGTCAGATGTCCAGTTCAGCATTGTGGCCGGGCCGGATCGCGCCATCCAGGCAGAGGTGGTGCTGGAATCCCCCTGCGCACAACGACCCGGAGTGCAAAGGGCGATGGGCCTAAGACCCCTGCGCGCTTAGGATGTAGACCGGCGGGGACCTCTCTGTTGAGCCTAGGTAGGACTACGTCGTGTCGATTACCCGAGGCCGGGCATTACCCAGCAAGTGTGTCTGGCCAGATGTAATCGAGCGTGCTGGGTAACAGTAGTGCACCCCTGCAGGGAAGTTATCTATTCGAATAGCCGTGTCCACGGTAACAGGACGCTCTGTGTTGTATCCCGATCTAGTACTACTTGAACTGGATACTTTTAATTAATTGGAAGCTCCGGGATCGCTTTCTCGCAGGGAGTCGAGAAAGGATCTCAGGGCTTTGCTTCTACATGCTTGTTAATTACAATATGTTAATCTACACTCTTCTAATGCTGCAAGACGCTGAAGATGCTAGTCTTCGATAGGCTAGGTTTTCTCCCCCTCTGTTCTGGCATTTCTGCAGTTAGTCCAAAGATATAGCCCCATTCCTTTGATACCGATGCATACTTAGCATAGTTCTGATGTCAGTCTTGCGAGTATTTTGGATGAGTACTCACGGTTGCTTTGCTACTCTTTTCCCCCATACCCGATTGCTGCGATCAGATGACGGATCCCAGGAGCAAGCTGCTACCGCCGACGACTGCTACTACACTTCTGGAGGAGCCTACTACTACGTGGAGACCGCCGACGACCAGGAGTAGATTCGGAGGCTCCCAGGCAGGAGGCCTTGCCTCTTTTGATCAGAGCCGTTGTTTGTTTTCGCCTTCTTAAGGCATCTTGTTTAACTTTGTGTCTGTACTCAGATACTGTTGCTTTCGCTGATGCTTGTATGGCATCGAGCTTATGTATTCGAGCCCTCGAGGCCCCTGGCTTGTAATATAAAGCTTGAATTATTTTATTTTGTGTTTAGAGTTGTGTTGTGATATCTTCAAGTGAGTCCCTAGGCTTGATCGTGTGCATTTGCGTGTATGATTAGTGTACGATTAAGTCGGGGGCGTCACAAGTTGGTATCAGAGCCGACTGCCTGTAGGAAGCCCCCTTTCCAACTCCTTGGCCGAAGTTGAGTCTAGTCTTGGAAAAAACTGTTTTACTAACATGGCTGTGTGGTTTACGGGCCCACGTCGCCAATGGGTGGTATTATGATCTTTTATTCCTCATCTTTACTCTGGGACTACAAACTTCTCATCCTTTCGGGTTAAAGATTTTGCTAACTCTAACATTAGGTTCTCGTGATCACATCCACCCGGAGTTCTGAATTTACCCCCCTTTCTTCAAGTTGAGGGCCAGGTTCTGCTGCACAATGTTCACGGCCCGCAGGATCCTTTTATCGAGGACACCCTGCGTTGCCACTTGCAGATTCCTCGCTCTCATGGTTTTCTCCGACGTTGATGTAGCCTTTGCTATGTCGCGTTGTTGTATCTCTCCACCGCGTGCCTGCGCGCCGCCTAGTTTGTCTAGCTGCGTGTGTTTCCGAACTCACGTTGTCCGTTGATACCCAACTCCGTGCATGGATCTGTATGTCTTTAATGACTACTATTATGTATCTAATGCACTGTTGTTCATTGCCCATGTTACATCATGAATGACCTCTTACACATGCAGTTGTTTTTGCTAAACTGCCCCTGTTGTTTTGGCAGGATGGCTGACGATCCTCTGCCTCCACCGTATATTGCCGCAATGATGCAGCAGTTTGAACTGAACCGTCAGCTCAATGAGAGTCTGGTGAACCGATTAGAACGCAACGATGCTCGTCAGGAGCCAGGCCCGATATCACTGCAAGATTTCGTGCGTCTCAATCCATCCGTTTTCCACAACTCCACCAATCCTATGGATGATGATGATTGGCTTCGTGACATTCTATTTGAAATGGAGTCCGCTAATGTTGCCCCTGACAGTTACGTCACCTTTGCGGCGTTTCACCTGAAGGGTCCAGCTGCTCAATGGTGGGAAAGCCACAGGCGCATGCTGCCTGCTGAAACTGTAACCACTTGGCAAGAATTTCAGTCAACCTTCCGTGCACGACACATTCCTCAAGGTCTGATGGACCAGAAGAAGAAGGAGTTCCGCAAACTTACTCAGGGTAAAATGGCTGTGGATGAATATCAGAGGAAATTTCTCGAATTATCCCGCTATGCTGAAGATGACGTCCGCACTGACGCTCGCAAGCAGGAGAAATTCCGTGAAGGACTGCATCCTGATATAAAGCTCGCACTTGCTGTTCATGAAGCTGCAGACTTTGCAACGCTTGTCAGCCAGTCTTTCCAAATTGAAACTGCTTTGAATGAGTACCAGGAGTCGCTCAAGCGCACTCATGACATTGGCTCGTCTTCGGGTCAGCCTGCTCAGAAACGTCGAGTCTGGATCCCGCACAATGTTTTTCACCGCCCTGCTCCAACACCAAGGCCGTCTTATGTTGCACCTCGTCTGCCTCCACCACCTAGACAACTGAATATTCCAAGTGGACAGCCCAATACTATGGCTCCTTGCCCCAATGATGGGAATTGCTTCAAGTGTGGACAGCCAGGGCACCGTGCTCTCAACTGTCGCCAGGATCAGCCTCAAAATGCACCGTGATCAACTGTGGGACGTAAAAAGAGCCGTCGAAGCTATCATCCCAGAAATTATAATACCGGACCGTCTGCTGTTGTACTTGGCCATGCCAACCATGTCGATGCTGAAAAGGCTCAGAATGAACCGACTGTCGTGATGGGAACCCTCCCTGTTAACTCAGTACCAGCTTCTGTTCTTTTTGATTCAGGAGCATCACATTCCTTCATATCCGAGGCATTTGCACGTAAGCAAGACTTATCATTCGAAAACATGTACCCTCCGCTGGTGGTTAGCTCTCCAGGATCCAGGTGGAATACCTCGATGATAGCCCACAACAACCACATTGCAATTGGAGGATTAGTGTTCACCGCTTCACTCATGGCCCTCAAGGTTACTACCATAGATGTCATTCTCGGTATGGACTGGCTGAAGGCCCATAATGCTTTCATTGACTGTGCCACTAAGAAAGTCCAACTCACACACCCTTCTGGTCAGACAGTCAAATACTTAGTCCGAGCAGCTCAGAATGCCGAGAGCCAGATATATGCTCTGAATGCTTTGAACGCCTCACCTCTTGAGGGGATTGAGAATGTTCCAGTCGTTCGCGATTTTCCGGACGTCTTTCCGGAAGAACTTCCAGGAATACCCCCAGCTAGAGCTGTCGAGTTCGTCATCGACTTGAAGCCCGGCACTACCCCTATTGCGAAGCGTCCTTATAAGATGCCTCCGCATGAACTTCTCGAGCTCAAGGAAGAAATCAACAAGTCACTTAAGAAGGGTTTCATCCGCCCCAGTTCCTCTGCTTGGGGAGCACCCTCTCACTTTGTTAAGAAGAAGGATGGAACTAACCGATTGGTCCAGGACTATCGGCCTATTAACCAAGCAACAATCCAGAACAAATATCCACTTCCCCGGATCAACGATCTTTATGATCAACTTGCTAGATCCTCGGTGTTCTCTAAACTTGACTTAAGGTTGGTTTATCATCAGATCCGAGTTCGTAAGGAGGATATTCCGAAGACCGCTTTCGTTACTCGCTATGGATCATACGAGTAAACCGTCGTGTCCTTCGGATTAACTAATGCTCCAGCAACCTTCTCTCGACTGATGAACTATATCTTCATGGACTACCTCGATAAATTCGTCGTGGTTTATTTGGATGATATTCTTATATTTTCCAAGAACGAAGAAGAACACGCCTTACATCTTCGACTTGTATTGGAGAAACTTCGAGAACATCAACTATATGCCAAATTCTCCAAGTGTGAATTATGGTTATCTGAAGTGACTTATCTCGGCCACGTGATTTCCAAAGATGGCATTGCTGTTAATCCAGAACGAGTTCGGGCTATTCTTGAATGGACTCCTCCGAAGAATGTCAAGCAAGTCAGAAGTTTTCTCGGTCTCGCTAGCTATTGCCGCCGATTCGTTGAGAACTTTTCCAAGATTGCTAAGCCATTGACTGATCTGCTCCACAAAGGAGTTAAATTTGAGTGGACAGAAAAATGTCAGGAAAGCTTTCAGACACTCAAAGATAAGTTGACATTTGCTCCAGTGCTAGCACCCCCAGATTCCCAAAAGGACTTTGTGATATATTGCGACGCATCCCGTCAAGGATTAGGCTGTGTCCTAATGCAAGAGCGCAAAGTAATTGCTTATGGCTCTCATCAATTGCGTCCTCACGAGGAAAACTATCCAGTACATGATCTCGAGCTTGCTGCAGTAATTTATGCTTTGAAGCTGTGGCGACATTACCTTCTCGGTAATCGTTGCGAGATATACACGGACCACCAAAGTCTGAAGTATCTGTATACTCAACCAGATCTGAACCTTCGTCAACAGAGATGGCTCGAGACAATAGCCGATTATGACATGAATATTTCTTATACCCCTGGCAAGGCTAATGTAATGGCCGATGCCTTGAGTCGCAAGGCTTATTGCAACAACCTCATGGTTCAGGAAGCGCAACCTATGCTTTATGAAGAACTTCGCAAGTTGAACCTTCACATTGTTCCACAGGGTCATCTCAATACCCTGGTTGTTGAATTTAGTCTCGACGATGACATTAAGCATATACAGAAATGTGACTCTGAGATTGAGAAAATTAAGCGAGATATCAAAAGGGGAAAGCCCTTATTCTTCACCATTGCTACTGATGGCGCCTTGTACTTCAAAAACCGCTTAGTGGTTCCTAGAATGGGACATCTGAGTATGACCCCGCGCATCATGAAAGAAGCTCATGATACGCCTCTCTCAATTCACCCTGGCAGTACCAAGACATCCGACAGAGATATTGGTGGCCTGATATGAAGCGAGATATTGCTCAGTATGTCGCTGAGTGTGACGTTTGCCGTCGCATCAAGGCAGAACATCAAAGGCCTGCTGGACTTCTGCAACCACTTGATATTCCTGAATGGAAATGGGACAAGGTCGAAATGGACTTCATTACTGGTTTTCCCAGATCGCAGAAGGGTCATGATGCTATCTTTGTCGTCATCGACCGATTCTCAAGGGTTGCTCACTTTCTGCCAGTCAAGGAGACAATCACTGCTAGTCAGTTAGCAGACTTGTATGTTTCCAGAATCATGTCACTTCACGGTATTCCGCTGGAGATCAGTTCAGATTGTGGCAGCCTCTTTACCTCAAGATTTTGGAACAGTTTCCAAGAAGCTATGGGAACTCATTTGTCCTTCAGCACCGCATTTCACCCCCAGTCCCAGGGACAAGTTGAACGAGTCAATCAAGTGCTTGAAGATATGCTTCGAGCTTGTGTCATCTCTTTCGGTAAGAAATGGGAGGAATCTCTCCCGTATGCTGAATTCTCATACAACAATAGCTATCAAGCTAGTCTGAAGATGGCACCCTTTGAAGTTCTATATGGACGTAAGTGTCGAACCCCTATGAATTGGTTAGAAACTGGGGAACGGTCACTCGTTGGTCCGGACATTATTCAACAAGCTGAAGAACAAGTCCGCATTATACGTGAAAATTTGAAGACTGCTCAGTCTCGTCAGAAGAGCAATTATGACCGAAAACACAAGGTAATGGTCTATCAACCTGGCGAACAGGCTTACCTTCGTGTCACTCCGATGAAGGGCACTCATCGATTTGGGATCAAAGGCAAGTTAGCTCCTCGCTATATTGGCCCGTTCCGTATTCTCGCCCGTCGAGGAGAAGTGGCATATCAATTGGAATTGCCGCCAAACCTTTCTCAAGTGCACGATGTCTTTCACGTGTCGCAACTCCGACGCTGCTTCAAGGATCCTATCCGAGCAGTGGATCATGAAGTGCTTGAATTGCGAGAAGATCTTTCTTATCAAGAGTATCCGATCCGCATTCTTGATCAAGCTGAACGTCGAACCCGTCAGAAGGCAACCAAATTCCTTAAAGTTCAGTGGCCAAATCATTCTGAGGATGAAGCCACTTGGGAACGTGAGGATCGTCTTCATGAAGAGTATCACGCTCTCTTTCAGCCTTCCTCTTAATTCTCGGGACGAGAATTTCTTTTAGAGGAGGAGAATTGTAACACCCCCATGTATTAGCAACAGTAATCCCCTTTTGATAATGCCAACTCATCAAGTGGAACAGTGCTTGATCATCATTTGCATCATATCACATTTCAAATTCCAAATCAAATTGAAATCCAAATATAAAGTGAAAATAAAAATTGTTCCAATTTGAAAACCAAAATGTTTATAATGCTGCAAATAATTCAGAGGCATTTATAAAATTATAACCCACATTAATTGAATTAGTTGAATGACCATAACACCCTAAAACAGAACCAAAGCAGCAATAATTAATACATTTTTATTTAATTAAAATTCATATGAAATCATATTTTCCCCAAACTAATTTCTGGTAGTAACTAAAATTACACTATAAATTTTGGACAAAGTCTCATATTTTATAAAACTAAATTTTTGCCTAAACTAATTACAAAACAGAAACTAAAATAAAAACAAAAGATAAAAGAAAATAAAAACAAAACCCCCTCTGCCCACTGGGCCTCGGCCCAGCCGGCCCACGCCGCCGCCCCAGGCCTATATGGCCTCCCCAGGCGCCTCCCCGAAACCCTAATCCCCCAAATCCCCACCCCCCCGTTCCCCTCGTCCCCGCGCCGACGCCGCCTCCCCGTCGCCCGGTCGTCGCCGTCGCCTCCCCGCCACGTCGCCGGCGCTCGTCCCCGTCTCCTCCCCGAGCCGCTACATCGCGCCTCACCGCCCCGTTCACCTGCATCGGGGGTGAGCCCCGTCTCCCTCCTTTCCCCTCTCTGTCGCCGTCGCCGCCGTCCACCGCGACCGCTGCGGCTCGCGCTCGTCGTCGCCCACGAGCGCCCGCCTCCCCTCTCTGCCTCACCGTGCTTCCGCTCGCTCACGCGCGCGCCCGCTCGCCGCGCTCGCCCGCGCCACTCCGTCGCCGCACCGTCCCCTGTCGCCCGAGCCGCGCTCGCCCACGCTCGCCCTCGCCGTCGTCCCGCTCGCGCCGCCGCCTCCGCTGCCTCCTGCTGCCGCCGTCGCCCGCTGTCGCCGAACCCCTGCGCCGCTCGCCGCCTCGCCGCACGCAGCACACCGTCGCACACCTCTGCCCGCGCGGTTGCATGCCCGCACGAATGCGCGCGCGCGTGCGTTGACCGCTAAAGTGGCCAGATGGGCCACTGACTAGTGGGGCCCGCCCCTGTATTAAACAGAAAAACGAAAAGAAAAGAAAATAATAATAAATAAAAATAAAAATAAAGAAATTAAAATAAATAAATAAATTAATTAATTAATAATTAATTAACTAATTAATTGATTAACTTAATTAACTCTGTTTAATTAAACTAATAATTTAATTAACCTAATTAATCTGTAATTAACTTAATTAAACCCTAATTAGTCTAAACAGACGCTGACAGGTGGGACCCACTGGTCCTGTTGACTGCTGACGTCACAGTGACGTCATGATGATGTCATCATTTACTGTTTCGGATAATTCTAATTTAAATAATTCCAGAAATTAATAAAAACTTTGAAAAATCATGTAAAATAAACCGTAACTCGGATTAAAATAATTTATATATGAAAAACGATCAGAAAAATATGACGATTCCGAATATGCACTCCGTTCATCTGTCACGTGCCTCTATCATAGCGAACATGGAACTGTCTCCTCTGTTTCATCTGTCCGAAAAACGCCAAACTTTGGGAAAACTTTCCCGGATGTTTTCCCTCTTCGTCTGTATCATCTAGTACTGCGTTAGGTCACACCTAACACTGCGTATTGCCATGTCATGCATCGTGATTCATCTGTGTGCTTTATATTTATTGTTTCTTCCCCCTCCTCTCTCCGGTAGACCCCGAGACTGACACTGCTGCCAATGTCCCTGTGATCGACTACGTCCCCGACGATCCCTCCTTTGCCACAGAGCAACCAGGCAAGCAAACCCCCCCTTGACGCATGCCTATATCACCTATTCCTTCTCCCTCCTGCTTGCATTAGAAATTGCTACTGTTTTGCTTTATCCTATTCTGATGCATAGCCTGTTCTTGTAACTGTTTTTTGATACCTGTCTGTGATCCAAGATGCTTAGTATAGGTTGGATGGTAAACCATCTGTGACCCCTCTCCCTTGCTGTAGTTGCCCCGCTTTAGTACCTGTGCCTTGATCATTGTGATCGAACGGGCTGAGAACAACACATCACCGCACACCCCCCTAAGTTGTTCGACCCTGCAGAGCTGGCATCGAGTGCCGAGGGTGATACCTCTATCTCACTTCCGATGATGCCTCTGTAGAATAGCTATCTAGATGTGTGTTACCGAGGGTGATTCCTCTTTCATCACCTCCGATAGGCTTCCGTCGTGCAACTCCTCGAGTGGAAAACCATCGAGGGTGATTCCTCGGATTCCTTCTCGATACTTGGACACACGGTTACTTTGACCTTTGTTACAGGCGGGTCGACCCCGAGGGGTACCCGCGGGGAAATGTAAAGTCAGGCTGGCTCCAAGAGTGCCCGCGAGAGGATCAATTAAAGACGGGACGGCTCCAAGAGCACCCGCGAGTCGTGTGTTACCAAGTCGGAGCGACAGGGATCCTGATCGTCTCTGCGAGTTACTAAATACGCCTAACGGATTTGGGTATGTGATCTGAGTGGGTCGTTGGCCCTATACGCACTACCACCACGTGGGATAATGGTTTATGGGACCCTCTGCGTCGTTGTTTCTCCCAAAAGCTCTGTCAGACGTCCAGTTCAGCATTGTGGCCGGGCCAGATCGCGCCATCCAGGCAGAGGTGGTGCTGGAATCCCCCTGCGCACATCGACCCGGAGTGCAAAGGGTGATGGGCCCAAGACCCCTGCGCTCTTAGGATGTAGACCGGCGGGGACCTCTCTGTTGAGCCTAGGTAGGACTACGTCGTGTCGATTACCCGAGGCCGGGCATTACCCAGCAAGTGTGTCCGGCGAGATGTAATCGAGCGTGCTGGGTAATAGTAGTGCACCCCTGCAGGGAAGTTATCTATTCGAATAGCCGTGTCCACGGTAACAGGACGCTCAGTGTTGTATCCCGATCTATTACTACTTGAACTGGATACTTTTAATTAATTGGAAGCTCTGGGATCGCTTTCTCGCAGGGAGTCGAGAAAGGATCTCTGGGCTTTGCTTCTACATGCTTGTTAATTATAATATGCTAATCTACACTCTTCTAATGTTGCAAGACGCTGAAGATGCTAGTCTTCGATAGGCTAGGTTTTCTCCCCCTCTGTTCTAGCATTTCTGCAGTTAGTCCAAAGATATAGCCCCATTCCTTTGATACCGATGCATACTTAGCATAGTTCTGATGTCAGTCTTGAGAGTACTTTGGATGAGTACTCACTGTTGCTTTGCTACTCTTTTCCCCCATACCCGATTGCTGCGATCAGATGACGGATCCCAGGAGCCAGCTGCTACTGCCGACGACTGCTACTACACTTCTGGAGGAGCCTACTACTACGTGGAGACCGCCGACGACCAGGAGTAGATTCGGAGGCTCCCAGGCAGGAGGCCTTGCCTCTTTCGATCAGAGCCGTTGTTTGTTTTCGCCTTCTTAAGGCATCTTGTTTAACTTTGTGTCTGTACTCAGATACTGTTGCTTCCGCTGATGCTTGTATGGCATCGAGCTTATGTATTCGAGCCCTCGAGGCCCCTGGCTTGTAATATAAAGCTTGAATTATTTTATTTTGTGTTTAGAGTTGTGTTGTGATATCTTCAAGTGAGTCCCTAGGCTTGATCGTGTGCATTTGCGTGTATGATTAGTGCACTATTAAGTCGGGGGCGTCACAGAAAGCAAAGGCTGTATCTTCGTCTAAAGACTCTGACTGCTATTCTGATAGTGCTGAAGACATTGGCAGAGAGCTCGCAATGCTTGTAAAGATGTTCCAGAAGTTCACCAAGAAGAACCGTTTTGGAAAGTCTTAAAAGTATGACTCCAAGAAAGATGAGGCTTCCACTCGTGACTACAAGAAGAGAACTTGCCACAAGTGCAAGAGATCAGGTCACTACATCGCTGATTGTCCTCAATGGGAGAAGGTATCAAAGAAAAAGAAGAGCAAGGATTATGACTCTGACGACAAGAAGAAGAAGAAACAATCAAAGTCTTCATCGCGCAAATCAAGTTCTTCTAGCAAAGCTCGTGCATTTATTGGCAAGGAGATGGATTCAGAGGAGGAATCTGATACTGAGGAGATAGTAGAAGAGTCAGAGGAAGAGTCAGACTCAGGCGTGGCAAGCCTGGCTTTGGCTTCAGCGTTCGTCGCCAAGTCCATCTTCAGCACTGAAGACAATGGTCACGTCACCGACACTATGGACGACGACCCTGCTCCTGCCTACTGCTTCATGGCAAGAGGCGCTAAGGTAACATCTCGCGCTGCCTACTTTGAAACCTCAAGTGAAGATGACTCTGAATGTGAATCCAAACCTAGCTGTAAGACACTTGCTAAAATTGCAACTGAGCAACAAACTGCTATGGAAAAGATTAAAAAATTGCTAGACAAAAGCGATGATCTGTTGGACGAGGAAATGAATCGAAATCAATCCTTAATTGAAGACATAAAAAAATCTTCAAGTTAAGTATGAAGAGCTCCTAAGTCGTCATGACACCCTCTCATCTGATCACGAGAAGCTCTCCTATGAATATCTTCAAAGGAAGAAAGAGCTTGAAAAGCTGAGAGCGTCTCATGATGATCTTCAGACTGAAAATGATTCACTGCTCGCTCAACAGATCAGTACCGCTCAGGATGAATTTGTGCCACCTTGCTTGAAATGCCTTGAGCGTGATAACGCGAATTCTCTGCTGAATGCTCTACTGTTTCTGAAACTGCAATATCTTCAACTACTGTTGTGGCAACTAACCCCTCATCTGAGGAAGCCATTGCTATTACTGATGAGAATGCTAGGTTGAAGACATTGCTTGAGACAGGGATGTTTAAGAGTCTCAAAGGGCATCAGACTCTTTGTGATGTCCTCAAGAAATAGATCCTGAACAGAAACCCTAGGAAAGAGGGTATTGGCTTCGAGAGGAGAATCAATGTTGATGGGTCCTACTGGAAGCCTGAGCAGTACCCCAAAACTACCTGGGTTGCTGCACAAGGGCCATCAGTGGATCCATCCACCTTATCTGGTTACAACTGTGCTAAACCTATCATCATTGATGAGTCCTTCGACTCAAACTATAAACTGTTCAAAAACCAGGATGGTGAAGTGTTTGCCAGGTTTATTGGAACTAACTGCAGGAATGGTTCCCCTATGAAGAAGATCTAGGTTCCCAAAAGTCTTCTGGAAAGGCTTCCCGTGAATGTCATCATGATGCCACCAGGGAAGAAGATAAACCCCAGAGCAAAAGCTTCATATGGACCAAAATCTTCATACAGACAAAGGTCTTTGTATGATCGCCCTAACGCCAATGTTTTGCAGGGTTACAATGATCAGACTCATGAATATGAGAGACGTTCCTCATACCATTATGTTCACAAATCAAAGAATTTCTTTGCCTATTCATTTGAGTACTCTAACCCCCCTGTGAAGCTATTTGCTAGTGCTTCAAAGCCAAAGTTCTCAGATGTTGCACTTAGACTTATTGCTTCTAAGCCACCCCTTTAGATGTGGGTGGTTAAGAAGAACTGATCTCTTTCTTGCAGGGTCAGGTCTCCAGCCGAAAAGCATTGGGTTCTAAAGACAATGCTGGGGACCTGAATAAACTTGTGGGGCACAAGTTAAAATGCCCAAAATGCTATGGAACAAAAGACTCAACATAATTTCTTGATGATTACATTTCTATATCTTTCATGAAACTAATCTTGCATGAAGTATCTGCAATCACATTCTTTATCTTCACAAATTGTCATCGTGAAGGCTACCCCACTAACTTTACTGTGGGGTTCACTTCCAAAAGCTACTGAATGGATCCTGGACAGTGGCTGCACCAACCATATGACTGGTGACCAAAGCTTACTCATGGACTCTACACTTCGTCCATCTACTCAAAAGCACATTACTTTTGCTGATACTGGGAAAAGAAAGGTATTGGGTCTAGGTAGGGTTGCAATCTCAAAGGATCGGCACATGGATAAAGTGATGCTTGTCGAATCCCTTGGATTCAACCTCATGTCAGTCTCAATGCTTTGTGATCTTGATATGATTGTCATCTTTGGCAAATTTCGCTGTCTTGTGCTAATGGCTTCTGACAAAACCCAAGTCTTCGAAGGTTATCGAAGAGGTGACTTGTACATGGTAGATTTCTCCACAGGACCACAGCTGGCCACATGTCTTCTAGCAAAATCTTCAGAATGCTAGCTTTGGCATAGACGGCTAGGACATGCTGGCATGAGGAACTTGCACACCCTTGTGAAGAAGAAGCACATCATTGGGATCGAGGGCGTCAAGTTCAAGAAGGATCACCTGTGTGGAGCATGTGAAGCCGGGAAGATGACTAGGGCGAAACACCCCTCGAAGACAATCATGACGACCACTCGTCCCTTCGAGCTGCTGCACATGGACTTATTCGGCCCTACTCATTACTCCACTCTTACTACATCTGCACACCTATATGGCTTCGTAATTGTTGATGATTATTCTAGATATACATGGGTGCATATAATCCTGTACAAGACTGAAGTGCAGGATGTCTTCAGGCGGTTCGCCAACCGTGCAATGACCAACTATGGCGTCAAGATCAAGCACATCAGGAGTGACAATGGCACCGAGTTCAAGAACACTGGGCTCGACACCTATCTTGACGTTCTTGGCATCACTCACGAGTTATCTGCTCCATACACTCCTCAGCAGAATGGCGTCGTGGAGCGCAAGAACAGGACTCTCATTGAGATGGCTTGCACCATGCTTGACGAATACAAGACACCACGCAAGTGGTGGCCTGAAGCCATTGATACTGCATGCCACATCATCAACAGAGTATATCTTCACAAGTTCTTCAAGAAGACATCTTATGAACTGATCACTGGTAAGAAGCCAAATGTAAGTTATTTCAAAGTATTTGGTGCCAGGTGTTGGATACGAGATCCACATCACACTTCCAAATTTGCACCGAAAGCACATGAGGGTTTTATGCTTGGTTACGGAAAGGATTCGCACACCTACAGAGTCTTCAACCTCTTTCACTACAAAGTGGTTGAAACTGTAGATGTGCGGTTCGATGAGACTAACGGCTCGCAAAGAGAGCACCTGCCAACTGTGATAGATGAACCCCCTCCTAGTGAATCCATCAAGCAAATGGGTACTGGGGAAATAATACCCACTGAGGAACTCGGAGATGAAGAGGTTGTGATACCTACTCCAGTCCAGTGTGAAGAAAATGATCAGACTGAAGATAATGCTGAGCTTGAAGACAATGCTCAGCAACAGCAAAGTCTTCGTCCTGTACATCCTCGTGTGGCCAATGAAGTTCAGATCGAGAAGATAATCGACAACATCAACGCACCTGGTCCTCTCACTCGTTCAAGAGCCACACAACTAGCAAACTTTTGTGGGCACTTCGCTTTCGTCTCCATCAATGAAACCACCAAAGTCACTGAAGCCTTCATGGAACCTAAATGGATTCAAGCTATGCAAGAAGAGCTTCAGCAATTTGAGCTCAACAATGTGTGGGAACTTGTCAAGCGTCCTGACCCTCGAAAGCACAATATTATTGGAACAAAATGGATCTACCGCAACAAGCAAGATGAACATGGTCAAGTTGTCAGAAACAAAGCTCGTCTAGTCGCATAAGGATACACACAAGTGGAAGGAATTGACTTCGATGAAACATTTGCTCCTGTGGCTAGACTTGAAGCCATCCGCATACTTCTTGCTTATGCAAATCATCATGATATTCTTCTGTATCAAATGGATGTGAAGAGTGCCTTTCTAAATGGCAAAATTGAAGAAGAAGTCTATGTTTCTCAACCACCTGGATTTGAAGATCCAAAGTACCCTGACAAGGTCTATAGGCTCAACAAGGCATTGTATGGCCTCAAGCAAGCTCCACGAGCCTGGTATGATACACTCAAGGAATTCCTGAAAAGCAAAGGCTTCAAACCTAGTTCACTTGATCCCACTCTCTTCACCAAATCATATGATGGTGAACTGTTTGTGTGCCAAATCTATGTGGAAGATATTATCTTCGGCTACACTGACAAATGATGTAGTGATGAGTTCAGTCATATGATGCAAGAGCAATATCAAATGTCCATGATGGGAGAGCTAAAATTCTTTCTTGGTCTTCAAAATTGCCAACAAAGCAATGGCATCTTCATATCACAAGAGAAATATCTCAAAGATTGCCTGAAGAAGTTTGGAATGCAAGATTGCAAGGGCTACAAGACGCCAATGCCAACCAATGGTCATCTGAGTACTGACGACAATGGTAAAGAGTTCGATCAAAAGGTATACCGCTCCATGATTGGTTCTTTATTGTACTTATGTGCATCTAGGCCAGATATAATGCTTAGTGTTTGCATGTGTGCCCGATTTCAAGCGGCACCAAAGGAATCGCATCACCTCGCCGTGAAGCGAATTCTTAGATATTTGGCTCACACACCAACACTAGGATTATGGTATCCAAAGGGCTCAGAGTTTGATTTGGTTGGCTACTCCGATTCTGATTATGCTGGAGACAGGGTGGATCGAAAATCCACATCAGGCACTTGTCATTTTCTTGGACATTCACTGGTATGTTGGTCTTCAAAGAAGCAGAACTGTGTATCACTCTCTACTGCTGAAGCTGAATACATTGCTGCTGGATCATGTTGTGCACAGCTTCTCTGGATGAAGCAAACTCTCAAAGATTATGGCATCAACAGGAAGAAAGTTCCGCTATTCTGTGACAATGAGAGTGCAATCAAGATTTCTCACAATCCTGTCCAACACTCCAAGACGAAGCATATTGAGATTAGACACCACTTTCTTCGTGATCATGTGCTCAAAGAAGACATTGACATCATTCACGTCAACACTGAAGAACAGCTGGCAGATATCTTCACAAAGCCTTTGGATGAGAAGAGGTTTTGCAAGTTGCGGTGTGAGCTAAATATCTTAGAATCCTCAAATGTCCTGTGAGAAGGCATTCATTCAAACACTTATGCATTCTTGACGACTTTGATGCACCACACACGAAGTAACGTATGTCTTCAATTCATGAAGATATACATTCTAAGTGTGAAAATATTAAAATGGATTTTGACTTTAGAGCGCCACGATAATGGTGCGTCGTGTCTGGGTCTAATATTTCCTATATGGTGGGTAACGCCACCACCAAACTCTTCTTGAATATTTTCATTTGGCATCACATCTGTTGCATTATCTTCCTGATTTGGATTGTCTTCACGAATGGTTTTATCTTCGCATTCTATTTGACTTCATTGCCTATACTATACTATATATAGTATATATATATATATATATATATATATATATATATATATATATATATATAAGTTTGTCCTCAACAGCATTCACCTATAGCTATGTCTTCAACCTGTGTTTCTGAACTAGGTGAATGTGATCGGACCCTTACCCCTTCTGTGCTTATCTCGTCCAGTCTCTCTAAATCTTCATATGCATTCTATTTGACACATGTCGATTGTCTTCACTGTGTCCTTGTCAGTCAAAGATTTTGAGACAAAAATTTAAAATATTTTTCATATCTATCCAATTTACCTGCATCCGCAGAAGGCGGAACGACCTCCCGCCAAAACAGTTGGGCGTGGGGTCGAGGCGTGATAACAACTGCACATGTGTGCCATGCGTCGCATAGATATGTATCGCCAGGGGCATGTCTGTCTTATCCCCCAGACCAGGCCAACTCTTATAAACACTTCGCCCCTGGTTCCTTAAATGTTCTTCACCCCTGTCGCCGTCGCCCTCACATAACCCTAGCGCCGCCGCTAACTTCATCGTCGCCGGAGGAGAAGCACTTTGCTGCCGTGACCTCTTCGACGTCGTACTCACGCCGGCCGTGGACATCTTCTCACCGCCGCCGCCGTAGCCGTCCTCCATTGCCAAGTTAGGGCGTGGGAGATCGAACTGCTCAGCCTCCATTCATCTCGTTGAGCTGTTCTTCGTGCGGTAAATTAAAGTCACTTTTTACCGTCTATTAGATCCAAAATCTTTTAGAATATCTTCAGAACTTGTTTCTTTCACTTCCAAATCTTCATCTTCTGTTTCACGCATCTCATATCTTGCCAAGTTACTTCACTTATACTGCATAGTGATGATTCCTCACTTGTACCTATCTTCGGATTCTCACAAATATGGAACCAACATCTCTCTATAAGTGAATGTCTTCGCATTGTGAGGTCATTGTCTTCAAACTGAGTTGGATTCAAAAAAAATTGAGAATGCATATGACCTCTCCTCCTTCCCTCGCATCTCTAATGCTATCACAGGTACATGTCCGTGGGCGAGTCACTTGGTTCCCAAAGTCTAAATTCATTTGCAGACTTCTTGCAGTTTCATCTCGACTCTCCTGAAGCCTGTTCCTGTCAGCTCAGCAGTGTGAAGCCAATTGTAGGGTAACGCAGCAGAAAACGATAATTTTCTGACCTACGCACCAGCCCAGGACCACTATGGAGACTGCATACAAGGTTTGATCTTTTCGTTACCGACTCGTAGCGCAGCGGAAGAAGAGTCGATGACGATCAGCGGTACAGATCCCCGCAGCTAGGATTTACAACCTCCCAACTGCGAGGATGTACTCCTACCCCTCGGACAGCCCTCCGGGAGGCAGTCGGACAGTCCCTCGGACGGTGTCACGGACAGCCCTTCGGGAGGACCCTCAAACTTGGACAGTCACTCGGACAGCCCTTCGGGAGGCACTCTCGAACTAAGACCAAAACTACTGTCTCTCTATAGAGTTGCACACATACGGTGTCATCTATCCGGCAGGGCTTCGCCGTCCAGAACTAGTTCCCACCGGAACCCAGACAGCCTTTCCGCTCTACGAAACTCTTTTCGTGTGAGGGAGAGAGAGAGAGCCAGACGAGCATGGCATGTGTATGAGAGCAAGCATGAGGTTTGGAGAGCACCCCTCCACCTCTATTTATAGGAAAGCCAAGGGGTAGGATGGGCACTTCCAAAAAACCCAAAATGCCCATGAAAGAAGACTTCCACAAGGGCATAAAGGGGAAGTAATGGAGCAAGTGGGGCCCCATGGAGGAGCCCCTCATGTTGCCGGCCAACCCTCTTGGGGGCCCCCCAAGGGGGGTTTCTTAGCCCCCAAACCTTCTAGAAGCCTTTTGGTAAAATCCCTAAAAGGTGGCTTTCCATAAAGTAAACCAAAAAGCACTTTCACTATTCATGAAGACATTTTTCTGCGTCCGATAAATCCCAAATTATTTTTGTGTGCCTAGAATAATTCCAGTACCCACTAAATCAATTTTGAACGCATTCCGAAACAATTTCGGAATAATGTTTTTCTTCAGCGAAAAGCAACCAAATCAGTTCCGGCAGCTCCGGAACATTTCCGGTTTTTATCCCGGAAAATTCCCAAAAGTTTCCAGAACACTTCTGGCATCCTCCAAGAATTTCTATGTGTGTGCTGAAACCAATTTGACTTAATGGTATCCCCTGAAACAACTTTTCAGCTTTACCGGAACTATTCCGGTGTCCTCTCCGGAACGTTTCCGTTGCATCCGAAACTTTTCCGGTGATTTTCTCTCAAACTCCCTATCTAGTATTCAGCAGATAGATGACCCTTAAGCGTGTGACCCTATAGGTTCGGTGAAGTATAGGCATGACCCGGAACACTTTCCGATCAATGATCAACATCGGAGCCGTGGACACCCATATTGACCCCTATACCCACACGAATGAATATTCGAGTGAACCTCCAGTTGCCGTGTGCTATTCCTGTTGCTTTGCGATATGTTACAAATACCCGAAGTGAGATTTATCTGCATCTCCATGGATCAACAACTTGTCCACCATGCAAGTTACCTCGTTACCAGTTTTGTTCTCTTTTCTTGTTTCCGTGTTCCGCCATCCCTGTGATCAAATCACACTTTGCGATATCTCTCCATCGTCGGAGGAGCAAATCCCAATCTTGAGCTATCAAGTCCCTTGACATACTTTCCCATGAACCCGTAAGCCGCCGTAATAGCCACCCAGTTACGGATGACGTTTAACAAACCCCAAAGTTCATGAAGCAAGCATGAAGAAACTCGACACTCTCATGGTCTGAGGAATTATGCAAACATTAAATTTTTCTGTGTTATTAACCATTAACTTGTGACGAATGAATCTCATAGCATAACATCAATTCGGGTCGATTCAACACAAGTGTTCTCCTAACATTGTGCCCTCAAAGTTGCCGGCATAGTCATGCCCATGATCAGGAAAACAGAACCATCATGCAACACTTGAGCTAGTCTTAGAGGCCAGACTAGGAATACTTTTTACCGTTTATTATTCCACACGTGCATATGAGTCTTCCTCCGAGCCCCGTGGTTATTGTAGACTCGAGAACCATAGCAGTTATAGCATGGAACATAAACATAATTATGAACATGGAGATAAACAATAACATTTATTATTGCCTCTAGGGCATATCTCCTACAGACTCCCACTTGCACTAGAGTCAATAATCTAGTCAATGCTGATGCACTTTACACCTATGGCATACCGGTGTAAAACATGCTTCGTTTGTGGTATAGTCTGATGTCCAACGGATATGACAACTTCAGTTCCGTGTGTATCTTTGCATATCCTCGTGTTTTCACGCTTTCAGAAAATTCATATTTTGTGTCGACTTGGCTTTGTATATATGTGAATCACTGGTCAAACCTTGATTCCTCAGACTGAGTTATGGAGCAACTATCTTCAATAGTGTTCCATTGACCAAAGCCATCTTGGAACCATACTAAGTTCATTAATGAACTGTACGATTCAACATCTTCTATGTCGCTTTGAAAGCGGCAACATACTTAGCCTTTGTTATAGAATTCGCCACAGTAACCTGTTTGGAACGATTTCCAAACACCGTGCCACCATATCGTGTATTACACAAAACCCTTAACTTAAATAGAAAATCGCATGGAGTATTGATGAAGACTGTATCGATGCAATTACTTACAACGAGCACTTCATAATCTCTGCTTGCGAGAAAACATGTCATCAGTGCTACTCCAGTACTCAATGACATTTTTCACTGTTGTCCCATGATCAGTACTTTGATCACTTTGGTATCTATACTCGCAACAACTTGGGAGTATTGGACATATCTGGTTGTTTTACATACCATGCAATACATGATTAATCCAAACACGAAAGTGTGTGGAATCTCCATCGTGTATTTTGCTCATCAGTGTTTTGGGACACCGAATCTTGCAAAAACCCTTTCCATGTGACTTCAGCAAGAATCACTCCTTGGCGTTTTAATGCTAAACTGTTTTAGCATCTTGTCAATATGTATTTTTGGCTTCAACCTATTAGGCAATTCTATCTCGTAGATAAATATGCCTAATATCAAGGCTATTTAGCCCAAGCACTTCATCGAAAAACTATTTTTAATGAAGTCCTAATTCGTGTCAAGAAATTTCCAATCAACAATGTGTCAAGCACACAAAGTTTTTAGAAATATTATTATGCTCCTACTTACTTTCTTGAAACCACAAGCATCTTCGTTATCCATTGATGAAAACAAACTCTTTTGACTATTTCATCAAAAACGAAGATTCCAACTCCATTTTGCTCTCTTCTATCCATTGCTGGAACTCTGAAGTTTGCATACTTGCTAGCATCCTCTGGATTGACAAAATACCTTGGACTGTACCACATGCAAGTCCTAGGTTGCATTTCCATCACATGGAAATCCTTTTGGCATCCATGTATCATATCTCAAGATTGAAATATGTATTAATTGCTAGTTTAACCCGATCTGACTTTAAGCATCGCTACGGTGAGACAACCTCATCGTAGTCAACTCCTTGAACTTGTTATTGCAACAAGTCAAGCTTTATGGATAAAACATTTTATCCACACCAGTTTATAGTTCCATTAATGTTCGTTAGACTCTAAGTCTTCCGAAGGGTTTATCAAGATATAATCTTGAATCATTTATATGGAAACTATCTCGGATTATATTGGCATTTAGCCAATTCCGGAGTCAGGGCCCATCAACGCTTCCTTGTGTATCGTAGGTATACTGTTGTCTAACAACAATATCTCGCTCGCGCACCTGAGAGGTTTGCACGAGTTTTGCCTACGTGGTTCAGTTGCAAGTTCGACCGAAGTCCATACATCTCATGTAGAGGCTTTCGTATCAGTCGCAGTAGGAAACTCTGGAATCACTTCCAAGGTTCCTTTCCTTTGATCTGATGACGAAGATACTGTTATCTCATCGAGTTGCACTGTTCTCCCACTCACCTTTTTGCAAGAACCATTCTCTTTAAAAGCATACCGTTCTCGGTGGCAAACCTTTTGCCTCGGTATAGTGGTGGAGGAATTCCCAATTACTTGGGATAACCTACAAAGTAGTACTTGTCTGATTTGGAATAGGTTTGTAAATATTTTACACAAGCCCCATATTCCAAATGTTAAGGAAAAACAAAGCATGGTTGGGCGTACCATACCATGGCGTCATTTCAACAGACCTGATGGTGCTCTTTTCAGTGTAAAAGCCGCAGTCTCTAAAGCATTACTTTAAAAGGGATAATGGCAAATTGATTTATGTCATCTTTGATCTTACCATGTCATAAATGGTTTGAATACATCTTTACGGACGTACCACTCACAGTGGAGTTCCGGGAGGTGTAAGTTTTGAAACTCTTTTCACAACTCATCAGACATTCGCTAAACTTGTAACTCAAATATTCCTTTCCGCAATCAAATTGCAGAAACATAATTTTCTTGTTACAATAATTTCTACTTCATATTGAAAACCTTATGAATGATTTCAAAAGATCCAGACTTACGTCTCATCAAGTAAATATCCATATATCTACTTGAGTCATTTCTGAAGATAGATAAATCCACTGCTAGCAACAACATTTATCGGACTACATACATCAAAATGTATGATCACCAATAAGTTCGTTGCTCGTTCCTTATGGCCTATGAACGGTATTTCAGTCACTTCACTTTTCGGAGGAAAGTTGCAAGTGTCAGATGATTCATAATCAAACGACTTCAAAATCCATCATTATGGAATTTCTCCATGCGGGTTTCTCCAATATGACCAAATGTAGTGCCACACATGTGTGGTATTCTCTTAGTCTTGCGACATTTAGCGTCAGTGTTATGGATATATCATATTACCATCAATATTCATAACATACACCCCATCCACGATGGAAGTATGGCCCTTATGTTATTCATAACACTGAACAACAATTGTTCTTTTATGAACAACACTCTTGCAACAAACATTATGCAAATGGGCTAGAGTGTATAAAACTCTAAAATGAATTATGAAAGTAAATACAGAGGTAATGTATTATTATCAATATTCATAACATACATCTCATTCATAATGAGAATATGGCCTTTAAGTTATTCATAACATCGAACATCAAAAGTTCTCTTATGAACAACCTTCTTGTAAGATACCTTATGCAATGGGCTAGAGTGTGTAAAACTCTAAAATGAATTATGAAAGTAAATACATAGTTAATACACCGATGGAATGTATAGTAACATTTACTATGTTCCCAGCGTGTATCTGAACCTCACTCCGGCCAGTCTTTTAGGCCGTAGTAGTCCTTGCATCGAGTCGCAGCAGAATGCAATCGAGCGGGTATCTTTTGTGATCAACTCACAATACCCAGGAATTAGTGATTAACATGTTTAATCATAATTCCCAAGAACTATTTCTTTGACCAGCCTTCCATACATCTATAACTCGTATGACATTCGTACATGAGCTGGATATTCCAGTCTTTACTCTTTTTGCCTTTATACTTCTAATAGTTTAACTTTTAGTATTTCTCCTACTCTCAGAAGAAGCACCCAACTTTAAGAGTGGCGTTAGCCCCGGACTTCCTAGGTGTGTAAGTCACACTAACACCCTTTGGACATTTCCTTTCTCTTTAAGTTGTTGTTTTATTCACCTTCATCACATGATAGGCGTTCTTCTGGATCCCTCTGTTATTAGTCAAACACATAGTAAACACTTTTACTAATAGTTTGCAAAACAAACATTGCTTTGGATATCCCATATGTTTTGGCCTCTGTTTGTGTCTGAAAATGATTTTCAGTTCCATGAATATCACATAGCTATCCCAACTTTTGAAGTTCGGGTCTCATGGAAGCAAACATATTGTACTTGACCGTAACGGAATTCTAGCTTTTGGATCGAAGGACGAGAGTCACATTATCCATAGCATTAGCGGGGGAATACCAAAAGCATGTGATAGGACAAAATCCTTCTCGGCACTTTTGAGGACAATCCTCACATTACGTTACCAACCGTAAAGTTTTAACCAGATATTTAAAAGCTATTCAATTTTAATAGGGAAGGTGGAAACGCGAGCCATTCTTCTATAACCATTATGCAAATCACACTTAGACAGTGTCCATAATTAATTGTACTGAGAATTAAACAAGTTAATTCTAAAGTGTGCTCCCACTCAAATCAATATCTCTCAAAATTGATTATGAGTGATTCAAGATCCACATTTCAATTCAACGCCATTGATGTGGACATCATTGATGACGAGAATTTCAATCGGTAGGCCAACTTGCCGATCACATCTCCATGTGACTCTTGTTCATCTTTCGATGGGTGTGTTCCGAGCTCATGACTATCCTGCCTGAACGTCAAAGACAATCAAGTGATCTTGCTGCGAGGTCTGACCTCACCCGCCTCATTCCTCTCGATTCGTTCGTACCCATGTGGACATGGCGCACCCCAAAAAGATACGAATTTCAGACGGTGCTACACTTGGGTGAACACTAACTACTTTGATATTTTAAGTGAGAGATCACCCTAATAAAAAGTGACTACCGCGCAATCAAAAGGGTGCACCATAAGGGATAAACATCTCAGGCAATTCATAATAGCATGATATGGTATAGCCCTTTCCGACGGAGAAGTCTTTCATTTCTTCGTCTTCGGCATTCGCGTCGGTGTTCACCTTCGCGAAGTTTGCCACCACCTTGTCGATGCACCAGATAATATTGCTATCTCTATAGCTAATAAAATAAGTGCATTACTTAAGGTTGACACGCAGGTCATTAAAGTGGCAATCATATGGCTCCAGCCATCATGCCGAATCATGACACGCAGGTCATGTTAATTAATTTACATCATATAGTCATCTCATACATAATAAAATTAATATGAGCACTGCTATACCACATCACATGCACATGCAAACCATCCTGCAAAACCAAGTTAGATGCCTCTAATCGGTTCATGCAAAAATTTATTTTACGTTGCTTCTAAGGTTTCGACGCAAACCGAAGCTACCAACGTCCATCATCAAGTATGATTATTCAAGTCGCTAGATTAACTTTGCGGGGTGTATGAAACACGAGATAATAAAATCTCGAGCCCCATACTAAACTTCGTCATACGCATGACCCCCGTGCAGATCATATCTGCATTGCCCTTTCGTCTGCGAAATTTCATCTTTCTTTATAACTATGGTAGAATTCAACGAACTGTTAGCACTTCGTTTATCAATCAGGATCGCGGATTGCCAGAACTTTGAAAATCCACCATGCTGTTATCAAGATCAGAAATATGCAAATTCCAGGGAAGCAACAAGAACATCGGGTAACAGATTTCATCTTTCTACCCGCACAAATAATTTTTAGTAATAGAACTCATCTACTACAAATTATATTGTGCAATACCCATACATCTCTATGTATTCTAGATCGTAACATGCATCTATGCATAGCACGGCTCATGATGCCACTGTAGGGTAATGCAGCAGAAAACAAAAAAATTCCGACCTACGCACCAGCCCAGGACCACTATGGAGACTGCATACAAGGTTTGATCTTTTTGTTACCGACTCGTAGCGCAGCGGAAGAAGAGTCAATGATGATCAGCGGTGCAGATCCCCGCAGCTAGGATTTACAACCTCCCAACCGCGAGGATGTACTCCCACATCTGCCCCTCGAACAGCCCTCCGGAAGGCGGTCGGACAGTCCCTCGGACGGTGTCACGGACAGCCCTTCGGGAGGACCCTCAAAACTTGGACAGTCACTCGGACAGCCCTTCGGGAGGCACTCTCAAACTAAGACCGAAACTACGATCTCTCTACAGAGTTGCACACATATGGTGTCATCTATCCGGCAGGGCTTTGCCGTCCAGAACTAGTTCCCACCGGAACCCAGACAGCCTTTCGGCTCTACGAAACTCTTTTCATGGGAGGGAGAGAGAGAGAGAGCCAGACGAGCATGGCATGTGTATGAGAGCAAGCATGAGGTTTGGAGAGCACCCCTCCACCTCTATTTATAGGAAAGCCAAGGGGTAGGATGGGCACTTCCAAAAAACCCAAAATGCCCATGAAAGAAGACTTCCACAAGGGCATAAAGGGGAAGTAATGGAGCAAGTGGGGCCCCATGGAGGAGCCCCTCATGTGGCCGGCCAACCCTCTTGGGGGCCCCCCCAAGGGGGGTTTCTTAGCCCCCAAGCCTTCTAGAAGCCTTTTGGTAAAAGCCCTAAAAGGTGGCTTTCCATAAAGTAAACCAAAAAGCACTTTCACTATTCACGAAGACATTTTTCTGCGTCCGATAAATCCCAAATTATTTCTGTGTGCCTAGAATAATTCTAGTACCCACTAAAACAATTATGAACGCATTCCGAAACAATTTTGGAACAATGTTTTTCTTCAGCGAAAAGCAACCAAATCGGTTCCGGCAGCTCCGGAACATTTCCGGTTTTTATCCCGGAAAATTCCCAGAAGTTTCCAGAACACTTCTGGCTTCCTCCAAGAATTTCCAGGCGTGTGCCGAAACCAATTTGACTTAATGGTATCCCCAGAAACAACTTTTCAGTTTTACCGGAACTATTCCGGTGTCCTCTCCGGAACGTTTCCGTTGCGTCCGAAACTTTTCCGGTGATTTTCTCTCAAACTCCCTGTCTAGTATTCAGCAGATAGATGACCCTTAAGCGTGTGACCCTATAGGTTCGGTGAAGTATAGACATGACCCGGAACACTTTCCGATCAATGATAAACATCGGAGCCGTGGACACCCATATTGACCCCTATACCCACACGAATGAATATTCGAGTGAACCTCCAGTTGCCGTGTGCTATTCCTGTTGCTTCGCGATATGTTACAAATACCCGAGGTAAGATTTATCTGCATCTCCGTGGATCAACAACTTGTCCACCATGCAAGTTACCTCGTTGCCGGTTTTGTTCTCTTTTCTCGTTTCCGTGTTCCGGCATCCCTGTGATCAAATCACACTTGTGTCTGGCCAGACGATGGTGGATACCGTAACACCGAGAGGGCCTAGAGATATCTCTCCATCGTCGGAGGAGCAAATCCCAATCTTGAGCTATCAAGTCCCTTGACATACTTTCCCATGAACCCGTAAGCTGCCGTAATAGCCACCCAGTTACGGATGACGTTTAACAAACCCCAAAGTTCATGAAGCAAGCATGAAGAAACTCGACACTCTCATGGTCTGAGGAATTATGCAAACATTAACTTTTTCTGTGTTATTAACCATTAACTTGTGACGAATGAATCTCATAGCATAACATCAATTCGGGTCGATTCAACACAAGTGTTCTCCTAACATTGTGCCCTCAAAGTTGCCGGCATAGTCATGCCCATGATCAGGAAAACAAAACCATCATGCAACACTTGAGCTAGTCTTAGAGGCCAGACTAGGAATACTTTTTAACGTTTATTATTCCACACGTGCATATGTGTCTTCCTTCGAGCCTCGTGGTTATTGTAGACTCGAGAACCATAGAAGTTATAGCATGGAACATAAACATAATTATGAACATGGAGATAAACAATAACATTTATTATTGCCTCTAGGGCATATCTCCTACACCAATCAATTCTGTGAAGCCAATGGCCAGTGGAAAATCTGCAAAGAAGGGAGGAAGGCAACGACGAGCAAACACTGCTCTTGACCTCCCTCCAGATCTGTATGAACAGTACAAATCAGATCCTGATGAAACCTATGGTGAACGCAAATCTCGTGTGCAATGGATTCGCCGATACTGGGCAGAACAATGGTTTCATTATCACTTTGTTACACAAGAGTATGCTGAGAAGAATGCAGTCAGGCCACCACGGGCGGATATTGTGTACCAGAAGCTTATTCCGAAGACAAAGGCTGACGCCATTGCCCAGAAATTCTATCCTTGCATGGCAAGAGGTGTGATGTCCGAGGATGTTGACCCATCTAGTATCAGATGGTGTCGTGAAGATGATCTGTTTGAAGCCAATTATCAGTTTGCAAAGGCTTCAGCAGATGCCAACAAGAAGGAGTTTGGTGTGAACTTCAACCCTGGTCCAGCAGAACCAAGACCCGATGGCTCTCGTCATGCAGATCCCAATTTGACCGGGCCATGGGACAGTCTCCACGCATATGTTGAGCATATCAACGCTCTTCATGCCACCGCCGCTGCTGCGCGCGGAGAAGCTCTTGCTGAAGACATTGCTCCTGCCTCCCCCAAGACACAAAGAAAGCCCAAGGGCTCCAAAGCTAAAGAGGGGCAATCTGCCAAGTCTGCTGCTGCTCCATCAGCTTCAAGAGTGAAGCCTGTGAAAGATGCACCTCCTGAATTCAGTGTGCAGTCTGAAGATGTGTCTCGGAACATTCCGAAGACAAAGAAACCTGCTGGGCGAGGCCCCAAACCAACAACCACGTTGACAGATGACGACGCCATAATTGATTTATCTGATGATGAGTTTGATGATGATGCACTTGAGCTCCTCATCAAGAACAAGCATGAAGAGGCTGATATCTTCAAAAACTTGCCTCTGTTCGACCATGATATTCTCAACAACTTCATTGACGAATGGTTTCGCGACCCGTCTCTGTCGATTGACGACTTGCAGCTTCCAATTGACATCAGTGTCACGTTCTAAGGCTTCATCAACAAGGAACTTGCGGTTGTCCAGAAAGTGCTTGAACAGAAAAAGAAGATTGAATATGAGAAGCGGCTATTCAAGAAACACGTGTCAAAATTCAGCGTCGCAGAAATTCAAGGCTACAAGAAGATGATGGCCGAGCTGAAAGAGGAATTTCAAAAGCTTCATGATGATGCCAAAGGTGCCAGAGAACGTCTCAAGCACTATGCCGAGAAGACAGTGCAAGCCCACAATGAGGGCTTAAAGAGAAAAGCACTTGGTCGCCCTGCCATTGATCCCAAGCTGATCAAGAAAAAGAAGAAGAAGCCTGAGACCAAAGATGAGCCTCGGCTTGTCTTCCCACCATCCATGCTTGCTTCGAAGCCATCCGCTCCATCAGCTGCTTCTGAGAAGAAGAAGACACAGCAAGCTGAAGCCGAAGCTCACAAGCGCAAGCATTCTGAAGCCTCTGCTGCTCCTCTGTCTCAAAAGCGTCAGAAAACGAAGTCTTCAAAGGCTTCGCGCAGGGCCCAAGCAGAAACCGCTCCATCCGCTCATCAAGAGCCTCTGCTTGTGACGCCAATATCTGTTGCTCCCCCTGCCTCTGGAAACACCGAGAGACGAGTCATCGTGCATGAACCTGCTACCACAGCGGTTCGTGTTTCTGAAGAGATTCCTACTGCTGACCCCAATGCAGCTGAAGACATTGGTACTGATGCCAATGTGCAACATGATGATGATGTAGTCCTTCCTCTGACGCCAATGGATCGTGATGAAGTCATACCCCACACTCCTCCTCCTCAAGCTGCAACCACTGATGAGCCTGTGTTGGCAGATACTCCTGAAGCCATGGTTGAAGACAATTCTTCTCCAAAGGCGTCGCCCATCTTCCGAAGGCTTCGCCGTGGCCCGCGGATGACCAGCATTTCTGAGGAGGCAGTGCATCACGATGCCTCTGCTTCTCAAGAGGTTATTCAAGGAGAAGTTCCACCCACCAACACCATTCAGACTGAAGACAAGCAAGCTAATCCAGTACAGACTGTATCTGGTGATGCCCAACCTGAGCAAGAAGCTCAACAGTATGAAGTCATACCGGCTACAACAGCCGAAGACGTTCAAGAACAGCCTCCTGCTACAGAGAAGTGGCGTGCTACGCCATCGCTTGAAGATTCAGACTTCTCCTCTTCCGCCCCCACAGTTTATGCACGGGTGGTTGATGAAGAGGATGATGCTACTTCTCCACCACTGGCTTCACTGCATCAAGATGCTGCATCGGGCCCCTCTGCACCGCCCAACTCCAACATCGACCCGGCTGCCCCAACATCTTCGTCGCCTCCACGGGACGTGTAGACACCCTATGTCTTCACACCTTTTTGGTCACTTATTGACAAAAGGGGGAGAAGCATACGGGTTGATAGTCTTCAAGCGGGCAAAATGGACTGGGCTTGATATATTTTGCTAAGTTTACAACTCTCGTTCTTGAACATTTGGTTTTGGGTTGTAAAACTTAAGTCCTGATGGACATCTGCTACACTCGTTGTTTTTGCTACCGTTTGTGCGCTACTTAACCTTGATATTATGCGCATGAAGTCATTTTGCAGACGCCCATATTTCATTGTGCATGTCATTATCTTCAATATATTTTGTATGCACATGTTGTGACTTCATGAATAGAGGGAGATCTCCACAAAGTCAAACCTCCCATGTGCATTTGCATTCAAGGGCAAATTACTTATATGCACATCTTCAGGGGGAGCCCCTCCTACTTCATGAAGCCAAACCATCTGTACCTTAACTTCACCTATTTTTTATCCCCGTTGAAAACTTCAACCAGTTTGTCATCAATCACCAAAAAGGGGGAGATTGTAAGTGCATCTAGTGCCACCCCTTGTTGGTTTTGGAGTATTGAAGACAAACTTGGTTGTGGGACTAATGTGTTTGTGAGATTCATAGGAGAACACAGGTAGAAGTCCCTATTGATTCGATTTACCCATTGAAGATGACCCCTAAAAATGTATGAAGACATTGAAGACAATGGTGATTCACGAAGACATTTGTGCTGAAGATAATGGTTCATGAAGACATTCGTCGAAGACAATGAAGCGTGAAGACATAGTCTTTTGGTAGTTTCATTTTCTTATTTCTTGAGTCATAGGAACCACCGAATTGTCAAGTGGGGTCGAGGTAAACGAAGTCAGAAACTGACGTGATGCTCAACCTAAAATCCTATGTCTTCAAGCGAAGACAAATGAGAGAAAATCTCTTCCGGAGTTGGTTGAGTCAGCTTTGCTTGTAGCCCAAGTAAAGTTGCCGCGTGGGTTTAAATTTCGACCGTTGGACACGTGTCAGTTCCTAAATGACCAAGGGTCATTTCGGACATATCACGTCGGGTTGCCCCCGGCTATAAATAGCCACCCCCTTCCACCATAAGTTGGTGGCTGCTCCAAGTTAGTGCATGGCTTTTGTCGTTTGAGAGCAACCCACCTCGAAGCCTTTGAGAGAGAAACCTTGCGAGGTCAAAACCCAAAACACCTAGAGCCCAAAGTGATTGAGCATCACTGAAGACATTCTGTTCTAAGTGAACTAAAGACTTATTACACTTGAAGACTGTGATCTTCCAGTCGGTTAGGCGTCACGTTCTGAGCATCCAAGAGTCATTATGGATTGCCGGTGAAAGAAGTCTGTGAAGGTTTGGAAGTCTACCTTGAAGACTTACCAGAGTGATTGGGCGAGGTCTAAGTGACCTTAGCTCAAGGGGAATAAGGTGAAGACGTGGTCTTCTGAGTTCAATCTCAGCCTCCCTAACCAGACGTACAACTGTCACAGCAGTTGGAACTGGTTAAACAAATCATTGTCTTCCCCGAGCTCCTGGTTCTATCCTTACTCTTCCTTACTTATTGTTTTGAACTGTGAAGCCTTTGCATGCTTGCTTGTGTTTGAAGATATTCCCTGAAGCCATTCATCTGTTTACTCATTTATCTTCATGCTTCTTGTGTTTATGTTCAACGCATGCTTGTATGTATGATGTCTATGCTTGTCATATTTGTTCATCTTATTGATAGGCTCTGCTAGTTCTCATCCTGCTTCTGCTTTCTTCGAAGACATTGCCTGTTTTTGAAGCCTTTCATAAAAATCGCCTATTCACCCCCCTCTAGTCGATAACTAGCACTTTCATGTTTCTCTATAGACAACATAAATAATCGGGATCTTCAATATATTACGATAATACACACAAGCATAACTCAATGCCACACTCCATAGAAGCAGAATCTTAGCTCTTCGATGGAGGTACAAAGAAAAAAAATGTGCATATGAATTTGTTGCAGTAATGGCCCTAATACCCCTTGAGGTCTCACCCCCTATCATACATGGCACGCCACATAGGCAGTCAACAAAATTTGAGGTCAGTCAAAACAAGTCGAGAAGATCAATAATAGTCCAAGCCAGCACCGGTGTATCCAAGCAAGCCCTCATGGTCAACAAGTCAAAGGAAAACGACCACTTAAAGTAATAAGTCAATGATGAAGGCAAATGAGTGAAGAAGCACAAACCCAAGCAAGAAAGCCTCCAAATAGTATAGGGATTCTCCCTTTAATTGGCTGCAACCCACCTCTTAGCCCAACTAGAAGCATATGGGAAAAATGACCAAACATTACCTAATTCTAGGGTAGCTTTAGTCATTTGTCCAGCACTCCTAGGCTCTATGAGGCCCTCTATGAGGAGAGCCGGATTATATTGAAAAGGTCAAAAAACTTAAACTATATTCAAAATTTAAAAAAATGTAAAAATCTATAAATTCATATGCATGTTCTTCAAATATGTACAAAGTTTCATCAACTAATTTGAATATTTGTGTGCTGCACCAAAAGGCAAATATTTGGCCCAAAAACAACAAAGATATAGCATGGTCTATACGCATGGTCTTTGACAACTAATCCATACATGGGGACCAAGATATATCATCTATGCAATACACAACAAATCAAGACCAACTGAAGAACAAATGAGTTGAGCAATTGAATAGTTGTGTTTACCTCGCACCAGCAGTTGGGTGGCGCCCAACGGAGATGTAGATGATGGCGATGGTTGCGGCCGGAGATGGAGACCACCGAAACGGGATGAAGATGAGGGAGAAGGAGAAGGCGCGAATGTGGCTAAGAACGACGAGGAAGACCGGCAGCAACTCATTATAGCTTAATAGCCCCACCTTCTCCACCGAGGATGACCGACAGCTGCTCAGGATTGAGAGCTCCCACAAGAGAAGTGGCGATGGGGGAGAGAACAGCAGGAGTTCGGGGTTTGCGAGGGGAGAAGATCGGCCGACGAAGCAAACACTTAAGAGAGAAACCATATGGAGTGGCACGTCTACCCTACGAGAGAGGGGCACTAATTACAGAGGGTTACAAACTCCAAAGACCAGAGCGCCTAATGGGCTTATCGTGCCTTTCGATTAGGATCGACTACGAGGGTAGCAAAGTAGATGCCATGCTTGTCGTGCCTATCTGTTTGACTGGGCAAAGACGCGGGACTAGCTACTCCAACAATATCTCAGCTTGTCTGAAGATATGAAAACATCATATGTATTTATTAGGCTTGTCCCGGACGTGTGACGATCTACGCCAACAATTTCTCAGCGGGTTTGAGTATGAAAACATACACACCTATAAGTTTAGCGCGGTGAGTGTGACGCTCGAAACGGGCTAGCGTGCAGGGCCATTGCCACGCTAGCAAGGAGACCGACGACCATGAACGGACCGAAGTCAAACATGCCTTTCCATTAGTTAGCGTCATGTGTAACTACATCGCCTAACGGTTAGGCGCGGCAGGGAGGGGCTAGACGTGCAAATAGGGGGGGGGGGGGGGGGGAGGTGCTTAAGTTCCAAAAGGGGACATTTAGGAGAAATGATACGGCGCTTCGCTCGGGGATTCCTTCCACGTGAGTGCAGACACTAAATTTTCCCATGTGGTTTGGATGGAGTTGGGTCCGGGAAACATCAACGTGGGGCTTAACTGAATGCACGGAAACAGGTTGGTTGAAATTATTTCCTGGCGGGGGTGATCCCGTGGATCCACGGGGTTTTGGCCCCAAACCACGCGGGGGTGCATGGACGGAAACGAGCAAGACTTAAGCTAGAACATTCACTTTTGTTTGAGAATGATAAGCTAGAACATTCACAAGGAATGCTTAACGGAACACAGAGGTTGCAATGTTCTTACGCTTGCGTGACGATTGCTAATCAACAATTCTTAAATCAAATGTTGACAAGCATACACAAGAAAATCTCACGCCATTTTTATCCTGGTTTTCAAACTATGGAACAAATATATACAAAGTCCGATAGCTATGTTTACTTCAAATGATCATTCATGCAAGCAGAGGCAAATTGGCTGCTCACGTTCTTTGCTGCAAGGAATTTTTCATGAACCTGACATCATATCTAGTAAGTAGCACACACACACTAGCTTCACATCAAAGATGGAAGAGGACATTTTCAGTCAGGCTAGATAAGGACAAGTTCCGGCAGCATGCATGCCGCATCAGTTACATACATGCACGGTAACCATCCGAGACAGTTGGCTCCAGATCAAAAACAGTGGATACGCGCGAAAGACAGTTATCATGCATCTAGCGGCCTATAGGAAAAAAAATGCAGGCAACAGATCACATGATCGTAAGGTAATCTGATGGTGGGAACCTAATGGACGACGGCGCCCATTACCATCGCGCCCTCTTACGCAGCTCATCACCATCAGCGACGGTGTCTCCGGGCACGCGAGAGGAGGTCGTTGATTTTCCGCTCCAGGTTCTGCGTCAACGCCCGGCAGTGCTGCACCGTACGTAGATGATCATCACAAGCATGTTATGAAAGCACCGATATATCCATGAGAAAGACGTACCTAAACGACTGACATGCGATGCAAGTCGAGATGCATGTGACAGGAGGTGATTAAGCTAGCAAGCCACTTACAGTTACAGCTTTGCCTGTCTCGAGCAGCGTGTGGAGGACGAAGGTGGCAGGGGGGGTCTGCACCAGCCCTTGGAGCTCTCTTCTGCTCTGGCGATTACAAGCCCTGAGCACGATGGGCAGCAGATCGACCTGTGGCGAACCAGTCTCCTTGTTGAGGACGCAGTGCTGCACGACGTAGTTCCCGTACGGGTGGAGGGAAAGGCTAGCGAAGTGCATCATGAGCTTGTACACGAGGCCGCGCCTGAACTGAATGCTGGCGTGGTCGAGGACGAGCTGCACAAAGTAGTTGCTGCGTGGTGGCGAGGCGAGTTCCCATGCATGAGAATTGGGAGCGCGTAATAGGTGAAATCAACGAGAATCACGGACAAGTTGACGCGAGAATTGTGTAAACAGTTGTTACCTGTATCGTCCCATGGCCATTCCTACGGCGTATTTAAAGACGATGCCTTCGAAATGCCAGCGCTCCTCGTGTCTCGCGTACCGGAAGCATGTACCCAGGCGCAACAACCCGGACGCCGACTCCAGCATGTATCCGATGATGTACAAGGCGCGCCAGATCAGGAACTGAAAGGACACTAACCCGATCAATACACATGTATATTTTACAAAATGCAGATGCTAGCCAAGCATATCTATGGTGCGTCCATGCAATTCCATATCACTGATCCCAGTGGTTGCTGATCTTGCGGCCAGCGCTTACCTTGGTCGCTTTGTAACCCATGTTGGTGAAACAGTGGACAATCAGTTCGTTCCCTCGGCCGTGCTCCATCACGCCTTCACGCAGGAAGCGATCGACGAGCTGCTCGGGCAGTCCGCGTTGCCGGCGCACCGCCGTGATGAGCAGCTTCAGAGAGGCCATCCTGCATCATACATATATGCAAACGAAGGCAACACAAGTTCAGCAGCGGGTTTCACCACACGCAGGTTCAGAGAGTGCTGCGATCGAAACAGCTTGGTTGATTAGCCAGCCGTTTATGTTATATATACAGATGTTAATTTAGTACCACTGTAATTTGGACATGCGAATCACGATGGTAAATTAGTTTTGCTCAAACTGTCAGCACTGAAATAGCAGGGATTCGTTGATCTGTGAACGTACCCATCGTTGGACATCCTGATGAGGTTGGGCACGGCTGCCACGATGACCTGGAGCTCAGCGTGCCGCTCACGGAAGCTGTGCAGCAGCGCGGCGAACACCGCATGCCGCTGCTGGTTCCCCATGATGCTGCGCGCGGCGTAGCGCACGAATTCGTCGAGCACGCGCTGACGCATCTCCTCGCCACCCTCTTGGAGCAGTTGGACCACGAGTGCCGAGGACTCCGGGGTCAACACCAGATCCTCCAGCACCATCGTGTTATTGCGCAGCTGCGATCGGACCTCCTCCAGCTTCGAGCGTGGTGAATCGGCGGCTCCCTTCTCGCGTAGCGTTGCGGCGGCTGCGGCCAGGTCGGCGCCGCGTACCTCTTCTGCAGCAGCGGCTGCTGCGTCGACGAAGACGGGACCCCGCTCGCCATCATGTCGAAGTTGGTGCTGGGGATGGAGGCCGGGGGGCGCGGGGTGGTTGCGCGGATCCATGGCGTTCAGTTGTTGGCTGGTGCTGGAGTTCGCCGTATGCGGCGATGGCGCCGTCGGCGGGAGAGCTTGGTGGTACGGTGCTGGTGCGGCCGTATGCTGGTGCGGCGATGGCGCCATCAGCGGGGGGAGCCCGGTGACTAGAGCTTGGCGGTACGGTGCTGGTGCGGCGGCGGGATCCACGGTGGTGGCGCCGCCAGAGGAAGGGAGGCGGGGACGCGTACCACGCTCGGCAAGTACAGCGCCTCCAGCGTCTGCGCGTCCATCGTCCGCATTTGGGGCTCGGCGCGAAGCGCTTCGTCCCAAAGACCCACCGTCGGGATCTGCGGCATCTGCCCCAGCACGGGCGGAATCGGGCGCTGCTGCTGCTGCGGTGGCATCCACGACGACGAGGCCTCCCCGCGGCCACCGCGGTCGGAGGGCGCGGCGCGGGGCGGCTGGCCTGGGGCTACCCCCTTCCCCTTGTGGTCGCGGGGATCCATGGCTTGTAGCTTCGATCGCTCTGGGCTTTTGGATTGCTCGGATTTTGGGAAATGGAGGTTGAATGAATTGGACGAGCGCTTGCTCTGCGCGTTTATATAGTGGAAGAGGGGCGGCGGCCGGGGGAGGGTGAGGCGGCAGGGGAGGGACACCCGGCCGAGTTATACGGGGATGGGAGGGGAGGGGCCAGTTGGCACGGCACCTGCGTCAACCGAAGTTCGTTAAGATTTGATCGTATAAAGATCTTGTGTTCTTGACTGGTCTACGCTTAGATATATTTTTTTTAACACAGTACAGACGCAAGCGCTCATATACACGCGCATACACTCACCCCTATGAACGCACACACGCACACCCTACCCCTATGAGCACCTCCGAATGACTGAGCCGGCATATCATCTTGAAATTTACGAAGTCACCATAGGCGCCTCGTCGTCGACGGGAACGTCTCCTCCCACTGAATGCACATCGCCGGAAATCCTGAAATAAATCCAGGCATAAATGCGAGCACCAGGATTTGAACCCTGGTGGGCTGGGGATACCACAGTCCCTCTAACCATCCAACCACAGGTTCGAAAATCCGTTCTTATTGACACTAATCTACTCAAGCTTCCTAATCGGAAGAGAAAAAGGAGCATTGTTGCTTCAATTTTCATTATTGTCTCTTTCCTGCTGGGCTGACTAGAAGGCATGCATCTTCTTCGACACAAGAACTGCAAGTTTGGTTCCCAACTCAAATAAACACGTTGTTCTACAAGTAGCTATGTTGTACATAGATAAGCCACAAGATGATGTTTTCTTTCGAGTGTGAAATTTTGGAGGCCGAGCTCCATGGAGCCCGTTTAAAAAATTAATCTAAAATCACATTTAAAAGTTAAAAAAAAACCGAATTTTTTTCCATGGAAACTTATGTGTTTTCCACACGAACATGTAAAAAATCGTTTGAAAATATTGTGATTTTGTATGTTGTACAAAAAAGACAAAGTTCTGGCCCAACAAAAAGAAAATTCGGCCCATTTTGGAAATACATATTTGTCGTTTTTTTTAACCCCACGTGTGAAAGTATAATGTTATGATATTTTACACATACATAGTATACATGTGTATGTATCTTCGTAAAAAGATTTGAGTTTTCTCGTGGTGTAGAAAATGATATTTTGAAACCGAGCTCCATGGAGCTCGACCTCCATTGGTCATTAGCGGTTTTCTTTCCTGCTACTTTGATGGGTGTTTAGGTGCCTATGTAGTTTTATCTGGCCTCATAATTTGATTTAGTTTATTTCACTGATGCTATTTGTAAAATTGGGACTGGCTATACGTGAGTCATCTGAATATTATTTTGGATAAGTCGATTTTCTAGGCCATTAAATTAAGATCCAATAGCCGTCCTTCTCTCTTGTTCATCCAGTGTTCTTCCTCCTCCAAACGTTCCTTCTCCCAGACAATTTACATATTAGTATTGTGTGTACAATTATAGTTGATGGTCAGACGATGTCCCTGGTTTTGCGTTTTGCATAGCCTAACTATGTCTACATCCTCTTGCATGTACTTTTTCACATGTTTATTTAATGGTTTTTGCCCCTTTATTTCTAAATTAACCAGAAAACTCTCTTGTACTTGAATACTAGAACTCATAGCCTGGCTTAGGCAAAACTATTTGTAATTGATCAGTTTGGAATAATAGGTGAGTTCAAGAGTCTCGGGTATACAATGCAAACTTCTGAGGATATGCAATACTTTTCTTTTCTTGATATTACCATGTTTAATGTGATTACATATTAATTTCATCAGTTTATCTTCACATGATTTTTTAATACACTAAGACTTACTGTGTTTCTTCAATTTTTCTTTCATTTTGATGTCATGTGAGGGCAGCATGACTTGAGCACATAAAATATCTCATATATTTCATTTATGTAAATATAATGTTTTGTGTTGTGAATTTTAGGTGTCGAACTCAAAAGGATGTAAATGTTTAGGCTCTGAGTGGTGATCAATTGACTGTATATTTAAAAACAATTAGTTCAAATAAAAGCAGTTGACCAAATAAATGTGGAAAATATAAGCTATCAAAGAGAAAATTATCTTTACATACATTTTTGGTTCCCCTCCTCACTTTGCCACACTTTGCTACATTCCTAGAGACACAGGCTTGGCTCTTCGATGGAGGTACGAAAATAAAATAAAAATGCTCATATGAATTTTCATGGCTATGCCTAGAACAAATCATCGCTCCCCATCAACTGACAAGTGGACACCACAAAAACAAAGCTCAGAGCGCTCTGCCCATTTCTAGGGAGTATTGTCTTCCATATGAACTATCTATATGATATATCCAATTGTAACCATGAGTGTAATTTGTTCTCTATTTTTCCTTTTGCAAATATATAAGAGATGGACTGGTTGAGTATTTCATATGGACTCTATATTGGTGCTCTCAATGAACAGAGGTTGAAACATGTAAAAGTTCCTTCAAAGGAGTGTCTCCTCAAGGATCAAAATATTATAAATGCCGACTTATATTTAAATTTATTTATGTTAGGATCATTATATTCTTAGTACGTCGTGGCTAATGTGTCATGTGTCAAAGTTTTCTCAATTAAATAAACCAATAGTGCTTGAACAAGTTTTTTCCTTAAATAGACGTGAAAAGCATTTTAATTCATTGCGATGCGTACAAGGTTAGGAGAAATTGAAGGAGGACGGGGGAAGGGGGGGTGGAATGATGCCAAATTGAAAATCAGCTACCTAAAAAAACAGCTTATGGCTTCCCGGGGCATAAGCCAAGCCACAAAGTATCTAGAAGGAAGCCTTGGTTACTATGCATTCCTTAGCTGAGTTTCAAGCGCCCCTGTCCAAATTTGGAAGAGAGGTATTGTTGTTGTAGAAGATAGCCATAAATTTGGATAGCTAAGCGCCATTGTCTATGGCTAGTTCTTTAATGACTTTTCAGTCTTTCAGATCTCTTTATACAGACTCATTTCATGTTAAGTTTGGTCTATCCTGACCTCTGTTGACATTATCAGCACGCTTGAACTGTTCACTATGCATTGGAGCTTCTAGAGGCATGCGTTGTATATGTCCAAACCATCTCAGACGATGTTGGACAAGTTTCTCTTCAATCGGTGTTACCCCAACTCTCTCACGTGTAACATCATTCCGGGCCCGATCCTTTCTTTTGTGACGACACATTCATCTCAATATGCGCATCTCTGCAACACCTAACTGTTGAACATGTCACTTTTTAGTCGGCCAACACTCAACGCCATACAACATTGCAAGTCGAATTGCCGTCCTATAGAACCTACCTTAACACTTGTCACAGAGCGCCAAAAACTTAGCGCCACTTCATCCATCCGGTTTTGATTCGATGGTTCATATCTTCATCAATATCACCATCCATCTTCAACATTGACCCTAAATATCGAAAAGTGTTCTTCTGAGGTACCACCCCCCCCCCCCCCCCCCCCACACACACACACACACACAAAATGAACACATTAATTTACGAAATTTGCATGTATGCCGTATGAACGTATATGTACTTGTTGACAAAAGGCAATATTTATTTAACTTTAAATATGTTTTTTTCGAAATTTTTATATATAAAAAAACAGACTCCAATTGATCCAAGCTCATTTCACAATATTCGGATGAAGAGGCTTTATTGTAACCAAGCGCTTGTATGTGCCTTTTGTACAGGAACAACCCGATTTACATAGTACACGATTTTATGTTTTAACCTTACAACAACATGCGTCCCTCTTGACTGCAAAGGCACAGCAAGTCCGCACATGTTGTATTAGCAACAAGCAGCCCGCTTGGACAATATAAAGCCTCCTCCTCGGCGGGATGCCTGATTGGCAGTATTCTTCCTAGCCAAACATAGCCAGCATCCACAACTCTACATGATGGGTGGAAGAACTGAGTCGTTGTTATCGGACGCGAAAAATGACATGTTTCGAAATGCATCCATGCTATTTTCCATCATCCGATTCCAACTATTTTGACTTTCTCCTAAGATGAACTCATCAGCTAGGGATCTTATTGGCGGTATATCCAGGTCCAGTGGTCCAAGTGAATCAGGCTGCAAAAAGAAGGAAAGATAAAAAATGTAAGTCTCGGCATAGCTAGTTTGGTTAGTTTGCAGCAAAGATAACAAGTGCTGCTAGGGCATTCGTCCAATACCCAGAATACGTCATCTAGAGGCTGATCATTCAATCCAAAATTATTGTCACTTTGAGGTGGCGATCTGGCACGAAGTTCTTCCATAGCCTTGACATCATTAGCACAAGGATTACCAGGAGTATCTCCTCCAGCCAAGTCCTACAACAAGAACGTAAATTAACGGTGTCGAACAGGTAAGAACCCCCCGGCAAAAAAAAAAAGAAGGTAAAAACTTGTTGAGAGCCTGAAAATGACAACCAACCTGAAGAAAACCTTGAAACCCTTCTGAATTTGAAGAGTGAACTTCATTGTCGCTATCAGGAGGGCTGCTAGCTGAAGTTAAACCTTGTTGCTTCCTAGCTGTGGCCAACATAAAACTGAACTCATCACATGTTTCTTCTGCACCCCAGATGGTGGAATGGGATGTATGAGCTGGCTGGTCTGTCGCTTGATAACGAGAAGCATGTAGGGCAACAGCAGCATCAAACGAGTCATAGCTGCACGGATTGTCATGGAGAAGAGCATTTTTGGCATTAGAGGTCACTTCACAATCTAAATTAGCAGCCTTGGATGCTTCTGTCAGTAAGTATCCAACACTGATATCAGTAAGGGTATCTGCCCAGTCAACTTCCGATATTGCAACACACTCCATCTGAGGATCAACCTGAAGTAGAACAGATTAGAGATAACAGATCAACCATAAGATTTTTAACTTAAGACAGTATGCACAAAACAGGAATAAGTACCTCAAAAGCTTGGTTTGCAGGAACTTGTTCTTGATTGTGATTGCCCGACTGAGAGATTGAGGTATTAATGGAAGGCTCTTCCGCAGCATTCTTGCCTGTACTAGATGGTGTACCAAGCAATAATGTCGACTGATCCTTTGAGTTATTAGATGATTGCTCAGAAGTGAAGTCACTGGGTAAAGTGCCATCCTTTTGCACACAGGCCTCTGAGGAAGACTTGACCTGGATGTCTTCTGGTATCATGCAATTCTCAAAGCGGGTCAACGATATTTCACTTAGTCCTGCCTCAAGCTCAGCAAGGGAGAACCAGCCATACCTTATGAACAAAAAACTCAGACAGCAGTTAGCAATCGTATGGCTGGCCACTGATGGTTTAGAACATTACTATTTTATATAGCACAGAAACACCTTACCTTAATCGGAAAATAGAGGGGCTATTCACCGAAAGAAAGACGTCAGCCACTGCAACAGTATCTTGTGTTGTCCACCTCTGATAGGTAGCTAAATCCTCTTGATGAGCACAATATGGGAAAAGCACAAGCTCTCCAGATGCAATGTTTGAGTTGCCCCACTTGCGATTCAGATGTTCTAAAACAGAAGACATTTTTTTCCTAGAACTTAACGTGAGCTCCAGATGTGGATTATGATCATCCTGTTATAGAGGAGATAGGGATGTCATAACATGCTCATGCTGTTTGAGAATATGAGAAAAGAACATAATATCTCAGTGTGTGCACAGCCATAGAACTAGGCAACACTCAGCAGCATGCCCACCGCAGAAAAAAGCTTATGCATAATGTAAATAGCACTGATAAAATTATTTGTGCTTCATGTTACATATATCATGAATATTTTGCCGACTACAGGGATCTAAGAATTCGAGCTAACAGCTAACAAAATAACCAGTAATAACTGATGTGTCAAGTGCAGCTGTTGCTGGAAACATGTGATTGGGTTTTTAGCTCGCTAGCAAAAAGGAGACATTTACCTTCTCCAATGCCTTCCGTGTGGCTTCATTTATTGGAAATAACTGCAGCTTCAGCTTTGAAGGTGTTTGTGTATCTGCTTCTTTCATATGATTTGTGCCCATATCTGCCAATACAGAATAAAAATATCAGGAGTTAGCATGTCTTAATCTAAGTCCAGTAATTACATGAACTACAGAACAAAGACTAGAAACAATACCATCAACAGTAGATGCGTTGTTGGGTGATGGAGCAAGCACGGTTGCATCCGCATTACACGACAAGTTCTGGGTCGTCATTTTGCGTTCAAGCTCCTCAGCTGCATCAGCAACTAAAGAAACACCAGCCATGGCAGCTCTCTCCCATTTCTTATATGCCGCACACGCACCAGCACCCCCTACAGCACAAATCATCAGCTATCAACACTAATGCAAGGAATGTTTAACAATATAGAATCACCCCATATGATAAATTGGGCCATCAAGACTGGTCAAACATGCAGATTTCCTACGATCAAAGATGAGTGAGGCTAAAGATGAGTGAGGCTAAGGATACATCGTATCAAAACAGATGAAAAGAAGTGATCACCTGCTCTCCTTTTTTGCCTCACAGTTCTTGTGGCAGAAAGGTCTCCTCTGATTACTCCTGACTTGTTAGAATTAGGTTCTGCAACCCGTTTCATAAACACTCCTTTAGAAGAGGCTCCTTTGCTACCGTTTTGGGCATCCACGGGCAAGAGTCCTACTGCGAAAGATTGATTTCCTGGAGTCTTGCTGAGAACTGGAGATGAAGAAGATAAGCGTGTATCCCCTAGTGGACACTTTCTTCTCGTTCTTTTTCTGTCTTTTAGCAGTTGATTTCCCTATAAAATAGGATATGTTGCACTGAGAAACAGAACTACTCAAAATAAATAACCTTTATATTGGGGTAAAATCTTGAAGAGAACAAGCACAGTCTAAACGGACCAATGCATCTACAAATGTTTTGAATCTCCGAGGCTTCAGATGTAGCTTTGAAGCACTGCAGCTAAATTTCTCGAGAAGAGACCACCTGCATAAAACTCAGTTAATATCTCAGTAATTTTTTTTCCATACAATATAAAAGAAACAACACCTGATCAAATGAAAAGCGACAATTATTAGCAACAGGCAGTGTCCTCTCCCTCTTACACGTAGAAGAAATGGGCATTTTGCGTGTCAATATACAAACAATAAGCAACCTCCTTCTAGTCCCAAGCATTCACTCCCAGTTATTGTTATTATGCAATGCAGGACTACGAGAAGCTTATAAATTTTCACAAAATTCATTTTGATTGATTAGTCAGAACAGGAGACATACAATGTAATAGAAAACAACAAAATAGTAAATATGACAAGGTGTTAACACAATTGATCTATATAAAGGCCTCATAGTTCTAGCTCCTAAACACTATACCCCAGAGGTGTAATCTGCATTTCTGCAAAATATACCACATGATTTGTAAGTTAGAATGACTATCCAAAGTTCAAGCCTCCTAGGAAAACAATGTCACAAATATATAGCACAGAAACATTGTAAAATCAACTACTATTTTTTTTCTATCATGCAACTTAAATGAACAAATAGTAGTTTGAACTACAACTCATCAGATTAATTGCACAGCATTAAGGCTCATTCAATTACCAGCGGAGCATGGCAGCAATGGTGTCCTTGGAGTTTCGTGCATCAAGTGAGAACCCAGGACCCAGAAGCTTCTTCATGCGTCTAACAAGGCGGTAGTAGTAATGTCTGACCTGTATTGCAACATAAATATTGAACCTTGAGGCTAATGGCGAAGTACAACATATTCTCTGGTTCATGAATTTTTATAATTATGTCAGACATGTGATCTGTAACACAATACGCGAGGACAAAGCATCTGCCATCATAGAAAGTTAGAAAGCCAAACTTGTCTTCTTGGAAATGGCCAGTTTAACATGCTAGGGCAACATGCAGCATGGCAAAATGCCTCAAGCTGCTCCAGGCGTAGCGTCTTAGATGAGGCTTGTGCATACTCACCGCACAAGATGCTAAGATACTGAGGCGTGCGCCTCATAGCCAAACATTGTTAGGACAGGAAAATAATAAGGGAAACTAAAAGGCAAAAGATATTATGCCTGAATAAAAGTTAGTCATGGTGGGTGTTTCTAAATCTCATGGTCTGGAGTTTGAAGTTGTCCAACGACAAAACTTTAAGTAAAATCAGGAAGTGAAATCAGCTGCAGGCGAGGAGGGTGAGATTGGCTGTAAGGAGGGGACATCGGCTGCAAGTGAAAGGAGCTCATCTTCATTGGAATGTTGAGATGAAGCTTGTGATTCTCCCTCCCTGCAACCCTTTCCCAGCTACCGCAAGAGCAGCCTAAGCAATAATGGCTTCATATGTTTATACTAAGGAGAAACTGGTGCTGTGTTAACAAATAACAAAGGCCTTGGTAATAAATATGATTTCCCCTATGCCTTGCTTCCAGATTCTGAACATAAAATGTGCTTACCAAATTCTATTTGTCATAAAAATGGAGAATCCTTTAGGGCAGTTCGTGTAGAGTCTAACTTACAGTCTCACATGAATTTTCCTCTTCATCCAAATTCCTAATTAGTTCTGTACAGCAAAAATTACAAGAACATATTGGTGGAAGAAGAGGTACCTGATCTTTGTTTTTGCTCTGGACACGTAGAGTAATCTTCTCAAAATTCTACCAACAACAAAGACAAGATGTTATCCATCTATCAACCAAGCAATTTGCAAATCACGGCGTAACATTGCATCCGGAAATTATGCATCTTACTTTTCCTACTTGGCGTAGAGCATTGAAGAAACTCTCCTCCTCTTGGCGTGTCCATGCGGCCCATTGTCGTGTCGCCTTTTTCGCTATCAAGATGAACATAGCGCAAAAGGATCAGGAAATCCAGCACAAGCAAACGAGGAGTTCAGGAGAACAAAATGGGGGGAAAACAAACCAGGCTTCTGAGTGGGATCGGACGCAGAGGGCGGAGTGGCATCTGGCAAATCAGCAGGTTGAGGAGGTGGACTCATCTCTTCACACACCTCCTTCTCCATGACATTCGCGGCGCAAATATCTCGTAATTTCTCTGCTTAGATTTCACGCGAGAGAGAAAAAATCGAATAATTACGAAACGGAAAAACAGATCCAAGAATTGCACATGCTAAGAGAGAGGAAAACCGTGGTGCCGATCGGGGAGAGCCGCCAGAAGATTTCGATTTGGGACAAAATTTTCTACAGTTTGAGGAAATTTTGAGATTGGGGAGGTAGGGATTTGGAGGAATTGGGGAAAATTAAGGAATGAAAGATGAGAACAATCGGTGAAAGAGGGATCTGTTGCCACGTGTACCTTCTTTTGGATCGCACGGCTATTTTTCTCCCTGGTATGGCCCAAACAACCTACGACGTCACAGTGTGGTATTGACCCTCTTGGCCGGTCGGTCCGTCCGTCCCCTTGCAATACCACGAATTTTGCTGCGGTGTTGTATTCCTATTGTTAGCTTTTTGGGATAAAGAAGGGGAAAATACACTACTGCCCTTCTATCTCCAAAGAGGAATATCCAAGCACAAACTTTCTAAAGTTGCACATATGTGCAACTGTTAATATTTTGGTGTACTCCACCAAACGAAACGTACTACACAACAACAAAAATTAGGGAAAGTGTTTACACCAACCGGTTGATTTCTAGACAAATCAGCCGCGTCTCTCGCGCAACACGCGCCCTGTAGGCCCCACCGGCCGCTTATCCTCTTCTCTCCTTGCAGCTTCACAACCACAAATTTTTCTCCCCACCGCTTTGACCTATTCGTCCCCTACCTCTCTTTCTAATGGATCTCGGCAGATGAGCTTTCTCCTCCACGATTCCACTCCGTCAGATCAAGTGCCACCGCCCATCGAAAGCTGCATGTGCGTCCTGCCGCCGGTGCTGCAACGCAGCGTGATTGGCGAGCCTCCCGTGCTGCAAGTCCTCACCGGAAGCAGTGAGGGCTCGCCGGTGCTGCGAGCCGTCGCCGGAAGCAGCGAGGCGTCGCCCATGCTACAACGTCCGTCTACTACTCTACTGCAGGATCACCGTCATGTTGTGATACTGGATTGAAGCGTACGGAGCGGTAGTGCTGCAAGGAGGGTGCGGCGCGACGACATTGCACTGAAGCGCGCAGCTCCGGCAGAGCTGCAGGGATGGAGGACCTGCATTGAAGCGCGCGGCGCCGGCAGGGCTGCAGGGACGGCGTGGCGAGTCAGGGCGGCGACGCTGGATTGAAGCACGCGGCGCCGGCAGTGCTGCAGGAAGGGCACTACGAGTGGGGACGGCGACAGGAGTGCTGTAGGGAGGGCGTGGTGAGTCGGGCGCTGATACGTCTCCAACGTATCTGTAATTTTTTATTATTCTATGCTATTATATTATCAATCTTGAATGTTTTTATATATATTTACAGCAATTATATATTATTTTTTGGGACTAACCTATTAACTTAGTGCCCAGTGCCAGTTGTTGTTTTTTGCCTATTTTTGGTTTTCCAGAATATCAGTACCAAACGAAGTTCAAATGCCACGAAACTTTTTGGAGATTTTTTTCGGGACATAACAAACACTAGAAGCTTCGGGAGAAGGCCAGAAGACCCAGGAGGTGGCCACGAGCCACCAGGGCGCGCCTGGGGGGCAGGAGCGCCCTGGTGCCTCGTGGGCCCACCTCTGCCCCTTTTGACCTAATTCCACCACTATAAATTCTCTAAAATAGGGAAACCAACAGAGGAGTCCACGAAATACTTTTTTCGCCGCCGCAAGCTTCTGTTCTCGAGAGATCCCATCTGGAGGCCTTTTCCGGTACTCCGTCGGAGGGGGAATCGATCACGGAGGGGCTCTACATCAACCTTGCTGCCCTTCCGATGATGCGTGAGTAGTTTACCACAGACCTTCGGGTCCATAGTTAGTAGCTAGATGGCTTCTTCTCTCTTTTTGATCTTCAATACAATGTTCTCCTCGATGTTCTTGGAGTTCTATCCGATGTAATCACTTTTTGCGGTGTGTTTGTTGGGATCCGATGAATTGTGAGTTTATGATCAGATTATCCATGAATATTATTTGAGTCTTCTCTGAACTCTTTTATGCATGATTATTATAGCTTCGTATTTCTTCTCCGATCTATTGATTTGGTTTGGCCAACTAGATTGATTTATCTTGCCATGGGAAGAGGTGCTTTGTAATGGGTTCGATCTTGCGGTGCTCAATCTCAGTGACAGAAAGGGACATGACACGTATGTATCGTTGCTATTAACGGTAAAAAGATGGGGTTTATTCATGCGTGAGTTTACTTTGTCTACATCATGTCATCTTGCTTAAGGCGTTACTCCGTTCTTTATGGACTTAATACACTAGATGCATGCTGGATAGCGGTCGATGTGTGGAGTAATAGTAGTAGATGCAGGCAGGAGTCGGTCTACTTGTCTCGGACGTGATGCCTATATACATGATCATTGCCTTGGATATCGTCATGATTATTTGCTTTTCTATCAATTGCCCAACAGTAATTTGTTTACCCACCGTATGCTATTTTTATAAGAAAAGCCTCTAGTGAAAACTATGGCCCCCGGGTCTATCTAAATCATATACTAAAAACCCTAAAAATACCTTGCTGCACTTTTTATTTATTTATTTTATTTTGTATTTTTGTTTCAATCTATCTATCTATCACATACAATTTAATCTTGCAATTAACCGTCGAGGGATTGACAACCCCTTGTTTGCGTTGGGTGCAAGGATTTGTTGTTTTGTGTGCAGGTGCTGCTAACGAGGTGTTGCGTGATTCTCCTACTGGATTGATAACCTTGGTTTCATAACTGAGGGAAATACTTATCTCTATTGTACTGCATCTCCCTTCCTCTTCAGGGAATTACCAACACAGCTCACAAGTAGCAGGCGCCGACGATGCATTGAAGCGTGTGGCGCCAGTAGTGCTACACGGAGGGCGCAGCGAGTTGGGGCGGCGATGCTGCAGAGAGGGCGCGGCGAGTCGGGACGGCGACGCTGCACTAAAGCGTCAACCATGTTGTGTCGGCAACGCGAGAAGGGTGTTGGCTATGCTGCGAGTTGCGCCACCTCCACGCTCGCGCTTGCGTCAGTGCGTTGCGGCAACCTGTGTGAGGAAGGGAACGAAGCAGGGTATGTCGTTGTGCATTGACCAAATTCAATGGACACGCTGCATCCAGATCAGCACGATCGGACGGCAATCGACCCGGCTGATTTCCCTCGAAAATCGGTCGATTGCCTAGCACCGGCCCAAAAATTACGCGCACATTGGTACGTTTCCATCGTATCTACTTTTCCAAACACTTTTTCTCTTGTTTTGACCTCTAATTTGCATGATTTGAAGAAACTAACCCGGACTGACGTTGTTTTCAGCAGAACTACTTTGGTGTTATTTTTGTGCAGAAATAAAAAGTTTTCAGAATTGGACGAAACTTTACGGAGAATGTCACTTGAATATATAAAAAATACCGGTGCCAAAGTATCAGAGGGGAACCACCCAGGGCCCACAAAGCCCGGGGATAGGGGTGCACCGGCCAGGCTTGTGGGACCCCTGGTAGTCCTCCTGACCTAATTCCAAGTCTATAAGTTCCGTCTTCCCGAGAAAAAAATCAGAGAGAAAGTTTCATCGTGTTTTACGATACGAAGCCGCAGCCACCCCCTGTTCTTCATCGGGAGCCTTGATATGGAGTCTGTTCGTGGCTCCGGGGAGAGGGATTCGTCGTCGTCGTCATCACCAACCTTTCTCCATCAACAAGTTCATGATGCTCACAATCATGTGTGAGTAATTCCTTTGTAGGCATATTGGAGGTAGATGGAGATGGATGAGATTTCTTATGTAATCGTGTCAATTTGTTAGGGCTTGATCCCTAGTATCCACTATGTTCTGAGATTGATGTTTGCTATGACTTTCATATGCCTAATGCTTGTCACTAGGGCCCAAGTGCCACGATTTCAGATCTGAACATATATGCTTTCATGAATATATTTGAGATGTTGATTGATACGTCTCCAACGTATCTACTTTTTCAAACACTTTTGCTCTTGTTTTGGACTCTAACTTGCATGATTTGACTGAAACTAACCCGGACTGACGCTGTTTTTAACATAACTACATTGGTGTTGTTTTCTGCGCAGAAATAAAGTTCACGGAATTGGACGAAATTTTACGGAGAATTGTTTTGGAATATATAAAAAATACTGGCACAAAGAACTACTGGAGGGGGCCCACCAGGGAGCAAGCTCAGGTGGCGCGCCCCTCTAGGGCGCGCCACGTGAGCTTGTGGGCCCCACGAGCCTCCGTTTGCCCTAACTCCAAGCCTACAATACCGTCTTCCCGAGAAAAAAATTAGAGAGAAAGTTTCATCGCGTTTTACGATACAGAGCCACCACCACCTCCTGTTCTTCGTCGGGAGGCCTGATCTGGAATCCGTTCGGGGCTCCGGAGAGGGGAATTCGTCGCCATCATCATCAGCAACCCTTCTTCATCAACAACCTCATGATGCTTACCACCGGGAGTGAGTAATTTCATCGTAGGTATACTGGAGGTAGATGGGGATGGATGAGATTCGTCATGTAATCGTGTCAATTTGTTAGGGCTTGATCCTTAGTATCCACTATGTTCTGAGATTGATGTTGCTATGACTTTGCTATGCTTAATGCTTGTCACTAGGAGCCGAGTGCCATGATTTCAGATCTGAACACTTATGCTTTTCATGATTATTTATTGGAGATGTTGATCTTACATGCGCTAGAACCATGAGTTGGGGTAGCACCAATTGAAGAGAAGCTTGTCCAACATCGTCTGAGATGGTTTGGGCATATTCAGCGCAGGCCTCCAGGAGCTCCAGTGCATAGCGGACGGCTAAAGCGTGCTGATAATGTCAAGAGAGGTCGGGTTAGACTGAACTTGACATGGGAGGAGTCTGTAAAGAGAGATCTGAAGGATTGGAATATCACCAAAGAACTAGCCATGGACAGGGGAGAGTGGAAGCTTGCTACTGCTACTTGTAGGCTACGTTGCTATTTCCCCGAAGAGGAGAGGATGATGCAGTATAATAGAGATAAGTATTTCCCTTAGTTAAGAACCAAGGTTATCAATCCAGTAGGAGAACCACACAAAACCTCGTTAGCAGCACCTACACACACAAAAGCAAACACTTGCACCCAACGCAAATAAGAGGGTTGTCAATCCCCTTTGCGGTTACTTGCAAGGATTAATTCTGATAGTGATAGATAAAAAGTAAATTGCAAAATAAAATAAAAGTAAATAAATTGCAGCAAAGTATTTTTGGATTTTAATATATGATAAAGATAGACCCGAGGGCCATAGTTTTCACTAGAGGCTTCTCTCTCGAGCGCAGAACATACGGTGGGTAAACAAATTACTGTTGGGCAATTGATAGAAAAGCAAATAATTATGACGGATTCATGGATCATGTATATAGGCATCACGTCCGAGACAAGTAGACCGACTCCTGCCTGCATCTACTACTATTACTCCACCCATCGACCGCTATCCAACATGCATCTAGGGTATTAAGTATAAAACAGAGTAACGCCTAAAGCAAGATGACATGATGTAGACAAAGTAAACTCAAGCAATATGATTAAACCCCATCTTTTTATCCTTAATGGCAACAATACAAATACGTGTCATGTCCCTTTATGTCACTGGGATTGAGAACCGCAAGATTGAACCCATCATAAAGCACCTCTCCCATTGCAAGATAAATCAATCTAGTTGGCCAAACCAAACGGATAGATCGGAGAGAAATACAAAGCTATAACAATCATGCATAAAAGAGTTTAGAGAAGACTCAAATATTTCTCATGAATAATCTGATCATAAACTCACAATTCATTGGATCCCAACAAACACACCGCAAAAGAAGATTACATCGGATAGAACTCCAAGAACATAGAGGAGAACATGGTATTGAAGATCAAAGAGAGAGAAGAAGCCATCTAGCTACTAGCTATGGACCCGTAGGTCTGTGGTAAACTACTCACACATCATCGGAAGGGCAGCAAGGTTGATGAAGAAGCCCTCCGTGATCAATTCCCCCTCCGACAGAGTACCGGAAAAGGCCTCCAGATGGGATCGCGGAAGAACAAAGGCTTGCGGCAGTGGAAAGGTTTTCTCTTCTGGCTCTCTGTTGGTTTCCGAATATTTGAGAATTTATAGAAGTGGAATTAGGTCAAAAGGAGCCACGAGGGGCCCACAAGGCATCAGGGCGCGCCCCCCTGGGGTCGCGCCCTGTTGCCTTGTGAAGCCCTCCTGAGGCTTCTGGCTTCCTCCTGAAGCTTCCAGGGTCTCTTTTGTCCAGAAAAAAATCATCAAAAAGTTTCGTGGCATTTGGACTTCGTTTGGTATTGATTTCTTGAAAAACCAAAAACAAGCAGAAAACAACAATTGGCACTGGGCACTAGGTTAGTCCCAAAAAATGATATATAATTGCATATAATTGCATATAAAACATCCAAGATTGATACTATAATAGCATGGAACAATAAAAAATTATAGATACGTTGGAGACGTATCAAGCATCCCCAAGCTTAATTCCTGCTCGTCCTCGAGTAGGTAAATGATAAAAACAGAATTTTTGATGTGGAATGCTACCTAACATGTTTCATCATGTAATCTCTTTACGGTATGAATATTAAGATCCGAATGATTCAAAACAATAGTCTATAATTTGACATAAAGACATCAATACTCAGGCGTACTAATAAACAATCATGCCTTTCAAAATAAAAATGCTAAAGAAAGTTATCCCTACAAAATCATATAATCCTGTCATGCTCCATCTTCTTAACACAAAATATTTATCATGCACTACCCCTATGACAAGCCGAGCAATTGGTTCATACTTTTTAACGCGCTTCAGCTTTTTCAACCCCCACGCAATACATGAGCGCAAGCCATGGATATAGCACTATGGGTGGAATAGAATGTGGTGGTAGAGATTAATAAGGGGAAGTCAAAAAGAAGAAGATAGTCTCACATCGACGTGGCTAATCAACGGGCTATGGAGATGCCCATCAATTGATGTCAATGCGAGGAGTAGAGATTGCCATGTAACGAATGCACTAAGAGCTATAAGTGTATGAAAGCTCAACATGAAAACTAAGTGGGTGTGCATCCAACTTGCTTGCTCATGAAGACCTCGGGCATTTGAGCAAGTCCATCATCGGAATATACAAGCCAAGTTCTATAATGAAAAATTCCCACTAGTATATGAAAGTGACAAAATAGGAGACTCTCTATATGAAAAACATGGTGTTACTTTGAAGCACAAGTATGGAAAAAGATAGTAACACTGCCCCTTCTCTCTTTTTCTTTCATTTTTTTCTTTTTTTTCTTTTTTTTTCTTTTTTTTCGTGGGCTCTTTTTGGCCTTTTTCCCTTTTTTTTATTTTCCTCACTAGGACAATGCTCTAATAATGATGATCATCATACTTCTATTTACTTACAACTCAAAATTACAACTCAAAACTAGAACAAATATGCGTCTATATGAATGCCTCTGGCAGTGTACCAGGATGTGCAATGATACTAGCGTAACATGTATGAAAAATGATGAACAGTGGCTGAGCCACAAATACTATGTCAGTTATATGATCATGCAAAGCAATATGACAATGATGATGTGTGTCATATAAAAAGAACGGTGGAAGTTGCATGGCAATATATCTCGGAATGGCTATGGAAATGCCATAATATGTAGGTATGGTGGCTGTTTTGAGGAAGATATAAGGAGGCTTATGTGTGATAGAGCGTATCATATCACGGGGTTTGGATGCACCAGCGAAGTTTGCACCGACTCTCGATGTGAGAAAGGGCAATGCATGGTACCGAAGAGGCTAGCAAATTGCAGAAAGGTGAGAGTGCGTATAATCAATGGACTCACATTTGTCATAACGAACTCAGATACTTATTGCGAAAGTTTATTAGCCCTCGAAGCAAAGTACTACTACGCATTCCCCGAGTGTAGGGGAACGCAGCAGAAAACAATAAATTTCCGCACTACGAACAAGCCCAGGATCACTATGGAGATGCATACAAGGTTTTGATCTGATCATTACCGACTCGTAGCGCAGCGGAAGTAGAGTCAATGAAGATCGTCGGTGCAGATCACCGCAGCTAGGATTTACAACCTCCCAACCACGAGGATGTTCTCCCTCGTCTGCTCTCCGGACAGTCCTCCGGGAGGCGGTCGGACAGTCCCTCGGACGGTGTCACGGACAGCCCTTCGGGAGGACCCTCAAAACTCGGACGGTCACTCGGACAGCCCTTCGGGAGGACACTCAAATAGCCCCTCAGGCAAAAGATCGAACCTACGACCTCTCTACGGGGTTGCACACATACAGTGTCACCAATCCGGCAGGGCTTCGCCGTCCAGAACTAGTTCCCACCGGAACCCAGACAGCCTTTCGGCTCTACGAAACTATTTCGTGGGAGGGAGAGAGAAGGCCAGATCATGCATGGCATTTGTATGAGAGTAAGGAGTGAGTGTGGAGAGCTCCTCTCCACCTCCTTATATAGGCCAAGGCAAGGAAATACCAAAATACCCATGAGGTGAGCCCTTCACAAGGGCATAAATGGAAAGCAAGTGGTGCTCCAAGGGGAGCACCACCTTGGGCCGGCCACCACCTTGTCCCCCCCATGGGGGGGCCCAACAACCCACCAAACATGCCTCCACAAAATAAGGATGCTCCCTAGACAAAAAGCCACCAAACAAGCTGCCCACGATTCGTGGGATCTTGTCCCCTCGCGCTGGGACAAGATGTTTTCCGCGACCGTTTTCCTGAAAAAATTCCGGAAGGTCTAGAACATTTTCGGCACCCTCTAAAATTATTCTGGGCACGTTCCGAAACATTTCCGGTATGGTGGTTTAATTTAGAAACATCTTCGTTTACACCGAAACAATTCCAGCAGCTCCGAAACACTTCCGGTTTTCTCTCCGGAACTTTTCCGTCGTCTCCGAAACTTTTCCGTCGTCTCCGAAACTTTTCCGGTGACTTTCTCTCAGACTCCCTGTCTAATATTCATCAGATAGATGACCCTTAAGCGTGTGACCCTATAGGTTCGGTGAAGTATAGACATGACCGGAACACTTTCCGATCAATGATCAACATCGGAGCCGTGGACACCCATATTGACCCCTATACCCAGACGAATAAATATTTGAGTGAACCTCCAGTTGCCGTGTGCTATTCCTGTAGCTTCGCGATATGTTACAAATACCCAAGGTGAGATTTATCGGCATCCCCGTGGAACAACAACTTTTGTCAGCTATGCCAGTTACCTCGTTACCGGTTTTGTTCTCTTTTCTCGTTCCCGTGTTTCGGCATCCCTGTGATTAAATCACATTGTGTCTGGCCAGACGATGATGGATACCGTAACACCGAGAGGGCCCAAAGAATATCTCTCCATCGTCGGAGGAGCAAATCCCAATCTTGAGCTATCAAGTCGCTTGTCATACTTTCTGTGACATCCCCAGATTACTAACAGTAGTTATGCCAATTAATCATGCCAAGTCATCGTCATTAAGCCTTATAAAAGCAATTAGAGAATAATCCAAATTCAATTCAAATTTAAAACAAAGTCAAAACTAAAAGTTATCCAAACAGTAGAACTAAATAGTTCATAATTTTGCAAATAATCCATAAGCAATTATAAAAATAAGATCAACATTTATGGAAATATTTAAGTGACTCTAGCAACCAAAAAAATAGTAGCTAAAACAATTAATTAAATGCCTTTTATAAATTATAAAATATTAAACTAAATTATATAGATGCCAAAGTTATTGTGGCAGAGGTATATTTAGTAACACTAAATTAGGTGCTAATCTTATATTTTATAAAACTAAAATGATTTGGAAAGTAAAATAAAACACTAAAAGAAAAATAAACAAAAACAGAAAAGTAAAACAGAAAATAAGAAAAAGGAAAGAAGCCCCCCTTCCCCTCCCACTGGGCCAATCGGCCCAGCTGACCACCGGCCGGCCTAGCCGCGCCTATATGGCCTGCCCCTGCCCACACCCGAACCCTAACCCCCACCCCGACCTCCTCCTCGTCCCTCCCCTCTCCCGCGACGCCGCCGCCGCCAGCGTCCCTCGTCGCCGTCGTCCTCGTCCTCGCCGCGGCCTCCCCGTCCTCCCCCTCGCCGGTCGCCCTTGAACCTCGCCGGTGTACCCCAGCAACGGGGGTGAGCGCCCCTTCTCCTTTCCCCCTTCTCTCTGTCGTCGCCGCCGTCCCCGTCCGCTCGCCGCCCGTGGCCCCGCGCTCGCCCGCTGCTAGCCGCCGCTGTCTCGCCTCGCCTGCCCGCTCGCCCGCGGCCTCGCCGCTGCTCGCTCGCCCCGCGCGCCCGCCTCCCCAACCGCTGCTGCTGCTGCCCGCACCCGCGCGTGCCCGCGCCCGTGCCGCCCCGCCGCGCGCTCGCCCGCGGCTGCCGCTGCCCGCCCGCCTCTGCTCACCGCCCCCCTGCCGCTGCTCCCCGTCTCGGCCGCTCGCCGCTGCCGCTTGCGCGCCCGCGCGCCGCCTCACCGCGCGTCGCTCGCCGTCTCCGTCCGCCCGCACGCACACGCGCGCCCGGACGTGTCCGGCTCCCCAGTGTGCATGCGCGCACACGCGCGCCCGGACGTGTCCGGCTCCCCAGTGTGCATGCGCGCACACGCGTGGCCCGGACATGTCCGGCCCCGAACGGACACGGGCGGACATGTCCGGCCTGCTCACTGACACCTGGGGCCCACCCGTGTACTGTTTAAAAAGAAAATAATAAATAAAATAAATAAAATAAATAAATAAATAAAAGTAAATAATAATTAAAATAAATAAATAAGTAATAGTTAGTTAATTAATTAATTAATTAATTAATTAATTAACCTAATTAAATTTGTTTAATTAAACTAATTACCTAATTAGATTAATTAATTTGTAATTAGTCTAATTAAACCCTAATTAATTTAATTAGACGCTGATAGGTGGGACCCACTGGTACTGTTCACGTCATGCTGACGTCATCATTACTGTTTCGGATAATGTTAATTTAAATAATTTAAATAATTCCATAAATTAATAAAAACTTTAGAAAATCATATAAAATAAACCGTAACTCGGATTAAAATAATTTATATATGAAAAACGATCAGAAAAATATGACGATTCCGAATATGCCCTCCGTTCATCTGTCACGTGTCCCTAACTACCTGAACATGGAACCATCCCCTCCGGTTCATCTGTCTGACAGATGTCCGAAACCGGGAAAACTTTCCAGTTAAATTCCCCGCTTCATCTGCCACGTGTAGCACTGCGTTAGGGCACCCTAGCACAGCCTGTTGACATGCCAAGCATCTGTGTGCATTTGTCTGCTTTGTATTTACTGTTTCTTCCCCCTCTTCTCTCCGGTAGACTTCGAGACCGATGCTGCCACTGTGATCGACTACGTCCCCGACGACCCGTCCTTTTCAGCAGAGCAACCAGGCAAGCAAACCCCCTTGACGCATGCCTAAATCACCTATTCCTTCTCCCTCCTGCTTGCGTTAGAAAATTGCTGCTACTTTGCTTTATCCTATTCTGATGCATAGCCTGTCCTTGTAACTGTTATTGATACCTGCCTGTTATCCAAAATGCTTAGTATAGGTTGGATGGTAAACCATCTGTGGCCCCTCTTCCTTGCTGTAGTTGCCCCGCTTTAGTATCTGTGCCCCGATCGATGTGATCGAACGGGCTGAGACCAGCACTGCACTACACACACCCCCTAAGTTGCTCGACTCTGCAGAGCTAATATCGAGTGACGAGGGTGATACCTCTTAACTCACTCCCGATGATGCCTCTGTAGTATAGCTAGTCGGACATGGATTACCGAGGGTGATTCCTCTTCCTCCACCTCCGGTGAAGCTTCTGTCGTGCAACCCCGCTAGTGTGAATGCCATCGAGGGTGATTCCTCTGGGTTCACCTTATCGGATACATCGAGTAGGAATCCATCGAGGGTGATTCCTCGGATTCCCCTCTGGTGTGATGAACACACGGATACTTTACTTTTACTACAGTCCCCGAGTAAAGTCGGGTCGACCCCGAGGGGTACCCGCTAGAGTTGTGAAGTCGGGTTGACCTGGAGGGTACCCGCAAGATAAATACGAGGCGCGGCCGGGCAGGCAGAGACCGCCCTAGAGAGGGACGGGCCTGGCCCTTGTTGCACTTCCTCGAGACGGGACGACAGGAGTACTGATCGTCACCGCGAGCTCCTAATAATGCGCTAACGGATTTGGGTATTGATCTGAGTGGGTCGTCGTGCCCTATACGCACTACCACCACGTGGGATAATGGTTTAATGGGGCCCTCTACGCCGTATGTATCAGCCGAAAGCTCTGTCAGACGTCCAGTTCAGCATTGTGGCACGGCAGGATCGGCGCCATCCATGACAGAGGTGGTGCCTGGATCTAACCCTGCGCACAACGACCCGGAGTGCAAAGGGCGATGGCCCAAGACCCCTTCACACTTAGGATGTAGACCGGCGGGGACCTCTCTGCTTAGCTCTAGGTCGGGCTGCGGTGTGTCGATCAGCCGAGGCCGGGCATGACCCAGGAAAGTGTGTCCGGTCAGAGCTAATCGAGCGTGTTGGGTAACAGTAGTGCACCCCTGCAGGGAAGTTATCTATTCGAATAGCCGTGTCCACGGTAACAGGACGCTCAGTGTTGTATCCCGATCTATTATTACTTGAACTGGATACATGTTAAATAATTATAAGCTTCGGGATCGCTTTCTCGCAGGGAGTCGAGGAAGGATCTCTAGGCTTTGCTTCCACATGCTTGTTAATTAATAATATGATAACCTGTACTCTTCTTATGCTGCAAGACCCTGAAGATGCTAGTCTTCGATAGGCTAGGCCTTTCTCTCTATTCTGGCTTTGCTGCTATATAGTCCACAGATACAGCCTCTCCACTTGATACCAATGCATAATTAGCATAGATCTGATGTCAGTCTTGCGAGTACTTTGGATGAGTACTCACGGTTGCTCTGCTATTCTTTTCCCCATACCCATTTGATGATACATCAGACGTCGAAGCCCAGGAGCAGGAGATCCCCGGAGGAGTCTACTACGACGTGGAGATCCCCGACGACCAGGAGTAGTTTAGGAGGCTCCCAGGCAGGAGGCCTTGCCTCTTTCGATCAGAGCTGTTGTTTGTTTTCGCCTTCTTAAGGCATCTTGTTTAACCTTGTGTCTGTACTTAGATACTTTTGCTTCCGCTGATGCTTGTATGACATCGAGCTTATGTATTCGAGCCCTCGAGGCCCCTGGCTTGTAATATAAAGCTTGTATTACTTTAATTTGTGTCTAGAGTTGTGTTGTGATATCTTCCCGTGAGTCCCTAGGCTTGATCGTGTGCATTTGCGTGTATGATTAGTGCACGATTAAGTCAGGGGCGTCACACTTTCCCATGAACCCGTAAGCCGCCGTAATAGCCACCTAGTTACGGATGACGTTTAACAAACCCCAAAGTTCATGAAGAAACTCGATACTCTCATGGTCTAAGGAATTATGCAAACATTAACTTTCTCTGTGTTATAAACCATTAACTTGTGACGAATGTATCTCATAGCATAACATCAATTCAGGTCGATTCAACACAAATGTTCTTCTAACATTGTGCCCTCAAAGTTGCCGGCATAGACATGCCCATTATCAGGAAAACGTGATCATCATGCAACACTTGAGCCAGTCTTAGAGGCTTGACTAGGTATACTTTTTACCGTTTATTATTCCACACGTGCACATGGGTTTTCCTTAGAGCCTTTATGGATATACGGGCTCGGGAATGCTACTTGTGAGCTGCGTTGGTAATTCCCTGAAGAGGAAGGGAGATGCAATACAATAGAGATAAGTATTTCCCTCAGTTATGAAACCAAGGTTATCAATCCAGTAGGAGAATCACGCAACACCTCGTTAGCAGCACCTGCACACAAAACAACAAATCCTTGCACCCAGCGCAAACAAGGGGTTGTCAATCCCTCGGCGGTAAATTGCAAGATTAAATTGTATGTGATAGATAGATAGATTGATTGAAGCAAAAATATAAAATAAAATAAATAAAGAAAAAGTGCAGCAAGGTATTTTTAGGGTTTTTAATATATGATTTAGATAGACCCGGGGGCCATAGTTTTCACTAGAGGCTTCTCTCATAAGAATAGCATACGGTGGGTAAACAAATTACTGTTGGGCAATTGATAGAAAAGCAAATAATCATGACGATATCCAAGGCAATGATCATGTATATAGGCATCATGTCCGAGACAAGTAGACTGACTCCTGCCTGCATCTACTACTATTACTCCACACATCGACCGCTATCCAGCATGCATCTAGTGTATTAAGTCCATAAAGAACGGAGTAACGCCTTAAGCAAGATGACATGATGTAGACAAAGTAATCTCACGCATGAATAAACCCCATCTTTTTACCCATAATAGAAATGATACATACGTGTCATGTCCCTTTCTATCACTGGGATTGAGCTCCGCAAGATTGAACCCATTACAAAGCACCTCTTCCCATGGCAAGATAAATCAATCTAGTTGGCTAAACCAAATCAATAGATCGGAGAAGAAATACGAAGCTATAATAATCATGCATAAAAGAGTTCAGAGAAGACTCAAATAATGTTCATGGATAATCTGATTATAAACTCACAATTCATCGGATCCCAACAAACACACCGCAAAAAGTGATTACATCGGATAGAACTCCAAGAACATCGAGGAGAACATTGTATTGAAGATCAAAAGGAGAGAACAAGCCATCTAGCTACTAACTATGGACCCGAAGGTCTGTGGTAAACTACTCACGCATCATCGGAAGGGCAGCAAGGTTGTTGTAGAGCCCCTCCGTGATCGATTCCCCCTCCGGCGGAGTATCGGAAAAGGCCTCCAGATGGGATCTCTCAAGAACAGAAGCTTGTGGTGGCGGAAAAAGTATTTCGTGGACTCCTCTGTTGGTTTCCCGATTTTAGAGAATTTATAGTGGTGGAATTAGGTCAAACGGAGCTGTGTGGGCCCCACAAGCCACCAGGGCGCGCCACCCCCCTGGGGCGCGCCCTGGTGCCTCGTGGGCCACTGCTCCATCTTCTGGCCCTCTCCCGAAGCTTCCAGTACTTGTTATGTCCAGGAAAAAAAATCTCCAAAAAGTTTCGTGGCATTTGGACTTCGTTTGGTACTGATATTCTGGAAAACCAAAAACAGGCAAAAAATAGCAACTGGCACTGGGCACTAAGTTAATAAGTTAGTCCAAAAAAATGATATATAATTGTTGTAAATGTATATAAATCATCCAAGATTGATAATATAATAGCATGGAACAATAAAAAATTATAGATACGTTGGAGACATATCAGCATCCCCAAGCTTAATTCCTGCTCGTCCTCGAGTAGGTAAATGATAAAAACAGAATTTTTGATGTGGAATGCTACCTATCATATTCATCATATATTCTTTTCTTTTATAGCATGGACATTTGGACTTGAATGATTCAAAGCAATAGTCTATAATTTGACATGAAGATATAAATACTCAAGCATGCTAACAAGCAACCATGTCTTTCAAAATATCAACGCTAAAGAAAGTTATCCCTAGGCCATTATGCTCAATCATTGATCCATTCATGAAACACACTCAATATTAGCTACACACAATGCACAAGTATGACAATAGTGCTCTCTAGTTGGTGCTTTATAAGAGAAGATGGAGACTCAAAATAAAAATAAAAATTGCATAAAAGTAAATAGATAGGCCCTTCGCAGAGGGAAGCAGAGATTTGCTAATGTGCCAGAGCTCAAAGTTTAAATTAGAGAGATAAAATTATTTTGAGAGGCATGATTTTCCTGTTAACGAAACGACCGAGAATTCCCAATATCTTCCATGCTAGACACATCATAGGCGGTTCCCAAACAGAAAGTAAAGTTTATTTCCTTTCCACCATTCTTTCACAATCCATGGCTAGCCGTATCCACGGGTGCCCTCCATACCAACACTTTCCAAGGAATTTTGTTGTTATTAATTTTTGATTCATTGTGGGACTGGGCATCCCTATTACCAGCCACTCTCTCGTGCAATGACAAGTGAATAAACACTCATCGTGTGAATAACACACCTAGCATGGAAAATATTGGCCGCCCCCTGCCGCTTCATGAGCGGGCACACAAAACGGAAAAATTATTTTGAAAATTAGAGTTGGCACACGCAAATTTACTTGGTACGGCATGGAAATACCGCATGTAGGTAGATATGATGGACTCATTTGGCACAACTTGGGTTTAAGGAGTTTGGATGCACAAGCAGTATTTCCGCTTAGTACAAATGAAGGCTAGCAAATAGATTGAGAAGCAACCAACCAAAAAGCGAAAACGGTCATAAACATGCATTGAACATAACTAACACCGAATAATGCACCATAAGTAGGATATAATTTCTTTGCATAACTATTGACTTAATGTGCATGCATAGGGAATCACAAACCTTAACACTAACATTCTTACTAAATCACAATTACTCACTAACATGACTCACATATCATCATCTCCATATCGCAAAACTATTGCAAGGAATCACACTTATCATATCCAATGATCTATATGAAAGTTTTTATTATATCCCTCTTGAATATTCATCACTTTGGGACCAAATTCATATCTTGTGCAAATTACCATTACTATTATCAACTCTCAAAAAGATATAAGTGAAGCATGAGAGCGCATATATTTCTTCAAAATTTTAAATCTTATCAACTCTCAAAATAATATAAGTGAAGCATGAGAGTTTAAATATTTCTTCAAAATATAGCCACCGCCATGCTTAAAAAGATTTAAGTGAAGCACTAGAGCAACTGCCTAGCTCAAAAAATTTAAGTGAAGCACATAGAGTATTCTAATAAATTATGATGAACGTGTGGCTCTCTCAAATTGGTGTGTCCAGCAAGGATGATTGTGACAAACTAAAAAGAAAACAAAGCAAAGACTCATATAATACAAGACGCTCCAAGCAAAACACATATCATGTGACGAATAAAAATATAGCACCAAGTAAAATTACCGATGGTTGGTAGAAGAAAGAGGGGATGCCTTCCGGGGCATCCCCAAGCTTAAACGCTTGAGTCTTTCTTGAATATTACCTTGGGGTGCCTCGGACATCCCCAAGCTTAGGCTCTTGCCACTCCTTATTCCTTCATCCATCGTGATCTCACCCAAAACTTGAAAACTTCAATCACACAAAACTCAACAAAATCTTCGTGAGATCCGTTAGTATAACAAAACAAATCACTACTTTAATTACTGTTGCAAACCCATTCATATTTTATTTTTGCATTATACCTACTGTATTCTAACTTCTCCATGGCTTATACCCCCCGATACAATCCATAGTTTCATCAAAACAAGCAAGTAGTGCATCAAAAACAGAATCTGTCAAAAACAGAACAGTCTGTAGCAATCTATTTAAAAGTCATACTTCTGTAACTCCAAAAATTCTGAAATATTAGGAAAACGTGGAAAATTAATATACCAATACTTTGTAAAAATTTCAGATTTTTCTGACGCTCCAGTACAGAACCAAAATTCCAGCACTGGACGCAAAACTTTCTGTTTTCCAAACAGCATCAATTATACTATCTTCCAAATCATCCTAAAGGTTTTACTTGGCACAAACACTAATTAAAAACACAAAAACACAATGATAACAGTAGAATAATTGTGAAAACACACAATAACAGAAACAAAAAGTAAACATTTATTTTATTCATTGGGTTGCCTCCCAACAAGCGCTATTGTTTTATGCCCCTAGCTAGGCATAATGCATAGTTTCAAGTATTGTCATCTTTCAAGTTGATTCCATAAGTGGCCCTCATAATAGATTTATATGGTGCTTTAATTTTCTTCCTAGGGAAATGTTCCATACCCTTTTTTAGTGGAAACTGAAATTTTATATTCCCTTCTTTCATGTCAATAACGGCACCTATGGTTCGTAAGAACGGTCTACCAAGTATTATTGGGCAAGAAGAATTGCATTCAATGTCAAGTACAATAAAATCAACGGGCATAGTTCCTATTTGCAAGAATAAGAACATCATTAATTCTTCCCAATGGCTTTTTAATAGTGGAATCCACAAGATGCAAATTAAGAGAACATTCATCTATATTGGTAAAACCTAGCACATCACATAGAGATTTTGGAATTGTGGAAATGCTAGCACCCAAATCACATAAAGCATTGCACTCATAATTTTTAATTTTAACTTTAATGGTGGGTTCCCATTCATCATATAATTTTCTAGGAATTGAAACTTATAGTTCTAGCTTTTCCTCTAACGTTCTCATCATTGCTTCTACGATGTGTTTAGTAAAAGCCTTATTTTGCTCATAAGCGTTGTGTGAATTTAACATGTATTGTAACAAAGAAATGCACTCAATCAAGGAACAATTGTCATAATTAAAATCTTTGTAATCCAAAAGGGTGGGCACATCACTAGTTAAAGTTTTTACCTCTCCAAACCCACTTTTATCAATTTTCTTATCAAGATTTTCACCCTCCGAATTATGGGGACGCCTACTAACTAAAGTTGACTCTTATTCAGTCACCTTTTCATCAAGTTTTATATTGCTAAACAACGAATCAATAGATGAAACACCAATCATTTTAATATCCTCATCATTACTATGATAAAAACCGGGAGGAATCGCTTTTTCTAAAAATTCTCGTTTAGCTTTTAGCATGGCGGTTCTTTTCTTACTCTCATCCATGGAGACATATAAAGCTTTAATTGATTCATTAATATCAATTTTAGGTGGCAAAATTTTAGTCTTAAGATTTTCCACATCATGAATAATTATATCAATGCTCCTAGACATATCATGAAGTTTACTCAATTTTTCTTCTATCGTAATGTTTAAAACTTTTTGAGCATTAATAAATTCTTTAATATTACTTTCAAGATCAGAGGGCATCCTACTATTATTATTATAAGAATTACCATAGGAATTTCCATAATTATTAGAGGAATTTCCAGGAAACGGTCTAGCATTGAAATTACCTCTATAAGCATTACTATTAAAATTGTTTCGCGAGACAAAAATCACATCTACGGGATCATTATTTTGCTCAATCAAAGTGGATAAAGGCACATCATTAGGATCAATAGGAATATTTTTGGTAGCAACCAATTTCAAAAGCGCATCAACTTTATCACTCAAAGTACTAATTTCTTCAACAGAATTCACTTTTTACTAGTAGGAACTCTTTCAGTATGCCATTGTGAATAATTTGCCATAATATTATCAAGCAATTTAGTAGCTTCTCCCAAAGTAATTTCCATAAAAGTACCACCCGCGGTGGAATCTAAAAGATTTCTAGAGACAAAATTCAATCCCGCATAAATTTTTTGTATGATCATCCATAAATTTAAGCCATGAGTAGGGCAATTTCTTTCATTAATTTCATCCTCTCCCAAGATTGGGCAACATGTTCATGATCAAGTTGCTTAAAATTCATAATTTGATTTCTAATAGAAATAATTTTTGCGGGAGGAAAATACTTGGTAAACGCATCTTTACACCTATCCCAAGAATCGATACTATTTCGTGGTAAAGATGAAAACCAAATTTTTGCACGATCCCGCAATGAGAACAGAAATAATTTTAATTTTACAATATCATTATCCACATCTTTTTTCTTTTGCATATCACACAATTCTACGAAAGTGTTAAGATGGGATGCAGCATCTTCATTAGGACTACCAGAAAATTGTTCTTTCATAACAAGATTTAGCAAAGCGGCATTAATATCACAAGTCTCCGCACTAGCGGCGGGAGGAGCAATTGGAGTACTAATAAAATCATTATTATTAGTATTGGAAAAATCACACAATTTTGTATTTTCTTGAGACATCGTGGCTACGCAAACAAGATAACAAGCAAGCAAACAAGCAAACAAGAAAAAGGCAAACGAAAAATATTTTTGTATTTTTGTAAAAACTTTTTAGAAGTGGGGGAGATGAAAATGAGAGGCAAAGGCAAATAAAGTAAATGCAAGGAGATGAGAGTTTTATGCGTAGATACTTGATAGATGTTGATGATGTCTCCCCGGCAACGGCGCCAGAAAATTCTTCCTGCTACTTGTGAGCTTCGTTGGTAATTCCCTGAAGAGGAAGGGAGATGCAGTACAGTAGAGATAAGTATTTCCCTCAGTTATGAAACCAAGGTTATCAATCCAGTAGGAGAATCACGCAACACCTCGTTAGCAGCACTTGCACACAAAACAACAAATCCTTGCACCCAACGCAAACAAGGGGTTGTCAATCCCTCGGCGGTAAATTGCAAGATTAAATTGTATGTGATAGATAGATAGATTGAAATAAAAAGACAAAATAAAATAAATAAAGAAAAACTGCAGCAAGGTATTTTTAGGGTTTTTAATATATGATTTAGATAGACCCGGGGGCCATAGTTTTCACTAGAGGCTTCTCTCATAAAAATAGCATACGGTGGGTAAACAAATTACTGTTGGGCAATTAATAGAAAAGCAAATAACCATGACGATATCCAAGGCAATGATCATGTATATAGGCATCACGTCCGAGACAAGTAGACCGACTCCTGCCTGCATCTACTACTATTACTCCACACATCGACCGCTATCCAGCATGCATCTAGTGTATTAAGTCCATAAAGAACGGAGTAACGCCTTAAGCAAGATGACATGATGTAGACAAAGTAAACTCACGCATGAATAAACTCCATATTTTTACCCTTAATAGCAACGATACATACGTGTCATGTCCCTTTCTATCACTGAGATTGAGCACCGCAAGATCGAACCCATTACAAAGCACCTCTTCCCATGGCAAGATAAATCAATCTAGTTGGCCAAACCAAATCAATAGATCGGAGAAGAAATACGAAGCTATAATAATCATGCATAAAAGAGTTCAGAGAAGACTCAAATAATGTTCATGGATAATCTGATCATAAACTCACAATTCATCGGATCCCAACAAACACACCGCAAAAAGTGATTACATCGGATAGAACTCCAAGAACATCAAGGAGAACATTGTATTGAAGATCAAAAAGAGAGAAGAAGCCATCTAGCTACTAACTATGGACCCGAAGGTCTGTGGTAAACTACTCACGCATCATCGGAAGGGCAGCAAGGTTGATGTAGAGCCCCTCCGTGATCGATTCCCCCTCCGGCGGAGTACCGGAAAAGGCCTCCAGATGGGATCTCTCAAGAACAGAAGCTTGCAGCGGCGGAAAAATATTTCGTGGACTCCTCTATTGGTTTCCTGATTTTAGAGAATTTATAGTGGTGGAATTAGGTCAAACAGAGCTGTGTGGGCCCCACAAGCCACTAGGGCACGCCCTGGTGCCTCGTGGGCCACTGCTCCATCTTCTGGCCCTCTCCCGAAGCTTCCAGTACTTGTTATGTCCAGAAAAAAATCTCCAAAAAGTTTAATGGCATTTGGACTTCGTTTGGTACTGATATTCTGGAAAACCAAAAATAGGCAAAAAACAGCAACTGGCACTGGGCACTAAATTAATAGGTTAGTCCCAAAAAATGATGTATAATTGCTGTAAATGTATATAAAAACATCCAAGATTGATAATATAATAGCATGGAACAATCAAAACTTATAGATACGTTGGAGACGTATCAGGGAACCATGGCAGTTATAGCATGGAACATAAACTTAATTAGGAACATGGGGATAAATAATAACATTTATTATTGCCTCTAGGGCATATCTCCTACAGACTCCCACTTGCACTAGAGTCAATAATCTAGTCAATGCTAATGCACTTTACACCTATGGCATACCGATGTAAAATATGCTTCGCTTGTGGTATAGTCTACGTCTAACGGGCCTGACAACTTCAGGGCCGTGTGTATCTTTGCATATCCTCGCGTTTTCATGCTTTCACAAAATACATATTTTGTGTGGACTTGGCTTTGTATGTATGTGAATCACTGGTCAAACCTAGATTCCTCAGACTGGGCTATGGAGTAACTATCTACAATAGTGTCCCATTGACCAAAGCCATCTTGGAACCATACTAAGTTCATGAATGAACTATATGATTCAACATCTTCTTTATCGCTTCCAAAACGTCAACATACTTAGCCTTTGTTATAGAATTTGCCACAGTAACCTGTTTGGAATAATTTTCAACTACCGTGCCACCATATCGTGTATTACACAAAGCCCTTAACTTAAATCGAAAATCGCTTGGAGCATTGATGAAGACTGTATCGATGTAACTACTTACAACAAGCACTTCATAATCTCTGCTTGCGAGAAAACATGTCATCAGTGCTACTTTAGTACTTAACGACAGTTTTCACTGTTGTCCCATGATCAGTACTTTGATCACTTTGGTATGTATACTCGCAACTGCTTGGGAGTACCGGACATATCTGGTTGTTTTACATACCATGGAATACATGATTAATCCAAACACAAAGGTGTGTGGAATATCCATCATGTATTTTGCTCATCAGTGTTTTAGGACACCGAGTCTTGCAAAAACTCTTTCCATGTGACTTCGGCAAGAATCACTCCTTGGCGTTTTTAACGCTAAACTGTTTAGCATCTTGTCAATATGTATTTTGGCTTAGCCCTATTAGGCAATTCTATCTCCGTAGATAATTATGCCTAATATCAAGGCTACTCAGCCCAAGCACTTCATCGAAAAACTATTTTTTAATGAAGTCCTAATTCGTGTCAAGAAATTTATATTATTTCCAACTAACAATGTGTTAAGCACACAAGGTTTTTAGAAATATTATTATGCTCCCACTTACTTTCTTGCAACCACAAGCATCTTCGTTACCCATTGATGAAATCAAACTCTATTGACTATTTCATCAAAAACGAAGATTCCAACTCCATTTTGCTCTCTTTTGTCCATCGCTGGAACTCTGAAGTTTGCATACTCACTAGCATCCTCTGGATTGACAAAACACCTTGGACTGTATCACATGCAAGTCCTAGGTAGCATTTCCATCTCATGGAAATCCTTTTGGCATCCATGTATCATATCTCATGATTGAAATATGTATCAATTGCTAGTTTAACCCGAACCAACTTTAAGCATCGCTACGGAGAGACAATCTCGCCGTAGTTAATTCCTTGAATTTGTTATAAGCAACAAGTCGAGCTTTATGGATAAAACATTTTTATCCATATCAGTTTATAGTTCCATTCATATTCATTAGACTTTAAGTCTTCCGAAGGGTTTATCAAGATCTAATCTTGAATCATTTATATGGATACTATCTCGGATTATATTGGTATTTAGCCAATTCCGGAGTCAGGGCCCATCAACGCTTCCTTGTGTATCGTAGGTATACTGTTGTCTAACAACAATATCTCATTTGCGCACCTAAGAGGTTTGCACGAGTTTTGCCTACGTGGTTCAGCTGCAAGTTCGACCGAAGTCCATACATCTCATGTAGAGGCTTCCGTATCAATCGCGGTAGGAAACTCTGGAATCACTTCCAAGGTCTCTTTTCTTTGACCTGATAACGAAGATACTGGTATCTCGTCGAGTTGCACTATCCTCCCACTCACCTTTTTGCAAGAACCATTTTCCTCAAAATCATACTGCCTTTTGTGGCAAACATTTTTGCCTCGGTATAGTGATGGAGGAATACCCAATAACTTGAGATAACCTACAAAGTAGCACTTGTCTGATTTGGAATAGGTTTGTAAATATTTTACACAAGCCCCATATTCCAAATGTTAAGAAAAGATATAACATGGTTGGGGTTACCATACCATGGCATCATTTCAACAGATCTGATGGTGCTCTTTTTAGTGTAAAAGCCGCAGTCTCTAAAGCATTACTTTAAAAGGGATAATGGCAAATTGATTTATGTCATCTTTGATCTTACCATGTCATAAATGGTTTGATTACATATTCACGGACATTCCACTCACAGTGGTGCTCCGGGAGGTGTAAGTTATGAAAACTCTTTTCACAACTCATCAGACATTCGCTAAACTTGTAACTCAAACATTCCTTTATGCAATCAAGTTTGCAGAAACATAATTTTTCTTGTTACAATAATTTCCACTTTATTTTGAAAACCTTTTGAATGATTTCAAAAGATCCAGACTTACGTCTCATCAAGTAAATATCCATATATCTAGTTGAGTCATTTCTGAAGATAGATAAATCCACTACTAGCAACAACATTTATCGGACTACACACATCATAATGTATGATCACCAATAAGTTTGTTGCTCGTTCCTTAGGGCCTGTGAACGGTATTTCAGTCATTTCACTTTTCGTACGAAAGTTGCAAGTGTCAGATGATTCATAATCAAATGACTTCAAAATCCATCATTATGGAATTTTTTCATGCGGGTTTCTCCAATGTGACCAAATGCGGTGCCACACATATGTGGTATTCTTTTAGTCTTGCGACATTTAGTGTCAGTGTCATGGATGTATTATATTATTATCAATATTCATAACATACATCTCATTCATAATGAAAGTATGGCCCTTATGTTAATCATAACACCGAACAACAATTGTTCTATCATGAACAACCTTCTTGCAACAAACATTATGCAATGGGATAGAGTGTATAAAACTCTAAATGAATGAATTGTGAAAATAAATACTGAGGTAATATATTATTATCAATATTCATAACATACATCTCATTGATATTGAAAGTATGGCCCTTCTGTTATTCATAATACCGAACAGCAATAGTTCTCTTATGAACAACCTTCTTGCAACAAACATTATACAATGGGCTAGAGTGTATAAAACTCTAAATGAATTATGAAAAATAAATACAGATGGTAATACACCGATGGAAGGGATAGTAACATTTACTATGTTCCCAGCGCATATCTAAACCTCATTCCCGGCAAGTCTTTTAGGCCGTAGTAGTTCTTGCATCGAATTGCAACGGAATGCAATCGAGCGGGTATTCCGGTGATCAACTTTCAATCACAATACCCAAGAATCAGTGATTAACATGTTTAATCATAATTCCCAAGAATTATATCTTAGACCAGCCTTTCATACAGCAAAACTTGTATGACTTTCATACATGAGCTGGACATTCCAGTCTTCTTTCTTTTTCCCTTTATACTTCTAACAGTTTTACTTCCAATATTTCTCCTACTCTCAGAAGAAGCACCCAACTTTAAGAGTGGCGTTAGCCCTGGACTTCCTAGGCGTGTAAGTCACACTAACACCCTTTGGACATTTCCTTTCTCTTTAAGTTGTTGTTTTATTCACCTTCATTACATGACAGGCGTTCTTCTGGATCCCTCTCTTATAAGTCTAATGCACAGTAAACACTTTACTAATACTTTGCAAACAAACATTGTTTGGATATCTCATATCTTTTAGCCTTTGTTTGTATCTGAAACTAATTTTCAGTTCCATGAATATCACATAACTATCCCAAACTTTTGAAGTTCGGGTCTCATGGAAACAAACATATTGCACTCGACCGTAACGGAATTCTAGCTTTTGGATCGAAGGACGAGAGTCACATCATCCATAGCATTAGCGGGAGAATACCGAAAGCATGTGATAGGACAAAGTCCTTCTCGACACTCTTGAGGACAATCCTCACATTACGTTACCAATCGTAAAGATTAACCAGATAAATAACAGCTTATTCAATTTTAATAGGGAAGGTGGAAACGCGAGCCAATATTCTATAACTATTATGCAAATTACACTTAGACTATGTTCATAGAGAATTAAACAAGTTAATTCTAAAATGCGCTCCCACTCAAATCAATATCTCTCATAATTGACTGTGAGTGATACAAGATCCATATTTCAATTCATCGCCATAGAATCATCATCTCATGACGGGAATTTCAATCGGTAGGCCAACTTGCCGATCACATCTCCATGTGACTCTTGTTCATCTTTCGATGCGTGTGTTCCGAGCTTAGGACGATCATGCCATGAACGTCAAGACAACCAAGTGATCTTGCTGCGAGGTCTGACCTCACCCACCTCACACTTCTCTAATCGTTCGTACCCATGCAACCATGGCGCACCCCAAAAAGATAGGTGTCGTGATGGTGCTACACTTGGGAGAACACTAACTACTTGATATTTTAAGTGAGAGATCACCCTAATAAAAGCGACTACCGTGCAATCAAAAGGGTGCATCATAAGGATAAACATCTCAGGCAATTCATAATAGCATGATATGGTATAGCCCTTTCTGACGGAGAAGTCTTTAATTTTTTCGTCTTCGGCATTTGCGTCGGTGTTCACCTTCGCGAAGATTGCCACCACCTTGTCTATGCACCAGATAATACTGCTATCTTTATAGCTAATAAAATAAGTGCATTACATAAGGTTGACACGCAGGTCATTAGAGTGACAATCATATGGCTCCAGCCATCATTCTGAATCATGACTCACAGGTCATGTTAATTTACATTATATAGTCATCTCATACATAATCAAATTAAATATGATGAAGACTATACCACATCACATGCACATCTCATGTTATCCTGCAAAACCAAGTTGGACGCCTCTAATCGGTTTATGCAAAAAAATTATTTTTCGTGGCTTCTAAGGTTTCGAAACAAACCAAAGCTACCAGCGTCCATCATCAAGTATGATTATTCAAGTTGCTATATTAACTTTGCGGGGTGTATGAAACATGAGATAATAAAATCTCGAGCCCCATACTGAACTTCGTCATACGCAAGAACCCCATGCAGATCATATCTGCATTGCCCTTTAGTTTGCGAAACATCCATCTTTCTTTAACTATGGTAGAACCCAAAGACACTAAAGCACTTCGTTGATCTATCAATCAGCATACTCAGGAGCAGCATGAAAGGATCGCAGATTGCCAGAACTTTTTAAGATTCCACCATGCCATCAAGATCAGGACTACGCAAATTCAAGGGAAGCAACAAGAACATCGGGTAATAGATTTCATCTGCTACCCGCACAAATAATTTTCAGTAATAGAACTCATCTACTACAAATTATATTGTGCAACACCCATACATCTCTATGTATTCTAGATCGTAACCTACATCTACGCATAGCATGGCTCATGATGCCACTGTAGGGGAACGCAACACAAAACAAAAAAAATTCCGCACTACGAACAAGCCCAGGATCACTATGGAGATGCATACAAGGTTTTGATCAAATCATTACTGACTCGTAGCACAGCGGAAGTAGAGTCGATGAAGATCGTCGGTGCAGATCTCCGCAGCTAGGATTTACAACCTCCCAACCGCGAGGATGTTCTCCCTCGTCTGCTCCCCGGACGGCCCTTCGGGAGGCGGTCGGACAGTCCCTCAGACGGTGTCACGGACAGCCCTTCGGGAGGACCCTCAAAACTCGGACGGTCACTCGGACAGCCCTTCGGGAGGACACTTGAACAGCCCCTCGGGCAAAAGATCGAACCTACGACCTCTCTACGGGGTTGCACACATACGGTGTCACCAATCTGGCAGGGCTTCGCCATCCAGAACTAGTTCCCACCAGAACCCAGACAGCCTTTCGGCTCTACGAGACTATTTCGTGGGAGGGAGAGAGAAGGCCAGATCATGCATGGCATTTGTATGAGAGTAAGGAGTGAGTGTGGAGAGCTCCTCTCCACCTCCTTATATAGGCCAAGGCAAGGGGTGGGGTGGGACTTGGAAATACCAAAATACCCATGAGGTGAGCCCTTCACAAGGGCATAAATGGAAAGCAAGTGGTGCTCCAAGGAGAGCACCACCTTGGGTCGGCCACCACCTTGTCCCCCCCATGGGGGCCCCCCAAAAACCCACCAAACATGCCTCCACAAAATAAGGATGCTCCCTAGACAAAAAGCCACCAAACAAGCTGCCCACGATCCGTGGGATCTTGTCCCCTCACGCTGGGACAAGATGTTTTCCGCGACCGTTTTTCCTGAAAAAATTCTGGAAGGTCCAGAACATTTCTGGCACCCTCTAAAATTATTCTTGGAACATTCCGAAACATTTCTGGTATGGTGGTTTAATTTAGAAACATCTTCGTTTACACCGAAACAATTCCGGCAGCTCCGAAACACTTCCGTTTTTCTCTTCGGAACTTTTCCATCGTCTCCGAAACTTTTCCGGTGACTTTCTCTCAGACTCCCTATCTAGTATTCAGCAAATAGATGACCCTTAAGCATGTGAGCCTATAGGTTCGGTGAAGTATATAGACATGACCGGAACACTTTCCGATCAAGGATCAACATCGGAGCCGTGGACACCCATATTGACCCCTATACCCACACGAATAAATATTCGAGTGAACCTCCAGTTGCCGTTTGCTATTCCTGTTGCTTCGCGATATGTTACAAATACCCGAGGTGAGACTTATTGGCATCCCCGTGGAACAACAACTTTTGTCCACTATGCCAGTTACCTCGTTACCGGTTTTGTTCTCTTTTCTCATTCCCGTGTTCCGGCATCCCTGTGATCAAATCACATTGTGTCTGGCCAGACGATGATGGATACCGTAACACTGAGAGGGCCCAGAGAATATCTCTCCATCATCGAAGGAGCAAATCCCAATCTTGAGCTATCAAGTCGCTTGTCATACTTTCCCATGAACCCGTAAGCCGCCGTAATAGCCACCTAGTTACGGATGACGTTTAACAAACCCCATAGTTCATGAAGCAAGCATGAAGAAACTCGATACTCTCATGGTCTAAGGAATTATGCAAATGTTAACTTTCTCTGTGTTATAAACCATTAACTTGTGACGAATGTATCTCATAGCATAACATCAATTCGGGTCGATTCAACGCAAATTTTCTTCTAACATTGTGCCCTCAAAGTTGCCGGCATAGACATGCCCATGATCAGGAAAACGTGATCATCATGCAACACTTGAGCCAGTCTTAGAGGCTTGACTAGGAATACTTTTTACCGTTTATTATTCCACACATGCACATGGGTTTTCCTCAGAGCCTTTATGGATATACGGGCTCGGGAACCATGGCAGTTATAGCACGGAACATAAACTTAATTAGGAACATGGGGATAAATAATATCATTTATTATTGCCTCTAGGGCATATCTCCTACACCTAGGGGGATAGATTGGTAGGAAAAGACCATCGCTCGTCCCCGACCGCCACTCATAAGGTAGACAATCAAGAATAAATCATGCTCCAACTTCTTAGCATAACGACAGATCATACGTGCATGCTTCGGGAATCACAAACCTTAACACTAATATTCTTACTAAACCACAATTATCTACTAGCACCTCCCACATATTACCTTCTTAATATCACAAAACTATTGCAAGGAATCAAACTTATCATATTCAGTGATCTACATGAAAGTTTTTATTATATCCCTCTTGAATACCTATCATATTAGGACCAATTTCATAACCCGTGCATCTTACCATTACTATTTATTAGAATCTCAAAAATATATAAGTGAAGCATGAGAGTGCAACTATTTTTTTTAAATATAACCACCGCCGTGCTCTAAAAGATATAAGTGAAGCACTAGAGCAACTGCCTAGCTCAAAAGATATAAGTGAAGCACATAGAGTATTCTAACAAATCACGAATAATGTGTATCCCTCTCAAAAAGGTGTGCTCAGAAAAGATGATTGTGCAAACTAAAAAGCAAACAAACTATAGCACATGACGCTCCAAGTAAAGCACATATCATGTGATGAATAAAAATATAGCTCCAAGTGAGTTACCGATAGATTGTAGACGAAAGAGGGATGCCATCCGGGGCATCCCCAAGCTTAGACTCTTGAGTCTTCCTTGAATATTACCTTGGGGTGCTTTGGGAATCCCCAACTTTAGACTCTTGCCACTCCTTATTCCTTTATCCATCGTAATCTCACCCAAAACTTGAAAACTTTAGCACACAAAACTCAACAGAAACCTCGTGAGATCCGTTAGTATAACAAACAAATCTTAAACTTTAGGTACTGTTGCAAATTGATTCATATTTAATATTGGCATAATGCTACTGTACTCCAACTTCTCCATGACTCATACCCCCCGATACGATCCATAGATTCATCAAAATAAGCAAACTATGCAACAAAAACATAATCTGTCTAAAACAGAACAGTCTGTAAAGATCTGAATTAAAGTCATACTTATGTAACAATAAAAATTCTGAAAAATTAGGTCGACGTGGGTAATTCATAAATAAATAATGTGTAAAAAATGCAGAAGGTTCTGACGCTCCAGCAAAAAATCAAAATTCCAGTACTGGACGTAAAAGTTTCTGTTTTCAAATGGCATCAATTATACTATCTTCCAAATCATCCCAAAGGGCATTACTTGGCACAAACACTAATTAAAAGAGAAAAACACAATCATAACAGAGGCTACAATTGTGCGAACTCACAAAACAGAAAATATTGGGTTGTCTCCCAACAAGCTCTTTCTTTATAGCCATTAAGATAGGCTTGAGATTTTATTGATGCTCACATGAAAAACAAGAATTGAAGCACAAAGAGAGCATCATGTAGCGTGTAAAAAACACATTTAAGTCTAACATACTTCTTATGCATAGGCATTTTATAAGCAAACAAATTATCAAGACAAGAAATATCTAGCATATGCAAGGAATAAGAATAAAACATTGACAATCTCAACACAACGAGAGGAAATTTAGTAACATGAAAATTTCTATAACCATATTTTCCTCTCTCATAATAATTGAATGTAGGATCATAATCAAATTCAACAATATAACTATCACATAACATATTCTCTACATGATCCACATGCATAAAAGTTTTATAATCTTCCAAAATAGTGGGATTAACATCAACTAAAGTCATGACCTCTCCAAACCCACTTTCATCAAAAATTTCATAAGATTGAACACTCTCCGAATATGTGGGATTCTTTTTACTTAAAGTTGACACTCTTCCAAACCCACTTTCAATATTATTGCAAACATTATTATCAATTTCATATTCATCATGAGGCTTAAATAAATTTTCAAGATCATAAGAAACATTATCATCCCAATCATGATCATTGCAATAAGTAGTGGACATGACAAAATTATCATCCCCAAGCTTGTAGTTTTGCATAACATTAGCACAATTGACATTAATAGAATTTATAATAACATCACTGCAATCATGCTTTTCATTCAAGGAGCTATGATGAATCACTTTATAAATTTCTTCATAAGAATTTTCAGATTCATGATTTTCAAGCAAAACTTCATAAAGATAATCTAGTGCACTCAACTCACTAGCAATTGGATCATCATAATTGGATTTTTTTAAAGATTAGCAAGTAGATGAGGATCCATATCAATAGTTTTTATTTAGCAAGCAAAGATGCAAGCAAATAAGAAGCCCATGGCAATTTTCTAAAATTGTTTTAGAAGTGGGGGAGATGAAAACGAGAGGCAAATGCAAATAAAAGGCAAATAAAATAAATGCAAGTGGTTGATAGTTTATGCGAAGGTACTTGATAAGTTTTGGTGATGTCTCCCCGGCAACGGCGCCAGAAATTCTTCCTGCTACTTGTAGACTGCGTTGGTATTTCCCCGAAGAGGAGAGGATGATGCAGTATAGTAGAGATAAGTATTTCCCTCAGTTAAGAACCAAGGTTATCAATCCAGTAGGAGAACCACACAAAACCTCGTTAGCAGCACCTACACACACCAAAGCAAACACTTGCACCCAATGCAAATAAGAGGGTTGTCAATCCCCTTAGCGGTTACTTGCAAGGATTAATTATGATAGTGATAGATAAAAAGTAAATTGCAAAATAAAATAAAAGTAAATAAATTACAAAAAAGTATTTTTGGATTTTAATATATGATAAAGATAGACCCGGGGGCCATAGTTTTCACTAGAGGCTTCTCTCTCGAGCGCAGAACATACGGTGGGTAAACAAATTACTGTTGGGCAATTGATAGAAAAGCAAATAATTATGACGGATTCATGGCAATGATCATGTATATATGCATCACGTCCGAGACAAGTAGACCGACTCCTGCCTGCATCTACTACTGTTACTCCACCCATCGACCGCTATCCAGCATGCATCTAGGGTATTAAGTATAAAACAGAGTAACGCCTTAAGCAAGATGACATGATGTAGATAAAGTAAACTCAAGCAATATGATTAAACTCCATCTTTTTATCCTTAATGGCAACAATACAAATATGTGGTATGTCCCTTTCTGTCACTGGGATTGAGCACCACAAGATTGAACCCATCACAAAGCACCTCTCCCATTGCAAGATAAATCAATCTAGTTGGCCAAACAAAATGGATAGATCGGAGAGAAATACAAAGCTATAACAATCATGCATAAAAGAGTTTAGAGAAGACTCAAATATTTCTCATGAATAATCTGATCATAAACTCACAATTCATCGGATCCCAATAAACACACCGCAAAAGAAGATTACATCGGATAGAACTCCAAGAACATCGAGGAGAACATGGTATTGAAGATCAAAGAGAGAGAAGAAGCCATCTAGCTACTAGCTATGGACCCATAGGTCTGTGGTAAACTACTCACACATCATCGGAAGGGCAGCAAGGTTGATGAAGAAGCCCTCCGTGATCAATTCCCCCTCTGGCAAAGTACCGGAAAAGGCCTCCAGATGGGATCGCGGAAGAACAGAGGCTTGCGGCGGCGGAAAGGTTTTCTCTTCTGGCTCTCTGTTGGTTTCTGAATATTTGAGAATTTATAGAAGTGGAATTAGGTCAAAAGGAGCCACGAGGGGCTCACAAGGCATCAGGGCGCCCCCTAGGGCCGCGCCCTGTTGCCTTGTGAAGCCCTCGTGAGGCTTCTGGCTTCCTCCCGAAGTTTCCAGGGTCTCTTTTGTCTAGAAAAAAATCGTCAAAATGTTTCGTGGCATTTGGACTTCGTTTGGTACTGATTTCCTGAAAAACCAAAAACAAGCAGAAAACAGCAACTGGCACTGGGCACTAGGTTAATAGCTTAGTCCCAAAAAATGATATATAATTGCATATAAAACATCCAAGATTGATACTATAATAGCATGGAACAATAAAAAATTATAGATACGTTGGAGACGTATCTGCTATCCATGTGCTAGAACCATGAGTTGGTCGCGAGATCTTATGGGTTTCACCTCTAGCCTACCCCAACTTGTTTGGGACTAAAGGCTTTGTTGTTGTTGTTGTTGTTGTTGTTGTTGTTGTTGTTGTTGTTGTTAATCTTACATGCAAGTTATATGCACCTATTATTGTTCAGAACCGTACACCCCAATGTGACAACAATTGGGATACTCTCCGGGGATGACTGTAACTTGAGGAGTTCATGTATTCAGTATGTGTTAATGCTTTGTTCTAGTTCTCTATTAAAAGGAGCGCCTTATTTACCCTTAGTTCCCATTAGGACCCCGCTGCCACAGGAGGGTAGGATAAAAGATGTCATGCAAGTTCTTACCTCAAGCACGTATGACTATATACGGAATACATGCCTACACATGATTGATGAATTGAAGCTACTATGTGTCGCTCTAGGTTGTGACTATTACATAATGAATTTCATCCAAATATCAGTTGTTACTCCATGCCTACGCTTTCATAATATTGTCTTTGCTCGAGTTACTATTACTGTTGCTACTACACTTGCTACAAAACTGCTACTGTTACTGTTACTACTGCAACTATTGTTTCCATTGCTATCATATTACTGTGCTACTAATAAATTGATGCAAGGAAGTTACTTCTCAGATGTGGTTGAATTGACAACTAAACTGCTAAGGCTTATAAATATTCTTTGGCTCCCATTGTGTCAAATCAATAAATTTGGGTGAAATACTACCCTCGAAGGCTGTTGCGATCCCCTGGCAGATGGGCCTCTATTTTATTTATTTTCACCCACTGCCACATGGGCCCGCACACGTAGATAGAGAACACGGGCTGACAACGCACCATGTAGACTGGTTGACCGGTCAACTAAACAATATAAGGAGCTATACACTGAGTCAGTGACCGTATAATCATCAAAATGTGTATATAGTGACAGTATTGACAGTATTCTTATGTACAATGACCAAAGTGAGCTATTGAGACAAGTTCGATGACCGCTAGTGCATTTTAGTCTTTCTCTAACACCAATTCTAATTTCTATAGGAAGGCTGCATAATTAGGGCCAGTTCTTTTGGTGGCTTCTAGAATAAGCTGGAATAAGCTGCCCCCTACCCAGCTTATTCTAGAAGCCCAACAAAATTAATTTTTTTATAAGCCTACTAATTGAGACTTGACTAGTAGGCTTCTAAAAAAATATTTGTGGTTGGGCTTCTAGAATAAGCTGGGTAGGGGGCAGCTTATTCTAGAAGCCCAAAAAAGCCACCAAAAGAACTGGCCTTTAAGCGTCTTCCCCATATAAATAAGTACCGGTGCTTAAGAAAAATTGGTTTATTTTTCTAAGCACCGTCATGTGCCATCAAACACTCCTTGCTAACCCGGTTGGATTTAAGTGGATATACCACTCCAATCCTATAGTTTCCAAATTCATGTTGTTTCAAAATCCTGTGAATCAAAGAGGCCCAAATATTTGAATCGGGGACCATGCATGGCTTCCGTAATTCATATATCTAGAAGACACGTATTGAACTTTCACGTTCGTGTAAAACATGATTTGAAAATCTACATGTAATATATATACTGGGGAATCCTATACTCCATTATTCATGTTGCATACAATAAAATTGCATTGAAATGTATTGCAAAAAATTTCCTCAACAACGTGCTTGGTATCATATAGTGATCTAAAAGGGTCCACAAGACATTCAAGCATTTCACATCTATCTCTCGCTCTCTATTTCAAACCGATATTGACTCATTTTGTTGTGGTACTTGTACATTTGTGGCCCTACGCATGAGTAACCATATACATTTGAATTTGCATTCAAACCTAGATATGAATATCAAGAAATGTGAGAACTCGAGATCACAATATCACTAATTCACTCTCTCATTTAGAAACTCGTGATAGATCAATTACCTTCTCTTTTCAAACGACCAAGTATTAGCATGGAAATACATGCATGGTAAAACATACTCCCTCTGTTCCGTTTTATTGTGCGCATAAGCATTTGGCCAAAATTCCATAATGTAGTGCGTGCATGCAGCTTTAGACAGCATTACCCATGGCTGAAATGATGGATGTTAGAGCAGGTAGGGCACATGGGAGTGAGACAAACCTGCATGCAGGGGTATTTTGGTCCATAGCACAACAAACAGCTCCTGGATCGTCAGATCTGTTAGCATGGAAATTCGAGTAAACAAATAAATTTGTTTGCTTTTCAAAAGAGAGGCACACCGGACGGCGCACCAACCGCACCAGCCTCGTGTGGTGATGGTGGCATGTGCGATACGACATTTATCACCCCCCCAAACCAAAAAATATAAAATAAAATAGTGATAACAAATACTATTTGGGAAATTTCCATATTAGCGCCAAAACCCGAGCCTCTGCGTTTTGAATCTAAATATTATCTCGCGCCCGGATTCCAGCCCAAATTCCCCTTATGCACCCATTCCATAAGAACAACAAATTGGCTATGGAGGGATGCTTTAGTAACTTCTTGCCCACCCTGCCCAGCACATTCAAATCCCTCATTCGCCACGACCCAACAGGTCAGACGTGAATTCCCTTGCCTAGTACGTATAGTAGGATGTGTGTTTTTTTATGATGTGACGTGAGCATCTGCGATTGTACTCTTTAGTCCCTACTGTACTATTTGTCCGTGATGTAAAAAAAACTTGTTATTGTACTCGGTACTATTTGTCCTTGGTCAGTTACTTTTCGTAAATGTTGCGTACTCGTGGATGTATGAACTAAATTTCAAACACAGACTCGTTGCCCATGGATAAAATGAGATGTTATCGTGGTCAGCCCCTCCACACAAGAAAAGGCATCGCTATGTATTTTTAGTCATCCAGCTAGAATCCTACGGCTGCGGTTATTTCTCCTTCCTCTGTCATTGTGTTCAATGATTGATCGTGCCTGCCAGATCACCTACACGGCATCGGCCTGCTCGTTTGGCAGCTCCGCGGCCAGGAGCGCGTTGGCCTACTCCCATATCTTATTCCTCATCGCGCCCCATCTCGGCACCGGGCACCCCCACCCCTGCACCCCCACACCATGGAATGCATCGAGCTTGTACGACCCCACCTCTCGTCGTCATAGAGGGCCCCGAGCTTGCGGCCGGCGCACCCCCCCCCCCCCGTCGACTGAGAAAAATTGGGAGCACACACGCGGCGTCCCTCGCTTGCCCACACGCTACATCTCGGCGTACGTGTAGTAGCTAGTTCAAGTAAGTACTTTTGTGTGGGAGAGGGAGAGATCGAGAAATATCCAAGGGAGACAGGTCGAGTGTTTGTGTAGGAGAGAGGAATGTGTGCTGGCGGTGTGGTAGAAACTGTGAATCTCATAGGGAAATGTAGGGATATCTCTTTAAGGGGGAGAGGGGAATTGGGTGCGTGTGTGCGCTGCAAAGAGAGATCGAGTGAGAGGGAAGGCCCGTGAGAGATAGGGAGAGAGAGAAAGAGATACTCCCTCCGTTTGATAATGTAGTGCGTATAATTTTTTGAAAAATCAAACTTTGGAAACTTTGACCAAGTTTATAGAGAAAATTATTTATATCTACAATACCAAAGATATATAATATGAACTACATCTTATGATGAATCTAATGATATATGTTTGCTGTCCTAGATGTAAATGTTTTTCTCCACATACTTGGTCAAACTTTGTGAGGTTTGACTTTTCAAAAAAAATGCTATGGACCGGAGATAGTACCTAACTAGAGAGAGATCAAGTGTGTGTCTGAAGGAGAAAGAGTGAGTGTGCAAAGAGAGAGAGAGAGAGAGAGAGAGAGAGAGAGAGAGAGAGAGAGAGTGAAAGAGAAAGGGACAACACACGATAAAGTAGAAAAAAAGTGTGTGTGTCTTATGCAGACATATCATGCATGCATCTCCGAGAGAGAGAAAGCGAAGTGAGGAGATACACAAAGATAGTGTGTGGTTGTTTGCAATGGCGAGAGAGAGACCCCTAGCACGTGGCCAAGAGAGGTTTGGCAAACAAGGGAGAGAGGTCGAGAGAGACGTATGGAGAAAATGGAGGCATGGGGAGAGAGAGAGGGTGTGTGTGACAGAGAGATCTCCTCGAGATTGTGAGGGGACTATATGGGTGGTATATTGAGAGACAAGGTGTGTGTGTGCGACAGAAAGATACCCCGAGAGAGATCGAGATAGACCTAGGGAGAGAAAGAGACAATTCGTGTGTTTGTGATGGAGAGTGAGAGATAGTCATACCTAGGGTGTCGTGGTTTTGTCACGGCAGATGTCCTCACGAGAGAACTAAGTAGTGAGGCCATCGCAACTAGCATGTGGCTGGCTTGTGGCCCCCCTCGATCTCTCCCGAAGCTTCTAGGGTCCTGCGTTGTCTAGAAAAAGTCATCAAAAATTGGCATCATATTTGGACCTTCCTAGATATGGATTTTCTGCGAAACCACAAATAGGAACCGACACTAGGAACTAAATTAATAAGTTAGTCTAGAAAAATAATATAAAAAGCATATGAAAGTGATGGTGGCGCCCAGCTCAAAAGAATGGCTCAAAGCCATGAAATCTTAAATGGAGTCCATGTACGAGAACCAAGTTTGGAACTTGGTAGAGCCTCCAGAGGGAGTGAAACCTATTGAATGTAAATGGATCTTCAAAAGAAAGACGGACGCGGATGGTAATCCTACTATCTATAAAGCAAGGCTTGTCGCAGAAGGATTCCTGTAAATCGAGGGAGTCGATTACGACGAGACATTCTTGCCCATAGCAATGTCGAAATTTGCACAAATTATGATGGCAATTGCTGCATATTTCGACTACGAGATATGGCAGATGAACATCAAAACAACTTTCCTAAATGGAAACCTTGAAGAGGATGTATACACGATGCAACCAGAAGGTTTTGTCGATCCTAAGGATGCTGGTAAAGTGTGCAAGCTTCAATGGTCTATTTATGGTTTGAAGCAAGCATCGAGGAGCTAGAATAAACTCTTTGATGAAGTTGTCAAAGAGTTTGCTTTATCAAGAATGGCGAAGAATCGTGTGTCTACAAGAAGTTTAGTGGGAGCTCTATACAATTTCTAATCTTATATATGTAGATGACATATTATTGATTGGCAATGACGTAAAGTTTCTTAGCACAATTAAAGAATCATTGGAAAGTGTGTTTTTGATGAATGACTTAGGCAAAGCAACATATATATTTGGCATTAAGATCTATAGAGATAGATCAAGACGTCTAATAGCGCTAAGCCAAATCACGTACATTGACAAGGTTTTAAGGAGGTTTAAAATGGAGAACGCCAAGAAAGGCTTACTCCCAATGTCACATGGCACAACACTTCGCAAGAATCAATGTCCCAAGACAGGTGATGAGGGAGTGTAGATGAGTAACGTCCCATATGCTTCGGCAATTGGGTCTATCATGTATGCTATGCTATGTAGAAGACCATATCACTGGTACAGCAAGCTGCTATACAAACGGTTTTTAACCCCTTTTCGCGACATAGTTTTAAACCGTCGCCTTGCCTGTGTGTGCGATAGGGGGGGTCTTCCCACACGACCCAGAAACCGTCCGTGATAGGGAGCACGCAAGCATACGTTTCGCAGAACTAAGCGTATGCGATGCCCGCACCTTTCCCAAACGCTCCGTCCTTGCTACTCGTTTGTGCTCGCATTACCATCGCACTCGGTATTCTGTGCTGCAACGTTTGCGATGCTCACCCCATCACAAACAGTTCACAATTTTACACCGTATGTGAAGCTTGAATATCCCACACATTTGTATGTACATAAACATTTGAGATGTATAAAATGTCCCAAACGATTCATCTGTATTACCCGTGTCGGATGAAGGCCTATCACACGCGTTCTTCTATGAGCAAACGTTTACGATGCACACAACATCATAAACAGTTCATAATTGCCTAGCGTGTGAGATAAGGTCACTTTCACAAACATTTATTAAGAAGGAACTATGTGTGTTCTTGTTGTTAATCTCACACGTTTTTTCTTGTCTGGTCGTGTGTGCAGCAGAGTTTCATCGCACACGTACTGATCTGAGAAACGTGTCTGATCTTGACATTTATCACAGACATTTTGCTTTCGCAAACCATGTGCAGTGTAATGGCCTGCAGATCATAATTTATCCCTAATTTAATCCCTGCATTTAAAATTCACAGAATTTGAAATTGAAACAGATTTTCAATATGAAAGTAGGCAATCACTTATGTCACATCAAACCATGTTTATTACAAATACAAGTTCAAGGACGAATGAATAATTCGATGCACAGGTACATGTACCGAAGAACTACAGAAGCAGCAAGGAAAGAATGATGAACCACAGTTGTACTAAAGACTATAAAGAGAGAGGTGGAAGACATTATGGTTGCTGGAGAAGGTGAAGCGGAATGCCCATATTGTGCCCTCCTCCATGCCTAATGCACGCACGACTCTAGGCCAACCCCTTATGATGGTCGCGCGCCCATCCTTCACTGTCTTCATTAGGACTTCTCGATGCTCATTGTAGTCTCGATGAAATACTTTAACCTTCATTGCATGTCCACCAATCATGTACTTTGCGAGGTAATCTTGAGTAAACTGCTTTGGGAACCACTGCAAACAAAAAAAAATCAGACATTGTTGTCTAACAACTCATTATGGGCAGTAAAAGGAGAAGGCTACAGAGTTCGTAGTTACCATCCTACAGCTCACTGTTGTGTTGGATAGAGCGTAGACAAATAATTTAATTGCCATCGGTCGTATCTTTTTGCTAATAATTCTTATCAGTTTCCTCACTTGATGCTGGTTCATGAATATCTCACTACCCCATACGCAAAAAGGGTCGAGGCGTGGATCTTTGCCTAGGACATATGTACATACAAGCAACAAGTCAATATTGGAAGCTAAAAAGTGTCCATCCGTGGATTTGTATGCACTACATTATGGAACAGAGGTAGTATAAGCCGAGGGATGAAACTAACCTCGGTGGAAAATGCTGGCCACTCCCGTTGTTGTCCTGCGTAAGTACATGGAAAGGCGTGATAAGTACTACAGGCTTAACATCAACCAAATATAGCCATGGTAAATAACAACATCTCAAAATGACAGCTTGAATGTGTTGGTTTCAGCATGATGTTAAAACAGATAAAAAATGGAAGGGAATGTTAACTACAACAGGCTTAATAGGAACCAAATATTGTAATTCAAACTGGTACTGTTGAAAATGAATAGAACATAGCTCATGCTTAAACATCACACTGCATAAATGTGTAAAACTAAAATAAAGGGCATGTGTTAACTTCACCAGGCATAACAGGAACCAAATATAGCCGTTCAAACTGGTATTAATGAAATCGAACTGCATAGTTCATACTTGCACATAATGAACATCACATTGTGAATAACTGAAATAAACAAGGCATATATGCTCACTATAACAACCTAATATAGCCATTGAAAACTGGACAGAGGCTCACTGCAACCAACCTAACAAGCAAATACAGATAAACAAGGCACCTGCTTGAAAACTGGACAAAGGCTCACTGCAACCAACCTAGCTAACAAGCAAATACAGATAAACAAGGCATCTGCTTGAAAACTGGACAAAGGCTCACTGCAACCAACCTAACAAGCAAATACAGATAAACAAGGTATCTGCTTGAAAACTGGACAAATGCTCACTGCAACCAACCTAACAACCAAATACAGATAAGCAAGGCATCTGCTTGAAAACTGGACAAATGCTCACTGCAACCAACCAAACAACCAAATACAGATAAACAAGGCATCTACTCAATATAGAAAAACCAAATATAGCCATTCGTGAAACTGAAGTGGGCAATTCATACTTAAACATCAGATAGCCATATTGAACATTACATTTTTGCATAACTGAAATAATTAAACACGACACAACTAAAACATCGCATGGCAAAAGCTACTACAACAATGGGTACGAGTTGGCTAGCTAGAAAAAGTAAGATTTGCTTATAGGATATTGCCTCACTTGTCATGCACGAGATCCTTCCACTTGGAAGAGCACAGACCCAGAGTGCGATCCCTGATGTCACAGATGGGCTGTCTCACCTTGGAAGAGCCGTAGTGGGTGCCCTTCGCATGGTCGTGGTCGATGAGATCTGACTTGGCAGCTGAGGATCCCAAGCCACCGCCGTAGAACGTGTCCTTCAGAAATGACATAATGGGCTCGATGGCGTACAAGGATCGCAAATCCTTGACCGCGAGGTGGAGGAGATAGGCGGCGGGGCCTTCGAAGAGATCGACGGCGGTTGAACCAGATGCGTTGGGGATGGACCACTTAACCTGTGACATGGCCCGCGTTAAGCCTTCGCTGTCGATGAGCTTGATGTCGTAGCCGGCTGTCCTGAGATTCATTAATACGTGAGCCCGCTGATGTGAAGCCTTTGCCATGGCCACGTAGTCAACGTCCTCGCCGGCTTTCGCGGCGAGGTGTTCCTCCGGGATCGACAGGTCGGCACGAATGGCGGCCACCTCGACATCGTCCGACGGAGAGGCCATGATAGACCTCCTTTTGGCCGTACGCTCCTCGGGCTCCCCGGGATATCTGGTCAGGCTTAGGCTACGACTCTCTAGAGTAGGGGATGGGGATCTGGGGGGAGGGACACCGCAGGCCTCATCTAAAAACTCAGGGCGACGAGGGTATGGGAATCGGTGGGTAACCTGAACTTATCTAAGCTAGGAGGCACGCCCAGACCGGCAGGGGATGGTGGCGGCGGCGGCGGCGAGCTAGGGTTCGAGTGGGGGGGGTGTAGAGTGTGGAGGGGGACGGGGTTAGGGCGGGTGGTGTTTGAGGATATGCCGCGGCTACTGAAAATTTTAGTAATGGTGGGTGGAGATGGTGGTGGACGAGGGAGGGCGACGGTTCAAATGCCTCGGCTACTGGAATTTTACTATGAGGTCGGTGGTGGAGGTGTGAGGGCGATGGTTGAAATATCGCGGCAACTAAAATTTGGGTAAAGGAAATGAAGCGGGGCGGGAGCAACCAGATCGCACACGGTCCAAACATAATAATTGTGTATGATAATAAGGGAAAGCCGCGGAACCACCAATTTTTTGCATCGCTCAAGGCGGGTAGCTTTTTTTGAGATTTCTAGCTAGCTGGTTTATCGCACACAGTTCGTCCTAATTTTCAGACGCATACGTGGAATTCTCATCCTAAATATCATGTACATAGTACCCTTCACCCTTGCTGGCGCTTGCGAAGTCGTGGCGATTTTACAGGGCACGAGCTTCGCACATGGTTAAGACAGTGCACCCGTGTCCGTTGCGCATACGTTCGCACACAGTTTTTCATCCGAGGCGTCTGCTATTTTATATAGCACCATTTGGCAACAAAAAAATGCGAGAGAGGGTAAGAAGACAACCACAACAGCATGTGGCCCAAATATATATGTATGAAAAGGGTGGTGTGTGATGTTCAAATTCCCAATGCACAACTTTGACGTGCGGGCCCATGGGTAGGCGCGTCGTCGAAGATCGGGTGAGAGGGGCCAGAAGACAACAACCACATGGAAGTGGCCAAATATATGTAGGAATAAAGGGTGTGATGTTTAAATACACAATGCACAACTTTGATGTGGCACCTCCCTCACAAACCGGAAAGCCCCCTTGGATATCTATAATGACGGGTTAAGGTCGTAGCTAGGTGCCTGCCCCACCCCCACTTCGTGTTGGCGGGAAATATCATGTGATACCAATGTTTAGGTGATACCATGATACGGGCTTCTGGGAGCCGTTGGATCTCAGATACGGTGGCCACTGGGAGCTCTAGAACATTTTGCAAAAAAGTCATTCAAGAGTCTTAAAATTGCATACAGACACAAGAGCTAATCAGATACCGTCGGATCTGAGATGCAACGGCCCAGAAGTCGATAGCATGGTATCACCCAAACCGTAGTATCACCTGAAACTTTCCCGTACTCATACTTTGGTCGGACATGCATGCATGACCTACCATAAGACGGACCAAGTGAATCTATCTTGGCCAAACAACCACTGTTGTTGTCGGTCAAAAAGGGATATAATAGACCGCTCGGGCCCATAGATTCGACCATCACCGTAACCGCACGAGAGGGGCCACAAAACCAGCACCACCTGCATGGGGCCCAAATTGATGTACGTTGGAAGGGTGATGTGTTTTAAATACCCCTTAATGTAAAATTTTGATGTGGCGCCTACCTCACAAAATGGACAACCCCCATGAAAGGTAGGTAGTAATTAAGGACGACGTCGACGTATGTAGGGTGTCGATCCAACCCACCATTTCGAGCGCATGGGAGGGAATCCTGAGAATGCATGAGCTCGAACTTTTTGCTCGGACATGTCACCATGACCCGCGGTAACACGAACCAGGAGAAATCCATTCATGGCCAAACCCCCTCGTTGTCGGCCAAAGGGATGATATATATAGACCAGGCCCACAGATAGGCGTGTCGTTGAAAACCGCACATGGGAGACGGGGTCGATCAGAAGATCCTATGCGTACCTTGCATGCGGCCCAAATATATGTATATATGGGTGGTGGTGTGTGATGTGTTCAAATCCCCAATACACAACTTTGATGGGTCACCAGCTGCATTACAAACTGAACACCGTACCCCGAGGAAGCCACGTTATGTATGATGTCGGTTCCCCAACTTCGAGCCGGCGGGAGGGAATCGAACAAATGTTCCCCAACTAAATTTGGTCTGACATGTCGTGACCTATACCAAGAGGAAACCGTCATGGTCAAACCCTTCTCGTACGTTGATAGGTCACTACAGACAAATTTTCAAAGCAAGTACGTTGTGGGTCAAAGGATAGAACGTGCGGGTCCACAGATCTCAAACGTGCTGGGTCAAAGGATAGAACGTGGCGGGCCCACAGATCAATCTCGATCATTCTCTGATTTTTCAAAACAACAAATAACAAAAAACATCATTCTCCAAATTTTGAAAATAAGTACATTGTGGGTCAAAGGATAGAACGTGCGGGCCCACAGATCTCGAACGTTATGTGTCAAAGGATAGAACGTGGCGGGCCCACAGATCAATCTCGATCATTCTCCGATTTTTCAAAACAACAAATAACAAAAAACATCATTCTCCAAATTTTCAAAACAAGTATCTCAAGATTTATTTAATCGACATGACAGGTCACTACAGACACATTTAGATGCTAAATGTCTGTAATGACCGTATCATGGTGCTTAAATGAAGCTTGAGATATAGCACCTTCCCACTCGGTCACCCATCCTTAGACTGCTCCAGCCCCAAGCTCGCTTAACTTGTGCATTCTATTCGACTAGGATAGAGGATGGGAAGCTGCCCCTTGCTGATAAGAGTTGCCTCCTCGCGTTTAAGGCGTTTACCGATGGTCACCGCGTGGGACCTACTCCTTACTATCACACACGTTTGTGCTTTTAGAAACTGTGTGCAATCTTTACATACCGGACCACTTCCATTCAAACTTACATTATTTTTTAACTACTTAAAACCACTAGCCGGAAGAAGCAAAAGCTTTGCCTTTTCATTAATTAAGAACAAGATAGTTGCCTAGCTAATTGCGGAAAACCGGGCTAAAACCGATACAAACAGGGCCTAAACCTACGGGAACTCTTGGCTGAGCATGAATTGGTACAGGCCTTCGTCCACACATCTGATACGCTTGCGGAACTGCTGTACCGCAATATCGATCTCCGCCCAGGATATTTCATCGGCGATGGTCTATTCCAAGCCACGACGAGTATTTTGCTTTGCTTCGTTGTTGGCGGCACCTGGGGGGCCGAGGAGGTCGAAGAGCCAATCGACCGGACCGTTGGCATAGTGGCGGCAGATTCTGGCAGTGCGAACTTTGTCCGGTGCAATTATGGTGCTAACAGCGTCTGTCCATTCCTGGCGGGGAATCGGGATGCTTACCGGCCCTGGAAACGGCCTCTCGAGTGGTTGAGTCAACAAGATGCTTACACGGCTCCGCTTAGATAGTGCAGCGCACCGCACCTGATGCACGGGGGCGTTCTTCCGCTCTTGCGCGGCAGCGCTTTGCCACTCTTGCTCCGCTCCGCTCCATGGGCGGCGACGAACACATGTGTAGACATTGGCCCGCTCAAGCACTGGGGCGCGATGATACCGCTCACGCTCGGCAGTGCGCTGCCGCTCTTGCTCGGCGGCGCACTGCCGCTCTTGCTCGGCGGCGCACGGCCGTTCTGGATCTCCGGCCTACTCTAGCTCGTTCTCCTCGTCGAGGAGGTTGATGACGGCGGTGGCGCTTCGCCGGATTGGCATGCTTGGAATGGTATACTGCAGTATGGCCGGTGTGTCGTCGCCTAGCCCTCTTTGCCCACTGACACTGGCAGCGGGAAACCAATGGGGGGGAGTAGCGGGAAACCGATTTGGCGGTAGTGGCGGGAAACCGATTGGGGAGTGGCGGGAAACAGTGGCGTGTTTGCATATATAACACCATTAATATGGAAAACTTGGGAAAGAAGGAAGCGCAAGCTAGCACGACGCGTGCGCACAGTGCTTACCCACGGGTGCCAGACGGTTGAACAGAACTGCTTTAAATTATTCAGGGTTCGTTTGGCATTTTTTATAAATTATAATAGAGTTTTCTAGGCATTTAATGTGCAAAATTCAAATTTGAACTACAAATACATGCTCCAGTGCACCAAAATGGGTTGAAAAATCATATATGTGTCCTTGGGTGCATGTTTAGGTCACATGCAAGGAATGGGGATGAATTACAAACATCTCGGCGTCCTGGCTCGGCCTCAAACATTGAGAAGCTTGGTTTTTAAATCCCCATAAATCCAAAACTCACCTGAAATTCATGAAACTTTACATGGTGTCATGACATGGCACATATATGCCATGGTAAAAAAACTGACCAATTTAGGGCAAGTTTTGGTACAAGACTCTTACAAACCGGAGCTTCTCGCAAGAAGCCTCCGATAGGGAACGTGTCACCCTTGTGGGCGAAACGACAATAGCTGCCTCTTCTCGCCTTGTATTTTTTTCTACGGGCAACATAGACCAATAGGAGATTTGTGCTGAAATATAGAATTATTCAGGGTTCGTTTGGCCTTTTTATACATTAATTGAGTTTTCTAGGCATTTTAATGTCCATAATTCAAATTTGAACTACAAGCACATGATTCAGTGCACCAAAATGGCTTCAAAAACCATACATGCGTCCTTGGGTGCATGTTTGGGTCCCATGCAAGAAATGGGTATGAATTACAAACATCTCGGTGTACTGGCTCGGCCTCAAACATTGAGAATATCGGTTTTTAAATCCCGGTAAATCCAAAACTCACCCGAAATTCATGAAACTCGTGTCATGACATGGCACATATATGTCATGGTAAAAAAAATTGTCCAATTTGGGGCAAGTTTTGGTACATGCCTCTTACAAACCGGAGCTTCTAGCAAGAAGCCTCGTGGTTCCGATAGGGAACGTGTCACCCCTGTGGGCGAAATGACAATCGCTGCCTCTTCTCGCCTTGTATTTTTCTTCCACAGGCAACATAGACCAACACGAGATTCGCGCCGAGATATTGAATTATTTAGGGTTCGTTTGGCCTTTTTATACATATATTAATTGAGTTTTCTAGGCACATAATTCAAATTTGAACTACAAGCACATGCTCCAGTGCACCAAAATGGCTTCAAAAACCATACATGTGTCCTTGGGTGTATGTTTAGGTCCCATGCAAGAAATGGGGATGAATTACAAACATCTCAGCGTACAGGCTCGGCCTCAAACATTGAGAATCTCGGTTTTTAAATCCTCGTAAATCAAAAACTCACCCGAAAATCGTGAAACTTGGCATCGTGTCATGACATGTCACATATATGCCATGGTAAATTTTTTGTCCAATTTGGGGCAAGTTTTGGTACAAGCCTCTTACAAACCGGAGCTTCTAGCAAGAAGCCTCGTGGTTCCGATAGGGAACGTGTCACCCTTGTGGGCGAAACGACAATCGTCGCTGCCTCTTCTCGCCATGTATTTTTTTCTACAGGCAACGTAGACCAACAGGAGATTCGCGCTGAAATATGGAATTATTCAGGGTTCGTTTGGCCTTTTTATACATTAATTGAGTTTTCTAGGCATTTAATCCCCATAATTCAAATTTGAATTACAAGCACATGCTCTAGTGCACCAAAATGGATTCAAATACCATACATGTTTCCTTGGGTGCATGTTTAGGTCCCATGCAAGAAATGAGAATGAATTACAAACATCTCGGCGTCCCGGCTCGGCTTCAAATATTGAGAATCTCGGTTTTTAAATCCCTGTAATTCCAAAACTCACCCAAAATTCATGAAACTTGGCATAGTGTCATTATATGGCACATATATGCCGTGGTAAAAAGATTGTCCAATTTGAGACAAGGCGCACACATTAATAGCCAAAGTAGGCATTTTGGAACAAATAGATGACACGTTAATATCGCAAACGATTGTATTGTCTGAACCGTGGGCGTTCCACTAACCATTTACGTGCGGCCACGCGTCCCTCTTTTTATTGGAGAGTACTACCTCGGTCCTGGTTTATTGGTCCTCTTTGTATTTTGTGCAAAAAATTGACCATACTAGGTGGCGTGCGTGCAGCTGTTTGATTAGATGGGTCGAGTGCGAGAAGTCCGCCGCGCAGGCTTGACGGGACACGTGCGAGCAGTCCGCCACGCAGGCTCGACGGGACCCGTGCGAGCTGTTTGCCACGCAGGCTCACCGGGAAGCGAGCTCTTTGACCTCCACCCGCCGCCTTGCTCCCAACTTCTCCATTAATGGCGGCCGAGTAGGCTCACCGGGAAGCGAGCTCTTTGATCTCCAGCCGCCGCCTCGCTCCCAACTTCTCTATTAATGGCGGCCGAGCCGCTGTTTAACATGCGGTTAATGCACCTGGACGGAAGGTGTTAGCTTGTGATCCCATGGCCCCGCTCAACGATAGCTAGCATTGTTTTGTTCGTGCCTCGCTGAGAACGTGAATTTTAGCCTGTTTTCGACTCATATACATGTACCTACGAGGTTACGAACGAAATAATATGATGACAAATTGACAATGGCAACAGATAATAATTGTCTTACATACCCCGGATAATTTCCAATTTAAAATGCCACATGCGGCAACCCCCGAAAGAACAGGGCCAAGAGAAGAAGAAAACAAAAGAGGAAGAAGGAAGTCGCTGCTCTCTACTTCTCGATGGATCGCTTGGCGAGGAGTTCTTCCAGCTTCTTCTTCACATCCTCATGACTTTGCTTGACAGCAGCCACGGATTCCTCCACCTGCAGCTCGCGCTCGACGCGGTGCTTCTTCAAGTCATCCCCAAGTTCATGGACGATGGCTGTCAGCATCATCCGTGAGGCTACGCTCTTCTCATACAGCTCCCTCCAGCCGACGGCCTCCTCCTTCTGCTTGTCGAGCTCCTCGTGGAGCTTTGCATTGTCACCCATGAGTTTCACGACGAGGCCGGTTGCCTTATCAACCGAGGCATCGCTAATCTCGAGCAGCTTCAACAAGCCGGCGAGCAACTCCTGCTGGTTAATTAGGCCAGCAAGAATGTCGTCGTCGCTGGCTAAGGACTTCAGCCCCGCCAGCTCATCGAGTTCGCCGATGCGGCGAGAGCGCTTGTGAGAGCCCTCGCCTGCCCGTGAGAGCTCGCTCGAGGGCCCCGCGGCGCGGCAGGACATCTCTGCTGCGGCTGCCGCGTTGCGGCGGGACCTCTTTAGTGCTTCCGCGGCCTTGGTCTTTGCTCCCTGATTATATGTCGACCTAGAACTCCTCCTACCGGCCATGGTAGACGCAAGGAATGGCTTAAGAGGAAAGGCCTATTTTTTTGGTGATGAGGAGAGGAATGTGCAGTAATTTTCGAGTGGGTACTAGTTTTTATAGCCCAGTGCTAAGTGGGAACACGTTTAGGTTTGATCGGTGTGAACAGATTTGCATTTACTCATTGCGTGGTAATTTGATCGGTGTGAACACGTTTAGGTTTGATCAGTGTGTCAGCATGTCCGATGGATGGGCCATCTCGCCTCCCACGCGTGCCAGACGGTTGACCAGAACTGCTATACGCAGGTGGTTGCTCGCCGTTTAGGCGGCCGTGGCGCGCTATGCTCACGTCCCTTCGCGCGCTCTGCTCGACGTTGAGGCAGTCAAGGCGCGCTCTGCTCGCGTCCCTCCGCGCGCGCTCTTTCAGCGGTTGGGGCCGGCGCACAATCACATTTTGGGCGCCATATGCATGCGGTTGCGTCCGCGTGCGTTGCCACGATGCAGTTAATACGTGCGGCACGATGTAGTTAATACGTGCTGCAACAACTGCCATCCGCGCGCGCCGATACTCTAGGCCGTTCGGCCTCCCCATTTGTTCCCACGGCCATTATAAACTTAGTCTCTTCAACCTTTCGATCGTGCCCTACAACACAAAAAGCACACCCACGACGACACATAGAGAGAGAGGATATCTAGCGGCGCTCCAATGGAGTACGGCGTGTATCGTGTGAACACCCACGTGAGGGAAAAGGAACTCACGGTGGTGTACACCATCGACCCGGCCGTGGTGGAGGACTCCATCAACACCATGGAGTAGTTGCTTGCTAAGGACGACAAGTACAAAGTGGTCGGCTTCGACCTCCAGTACACCGGCGGTCGTCCCGGGGTTGATCAGGCGGTTGCCGTCGCCCAGTTGTGCATGGGCCATCATGTCCTCGTCTACCACTACTGCCTGGCCACAAGTGCTTGCGAGCGTTTCACTAGGTTTGTCAAGAGCCCCGACTACAAGTTCGCTACGGTGGACACCGTCAATGATGTAAAAGCGCTCAAGATTTCGGGCTTGGCCTGCCCGAAGCTTGTCGACATCCATGGCCACTACAGGGTCTGGGGCAGCACGAAGTTTGACCCCCTACTACGAAAACATGAAGGAAGGTTCCAGGAGAAATCTTGGATCCTAGCACGGTGCCTAGGTGCGGAAACTGGATGAACCTCACCTCAAGTTTGTAGCCAAGAACGTGTACACATGCTACGAGATGCACAGGCGGATCGTCGACATGAGGGAGTGCCTCCTTCCTGTAGATGACGAGGGATCAACCCACCAGCAGAGCAGCAGCGGCAAGCATCACAAGAAGAAGTAGATGATGATTAGATATGATCGTTTATCTTAGTTTATTATGCATGTAGTTGTTTACATTGGTGTGTGCATATGTTATGTGTGTAGTCAGTTATGTAATTGGATGTTTAATTTGGTTATGCAATCATGTCCTTATAAGTATATATGTTGTTGTTCTGTAGACAGAGAGCGTAGATGTTGTGCAGACTGACCAAATCACATCGCACATGGATTAAACTACGGAACCCGTCGGTGTTGATTTCATCAATCGCTGACAATTGTTTACCAGCAAGCGTTTGCCCACAACACACACGGGTTATTAGCAGGAATCATCTATGTTGTTATCGGTCTTCCCACACATTTCTGATTACTGACCTGTTTGCCGCGTATCACACACATCTTGTTAAGTTGAACCGTTTCTGTTGTGTTGGGTAATCGCAAACAGTTCATCCGAGTGAACCGCATGCTGTATATCGCACACACCTTGATCTGCCTGACCGTTTCTGTTGTGTTGGGTAATCACAAATAGTTCATCCGAGTGAACTGTATGCCGTGTATCGCACACACCACGAACTGGCTGCCCGTTTCTGTTGTGTTGGGTAATCACAAACAGTTCATCCGAGTGAACTGTATGCCGTGTATCGCACACACCACGAACTGGCTGACCGTGTTTGTTGTTCTGGCTTATCACAAACAGTTCGTATGGATCAACTATATGCCACGTATCGCACACGCGTCTCTAATCTGAATCGTTTTTGATGTCTCCGGCATCGCAAATAGTTCGTCTTATTTGGGACGGTTTTTTTACGACACCGTTTGCGATTCATGCATCGCACACAGTTTGGTCGCGGGGTCTCTGATTCATGTGTCGCATTAGCGGTTGCCTGCAGTAGTGTATGTTTCTTATGTGCCAAGTTTTAGTAGCAGGTACCAAAGTGATCCAGGTTTGGCTCACCGGGCAGCTGTTAAAAAATTTCTTAAGTACCTCGGAAGGACAAAGGATATGCTCCTTCTCTATGGAGGAGATAAAGAGCTGGTAGTAAGTGGTTACACCGATGCTAGCTTGATGACTTATGCAGATGACATTAAATCTCAATCGGGCTATGTTTTCACTCTCAACGGTGGTGCAGTGGTTTGGAAAAGTTTCAAGCAAAACACTGTTTCTACGACGGAAGTGGAATACATCGCAACTTCAGAAGCTTCAAAGGAGGCAGTTTGGATCAAGAAGTTTCTTGAAGAGATTGATGTGGTTCCAAGTGCATTGAACCCAATGGATCTCTATTGTGACAATAGCAGCGCCGTGGATCAGGCGAAGGAGCCAAGGTCCCACCAAAAGTCCAGACATATTGAACGCACGTATCACCTCATTCGACATCATGTCGAGATGGGTTTTGTGAAAGTACTCAAGATTCACACGGATTAGAATGTGCAGACCCGATGACGAAGCCTCTACCATGAGCAAAGTATGAGCAACACATCGAATAGCCATTAGTGTTAAATAAGCTATGTAAACTAGATTATTGACTCTAGTGCAAGTGAGAGTCTGTTGGAAATATGACCTAAAGGCAATAATATTTGTATTATTGATGTCCTGCAAGTGCACAGGGTTTAGTTGTAGCTTTTTCAAAGTATGAGTATCGATCCCACAAGGAGCACGAAATCAATCTTTTGTCTCTTGAAAGGTTCAAACAAAATGCCTGCAAGTTGTAAGTTATCCAAAGCAGTGGTAATATAAAGATAACGGTGTAGTGAGCATAAAAGTAATAATGTGGGAAAAGTAAATAACAAAAGTTGCACAAAAGAGCGTTGAAGCCAACGAGAAGAAGGCGTTCTCAGGGAGTCCAGAGTCCCAACTAGCGTGCATCTATAGTGGTGCCTAAACACAATGCTACGTCGGATTCCTAAGACACTTTGCATAATTCTATTTGTGGGCAGAGCTGGTATAGATATGTGCATACACTCGGCAGCCCCGTATCACATACGCAATGACCGTTCTTCCCCACTCCGGTTACCAAATGGTGATTAAGGGGAAATGGGTCCCCGTGGACACAACCTAAAGGTGGTCTCTGTTTTACCCCCTATTACAACGGTCCGGGACGAAGGGAGATAGGTCCTGTCACATCACCTACCTCCGCAACCAGCCGGTCCGCCAACGGTAATAACCTTCCGTCCAAAACTGGCGTACATTGGATGGTCGACTTCACCCAACATCAAGAAGATTATTAACATAAACATGCAAAGAGGATATTAAATCCTAGTATCAAACGATCTATTACACGCTAGGGTTCATCCATATCCCCAAGAACTAGGGGAACTACTCACACATGGGGGAACAAACATCATACACATGGTAATGGTGAACATGGAGGGATTACACATGTAACACTCAAGTAGATCCACTAGGGTTCTTGATGAGTTACAAAGGAGAGGATGTAGATGATGATGATGATGACAGTGGTGATGATGTTGAAGCCCTACTTGTGGATGGTGGTGAGGATGGTGATCTCCTCCTTGGGAAGCTCGAACTCCGGATCGCTCCAGCGGCTAGGTTTCCTCCTTCCGGATGAGTTTTTGGTGTCTCTGGGCGTCTGTTCCCCGATCCGATTCCACGGGGTGAAAATGGTTGACGAGGCAGTCCTCTTGGCGCTCCATACGACCACTCATACGAGCGCTTGCGGTCTCATGGTTGGCTGTCTTTTGCTCTGGAGCGGCCGCCATCGCTTCTTCTTTGGTCCTTTTGCTTTATTCTTTTATGGTAGAAGATTATCATAGTAAATAACGTGATTTCCTCATTATTTCCTGTGATTCCTTCCATAAGCATTTATTTGCTCCAAAAATGTTTCCTGAGGAAAATTAACAAAAAGAAGTGCGCGTACGCAGTAAAATTCCGCAAAGCCTATTGTAAAGGCACAAAATAACAGCTAAAGTTATCACGTAAATTGGACTCATCAATTATTTATTTCAATTTTTATAATTAAGCATTTATATTCTATGCTATAACTGCTACAGTTCTTGAATATGTGATTCAGAGGAAAACTCATAAGCACGTGTAGAATCATAAACGGTAAAACCTAATTCCCAGTCTTGCCTCTAGGACTAGCTCAAGTGTTGTATGATGATTATGTTTTCCTGATCATAGGAATTTGTTTAGTGAAACGAAGATGTCGACAACATTGAGAACATGATGTTAGAAGAACAATCATATTGTATTGACCCAAGTTGTTTGTTATACTTAGAGATGTTATCATCCAAGTCTACAAGTCTATAACACAGAGAGTTAATGTATGCCAAAGTTCCTTAGACCATGAGAGTATAAAGTCACTTCATACCGTATGATATACTTTGGGGTTGCTCCAACGTCATCTGTAACACGGTGATCATAACGACAACTTACAGGTTTATCGGAAAGTATGACAAGGGGCAAGATAGCTCAAGAGTGGGATTTGCTCCTCCGACGATGGAGGGATATTCTTAGGGCCCTCTCGGTGTGATGGCATCCATCATCGTCTAGCCAAACACAGGTGACTATGTCACAGGGATGTGATATGTCTCCATCGTATCTATGATTTTTGATTGTTTCATGCCAATATTCTACATCTTTCACATACTTTTGGCAATAATTTATATGATTTTCTTGGACTAACATATTGATCCAGTGCCCAGTGCCAGTTCCTGTTTGTTGCATGTTTTTTGTTTTGCAGAAAATCCATATCAAACGAAGTCCAAACGCGATAAAAATTTACAAAGATTTATTTTGGAATATATGTGATTTTTGGGAAAAAGAATCAACGCGAGACGATGCCCGAGGGGCCCACAAGCTTAGAGGGCACGCCCCCTACCCTAGCCGCACCCAGCAGGCTTGTGGCTACCCCGTACAGCGGTTGGGGCCCTTCTTTCGCCACAAGAAAGATAATTTCTGGATAAAAATCCCCTCAAAATTTCAGTCCAATTGGAGTTATGGATCTCCGGGAATATAAGAAACGGTGAAGGGCCAGAAAACAGGAACGCGAAACAGAAGAGAAACAGAGAGAGAGAGATCCAATCTCGGAGGGGCTCCTACCCTCTGGGAGCCATGGCAGCCATGGACTAGAGGGGAAACTCTCCTCCCATCTAGGGGGGAGGCCAAGCAAGAAGAATAAGGAGGGGGGATCTCTCCCCCTCTCTTCTAGTGGCACCGAAGTGCCGCCAGGGGAACCATCGTGACGGCGATCTACACCAACAACTTCGCCGCCGTCATCACCAACTCTCTCCCCCTCTATGCAGCGGTGTAGTCTCTCTATTCCCGCTATAATTCTCTACTTAAACATGGTGCTTAATGCTACATATTATTATCCAATGATGTGTTGCCATCCTATGATGTTTGAGTAGATTTCTTTTGTCCTACGGGTTAATTGTGGTATGGTGTGATTGATATGAGTTTTATGTTGATATGGTGCTGTCCTATGGTGCCCTCCGTGTCATGCAAGCATGTGGGATTACCGCTGTAGGGTTTACAATATGTTCATAATTTGCTTATAGTGGGTGGCTAGAGTGACAGAAGCTTACACCCGAGTAAGGGGGTTGTTGCGTATGGGAGTAAAGGGGACTTTTTACCTAATGCTATGGTTGGGTTTTACCTTAATGATCTTTAGTAGTTGCGGATGCTTGCTAGAGTTCCAATCATAAGTGCATATGATCCAAGTATGGAAAGTATGTTAGCGCATGTCTCTCCCTCATTGCATATAATAAGTATCACACGTGTCATATTCAATTGCCTACGGACGACAATCTTTCTCTTTGTGTTACAAAAAGCTCTCTACTAAACAACTAAATTTTATTATCTTGCAAATTACTCCTAGTTTTATTCCTACTAATTACTTCTAATTTTATTCTTGCAAACTTATCCTTACACCTACAAAGTAGTTTTATTCTTGTTCTAGGTAAAGCGAACGTTAAGTGTGTGTGGAGTTGTATCGGTGGTCGATAGAACTTGAAGGGAATATTAATTCTACCTTTAGCTCCTCGTTGGGTTTGACACTCTTATTTATTGAAAAAGCTAAATTGATCCCCTATACTTGTGGGTTATCAGGATGCCGGAACATGACAATGAGAAAGAAGAACAAAATCGGTAACGAGGAGACCGGTATAGCGAGCATATGTATGACTCGCGGGGATACCAACGTATCTCACCTCGGGTTTTGTAACGTATCGCAAAGCAAAAAAGAATAGCATATGATAACCAAAGGTTCACTAGAATATCATTCGTGTAAACATAGGGATCAATATGGATGTCTACAGTTCCGCTATTGATTATTGAATGAAAGGGGATTTCGTTCATGTCTATGTTTTACCGAACCAACAGGGTCATATGTTTAAGGGAATTATGATCTATTGAGTCTTAGTGGAGTGAGAAATATGAGAAAATATTCTCGAAATAGTTTCGGGAATTAAAGAAATAGTTTTGAGAGAAACCGGAAGCGTTTCAGGGTTACCGAAAGTGTTTCGGAGAATACCGGGAAAAGATATATAGGTGGAAAATGTTTCCGGGGACCTAATATAAATAATAGAGGGCTTAGATAATTATCCAGGAGTCGCTAGTATTTATTTAGAGTCAATGGGCTAAAAAATAACAATAAGGCCTAGTGGTGGAGAGTTATTGGGCCATAAGGCCCAATAAAAGGTTGGGGCACCCCCTAGCTTGTAAGACAATCTAGAGGGGGTCGTATTGGACTTGGAGGAGGAGTCATCCTCCTTGGCCGGCGCACCAAGGGGAGAACCCCTCCCCAAGTCGCCCACCCCTCCTCCTCCCACCTATATATACTAGAGGATTTTGCCCAAAGCAACACACAAGTTCTAAAGTTTAGACCCTCCTCTAGTTCTCCTATTCTAGTTCTAATTTAGACTTGATCTAGACTAGAGGTAGTTCTAGTTCTCTCTAATCCTCATAATAGAGAAGCCCCATGAGGTTATCTTCTCCCTCCTCTAATTCTCCAACGACGTCAAGCTCTGGACAGCGAAACGCTGCCGGATCGTGAAGCCCGAACATGTGTAATCCGTAGAGGCCGTGTTTTCGGTCTTTGGTTCGAGGGACTTCATCAGCGATCTACACCAACTCTTCTTCCGCCGCAACTCGAAGTTGGTAACGATCCGATCTAAACCTCTTGTGCATCTTCATAGTGATCCAAGATCTTGATCGCAGGACGATTTTTTTTTTGTTTTCTACTATGTTTCCCAACAATGACCTGAGCAAAATTAAAAGAAAGCAGTAGTTAGACAATTTTGGGCACAACTATATGAAACTCAATCAGAACATGTTGAACTAAAACATATCGTCCTAGTTAGGAAGTCATTCGGAAGATCTATGAAGAACTTCCCGTCCTTCTCGCATCTCATTGCACAAAGGTCGCACATGGGGCATCCATTTACTGCTTTCATCATGTTGACAAAATAAGCATACATCATTAAACAAAATGACCAACACAAAACACATTCATAGATACAATTCAACATAAAACACATATAGCTAGCTAGATTCATTAGATATTTTACACATACTAGTAATTAAGTAGTTCTACAAACCATGCACATAGTTCAAACATAAAACATGCATAAAGTTAAACAGTTCGTATGAACTAGCGCTACCCATCTAGCAAGCTAGTGGCTGGAGGGGACGGCCTCGTGGTCGTCCCTGGTGGACCTACGACCTCCCTGCTGACCCCCTTCTCACCCTTGATGTCATCCTAGCCCATGGAATCCTCCTCTGCCTTCTTCCTGGCTTCATACTGAAGGAACATCTTCTTGTTGATCTCCACGAGTTGCTCATCTATCGCAAGTCGTCTGACCATAGGGTCGAAGAACTGCATCTCGGCCTGGAGGTTCTCTTTCTCCTCAGCCTTGGTGCATATCCTAATGTTCTCCGGCGAGAGGAACTCCGCGTACTCACGATGCTCAGGGAAGCTCAGAAGAACCCCTTCCTTATAGAACTCAATCGCCTTGCCAGCGTAGGCGTGTGCCGCTAGCTCCGGGGTGTCCCAGTGGCCAAGCTCGTGGACCACATTGTCCTTCCTAATGATCGCATAGCACTTGTTCCCCTTCTGTCGCACACCACGAAACTTCGGAGCCATCTGTGACGGTGTGTACCTAACAAGTTAGTAAAAAATTGAATTCTATATATAATTAGCGAAAAAAATCGCCATGACCTTTGCCTATAAATTGGAAATATTGATGACATGAGTACCTGCAAAACCTACAATTTACAATGTACCACACTAAAATTCTACAACTACACTACACTACACTAAAATTCTACAACTACACTAAAAATCTATAACTACACTACACTCTACACTAAAATTACAACTACACTAAAATCTACAACTACAACTACACTAAAAATCTACAACTACACTACACTACACTAAAATTACAACTACTCGCTACGCTAAATTCTACAACTACAACTATACTAAAATCTACAACTACAACTACACTAAAAATTCTACACTAAATTCTACAACTACACTAAAAATTCTACACTAAAATATACAGCTACAACTACAACTACACTACACTATGGCTCACCGGGGGCGGCGGCGGCGGTGGAGACGGAGGCGGGGCCGTTGGCGGCGGTGGAGAGACAGACGACGGTGACGGAGACGATGGTGCGGAGACGTCGGGGGCAGGGGGCGGGTGGTGGTGATGGCGTCGGGGGCGGTGGCGGCACGGGGTGGGAGTGGATATGGTTGGGGTTGGGGTTGTGTGGGGTGGGGGATTTGTGGGGGTGACCGGGTAGTTGCTGGCGTGGGCTGATGTGACCCACGCCATAGGTATTTTTTAACTTTTTTATTTTTCTTTTACTTTTAAAATTTTCTTTTTTATTTTATTTTTTATACACATTGTTTTATATTTATAGTTATGTTTTGTTTATTTTATTTTATTATATTTATAGTTATATTATTTTACTTTATGTAATATACATAATAAAAGAGTTGAAGACCATAAATAGAATAACATCGATCTCATTAATCTGGCCTAGATACATAATAGTTGAAGGATAAACAATAACAAATATAACTGTTACTACTCGATCGATCTAGTTAATTTGCCAATACGAAGAACATCATCAATGTAATGACTCCCACGAAAAGAAATGATGCCACCGATCCAACTGGGAGAACTAGCCCGATCATAACACTAGCTAAAAGTGCATATCGAAGCTTCTTGAATTTTTTGATTTGGCCTCGCGTCGCATCATTCTTGACTTGCATCTCATCTGTCTGTTGTCTCAGTGATCCAATGGAGTACTTGAGCAACTCGATTACGTATTTCTGCATGAGATCGACCCATATCCATGTGTAGCAAAACTTTGCTCCTTCATGCTGATGACAGTATACACATAATGATGTGAGCGACGCTAGATTTAAATTGTGCGAATTTGCTGAAATAGATCAAGGTATTTTCTGTCATATACCTTTCTAGGCCAGCGCAGATGTAGAACTCTTGGTCTGGATTCCATGTTGTGTGCGAGGTATTCTTATCAAGAGGGCGTCGACAGCCACAAAGCAGCACATGTGCCCTTGCCTGATTCCCGACAGCTTCGACATCGGTGCTGTAGTCGCCGGAACGAATGGACATCACACTGCTGCAACGGGATGATTCGCCAGACAGGGCTGGCTGCATTGGTCGTGGAGAGCTCATGGCGAAGCCAACAGGGATAGAGGGGAGCTCGGCCAAGGCGGTGGAGTCTCAACCTTTCGACATGCTCTGCCGCCATGGGCTTGCACACGGGGCTCGTGCCAATTCGACAAGCTCTGCTAGGTCCATTACCGGCCACGTAGCTTGCTAATAGGGAACAACAAAAACTAAGAGGAGCTAGCTAGTTAGGGAGAATATTTTTGTGGAGAAAGGAAGTGAAATGGTTTGAGAAACAAGGGCTGCCAACACTCCTATATATAGGCAAAAGTTAACGTTGCCGTTCCAGGACAACACACGCCAGCACTAGACTAATTATCTACGGCGTGCATAGAAATCCAACGTCATCACTAGCTTGTGACTGTTCAATACAACTGGGCCCACCAATTTGTGGCGTGTTAGAAAAAAGCAACGCCAACACTAACGTTGTAAAGCTGGCATACCAAATATGCCAACGCCACCACTATTTGACAAAATAGTGGTGGTATTGAGTGGAAATAGCGCGCCACCAATTAAAGTTGTGGCTAGTCATTTCTCTACTAGTGGACTATCCAGCTCAGAAATAAAATGCTCAATGAACAGATGAGTTGCAAATGGACTCTGTAGGACCCCCCTCATGGATTGCTTTTCTTCTTGCCGTCCATATGGGCCAGAGTGTAACTGTAAGTTTCACCAACCTCGCATGAGGCAAGACATCAAACATAGAAAACATCCACTATTTGACATTAGGTTCAGTCGCTACTACCAGGTGTTCTGCAAGGTCCTCATCAACCAACGCTCATACACATCTTACCATGGTGCACTCAAGTAGCGAATGACGCCACGAGTCTCTAGCACCACAAAGTTGACAACAATCAGATTGTGACATCTATGTGTGGTGTCAAACATCTTTAGAAGGCAAAGAGTGCTTAGCTAGCCTCCACAAAGAAGTCTGGAGCTTGCCTGGAACATCCACGTTCCATAACTTAGTCCACGCTTTGGACTCAGTAGCATGATTAGAGGAACTTGCACGGCCTTCTAGCCAATTCTCCCGTCTTTTCTTTACAGTGAATCGAGTTTTTTTAGACACTCTTGCTAAGCTTTATTCATGTCATCACAATATTTTTAGTAATGAAAACAAGATCACCAGGTTATCCTAACCACACATGGTGGCCAAACTGATGTAGGGTGGAACCCTATAGTGATGATCTTTTCACACTTGGAGGGGGAAAAGGGCAAATTGAGAGAAGAACACAAGAACAAACACTCAATTGACACAAATCCAATCACACATGCACTAGATCCACATACACATAAGAGGGAGATGCAAGATCCAAAGTCAACACAAGAGGATACAAAGGGTAACTAGTTCATCCCAATCCTTAGAGGAGTTGAGGTCTTGAATCCTTGAGAGGATCTTCTCACATGCTCACATGGAGGTCTTGATCTCCATGGGAGAGGTAGTGGATGAGCAAAGCTCTATCTCAAAGAGCCAAACCTTTGCTAACCCTAATTCGGAGCTAGGAGACGAGTATTTATAGTCCAAGGGGTAAGTTGGGGAATACATGGGTCGTTGCCCTTTCACTGCGCGCAGGCAGGCCAGTTGTACTGGGCATCCAACCAGTTGTACCGCTGGGAGCTCAAGTGCCGGTTCCTGGCGGTGTTCACGAAAGTAGGGACTGGTTGTACCGGTGGGAGGACCGATTGTACTGGTAAGGCTGGCGTTGGGGGAACAACCGGGGTGGTACCGGTCTTGCACCGCTTGATTACAGAACGTGGACCGGTAGTTGGGCGTTAGTGGACCGGTTGTACTGGTGGACCGATAGTTGACCGGTTGTACCAGTGTTCCTAGGCTGGGCACAGTCATCTCCAAGTCCTTGGAGTCCATCTTGCTCCATTCCTTCTCCTTGGTTGATTCCTTGGTACCTAAGTATGCAAAGTGTCTCCGCTTGAGGTAGTAGCCATGTCTCGTGTGATTCGAAAGGGAGTTGCGAGAGGAGAGATGTCACCTCGGTCTCGATAGCTCTTGCACGGGCTCTAGTCATGGGTCCGCGTGGTGTCTTGGGAGATGAAGGTACGTACGTCCATGGGGATGATCGTAGGATGCTCCGCATCATCTCCCGCCCCCCTTGGAAAAGATCCGTCCTCGGATCAAAAACCTCATCACCATGGAAGGGAGATAGATCCTTGATGTTGAAGGTGTCGCTCACGTTGTACTTGTCGCGTGGGATGTCAATCTTGTATGAGTTGTTGTTGAAGTGTTCTAGCACCTTGAAAGGTCCATCGGCTCAAGGTAGTAGCTTGGACTTGCGTTCGTTGGGGAAGCATTCCTTGCGAAGGTGTAGCCACACAAGATCACCGGGGTTGAACACCATGGGGTGTTTGTTGTGGTTTAACTTGGTCGCGAGGTGTTGTACTTGGCGCTCGATCGTGTGCCTTGTATCTTCATGCACCTTCTTGAGGTATGTCGCTCATGCACTCGCGTCCATGTTGATGCGCTCCTGTAGAGGTAGCGGTAGAATGTCCAATGGGAACAATGGGTTGAAGCCGTAGACGACCTCGAAGGGGGACTTGCCGTTGGTAGAATGTCTTGCTCGATTGTAGGCGTACTCGGCGATGAGTAAGCATTCCTGGCACTCCCTTATGTTCTTCTTGATCAACATGCGAAGGAGTGTGGATAGCGTCTAGTTGGTGACCTCCGTTTGGCCGTCGGTTTGTGGATGATATGCGGAATAAAATAGGAGCTTGATTCCAAGCTTGGCGCAAAGTGTCTTACAAAAGAAGCTAAGGAACTTGACGTTGAGGTCCGATACAATCGTCTTGGGCACTCCATGCAATCACAAGATTTCCCTACAAAAAAGATTTGCAACATGTGAAGCATCGTCGATCTTGTTACATGGAATAAAATGTGCCATCTTAGAGAAACGGTCCACAATAACAAAAACCGAATCTTTGCCGTTTTGAGTTCTAGGCAAACCAAGCACAAAATCCATACTAATATCTTCCCATGGGTGATATGGAATAGGAAGTGGCATATATAAACCATGGGATTGAGCTTTAGACTTAGCTTTGCGGCATGTAGAGCATCGATTGGTGTAGCGTGAGACGTCTCGAAACATCTTTGGCCAAAAATAGTTCTTGGAGAGCGTGGCGAATGCCTGGTCGCGTCCAAAATGTCCCATGAGTCCTCCACCATGAGCTTCTTACAAAAGTAGCAAACGAAGAGAAGATTCGGGTATACAAAGTTTGTTAGCTTGCATAAGATAATCATCCTTCAAATAATATCTCTCTCAAGTTTTGTGCGTTAGGCATTTGGCATATGGAATCGCAAATGAAACATCATGTGCATACAAGTCTTTAATGTGCTCAAATCCTATAACATTCAACTCAAGTTGAGTAACCAACATGCACTTCGGCAAAGAGCGTCCGCCACAACATTTTCCTTACCTTTGATATACTTGATAACATAAGGAAAAGACTCAATGAACTCAGTCCATTTAGCATGACGCTTATTCAATTTAGTTTGACCCTTAAGGTACTTAAGCGTTTCATGATCCGTATGGATAACAAATTCACGAGGGTGAAGGTAATGTTCCCACACATGCAAGACTCTCACTAAAGCATATAACTCTTTGTCATAGATGGGATAGTTAAGTTGCCCGCCGGAGAGTTTCTCGCTAAAATATGCAATGGGTCGCGTCTCTTGCATTAACACGCCACCGATGCCATTACCACTAGCGTCCCAATGCACTTCAAAAAAATTCTCAAAATTGGGTAAGGCAAGTAAAGGAGCATGAGTAAGCAAGTTCTTAAGCTCATGAAATGCGGCGTCTTGGGATGGACCCCAAACAAATGGTGCATTCTTCTTACTCAATGCGTGCAATGGTGATGCAATAGTGCTAAAATCCTTCACAAAGCGTTGATAAAATCCAGCTAAGCCAAGGAAACTACACACTTGAAGCAAATTGGTTGGTTGTGGCCAAGTTTTAATAGCATCAATTTTAGCTTCATCAACTTGAACACCCTTAGAGGAAACTACAAAGCCTAAGAAAACAAGCTTGTCAAAACCAAAAGTGCATTTTTCCATGTTCGCATAAAGTCGCTCGTTTCTAAGAACTTGCAAGACGTCCCTAAGATGTATGACATGATCTTCAAGAGATTGGCTAAACACAAGAATGTCATCAAAGTATACCACAACCACTACAAAAAAAAGACACATCCGTGACATTATGGCCCGAATGAAAACTTTTTCTGTCATGGTTGTGACATTTCTATGACAATAATTGTGACAAAAACACATATCATCATAGATGTGGTGGGCTCCTACATGTATGACAAAAAATTATGACAGAAAATGGGCTTTTCGTCCTGGGCGGGCCAGAGATGCACACGCATGACATTCTTTGGGCCGTCCATGACGTAAAAAATCATGGTAGAAGTGAGGGCGAGGAAATTTTCGGGGAGTTCCCGGTTACGGTGGGTGGTCGGGGCCGAGCGATGCAGTGTGGTTTGCGCGTTTCTCTCATACGCGTGCGTGTGTGCGAGGCACTCGCTAACTGAACCCGAGCAAGGCATACGTTCGCTTACTGAACCCGAGCGATCGATCACCCTCGCACTACGTACTGAACACGAGCGATCGATCCCTCGCACTACGTACTGAACCCGATCGATCCCTTCACTGCTAACTGAACCCAAGCGATCCCTTCACTGCTAACTGAACCCGAGCAATCCCTTCACTGCTAACTGAACCCGAGCGATCCCTTCGCTGCTAACTGAACTCGATCGATCCTTCTCGCTGCTTACTGAAGTTGATCGAGCCCCCGTGCGAGACGTAGCCAGCCGGTGCTGGGTTGCCTCTCGATGAACAGTGCCCGTTGCTGCCACGCGCGCGATACACGTAGAACGAGTCGAGACCTGCATCGATCGAGCCGGTTGGTTGGCTGTTGATGAACAGTTCCCGTTGCTGCCGCCCGCTCGTACGCCCCACCCCAGCCGGTGGGTTGGCTGTGGATGAATAGTACCCTGGCCATGTGAAGGTGGTTGGCGCTGGATGAATAGGACCCCGAGAGGAGGCCACCACACCCCAGCCAGCTGGGGGTGGATAAACAGGACCCCGTGGAGGCTGGATGAATAGTAGCCGATGGAGGCTGGAGGAAGTTGACGGTGGATGAACAGTAGCTGGTGGAGGCTGGAGAAGGTCGACCGTGGATGAACAGTAGCCCGTGGACTCCCGTTTTATGGTACGCCACACCCCTCCCGATGAACAGGACTCCGTTTCGACCGTAGGCAGTTGGGTAGAAGTTTGTTTCCTCCGTTTTGCGGTACGCCAGACCCCTCCCGATCAACAGGACCCCGTTTCGACCGTAGGCAGTTGAACAGAAGTCTGTTTTCTCCGTGTTGCGGTACGCCAGACCCCCAGCCGATGAACATGACCCCGTTTCGACCATAGGCGGTCGAACAGAAGGTTGTTTCCTCATTTTGTGGTACGCCAGACCCCGAGTCGATGAACAGGACCCCGTTTCGGCTGTTCCATCCAAGCAGGTTGGCTCCCGATGAACAGGACGCGTTCCGACCAAGTCGCTTAGCTCCTGACATTGTTTCCTCCGTTCCGACCCAGCCGGTTGGTTGCCGATGAATAGGAGGCCGTTGTTGCCATTCGTTGCCTCTCTCCGTGTACACGAGCCCTGGCCGTACGTATGCATGAGTACGCATTCGAGACCCCGCCCGTATGTACATACGTGGCTGTATTTTTTGCAGCGTGGCTATACGTACGTGTACTCGATTTAGACGGGACTGCCTGAACTGCTACGTATGGGGCTCTACTACGACACGTGCCGCTCCTTTTTTTGACGTGACGTGCCGCTCCTTACAAGCCCACGGTTCATCGTTGCAGAGAGACCGATCGACCATTATGTACGTACATGTTCACGACCAGACAAACAACACTACATATGCTTCGACCGGGTGGGTCCCAGCTGTCAGGGAGGATACGGAGGCACTTCCTTGCGTGCGAAGATATAGCAGGTGGGTCCCAGCTATCAGGGGAGGAATCATTTTTTTGCGCGTAATAAGGAGGCACTTCCTTGCATGCGAAGATGTAACTGGTGGGTCCAGCTGTCAGCCTCACCACGTACAGTCCTCTTCCGATGGTTGTTGTTCATTGACCACATTGACTATGCCGCGCCGAGAGCACCAAGGCGGTGGACGACGGCGAGGCCTAGGAAGGGAACGACGCGGAGCCAGGGAAGAGGTGGCAGTTGATACGTCTCCAACATATCTATAATTTTTGATTGTTCCATGCTATTATAGTATCAATCTTGGATGTTTTTATATGCAATTATATATCATTTTTTGGGACTAATCTATTAACCTAGTGCCCAGTGCGAGTTGTTGTTTTCTGCTTGTTTTTGGTTTTCAGGAAATCAGTACCAAACGAAGTCCAAATGCCACGAAACTTTTTGGAGATTTTTTTCTGGACAAAAGAGACCCTGGGGACTTGGAGAGGTGGCCAGAAGGTTCACGAAGCCTCCACAAGGCAACAGGGCGCGGCCCCGGGGGGTGCGCTCTGATGCCTTGTGGTGCCCTAGTGGCTCCGTTTGACCTAATTCCACTTCTATAAATTCTCAAATATTGGGAAACCAATAGAGAGCCACCCCAAATAACTTTTACGCCGCCGCAAGCCTCTGTTCTTCCGTGAAACCATCTGGAGGCCTTTTCCGGTACTCTGCCGGAGGGGGAATCAATCACGGAGGGCTTCTACATCAAGCTTGCTACCCTTCCGATGATGTGTGAGTAGTTTACCACAGACCTACGGGTCCATAGCTAGTAGCAAGATGGCTTCTTCTCTCTCTTTGATCTTCAATACCATGTTCTCCTCGATGTTCTTGGAGTTCTATCCGATGTAATCTTCTTTTGCGGTGTGTTTGTTGGGATCCGATGAATTGTGAGTTTATGATCAGATTATTCATGAGAAATATTTGAGTCTTCTCTGAACTCTTTTATGCATGATTATTATAGCTTTGTATTTCTCTCTGATCTATCGAATTGGTTTGGCCAACTAGATTGGTTTATCTTGCAATGGGAGAGGTGCTTTGTGATGGGTTCAATCTTGCGGTGCTCAATCCCAGTGACAGAAAGGGACATGACACGTATTTGTATTGTTGCCATTAAGGATAAAAATATGGGGTTTAATCATATTGCTTGAGTTTACTTTGTCTACATCATGTCATCTTGCTTAAGGCGTTACTCTGTTTTATACTTAATACCCTAGATGCATGCTGGATAGTGGTCGATGGGTGGAGTAAAAGTAGTAGATGCAGGCAGGAGTCGGTCTACTTGTCTCGGACGTGATGCCTATATACATGATCATTGCCATGAATCCGTCATAATTATTTGCTTTTCTATCAATTGCCCAACAGTAATTTGTTTACCCACCGTATGCTATGTGTTCGAGAGAGAAGCCTCTAGTGAAAACTATGGCCCCCGGGTTTACTTTTATCATATATTAAAATCAAAAATACCTTGCTACAATTTATTTACTTTTATTTTATTTAGTATTTTAGTTTATCTATCTATCACTATCAGAATTAATCCTTGCAAATAACCGCTAAGAGGATTGACAACCCTCTTATTTGCGTTGGGTGCAAGTGTTTGCTTTTGTGTGTGTAGGTGCTGCTAACGGGATTTTGCGTGGTTCTCCTACTGGATTGATAATCTTGGTTCTTAACTGAGGGAAATACTTATCTCTACTATACTGCATCATCCTCTCCTCTTCGGGGAAATACCAACGCAGTCTATAAGTAGTAGGAAGAATTTCTGGCGCCGTTGCCGGGGAGACATCACCAAAATTTATCAAGTACCTTCGCACAAACTATCATCCACTTGAATTTATTTTATCTGCCTTTTTATTTGCATTTGCCTCCTGTTTTCATCTCCCCCACTTCTAATTTTTTTTTTACAAAAACACAAAAATATTTTTATTTGCTTGTTTGCTAGTTTGCTTGCTTCGTCGCGATGTCTCAAGAAAACACAAAATTGTGTGACTTTTCCAATACTAATAAGAATGGTTTTATTAGTACTCCTATTGCTCCTCCCACCACTAGTGCAGAGTCATGTGACATTAATGCTGCTTTGCTTAATCTTGTTATGAAAGAACAATTTTCTGGTAGTCCTAATGAAGATGCTTCATCCCATTTAAATACTTACGTTGAGCTTTGTGATATGCAAAAGAAGAAAGATGTGGATAATGATATTGTCAAATTAAAATTATTTCCATTCTCACTACGAGATCGCGCTAAAACTTGGTTTTCATCCTTGTCTAGAAATAGTATTGATTCTTGGGATAAGTGTAAGGATGCTTTTATTGCCAAGTATTTTCCTCCCGCTAAGATTATTTCTTTAAGAAATCAAATTATGAATTTTAAGCAACTTGAACATGAGCATGTTGCACAATCTTGGGAGAGAATGAAATTAATGATAAGAAATTGCCAAACACATGGCTTAAGTTTATGGATGATCATACAAAAAATGTATGCGGGACTAAACTTTGTTTCTAGAAATTTGCTAGACTCTGCCGCAGGTGGTACTTTTATGGAAAATACATTGGGAGAAGCTACAAAACTTCTTGACAATATTATGACAAATTATTCTCAATGGCACACTGAACGAACTCCAACTGGTAAGAAGGTAAATTATATTGAAGAAATTAATACTTTGAGTGATAAGATGGATGCTCTTATGAAATTGGTTGCTAGTAAAAGTGCTCATATTGATCCTAATTGTCATGGGTACGACCATCTATCAGGCCATCTAGCCCCTTTGTGGTTCGGCAGGGGAGATCAACGTGCACAAAGAGCAGAATCAATGGAGAACGCAAGGGATTTTACCCAGGTTTGGGCCACCATGAGGTGTAAAACCCTACTCCTGCTTGGATGTATTGGATGTGTGAGAGCACAAGTACAAGGAGCGCTTCTCCCGGCAAGGTGCGGAGAGAGTAGCTACGCATGCAAGATGTGCTGGTGTTTGAAAAAGGATCTGAATCCCTCTAACTGTTGCCCTGGCCCTCCTTTTATAGCTCAAGGGGTTACCACCATGGCAAAACAGTCTTTACATAGTGATTAGATAGCAAACAGTGCTATCATACCTAACTCTGCCAGTTTAGGTTAAAAGCATTAAATGCACTGTTAGGTGTCATGTGGAGGAGGAGCCCCGGCAAGGTTTCTGCACCGCTCGCCCAGCTACCTCCTATTAGCCTGACACGCCTTCTGGACGGGTGTCAATAAAGGTAATCTTATCCCTGCGTGCTGACACGTGCCCGACAAACCTCACCAACCAGCCTGCGCGGTTGACACCTCATCGATCAGCGACTAGCTGTCCGGTGAGGTGGAGCACTGGAGAGCTGGCTAAAGCTTGCCGGCACGGATCTTGCCGGGTCCTCACCTTGCCGGTTCAGCCTTGTCGGCAAGGAATGTCTTCATCTTCAGTACCAGTGGAGTGCTCGTTGGTGCTTAGTTTTGAGCTTCTCTCCAGTAGTTTCTGCAACTGGGTCTTGAATCTGGTTTTCTGGCAAGTTCCGGCAAGCCTTGGCCGGCAAGGAGGCTGCTACCGTCTGTGCATAAGTCAGGGTATAAAATACCCATGTGTTATACACCGACAGGAGCCCCCGGGCCTGGGCCATACGCGCGTCCGAAGCGTCGTTGGGCTAGGCCCAAACAATGCACAGACACGCGGCGGGAAAACCGCCACTGTAATTTTCGTCATGATGGTTATCCTGATGCATGTCCAATCCACGCATTAAATGCGGGACGTGGGAACGTGGACTGTTGCGGTTATTTCGCGGTATTGCGCCTGTAAAAAGCGCTACTGGGGTAAACAGTGAAGAGCCAGCCCCCTTGCGCCTTCCCCATAAAAAGGCAACCGCGAGGAGGCACTACTCATTCGCCCCTACCTTCCCCTGCTTCATCTTCTTCCTTCTGCCAGAGCCCCCTTTTCGCCGCCGCCACCATCGATTCGCACCTCACCTCGACCTTCTTCTTCCTCCCGAGACCTGATGGCGCCCAAGAGAGCCGACGCGGCGGGGAAGAAGCCCGCCAAGCCGCTCGACCCCAAGGCGGAGGAGAAGAAGAAGGCGTTGGAAGAGCTGGAGAAGCGGCGAAGAGAAAATGCGGTCTTCTCGCTGTCTTCCATGGCTGGCAACGAGCTGATCAAGAGGTACGCGTACATGTGGGGAAGGGACACCAAGGATCATAAGGCCCCAGTGGTGATTCCTGAAGGTGACAAGGACCCCGCAGATTCGTATCCATTCTTCTGCGCTTATTTTTATTGCGGTCTGGTTCCCCCATTCTCAGATTTCTTTAGTGCCATGATGTTCAGTTTTGGGTTCAGACTGCTGGATTTCACTCCAAATGCAATGACTTGTATGGCAGTCTTCGCCCATTTGTGCGAGAACTTTGTCGGAGTTGCCCCCAATGTCGACCTGTTCTGCCACTTCTTCGTTCCCCGGATCGAAGACAAATCACTCTCCGGCAGCGTGACATGGATCCCCAGGGCGAAAACCAAGGGCCAATATCTTGCCGGGCAGCTCCACTTCAAGTGGGACAAGTGGAGGGCGGAATGGTGCTGGATCCAGGAAAAGGATTTCCCTCAGTTCTGTATACCGCGTACAACGAGAGTTCTACGCGGCAAGAATTGGAGCGATCTTGGCGCCACCGACGCGAAGCTTTGCCCGGCACTGAACAGAATCGCCCGTCTCAAGGCCGCCAAGCTGACCATAGAAATGGTTGGCACTGATTTCCTCCAGCGACGCATCGCGCCGCTGCAAAAGAGAGAAAGATTCACTTGGGAATACCAGAACGCCGCTGATATTATGCGACTGTATCCTGGGACCGGCAACAACTTGACGGTCATGGAGCATGCCTGCCTCTGTGAACAGTTGTTCCGGAAAACTGGCACATTCCATTTGCCGGATGGAATTATCCCGTTGCACATCAACTTTGCCAAGGACTCCATCTTGTCAATGATGCCGGACTGCGATGCTCACGGAGTCAAAGCGGACTGGCCACTGCCCACCTTGGTGAACGAGATGGATTGGGACTCCAACCTGACGGAGAAAGCTTCCCGAAAGGAGACGGATCTCATCCGGGCCACTAATGATGAAGAACTGGCGTACATCGCCAGCAAGGCCGCAGAGATCGCGAGGATCAACGCGGCAGGCGGTTCTGGCCCCACGGCAGCCGAGGATGATGACGAAGAGCATCACGAGGAAGAAGCTGCCGAAGAGCAACAGGAAGAGCCTGCCGGGGGCGAGACTGCCAGAGCTGAGGTTGCTGGGACTGAGGTTGCCGGAGAGCCTGAAGAGGAGGAAGGCCCTCGAGCCCCGAAGAAGAAGCGCCGTCTTCGAAGGGCGGTCAGTCAAGAGCCGGTGCGCACCACTTCGCCAGGGGCTGGTCCTTTGGTGAAGAAGACGACCTCAAAGACCGGCCACCAAGAAGAGGTACGCCGGCAATCAACTCGGCGTCCCCGAGATCAGCCTCCATCCCCCCGGCAAGAGGTTGCCGAGGAAGTTGAATCCATTCAGCCGACGGGTTCGCCTCCCCCGGCACTCAAGAGGGCCAGAGAATCGCCTCCGCCAGTGGTGTACGATTTCGACGTCCTTGGCGAGTCTGAGGAGGAGGAGTAAGTAATTTTGCTTATCTCCACCAAGTCTTAACTTCATCTGATTGCCATTTTAACTTGATTTTTTCTGTCTTGACAGGGACCCAGAACCACTTGTGCACCGGTCGAAGCGGGCCAAGTCTGCAACAGCACAAGATCCTACGGCGAGTGCTGGGCAGGGGGTTGTAATGGCTGAAACCATCGTCGTCAGCCCCCAGCCCAGCCCAATGCGCGAGGATGTGGTGCAGACCCCGCCTACTAGCGCCAGCACCGAAGTCCCTCCTTCTGAGCCCGATAAAGAGGCGGGGGAGGCCCGCCAAGAAGAAGAACGCCAAGAGGCAGACCCTGTTGTGGCTCCCCCGTCAACCATCATTCCGGAGAGTGCTTCTCCGACAAGGGCCTCCACCGATGAGCCAGCCCGCACAGAGGCTACCCCGTCAAGTGGGGCTACCAATGACCGTACGCCGGCAACACAAGTTGCCGGGGAAGGAGACGCCCTTCCTCAGCAAACACCAACGGGTAATCCTCTTGTCTTTAAATATCTCTGATGGATTTTTTTTTGTTTTCTTGAACTTGACTTGTAATTCTGAACCTTATTCCACCCTTGCTCTTGCTACAATCCATAGCTCCAACCTCTCCCGAAGAAGGTGAAGTCCTTGTTGAGGTAGCCAATATCGCAAAGGATGCCGTCGATGAAGCCGCCAAGATTGCCGCTGAAGAGGGCCTTGTGCAAGTTGCCGAGGGGACCGGAGTACTCCTCGAAGAATCCGAGAGGTCCTTCGGCAACACGTTTGACCCCGCCAGGGCGGATGTGGATAAGGCGCCTGTCAACACTGATACGCCGAACCCCGACAACCAACCAGCAGCGTCAACCTTGCAGATCCCGTCGAGCAGCTTGGTGCTGGTTACTTCCCAGCGCGAATCTGGAGCCCCCAGCTCATCTGGCACTGTGAGGCCAATCTTTGATGAAGAAATAGCCCGGATTCTGTTCCCCCAGACCCAGAGAACCGGCGAGGCCACTGATGCAACTGACAGTGCCGAAGGTCTTGCTTTTATGGAGATCATGGCCGTCGGATTCAAAGGAGTCCAGGAAAGGTACAGCCAGAGGTGGAGCAGGGTCCAGGAAGAGCGCAAGACTGCGGACCTGGTTGACCAGAAGCTGAAAGAGAAGGCGAACAAGCTGCGTGCATGGTACAACCAGCAGTCTCGTGTCCTCAGAGATCAGGAAGAAGAGCTCGCCGCTTCTAAAAAAGAAGCGGCAGCCTTGGACGGCAAGCTGACAGAGCGCGCAGCGTAGCTCGACGCCAAAGATAAGGAACTTGCCGCCCACAAAGAGGCCCTTGCCGCCACACTCCGCGGCAAGGATGAGGAAATTGAAACACTCCTTAAGCAATGGACTCAAGAGCTGGAAGGCGGGCACAAGAAATCCATTGAAACCCAAGCTTTGGAGAATGCCGCCAAACTTAAGGAGGCTTCTGATAAAGCTGCTGCCGCCGCCTCTGCCAAGACAGAACTGGAGTTCCAAATGGCCAAATTAAAAGAAGATCTTGCTGGTAACGGCAAAGAAATTGAGGCTCTCAAGGACGAAGCGTTGTAGGCAGCCCACACTCTAGGGGACTTGCAAACGCAGTTGTCGTCCAAGAACCAAGATCTTGATGCCGCCGCCAAGACAACCGGAGATCTGAAATCCCAACTGGCCACCTTGGTAACAGCCTTAGAATCCGCCAAGGAGAGGGAGAGGGTCTTGACAGAGAAGCTGGAGAAGGAAGAGGCCTTGAAGAAGGATGCTGAGAACAACTACGCCCAATTGCGCGAGAACCTTTCCCTCTGGACCGGCAGGCTTGTCAATGCCGCTGAGCGCATCTCTTCCCAGATTGCCGTCATGGATATGAAGAGCTGGGGCTTCACTGTCAATGACAAGGAAGCCACTAGCGTCAGACTGACCAAGTTCTTCGAGGGCCTTATTGACGCCTTGAAGAAGTATCACGAGGACAGGTCTGCTTCATTCGCCGATGAATCCCGGAAGTTTGCGCACGAAGTCGTATAGAGGGTGCTGCTCAAAATTGCTCATCGCAATCCCGGCCTTGACCTCTCTAGGGTCTTCAGGAAGTTGCCGGAGAACACCGACGTGACCGCTGCCGACAAGATTGCTGCTCCTCTTGCCGACAAGGTTCTCCAAATTCCCAGGATCCAGGGTGATTGTCGGGATTGAGCTTGTCATTATATCCATTGTTGTGCTGTCGTGTAAAAGATACATTTGATCTTATGTTAGATCTGCACTGCTTTCGTGATGTAATACAACTTATGCTGACGGAATGAATGTGTGTCGTTCCCCTTGTTTTATTTCGTCTTTGTATGATCGTGTTCCCAACGCTGCTGGGAAACTTGCCGGTGCGCACACTTGCCGTGAGCGCTTCGAGGAACAGGTCCTTAGCAGCCTGCTAGAAGTGCCGCAGCCGGCAAGGTAACTTGTCGGGCCAGAACGCAGCTGCTAAGCTTGTCGAGCAGACTCGAGGCACACTAGAGCGCGGACTGATCGCGACAAGGTTCCTTCGCGTGCAGGTTTTTCATACAAACACATAATCGTTCAAGGGAAACTGCAAAATGTAACAAGGAAAAAGTTTCAAAGTTTTTCAACTTAGCTTTTCCTCGCACTGTCTCTCTCGTCGTGTGAAATGATCACTTGAACATCATTAAAATGGTATCCCATCATCACTCAACCCCGGGAAACTTGCACGCGAGGGATCCTTCTGTCCTTTAAGAAAAAGAAAGAAGAGAAAAGAGTGGTTTGGGAACCTTGACGGTTCATTAGCCATTCCATACAAACTAAAGTGTAATCACAACATCACATGCATCCATATATAAATGAACATGTACGAAGAGTTGCGAAACACTTAGCTTTATTACGCACAGGATCTGCGCCTAGTTTTGTACAAAGGGTTACAAGTCTTGCCGACAAAGCTTGTACAAAAGGGGTTGCCGGGAGACCCGGCAATTCGCGCCTTATGGGTAGAACTTGCGAAGATGCTCAATATTCCATGAGTTTTGCATTTGAATGCCATCTTCGGTCTCCATACGGACTGCGCCAGGTCTGGTGACTCGTACTACCCGATAAGGGCCTTCCCACTTCGGCATCAACTTGTTGGATCTCTTGGCGGACTGAACGCGCCGAAGAACAAGGTCGCCTTCCTCAAGGCTTTGGGCATGCACTTTGCGGCTATGATAGCGGCGCAAGGCTTGCTGGTAGCATGCAGCTCGCACAGCCACCCGAAGACGATCCTCCTCAAGGAGCGTTGCGTCATCTTGCCGCAACTGCTCTTACTCAGCTTCATCGTAAGCGAGCACTCGAGGTGACCCGTATATGAGTTCCATGCAGAGCACCGCTTCTGCACCATAGACTAGGGAGAAGGGTGTTTGGCCGGTAGCTCGATTTGGTGTCGTCCTGAGTGACCAAAGAACTGTCGGCAACTCATCAATCCAGCATCTTCCATACTTGCGCAGCCTGTCAAAAGTTCTTGTCTTGAGACCCCGCAGCACTTCAGCGTTCATCCTTTCCGCTTGGTCGTTGCTTCTCAGGTGAGCAACAGATGCAAAACAGATTTTGCCACCAAGGTCCTGGATATACTGCATGAAGGTGCGGCTCGTGAATTGCGTGCTGTTGTCGGTGATGATTCTGTTAGGAACCCCGAAACGGCAAACTAATCCTTTGAAGAACTTGATGGCTGATTGCGCTGTCACCTTCCTCACTGGCTCCACTTCGTGCCACTTTGTGAACTTGTCGATCGCAACATACAAGAACTCAAAGCCCCCGGTAGCACAGGGGAAGGGGCCCAAGATATCGAGCCCCCAGACCGAAAAGGGCCAGGAGAGAGGGATTGTTTGAAGAGCTTGAGCTGGCTGATGTATGTTCTTTGAATGGAACTAGCATGCTTCACATTTGGTTACTAGCTCAGTTGCATCCTGGAGGACAGTGGGCCAATAGAAGCCTTGCCAGAAAGCTTTGCCGGCAAGTGCCCTTGATCCTATGTGAGAGCCACATATGCCCCCATGTATCTCCTCCAACAGCCTTAGTCCGTCTTCCCGGCAAATACACTTCAATTTCACACCGTTCGGTCGCTTTCTGTATAGAATGCTATCCACAAACTGATACATGCTTGACTGACGGGCTACTTTCTCAGCTTCTTGCTCATCGGGAAGTTCTCCTGTTTAAAGGAAACGAACTATCTGCTGTGCCCATGCCGGAGCCTGTGGCTCGACGACAAGAACTAAAGGCATTTCTTCGGCCGTGGGAGCGCTTGCCTCAGCGGCAAGAACTCGAGGTTCCGCGCGAAGCGGCTACTCACCGACAACCGTGTCGTTGTCCCCGGCAACCTTCTTACCAGCGGCTTCAGGGAGCTATACCGGAAAGTAGTTTCCGGTATTCAACTTCCTTCTCTTACTGGCCTGCGTTGATGGAGTGACTGTTGGTTGATTCAAATGGAGCACAAAAGTTCCCGGTTCCACAGGCAGCTTTTGAGCGGCACACTTTGACAGGTGATCAACAATGCTGTTTTCCGCACGAGGAACGTGCTCTGTTTGCAACCCGTCAAAGTGTTCCTCCAATTTTCTCACTTCTTCCACATACGCTTCCATCAACGGGCTCTGGTAATCTTTGTTTACTTGTTTTACAACAAGCTGCGAGTCACCACGGATGATCCGCTTTCTGATTCCAAGGTCCACTGCGATCCTAAGACCGGCAAGGAGATCTTCGTACTCAACAGTGTTGTTTGTAGCTTGCTCCCTGGGAAAGTGCATTTGAATTACATACTTGAGGTGCTCTCCGATGGGTGCGACAAGCAGCACTTCGGCACCGTTGCCTTGCAGCGAGAAGGCACTGTCAAAGTACATGATCCATTCTTTGGCTGTCTCTTTGCCGGGGAGAGTTGTTTCTTGAATTTCTTCGTCTTGCGTTGGTGTCCATTCTGCAATGAACTCCGCCAAGGCCCTGCTCTGAATGGTTGAGGTGCTTTCAAACTTAAGTGCAAAGCTTGACAATTCCAACGCCCACTCCACTATCCTGCCAGTTGCCTCTGGATTTCTCAAGATGCGTTGCAACGGAAAGCGAGTGATGACGGTGATTTCATGTGCTTGGAAGTAGTGGCGCAGCTTTCTTGAGGCCATAAGAAGGCCGAAAGCAACTTTTGCACCCCAGAGTATCTTGATCTAGCCCCCTGCAAAAGGGAACTAACAAAATACACGGGCCGCTGCACCACCTTCTTCTTCGGCACCACTTGTTGATTAGCTTCATTTGCCTGTGCTGGCTTTGCCGGAGAAGATTCCGGTTTGTCGCTGGACGGGCTTGCCGCGGCTGCTTCCTCGTCATCGACTTCCCTCTACGCCACTAATGCAGCACTAGCCACTTCATTTGTTGCCGCTACATATAGCAGCAACGACTCTTGTGGTTTAGGTGCAACTAGTGTTGCCGCGGAGGAGAGGTATCTTTTCAAGTCCTGCAGCGCGGCCTCTGCTTCCGGAGTCCATTTCATTGGACCTGCCTTTTTCAATATCTTGAAAAATGGCAGGGCGCGCTCAGCAGATCTTGAAATGAACCTACTCATGGCAGCAACACAGCCGGCAAGACGCCGTACATCCTTAACGCTTTTTGGTGCTTGAATCTGCTCAATTGCTTTGATCTTGTTGGGATTTGCTTCAATTCCACGCTGAGATACAAAGAATCCGAGAAGTTTGCCGGATGGAATGCCAAACACACACTTCTCGGGGTTGAGCTTCAAATTGATCTTGCGCAAGTTCGCAAATGTTTCTTCTAAATCTTGAATGAGGGTTGATTTGTCCTTGGTTTTGACCACTATATCATCCATATATGCTTCCACATTCCTGTGCAGCTGGGGCTCAAAACCAATCTGGACTGCTCTTGCGAATGTTGAACCAGCACTCTTTAACCCGAAAGGCATATGCACGAAGCAGTATGTGCCACATGGAGTAATGAATGTGGTTTTCTCCTCATCCTCCTTGGCCATGAATATTTGATGGTACCCAGAATATGCATCAAGGAAGGAGAGTAAATCACAGCCGGAAGTAGAGTCTACAATTTGATCGATGCGCGGCAAAGGGAAAGGATCCTTTGGACATGCTTTGTTGATATCAGTGTAATCGATACAAAGTCTCCACTTTCCGTTTGCTTTGCACACCACGACTAGATTTGCCAACCAAGTTGGATGTAGTACACCTCTAACAAAGCCCGCTGCTTCAAGTTTCTTGATTTCTTCGGCAATGAACTGTTGCCGCTCCAAAGCTTGCTTCTTGACTTTCTGCTTGACGGGCCGAGCGTGGGGACAGACAGCAAGGTGGTGTTCAATTACCTCCCTGGGAACACCGGGGATGTCAGATGGCCGCCATGCAAACACATCGACATTCGCCCGCAGGAAGGCAATGAGCGCGCTTTCCTATTTGCTGTCAAGGGTGGCACTGATGGTGAAGGTACCATCAGTGTCGTCCTCCCTTGCCGGCACCTTTTTGGTTGCTGGTGAAGTAGCTTTGGATTTCTTACCGGCAGAGCACTCCGGCAAGTCTTCAACAGGCGCGCAACACTTCGAAGAGGCGCGCTTCCCAGAATCCTTGCCAGAGGTCTTGCCGAACTTTTTGCTTTCCTTCTTCTTGGCGGGAGCTGGTGCCTTGGCGGCCTCTGCTGCAACCGCGTCTCTGTACATCTTATCGACGCAAATAACTGCATCTTTCTTGTCGGAGTTGATGGAAATGACACCCATCGGCCCTGGCATCTTCAATGTATTGTAAGCATAGTGAGATGCTGCCATGAATTTTGCCAAGGCTGGGCGGCCAAGAATTCCATTATATGGCAAGGGGATCTTGACAACGTCAAACACAATCTTTTCTGTTCTGTAATTTAATTCCCCGCCAAATGTCACCGGCAATGTGAACTTTCCCTTAGGCTGGCTTCTTCCCGGGTTTACTCCTTGAAACGTGCATGTTTTCTCGAGTTCCTCATCGGGAATCTGCAGCCTCTTGATTACTTCTAGAGAAATCAAGTTTAGGCCGGCCCCACCGTCAACTAACATTTTCGTGACTTGGAGGTTGCGAATTGTTGGCGAAACCAACAACGGCAAACACCTGACCGCGGTTGTGCGATCAGGGTGATCTTCGGCATCGAAAATGATAGGCGTGTGTGACCACTTGAGTGGCTTTTGAGAGCCTATTGCCGGTTCTGCCGCATTAACTTCACGCGCCCACTGCTTAAGCTGGCGGTGAGAGAAGTGCAAAGATGCACCTCCGTCAACGCACATGGCCTCAGTTGCCTTCTGGAATTCCTGTTCACTGGACTCTCCATCATCCTCTTCCTCTTCACTTCCATCATCTTCCTCTTTCTCTTTGCGGCCCCTAGCAGGTTTTTCCTTCTACTGCTTGGCCTTGCCGCGATGGCCTCCTCGACCACCACGGCCCTTTTTGCCAGATCCACCGGCACCATCTTGACCCTTCTCTTTGTCACGCTTTTCATATTCAGCTTTCTGTTTCTCAACAAGGTGCTCGACTTGTCGGCACTCTTGGAGATCATGGCCCTTGGTGCGGTCAATCTTGCAGTACGGCCCATCTGACTTGCCGGCCTTCTCGTTTGCCGCCGCCTCCTGGCAAGCGGCGCATACAGCAGCCTCCTTGCCGGAGTTCTCAGTCTTAGCTTTCTTGGCAGACTCAGAGTTGCCGGAGCCCTCAACGGCCATAACCGTTTTGCCTCTGCGCTTCCTGTTGCGCTTTCGGCCCTTCTTCCTCGGGGTGGCAGCATCGTCGTCCTCGGAATCTACCTCGGCACCATCGTCCTCCCCGGGAAGCCTTCTTCCTTCCTCAGCGCGTGCGCACTTATCCGCCAATGTATAGAGCTCATTGACGGTTTTGGGCAACTTGACGTTCATCTTCTCCCGCATCCTCCGATTTGCGCACATTCATGTGAAAGGCGGCAATGACGACTGCGGGGTGCACATCTGGAATGTTGCGGTGTACACGGCTGAACCTCTGGATGTATGCTACTTGTGAGCTGCGTTGGTAATTCCCTGAAGAGGAAGGGAGATGCAGTACAGTAGAGATAAGTATTTCCCTCAGTTATGAAACCAAGGTTATCAATCCAGTAGGATAATCACGCAACACCTCATTAGCAGTACCTGCACACAAAACAACAAATCCTTGCACCCAATGCAAACAAGGGGTTGTCAATCCCTCGGCGGTAAATTGCAAGATTAAATTGTATGTGATAGATAGATAGATTGAACTAAAATATAAAATAAAATAAATAAAGAAAAAGTGCAGCAAGGTATTTTTAGGATTTTTAATATATGATTTACATAGACCCGGGGGCCATAGTTTTCACTAGAGGCTTCTCTCATAAAAATAGCATACGGTGGGTGAACAAATTACTGTTGGGCAATTGATAGAAAAGCAAATAATCATGACGATATCCAAGGCAATGATCATGTATATAGGCATCATGTCCGAGACAAGTAGACCGACTCCTGCCTGCATCTACTACTATTACTCCACACATCGACCGCTATCCAGCATGCATCTAGTGTATTAAGTCCATAAAGAACGGAGTAACGCCTTAAGCAAGATGACATGATGTAGACAAAGTAAACTCATGCATGAATAAACCCCATCTTTTTACCCTTAATAGCAATGATACATACGTGTCATGTCCCTTTCTGTCACTGGGATTGAGCACCGCAAGATCGAACCCATTACAAAGCACCTCTTCCCATGGCAAGATAAATCAATCTAGTTGGCCAAACCAAATCAATAGATTGGAGAAGAAATACGAAGCTATAATAATCATGCATAAAAGAGTTCAGAGAAGACTCAAATAATATTCATGGATAATCTGATCATAAACTCACAATTCATCGGATCCCAACAAACACACCGCAAAAAGTGATTACATCAGATAGAACTCCAAGAACATCGAGGAGAACATTGTATTGAAGATCAAAAAGAGAGAAGAAGCCATCTAGCTACTAACTATGAACCCGAAGGTCTGTGGTAAACTACTCACGCATCATCGGAAGGGCAGCAAGGTTGATGTAGAGCCCCTCCGTGATCGATTCCCCCTCCGGCGGAGTACCGAAAAAGGCCTCCAGATGGGATCTCTCGAGAACAGAAGCTTGCGGTGGCGGAAAAAGTATTTCGTGGACTCCTCTATTGGTTTCCCGATTTTAGAGAATTTATAGTGGTGGAATTAGGTCAAACGGAGCTGTGTGGGCCCCACGAGCCACCAGGGCGCCCCACCCCCCTGGGGCATGCCCTGGTTCCTCGTGGGCTAGTGCTTCATCTTCTGGCCCTCTCCCGAAGCTTCCAGTACTTGTTATGTCCAGAAAAAAATCTCCAAAAAGTTTCGTGGCATTTGGACTTCGTTTGGTACTGATATTCTGGAAAACCAAAAATAGGCAAAAAACAGCAACTGGCACTGGGCACTAAGTTAATAGGTTAGTCCCAAAAAATGATATATAATTGCTGGAAATGTATATAAAAACATCCAAGATTGATAATATAATAGCATGGAACAATCAAAAATTATAGATACGTTGGAGACGTATCAATGTACTTGTGCAAAGTTTCACCATCTCTTTGCGGAATCACTTGCAGGTCGCTGGGCTGTCCAGGGGCCTTGTGGCCTCCGGTAAAGGCACCAACAAACTCATTACAGAGATCTGCCCATGAAGAAATGGAGTTCTCCGGCAAGTTCATCAGCCAAGATCTCACGGTGGGCTTCAGCACCAACGGAAAGTAGTTGGCGAGGATTTTCTCATCTCTTCCCCCGACAGCTTGCACGGCAATCATGTAGATGCCCAGAAAATCTGCCGGGTTCAGCTTGCCATCGTACTTTTCTGGTACTTCTGGCTTGAAGGCCCGGACGGACGGCCATTGGACTTGCCGCAGCTCATGGGTGAAGGCAGGACATCCAACCTCGTAGGGCAGATATCCGCCAACCCCTGGCGTAGGCTCATCAACAATGGGGCCATTGCGCACGTTGGATTGGCGGCGCACCTCCCAGCACCGTTCAATGGTGGTGCGGGCATCCTCTACCCACCTGTCTCGCAGCACTTGCCGCTGATCTCGCCGCGCTCGCGGATCTGAAGAGGCCATCGACATCTCGTCGGGCTCGAAGGATCGTTGAGCTTGCCGCGGTTGTTGGCGTTGCTGCTGTTGAGACTGTTGCCACTGGGGTGATTGCACCGTTAGCGCAACACCGTCAACGCGGCCACCAGCTGGAGCTACTGGTGCTGTTTGCGGACACCGTGAGGGCTCCGCTTGCTGTGATTTGCTCACCTCGGCAAACCCAATCAGGCTCTGGATGGTGGCTCTCCATTCATCCATTTTCTCTGCTGCCGGAGGGAAGTTCAGCAGCATCTGGGCTCGCGCCATCGCCTCTACTGCTGTGGTTGGCAAGGCCGGAAGTGAAGAGCGTGACGTCGCTCTACTCCTGGCAGAGCCAGCAGGAGCGCCATTGCGGTCTTGCTGCCGCGGCACATGATCAGCAGCAGGTTGCCATGGCGGAGGTGAAGCCTGGGGATCCGGAACCTGATCGACAGGGGTCTTGCCGTGCGGCCGTCGCTGCCCGAAGTTGTTGGGGCCACTCAGAGTTGCGTTACGCCCATTGTGTGAGGGGCGCGGCGTCTGACCTGGAGCAGCATCTTTGAACGCCGCTGCAGCGGGATCTTGTCTCGCGCCGGCCCGGGCATTGCTGCTCCGGTGGCTGCATTCGTCGGCGCGGCAAGGAGGAGGAGGCGGACGTTCGTTCGCTCCGCCCGCGCCGTCTCGGCTTTGTTCACCAGAGGGTCAAGGAAGCCGACCACCTCCAGCGTCCTCGTATCCTGCACCGACCACGGTGGGCATGGCGACCGCGCCACCTGCGCTGGTCGTGCCAATCGTGGTATCCGCATCACCCGCATTGGCTGCGCCGCCTGCAGATACGTGCGAAGGGGCTGTCATCGTGATGCACTTCTTCTTGGGGGCCATCAACGACGAGGAGGACAGTGACGAAGTTGATGAAGCTGACGCGCAATCCACTAATTTGGGTTCGGGCAACCGATCCCCCTACCTGGCACGCCAAAGATGTCGTGGGTACGACCATCTATGAGGCCATCTAGCCCCTTTGTGGTTCGGCAGGGGAGATCAACGTGCACAAAGAGCAGAATCAATGGAGAACGCAAGGGATTTTACCCAGGTTTTGGGCCACCGTGAGGTGTAAAACCCTACCAACCAGCCTGCGCGGTTGACACCTCATCGATCAGCGACTAGCTGTCCGGTGAGGTGGAGCGCTGGAGAGCTGGCTAAAGCTTGCCGGCACGGATCTTGCCGGGTCTTTGCCTTGCCGGTTCAGCCTTGTCGGCAAGGAATGTCTTCATCTTCAGTACCAGTGGAGTGCTCGTTGGTGCTTCGTTTTGAGCTTCTCTCCAGTAGTTTCTGCAACTGGGTCTTGAATCTGGTTCCCTGGCAAGTTCCGGCAAGCCTTGGCCGGCAAGGAGGCTGCTACCATCTGTGCATAAGTCAGGGTATAAAATACCCATGTTTTATACACCGACACTAATGATGTGCCATTGTCTACTTTGATTGAGCAAAATAATGATGCTATTTATGTGAATTTTGTCTCTAGAAATAATTTCAACAACAATGCATATAGGGGTAATTTCAATCCTAGACCGTTTCCTGGAAGTTCCTCTAATAATCATGGTAATTCCTATGGTAATCCATATAATAATAATAATAGGATACCCTCTGATCTTGAAAGTAATATTAAAGAATTTATTAATTCGCAAAAGAATTTCAATGCTATGATAGAAGAAAAATTGAATAGAGTTGATGAATTGTCTAGGAACATGAATAGAATTGCTCATGATGTTGAAAATCTCAAAATTAAAATTTTTCCACCCAAGCATGATATAAATGAGTCTATTAAAGCTATCTATGTCTCCATTAATGAAAGTAAAGAAAGGACCGCTAGGTTGAGAGCCAAGCGAGAATTTCTAGAAAAAGCTATTCCACCCGGTTTCTATCATAGTAATGATGAAGATATTAAAATGATTGGCGTCACTCCTATTGAATCATTATTTAGTAATATAAAACTTGATAAAAGAGGGACTGAAGAAGAGTCAACTTTAGATAGAAGGAGTCCCAATTGCTTGGAGGGTGATAATCTTAATGATAAAAATGAAAAAAGTGGGTTTGGAGAGGTCAAAACTTTAAATAGTAATGCACCCACTACTTTGGATTACAAGGACTCTAATTATGATAGTTGTTATTTAACTGAGTGCATTTCCTTGTTACAGTCCATGATTAATTCACCAAATGCATATGAACAAAATATAGCTTTCACTAAACATATTGTAGAAGCTATGATGAAAGCTCATGAAGAAAAACTTGAGTTGGAAGTTTCAATTCCTAGAAAATTACAAGATGAATGGGAACCTACTATTAAAGTCAAAATTAAATATTATGAATGTAATGCTCTATCTGATCTTGGTGCTATCGTTTCCACTATACCAAAATCTTTGTGTGATGTGCTAGGTCTCACAGATCTGGATCCTTGTTCCCTTAATTTGCATCTTGCGGATTCCATTATTAAAAAACCATTGGGTAGAATAAATGATGTGCTTATTCTTGCAAATAAAATTTTTGTGCCCGTGGATTTTATTGTTCTTGATATTGAATGCAATCCTTCTTGCCCTATAATACTTGGTAGGCCTTTCCTACGAACCATAGGTGCTATTATTGATATGAAAGAAGGTAATATAAGATTTCAATTTCCATTAAAGAAAAGGATGGAGCATTTCCCTAGAAATAGAATTAAACCACCTTATTAATCTATTATGAGGTCCACCTATGGAATTAATTTGAATGATGACAACACTTGAAACTATGCATTATGCCTAGCTAGGGGCATAAAACAATAGCGCTTGTAGGGAGGCAACCCAATGAATAATTTTTTTTTGTGTGTTTTACCTTCTGTTTTTGTGTGTTTACACAATTATAGCCTCTGTTATGATTGTGTTTTTATCTTTTAATTAGTGTTTGTGCCAAGTAATGCCTTTGGGATGATTTGGATGATAGTATAATTGATGCTGTTTGAAAACAGAAACTTTTGCGTCCAGTGCTGGAATTTAATTTTTTTGCTGGAACGTCAGAACCTTCTGACATTTTTACACAATATTTATATATGAATTTCCCATGGTGTCCTAATTTTTCAGAATTTTTGGAGTTACAGAAGTATGACGTTAATTCAGATCTTTACAGACTGTTCTGTTTTAGACAGATTCTGTTTTTGTTGCATAGTTTGCTTATTTTGATGAATCTATGGATCGTATCAGGGTGTATGAGTCATGGAGAAGATGGATTACAGTAGCATTATGCCAATATTAAATATGAATCAATTTACAACAGTACCTAAAGTTTAAGATTTGTTTGTTATACTAACGGATCTCACGAGGTTTCTGTTGAGTTTTGTGTGCTGAAGTTTTCAAGTTTTGGGTGAGACTACGATGGATAAAGGAATAAGGAGCGGCAAGAGCCTAAGTTTGGGGATGCCCAAGGCACCCCAAGGTAATATTCAAGGAAGACTCAAGCGTCTAAGCTTGGGGATGCCCCGGAAGGCATCCCCTCTTTCGTCTACAATCTATCGTTAACTCACTTGGAGCTATATTTTTATTCATCACATGATATGTGTTTTACTTGGAGCATCTTGTGATATAGTTTGTTTGATTTTTAGTTTGTCACAATCATATTTGCTTAACACACCTTTTTGAGAGGGACACACAGTATTCGTGATTTGTTAGAATACTCTATGTGCTTCACTTATATCTTTTGAGCTAGACAGTTGCTCTAGTGCTTCACTTATATCTTTTAGAGCACGGCGGAGGTTATATTTTAAAGAAATAGTTGCACTCTTATGCTTCACTTATATCTTTTTGAGAGTCTAATGAATAGCAATGGTAATATGCACGGGTTATGAATTTGGTCCTAATATGATAGGTATTCAAGAGGGATATAATAAAAACTTTGATGTAGATCAGTGAATATGATAAGTTTGATTCCTTGCAAAACTTTTGCGATATTAAGATGGTAATATGTGGGAGGTGCTAGTAGATAATTGTGGTTTATTAAGAATATTGGTGTTAAGGTTTGTGATTCCCGAAGCATGCACGTATGATCTGTCGTTATGCTAAGAAGTTGGAGCATGATTTATTCTTGATTGTCTACCTTATGAGTGGCGGTCGGGGACGAGCGATGGTCTATTCCTACCAATCTATCCCCCTAGGGGCATGCGTAGCAGTACTTTGCTTCGAGGGCTAATAAACTTTCGCAATAAATATGTGAGTTCTTTATGACTAATGTGAGTCCATGGATTATACGCACTCTCACCTTTCCGTAATTTGCTAGCCTCTTCGATACCGTGCATTGCCCTTTCTCACATCGAGAGTTGGTGCAAACTTCGCCAGTGCATCCAAACCCCATGATATGATACGCTCTATCACACATAAGCCTCCTTATATCTTCCTCAAAACAGCCACCATACCTACCTATCATGGCATTTCCATAGCCATTCCGAGATATATTGCCATGCAACTTCCACCGTTCCGTTTTTATGACACACATCGTCATTGTCATATTGCTTTGCATGATCATATAGCTGACATAGTATTCGTGGCTCAGCCACCGTTCATCATTTTTTATACATGTTACGCTAGTATCATTGCACATCCTGGTACACCGCCAGAGGCATTCATATAGAGTCATATTTTTGTTCTTGTTTTGAGTTGTAATTTTCTTTGGAGTTGTAAGTAAATAGAAGTATGATGATCATCATTATTAGAGCATTATCCCAGTGAGGAAAAAGAAAGAAGCCAAAAAGAGCCCACACAAAAAAATGAGAGAAAAAGAGAGAAGGGGCAGTGTTACTATCCTTTTCCATACTTGTGCTTCAAAGTAGCACCATGTTTTTCATATAGAGAGTCTCCTATTTTGTCACTTTCATATACTAGTGGGAATTTTTCATTATAGAACTTGGCTTGTATATTCCGATGATGGGCTTCCTCAAATGTCCGAGGTCTTCATGAGTAAGCAAGTTGGATGCACACCCACTTAGTTTTCATGTTGAGCTTTCATACACTTATAGCTCTTAGTGCATCCGCTGCATGGCAATCCCTACTCCTCGCATTAACATCAATTGATGGGCATCTCCATAGCCCGTTGATTAGCCTCGTCGATGTGAGACTATCTTCTTATTTTTGACTTCCCCTTATTGATCTCTACCACCACACTCTATTCCACCCATAGTGCTATATCCATGGCTTGCGCTCATGTATTGCGTGGGGGTTGAAAAAGCTGAAGCGCGTTAAAAAGTATGAACCAATTGCTCGGCTTGTCATAGGGGTAGTGCATGATAAACATTGTTCCAAAAATCTTCTGATTCAGCGATTTATCGTCCGATTTATCACTACTCATGGGATGACCGATAAGATTATGCTTTATCTTCACCGTTTATCTTTTGGGCCGATTTATCACTTTGACAAGCGATTTATCGGGAATCGACCGATAAATTAGGCATATTCCTAGCACTATGTTTGCAAAAAACTATGTTTTTTTGTGTTTTTATCAACCTTGTTATGCAATATGTACTATTTCCCTATTTTTTTGTCATTATACGAGGATTCAAGGGCTAGAAATCAAGGTAACACTTCTATCTAATATTTTTTGGTGTTGAATATAGCATATTTCAGTGTTGGGAACCTGGGATTTGCAAAAAATGACCGATTAACAGTCGACCGATAAAATCGATTAATCGGCCGATTTCCGATTAATCCTTTATCCCCAGCTGACCGAGACGCTAACGATAAGCGATATCCTCAACATTGATGATAAATATTTTGTGTTAAGAAGATGGAGCATGACAGGATTATATGATTTTGTAGGGATAACTTTCTTTAGCATTTTTATTTTGAAAGACATGATTGTTTATTAATATGCCTGAGTATTGATGTCTTTATGTCAAACTATAGACTATTGCGTTGAATCATTTGTATCTTATTATTCATACCGTAAGAGGGAGATTACATGATGAAACATGTTAGGTAGCATTCCACATCAAAAATTCTGTTTTTATCATTTACCTACTCGAGGACGAGCAGGAATTAAGCTTGGGGATGCTTGATACGTCTCCAACGTATCTATAATTTTTTATTGTTCCATGCTATTATAGTATCAATCTTGGATGTTTTTATATGCAATTATATGTCATTTTTGGCACTAACCTATTAACCTAGTGCCCAGTGCCAGTTGCTGTTTTCTGCTTGTTTTTGGTTTTTCAGGAAATCAGTACCAAACGAAGTACAAATGCCACGAAACTTTTTGGAGATTTTTTTCTGGACAAAAGAGACCCTGGAGAATTGGACAGGAGGCCAGAAGGTTCACGAAGCCTCCACAAGGCAACAGGGCGCGGCCCTAGGGGGGCGCACCCTGATGCCTTGTGGGGCCCTCGTGGCTCCGTTTGACCTAATTCCACTTCTATAAATTCTCAAATATAGGGAAACCAACAAAGAGCCACCCCGAATAACTTTTACGCTGCCGCAAGCCTCTGTTCTTCCGCGATCCCATCTGGAGGCCTTTTCCGGTACTCTGCCGGAGGGGGAATCAATCACGGAGGGCTTCTACATCAACCTTGCTGCCCTTCCGATGATGTGTGAGTAGTTTACCACAGACCTACGGGTCCATAGCTAGTAGCTAGATGGCTTCTTCTCTCTCTTTGATCTTCAATACCATGTTCTCCTCGATGTTCTTGGAGTTCTATCCGATGTAATCTTCTTTTGCGGTGTGTTTGCTGGGATCCGATGAATTGTGAGTTTATGATCAGATTATTCGTGAGAAATATTTGAGTCTTCTCTGAACTCTTTTATTCATGATTATTATAGCTTTGTATTTCTCTCCGATCTATCGATTTTATTTGGCCAACTAGATTGGTTTATCTTGCAATGGGAGAGGTGCTTTGTGATGGGTTCAATCTTGCGGTGCTCAATCCTAGTGATAGAAAGGGACATGACACGTATTTGTATTGTTGCCATTAAGGATAAAAAGATGGGGTTTAATCATATTGCTTGAGTTTACTTTGTCTACATCATGTCATCTTGCTTAAGGCGTTACTCTGTTTTATACTTAATACCCTAGATGCATGTTGGATAGCGATCGATGGGTGGAGTAATAGTAGTAGATGCAGGCAGGAGTCGGTCTACTTGTCTCGGACGTGATGCCTATATACATGATCATTGCCATGAATCCGTCATAATTATTTGCTTTTCTATCAATTGCCCAACAGTAATTTGTTTACCCACCGTATGATATGTGTTCGAGAGAGAAGCCTCTAGTGAAAACTATGGCCCCCGGGTCTACTTTTATCATATATTAAAATCAAAAATACCTTGCTGCAATTTATTTACTTTTATTTTATTTAGTATTTTAGTTTATCTATCTATCACTATCAGAATTAATCCTTGCAAATAACCGCTAAGAGGATTGACAACCCTCTTATTTGCGTTGGGTGCAAGTGTTTGCTTTTGTGTGTGTAGGTGCTGCTAACGGGATTTTGCGTGGTTCTCCTACTGGATTGATAACCTTGGTTCTTAACTGAGGGAAATACTTATCTCTCCTATACTGCATCATCCTCTCCTCTTCGGGGAAATACCAACGCAGTCTATAAGTAGCAGCAGTGGACGCCCACGCCGAGGGGAGTACGAGCATTGATTGGTTTGGCTACGGTGTGAGGTTGCCGTCGCCGGAGAATAACAGGGGATGTGGGTGACTAGAGGGAAGGCTTGGCCAACGGTAGGAGTAGGTTGGGGCGGTGAGGCCTGCGCGGCAGCACAGCCGGCCACGGGAGGCAGGAGCAGGCGGCCCCGTCGGCGCTGGTTTGGGCGGCTGGAGCAAGAAGATCAGAGATTGAAGAAGCAGCATGGCCGTTGGATTAACATCCAACGGTCACTGCTGCTAGAATCGTTTGTTGACTAAGTTGACAAAGCCATGCGTACGCGTCAACCTAGTAATCCCATAAGTTAGCCTCCAAATATGGTAGGTCCCAGCTGTCATGAGGAGGAATCGTTTTTTTGCGTAATAAGGCGGCACTTCCTTCCGTGCGATGATAGAGCAGATGGGGCCCAGCTGTCAGGAGGAGGAATCAATTTTTTCTCACGTAATAAGGAGGCACTTGCTTCCGTGCGGCCATGCACCATGTGGGTCCCTACTGTCAACCTCTCCACTTACATCCCGCTTCCAATGGTTGTCGTTTGTTGACCATGTTAACCATGCCGCGCCGATAGAACCAACGCGGTGGACTACGGCGAGACCCAGGAAGGGAATGACCCGGAGCCGGCGAAGACACAGCAGTGGATGCCCACGCTGAGGAGAGTACGAGGGTTGACTGGTTCGGCTGCGGCGTGAGGCTGCCGTCGCCGCAGAATAACAGGAGGTGTGGGTGAGTAGAGGGATGGCCTGGCCAACGGTGGGAGTAGGAGGGGCGGTAGGGTCTGCGCGACAGCACAACCGGCCATGGGAGGCGGGAGCTGGTGGTCCCACCAGTGCTGGTTTGGGCGGCTGGAGCAAGAAGATCAGAGATTGAAGAAGCAGCACGGCCGTTGGATTAACATCCAACGGTCACTATTGCTAAAATCGTTTGTTGACTAAGTTGACAAAGCCCTGCGTACGCGTCAATTTAGTAGGCCCACAAGTCAGCCTCCAAATCTGCTGGGGCCCAGCTGTCATGGGGAGGAATCTTTTTTTTGCATAATAAGGAGGCACTTCCTTCCGTGCGAAGATATAGCTGGTGGGTCCCAGCTGTCAGGGGGGGAATCATTTTTTATGCGTAATAAGGAGGCACTTGCTTGTGTGCGGCCATGGACCATGTGGGTCCCTACTGTCAGCGTCTCCACGTACATCCCTCTTCCGATGGCTGTTGTTTGTTGACCACGTTGACCGCGCCACACCGATAGAACCAACGCGGTGGACGACCGGTAGCCGTCGAAGATACAGAAGTGGGTGCCAACGCGGAGGGGAGTACGAGGGTTGACTGGTTCAGCTGCGGTGTGAGGCTGCCGTCGCCGGAGAATAATAGGAGGTGTGGGTAAGTAGAGGGATGGCCTAGCCAGCGATGGGAGTAGGGTGGGGCGGTGAGGCCTGCGTGGCAGCACAGCCGGCCACGGGCGGCGGGAGCAGGCGGTCCCTCCGACGGTAGTTTGGGCGGCTGAAGCAAGAAGATCTAAGATTGAAGAAGCATGACAGCCGTTGGATGTCCATCCAACGGCCTCTACTGCTAGAATCGTGTGTTGACTATAAGTTGACAAAGCCTTGCATTCGCGTCAACTTAGTAGGCCAACAAATCAGCATCACATCAGTGGCGGACAGCATACAGCCCATTTAGTATTTTTAATAATTTACAGCCCATTTTTTAATTCCTATGGAATTTACTGTAGCCCATTTACTGTGTGTTAATAGTGCAACCCATTTTCTAGCCAGGGCCTGGGTTAAAAATTTCAACCAAACTTCCCACAATTTGGTAGGGTCCGAATTATTTTTATCCCAAAATTTCGATTCAGATTCAATCTAGTTTCAAAATTATTTTATATTAGGTTAAAATCCAATGAAATTTTGTGCGCACAACAAAAAAATGTAATGAAATTAAAAATCTCAAAATCCGAAAAAAAACTAATTTTCAAACTAATTGCCGGTTCGCTGTGTTTTTTTATATTTACAGCCCATTTATTATTACTTAAAGCCCATTTTCTGGGCAAGCCGAATGCACCCCTCCTCGTTTTTGCAACCCAGCCGGGCGGAGAAAAACAAGTTGGCCTGCATTGTGCATTCGTCAAAAAAAGCTGGGCTAGCCATTTTCACAAAGGAAAAAAACAGCTGGGCTGGTTATTTGGTAGACATAAAATAATAGCCTGGGCTACACGGGCCACAGCCCCCGCACAGACCAATTGATACCCTGCTGCGTCTCAGCATCAAAAAGACATCTCTCAAAAAAAATGTATGATCTGCTGGGTCCCTGCTGTCAACAGCTCCTTGTGCAATTCTCTCCTTTATTGAGTACGTTGACAATGGCGTCGGACCCAGATGTCAGCAAACCATTAGGGGGAAGTTTTTTTTCTTGTAGTAATAAGGAGGCACTTGCCTGAGTACGGCCATGGCCCTGGTGGGTTCCTACTGTCATCCTCACCACGTACAGTCATCTCCTGATTCCTCTCGTTTGTTCACCATGTTGACAACGCGAGACGGTGGCACCACGGCGAGCGCAACAAGGCAAAGGACGATGGAGAGGGCCTCGCGGGCCGTACGGATGGTCTGGTACAGCGCCCGCTGCTCTTCCAGGAAGCCAGGATCATCGGCCCCCATGTCCGTGACGGCATTGTCGTTCGCCTGTTCGCCTGCGATTTGTCCCTCCGCAAGCCGATGCTCGTTGAGGAGATGGAGGTTGTAGCACTGGTCCTCCTGCGCTTGCCGGAATGCCGACACCGGCGGCATTGGTAGCTCTTCCGCCATTAGGGCGTCGAAGTGTGGCCGCACCTGCTCTATGGTGAACACGGCATGAACCGGCGCGGGCGGTGGCGCCGGCTCCTGGTCGGAAGCCTCGTCCATCGTCTGGTCGTCGTCGCTGAGCTCGGTGAGTTCGCTGGCGAGCCAGCATGTCCGGCTGCTGCACCGGACCGCTGCCAAGCCCGCGTCTGAACGCCCTAGCCCACCCAAACCCTCTTCCTTGCCCGTGCGCGCTTCTCGCCCGAAACGGCCAGTGCCGCCCGCGCCGCTTCCCGGAGCAGGCGACTGCTCCGCGTTCAAATGACACAATTGTCGTCCGTCCGTCCGTCTGCCGCCTACATTAATGACACACGGTTGCCGAGGCGGCTACTCCGGCGCTACCCGTCCGTCCCTCTACCGCCCACCATTGCTATATAAACTGCTGCCCCGGCGATAGCCGTAGTCATCTGCCTCTGTTCCCTTTCTCCTCTCCACACCACTTCCACCATGGCTTCCTCACGCTCCACCGCTCTCCGGGACGGGCTGACGGCGGACCAGAAGAAGGAGATGACCGCCATTGCTGCCGACTGGCTGGCCGGCAGGCAGCCGGAGGACGATGATGTCCCAATGGAGGACATGGTCATCGACGAGCCGGCGCCACCCTCCTCCGCGCCATCCTCGCCGGTGCATTGCACCATGACCATCGGCGAGGCCCATGCCCAATACATGGACATGGTGCAGGAGCAGTGGGAGGAGCAGTTCCGAAAGGCGCAGGCCGACGCCGCCTACAACCACCAGCTCCTCCAGGAGCACCTGCAGGCGGAGGAGCAGATCGTCGCGGACCTGGCGGAGCAGGCGGCACTGCTCGAGTCCTACCGCTCCGCCCGCGAGAGCCGCCTCGCGCGCCGGCGGTACCGCCAGTGGGTGGCGGAGGTTGCGGCAGCCTACAAGGAGGGCGACTAGGCGGGAGGACTTCGCCGGCTCCGCCGAGGCCCCGCCCCACCGGCAACGAGGTGGAGGACATTGCCGGCTCCGCCGAGGCCCCGCCCCGCCGGCAACGAAGTAGAGGACATCGCCAGCTCCGCTGAGGCCCCGCCCCGCCGGCAACGAAGCGGAGGACTTCGCCGGCGCCGCCGGACATGGGGAACGGGCGCCGGAGATCATAGATTAGGTTAATTAATTATACATCCAGAGCCGGATGAGCACCGCTATTTAGTTGAAGAACATCCGAAATGTAATGAGATCCGGGCATGTTTGAAATCCGGCCGTGTTTGAATGAATTTAGTCCGGTTAGTTCGAATTGTTGTATCAGAGGCATTAGATGAACATGCAAAACAATACGTACTACTCCCTCTGTCCTAAAATAAGTGTCTCAACTTTATACTACTAGCTTTAGCACGAAGTTGTACTAAGCTTGAGACAATTATTTTGGGAAGGAGGGAGTAGGATTTTTTGTCAGGACGCACAGTGATCACTTTGTTTGCCGCAGTTTCACATGTACCATAAAGTTTTTTAGCGTGGATGTACATTGCAATCAAACTCACAGGCCTGGCAATTCATAGCATTCACAACAATCGGTTAGAGCCAATATTTTTACTTCACAACTAAAGACACAAATAAAGAAAAATCGATCGATGCTGCTAACAGCAAAGGGCGTCCCATTCCAAAATATCAAATGTATGTCTTTTTGCTAACCATCAATGAGCAAAATTTGACAAGGTTTCCCATTCCAAAATATCAAATGCATGTCTTCTTGCGAACACCAATGAGCAAACTTTGAGAAGGTTTTCCCATTGCAAAATATCAAATGCCTATGATTGTGGAAAGGGAGGTGTTTGTCATCAGTTTGCACATTGACATGGAACCTCGTGCTGGATTAACCAGCTGATCTTTTTGTGCAGTTCCACTGAAATCGAGCAATGTCATGCGTAGCTTGGTGGATTTCGTATTTACATGTTGCAAGGCCTTGAATACGTTGGCAGCTCCTTTCATGTAGCTAGTTTAGTGGCTCAAGGTGACAATGAATGATTAGAGAACCATTCGATGTATTGTGCATGATGAAGTATTATGGAGGGCACGAACCATCCGAACATTTTGTGCAGTTCCACTGAAATCAAGCTGAGCATCCCTGTCTGCATAAATAGTCTGCATAAATACAGAAAAAGTGTGATTACTATAATAGTGGTACTAGTTGATGAAACATACGCTCACAAATATAATCATCTTCATTATCTTAACAAGAAAAGATAGCAATGCAATAGCTTCAATTAAACATTTATTCAAAACAGTACCACAATATAAGTAGCACAACATAACAAAGCACGATCATGTGGATGAAGGCCGATGCTGACCTCGTTTGTTACAGCTGCGTCCACGAGTGACTTGGTCATACCTTTCCTGGTTGTAGAATCTTGCACTTCACATGCTGTTGAGTTGCCACATGAGCTCTGCAGACTGGTCATGTCACCAGCGTCTACTAATACTCTGTAAAGCTTCTCGGTTATTCCTTCTGTAATGTACCGCAACCAGTGACTGCTTCTTTCTGCAAAGTGGAAGGATCAACTGGGCCCAAGAATGCAACAGTTTGCCTTAAATACATTGGCTCCTTTTGTGCAGTTCAACTGAAATCAAAATCGAAATACCAACGAGCAGAAGTTTTGATATCCCTGTTTGCACAAAGAGGTATAAAGGAAACAATTACTTACCAATAACGGTTGATGACTTATACGCCCACAAGAAAAAATATCTACCTTATTTTAATGGGAAACAAAGCAGGACAGTAGCAATTCTCAAACAGTGTCATTGATTCATATCAACAAAGACATTATCTTAATAATATACCTTGCTTAAACATGTAGAAAGAACGACAAAGCATGATAGTACCATTTCTCAAACAGTGTAACTGATTCATATTAACAGAGACATCATCTTAACAATACATTGGTTCAACATGTACTCCCGCCGATACGTAATAAGTGTTGCAGTTCTGAACTAAGGTTCAGTAGTTACTTCTAAGACTGGCATTGCTTTATTTTACCAGTGGCATTAGAATAACAAAAAGCTTAAATAGTTGCATGGCAAAGTGGGCGCAACAGCACCATGTGCTTCGATCGATGTATAAAGGGCTGATGCAGAGTTTGTTGCAACAAAGAAACAAGCAGCATATCTGGGTTGGTATCATTTTTGTTCACTTAATGGGAGAAGACATCAGTACAATAGCTTCAATTCAACATTTATTCAAAACGGTACCAATACAAGTAGCACAACATCTCAAAGCACATTGCACAATCATGTGGATGAAGGCCGGTACTGACCTTTCATGAGGCAGACTTGAAAGACCTCAAGATCAAATACCAATCTGCCAACACGGATAGGAAATCCGATCTCCTTTTGTGTGAGTTCCACTAAATCTAGCAACGTTGCCGGTGTGACTTTTTAGTTGAACTGCACAAAACAATCTTCAAACAAAAGTGTTTTGCGCAGTGCACCAAAAGGTCGCAATAGCAACGAGGTGAAAGAGATCCCTGTTTGCACCGAGGTAAAAAAGGAAACAATTACTGGCCAATAACGGAGGATGACACATACGGCCACAAAAAGAAGCATCTACCTTATCTTAATGGGAAACAAAGAAGGATAGTTGCATTTCTAAAACAGTGGCATTGATTCATATGAACAGAGACATTCTCTTAAAATTAACATTCGTTATACATGTAATTTACTTTTAACAGTGGCTTTGCTTCAATTTTCGAGCGGCATTATGAGATTTACAACAGCTAAACAGTTGTATGGGACAAGGAACACACCAACACCATGTGCCTCCACACGTATAAATGGGTGATGCAGAGTCTGTTGCAACAAAGAACCAAGCAGCATATCTGTGTTGGTCCCATATTTGTTCTCTTTCAACCTTTTTCCTATGTGAGGGCAGCAAATCTAGTCCTACACAAACTCTACTGCCTTGTCCCCCACCCCCAGTTTCTTTCCTTTTTCAAGAAAGAGATCAGTTCCTTACAGATGTGTGTACTGCGATTTCCCTTTTTCCCTTTTCGACCAACAGAGCGGCTGGATAGCCAGTCTGTACTACTTTCCCCCCTTCCTTTCCTCTTTGAACCACGTCCTAGATTCATGATATAAAACTCCCCCCCCCCTTCTTTCCTGTTTGAACCAGACCTAGATTAGACTGTAGAAGCGAAAAAGATCCACATGAAGCTATAGCAATGCCGGTTTCAAAGTAAAGTTATACCTTAGGGTCGTCGGAATGTGGCTAGGTGGGCGGCGGGAGGCCGGATCTGCCCACACTACGTACGGCAGCGGTGAAGACGGGGTCGGAGGCCCTCCCGCGCAGGCGCTGGGTGAATGAGAACAGCGCCACCGGCAGTGGATTCCCTCCCTCGCCGACGGTAACAGAGTCAACGCTGCACCTCCTCACCTTCCCCGGTTGATGAGATCCGGATAGCTCTTTGACCAGCGGTGAGGGGAGAGAGAGAGGCCACCGCAGTCTTGTTTAGATCTGGAGAGGGTGAGAGAGTGTGAACAGAGCAAACCCTAGCAAACAAACGTTGAGGCTCCATCGTGATTATATATAGTGGAGAGACATAGTGTGAAGAGAGCAAACCCTAGCAAACAAAGGCTGAGGCTCCAGCTTATATAGTATTATATGGTGGAGTGGTTTTATTTTTCTCTCCATAACAATCGTTTTAAATTGTGTATGAAACGAAACTCTTTATTTTACGTACCAGTGAAGAAAACTACGATCAAACTAACGCTCCACGCGTCCTAGTCGCAGTTTCTATCGTTGACGTGTGGTACCTCCGTCCGGGTTTTTACTACACATGATAGTTTTTATCAAAGTTTGACCACATATTTAACTAGCAAATGGCTAATACATGCCAACAATTGGCTTCATATTTCTTATGTAGTTATATGAGTAATATATTTTATCAAAGTTTGGCAACATAATTAACTAGTCGGAAAAATTAAGAACCAACTCATAAATAAAATGTTTATATACAACTCAATGATTGAAAGATCATAGCCAACATTTAGAAACCAATACAGGGGAGCTGAAGACAAAGTTGTGAGAAGGCTTAGAAACCAATACAAATCTTTTACTCTTAGTACCAACATCGATGCTTCTCCGAGGAAACATTTGGTTCATAGCGAAAGACAAATTTGCACCAAGGTGGAAGACGGTTGCGTCTCCAACGCAACCAAGGTGCACTAATGAATGATATCTTTGTCTTCGTGGCTACCCAGCAAAGAGCACTAATGGAAGACAGCTCATTTTTCATCGAGCATCGATCAGCTTCACCAGCCGATGCAACCATGATACTCAACCATGAGCATCGATAGGTCATCGTGGTGATGCATCATCCATTTGGCATCAAGTTTGGGTGCGGCACCACTGAGGTTTGATAAATCGTCACTGTGGTCTGTTTCTTCTCAGTAATCAAGCTCGAGAAAGGTAGAACCACATGGCAGAGGACAATGAGGTGGAGCAACAGTGGCCATCCAGTTTTGTGCAGTTCCACTAAAATTGAGGAAGACATGCCCTGGTGTGGAGATATGCATCCCTGTTTGCAAAAATATAAAAAAGGGATATTTAAGTAGTGTCATTACATTGTTTTGGCAGTGGTACAAGATTAACAACGGCATCTGAATTGTCAATAAGAATTAATGAAATGTACCCCACAAATAGAAACATCATGATTATCATCATGCGGACTAAAGCAGGACAGAAGCATTTCTTAAAACGGTGTCATTGCTTCTATTTATCGACGCCTCTAGATTGACAACAGCATTGCTTAAAAGGGACGTCACTTTAACATGGGCATTGCTTCATTTTACCAGTGATATTAGATTAGCAGCTGCAATAGGGGCATATGGACAGTGAGCGCACAACCATCATGTACCTCCACCGAGGCATAAACCAGGACAACTTTGTTTTTGACAGAAAAACCAGGACAACTTTTGGAGTGTCTTTTCCTGTAACCAAAAAATTTAGGTGATGTTGGACCAGCAGACGAAGCCTAACTACTGTAAATGGCGAGCAGGGCAGTACTAGTACATACAAAACCCGCATGCAGCGACATGGGGAGCTGGACCAGTAGAACGAAGCATGAAATCCAAAAGAAGTTATACCTCAGATGGGCGAGATGTCGCTTAGGCGGGTGGCGGGATCTGCCCACACGACGGCAGCGAACAAGGGCGCGGAGGACCTTCATCCGCGCCGGCGCCGGCTCAGAGAGGATGGTGCGCGTCGGCTTCCTCCCTCGCCGACGGTGACCACGTCAACGCTGCACTTCCTTCCCTCCCGCAGCGGACGGGATCCGGCTGGATCTGTGACCACCGGTGAGGAGAGATATCAGAGTGGACACTGTCATCTTGTTTCGATTTGGAGAGGGTGAGAGAGTGAGATGCGAGAAACGCTATCAACCAAGCCCTCTCAAGCCTACATATACAATGGAGTAAAAAAATCTCTCCATAGCAATGGTTTCAAACAGAATACACGCGTTCCCGGAAACAAAAACAAAAACTCATGGAGGAATCTCTTTTTAACGTACGAGGAAAGAAAACTTGATCAATAACACGCCACCGCTTCCAGGAGTATCGCTCCTGTGTGGTCGCCGGCCCTCCATTATTAAGTGACCAAATTAAAGGGTCAAATTATCACGTAAGTTTCCTCTTCGTGTACAAACGCGCTCCATCATGTACTCACGGGTGTGTCAGAGGCAGAGTGCGTGCGTGTACCTCTTCTCTTCTTGTACGTAGTACTACTCCATTTTATTTAATTTTGAACTGGTAGTACTACTCCTTTTATCTCACTTCCTATTGTTTTTCCCACTCCTATGATATTCCTATCCTAGGAACAAAATGAGGCTGAACTATGTGTGTGTGTGTGTGTGTGCGCGTGTGTGTGTTAGAGAGAACGAGACATCGACCTACAGAGAGATGGTGTGTACGAGTAGTCGCGAGAATCGTGACTATGTGTGTGTGTGCGTGTGCACACATACACATACATATCCGTGTTTACGTAAAATTCCTACTTTCATCTCCAACCCCGCGCTGAATTTCAGGGGGGTTGGCCCGTCCTCCTTTCATCTCCAGTCATATTTGTCCAATTGGCTCATTATTACGTTAATTACGTAATAATTAACGTAAACCTTAAACCCTAGCAATATTTACGTAGGTCCAGCGTCTCTCGTTTGCGGGCGTCCGGACGGCTGCCACACCCGCTCCTAACCGCTCCGACCCAACAAAACCATCTCCATCACCCGCACGCGCTCCCGGCCTGAAAAGGTCAGTGCCGCATTCATGCCCGGCCAGAGCAGACGCGACCTCTCGGTGCACGCGACTGCTCCGCGTTCAAACGACACCACGGCCGGCCACAACATGCATGCAAAAAAGTTCTTGGGAGTCCGTGCTACAGCTAGCTTTCCTCTCCCCCCCTCGTCTATCTCTTCCAGTAGTAGTACTCCATGGCGCGATCCATCGACACGCGGGCGGGGAAGTTTGCGTATACTCGCTTTGCGATGAGCGGCGTGCCGAGCAACCGTGTGGGGTGAGACGCGAACGCGATAGACGTGATTTGTATAAACGTTAGTTTTGTTCCATGGCTCGATCCATCGTCAAGAAACGTTGGTTTCCGAAGGAACACTGTAGTATACTGTACTGCATGAGGGAGAAGCGGATTCAACGAAGAGTGATGGTTGCTTCATCCGTCCAACTTCCTTCCGGGTCTATGTGATTTGATGGCTCATTGGTCATTATTACTGCAGCAGTACGACCGTCGTGATTGTCAGTTGTAGTACTACACTCTACTTTGGTGCATGGCACGTGGACCCGGATGCTGGATGTCCCACATTTCGGCGCAAGGAGGTAGAATGATTTTGGAGCCAGGAACCGCGCCGTAGAGCGTGTGCACTCTTTTTTTTATTCTGTGATAAAACTAATTTTATCCACTCTTACACCGAAGGAGTGCGAAACACGGCAGCCCAGTGAGTAGTACATGGCCCACCTCACACTATCACCATATTCCTTGGACACCGTGTGACACCTAGCTCTCTAGTAATAGTAGTAGGAGTAGTACATACTACTATAATTTCTCAGCGAGATAAAATTGTACTTACAATGCTATGAAGCTATCAGCTTTTGTTTCATGTATCTTGCCTCCAAGGTTGCCCCGTTACAACATTCCATCATCAAATACAAAGGAAACTAACATGCATGCTGATGCATCTCAATGATTCATAGATCATAGCCAATATTTACTTCACAACTAAAGACAAACGTTGTGAGAAGGTGTACAAATAAAGAACAAAATGATCAATGCAGTCCCTAGGCCTTGAACCCTAAACCCTAAACAGGCTTTAATTTCCTGGCGAGGTTGAAACTTCCGAAGGAAAGAAGTCTGGAACCCATGGACCATCCGATGATTTTGTGCACTTCCACTAAAATCAAGCTGAGCATCCCTGTTGGCAAAGATGTTGAAGAAGTGTGATTAGAATAATAGTAGTGGCACTAGTTGATGAGACATAAACTCATCACAAATAGAAGCCGGTAGAGCAACGTGCGGGTCAAAGAAGTAGAGAAAGATCCGTATGGAGCGACGTGGGTAGCTGGGGCAGTGGAGGAAGCAGGCTCGAAAGGAAGTTGTACCTAAGGGACGTCAGGATGTAGCTAGGAGGGCGGTGGGAGGCGGCATCAGCCCATACCGCGGCAGTGAGCAAGGGGCGAAGGCTACCGCGCTAGAGTTTTGTGAGAGAGAACGGCCAGGACCCCTGATTGGGACGCGCCCACAGTGGGTTTTCTCCCTCGCCGCTGGCGACCGCGTCTATGCAAAACATCCACCACTTCCCCCGGCAGACGGGATCTGGCCGGATATGTGAACAGCGGTGTGGCCACCATCGTTTTGTGCGAGAGTGTGTGAAGAGAGCAACCCCAGCAAGCAAGCGTGTAGCTTAGGCTCCTGGCTATATTATGTATATATAGTGGAGCGGTTTTCCTTTTCTATCCATATCAACCTTTTTATATTGCGTACATGCCATTGAAGAGAGAAATGATGGTTGCTTCGTCCGAGCAACTTACTGTGTGATTTGACTGCTCATTAGGCATTATTACTGCGTCCCCTGCTGGTACTCCACCTACGTGTGTGACCGTTCCTGAGTCTCACTTGTACTCCCAATTACTTATCTCTAATTTCTTGCATGACACGTGGATCCGGATTCTGGATGTCCCACGTGTCGGCAAAAGGAAGAAGAACGAGTTCCGATGACCGAGAAGTAGTATTTCCATGCAAACGGATCTTATGATGCATGAGCTGTTTGTTATGCTATCGACCAAAATACCCCTGCATGCAGGTTTGTCTCACTCCCATGTGCCCTACCTGCTCTAACATCCATCATTTCAGCAAGGGGTAATGCCGTCTAAAACTCCGTCCACACAGTACATTATGAAATATGAACATGTGAAGACTACAACCCTCATGCATGCATGCAGTAGTCACACGTACACATGCACACAAAAACGCACGCGACGCCCTAATGCATGCATGCAGAAGTCACATGTACACATGCACGCACGCATGCATGTGTACAGCACACGACGCAACACACACGCTCACGCTCTAGTGCTCAGCCTACACGTGCATGCGCACACATACACAGCCAGGATGGTTCCCGCGCAAGGGTTGAACTCCTGCCGTGCCTGTGTAAAATTTTGTTTAACTTATTTCTTTCCTCTGCCAACTGGCAGGTGGGACCCACAGTCCACGTGTCAATTTAACCAGTCAACAAAGTGCTACGTAGACTATTTGGCCGGTCAACAGAGTGCATTACGGTGCTCTACGGTGAGCTAGTGACCGTATAAACACCGCAAAATGTATATATTGACCGTAATGAGCGTATTATGAAGTCCAGTGACCGCCATTAAGCCATATTAACCGAAAAAGAGGCAGTATGGACTAGTAGTAGTACTAATACTACACTACGCCCTCTCCCTCTCCCACACGCGCGGTGGCTCGCAGGACGAGGAGAACGAGGAGAAGCTTGCTTACTATGCCCTCTCCCTCTCCCACACGCACGGTGGCTCGTAGGATGAGGAGAAGTTTTTGACTACCGCGCACTCTCCTCGCCCACACGGTGGACGTGCAGCAGTTCATTCGGTGTCAGATTGCCAGAAGCATACACTGTAGTACCATAATTGTTCGACTTCACGAAGAGGCGAAGAGCCAAGCGCAAGGTTTAATCGTATGAGTAGTACAGTATATAGGTACACTAGGAACAGCACGGTGGAGTGTCTGCACTCTTATTTTATTTTAATTTGTGATAAAGCAATCTTCTACTCCCTCCGTTCCTAAATATAAGAACTTTTAGAGATTCCACTATGGACTACATACGGATGTATATAGACTTACTTTAGAGTGTAGATTCACTCATTTTGCTCCGTATGTAGTCTATAGTGAAATCTCTAAAAGGTCTTATATTTAGGAACGAAGGGAGTACTACTACTAGTACGCATTTACTCCGGAGTAGTGCGGAAAACGGCAGCCAAGTGAAGTATTTACTCCTCAGATCACACTATCACCATATGGCCTCCGTGCGACACCTAGCCTGTTTGTGTTCTCCTTAGTAGAGTATTTATAGTTGCTCCCAGTAGTAGGAGCGGATTCAAAGAAGATTGAATTGATGGTTGCTTCCTCCGAGCAACTTACAGTGGGAAAGGTAGGGCTTGTGATTTAACTGCTCATTACTACTAGTATATTACTGCAGCGAAACGACCGGGCTGGAGTCTCCCGTTCGGTTGTGCTCTCTAATTTGGTGCATGGCACGTGGACTCGGATGCTGGAGTGGTAGAATTGCTTCTGGCAATGCTATCAAGCTTTCAGCATTTGTTTACATAATATATGTACACAAAAATTTTGAGCGACATGAAATTGTACAACGCTATGAAGCTTTCAGCTTTTGTTTCATGTGTCTTGCCAGCTGGAAGGTTGTCTCGTTACAACATTCCATCAAATACAAAGGAAACTAACATCCATGCTCTTTCGGAAAAAAAACTAACTAACTTGCTAATGCATCTCAATGATTCGCAGATCAGAGCAAATATTTACATCACAACTGAAGACAAAGTTGTGAGAAGGTGTACAAATAAAGAAAAAAGAAAAAATGATCGATGCTCTCCATAGGAATGCTTTCATTTCCTAGCCACGATATTCATTGGTTGGCAGCTACTTTCCCGCAGCTCTGTCAAAATCAACACGACATGTTGGCAAAGAAAGGAGCTGTCAGAAGCATGGAACATTCCGATCATTTTGTGCAGTTCCACTAAAATAGAGCTGAGCGTCCCTGTTAGCAAAGATATTGAGTAAGTGTGATTACAATAATAGTGGCACTGTTGATGAAACAATAAACACACAAATAGAAGCCGGTCACCTTTGCAGTCTCTCTTGAGACTAACTACTTGTTGGAGAAGATTAGGCTGAGAGTTGGATGAGGAGGATAGGAACTCCAAACTCCCTTTGTGCAGTCCCATTGAAATGTAGAAACGTTGCCAATGAGACATTTTAGTAGAACTGCACAAAACACTCTTAAGAAAAAAGTGCTTTGTGTAGTTCACCAAAAGGTCGCAATAGCAACGAGGTGAAATGGATATCCCTGTTTGCAAAAAGAGGTAGAAAGGAAACAATTACTGGTCAATGACAGTCGATGACACATACGCTGACAAAAAGAAGCATATTCATTGTCTTAAGGGAAAGATAACATCACAGTGGTTTCTCTCAAACGTGTGAGGACGAGATTGCAAAATGGAAAGTACGCCGGCCGAGCTAGTACGTTTTAGGCAAAGAACTAGAGAAGATCCACTTGCAGCGATGTGGGAAGTTGGGCAGTGGAGCAAGGCCGGTTCCAGAAGAAGCTGTACCTGAGGGTCCTCGGGATGTAAGTAGGAGGGCGGCAACGGGCGGGATCTGCTACAGCAGCGAGCAAGGATTGAAGGCCCTACCGCGCCGGAGCTTGGTTGGAGAGAACGGCGGGTACCGCAGATCGGGACGCGCCGGCAGAGGGTTTCCTGTCTCCACGCCGGCGACCGGAGCAACGCTGCACATCCTCCCTTTCCACCGGCGGACGAGATCCAGCCAGATCAGTGACCAGCGATTAGAGAGAGAGAGAGAGATTGGCCACCGCCGTCTTGTGTGAGAGAGTGTGAAGAAACGAACCCCAGCAAGCAAGCATTCAGTCTCCTGCCTATATTTGTAGTACTAGTATATTGGAGCGGTTTTCGTTTTTCTCTTCATACAATTGTTTTATATTCTGTACGTGCCATTAAGGAATAAAACTTTATTTAAAAATATCACGCCAACGCGTCAAGTCGCACTTTGTTTCGTTCACGCGTGGTACACGACCCTCCATCAAGTGAACAACTGACACGCGTCAAATTATCACGTGGGCTACCTTTTCATACAGAAATGAGCTCCACCTTGTACCCGCGTGGGTGTGGTTGGGAATGAGATGTGAGTATATGCGTCGTGCGTGCACCTCTTCTCTTCGTGCACATACCCCACCTACGTGGGTGTGTGTGAGAGAGATACAAACCTAGAGAGAGAGATGGTGAGTGCGTTCATGAGTGTTTTTGGGGGGGGGTGATTTTGTAAGTGTATTTGTGTGCGTGAGAGATAGACAGGGAATATGAGTCGATGATATCTCAAAAAAATGTAACATATGCAATGCGTGTGACGCGGAGGCCTAGATATATCATATATAGAGGGGGCGATCCACAAGAAGAGAGGGGAGGGATCATCGACGTGAGATATCGATAGAATCGAAGAGAGGGATGAAGGTGTATGGGTGCGAGATCGATAAAGAGAGCCAGCGAAATTGTGTGTGCGCACGTCAAAGATATAGGGTGGCTAGCCTACTGGAACGTGAAAGGGGATAGGTGCAGTTTGTGTGTGGCAGGGAGACCTAACTAGAGCGTTCGACTATCGGTGTGTGTGGGGGGGGGGGGCAGAGACCTAACTAGAGAGGTAGATCAACAGGTATACATGTGGAGAAGGAGAGACCTGGCTATGTATTGAGGGAGATCGATCGGCATCCATGCATATGTGTAGGAGAGGAATAATTAAGGTTGGGAGAGAGACAGAGCTAGAGTGCCGGAGGGGTGGTGGTGGAGTTGCTTCTCGGAGATGGTGGGAGAGGCCTACTAGACAAACGGAGGGTACGACTGCAATATCAATAAGAGAGGCGATGTGTGTCTGTGTGCACGTGTGTGTGAGAGACGAGTCAGGAGGCATGCATGGATGATGGGGGGGCGATATGTCTGTGGTAAGCAGACCTAACTAGATAGGTAGAGCAATCGTCGTGTGTCGGGGAAAGGGAGAGACTTATCTAGTGAGGTAGATCGATCAGTGCATGGTGAAAAAGAGTTATAGTCGACCTAGCTATATGTACAGAGGGAGATCGATCGATATACATGCATGTGTTAGAGGCAAATAAGGCCCGGAGAGACGGATAGAGAGACAGGGATGCGGCTACGAGTTGGTGCGATAGGCCTACTATATAGAGATGGAGGAGTGTGCGAGTGCGAGATCGATGAAAAGAGGGGCGAGAGTGTGCATATGTGTGTGACCGTATGAGAGATAGAGGAGAAGAGGGAAAGTGTGTGTATGTGGTAGGCAAACCTAGCTAGAGAGGTATATTGATCGGTGTGTGCCGGAAAGAAGGAGCTGGGGAGACCTATAGAGACCGTGGGTGAACGACCTAAAGAAAAATAACGAATGTGTGTGACGGAGAGAATGCTGAGGGAGGGGGAGGGCGAGGAGGGCGTGTGCATGCACGAGAGAAAGTTAGTGCTAGCTACAAAGAGAACAGGATTGTGTGGGTGTAAAGTCTAACAGAGATCATAATTCATTACAAAAGTGGATTCAGATATTTGAATAAGAGATCATAGTGATTTAAATGCATGCATGCATGAATATAATGGTAATACACATGGTGTGGTTATGAACATGTTATACTATATATTATATATATATATGGGAAATTCAATTTGGCTCCCGGGAGCACATGCTCCCGGGGCCAATTTTTTTTTCCAAATGTCAAAAAAATTGGGACAAAATTTTTTGGTGATATTTTTGTCACATACAAATGCTACATGTAAATTTTGAGGCAAAAAGGTTAAGCATTTTGGCCTGCGCAAAAAAAACAAATCGAAGACAAAATGTCACCACAAAATGACAACCCAAATTTGTTTTTTTCACTAACGAAACACCGCTGCTCCGTTCCACATGAAAATTGTCAAGCATGCTTGCGACACCAACACGATCATCTACAAAAAAAATCAGAATTTTTTGAAAACATTTTCTATTTTTTTGGGGGGTACTGTTCACCCGGGAGCATGTGCTCCCGGGAGCCAAAACGCCGCTCAGTATATATATCGAACAATCTCACATTTATTTGAATTTGTGATAATGTGTGGCTTTTGCAGCTCACAGCTAAGTACTTGTAGGCGTAGGGGGCGGGGCAGTATACATTGTGCGATAAACACATTATACATATGAAACATGGTTTAAAATATGAAGATCTAGCTAGAGCTTGAAATGTACTATTATTTGAAATCAGCATAAAGTGGATTCAAAAATTTGAATTTGAGTTCATATAGTACACATAGTTCATATCTAGCTTGACATCAATCATGTGGTGTGTTGTGAAGATAATATATAGATGATGGTTTAACTTGACGACAATCATGATTGTAGATTCTTATTCAAATAGTGAAACGAATTCAAATTTAGTTCATATTGCAGCGGTAGTATATACATTTGGAATGCACTAAAATGTTCATTTGAGTAGGTTACATGCATTATACACCTAGCGAAATATTTTAATTGAACATAACATGGATTCAAAGTTTTGAATGACATTTGTAGTAATTCATACAGTAAAACGGGACAAGACCCTCTCTTGTGTGGTGCGAATTGTTTTTTTTTGTTGAGGGAATTGCGAATTGATATGGTACCGTACACGTTAGCCTTGTCCCGAAATTTCAACCCGCGCCTTATTATGCCGAAATTTCAAGATATCTCTTTGTCTGTTTGTGCTCCGAAAACTCCCTCCTTCTCAACCCGCGCCTTGCTATCCCGAAATTACAACATGCGCGGAAACTCCCTCCTCCTGCGAAATCCAGACATGCGAAATCCCCGTTCTACCCCTGATCGGAAAGAGCCGCTAGTTCAAATTGGTGGGGGTACTTTTGTAACTTACCCTACATTTCGGACAAGCGCGTCCCTAAGTCATGGTTCCCCCTCCCATCCCCTTCTTTTCCCCATTCGAAAACCGAGGCCGCCAAAACCTCTCTCCACCAGCCGCGAAACCCCCACCCTCCTCCGTCCGCCCCCCCTCCCCCATCGCCACCCAGCCGGAGCCTCTTCCCCGACGACGTCGTCCACCGCAACAGCTCGACGTCCCTCATCCACCGCACCGGATGAGGATCCGTCGTCGATCTCGTCGTCCCGCCGGTTCAGCCGCCCCGTCCTCCACGTCCAAGGAGCTGCTCTGACGATCGCCTCGTCTATCGCGGCTACTCCATTCTCACAGCGCCGCATTAACCTGCCCCACCGAAACCGCAGCATCCTCACCGACTCCTGGATGAAGCCGAGGCCTACTCGGCGCCACCAAAGAGGTTGTACACTCATCGCATCTTCTCCTTCACTCGACCTCACGGCGCCGCCGGTGCTCGATCCCGCTCTGCCATGGCGCAGCTCCCTCGACGCCGGCGCCGCCGGCGACATCCTCCACGGCGGATCTCCCCCATTGCGAGGCTCCCTCGGCGGCGGTGTCCATACCAGCCGGAGTTGTTGCTGCTGCTCCGGCTCTCGCTCGCGCTGTTGTTCTACTCTTGCTCTCGCTCGTGCTGCTGCTCTGCTCTTGCTCTCGCTCGCGCTGCTGATGCTGGTACACGGGCTGCTGTAGCTACATGAGTTGCTGCTCTGGCTCTCATTCGCGCTCCTGCTCCGGCTGCTATCTGCTAGTGCGTTCCCTGTTGAGCAGCTGCTGATTTAGATCACTGCTTCTCTGCTACCACTAGTGCTCGAGCGGCCTAAACTACCAATGAAGTGCTTCTCTGCTACTAGTGCGTTCAGTTTCGATAGTAAAATTCAGTTTCGATAGTTAAGTTCAGAGTCAACAGTTTTTACATCTTCTGTTGGAGTTGGTTGTTTTTTGGTGATGTAAATTTTACAGCTAGCACTTTTCGTGATGTATTTTACATCATCTATTGGAGATGTTATTAGGGCCAGTTCTTTTGCTAGCTTCTAGAATAAGCTGGAATAAGCTGCCCCCTACCCAGCTTATTCTAGAAGCCCGACCAATTTTTTTTTAAAAGCCTACTAATTAAGACTTGACTAGTAGGCTTCTAAAAAAATAAATTTGGTTGGGCTTCTAGAATAAGCTGGGTAGGGGGCAGCTTATTCTGGAAGCCCAAAAAAGCTACCAAAAGAACTGGCCCTTAGAATCCCACTTCAGATTAACGATGTTCGTCTTGTACTGCTTCAGCCTCGACGTCGCGCAGCTCACCGGAGCTGCTCCAACGACGGAACCATCCATCACAACAGAGCAGTACCCTCGACGCCGTCTACAGACGCCTCAGATCTTCTTCCCCAGCTCCGACAGCCACCTTCGCCGCAACATCTTCAGCGACCGACCCAATGATGCTGAGGTCGAGACGGCTACGCCAAAGAGGTTGTACACTTGTCGCGTCACTTTTTACTCTACATTCATGTCGACCCCTTAGGGCTATTTTGGTTCAAAGGAATTAGTGAAGGAAAAACATAGCAATAGGAACTTTTCTTATGGTACTCTACTATTCAATTATTCATGCATTTGGTTGAAAGGAATGGAACAAAATAGAACTGAAGGATTTTTTCCTTTCGTGTCTGTTTCAAAGGAAAAACATAGAAATTTTAACATCCACCTGGACCTACTTATCAAAATCCTATGCATGAAAAGAAGACTAAGTGCATTAGTGGCATAATAACATTCTAACTTTACACATTTGCAGGTGGTTTGACTTTAATTTGGCCATGTTTCTTTGCATTCCTGTGCTCTTCCTGCAAGCCAAAGGAGCCCTTACAGAATTACCTTAGTTACAGATAGGTGTCGAAGAAAACTTTGTGTGGTTTGTCCTGCTCCTGCCGCGCCGTCGTCCACCTCACCTGAGCTGCTCCATCGACAGAAGCGTTCACCATACCAGACATCACGACTCCTTACCGTGTTTCACCACCTCAGATCTCCTTCCCCGCCACCGGCAGCCACCGCAACTGCATCACCATCATCGACTCAGCAGATGAACCTGAGGAGTACACGGGTCCGCAAGAGAGGTCGCACTCTTTTGTTTCTGCTTACCTTATGCATTGCTTAATATTACCTGCTAGTTTATCATCTTGTTCATCTCTTAGACACTAAGTCAGGTCCAAATTAATGTTCAAACTTGAGTTTTAAAATGCTTGTGGGGCACATACCAAGGCAGCAATGAATAGTATATCGATCTACTATCTGTTTCATCTAGGGTATCTACTATGTCGTTCATCTTGGGTGGGAAACAAACAGTAAAGCAGCCATCATCTGTCCTTTTATTAAATTAAGCTATCATTTGCCTGCTATCATTATTTTTGGATCTATCCACTGGTTCTTACCATCACTCTAGATTTCTGCATGCTCTCCTTACTTAATCTCACTATATATTTTTTGTATGCATGTCAGTTATTGTACACAGTCATGCTGAACATGTAGAGAAAAAGAGAAGAGTCTTGCGTGGCAATACAATGTCATGCAGACATCGCTCCATTGTGGGTGCAATGGCAACCCCACCCCCCTCCTCCAGATTGTAATCCAGAGGAAGATAGCTGTTCAGAGGTGGAGTCAGAGGGAGCTGACCACTCCTATTTACCCCCCGAGGTGTTTGCTCTAACTTGGCATGATGATGTTGGTCATATCATGCATATGGTGCCTTGCTTTGCTTACTTTCGACATCATATATGTTATCTGCTTAGTTTAGACATGTTCTGTAATGCTGTTTAGTTTCTATGTCATATATGTGAATTATGCAATGCCATCTTTTTTAGCCAGCCATAATATATGTGAAATATGCAATGCCATCCTGTTTAGCCAGGCATCATATATTTGAATTATATCTTGCCATTCCTTTTTTTTCATTACATTTCCATTTGTCGACAATGTTTGTACATTCAACTACTCTTCCTGTGAATCAGCCATTTGAGTGGGTGATGAAAAAATCTAGAGTGAAAACAAGTTCTTCAGAGCAGACAGTGCTACCTATCGAAGCAGATCTCTTGTTGGGTCCAGATAGCTCCTTAGAGGAGGATTCAAAGACAGATGACCAGTCATATTCCCCCCCCTCCCCCGAGGTGTATGCTCTAACTTGGCAGGGTTATACCGCTCGTATCATGCATATGGTGTCTTGCATTGCATAGTTTAGACATCATATACACAATATTCAACACCATCTGCTTAGTTTAGACATCATATATGCGAATGCCATCTGCTTAGTATATAAATCACATATGTGAATTATATCATGCCATCCTGTTTACTTAGATAACATGTATGTGAATTATGTCATGCGAACCTGTTTACTAAAGACATCATATAATTATCTCATGCCATCCTTTTTAGTTAGTCATCATATCTTTGAATTATGTCATGATATACTGTTTAGATAGACATCATATATGTGAAATTATGTCATGCTATCCTGTTTAGTTAAACAACATATATGTTAACTATTTCCTGCCCTCTTTTTTCCTCACTATCTATTGCATCTGTCTCATACAAGGTCTGTACATTCAACTACTTTTCTTGTTTATCAGCCATTTGAATTGGAGGGTGTGATGGCAATATCTAGCGGGGTAAAAACACGGTCTTCAAATAAAACAATGCTACCTGTCGATGGAGATAGCACCCCGGTTGTCCTTGCACAAGAACCAGCCCTACCACACATAACCTAGACTATCGCAGATTGTACCCCTACTCCGATGGACAGAGAACCAGCTTCACCCAATCTAACCCCAACCCCAGCAGATAGTAACCAAGTTCCAGTTGACACAACACCATCTCCACGACAAAGCTCCCAAACAAGAGCAGTTAGTAAGGCAGCTCCAGTGTCCAAAGCGCCAGGAGTACCACGGCGAACCCCAACTCCACCAGTTAGTACACCTATTCTTGTGGACGAAGCAGAACCAGTCATCCGTAGTTTAGCGTCTATCGCATTTGATGTTGTTAAATCCTATGTGCATATCTTCCCATCATGGAAATATTATACTGAAGATGAAGGAAAAAGCCAGTTGCAGGTGTTCCTCCAGGAGTTATGTGTAAGTATTCATGGCAATTACTTTGCTTTGTCCCATACTTTCTACCTCCCTGCTGGTTATAACACAGCAAATGTTCCCATTTTTCTGTATAGAGAACGACCGATTTGGAAACTCAAGATGAGGTAACCTGTGCTAATACCTCTCCTCTCTTCAAGAATGCTTTGCGGTAGTATCAGAATTACCTGAAGAAAACATATTTCACTGGCAAGGAAACTCATCAAATTCCCTTACTTTCTCCGGAGACACATTTACGAGATGATGACTGAGAACGCCTTGTTCTGTATTGGTCTAGTCCCATGCATCTGGTAGGGTCTATGAGATCATATTTCATTTTGAAGTACTATATGGCTGCGTCTTACTGTACTCTCTTCTTCTAGAACAAGTGCTTAAACCTGCAGAACAACTGTTCTCAGGTAAGATTCCATAGCTGTGGTGCATACTGCTTTGCTCTTGTATCACTGTATTTACTCATACCAACTAATTTTTAAATAGAAGGATCCAATCGAAACTCCAATGGCACAACAGGTATGTTTAAACATGTTTCTTTAACTGGTTTGCTCTTCTAAATTGTTCTATGTTGATTTCAATTTCAATTGTGTAGACAGTTGTCTTCTCATATCATGCACATTACTAGCATCAAAACAGAGCCAATAATGTTGTTAGTTGTACATGTATACCCGTGGTACCCATCTGAAATCTTGTGGTGCCGTGTAGTTTCCCACACTTATATTCTTTCAATGCTATTTTGTCTTGAACTGATATGATTTGAACTGTGTCTCTATTTTGACTTGGCAAGACAATGCAGTGACAGTAGCACATAGATATATGTTTGTTTGATGCTTTTATAATGTACTACTTTGCAACGGAAGACTTGATAGTTTAATCCTGTCCACCTTACTACTGAACTGGTTCACCAAAATGAGTTTCATATACTACATGCTGAACCTGTTATGTGTCTGCTTGTTTCTTCTTTTAGAATGCTGACAGAATATTGGAGAAGAGTACCACATTAAGCAATGGTAAAGGAAGTAATGCAGATAAGGTTGAAGATAGTGAGACAACCTTGCCGGTCTCCAACAAAGCTGATAAAACAGATAAGGAAAACTATCTTGAAGACACTGAGACAACCCCAAAGTCATGTCTTGATGTAGTGTTTGAGTTACTGGCCACTACCGCTTGCACAAGCTCTTCAAACTCGCTGTCTGAATCAGTTCGGTTTCTTGAGTCTGAACTACAAGCTGAAAGACATCGGTCAGCTGTGCTGTGACAAGAAGCCGAAGGACTGAGGAAGTCCCTGGAGAATTCAGATGCATACTTTCTGGTGTAACAACAAGCGTTGGAGGATTTTAGCGCCAAACAAGAGAAAGCTAATAAGCTTGCTAAGCTTATTGCCAGCATGGTGGATACCCAGGATAACGTTTCTTGAGCTCTTCTGAAGTTGTTTCAGTTCTGGACTTGTTTTGTTGCCGCGTTTATTTGCACTGGTGGCCAATTTAGACGCCTAGTGTATGTAATATGCTGCTTTGTTGTTCCCTTTATTTGCACTGGTGGCGAACTTTGATGCCCAGTGGATGTAATGTCTATAATCGCCGTAATAGCCTAGCGTTAGTTGCTTGCTTATTTATTTACTTATAGTCTTGTTTATTTGTTTCCTTATATTCACTGCAGTTCTTTTTCCTTGGTTTTCTAGTGTTGCAATAACCATGGGCCACATATGGGCCATGGTAACGATGGGCCTCCTACGGGCCGTAGGATCCATGGGCCTCCTACGCGCCGTAGGATCCATGGGCCTCGTACGCGCCGAAGGATCCATGGGCCATACTATTTGTGGGCCAAAACCGGACCGCAATATGGACCGTAAACGGGCCAAAATTGGAACCGTCCGTTTATGGGCCCAGACCATAACGGTCTGTTAACAGGCCGGAAGACAACACATGCTTAATTCTATCAACAGGCATGACGGGTCGTTAATGGGCCGGATTACAGGAGAGGATGAAAACGACCCAACGGGTTAACGGGCCACAAACGGACCGATTGTTACCACGGGCTGAATTTGGCCCATTAGCATAACAGGCCAGTAACGGACCATAAGTAATCGAGGGTTGGAAATGAGCCCAAGAATTTATGGGCCCTTAGAAGGCTGAAAGATAAGACGGGCTGGAAACGGCCCAACTGAATCATGGGCCGTTAATGGGCTCAAAGCAGTTTACTGTTCATGATGGGCCTAATTCACCACGGGCCGTTAATGGGCCCAGAGATGCAAAAGGCCTCGTATGGGCCGAAAGACTTCACGGGCCATAGATGGGCCGAAAATGACAACGGGCTGGAATCATATGGGACGGCCCACATGACGCTACTGGGCCGGATTTTAAAAGGCCATAACGGGTAGTGAGTACCCGGGCCGTAAATGGGTTGTATGCGAACAGGCCGGTAACAGGCTTTCCATGGGCCGGACTGCTAACTTTTGACCAAGTCAAACAGGCCAGCCTTTTTAACCTAAATAGGGCACTGTTGGGCCGTGCCACATGTCGACGTATCATAGGCGTCTCTCGTCCAATGAATGGATGACATCTGTCGCAACGCCGAGCTGACACGTGGATCCGCCGGCGAATGAGAAATTTACACGTGGAAAATCACCATTGGTCAGGGCTGCTAACGGGTTATCGGATCCAAACCCGCACCCGATAGCTTAACGGCGACCCGTTACGGTGGATGCCACGTGTCGGTCACCCTTGACGAAAACACTTCCATGACGCGACATTTATCGTCATGGAAGTGGACACTTCCGTGATGATAATTACAGTATTGTCATGGAACACTTCTACGACAGCACATGTATGACTATCTTGATTCTGTCATAAAATTGTCACGGATGTATATGCATGACAAAAAACGTGACCTACTGTGACAAAGACGTATCATCACGGAAGTGTTTTTTTTAGTGAACACAAATGCCAATTAATTTGCGAAGAACGTAATGCATCACACGCATAAAAGTGCTAGGTGCTTGAGATAAGCCCATAGGCATGACTAACCATTCATACAAGCCAAATTTGGTTTTCAAAGCCGTTTTCCATTCATCACCCTCTTGCATGTGAATTTGATAATAGCCACTTTTAAGATCAATTTTGGAGAAAATTGTGGCTCCACTAAGTTCATCAAGCATGTCATCAAGGCGTGGAATGGGATGTTGGTATCTAACGGTTATAGCATTTATGGGACGGCAATCGGAACACATGCGATAGCTACCATCTTTCTTAGGCACAAGAATAACCGGAACGACACATGGACTTAAGCTTTCGCGTACATACCCATTCTCCATGAGATGTTGCATTTGCCTTTGGATCTCTTTGGTCTCGTCGGGGTTGACGCGATAAGGTGCCTTGTTCGGTAGAGGTGCGTCGGGGATGAGGACTATGCGGTGTTCGATTCCGTGAAGTGGAGGAAGTCCGGGAGGTAGCTCATCGGGAAAAACGTCCGCGAATTCCTGCAATAGATGAGACAACACCAAAGGTAGATGTTGTGAAGTATTAGTGCTCACCGCTTCATCTTTGCACACAAGCACAAAGTGAAGTACGCTCGATGGGCTCTCACTCACATCCCTTATGTCTCTTTTGGTGGCTAAAAGCACTAAACCTTTCTTGTCACTCATCGTGGAGTCGCTCATTTTGGGCTTGTGGCGCTCACTCTCTTTTGGGTGGTTCACTCGCTCACTAGTCTTTCCACGATGGGTTGAAGCTTGCTTGTCGACGATGACTTGACTTGGCGACATAGGTCGAAGCACAAATTCCTTGTCCTTCATCTTGAAGCTATAGTGATTGGTCCGTCCGTTGTGGATGACGCCGCGGTCGAATTGTTGGAAATATGCCCTAGAGGCAATAATAAATTAGTTATTATTATATTTCCTTGTTCATGATAATCGTTTATTATCCATGCTATAATTGTATTGATTGGAAACTCAAATACATGTGTGGGTACATAGACAACACTGTGTCCCTAGTAAGCCTCTAGTTAACTAGCTCGTTGATCAAAGATGGTTAAGGTTTCCTAGCCATGGACATGAGATGTCATTTGATAACGGGATCACATCATTAGGAGAATGATGTGATGGACAAGACCCAAACTATAAACATAGCATATGATCGTGTCAGTTTATTGCTATTGTTTTCTGCATGTCAAGTATCTGTTCCTATGACCATGAGATCATGCAACTCCCTGACATCGGAGGAGTACCTTGTGTGTATCAAACGTCGCAACGTAACTGGGTGACTATAAAGATGCTCTACGGGTATCTCCGAGGGTGTCTGTTGGGTTGACATGGATCAAGACTGGGATTTGTTACTCCGTGTGACGGAGAGGTATCTCAGGGCCCACTCGGTAATACAACATCACAATGAGCCTTGCAAGCAATGTGACTAAAGTGTTAGCCACGAGATCTTGTATTACGGAACGAGTAAAGAGACTTGCCAGTAACGAGATTGAACTAGGTATAGAGATACCGACGATCGAATCTCGGGCAAGTAACATACCGAAGAACAAAGGGAACATCATACGGGATTAACTGAATCCTTGACATAGAGGTTCAACCGATGAAGATCTTCGTAGAATATGTAGGAACCAATATGGGCATCCAGGTCCCGCTATTGGTTATTGACCGTAGAGGTGTCTCGGTCATGTCTACATAGTTCTCGAACCCGCAGGGTCTACACACTTAACGTTTGGTGACGATTAGTATAGTTGAGTTATTTTGTTGGTGACCGAAGGTCGTTCGGAGTCCCGGATAAGATCCCGGACATAACGAGGATCTCCGGAAGAGTCCGGAGGTAAAGATTGATATATGTGATAATAGTGTTTTGATCTCCGGAAGGGTTCCGGAATTCACCGGAAGGGGTTCCGGATGTTTACCGAAGTGTTCGGGTGCAGCAACACTTTATATGAGCCAAAGGGGTAAAGCCCACGAGGTATTGGAAAGTGCAAAAGGAAGTTTTGTTGCTGCCTTAAGCGGTACTACCGCTGGTAAGGCAGTACTACCGCGTAAGCGGTACTACCGCTTGTGTGAAGCGGTACTACCGCTCAAGCGGTGCTACCGCTCGTGAGCGGTACTACCGCTTGTACGCGATACTGCTGGAATCCGAGTTGGACTCTTTCCGTGCGGGCCAAACCGACCTTGTGCGGGCAAAACCGACCTTGTGGAGGTTTTCTCTCCAAGTTTAGACCCCAGGGCTCAACATATAAATAGAGGGGCAAGGCTAACACACGGGATACATCAAGATTTCCCAAGCCGTGTGCCGGCAACCCTAACCCTCTAGTTCCTCCCGTCATAATCTCCGTAGTGCTTGGCGAAGCCCTGCGGAGATTGTTCCTCACCACCATCACCACGCCGTCGTGCTGCCGGAACTCATCTACTACTTCATCATCGCTCGCTGGATTGAGGAGGTGAAGGCGTCATCAAGCCGTACGTGTGTTGAACGCGGAGGTGCCGTCCGTTCGGCGCTAGATCGTGTTTGGATCGAGGGACGACTTGCGATTTGGATCGCGAAGACGTTCGACTACATCAACCGCGTTTCTTAACGCTTCCGCTTAGCGATCTACAAGGGTATGTAGATTCACTCTCCCTCTCGTAGATGCTCATCGCCATGGATAGATCTTGTGTGTGCGTAGGAAATTTTTTGTTTCCCATGCAACGTTTCCCAACACGAATTGCCAAGGTCTTCCAAGGAGGAGATGGCATACGGACATGGGAACCACATCACACTCCAAGGTGTCTTCGTATGTGACAATCTTGAAGGACACTTGAACGGTGTGCTCCACTTGAATGGTGCCGGAGTCGCTTAACCATTGGACCTTGTATGGGCGAGGGTGCTTCTTCTTGAGCAATTGTAGCTTGGAACATAGCTCTTCACTTGCCAAATTGTGGCAACTTCCGCCGTCGATGATGACCTTGACGGAACGTCCTTGAATACCGGCTTTGGTATGGAAGATGTGACAACGTTGGTCTTCGTCATGTTGTTGTTGAAGTGTCAAGATCTTGGAGACAACAAGAGCGGGTCTCGGATCATTGTCACAAAAGTTCATCTTCATTCACTTGACGATGCATGGCCACGTGCTCGAGGGCTTCCATTTCTTCTTCACTCATTGAGTCGTAGGTGCTATCCACATTGGCGATCATGGTGCGCCGTGTGGGGCACTCAAATGACTTGTGGCCTCGGCCTTTGCAAGTAAAGCATTTGATGTCACTTGTCTTGGCGGTAGCATCCGTGGGAGTTGTTGATGATGAAGCTCTTGGCTTGGATGTACTTGAAGGAGGATGACTCGAAGATGTCAAAGGTTGCTTGGAACTTGACTTGTCGCCGGTACTTGATGTAGCTCGACTCATGGAATGAGGTGTCGTAGTCATTGAAGCTTGAGTGTATGAACCGTAGGTCTTGGAAGAGTACTTGGAGTACTTGTAGTCCTCTTGCACTTGTCGCTCCGCTTTGGTTACTTGGTGCACTAGCTCGAGGAGGTTGGAGTACGGTTGGAAGTCCGCAATTTTCTTGATAGGATGGTTGAGACCATTCAAGAAACGCGCCATAGTTTGTCCATCATCTTCCTTGACGTTGGCTCGTATCATTGCAATCTCCATTTCTTGGTAGTATTCTTCAACCGACTTGGTTCCTTGCTTGAGGAGTTGTAGTTTCTTGAAGAGGTCACGACTATAGTGTGTAGGCACAAAACGAGCTCGCATGACATCCTTCATTTGATTCCAAGTCATGATGGGTGGCTCGCCTTTTTCTTGGCGTCGTTCGATCACTTGTTCCCACCATATGATAACATAGTCTTGGAACTCGAGAGATGCCATGGCGATCTTCTTTTCCTCTTCGTAATTGTGAAGACAGAATATCTTGTCGAACTTCAATGCCCATGAAAGGTAGTCTTCGGGATCATTGCTACCGGAGAATTTAGGCATGTTGAACTTGAGCTTGCCGTAGCGCTCCTCATTTCGTTGGTGATGGCGAGGACGTTCTTGTCATGGAGGTGGGTCTTGTAGCTCTTGCTCCTCGTGCTCTTCTTGATTGTCTTGCCGGCGAGGTCGTGGCATACGTGCACAGTTCCTCATTTCTTGGCGCTCCTCAAGACTTGCGGCTTCATCTTGTCGCTCTCGTCGTAGGGCTTCTTCTTGTTCTCACCCTCGGCGATTGCGCTCGTTGATGGCACGAGTTGCGTCTCGTAGGGCACGTTGAGCTTCAAGTGCTTGTTCCTCACGACATTGTCGTTCTCGTTGTAGAGTGTCGCCGTCTTGGTTTTCTTGACGCTGGCGTTGTGGAACTTGCTCGTGGTCCATGGCGCCTTGTGCTTGACGATTTTGTCGTTTGCGCTCTCGAAGGCGGGCTCGTAAACCATTACCATGGAATGGGTTTGGTGAAGCTTGATGGTCTTCATGTTCTTGGTGACGATGTGAGCGTGCTCGTGGAAGGCTTGCATCCGAAGACGTGTCCGAAGAGTGTCGGCTCGAGTGGCGCCGTCTTGATCTTGAAGTAGATGAAGTGGAAGATGCACGGTTGACCATCATGGTATGGAACTCTTCCATTTGAGATGATAGCTTGTCATCGAGGGTTTGTTGAAAGTTGGAGGCGAGTTGCTCAATGCGTTCGCCTAAAGCTTCACTTTCTTGATGTAATGCTCGTTGGACGCCAAAGAGGTGATTCTTGGTGACGTAGTGCGTCGTCTTGGTCATCAAAGAGTGGATTGGTAGAAGTGCTTGGCCTATCCATGATTCTCAAACAAGTGTTAGTGGAAGAAAGAAACGAACTAGACCAATGTACCTTATCCAATGTTGAAGATGGATCGATGATCACCCAATATGGTATTATGGAAATAGTGCAATTGGTACCGGATCGTGTCAATCTCACACCTACACAAATAAAACTTTTGGAGTAGCTTGTTTAGGATGGTGGCACAAAATTTCTGCAAATGTTAGCAAGATATCAATAATGTTGAAAGAGATTCACAAATCGCAAGTGAAACAAGTAGACCAGTAGCAATGAGTGGTACACGGAAACACACACACGGATAGATAAATGAGGTCGTGCAACCAAGGAATGAGCATAAAATGTGGAATCCACGGAAAACGCTCTTGTCGCACAACACTAGAGAGACGCTAGCACGATTGCTCAATAGGCGGATACGACACTTGTGCACAACCTATTGGAGACAAAATGTATCGACTTTCTATCTCAAGTATGCTATGTATGTATGATTCCCGGTGAACGCGGTCACGATGATCCAAGATGATCAAATATGATATGTAATGTGGCGATGCTATGGCTATTGCTTACAAGCTTGTTGTTTCTCTTTCTCTCTTTGCTTAAAAGCTTTTCTCTCTTTTGATATTTTCCTTTGGCCACTTATGCGAAATGCTCTTACCAAGATAGCAATGATGTATATGCGGGAACAATTGACTACACAAGAGATGATACGATGATATATGCACGCTATGATAGCTATGCGGAACGTGTATCACTAAAGTGCACAAGTAGCGTTGTCCGGCAATACTCAATGGCTAGTCTCGATAGGCAAGTGAAGCAAAATGGGCTAGGGCTTACAATGCAATGGCAAGGGAGATGAACAAGTGATGTTGTCGAAGTTACCATCCTTACTTACGGTTGTGTGTCACGAAGATGACATGGTCGTTGTCGATGTCGAGGGCGGAGACGGTGGCATGGTGTTATCGAGGAAGGGGAGTGCACGGTCTTCAGTACGTTGGCAAAGCTGCCGCTGCACCGTGGTCGAAAATGCCCTTCTCGTAGAAGTGTCAATGTTGCGGAAGTCGTCAGGTGGGGCGGTTGTAGAGCGTTGGTGGGGCGGTTGTACCGGTGGACCGGTAGTGGAGCAGTACAACCGGTAATCACAGGAAAAAAATTCAGATGTCAAATCTGGGCGGAAAAACACGATTTCCATGTCAAAAATTGATGGGGAAACGAATTTTTTTGGGGAATTTCGTGGTGGGGAAGGTGGGGAGAAGCTAGATCCACTCGAAACAAAGCAAATCCATGGATCAAAATCAACAAAACATCATCAAACCAACAAATCACAAAAATATTTGGTAGGGCTATTTTTGTGGGGAATTTTCGAAATTGGGCAAAAACAACAAAATTGGGGCTAGAAAGTGGAGGGGAAGAAATCCAAAGTGTGAATCAACGTGGCTCTGATCCAAGATGATGTAGGGTGGAACCCTATAGTGATGATATTTTCACACTTGGAGGGGGAAAATGGCAAATTGAGAGAAGAACACACACTCAATTGACACAAATCCAATCACACATGCACTAGATCCACATACACATAAGAGGGAGATGCAAGATTCAAAGTCAACACAAGAGGATACAAAGGGTAACTAGTTCATCCCAATCCTTAGAGGAGTTGAGGTCTTGAATCCTTGAGAGGATCTTCTCACATGCTCACATGGAGGTCTTGATCTCCATGGGAGAAGTAGTGGATGAGCAAAGCTCTATCTCAAAGAGCCAAACCTTTGCTAACCCTAATTCGGAGCTAGGAGACGAGTATTTATACTTTTATAGTCCAAGGGGTAAGTTGGGGAATACATGGGTCGTTGCCCTTTCACTGCGCGCAGGCAGGCCGGTTGTACCGGTCATCCAACCGGTTGTACCGCTGGGAGCTCAAGTGCTGGTTCCTGGAGGTGTTCACGGAAGTAGGGACCGGTTGTACTGGTGGGAGGACCGGTTGTACCGGTAAGGCTGACGCTGGGGGAACAACCGAGATGGTACCGGTCTTGCACCGCTTGATTACAGAACGTGGACTGGTAGTTGGGCGGTAGTGGACCGGTTGTACTGGTGGACCGGTAGTGTACCGGTGTTCCTGGGCTGGGCACAGTCATCTCCAAGTCCTTGGAGTCCATCTTGCTCCATTCCTTCTCCTTGGCTGATTCCTTGGTACCTGAGTATGCAAAGTGTCTCCGCTTGAGGTAGTAGCCATGTCTCATGTGATTCGAAAGGGAGTTGCGAGAGGAGAGATGTCACCTCGGTCTCGATAGCTCTTGCACGGGATCTAGTCATGGGTCCACGTGGTGTCTTGGGAGACGAAGGTACGTCCATGGGGATGACCGTAGGATGCTCCGCATCACAAACCCAAGTGATAGAGCATGCTTAGTGAGATTGTGACCCTCGGTATTCGAGCTCCTAAAGCCGTGCACAATATTACAAGAAGAAAAAGCAGTAGAGTGTTATATAATTTCATGTGTAATTACTTCATACTCCGCTGAAGAACCCTGCTTCACTCCGTCCACCACTGTCTTGCAGTCTGGGGCCACATGAATCTTTTTCACATATAGATCTTCCACCAATGTTGAATCCTCTCTAACTCCCATTGTTTCAAGAGTTTCTGGATCTAACAAATTTCTGAAAGTGATACATGACGCACCTAAGAAAGTCCCTACTGAGTCTCGGCTCACAGCAGCAACAACTCCATAAATCCCGTTCCTCATTACTGCAACATCAGTATTGAAGTTTACATGTTCCACCGTTGGAGCTAACCAAGATGTCGGTCTTGATACTACGTTTCGGTTCTGACCACTGTTTCGTTTAGCTAACACCTCGATGTCAGCCAAGAAGGAGTTGATGAAACAATGTGTTGATAAGGAACTCTGAAATATGTCCTCATGTAGGGCCGGGCCGACAAAATTTGGGGCCATGTGCCAAATTCAAAAATAGGGCCCAGAAAAGAGAACTACTCATAATAGTACATAAATAATAGGGAGTTATCCTGCTAGTAGCACACGACCAGAGGCTCAAATAGTTGGCTAGCTAATTTTCTCTTCGTGCTTCTCTTTTGAGGTATGAGGATCGAACCTGTTTTAGCCATTTAGCATGACTTTTACCCAACAATGATCAATCCCATGCGAACCTGATTAAATAGTGGCATGCGTGCATCGAGAATAATGAACTGCTGAGCAGCTGATCGTCTTATGGGTTGTACTACCGATGGTGAAGAGGGCCTGCGTGCACCGAGTTTATGGGCCCCTGAAAATTGGGGGCCCTGTGCGGGCTGCACAGGCTGCACACCCATGGGGCCCGGCCCTGTCCTTATGAATAGCCTTTCTCCTCGCTCTCCAGATTGCCCACATCGTCACTACCATCTTTGTAAAATGCTCTTGCGTAACAGTTTCATGCATCAAGAACAACCAATTCTTAGCACTCATCTCCTGGTTTGCACACATGTGGCCGCCATTTCTTCCTTATGCGAATGAACCGAGTGCTACAGTGCACGCGTCCGTGACACTGAATGCTACTGTGAGCCGCCTCCACTATTTCCCGCCCGCGGGCGGCAAATAGGAGGGCACCCCTATGTCTCGCCTTCAGCGAAAGGGGAGGAACCCCTCGCTGAAGGGGGGCCCTAGATGGGCCGGCCCACCAACACGGGAGGCCACAGCCTCCTTTTTTCCTTTTTTTTACGTTTTCTGTTTCGTTTTTGCTTTTTTTTTACTTTTTTATATTTTAAAATATTCTAAACGTATATATTATAAAAAACACTCTATTGAAACATTTGAAAAATGTTGAACAAGTATTTGAAAACTGTTGAATAGGTATTTGAAAAATGTTGAAGAAGTATTTTTAAAAATGTGGATCATGTATATAAAAATGTTAATCAAGCATTTGGAAAAAAAATTGAACAAGTATTTAAAAATGTTGAACAAGTATTTGAAAAAAAATGTTGATCATGTATACAAAAATATTGAACAAGTATTTGAAAAATGTTGAACAAGTATTTGAATAATGTTGAACAAGTATTTGAAAAAATGTTGATCATGTATATAAAAATGTTGAACAAGTATTTGAATAATGTTGACCATGTATTTTGAAAAAATGTTGATCATGTATATAAAAATGTTGAACAAGTATTTGAAAAAATATTGAACAAGTATTTGAAAAAATGTTGAACAAGTATTTGAACAAATAAAAAATGAAGAAACAAAATGCAAAAATGAATGAAAGAAAAACGGAGAAGAAGAAAGAAAAGAAACAAAATAAAACAAAAACATGAAAAAATCACGAAGAAAACCACTCATGTAGTTTTAAGTACGGCGCGCCCCTAGTAATTTCCACGAAACAAATTTGGGCGGGGTGGCTAGCTTAGCGCGCGATCCCGCTAGAGACCAGGGTTCGACTCCTCCTCCTTGCATTTCCCAGTTTCTTTTCACGACTACACGCGCGTGAGTGGGCCGGCCCAATACAACGCGAGGGGGGGGGAGCTTCAGCGAGCGTAGTCGCGCCAAATCCTATTCGGCGCCTTTAGCGCCCGATACTGTTCATTTTCCTAACGGGTGCACACCCCCTTGTCATGTTTGGGCCGGCCCATTTTGACTTGTTTTTTTCAGTTTCTAAAACGCAAAAAGAGCGCGCGAGCTGGGATTCGATCCCGCCACGACGGGTTTATGGTACGACGAGACAACCAATCGACCACTACACCTGTTGTGATTACTCACATACTTTTTCACCTTTCTTCTTTTTTCCCCTTTTTCTATCGCTTTTTCCTGTTTTCCCCTTTTCTGTCGCTTTTTCCTTTCTTTTATCAAATTCGGGAAACCTTTTTTCTTCATGAATTTTTCTGCAAAGTCGATGAACTTTTTTTCAAATTTTTTTTCAAATTTGATGAACTTTTTTTTAATTTAGTTGAACTTCTTTCAAATCCGATGAACTTTTTTTCATTTGTGATGACTTTTTTTCAAATTCGATGAACCTTTTTCAAATCCGATGAACTTTTTTTCCAAATCCGATGAACTTTTTCCAAATTCGATGAACTTTCTCCAAAATCGATGAACTTTTTATCAAATTCGATGAACTTTCTTCAAAATCGATGAACTTTTTATCAAATTCGATGAACTATTTTTTCAAATTCGATGAACTTTTTTCAAATTCGATGAACTTTTTTCAAATTTGATGAATTTGTTTTTCAAATTCAATGAACTTTTGTTCAAATTCGATGAACTTTTTTGAAATTTGATGAACTATTTTCAAATTCAATGATTTTTTTAAATTAGATGAACTTTTTGTAAAATTCGACGAACTTTTTTCAAAATCAATGAACTTTTTCCTAAGAACAAGAATACATACTGTAGCCAACGGGTACATACTGTAGCAAATTAGCGAGAGAAAAAAAAAAAGCAATCGAGCGGGAGCCAGCGATCGAGCGAGCAGCCGGGTGCAGCGATCGAGTGCAGCTTCCATCCATTGCCAAAAGGGCTCTCAGCCCAACTAATGGAACCATCGCAAGGCCCAGAAAGCGACCGCATCGAATCGCTTGCCGACGAAGCAAATCGCCGAGGCGAAGGAAGGAAGGAAGGAGACCGACGCCACTTTTATCCACCTGTCCATCCGCCTCGTAGCGACCAGAGACACGCACTCATTTCTCAGGACTACACAGATCGGAGAAACCGAGGCCCTCCTCCCAGCCGCGCGAGCAACTTCTTCCACTTCGATCGATCGAGAAAGAGAGGGGTTCCGATGGGGCTGCAGTGGATGCTCCTGACGTGCGTGGTGGGGGCGGAGGCGGCGGTGGCCGCGCTGCTCACGCTCCCGGCGCCGCGGGCCGTGCGGGCACAGATCGTCGGGCTCACCTCGATGCTTCTGCAGCCCTTGGCCGCCGTGCTCCCCTTCGCCGCCTTCCAGCTACTCGGTGCGTGCGTGCGTGCGTGCGTGCGTGCGGGGCCTCGGCCTGGCAGCGGAAACTGACGCGTGCGAAGCTTCTCCCCGGTTCAGGCTCTGACTATATATTTTTCTCTCTGATGTGTAGATATCTACTGGAAGAACGAGCACAGGCTGATTTGCACGGGAGAGATGTGCACCTCCGAGGAGCGTGTCCGCTTCGAGAAATCCGTGAGTGAATGAGACCTTATGTGCTCGAATTTGTCGGTGTATTTCTAGGGTTTTCTGCCGTTTGGTTCAGTACAGTTCGTATGGGGGAAAATCAGAAACTGTTGCTGTAGAGTACACGTCTTCGGTTTGGAAGGGAACTAAAAAACACCAGTTGCCATCTGCCTTGACTTATAGCTGGATTGGTGAATTGTAGCTAGACTGGGCACATGATGTAGTTTGAAAGCCAGATCGTAGCTGTTTCCATGGAGGTTTAGTGGTGATCTGGTCTTCAATTTGATATGATGTATCACCACCACTTCATTTTGACAATTTTTCCTATTTTAAAGGCTTTATATAATACAACATGGAGATTCTGTTGTTACTAAAAATGGCCTGAACTTAGAGATCATTACTATAGAAATTTGCAATTGAAAAGAGAAAATGGATGTGTTCTGATCTTATCATCTTAACACATCACCTATTTGCATTCTAGTTTGAAGTAACTAGGTGTGGGTGAAGATAAGAGGGTGACGATCCGACCTGGTAAATTAGTGGAAGCTTCAGCGACTATTTGTCAATGTGGGTTTCGGTTCTATATATTGTTCCTACCATTTTTGTACACAAATCGAAGATATCCATTTGCAGCTGTATTGTGCAAAATCAGCAGAGCATGCTCTTGTTATTTTTATCTGCTCACTCTGAAACTGGCAATTCTTCTGCTATTCTGTTATATTGAGGTTGGAGGAATTTCAATCTCTTATGTCAAGAAAATTATAGACACCCTTCTTAACTTGCTGGTTGGTTAGATACTAATTGCACGTACTAACTCGACACGTAGCTGACTTAGAACTTTCATCCTACCTTCTTATTATAGTATTTGCTGAAATCCTTTATCTCTGTAGCATTTGCATAATCAATTTGTCCTCATAGTTTATTGTTTTCATTTGTGGCATAGATTTTGCCATCATATTCAAGAATTAAAAGGGTCAATTATTTTTCTTTATGGGTATCTTTTTCCTCCTTGATAGAAGTGTATAATTAAGCTGACCCATCAGCCACCTGTACTGCTTTCAGCCATTTACACAAAGGAAATTGTGCTCTATTGTTGCTTTATTTCTCCCTGTTTCACTTTTAGTTGTTTCTTGTGCAGATTTTCAAGTCCCAGAGGAATGTCATCCTTTGTGTTTCTGTATTTATCCTTTATTGGTAAATAAACTTCTCTGCAGGGTCTGATTAAGTAATCTCTATGAAGAATTTGTATCTAATCCTTTATTTGATGTTTTACTTCGGGATAGGTCCATCTATCGTATTTGCAAGTTCAACAAGGACATTAAGGCACTGGAGGAGGTTGAGAAGCGCATCAAGGAAGAGTAGATTCGTCCTAGTTTGTGGTGAGTTATTGAACACGACTCAACACATTATCAATTGACTTAAGACAATGCGTTTACAAGGACATGTGGTTGATTAGCTCAATGCTAATTCAATAATGGTCTTTTAAGAAAATATTTACTTGTGCACTTGAATCATTGCTCAAATAACTCAAAAGATCTTTCTTGTTAGTTTGCGTTGATGTGCTTAAATGAGTAGGCATTGCTAAATAATGCTGGGCCGTGCTACACTGCAACTTAGATAATGTTCTGCAAATTCCTGCATTGTAACTCACTAACTCTCTGAAGTTGAGGCAACTAGGCCACTTTTGATTCAACCATATTAGGGTTTGTTACTCGATGAATTGTGCCCTGGTATGATTGATTTTGCTAAGGTATTACAAACATGTGGACATGACTTGACTAATGCCTGCCTAAATATGCCGATAGCCCGATACACTATCCACTGTGTGTTTTGAACTTCTCAGTGTTTTTTTCTCTAATGTTTGCTTTATTGATACTAGTTAGTGCTCAAGGATCGATTATAGTAAAGCTTGAACATGCCATCCATGATCGGACATGTCAACATATGATATATATGCCTTCTCCTATTGGTGATGGAATTTCTGAACTGTGCTTTTTTAACGGCAAGCTGATGAATTCCAATATGTCCATGGCAAAAATGGTTCATTAGTTTGTTGGCTAGATATATTGATTACAACGCCAGAAGCTTCCCTAACCTGCGCTAGTTTCATGGTGGCAGAACTTGCGGCCAGGTGTTTAAATGGTGTTCTAATTATTCAGGAACAGACAAACAACAATCTGACTTCTGGACTAGATGTGGATGTCGATATTGTATATTATACTTTGATAGAGAACCAAATGCTGATGTGAACAGATTCGTAATTGTGTGCTTATTTTACACTTCAAGATTGGTGTGTCATTACTCATTACTAATTTGCTCTACTTTCATCGCATTTCCGTGCTTGTAATTTTCTAATCAGAGAAAATTTACATTTGAGATTCATCTTTAACTAGTCCTTCACTGATGCAGATGAATTTTGTGGTATTCCCGGCCTTCAGCAGATGTATCCAGACTTTAGGATATCCAATGTATATTTGGTTCTCCTTTGAGCAAATAGATTGTAACCTGTTTCGACGCTTCACATCCTCCTTTCTTGGACTGGCTGTTCTATATGTAACTTGTGGCGGTGGCTACTGCGAAGACATCTAAACGTTTCCATATTAGTCATCCTTGAAGTTTGAACATCTGCTAGAATGTTGTCTGGACCGACCTTTCGGTGGTCTTCCGTGTTGAAATAGTCTGGTATTTCTGTAGAATTTTACTCCTTGCTTGATGTCAAAGTTCCCAGCAGTTGAGATAGAGACCCGGTCATAAATCGGGATGGAAAAAAAGAATATCTAGATGGCCGATGATGTTCTGTACGTTTGTGGTGTTGGAATGGCAAACTTACAGAACATCTCCGGCTGTAATTTGATGGCGCCCGACTTGGTGAACGCCCATAGGAACTGTTTTCTTGGAAACAATATGAACTGCCTTGACCTCGGCTATCTGTTGCTGTCTCGCTGATGTAGGGGCGTGCCACTCAACATAAGCCTGAGTGACTCCGTAAAACCTGTAGCAAGTCGGCTGTCATTTTCATCGCACAGCTACCTTTTTTTTATATACTAAGGGCATCTACAAGGCCAACCTTTTTTTTATATACTAAGGGCATCTACAACGCCAACCCCAAAGCAGAGATGGTATCTGTCTAACGTCCACCCAAGTCCGGCCAATTTGAAATTTTAATGTATAGCGTCCGATCACAACCAAACATGCCCAATCATAAAAATATCTCAGTCGGACAGTATGTGCATTTTTTTTTGGATTTTTTGCCCTGCCGGACCGGCTACCCGAGCATCCCCGCTCACTCTGTCGTCGGCTCCTCCTCGCCATCCGCTTTCTTCTCGGCCGCCTCCTCCGCCGTCTTCAGCTACTCCTTCAAGCGCTTCAACATCCTAGCTGCTCCTTCAAGCGCTTCAACATCCTACAACGAACGGATTCCACGATCATCCTTACATCGTCATCCAACTCCTTCATCTTCAAGGTTAACACCTTCGAATCCTTTGAAGCGGCTGCGATCTCAACCTTCTTCTCTTCGAGTTTGATTTTCTTCTCTTTGAGTTTGAGCTTCTTCTCGGACGCCGCCATCAACATGCTAAAGCTCTCGGCCTTTTTCCCTCCTTTTGTTATGTGCCATGGATCGCTAGTGGCCAACCACGCATCGCACAACAATTCGTCCTTCCGCATGTTGAAACTTTCTCCCTTGCCCCTCTTCTTTGGATCGGCCGCAAATTAGTCCGGATCAAGGTTGTTGTCACTGTCCTGCTCCTGCTGTCCAGTGTACGTATCCGGCTTGCTGGTGTACGCGCCCGACTGGGTGTATATGTCGGGTTGTGTGTACGTTTCCGGCTGCAGGGCATGCACCTCCGGCTCCGAGTCATCCACCTGCCCGTCCTCGAAGCAGCCTCCGCCTCCCCTCCGTCGTGGATCATCTCCATCATCTCCCTGTCCGCGTCGTCGTACCCCTGCTCGCCCGATTGAGACATACTGGCGAACAAAGAGCAGGCACCGAACTGCTCCACTCGGCGTCCGTGACCAAACAAGTTGCGACGATGCTGACTTGGAGAAAAGGAGCGGCACCGCGTTGACGTCAATGCAATAAGGCATGTGCCCGGCGGTGGATGTCGGGGACTGCCTGACGGCGTGTTCATGGACGGCGACGATGTCAGAGTCTCGCAACCCAGGCCCCGCCCGCCCCCTGCGCGTTCGCCGCCCCGCCCGCTGCCCCCGCCGCCCTTCTTTTTGAGCAGCGCCGCCTCCTTTGTCTTCTGTTTGAGGTGGCGGGCTTGCCATGTCGCCGAGTTGATCTTTCAAGCGGTCACCTTTGCCGGACCTCCACCACCGCCGTCTCCGGCAGCTTTTCGCACGGGTCCATGCGGTGGCAGTGGAAAAGGGCAGGAATTGGGGTGGAAAGCGGCGGGATGATAGAGGAGAGGGTTGAGAAAGGGGTGTTTTGCCGCCGAAATAGTGCGGACAGGTCCAAATGCGCGAGCTCTGCCTCAGTTTTGGGTGGTTCGAAGGTGTCGAAGTCCTACGTGGCTGGTGTTCAGACTCCTGCAAAGCCCCTGATTTGCTTCCGGTTTGCGGGGAAACAGACACCGAAGTGGTCCGTGGACAAATGCGGGACATAGTTGGATGTCTTGCGGCGTCAGCTCGGTCCAAACACTTTACGGGAGGTTTGAAGGTCGGCGTGGGAGATACCCGAGATTCCTATCATCGTTTTCTCAAACGGCAGCGGTGAAAACTATTCACAACGTATGGTGTAGCGCGGCAGTAAAACAAGTTGTATCTGCACGCAAGCTGAAAACAGTGAAAGAAAGCATCGAGGTCGGCAGGCACGATGTACCTCCTCTCGCGGTAAAACACGCCAACACGGTGACGTGGTTTGGACCGGTTCGTGTGAACCTCGTCGCCGCCGGCCTGAACGCGCCGGACGTAGGTAGAACGTCCGGAAAGAAAAAAGAGGAGGAGGAAGATGAACGACGGTGTCCTCCTTCCTCTCCCGATCACGCGTCGAGTAAGCCAAACCGCGTGGCAGCTCGTCAGAGGCGCAAACAAAACACGTCGGCCAGCACCGCGTTCCGTCCCGTCCGTGGCAGCGCGACAGAAAATAAACTACTCCTATAATATAATATAATAAACATGCCTGCATTATTATTAGAGACGAAGTGTCCGACTGTGGCCGCTTTCTTTTTCCTAACTCCGGTCGCAACGAGCGCGTGGCTTGGGTACGCGCGACAGCACGCAAAGGGCCGGCGTCGTCGTTAGTCCTAGTTAAAAGAGCCCAACTCCCGTCAGCCTACCTCCATGGAACAGAAGGAAGACCGGGGACTGACCGCTGATGAGCAACGATCCTTTTCTAGGAACAACCGAAAACGGAACGCAAAAAACGTCCGTCAGCTTAGCCGGGCGGGCGAACTGAAAGTTTGGTTCAGTTGGGTCAATTTGTTTAGTCCTAGTATATACATACCTACATTTCATTTCCACACTGCGGAATATGGACCGACCGGGAGCGGAAACAGCACGTGTAGGTTTAGGAGACATTCTGAACTGAATACAGGTGAGCCCTCCCACTCCCACTGGGATTTGTTTAGTCCAGCTTTGTGCGTTTTCGCGCTTTGCTGGATTTTCGTATCCTTGGCCTGATCGACGGCCTCTGCGTGACTTGTAGGACGAGCAGATCCAGCAGGAACTCGCGGTCTTCGCCTGACATGCTTCTAGAATGGAAGAATGTTACTATAACATGTTTTCAGAGAACGGCATCGCTCCAAAAGATGATTATGCTCTTAGATGGAGCAAATGAACTGAAGCTAGTGTTCTTTTGCAGTTTTTCTGTTTTATATCCTTCAGTCCCCCTGGATGGCATTGGACACCAGTCAAAAGCCTGCAAAAATAAACAAAGCCTTGATTTTGACAATGATAGAATTATCATTTTACGTAGATATGCTGCTAAAATAAAAATTAAAACCAACTCCTCTAATTGCTACTGTAAAACTAAACGAAAGCAACTCAGTGATGTAGTCCCTCTCAAAAAAAAAAAAACTCAGTGATGTAGTCTTGACCGAGTTGCTTTCGGGCAATCCATGTCAGACTTTGGTAGGGTCTCTGTACCATCAAGTTCTAGTGCTAGTAGCGCCTGTGGTTTGACCTACTACTAGTACAGGGACTACAGGTTTCTAGACTAGCTTGCTAGGCTACCAAACTGCGGTGAGGGGCTATTGTAACTACATTTCGTAAAATTGGAACACATCAACGGGAGTCCACCACAAGTTACTGCCCACAATTGGCAACCGTTCATTCCCCGTGGAGAACTCAAAACTTCTCAACAAGTTACCACTCAATTCTTCAGAGAGATCGCCTAGTGCCGAAACATATCAGACTCTAGAATAACTTGCAATCCAAAGTTTTTTTTTTTTTTTTTTTGCGGGTAACTTGCAATCCAAAGTTGACGATGGAAGCCAAGTTGCTGAATTATTCAGAACAGATGAGCACCGGGAGAGATGGAAATTTTCAATGACAATATATTACCAGCGCAACTAAGTTACGGCTTATCTACGTCGCAGCTATTTGTCCCGGTCATTTTCAAATTTTTTCAAGGAACAAGTATGATGACCAGTTTGCGAAAGTATTTATCTAAACATGGGTCCATAAGATCCTGTTTTCCGAATTTAAACGAAATTGCAACTTCCAAATTTCCGAAAACAGGAAAAAGTCACGTGAAGATACAAACATTTTTTTTTCGAGTTGAAGATACAAACATGTCTTCGTAAACTTTGCTTAAAAATATATGGGCTGTGTAAAAATCAGAATTGATTTGTATGTATTCTACCGCAAGTCATTTTGTGATTTTTACACGTCTTGGAAATGGTCATAACTTGTTGCCAAAAGTTACAATGACAAGTCTCTACCTTTTTTTTGGAAAAAAAATCGCTACCTTTTACCTACACACGTATGACCAATGACCCATTCTTTTTAATGATTTTTAATAAGTTATGGGTGTGAATTAATACTGAGTTTCAAAGAACAGATTCATCTATAAATATATGAGCTGTGTACAAAACAGAATTGATTTTTTTCGCAGTAAATTGCGTGCTTGTGTTGTGTATTCTAATGCAAGTCATTTTGTGATTTTTACACGGCTTGGAAATGGTCATAACTTGTTGCCAAAAGTTGCAATGACAAGTCTCTACCTTTTATCTACATGTACATCCCTTCCCTTTTGCTGTTTTTTATAAGTCATGGGTGTGATTTTTTTTCAAAATAGAAGGTTAAACCTCCGGCCTCTGCATCTAAGAATGCATACATCCATAATATTATTGAATTTGATGCAAGGCAACATGGCCAAAGTCATTAACGTGCCAAAAAAACATAATTGATTTTTCGCAACATGCCTTTGTTGTATGTATTCTACTCTAAGTCATTGTGTGATTTTTACACGGCTTGGAAATGGTCATAACCTTTTGCCAAAAGTTATAAGATCCTATTTTCTGAATTTAAACGAAATCGCAACTTCCAAATTTCCGAAAACAGAAAAAAGTCACGTGAAGATACAAACATGTCTTTGTAACTTTGCTTAAAATTACATGGGCTGTGTAAAAATCAGAATTGATTTTTTCACAGCAAGTTATGTGCTTGTAGTGTATGTATTCTACCGCAAATCATTTTGTGATTTTTACACGTCTTGGAAATGGTCATAACCTGTTGCCAAAAGTTACAATGACAAGTCTCTACCTTTTTTTGCAAAAAAAATCGCTACCTTTTACCTACACGTATGACCCATGACCCTTTCTTTTTGATGATTTTTTATAAGTTATGGGTGTGAATTAATACGGAGTTTCAAAGGACAAATTCATCTATAAATATATGAGCTGTGTACAAAACATAATTGATTTTTTCACAGTAAGTTACGTGCTTGTGTTGTATGTATTCTGCTGCAAGTCGTTTTGTGATTTTTACACGGCTTGGAAATGGTCATAACATGTTGCTAAAAGTTGCAGTGACAAGTATCTACCTTTTATCTACACTAGTCATGTGCCCGTGCGTTGCCATGGGGGGTCAATTTTTTTAACACAATAAGAGGACCATAGGAATATTTTTCATTGAAAACAAATAGACAAAATAGGATTATAGTTTGGTTATAAAGCATCGGTTTGTTGCCATTTCTGAAATCGACAAAATAGATATGTGCCCCTGATTGATCTTCTTTATTGGATTGCCAAAGACAAGAAATTGATTTATATTTATTTGCTTCCAAATCATGAATTTATTACTATTTATTAGGCTACCAAGGATGTCTGAGGGAGGATGAAGAGACGAGCGAAACGCATGTTCAACGGGAGAGGAAACCTTACATATTTTTTAAGTAGAAGAGATGTACATCCCTTTCCTTTTGCCATTTTTTCACAAGTCATGGGTGTGATTTTTTTTTCAAAATAGAATGCTAAACCTCCCGGTTTCTGCTTCTAAGAATGCATACATCCATAATATTATTGAATTTGATGCAAGGCAACATGCTAAAAGTCGTCAACGTGCAAAAAACATAATTGATTTTTCGCAGCAAGTCACGTGCCTCTATTCAAATAACAAAGTTATTTCACAACTTATTAGATTTCAAAAACTTTACCTAGCGAAGAACAACAAGAGTAGAAAAAAAACAATGGTAGGGTGGTGATATCCACGATCCAGTGCTATTGCTTGAAGCTACCTCCTCTCAACCTATATATTCTTCCTTGCATTGGACGGGTACATTTGGAAACTGGGTGTAGATGAATCCGAATTGGAAAATAATTTAGTAATGCAAAAAAAAGATTAAAAAATCCCGATTTTTTCTAGAAACAAGCATGATCAAGTGTTTACACTCGCGTAAAACATTTCGCTAAAGAATGATTTTATGGTATTGTGGGTGAAAAAAAACAAAATCAGCACTACATCAGAGTTGCTATTCACTCTTTTTGTTCACAGTTTTTTTTCCCCTGAAGTTGATGGGAGTTTTTCTTTTGCGATACTTTTTATGCGAGTACACCAGTAGGTCAAGTTTGTTCCCAAGAAAATTCTGATTTTTTTCCTGAATTGCTAAATTTTTTTTTTCGGATCACGTTCATCTACACCTAGGTTCCGAGGGGTATTTTCCTACTTGCCTCTCTCTACTTCCCTCACCGTCGGCTCACCCCCTCCTCTTCCCTATGATACCCTCGCCATTCCGACACCTCCCCCTTCTCCCCAGCCTTATCACCGCCCTCTTCCTCCCCTTCCTTCCTAGAGGCAGGGTGCCTAGACAACCTCCCCTTCCCCTTCTTCCTCCTCTACGCCCTAAGATCGATGATGCTCCAATGTTGTTGAAAACCCCATTGGGCTAATATTTTACACATACAATTTTCTATTTGAAGAAAGAAAGAAGGCCATGATCACGTTGCTTTGCTCTAGAAAAGAAGGCCATGCTGGCACCTAACTGCACATCGGTAGGTCCTCAAATCAAAAGAAGAAGAAACTTGGTAAGAGAGTAGTAGGTTGCTACAGTGTCTGCCGGATGGCGATTTGGGCGATTCTGCCGTTCCCTTCCCTTGTTCTTTCCATCTTCTTCCCTGATTCCAGCGTCTAGGCATCCCCATCATCTACCACAGCCCCTGCAGTTCCCTTTCCCTTCTCCCCTTGTTCTTCAATCCCCAGTTCTTCCCTCCCTGGTTTTCCCCCTTTAAAAGTGCCTCTGTTCTTCCCGGTGCTTTTCGCCGATCTCGATTTCTCTGCTGATGGCAGTCGGCTGTGTTGGTGTGGATTTGGTGGAGCTGGATGGATGGAGGGCGCGGGCGTTGCTAATTGTCCGGAGTTCGCCGGATCCAGCGAGAAGCTTGCGGATTATGCGGGATAAGGCGGCGGCTCTGTTTGGTTTGGGTGACCTGCGGACAGCTTACAAGCGGCAACGAGAAATCCCAGTCCCGGAGTCCCCGACATCGGAGGTAACCAACGCGCAAGCCGATGGGCAAGAAGGAAGGGTTGTTGAGGAGCAACCATGTTGTTTCGAACCTGCTATCCTTGAAGCAGCCGGCGTTGCAGCTACCAACGCCGTTCAGACTGACTGCCCTGGGGCGCAGGTTATGCCTCGGTGGGGTGATCTTGCCCATGGAAATAGCCCTGTTGGAGCTCTCGTTTGGGCCGCTGCTCTTGGTGTTCGTGCTACTGCTGTCCAGGCGAAGGAAGATGACAGTTTGGTGGAAGGCTTTCAGTTCAATTCCAAGCAGAAAGGCAAGATTAAGAAGTGCATCACAAAGAGAGTCAAGATGAAGACATCTGTTATTTCGATGGCAGTAATAGTTGATCTCTTTGATGGTAATAATGAGAAGGATCTAGCAGGAGCTCTTCACAAGAATGGCAACAGGAAAAAGATTAAACGGACGGATGGAGTGGCGGTTGACAATGGTGTTTCTTCAGATTTGTCAGCAAAATCGGCGGCATCCCTAGGGGATGGCCGCCGTGCGCAATGATTATCCTATGTCTTAACTGTCGGGGTTGCGGGCGGCCCGAGACAGTTAATGAAATAAGCAACTTAGTTAAGTTGTATCACCCGTGCTTAGTCTTTCTCTCAGAGACTAAGCTGTCTACTAAGAGAGCTCAGGACTTAAGGTTCAGGCTTGGTTTCTCCAATGCTTTTGGTGTTGGAAGTAATGGATTCAGTGGCGGGTTGGTTCTCTTTTGGAACAACGATTCAGTAGTGAGTTTGGGATCTTATAACAATTCCCACATTGATGTTTCGATTCAGAATGAGAACTTGGGAGAGAAAGAATGGAGATTCACAGGTTTTTATGGGGAACCAGTGAGATCCAGGAGGAAGAAAAGTTGGGAACTAATGAGATATTTAAGGCAAAAATCTAATCTACCATGGCTTTGCGCAGGGGATTTCAATGAAGTTCTCGATGCGAGTGAACAATTTGGAGGGAATGTTCGGGAAGAATGGAAAATGGATGGTTTCAGGGAGGTTCTGGATGATTGTCGGTTGGATGATTTGGGTTATATTGGTCTGCCGTATACGTGGGATAACAGACAACAAGGCATGAACAATGTTAAAGTAAGACTTGATAGAGGACCTGGTGATGAGAAATTTCAGGAAAGCTTTGACAACACATCAGTGCTGCATGTTCAGACCATGGAGTCGGACCATTGTGCTTTGATAATCACAATACAAAGATCTAATTGGTTTGGCAGTGATAAAAGATCAAGGCCTTTTCGGTTCGAGAATGCTTGGACTAGACACGAAAATTATGACAAGGTGGTAACCCAAGCTTGGATCCCGTGCAATGGGAATCTGTTGGAAGTGCAGGATTATCTGTCCATTGTGAAGGGGAACTTGCAGAGATGGAGCAGAGATGAGTTTGGATCGGTAACAAGACAACTAAAAAGTTTGAGGGATAAACTGGAGAATATACGGGGAGGCTCTTTAGGTCAGGGACCATCAAATCAAGAGAGAAGTTTAATGAGGCGAATTTCGGAACTAATCACTAGGGAAGAAATGATGGCCCGACAAAGGTCATGTGTAAATTGGAAACTGAAAGGGGATCGCAATACAGGTTACTTTCATGCTCGAGCTCGACAGAGACAAAGAACAAACCGCATAAGATCTTTGAAAAAAGATGACGGAGGTATTGTCACAGCTCAGGAGGATATGGAAGAAGAGGCAATTAAGTTCTATCAGCACCTCTTTACAGCTGACCTTCATACTAGGCCGGAAAGGATTACAGAAGTTATTCAAAAAAAAGTCACAAATGTGATGAATGAGAGACTTTGTGCGCCAGTGACCGATCAGGAGATAGAAAATGCGTTGTTTATGATGCATCCCAGTAAGTCTCCTGGACCTGATGGGTTTACGGCAGGTTTCTATATTCGGCACTGGAGTTTATTGAAGCCTTCCGTCTGCGCGGCGATAAGAACATTTTTTGAGACGGGTAATATGCCAGAGGCAATTAACAAAACTGTACTAGTTTTGATTCCAAAGATAAAAGCTCCACAAGATCTAACGCAGTACAGGCCAATTTCCTTGTGTAACGTGCTTTATAAAATCGTGTCGAAGGTGATGGCGATCAGGTTGAGACCAATCCTTGATGAAATTATCTCTAAGGAGCAAAGTGCATTTGTTCCGAACCGGCTTATTTCAGACAATGTGCTAACTGCATATGAATGCATTCACTATCTGAAAAGAAAGAAGGGGAAGTCAGGGGCTTGTGCTCTTAAGCTTGATATGGCAAAGGCCTATGATAGGGTAGAGTGGCCCTATCTTCGGGCAGTCCAAGCAAAACTTGGATTTGCTGATCAGTGGATTGACAGAATTATGGCCTGCGTGGAATCAGTGTCCTTCTCTGTTCGTGTCAATGGGGTTTTCTGAGTGTCTTTTAAACCCACTCATGGTATTCGACAAGGCGACCCAATTTCACCTTACCTGTTTCTTTTATGTGCTGAGGGATTAACATGCTTGCTAAAATCTTATGGATCTGCTCATTTGCGTAAAGGCATCAGGGTGGGCATTCACGCCCCTTGGGTGTCACATTTACTTTTCGCTGATGACTGTCTGGTATTTACTCAGGCAACAAGTGATGGGGCAGCAAGACTGAATGAAATACTTGAGATATATAGAGAAGGGTCAGGTCAGATGGTTAACAAGGCCAAGTCTGCAATATTTTTCAGCACAAACTGTAGTGATGAGATGAAAGTTGAAACTCATAGTAACTCAGGCATTGGGACAGAAGCGTTGATTGAGAAATATCTCGGGCTACCTACGGCATTAGGAAGATCATATGATAGTCAGTTTGAACATGTGGTGACCCAAATCAAGAAATTGGTTAATGGTTGGGCACCTAAATTAATGAGCAGTGCAGCGCGGGAAGTGCTCATTAAATCTATATGTCAAGCGATACCAACTTACTCAATGGGTTGTTTCAGGCTATCCAAAAAAACATGCAAAAAGATTACCAGCATTGTGGCAAAGTTCTGGTGGGGGGGGAGATGAAAAGAGAAGGAGAATGCATTGGAAAAAATGGAAGGATATTGCTATACCAAAATGTGAGGGGGGGATGGGATTTAGAGACTTTGGTCTCTTTAACCAAGCCATGCTAGCGAAGCAAGGATGGAGATTGCTGACTAGTCCTGATTCTCTTTGTGCTAGGGTTCTTAAAGGACGATATTATCCCAATTCTGATTTTATGTCGGCATCGAATAAGAGGAACTCCTCCCACACATGGAGAGCTATTTTACATGGAAGAGAGACTTTGAAACTGGGTTTAATTAAACGAGTTGGAGATGGTGCAAGTATTAAAATCTGGGAGGATCCATGGATTGCTTCAAATCATGGCTACCGACCCATCATCCGGTTGCCAGGGGCAACAGCTACAAAGGTAGAAGATCTCATTGATCATGAGAATGGTACATGGAATCAGGAGGCTCTGGAATCGAACTTTGTGGCACCGGATATTCATGCAATACGTGCAATGCCAATCGGTAACTGGGGAGATGATGTATGGGCCTGGGAGAATGAGAGAAATGGCCATTTTACAGTGCGATCGGCCTATAAAATTCTAAGTAAATGTGCTCGACAATCCGACGTTCCGTCGTCGTCAGGTCAGGATGGAGGTAATTTCTGGAATAAGCTTTGGAAAATGGCTGTGCCGCCCAAGGTTAAATTTTTTTGGTGGCGAGTTATAAAAGATTTTGTACCGTGCAGGGCAGTTTTGTTGAAAAGACACATTGAGAAACTGCCTTTCTGTAAGTTTTGTGGCAAGGAGGAAACCATTATCCATGCTCTCTTTCAGTGTACTTGGGCAAGGCTTTTCTGGAAGGAAATGAAGAAAGTTGCATTGGTTAAAATTCCAGAGCTACACCCGCAAACTTGGACTTCAGATTTAATTGAAGGCAAGCTAGGGTCTAACCAATTTGCTTGTACTGTTCTATGTGGTTGTTGGGCGATTTGGTCAGAGAGAAATGCTAGAAGTCATGGCGAGAATGAACGTTCAGTGCAAGCTTCTGTACGGTGGGCGATGGAAAGCGCCGTTGATCTAACAATCGTAGGGAAAGAGTCTAGACCTACGGTGACTGTGCATACAGTTTTATGGCAACCACCAGAGAAGGGAACTCTTAAGATTAATGTGGACGCTTCATTCTTTGAGTACTCCAGATGTGGTGGTACAGGCCTGGTGATCAGAGATGCAGACGGATTGCTACTAAGAGCACAGGCTCTTTGGTACCAATTTGCAACAAATGCTCAAGTTATGGAATTGTATGCCATCCGGGATGGAATCCAAATAGCAAGAGATTTGGGATACACTAGCATCTGCATAGAGAGTGATGCTAAAGAGATGGTGGACATGTGCAACTCTGAAATTTCAGAGAGATCGGCCTTCGCAGCCGTTTGCCATGAGATCAAGGAGCTTATGGGAGGTTTTAATAGCTGTGTTCTTACTTTTGTGCATAGGGAAGCCAATGAAGCTGCTCACCGATGTGCAAAGCAAGCCACAAAGGATAGAAGGAGATGTCTTTGGGTTAATTACATGCCTTCTTTCCTAGCTGATTGTACTCAGTTTCGTTGTAATCCTCCTACTTGAGTTAATACAAGCTCTTGATTTGCAAAAAAAAAAAAAAAAAAAAAATCAAAAGAAGAAAAAAAGTGAACATCGGTAAGGCATGACCAACCCGACCGTTTCCTCCTACCCGCGGCTTACGCCCCCTTTTCATTCAAACATAGTACGTACGTTCGATTCAACGTCAACCTTCCCGATTCAAACCCTTTTACCCTTCCGTTCCGCTCCTCCCGTTCCCTCCCCCTATTTGAACCCTTCTTCCCACCACTCCAGTCTCCGTATTCAACTCTTCACACCCCCACCCCACCAAGCTGCCTGCCACACGCGCCCAACACGCCTGCTCTGCTCGATCGTCTCCATCAGCCCATCCATCGAACCACCACCTAGCTAGCACCTACCTCTTCGGCCGATCCATGGCGCTGCTGGCACGGAGGGCGAGGAGAGCGGCGACCAAGACGGCAGCGCCGGTGGCGGTGGAGCTGTCCATCCCGGCGCACTTCCGGTGCCCGATCTCGCTGGACCTGATGCGCGACCCGGTCACGGCGCCCACGGGGATCACCTACGACCGGGAGAGCATCGAGGCGTGGCTGGACACCGGTCGCGCCGCCGTGTGCCCCGTCACCCACGCCCCGCTCCGGCGCGACGACCTCGTCCCCAACCACGCCATCCGCCGCGTCATCCAGGACTGGTGCGTTGCCAACCGGTCCCGCGGCGTCGAGCGGATCCCCACGCCCAAGATCCCCGTCACCCCCGTCCAGGCCTCCGAGCTCCTCTTCGAGGTCGCCGAGTCCGCGCGCGCCGGCGACGGCGGCGCGGCCGCCCGGTGCGCCGCCGCGGTCGCCAGGGTCAGGGCCCTCGCCCGCGAAAGCGAGAGGAACCGGCGCTGCTTCGCGTCCATCGGCACGGGCCGCGTGCTCGCCGCGGCGCTCGAGTCGCTCGCGGCGGGCGGCGGCGAGCTGGCCGGGGGTGTTCTCGAGGACGTTCTCGCGGCATTGGTCCGCATGGCGCCGTTGGACGAGGAGACTGCCAGGATCTTGGGCTCGCCGCGCTCGCTGGACTCGTTGGTCGCCATCGCCGAGAACGGGAGCTTGGCGGGAAGGCTCAACGCCGTGCTGGCGATCAAGGAGGTCGTGTCCACGTGCGACGGAGCCTGCACGATTTTGGACGGGAAGGCCGACGAGATCGTGGACGCGCTGGTCAAGATCATCAAGGCTCCCATCTGCCCGCAGGCCACCAAGGCCGCCTTGGTCGCCGCCTACCATCTGGCGCGCTCCGAAGAGCGCGTCGCATCGCGCGTAGCCAGGACCGATCTCGTGCCGGTGCTCGTCGAGTCCCTCGTCGACGCCGACAAGAGCGTGGCCGAGAAGGCGCTGGCGTTGCTCGACGCCGTGCTCGCGTCGGAGGAAGGCCGCGAGAGCGCGGGCATGCACGCGCTCACCGTGCCCATCCTCGTCAAGAAGATGTTCCGCGTGTCCGACCTGGCCACCGAGCTCGCCGTCTCGGCGATGTGGAGGCTCGGCAAGAACGCGGGCGGCGACGAGGGCGCAGCGACGAAATGCCTGGTCGAGGCGCTGCGGGTCGGTGCGTTCCAGAAGCTGCTGCTTCTCCTGCAGGTTGGCTGCAGGGACGCAACCAAGGAGAAGACCACCGAGCTGCTCAGGATGCTCAACAAGCACAAAGGTGCAGGGGAATGCGTCGACGCCATGGACTTCAGAGGGCTCAATAAGCTGTCCTGAATCACAACTTTTGTAAAGAAACATTGTAGAATAGATGGATGTGTAAGCTAGCAGATTGGTAGGATAGTTAGATGTAAATTCTTCTCCCTTCTGCGTTTTCCAGGTGTAAGCTAGATGCAAACTTTTTTGTTTAGAAACGCTTGAACGCTACTGTCATCGGATGAAACAAATAAAAGGCTTGGGTACAATGCAACTGTCATCGGATGAAAAACGCCTGCTTTCCTCACTCTTCTGATAATTCTAGGAATTGTTGTCGACTTTTTGATCAAGCAGAGGCCCAGTATCACATGGCGGACGCGCTAGTACTGCCCTTCGCCACCATACAGCTCGTGGAAGGCAGAGCCACGACTTGAATACAAACTAAATTTTAGGTCTCTCACCTCTTCCGGTTTGTTAGTCTCATCTCAACATTTTCGGTTTTCCGGTTTATAAGGCTCGTTGCTTTGAAAATAGGCAAACGTTAGCTATGGCTACAAAACATTATGTCATTTTTTTGTTTCACGATATGGAATCAATGAGAGAGGTGGCTATACATGTAGCATTAATATGTTGTCCCCTGCAAAAAAAAAAGTTGTCCACCACTGATTTAGTTCCCCTCCTTGGTTGCTTGGATTTTGTAGATAGGACTAACAAAATGGAAGGGAGGAGTATTTTCTTTAGAACTGGAGCTTCGGACAAGCAGCGGAGCTTGTAAGGTCTAAGAGGACGTTGTGGTCGTGGTCATTCTTCCAAAAGCCTAGCTGAGGAGCTTGTGGGTGCAAATTAGTGTTGTTCGATTGAGGGGACAAACTCATTGATGCATTTAGGTGGGGGAAGGGGGCAAGAATTTCCAAGAGAGAAACGTGACATTACATAGGCAGTATTGACAAAATATCATGAACTTTAAGGAAACTCTCATGGGGAAATAGCATAGAAGCAAGAGACCTTTTACACTAGGATAGTATGCGCTCGCATGAAGAACTCATTCGATGCTTCTCCACCGTAGTACAACAATAGCAAGTGCTTTTAGTAATCAATATTTTGGTGTTTGTCTAGACTTGGGCTAGAAAGAACCCAAATAAACATGGTCTAGAAACAGGTCATTGAATTGCATGGAAAGAAATGACAAGAAATGTTTGGTTCCACCTAGGTTCCGCATTCGGTTTCTCATATCGGGAAGCGAAGTTTCCAATTACTTTTCGTAATACATCATTTGGTTGATTCGTGCGGCCGAGTCTCGGTTTCTAATCCACTCCAGTTTAGAAGGTTTTAATTTTGTGAAGGGGTTTATCGGAAAGCACGCTTAAAAACATCATGCGCGAAACAAAAGCTAGCTACCGTTTCGAAAATCGCTAGGATTGAAGATTATATTTTTAAGTTCAAACAAACTATCATTGTTATCGGAGAGAGCCTTCCAGAATAAGGGATGGTGGGTCAAGGAAGAAAAATATCACAAGAGGTGTAGTAAGCACTTTGAAACCAATCAAAATGCTAGGTTGGGGGGGGGGGGGGGGTCTTCATGAAAAACAAAATACTCGTATTAGACCAACTATGCCATCTAGCTAGTTTGGATGTCATGGTAATACTAGGATACGTGATACATGCATCGCGTTGTTTGTGTTGCTACTACTACCTAGTTTATCGATGATTTTGTTATTGGATGAAGTGTGAATTTAGTTAAATGCAAGAAGTACTTGTATCCGTCCATCCATGTAACGCATAGAGATAAATAGTACGAGGGAGGAAGCCGATAGATCTTCCCGCTGCTTGAGCGACTGCGATTTAGATCTTGTTATCAAACTTCTTATATATTCATAATACTGAACTTTTTTACCTACCACTAAATTTATTTCTTTTTGTTGATATTTTTATTACATTTTAAATAATACATTAAAGTCTTGCTTGTTGAACGAACATAATTATTCATATACATTAAGTTACACATTTTCCATGACCAAAACTATAACTAAGTTATATTTTGTTGATTATTTATATTTTAAATGTTCTTTGACATAATATTTAGTTAAGATAAAATTAACTCTAAATCCAAGAAAAAAAAGTATGGCATCACTCAACATACATCCGTTAGTGTGTTTCAAATATATTTTTATGGTATTTGTCCGTAGTTTATTAAATATGCACAAAACTTGATAAAGTGATGTAGAGTGTATGAAAAAAATATGCTAGATGGTTCTAGAGTATAATAGTATCAAGTTTGGGCATAACTAAATCATGAATTCAAAAATTGTACGGGGTCTCACCAAATAATATGTTCAAACCACAGTTCTGAGCATCAAATGCACATGAGAGATTGCAAGATACCCATCTATATAGCAGATCAGGCAACAATGTTAAATCATCGTACATTTAAGCAAGATGTGCCGTGAATTACTGACATACGGACCTATACGAGGAACAATTGATACACATCGAATGACAAATACGACCCACGCAATGCATTCAATATTCCAATCAACCCCAGCTCCGTATTCTCAGGGAGCTTGGATTATTTGAAGATTAGAAATACAAATCAGACCAATTATATCAAGTCCAGCGACTAGCGCACGACATGGCATAGTATAAGAAAACAAGTATATTAATTCACCTAATATCGAGCCCGAGCCCGACCTAATGTCGCTGGTTTCAAAAAATGGTACTCCCTTCGATCCAAGTTAATTATCGATTAATATGGACTGGAGGGAGTAGTAGATGCTGCTCCTACAAAAAATAAAATTAATAAGGTGGCGATCATACATCTGCATGTGTCATCTTACATGACTGTCGGTTGTTCTATTGACTTTGTAAAAACAAACTTCCTAGAGAGGGTCATAAAAGTAGAAATATATAAATGCAGCATAACACCCAGCTGATTTTAATCCGCATCCGGCAAAGTACACATTTCGTGCGTGTTTTTCCCTGTTGAGTGGCTCCACAAAATCTATCTAGACACGATCGAGGTTGGAATATTATGCAGCACGCGACGCGCGGGTCAGCCCAGTCTAGTCTAGATGTAGCTACCGGTTCTCGACTTTGAAACGTGGATCGGTTCAAGTGTGCGCAGAAGTATTACATAGTACGTAGTAAAGCCTGACCCAGTGGACCTCCCACCACCACTGATCGAGGCATGCACCAACGTTGCCGAGCTCGGACCAATCTCTACGTTCCATTCGGAAATTTTGACTCCTCCGTATGGTCGAGCTAGCTAGCACACATCTTGTTCCAAGCTCCATCAGTTTTGTCGTGGCCACGATCTCGGTTTTGCTATAGCGTTACATGTTTGTTTGTTTGTCGTCGCAAGTCACCTGTGTGCACGCGTTTCAGCGTTTGGTTTATTTTCCAAGTGAAGACACGGCAGTGAGAACGAGAACTGAGTGTGGATGCATGCATGGATGCAGTGTGAGGCACGAGCCACACGTAGTGATGCCGATTCAGTCCGCACGCACGTCGTGGTCGGCTCGGCACACGAGATCACCAGGCACGTACGTGCACGGGCAGCCAAAAAGCTTCGGGATTGGTTTCCGTCCGTGACGGGCGAGGTCGCGTTCATCGGCGTGCGCGGCGGTGGGGGTAGATCCTCTGGACAGTAGAGCCGAGACCAGTGGCGATGCTAGGAGTCGGAGCAAGTGATTTCAAAGCTATATACTCCCTCCGTCGTTAAAAGAGTGTATTTTCAACTTGATTGAAAAGTCAATTTTTTTTATATTTGACCGTATTTATATAATAATACATCAACATTTATGTCATCAAATTGGTAGCATTAGATTCATGATAAAATATATTTTTCTCATATACCTATTTGGTTTCACAAACATTGATATATTTTTGCACAAACTCGATCAAACTTTGAGATAATTTGACTCTCCAACAAAGTTGAAAGTACACTCTTTCAAGGACGGAGGGAGTATGTATATAGGTATACAGCCCGGGTCTTGCACAGGGCCTAGCTCGATCCTACCTACGCCATTGCCTACTGGGGGGGGGGGGGGGGGGGGGCAGTGGCGGAGGTAGGAATAAATTTCTGGTGTGGTGGGATTAATGAAAGAGAGTATAATGCAACTAATCAATAGCACACTAGAATACTAGATATACAGTTGCAGTATATCTAAAATTTAAGTATTGCCACTCAAAATCCTCGGAAGTTCGGAACTACGAAGCTCTTGTGATTCGTGATCATGAGTTGGCTGGTTGGATCATGCATTCTCTTTCCCAGGCAGAGGTCAGATCATTTATTCTACATACATTTGTATTCTAGTTTGGTGTAGTCAAGTCGCAAGCACATTACATCAAGCCGATCAGCAACATGCCCAACACGTAAGCAATATACAATATAGGAGTATATAATATACAAGGCACTTTTAGGCCGATCAGCAATATGCCCAACACGTACGCGCACTAATATATGTTTACCAGGTACTTGCGGCAGATTTTAGGTGTGGCGGATACCAAGGCTTGCCAGATAGCTGGCTCCGCCATTTTTTTTTTGGGGGGGGGGGGGGCGAAGGTGGCGGTATTCTGGCTCACTTTTCGTGTGGCGGAGGGGCATCCAGCTAATCGACAAGTTAAGGATTGCTCAAATCCTAGGACTAAAATTATGTTGCTATAAACAACGCCAAATATTGCTACCTTAAAAAATGCCTAAAAAAGGCCAAATACCACACTTCTTGGATTTTTTTTCTATTAACCAATAAAAATGAAAAAAAAATTCACTAACATAATTCAAAATTTAACATTACCAACTCATTAATTTTCGGGTAATAGAAAGGAACTAGGGGGCAATAGTTGATACAAGTATAACAAGCAAGATATTACCTGATTTACCCGTCCAACCGATTGTGGAGATGCAACAGAACCGGAGCAGAAAACGGGAGGGCTGGAGGGTTGCTGCTCCGACGACGATGATCCGACGAGTCACAGGTTCGGATGTCCGGTCCGTCTCAGAGAAACGCATGGGGCGGCGCAACATGTGAATGAATGACTTTTTCTTAACGATCGGGGCACCAGATGAGAGATAAAAATGCTAGCGATTACCCTAAAAATCGGTAGTGATTGATTCTTTGACTTGGATTCCTTTTTTTAGGGGTCTTTGACTTGGATTCGTGGGAGCTCAGTTGAGGGGAAGCTAGGTGGGCTGAGGCGTGGATTCATGAGAGCTTAGTTGGGCTCGGAAGCTATGTGGGCTGAGGCATGGGGCAGAGTTAGACGCCTGGGGCTGGGCCTCTATAAGGGTACAAACCTGACAAAAAAATTATCGGATGCATAGCACTATTTGGGCCACGCCTGGGGCTATAGCCCTAGCTGCCACATGCCCAATTCCGCCCCTGGGTATGATGGTTATCCCCTGCATCGTGGGCCATACCTTCTGGTGATGTGGTTTTTGCGCGGCTCTGCTTCAACATCTTCCCCGGTAGCATGGCCTCTGGCTGGCCACAACACGCTCGACAACAAGGTAGCGATGATAGGCAGCTCAATGCGGGTCATGTCGACCAATGGGTTGGCTGAGCTTAGTCTAACGGGTGGCTGGTGGTGACTGGAAAATTGAGTGGACCAATCAGTTTCGGGCAACCTCGACGGTGGTCTTCTTTTCAGTAGTGCGTGTAGCTTCCGTTAGTAGCTACTCAACCGATGACATCCTAAGTGTTGTCAAGTTCCATGTCGGTGGTTTGCGGGCATAGTGTAATTGTTGTTTTTCATCAATTACCTAGATGTATTATTCAGGGATAATTGTTTTTTATTTTTATTTTTTGAGAGGAAATTACTTTCTTTAGAGGCCTACATAATTTTTGAGAGAATAGAGGCCTACATAAAGGCAGCCCAAAGAACAAGCGCCCTCAGGCCCAGCCCGTTAGTCCACAGGGAAAAGCAAAAAGACAAAAAAGACCCCCAAAGAAAAGATGAACAAAAACGAAGGAGAGAGTCCCCATCTCCATCTCTCTCCTTATCTCTTCCCTTCTCATAAACCCCCTCCGCGGAGTCCTCTTCCCCGTCTCCGAGCACCTCCGCCGAGTCTAGGGTTTAACCGCCCGCCTCGTCGGCCTCCGTATCGCCTGGTAAGCACCCCCCCCCCCCCACCTACCAGCTCAGTCAGGCCGCGCACTCCCGCAGCCGCCGCCGCCGCCGCCGTGCGCCTTGACCAATTTGGGTTAATGTCTCTGATTTGTGTCGGTGCGTCCGTATGTTAGGGGAAAGGAGGAACGGGCGGTGATGGCGGCGCCGATACCCCGTGAGTGGGTTGGTCTGCAGCAGTTCCCGGCGGCCACCCAGACCAAGTTGCATGAGCTCCTCGGCAAGCTCAAGGAGGAGGTATTGCACGTCTCTTTAACGCCCCTTACCTGGACCAGCTACTTAAATGAACCATGACTAGGTTCTAATTGTGTCTGTGATTGTGAGTTGTGACGAACTGATGGCAAATTGTATGTTTTGCTTATGTTGTGATGTTAAGAATGTGAGCACATTGACGATTCTGGTGATGGGAAAGGGCGGTGTGGGGAAGTCGTCCACTGTCAACTCCATTGTCGGGGAGAGGGTCGCCAACGTCAGCGCGTTCCAGGTCTCACTTCTTCCTGGCCCTGTCTCTGTTTGTGCCTCTTTTTGAGTTACTTACGCGGGAGTGCGTCGTTGTATGTTGTTTCAGTCTGAGGGTCTGAGGCCAATGATGTGCTCACGCACCAGGGCAGGATTCACCTTGAACATTATCGACACTCCTGGGCTCATTGAAGGTGGGTATATCAATGAGCAGGCTGTGGAGATCATAAAGAGGTATGTACATGTTGGGTGGTAACCATGCTGTTTGCAAGTGAGCAATTGATTGTAGATACTGTAACTTGTAATTTAGGGCTTTCGGTGAGGGTTGTCATTTTCGACTCAGGAACAAAAGTGGATTATTTCATAGTGTTGCTCTGAATTTGATGTTTTATTTCTTCTGTCAAGTGGTAAGATCATTTTGTTTCACATTTCTCCAACGTTCCGTCAGTATGAATTAATGCATTGCTTAATTACTATCCTGGGATAGTATCTAGACTTAGGAGAAATTCAGTTTTTGCATATTGTCAATATAGGCCTAGATTCTAGGTCAAACAGTTTATTGCGCATAGCAATCACATTGATCCGAAGTAGCATATTGCTAATATGTACTTAAAGAATGGTGAATGCTTGGGTCTACATCAACATATCAATTTCTTCCAATGGTCTGCGTGGGTAGAGATGTAGAGTGTACATAAATAAAAATAAAAGAAAAGACATCTGCATTTCTGTTCATACAGAAATCTTGTGTTCGTGAACAGGGCTGTTCTATCTTTTCTGTTGCTGTCCTTAAATCATTACTGGTTTGCATGGGTAGAGACATAGAGTGTACATACATGAAAATAAAAGAAAAGGCATCTACATTTCTGTTCATACAGAAATCTCGTGTTCGTGAACAGAGCTGTCCTATCTTTTCTGTTGCTATCCTTTAAATCATTACTGGTTTACTTTTGTGATAATCCTGTCCCTAATGTAGCATACAGGACCATAATTTATAAATTAAAGCCCGTTATTCCTCTGAACGTGTTTAATCTCTATTAGTCTTATGTATGCAGATATATTAATTTTATATGCTGGCAATGAATTTCGTCATTTTTCTAAATAGTGTATAGTAGCAAGCTGGTGGTCACCCCACCTTAAGCGCTTCATGTAATACATAACGGTTGAGTTACCTTAACACTAGTGGATGCATCTGCACCAATGACCTATCGATTTGGATATCATCTATAGAAAAGTTTGTGCTGCTTTCATAATTGCCCACTGTTGTCATACAATCTGTATATCTTAATATTTTATTGCTAATTGCCCACCAAGTCATGTAACTTCGGAATTATACTAATCGAAAATTCTTCTGGATAAGAATCTAATGATATAATTTGTGTGACACATAACCACATTTTATTGGTTAAATTCATGGTCAAACTTGAATTTTGAAAAGCGTGCATGCTATCGTTCTGGAGTAAATGTTACCAACGGTATTACAGGTTTCTTCTGGAGAAGACTATTGATGTCCTCCTGTACGTTGATCGCTTGGATACATATAGAATGGATACATTGGATGAACAAGTTATAAGAGCCATCACTAGTTCACTTGGGAAGGCCATTTGGAGAAGAACATTGGTTGTGTTGACCCATGCCCAGCTCTCCCCGCCTGATGGAATTGACTATAATGATTTCCTTGCAAGAAGATCAGAGTCACTTTTGCGATATATCCGTTCTGGTGCAGGAATCGGCAAACGAGAATATGCGGTAATGTACATATTCACTTGCTATGCAATCATTTCCATCATACTTAATGGAGTATCAGCACACTGTCGATTTCTCTGAGATTTTGTGGAGCTTCCTCTGCCTAAACTACAGTTCTGCTGTTTCTCATAAACATATTTTCTGCGGAAATACTTCCAAGTTGTTTTGGTTGATATTTTTTGGCACTCTTCGCCCTGGATGCCTAGAATGAATACTAGCTATTATATGAAAACCGTCTCTTCTCCATCCTCTTTCAGTTTGATGTTGATCCTTTTCTACATGACCAATTTCTTGAGTTTCTCTGTAGCTTCAAGTGCTAACATGTGCTGGTACATTATGAAACTGAACCTGATCTGTAATGGGATTTTTTGATGATCTGCAGTCTCTTAGTCCATGATAGTCTGACGAGCATTTGACTGCATGAAACCCCCCTTCCTCCACCCATTGAATTACTTCGGAACATGCTCTTCAATTACGAACTACTTCATACCATCTCAATCAGATTTGTCAGTATATGATAGAAACTGTAGATAAACGGTCGTACTTATGGGGCCTTTGTCTTCAGTGTATGTGATATGAATATTAGTTCTGACGAAAAGCACTATGTTCTGTTTCTTTTAGGATTTTCCCTTGCCAATAGCTTTGGCAGAGAACAGTGGAAGGTGCAAGACTAATGAGAATGGGGCGAAGGTTTGTAGGTTTCACACTGTATTTGACTTGCATTTGCTACTGCCTAGCTGCTTGATTTTTAATTGAGGATGTCATATAACTGTGCAGATTCTTCCTGATGGAACTCCATGGATTCCAAACTTGATGAAAGAAATTACTATCGTTGTCTCAAATGGAAGCAAGCCCATTCATGTTGATCAGAAGTTAATCGACGGTCCTAATCCCAACAATCGCTGGAAGAAGTACATACCTCTCATCCTTGCCGTGCAGGTTAGCTTCCCCACATGATAATAATAGTAAAATTCACAGCATAAACTTGGCATATCATTTGTATATAAACATAACACTTACTGATTAATCCTTCATGCTCTTCTTCAGTACTTTTTTGTGGTAAAAGGAATCCGAAGGGCTATTCATTCTGACATTTCGAACGGGAAGCTGGATGACTGGGAGCAACGCTATAGAGACTTGGTTGGAAGCGGCAACCCTGTAGACCAGAAAGTTCCGTCATCCCGCAACCCTAAGGCCTGAGCTGGCCAATGAGAGTGCATGCCAGTCTCCTGATCGTGGTCCATTCAACTCCCCGTGTTGTTCTTTTTGTGCTCCTAATTCCAGTGGTCTGTTTAGGGGGATCTATAGAGCTCTCAGGGACAACTTGAATAAAGCTGCTAGTGTTCTAGATGTTAAGATTATGTACCCCATTTCATTATGCCCTCGCAATTTTGCAAATGTTATTGTTGTGAACTACATACAGTTATTTGAATTTCTTGTGTGGCCTGAATGTTGGGAGATGACCTAAGTGATCCTGATCCCCTTGAGCTGTGCCATTGGCGTAAGGCCTACCCATTATTTGATTCAAAATATTCAGTCCAATATGTTGAGTTAATTCATCCTCCACAAGTGCCCATGCACACTCTCGGCAGTGCAATCGATGAGTGTTGCCGGAAATCTTGTGCCCACCGGTGTAGCATGCCCACCTTCATCAGGAGCGACGCTCGGGCTTGATCTCCATGCGAAAACACGGTTTACCTTGATCTTCCAAAGGTTTGAGCACTATTTGTGAACTGAGGCAGTTGTGGACGAAGGAACAGAAGGAACAGAATCAACACCAAGAACAAACGACGAATAAACAACAAACACCACAGAGCTTAGCTGCCTGGGCGTGCTCTAGTTCATTGTTCAAGATGTCATGAAAAACCAGAGACAAGAGAACATAGCCCCTGAGGTGCTGTTTAGCTCTACACACACGGTCATGGTGATTGTCAGTTCACTAGCATAGCATACACAAAAATGATTTCCAACTTTTCAGCTGTTATTATGTACAATGACTGTCGCGTGATGCACTCAAACATGCATTCTCAGTGCGAAAGCACAACATAAATACCATTAATCATAAGGCGATCGCGTGGCTGGATTTGCTTTCATGCATCAGCATGGAGCTTAAGAATCATGACACAATGGTCCGTGCTCAAGAAAAATATGTACAGTTCACTGCAAAGTTCAACAGGCAAACTACACCACTATCGTTACAAACTAAGCCAAAATTTGGCTTTCTGGCTTGTCCCCCATCTTGCAGCCCATAGCAAACTAAGAATTTAGCCAAAAAACTTCGCCAAATGGCAGGTTTTGGCTCAACTGAAATGAAGAAAAACTCGTGAGACAGATTTTTTACGACTGCACGTATCTGGTTAGGTTACAACTACTACACAATTTTCTCAACAAAGAAAAGAAAAGAATGGCCGCTGTCACTCTGCAAAATGTTCAACTTTTGATGCAATCATACTCCGTCCTTGTCGCCTATATAATGCCCCAATATGACTTGGACTCTTGCTGCCTTGCTATCTGCAATTTTGAACCATCCAAGTTTGTTTTCTGCTTTAATAACGTGTTTTGGCACTTCCATGACAAGGATTTGGAGATGCATATACACATACATGCAAAACTACATACTCCCTCCGTAAAGAAATATAAGAGCGTTTAGATCACTACTAGTTAAGACTTGAGAAGCATGCTTTGAGAAGGACCTCTAAATTTACAACTCGAGTTCTTTTCTCACACTAATTATGTTAGTTGTCTTGCTACTCTTTCCCATTAGAAAGTGTGAATCACAACTGAAAATGCAAAAGTGAATGCAGCTGCAGCAATATAGAAATCAAGAAGTTTGTGGCACTCAATCCAATGAAAAAGCTTCTGTCACTCGGGTTGTCTGGCGATATTGAGTGGATAAAATTACTTCATAATGGTACATGGTTTCAGTTTAAATGAACTATACTTCGGCATGATGTTACTATTTTCTTCTATTTCAATTACCATGTGGGACATGATATACTACAAGGGTAGTTAATCACATAGCACATCCAAAAGGTTTAGAACATGGTACAGAAAAGGCAGTACTTACCACGGTCTATAAATGGCGCTCCAATGCTTAACATCAAGTGCGTGAAATTCCCGTTAAATGCACCTCAAGGTGGCAAATCCTGTCAATATAATAGGTGCTGTAAAAAACAAAAGAAAATGTTTGAGCACTGAAAATAAAACAGGTTAACTACGGCCCTGGTTAATGCTACACAGTATCTGAAAATGAGTTGTAAAAAACAAAAGAATATGAGTGTGTTCAAACTCCAAAGGAACAAAATGATGGCTGCAAATTTTCTCAGGGTCATATGAGTAGTGCTAACAGTCGAAGTGAAGGTTAAAAACTGTAATTGAAAAGGACGTCTATTGCAATCCTTGTCAGTGACAAAATTGTATCTTAACATAAACGTTGTCAAAAATAACATGGTAGAAAGCTTAACAAAATAGTATACCATTTTAAACCGAGTTATTCGAATCCTACCCCTTTATAATTTACTGCGGCGCCCACCGCATCTCACTCCCAAGAAGTGTTTGAAATATGCAAACAGCACTGTATGTCTATACCAGGCCAAGTACCTGAGAGCGTATATATTACTAGTCTGTCCTTTTCTCAACAAATTTGCATGTCATCACATGGAAATGTACAATACCTGCTACAACTGAATGGAGCACTGCAGGCCATTATGATGGCTTTTGTATTTTATATGAACTACAAAAATCTTGGTATGGCTTGAAATTATCTTGCCATCTTAAAAATTGTTTCTTCAAGCATCTGTATACTTCTTCCTCAGCAGGTTGAATGTCTAGATCTGTGGAAGCAAAATCCATCCTCACTGGGGTGAAATCAAACAAATCAGATGTGGTTTGTTCAGGCCCAGAATCAAGAGTCCCAGCTTTTCCACAGACAAATGTCATGAAGTTCTCATCCTTGTATGGTGCTGCAGACGTTTCAAAAGATGTACAATCAGCAACCTTTTGCTCTTCGTTTTCCTTCTTTATAACAGTTTCATCAAGAGTAAACTTATTTTCAATCCGAGGCTCGTAAACAAGATATGACTTCTTGTCATTCAACTTTTGTGAGGAGAACCATCCATCAAAGTTGTCAGACTCAGCAATGGATACTTCAGGAACAAAGGCTTCAAGAACCTCACTACATCGATGGCGTACTAAGTCAGTTTCTGCAGTTTCTCTTTCCGAAGGGCTGTCTATGCCCCTGTTCATCTCTTCCATTGCAAGTAGGACATGCACAGGGAGCACTGGCCCAACAAGAGCATTTTGAGATACCGCTTTGCTAGTCACCTTCTCACATGTGCTTGATGGTTTCACTAACAGGAAAGGCCGAAGTTCATTGTGTGGCGAACAGCTAGGAACTTTTAAATATTCTAATAAGCCTTCTTTTGTACCGCATTTTAGCATGTCCTTGTATTTAGAAAGGGATGAAGAATATTTGAAGGTAGACTGTTCAATATGCTCTGACATGCAATTTCGAAAACATTCATGGGGATGCTAGCATTACATAGGAAATCTGAAACTGGCAGCGAGCTGGATCTAGAGTTATCCTCTGCAAATGCTAACACATCTTCACTAATAATAATTTGATCTCTGTCTCCGTTAACACTAGTACCATGCTTCGCCAACGCACTGCATAGATTGCCCTTCAGATGTTCATATAGGAAATGCAGCTTCAAGAATCGATATTTGGTTGAGACATTTTCACCTTGAGTGTCAATCAAAATGGATGAACTACTATCCATGGATGCATGTTCTGATTCATCACATGGGGTGTCAATTTCATCATGCAAACCTCGAGATGCACGATACTGTTGCATTTCTAACTTCCCCAATGCTGTTAGCCGGATCAAGGCAAAGCTGGCAGATGTTGGCTCCGATATTGAGAGGTCATCTGGAAGCACATAGTAGCCAACAATGGACTTAGCGCGGTGTTGGGAGGCATACCCATCATATCCTGAAACAGACGTTGAGAATATCTCTTTCATGATTCCATTGCTGCAGCCACAATGCTGGCCTGTCAGAGAAAGCCTCGAAGGAATATCCCAAGCGTATAAATGAGAATTATCTGGACAACCTTGCTCCTTAGGCCCGTAACAGAACAAACTGAACTCCCCATTCCAGAATGAACCAACCAAAATGGCAAAACCTGAATTTGAAGCCCATTCATATTCCTTGGAAGGTCTCAATTCGGATAGCCGAAACATAGCAACATGATTTGGGCTCTCAAGCCCATGCTGCCAAGCCAACACAGGTTCCAACGGCTTCGTCACATCAAGGAGAATCAAGTGACGCTCTGTCACTACTGATATATGGGAATCATCAAACCCAGCCTTGCAGAATGCAATATAATGCTCAGGCCTGTCAAAAGGCTCAGTTTCAAACAACAACCCTGGCAACCCAACTTTTGCTAGAATCTTGTACTGAAACTTGTGTGGCTCGTTTTCCACGACGTATTTGTCACCATGATCTACAAAGCTCAAATCAACCAAAAGGACGGCTTTTGTGCTTGCGACGATCACCATCCACGGTTGTGCTCCATACACACAGCTCAGCCAGTCCCCCCAGTCTTCACCAGTGCTGCCAAAACCAAGGATCGTCTTTCCTCCAAGTCGTGTATTCAGATGAAACCAACACAACTCCCCACTCTCCAGCAGCACCGCACATTGTGACGGAAAATGCCTGCTCCAGCACGCGTGCACGACAGCAGCATCAAACCCCTGCTTGGCCACCGGTACAAGCAGCGGGGAACCCGAATCACGTGACTCGACCCTGAACCAACTCACTGAGTACAATGTCGCAGCAAGCAGGAAACCCTCGACACAGCTGCCATCCGGCTCCGATGACCAGGGCGACTGGGCAGGAATAGCAGCAAGCTGCTGTATGCGGTGCCCAGGGTGCTTGAACCCATCACTCTGAACGAAGGGCCAAACGGGCGCAGAGCTCGCAACGGGCGAGTTCACAAGAGCGAAAGCAACCTTCTCTGCATTCTCGCCGTACGGGAAAAAGAGGATGAGAGAGCTTGAGGAGCGGGAGGGGAGGACGGCGAGAAGATTGGAAGGCGGTGGGAACGGCGGCGACGGCGCGGCGAGGAGGGGTCCCGAGAGGGAGTTGAGATCGGAGTAGGGGAGGAAGGAGGTGGAGGCGACGAAGTAGCGGAGGGCGTGGCGGAGGTCGCCGGTGGTGGAAGCGTGCAGGGGCGGGGGGAAGGGGAAGGGGAGGGAGAGGAGCGGGGTGGGCGGCGGGAGAGGGGTGAAGAAGAGGGGCCCGTGGGATGCGTCCGGCGGGGCGAGGGACGGCGGGTTGAACACGGAGGAGACGGGGAAGAGGAAGCGCCAGTCGTCGGAGAAGTTCATGGAGGTGCGCGGCAACGGCGGCGCGAACGGGGAGCAGGAGCAGAGGGGAACAGGCGCCCGTGCCGGCGGGGATTGCGGCCACGCGCCGGCGCGAGAGGACGAAGGCCGTCGGCGTGCCGGCTTTCAGTGGGCTGCGAGAATCGGAGCCGAAGCTTGGGGGGAGAAGGCGGCGGCGCAGGCGGTGAGAGGTAGCGCTCGCGCGGGCGTGGGGACTAGGGGAGGTTTCGGCCCAGTTTTTTTGGCCGATTCTCCCAGGAAAGAAGTCCATTTTTCACCCTAAATGTGGCTTGATGGACAAATACCCCCCTGAACTCCAATTTGGTATGATTTTGACTCTAAAATTCTCAAAACCGGATAAATCTTTCCCTCAAGTGGTTTTATGTCTGACTTGTCAGATTTTAGGCGGTTTTATAGATCAAAAGGCACCGGGTTGCTTTTTTCTTGGTTGCACTGACCAGACTAGTCGCTCGATTCCTTGTCCAGTCGCGCCCTTCCTTTCTTGTCCATTAGCGAGGCGACAAGGACGTTGCCGTCCAATTCCTCAACCCTAATTTCTTCCTCGTCCCTAGTCTGCCTCCTCATCCAAATCCTACTTCCCTAAATCCCTAATCACCATGGCTCATAGCTCGGGTAGGAACGAATGTCTATGAATTACTGCAGGTACGAATGCTCGAAGCAATGGCAACATCCTGCTGCGGGAAGAAGAGTCGTTCGTTCTCACGCCGACAGAGATGTTCCTCAATGAGCGGCAGCTTTACCTCGAGTTGCTGCACCTGCAGCGTGAGGCTGCGCGCCCACGGGGACGTGGTCGTGCAGGCCGTGGTGGAACACATCCGCAGCGAGCCTGAACAAGATCAGAGCTACTTCAGTTTCAGGCAATAGCACACATGTACATAAAGCCAAAAGCAAGGAGAGGAGCAACGTACTACGCGATATCTCCGAGCCTGCGGAGGAGGCCCATGAGGTCGGCCATGGCGGCGTGTTCGAGGACGGCGGCCTCGTGCAGCTCGGCGCGGCTGGACTCGTTGCCAACTTGCCGTTGGTGGTGAACTTGTGCCTTGACAGTGGCGTCAGAAGCCGAGCAGCACACTCTGTTGAGCCTGCTCCATGTATGAAAGCAGTTTGAATCTTTCCTGCCCACGGCGGCGGTGACGACGGCGGCTGGCGAGAAGGGGCGAAACGACGCGAAACGACTAGGAGATTTGACTTGGCAACCAGGGTCAGCGCTCTTTACTCTCTCTACCTGCAAGCCACGTCACAAGATCAAACCAGAAACCGCCTAAAATCAGCAGCAAAACCGCTTAGGGAAAGGTTTATCTGGTTTTGAGGATTTGGGGGTTAAAATCGTACCAAATTGGACTTTAGGGGGGTATTCGTCCATCAGGCCACATTTGGGGGTGAAAAATGAACTTCTTTCTTCTCCCAGAATCTTGAGGCTTCGGGCCCTCGCTCTCTTGGTTTCGTGTTTTTTTAGAACGTCAGCATCTTATTTATTCAAGCAACACCACAGCAAAGAGTATACAAAATTTGGCCCTAGAGTTCATACAAGATCTAGGCAAGACATGAGACGCTACATTATAGCGCCGACGAATATGTTTGAAAGTCACATAAAAGAAGCTAACCGTTGCAAATTTGATGTCAGCCACCACCGAGCTCATCGATGATCGATCATGCATAGAAGAGTTGAGGCGCTGCACCAGAGAGACAAAGTTAATATTTTCCTCTCTTGAAACAGGCTTTCGCCCCGCTTTATATATAAGGCAACAACCGAACAAAGACACGGCCAAACGATACAAGGTGGTGAGGTGACCCTCTTACAAAGCCGATCCCAGGATAAACGGGTCACGTACAACGCAGGCGACTACGCTACCGACAGAGAACACAAGAAGATCTGAGAACAGCACCACACTACGCCCTAATAAACCTAAGCTCCACGACAAGGCCCTCAAGAGGGGGAACGGCGCAGAGCGTCACCGTTGCCGAGTCCAGAACGGACAAAGGTCTTCACCCGGAACCCAGACGCGAAGAGAAGCACCACGACGATGTCTTCAAGAAGAGAGTGGCGCCCATAGGCATCACCGTCGTCGGCGCCAAAGCATAGGGCCTTCGCCCGGTAGTTCACACGTGTCACCACTGTAGGAGATATGCCCTAGAGGCAATAATAAATGTCATTATTTATCTCCATGTTCATAATTATGTTTATATTCCATGCTATAACTGCTATGGTTCTCGAGTCTGCAATAACCACGAGGCTCGGAGGAAAACTCATATGCACGTGTGGAATAATAAAATGGTAAAACGTATTCCTAGTATGGCCTCTAAGACTAGCTCAAGTGTTGCATGATGGTTCTATTTTCCTGATCATGGGCATGACTATGCTGGCAACTTTGAGGACACAATGTTAGAAGAACACTTGTGTTGAATCGACCCGATTGATGTTATGCTATGAGATATCTTCGTCACAAGTTAATGGTTAATAACACAGAGAAAGTTAACGTTTGCATAATTCCTTAGACCATGAGAGTATCGATTTTCTTCATGCTTGCTTCATGAACTTTGGGGTTTGTTAAACGTCATCCGTAACAGGGTGGCTATTACGGCGGCTTACGGGTTCATGGAAAAGTATGACAAGGAACTAGATAGCTCAAGATTGGGATTTGCTCCTCCGGCGATGGAGAGATATTCTTTGGGCCCTCTCGGTGTCACGGTATCCATCATCGTCTGGCCAGACACATCGTGATTTGATCACGGGGATACCGGAACGCGGGAACGAGAAAAGAGAACAAAAACCGGTAACGAGATAACTGGCATAGTGGACAAAAGTTGTTGATCCACGGGGATGCCGATAAATCTCACCTCGGGTATTTGTAACATATCACGAAGCAACAGGAATAGCACACGGCAACTACAGGTTCACTCGAATATTCATTCGTGTGGGTATAGGGATCAATATGGATGTCCACGGTTCCGCTATTGATCATTGATCGGAAAGAGTTCCGGTCATGTCTATACTTCACCGAACCTATAGGGTCACACACTTAAGGGTCATCTATCTGCTAAGTAATAGACAAGGAGTCAAAGAGATTTTTCCGGAGAAGTTTCGGAGACGACAGGAAAAGTTTCAGAGAGAAAACCGAAAATGTTTCGGGGTCACTGGAAGTGTTTCGGAGATAAAAACATCATACCGGAAATGTTCCGGAATGCATCTAGAATTATTTTAGGAGGTGCCGGAAATGTTATGGACCTTAGGAAATTTTTCTAGATTAAACGGTCGCGGAAAAATCTTGTCCCAGTCTGAGGGGACAAGATCCCATGAATCGTGGGATGATGTTGGCAACACTATTGCCATGTTTGGTGGCTTTATTTGAAAGCCACCTTTTGGGGCTTTGTCCCTAAAGTTGTGGAGCATGTTTTGGGGAGGTGGGGGGCCCTTTGTGGCAGCCCAAACCGTCCATGGTGTGTGGGCCCCACCCAAGGGGCTTCCTCCCACTTTTGGTGGCTTTTGGGTGGAAAATATCCAAGGACTTTTTGGTATTTTCAAGTGCCCTCTACCCCTTGCCTCCCACTATAAATAGAGGTGGAGAGAGCTCTCCATTTCACTCAATCTCTCTAAAACACAAGGCATGCATGATCTGCCATCCCTCTCTCTCTCCCTCACACGAAATAGTTTCGTAGAGCCGAAAGGCTGTCTAGTCTTCGGTAGGGCCTAGTTCTGGACGGCGAAGCCCTGCCGAATAGCTGACACCATATGTGTGCAACCCGGTAGAGAGGTCGTAGTTTCGATCTTAGTTCGAGAGATAGGCTGAGGTTCTGTCCAAGGTTCTGTCCGAGGATCTGACCATGTGCCTCCCGAAGGGCTGTCCGAGGGACTGGTCGAGTTTTTGTCCGAGGGCCTCCCGAAGGGCTGTCCGAGGGACCGCCCGAGGGTCTGTCCGAGTGAGAACATCCTCGCGGTTGGGAGGTTGTAAAATCCTAGTTGCGGGGATCTGCACCGACGATCTCCACCGACTCTCCTTCCGCTGTGCTACGAGTCGGTAACGATCGGATCAAAACCGTGTATGCATCTTCATAGTGGTCCTGGGCTGGTGCATAGGTCGGAAATTTTTTGTTTTCTGTCGCGTTTATAGTGGTATCAGAGTCGTGCTATGCGTAGATGTAGGTTACGATCTAGAATACATAGAGATGTATGGGTATTGCATAATATATTTTTGTAGCAGATGAGATCTATTGCTGAAAATTATTTGTGCGGGTAGTAGATGAAATCTATTACCCGATGTTCTTGTTGCTTCCCTTGAATTTGCGTAGTCCTGATCTTGACGGCATGGTGGAATCTTACAAAGTTTTGGCAATCCGCGATCCTTTCATGCTACTCCTGAGTATGCTGATTGACAGATCAACGAAGTGCTTCAGTGTCTTTGGGTTGCACCATAGTTAAAGAAAGATGGATGTTTCGCAGACAAAAGGGCAATGCAGATATGATCTGCACGGGGTTCTTGCGTATGACGAAGTTCAGTATGGGGCTCGAGATTTTTTTATCTCGTGTTTCATATGCCCCACAAAGTTAATCTAGCGACTTGAATAATCATACTTGATGATGGACGTTGGTAGCTGCGGTTTGTTTCAAACCCTTAGAAGCCACGTAAAATAAAATTTTGCATGAACCGATTAGAGGCGTCTGATTTGGTTTTGCAGGATGCATATGCATGAGATGTGGTATAGTCTTCATCATATTTAATTTGATTATGTATGAGATTACTATATGATGTAAATTAATTAAACATGACCTGCGTGTCATGATTCGGCATGATGGCTGGAGCCATATGATTGTCATTTTAAATGACATGCGTGTCAACCTTATTGTAATGCATTATTTTATTAGCTATAGAGATAGCAATATTATCTGGTGCATCGAGAAGGCAGTGAGAAGATCTGCGAAGGTGGAGACTGACGCAAAAGCCGAAGACGGAGAAAAGAAAAGAAACAGGCCTAGGCAGAAAAGTTCTGCCACGGCAGCAGTTTCTGCCACGGCAACGTTTTTTGGATTTTCGTGAAGATGATGAATCTTTCTCCGAAAGAAGGGGCTATACCATATCATGCTATTATGAATTGCCTGAGATGTTTATCCCTTATATTTGCACCCTTTTTTATTGCGCGGTAGTCGCTTTTATTAGGGTGATCTCTCACTTAAAAATATCAAGTAGTTAGTGTTCTCCCAAGTGTAGCACCGTCTGAAATATGTATCTTTTCGGGGTATCACATGGTTGCATGGGTACGCACGAATCGAGAGTATGAGGCGGGTGAAGGTCAGACCTCACTGCGAGATCACTTGGTTGTCTTGACGTTCGGGCAGGATCGTCCTGAGCTCGGAACACGTGCATCGAAAGATGAACAAGAATCACATAGAGATGTGATCGGCAAGTTGGCCTACCGATTGAAATTCCCGCCATGATATGATGATTCTATGGCGATGAATTAAAATGCGGATCTTGAATCATTCACAATCAATTATGAGAGATATTGATTTGAGTGGGAGCGCACTTTAGAATTAACTTGTTTAATTCTCAGTGCAATTTATTATGGACATTGCCCAAGTGTGATTTGCATAAAAGTTGTAGAATAATGGCTTGCGTTTCCACCTTCCCTACTAAAATTGAATAGCTTTTAAATATCTGGTTAAAACTTTACAGTTGGTAACGTAATATGAGGATTGTCCTCAAGAGTGACGAGAAGGACTTTGTCCTATCGCATGCTTTCGGTATTCTCCCGCTAATGCTATGGATGATGTGACCCTAGTCCTTCGATCCAAAATCTAGAATTCCATTATGGTCAAGTGCAATATGTTTGCTTTCATGAGACCCAAATTTCAAAAGTTTGGGATAGTTATGTGATATTCATGGAACTGAAAATTAGTTTCAGATACAAACAAAGGCTAAAAGATATGAGATATCCAAAGCAATGTTTGTTTGCAAAGTATTAGTAAAGTGTTTACTATGCATTAGACTAATAAAAGAGGGATCTAGAAGAACGCATGTCATGTGATGATGGTGAATAAAACAACAATCTAAAGAGAAAGGAAAAGTCCGAAGGGTGTTAGTAAGACTTACACGCCTAGGAAGTCCGGGGCTGACGCCACTCTTAAAGTTGGGTGCTTCTTCTGAGAGTAGGAGAAATGTTGGAAGTAAAACTGTTAGAAGTGTAAAGGCAAAAGGGAACAAGACTGGAATGTCCATCTCATGCATGAATGTCATACGAGTTATAGATGTATATGATGGAAATATGCCCTAGAGGCAATAATAAAGTTGTTATTATTTTATATTTCCTTGTTCATGATAAAGGTTTATTATTCATGCTAGAATTGTATTGACCGGAAACTTAAATACATGTGTGAATACATAAACAAATGCCGTGTCCCTAGTGAGCCTCTACTAGACTAGCTCGTTGATCAAAGACGGTTAAGGTTTCCTAACCATAGACATGAGTTGTCATTTGATAACGGGATCACATCATTAGGAGAATGATGTGATGGACAAGACCCATCCGTTAGCTTAGCATATGATCGTTCTGTTTATTGCTACTGCTTTCTTGAATGTCAAATACATGTTCCTTAGACCATGAGATCATGCAACTCCCCGATACCGAAGGAATACCTTGTGTGCTATCAAACGTCACAATGTAACAGGGTGATCATAAAGATGCTCTACAGGTATCTCCGAAGGTGTCCGTTGAGTTGGCATGGATCGAGACTGGGATTTGTCACTCCGTGTTTCGGAGAGGTATCTCTGGGCCCTCTCGGTAATGCACATCATAAGAAGCTTGCAAGCAAAGTGACTAAGGAGTTAGTTACGGGATGATGTATTACGGAACGAGTAAAGAGACTTGCCGGTAACGAGATTGAACTAGGTATGGAGATACCGACGATCGAATCTCGGGCAAGTAACATACCGATGGACAAAGGGAATTACGTATGTTGTCATTGCGGTTCGACCGATAAGATCTTCGTGGAATATGTAGGAACCAATATGAGCATCCAGGTTCCGCTATTGGTTATTGACCGGAGAGGCATCTCAGTCATGTCTACATCATTTCTGAACCCGTAGGGTCCGCACGCTTAACGTTCGTTGGCGATATAGTGTTATATGAGTTATGTGAATTGGTAACCGAATGTTGTTCGGAGTCCCGGATGAGATCCCGGACGTCACGAGGAGTCTCGGAATGGTCGAGAGGTAAATATTTATATATGGGAAGTCATATTTTGGGTTCCGGAAAAAGGTGCAGTTTTTTCGGTATTGTACCGGGAAGCTTCCAGAAGGTTCCGGAGGATTCCGGAAGTCCACAAGTGGGTCCACCACGTCCCAAGGGCTGTCATGGGCTAAGGGGAGGCGCCTGGCCTTATTGGGCCAGGCGCACCAAGTCCTCAAAAGCCCACGCAGCCAGGGAAGGAAAAAAGGGAGAGTCCTAGTAGGAATAGGATTGGACTTTGGAGTCCAAGTCCACGTGTGTACTATTCACGGTTACTATTCACGTGGCACTATTCCTTCTACTCCAAGCCCCTACACATATATAAATAGAGGAGAGGGGGTGCCCCAAAGGACACAACATTGTCTTAGCCGTGTGCGGCGCCCCCCTCCACAGTTCCGTCCCTCGGTCATATTTTCGCAGTGCTTGGGCGAAGCCCTGCGGAGATAGCATCACCATCACCGTCACCACGCCGTTGTGCTGCCGGAACTCATCCACTACCTCGCCGTCTTGCTGGATCAAGAAGTTGAGGACGTCACCAAGCTGAACGTGTGCTGAACGCAGAGGTGTCGTACGTTCGGTGCTCGGTCGGTTGGATCGTGAAGTTGTTCGACGACATCAACCGCGGTGTTCTAACGCTTCCGCTTACGGTCTATGAGGGTATGTAGACACACTCCCCCTCTCATAGCTATGCATCTCCATGGATAGATCTTGCATGTGCGTAGAAAAGTTTTGTTTTCCATGCAACGTTCCCCAACAGTGGCATCATGAGCCAGGTCTATGCGTAGATGATATGCACGAGTAGAACACAAAGAGTTGTGGGCGGTGATCATCATACTGCTTACCACCAACGTCTTATTTTTCGGCGGTATTGTAAGATGAAGCGTCCCGGACCAACCTTACATGTCCACGTACATGAGACCGGCTCCACCGACAGACATGCAACTTGTTTTGCATAAAGGTGGCTGGCGGGTGTCTGTTTCTCCTACTTTAGTTGAATCGAATTTGACTGCGGCCGGTCCTTGTTGAAGGTTAAAACAACAAACTTGATAAATCACCGTTGTGGTTTTGTGCCATAGGTAAGAACGGTTCTTGCTAGAAGCCCGTAGCAGCCACGTAAAACTTGCAACAACAAAGTAGAGGACGTCTAACTTGTTTTTGCAGGGTATGCTGTGATGTGATATGGTCAAGACATGATGTGATATACGTTATTGTATGAGATGATCATGTTTTGTAATTTATCGGCAACCGACAGGAGCCTTATGGTTGTCTCTTTATTGTATGAAATGCAAGCGCCATGTAATTGCTTTACTTTATCGCTATGCGTTAGCAATAGTTGTAGAAGCAATAGTTGGCGAGACGACCACGACGCAACGATGGAGATCAAGGTGTCGAGCCGGTGACGATGGATATCATGACGATGCTTTGGAGATGGAGATCAAAAGCACAAGATGATGGCCATATCATGTCACATATTTTGATTGCATGTGATGTTTATCCTTTATGCATCTTATTTTGCTTAGAACGGCGGTAGCATTATAAGATGATCCCTTCACTAAATTTCAAGATAAAAGTGTTCTCCCCGAGTATGCACCGTTGCTAAAGTTCGTCGTTTCGAAGCACCTCGTGATAATCCGGTGTAATAGATTCTACGTTCACATACAACGGGTGTAAGCCAGTTTTACACAAGCAGAATACTTGGGTTAAACTTGACGAGCCTAGCATGTACAGACCTGGTCTCGGAACACTGGAGACCGAAAGGTCGAACATGAGTCATATAGTAGATATGATCAACATGGAGATGTTCACCATTGATGACTATCCCATCTCACGTGATGATCGGACATGGGCTAGTTGATTTGGATCATGTATCACTTAGTTAACTTAAGGGTGTTAATTTAAGTGGGAGTTCATTAGTAATTTGATTAATTGAACTTAATTTATCATGAACTTAGTCTTGATAGTTTCTTTTTATATCTATGTTGTAGATAAATGGCCCGTGCTACTGTTCCGTTGAATTTTAATGCGTTCCTAGAGAAAGCTAAGTTGAAAGATGATGGTAGCAACTACACGGACTGGGTCCGTAACTTGAGGATTATCCTCATTGCTGCACAGAAGAATTATGTCCTTGATGCACCGCTAGGTGATGGACCTGCTGCAGGAGCTGCTGCAGACGTTGTGAACGCCTGGCAGGCTCGATCTGATGACTACTCGATAGTTCAGTGTGCCATGCTCTACGGCTTAGAACCGGGACTGCAAAAGCGTTTTGAACGCCACGGAGCATATGAGATGTTCCAAGAGCTGAAATTGATATTTCAAGCTAATGCCCGGGTTGAGAGATATGAAGTCTCCAACAAGTTCTTTAGCTGTAAGATGGAGGAGAACAGTTCTGTCAGTGAACACATACTCAGAATGTCTGGGTACCACAACCACTTGACTCAGCTGGGAATTGATCTTCCGGTTGAGAGTGTTATTGACAGAGTTCTTCAGTCACTGCCACCAAGCTATAAAGGCTTCATGATGAACTATAATATGCAAGGGATGGAGAAGACAATTCCCGAGCTCTTCGCGATGCTGAAATCAGCGGAGGTAGAAATCAAGAAGGAGCATCAAGTGTTGATGGTTAACAAAACCACTAGTTTCAAGAAAAAGGGCAAGGGAAAGAAGGGGAACTTCAAGAAGAACGGCAAGCAAGTTGCCGCTCCCACGAAGAAACCCAAAGCCGGACCCAGGCCTGAAACAGAGTGCTTCTACTGCAAAGGGACTGGTCACTGGAAGCGGAACTGCCCCAAGTATTTGGCGGATAAGAAGGATGGCAAAGTGAGCAAAGGTATATTTGATATACATGTTATTGATGTGTTCCTCACTAATGCTCGCAGTAGCGCCTAGGTATTTGATACCGGTTCGGTTGCTCATATTTGTAATTCGAAACAGGAGCTACGGAATAAGCGAAGATTGGCTAAGGACGAGGTGACGATGCGCGTCGGGAATGGTTCCAAGGTTGATGTGATCGCCGTCGGCACGCTACCTCTACATCTACCTTCGGGATTAGTTTTAGACCTCAATAATTGTTATTTGGTGCCAGCGTTGAGCATGAACATTATATCTGGATCTTTTTTATTGCGAGACGGTTATTCATTTAAGTCAGAGAATAATGGTTGTTCTATTTATATGAGTAACATCTTTTATGGTCACGCACCTTTTGTGAATGGTCTATTCTTGTTGAATCTCGATCGTAGTGATACACATATTCATAATATTGATGCCAAAAGATGCAAAGTTGATAATGATAGTGCAATATACTTGTGGCACTGCCGTTTAGGTCATATTGGTGTAAAGCGCATGAAGAAACTCCATGCGGATGGACTTTTGGAATCTCTTGATTATGAATCATTTGATACTTGCGAACCATGCCTCATGGGCAAGATGACTAAAACTCCGTTCTCCGGAACAATGGAGCGAGCTACTGATTTGTTGGAAATAATACATACCGATGTATGCGGTCCGATGAATGTTGAAGCACGCGGCGGGTATCGTTATTTTCTAACCTTCACAGATGATTTGAGTAGATATGGGTATATCTACTTGATGAAACACAAGTTTGAAACATTTGAAAAGTTCAAAGAATTTCAGAGTGAAGTAGAGAATCATCGTAACAAGAAAATAAAGTTTCTACGATCTGATCGCGGAGGCGAATATTTGAGTTACGAGTTTGGCCTTCATTTAAGAAAATGTGGAATTGTTTCACAACTCGCGCCACCTGGAACACCACAACGTAATGGTGTGTCCGAACGTCGTAACCGTACTTTATTGGATATGGTGCGTTCTATGATGTCTCTTATAGATTTGCCACTATCGTTTTGGGGTTATGCATTAGAGACAGCTGCATTCACGTTAAATAGGGCACCGTCTAAATCCGTTGAGACGACACCATATGAACTATGGTTTGGCAAGAAACCTAAGCTGTCGTTTCTTAAAGTTTGGGGTGCGATGCTTATGTGAAAAAGCTTCAACCTGATAAGCTCGAACCCAAAGCGGAGAAGTGTGTCTTCATAGGATACCCTAAATAAACAATTGGGTACACCTTCTACCACAGATCCGAAGGCAAGATCTTTGTTGCCAAGAATGGGTCCTTTCTAGAGAAGGAGTTTCTCTCGAAAGAAGTGAGTGGGAGGAAAGTAGAACTTGATGAGGTAATTGTACCTTCTCTCGAATTGGAAAGTAGCTCATCAGAGAAAACCGTTCCCGTGATGCCTACACCAATAAGAGAGGAAGATAATGATAAAGATCATGAAACTTCAGATCAAGTTACTACTGAACTTCGTAGGTCGACTAGAGTACGTTCCGCACCAGAGTGGTATGGTAATCCTATTCTGGAAGTTATGTTGTTAGACAACAGCGAACCTACGAACTATGAAGAAGCTATGATAAGCCCGGATTCCGACAAATGGCTTGAGGCCATGAAATCTGAGATAGGATCCATGTATGAGAACAAAGTGTGGACTTTGGTGGACTTGCCCGATGATCGGCAAGCCATTGAGAATAAATGGATTTTTAAGAGGAAGACAGATGCTGATGGTAATATCACTGTCTACAAAGCTCGACTTGTCGCGAAAGGTTTTCGACAAGTTCAAGGGGTTGACTACAATGAGACTTTCTCACCCGTAGCGATGCTTAAGTCTGTCCGAATCATGTTAGCAATTGCCGCATTTTATGATTATGAAATCTGGCAAATGGATGTCAAAACTGCATTCCTTAATGGTTTTCTCAAAGAAGAGTTGTATATGATGCAACCAGAAGGTTTTGTCGATCCTAAGGGTGCTAACAAAGTGTGCAAGCTCCAGCGATCCATCTATGGACTGGTGCAAGCATCTCGGAGTTGGAATATACGCTTTGATGAGGTGATCAAAGCATATGGTTTTGTACAGACTTACAGTGAAGCCTGTATTTACAAGAAAGTGAGTGGGAGCTCTGTAGCATTTCTAATATTATATGTGGATGACATATTGTTGATTGGAAATGATATAGAATTTCTGGATGGCATAAAGGGATACTTGAATAAGAATTTTTCAATGAAAGACCTCGGTGAAGCTGCTTATATATTGGGCATCAAGATCTATAGGGATAGATCAAGACGCTTGATAGGACTTTCACAAAGCACATACCTTGAAAAAGTTTTGAAGAAGTTCAAAATGGATCAGTCAAAGAAAGGGTTCTTGCCTGTCTTGCAAGGTGTGAAGTTGAGTCAGACTCAATGCCCGACCACAGCAGAAGATATAGAGAAAATGAAAGTCATTCCCTATGCCTCAGCCATAGGTTCTATTATGTATGCCATGCTGTGTACCAGACCTGATGTGTGCCTTGCCATAAGTTTGGCAGGGAGGTACCAGAGTAATCCAGGAGTGGATCACTGGACAGCGGTCAAGAATATCCTGAAGTACCTGAAAAGGACCAAGGACATGTTTCTCGTTTATGGAGGTGACGAAGAGCTCGTCGTAAAGGGTTACGTCAATGCAAGCTTCGACACTGATCCGGATGACTCTAACTCACAAACCGGATACGTATTTATATTAAATGGTGGAGCTGTCAGTTGGTGCAGTTCCAAGCAGAGCGTCGTGGCGGGATCTACGTGTGAAGCGGAATACATAGCTGCTTCGGAAGCAGCACATGAAGGAGTCTTGATGAAGGAGTTCATATCCGATCTAGGTGTAATACCTAGTGCATCGGGTCCAATGACAATCTTTTGTGACAACACTGGAGCAATTGCCATAGCCAAGGAGCCCAGGTTTCACAAGAAGACCAAACACATCAAGAGACGCTTCAACTCCATTCGTGAATATGTCAAGGATGGAGACATAGAAATTTGCAAAGTACACACGGATCTGAATGTGGCAAACCCGTTGACTAAGCCTCTTCCACGAGCAAAACATGATCAGCACCAAGACTCAATGGGTGTTAGATTCATTACTATGTAATCTAGATTATTGACTCTAGTGCAAGTGGGAGACTGATGGAAATATGCCCTAGAGGCAATAATAAAGTTGTTATTATTTTATATTTCCTTGTTCATGATAAAGGTTTATTATTCATGCTAGAATTGTATTGACCGGAAACTTAAATACATGTGTGAATACATAAACAAATGCCGTGTCCCTAGTGAGCCTCTACTAGACTGGCTCGTTGATCAAAGATGGTTAAGGTTTCCTAACCATAGACATGAGTTGTCATTTGATAACGGGATCACATCATTAGGAGAATGATGTGATGGACAAGACCCATCCGTTAGCTTAGCATATGATCGTTCTGTTTATTGCTACTGCTTTCTTGAATGTGAAATACATGTTCCTCAGACCATGAGATCATGCAACTCCCGGATACCGGAGGAATACCTTGTGTGCTATCAAACGTCACAACGTAACTGGGTGATCATAAAGATGCTCTACAGGTATCTCTGAAGGTGTCCGTTGAGTTGGCATGGATCGAGACTGGGATTTGTCACTCCGTGTTTCGGAGAGGTATCTCTGGGCCCTCTCGGTAATGCACATCATAAGAAGCTTGCAAGCAAAGTGACTAAGGAGTTAGTTACGGGATGATGTATTACGGAACGAGTAAAGAGACTTGCCGGTAACGAGATTGAACTAGGTATGGAGATACCGACGATCGAATCTCGGGCAAGTAACATACCGATGGACAAAGGGAATTACGTATATTGTCATTGCGGTTTGACCGATAAGATCTTCGTGGAATATGTAGGAACCAATATGAGCATCCAGGTTCCGCTATTGGTTATTTACCGGAGAGGCGTCTCAGTCATGTCTACATCATTCCCGAACCCGTAGGGTCCGCACGCTTAACGTTCGTTGACGATATAGTGTTATATGAGTTATGTGAATTGGTAACCGAATGTTGTTCGGAGTCCCGGATGAGATCCCGGACGTCACGAGGAGTCTCGGAATGGTCGAGAGGTAAAGATTTATATATGGGAAGTCATATTTTGGGTTCCGGAAAAAGGTGCAGTTTTTTCGGTATTGTACCGGGAAGCTTCCAGAAGGTTCCGGAGGATTCCGGAGGAGTCCGGAAGTCCACAAGTGGGTCCACCACGTCCCAAGGGCTGGCATGGGCTAAGGGGAGGTGCCCTGGCCTTATTGGGCCAGGCGCACCAAGTCCTCAAAAGCCCACGCAGCTAGGGAAGGAAAAAAGGGAGAGTCCTAGTAGGAATAGGATTGGACTTTGGAGTCCAAGTCCACGTGTGTACTATTCACAGTTACTGTTCACGTGGCACTATTCCTTCTACTCCAAGCCCCTACACATATATAAATAGAGGAGAGGGGGCGCCCCAAAGGACACAACATTGTCTTAGCCGTGTCTCAGTCATATTTTCGCAGTGCTTGGGCGAAGCCCTGCGGAGATAGCATCACCATCACCGTCACCACGCCGTCGTGCTGCCGGAACTCATCCACTACCTCGCCGTCTTGCTGGATCAAGAAGTCGAGGACATCACCGAGCTGAACGTGTGCTGAACGCGGAGGTGCCGTACGTTCGGTGCTCGGTCGGTTGGATCGTGAAGTTGTTCGACGACATTAACCGCGTTGTTCTAACGCTTCCGCTTACGGTCTACGAGGGTACGTAGACACACTCCCCCTCTCGTAGCTATGCATCTCCATGGATAGATCTTGCGTGTGCGTAGAAAAGTTTTGTTTTCCATGCAACGTTCCCCAACAGTATAGGAGGCTGGTCAAAAATGTAATTCTTGGGAATTAGGATTAAGTTGTTAATCACCGATTGTTAGGTATTGTGGTTAAAAGTTGATCACAAGGATTCCTGCTCGATTGCATTCTGTTGCAACTCAAGGCAAGAACTACTATGGCCTAAAAGACTAGCTGAAAATGAGGTTGAGATGCGCGTTGGGAACATAGTAAAAGTTACTCCCTCCATTTCTTTTTAGTCTGCATATAAAATTTGGTCAAAGTCAAACTTTGTCAACTTTGACTAGGTTTATAGAAAAAAATATCAACATTCAAAGTATGAAATCAATATTATTAGATGCATCATGAAATTAATTTTCATACCATATAGCTTTAGTATTGTAGATGTTGATATTTTTTCCTACAAAGTTAGTCAAACTTTACAAACTTTGACTTCGACCAAATTTTATATGCAGACTAAAAAGAAACAGAGGGAGTACTATACCTTCCATCAACATATTACCTTTGGAAATATTTTCATATTTCATTTTAGAGTTTTGTACACTCTAGCCCGTTGCAAAATGTTTGATGCAATGAGGTTGTTCATAATAGAACAATTGTTGTTCGGTATTATGAATAACATAAGATCCATACTTCCATTATGAATGAGATGTATGTTGTGAATATTGATGATAATATAATACATCCATAATGCTAACGCTAAATGTCGTGAGACTAAAAGAATACCACATATGTGTGGCACTGTATTTGGTCACATTGGAAAAACCCGCATGGAGAAATTCCATTATGATGGATTTTGAAGTCATTTGATTATGAATCATCTGACACTTGCAACTTTTGTCCGAAAAGTGAAGTGACTGAAGTACCGTTCACATGCCATAAGGAACGAGCAACGAACTTATTGGTGATCATACATTTTGATGCGTGTAGTCCAATAAATGTTGTTGCTAGCAGTAGATTTTTCTCCCTTCAGTAATGACTCAAGTAGATATATGGATATTTACTTTATGAGACATAAGTCTCACTACAAAAAAAAGAAACATCCGTGACATTATGGCCCGAACGAAAACTTTTTTTGTCATGGTTGTGACACTTCTATGACAATAATTGTGACAAAAACACGTATCATCATAGATGTGGTGGGCTCCTACTTCTATGACAAAAAATTATGACAGAAAATGGGCTTTTCGTCATGGGCGGGCCAGAGACGCACCCGCATGACATTCTTTGGGCCGTCCATGACGTAAAAAATCATGGTAGAAGTGAGGGCGAGAAATTTTTTGGGCAGTTCCCGGTTACGGTGGGTGGTCGGGGCCAAGCGATGCAGTGTGGTTTGCGCGTTTCTCTCGTACGCGCGCGTGTGTGCGAGGCGCTCGCTAACTGAACCCGAGCGAGGCGTTCACTTACTGAACCCGAGCGATCGATCTTGCCTTCGCACTATGTACTGAACCCGAGCGATCGATCCCTCGCACTACGTACTGAACTCGATTGATCCCTTCGCTGGTAACTGAACCCGAGCGATTCCTTCGCTGCTAACTAAACCCGACGGATTCCTTCGCTGCTAACTGAACCTGAGCGATCAATCGCTGCTGCTGCTTACTGAAGCCGATCGATCGATGCGTTGCACTGAGCCCCCGTGCGAGACGTAGCCAGCCGGTGTTGGGTTGCCTCTCGATGAACAGTGCCCGTTGCTGCCGCGCGCGCGATACACGTAGACATGAGTCGAGACGCATCGATCAAGCCAGTTGGTTGGCTGTGGATGAACAGTTCCCGTTGCTGCCTCCCGCTTGTATGCCCCATCCCAGCCGATGGGTTGGTTGTGGATGAACAGTACCCTGGTCGTGTGAAGGTGGTTGGCGCTGGATGAACAGGACCCCGAGGAGAGGCCGCCACACCCCAACCGGTTGGGGGTGGATGAACATGACCCCGTGGAGGCTGGATGAACAGTAGCCGGTGGAGGCTGGAGGAAGTCGACGGTGGATGAACAGTAGCTGGTGAAGGCTGGAGGAGGTCGATCGTGGATGAACAGTAGCCCGTGGAGTCCCGTTTTGCGCTACGCCACACCCCTCCCAATGAACAGGACCCCCGTTTTGAGCGTAGGTAGTTGGGGAGAAGTCCGTTTCCTCCGTTTTGTGGTACGCCAGGGCCCTCCCGATCAACAGGACCCCGTTTCGACCGTAGGCGCTCGAACAGAAGTTTGTTTCTTCCGTTTTGTGGTACACCAGACCTCCAACCGATGAACAGGACCCCGTTTCGACCGTAGGCGGTCGAACAGAAGGGCGTTTCCTCTGTTTTGTGGTACGCTAGACCCCGAGTCGATGAACATGATCCCGTTTCGGCTGTTCCGTCCAAGCCGGTTGGCTCCCGATGAACAGGACGCGTTCTGACCCAGTCGCTTGGCTCCCGATGAACACGACGTTGTTTCCTCCGTTCCGACCCAGCCGGTTGGCTAACGATGAACATGAGGCCGTTGCTGCCGTCCGTTGCCTCTCTCCATGTACACGAGCCCTGGCCATACGTATGCACGAGTACGTGTTCGAGACCCCGCCCGTATATGTACGTACGTGGCTGTATTTTTTGTGATGTGGCTGTACGTATGTACGTGCACACGATTTAGACGGGGCTGCCTGAACTGCTACGTCGGGGGCTCTACTACGACACGTGCCGCTCCTTACACGCCCACGGTTCATCGTTGCAGAGAGACCGATCGACCAGTATGTACGTACACGTTCGCGACCAGACAGACAACGCTACGTATGCTTTGACCGGGTGGGTCCCAGCTGTCAGGGAGGAGAAAGAGGCACTTCCTTGTGTGCGAAGATATAGCTAGTAGCTCCCAGCTGTTAGGGGGAGGAATCATTTTTTTCGCGTAATAAGGAGGCACTTCCTTGCGTGCGAAGATGTAGCTGCTGGGTCCCAGCTGTCAGGGGGAGGAAACATTTTTTTCCGCGTAATAAGGAGGCACTTCCTTGCGTGCGACCATGGACCTCATGGGTCCCAGCTGTCAGCCTCTCCACGTACAGTCCTCTTCCGATGGCTATCATTCGTTGACCGCGTTGACGACGCCGTACCGAGTGCAGCAAGGTGGTGGACGACGGTGAGGCCTAGGAAGGGAACGACCCGGAGCCGGGGAAGACAAGGCAGTGGTTGCCCACGCGGAGGGAAGTATGAGGGTTTACTGGTTCGGTTGTGGTGTGAGGCTGCCGTCGGCGAAGAATAACAGGAGGTGTGGGTAAGTAGAGGGATGGCCTGGCCAGCGGTGGGAGTAGGGTGGGGCGGTGAGGCCTGCGCGGCAGCACAGCCGGCCACGGGAGGCAGGAGCAGGCTGTCCCGCCGGCGCTGGTTTGGGCCGTGCTACTAATAGACTGCGTTGGTATTTCCCCGAAGAGGAGAGGATGATGCAGTATAGTAGAGATAAGTATTTCCCTCAGTTAAGAACCAAGGTTATCAATCCAGTAGGAGAACCAAGCAAAATCCCGTTAGACACACCTGCACACACAAAAGCAAACACTTGCACTCAACGCAAATAAGAGGGTTGTCAATCCTCTTAGCGGTTATTTGCAAGGATTAATTCTGATAGCGATAGATAGATAAACTAAAATACTAAATAAAATAAAAGTAAATAAATTGCAGCAAAGTATTTTTGGTTTTAATATATAATAAAGTAGACCCGGGGGGGGGGGGGGCATAGTTTTCACTAGAGGCTTCTCTCTTGAGCGCAGAACATACGGTGGGTAAACAAATTACTGCTGGGCAATTGATAGAAAAGCAAATAATTATGACGGATTCATGGCAATGATCATGTATATAGGCATCACGTCCGAGACAAATAGATCGACTCCTGCCTGCATCTACTACTATTACTCCACCCATCGACCGCTATCCAGCATGCATCTAGGGTATTAAGTATGAAACAGAGTAACGCCTTAAGCAAGATGACATGATGTAGACAAAGTAAACTCAAGCAATATGATTAAACCCCATCTTTTTATCCTTAATGGCAACAATACAAATACGCGTCATGTCCCTTTCTGTCACTGGGATTGAGCACCGCAAGATTGAACCCATCACAAAGCACCTCTCCCAATGCAAGATAAACCAATCTAGTTGGCCAAACCAAATCGATAGATCGGAGAGAAATACAAAGCTATAACAATCATGCATAAAAGAGTTCAGAGAAGACTCAAATATTTCTCATGAATAATCTGATCATAAACTCACAATTCATCGGATCCCAACAAACACACCACAAAAGAAGATTACATCGGATAGAACTCCAAGAACATCGAGGAGAACATGGTATTGAAGATCAAAGAGAGAGAGAAAGCCATCTAGCTACTAGCTATGGACCCGTAGGTCTGTGGTAAACTACTCACACATCATCGGAAGGGCAGCAAGGTTGATGTAGAAGCCCTCCGTGATCGATTCCCCCTCCGGCAGAGTACCGGAAAAGGCCTCCAGATGGGATCGCGGAAGAACAGAGACTTGCGGCGGCGGAAAAGTTATTCGGGGTGGCTCTCTGTTGGTTTCCCAATATTTGAGAATTTATAAAAGCGGAATTAGGTTAAACGGAGCCACAAGGGCCCCACAAGGCATCAGGGCGCGCCCCTGGGGCCGCGCTCTATTGCCTTGTGGAGGCTTCTTGAACCTTCTGGCCTCCTCTCCAAGTCTCGAGGGTCTCTTTTGTCGAGAAAAAAATCTCCAAAAAGTTTCGTGGCATTTGGACTTCGTTTGGTACTGATTTCCTAAAAAACCAAAAACAAGCAGAAAACAGCAACTGGCACTAGGCACTAGGTTAATAGGTTAGTCCCAAAAAATGATATATAATTGCATATAAAAACATCCAAGATTGATACTATAATAGCATAGAACAATAAAAAATTGTAGATACGTTGGAGACGTATCAAGCATCCCCAAGCTTAATTCCTGCTCGTCCTCGAGTAGGTAAATGATAAAAACAGAATTTTTGATGTCGAATGCTACCTAACATGTTTCATCATGTAATCTTTCTCTTACGGTATGAATAATAAGATCCGAATGATTCAAAGCAATAGTCTATAGTTTGACATAAAGACATCAATACTCAGGCATACTAATAAACAATCATGTCTTTCAAAATAAAAATGCTAAAGAAAGTTATCCCTACAAAATCATATAATCCTGTCATGCTCCATCTTCTTAACACAAAATATTTATCATGAACTACCCCGATGATAAGCCGAGCAATTGGTTCATACTTTTTAACGCGCTTCAGCTTTTTCAACCCCCACGCAATACATGAGCGCAAGCCATGGATATAGCACTATGGGTGGAATAGAGTGTGGTGGTAGAGATTAATAAGGGGAAGTCAAAAATAAGAAGATAGTCTCACATCAACGAGGCTAATCAACGGGCTATGGAGATGCCCATCGATTGATGTCAATGCGAGGAGTAGGGATTGCCATGCAACGGATGCACTAAGAGCTATAAGTCTATGAAAGCTCAACATGAAAACTAAGTGGGTGTGCATCCAACTTGCTTGCTCATGAAGACCTCGGGCATTTGAGGAAGCCCATCATCGGAATATACAAGCCAAGTTCTATAATGAAAAATTCCACTAGTATATGAAAGTGACTAAACAGGAGACTCTCTATATGAAAAACATGGTGCTACTTTGAAGCACAGGTATGGAAAAAGATAGTAACATTGCCCCTTCTCTCTTTTTCTCTCATTTTTTTGTGGGCTCTTTTTTTGGCCTCTTTTATTTTCGTGGGCTCTTTTGGCCTATTTTTTTTATTTCCTCACTGGGACAATGCTCTAATAATGATGATCATCATACTTCTATTTACTTACAACTCAAAAAATTACAACTCGAAACTAGAACAAAAATATGACTCTATATGAATGCCTCTGGCGGTGTACCAGGATGTGCAATGATACTAGCGTAACATGTATAAAAAATGATGAATGGTGGCTGAGCCACAAATACTATGTCTGCTATATGATCATGCAAAGCAATATGACAATGACGATGTGTGTCATAACAACGGAACGGTGGAAGTTGCATAGCAATATATCTCGGAATGGCTATGGAAATGCCATGATAGGTAGGTATGGTGGCTGTTTTGAGGAAGATATAAAGAGGCTTATGTGTGATAGAGCGTATCATATCACGGGGTTTGGATGCACCGGCAAAGTTTGCACCAACTCTCGATGTGAGAAAGGGCAATGGACGGTACCGAAGAGGCTAGCAAATTGCGGAAAGGTGAGAGTGCGTATAATCCATGGACTCAAATTAGTCATAAAGAACTCACATACTTACTGCGAAAGTTTATTAGCCCTCGAAGCAAAGTAATACTACGCATGCCCCTAGGGAGATAGATTGGTAGGAAAAGACCACCGCTCATCCCCGACTGCCACTCATAAGGTAGACAATCAAGAATAAATCATGCTCCAACTTCTTAGCATAACGACAGATCATACGTGCATGCTTCGGGAATCACAAACCTTAACACCAATATTCTTACTAAACCACAATTATCTACTAGCACCTCCCACATATTACCATCTTAATATCTCAAAACTATTTCAAGGAATCAAACTTATCATATTCAGTGATCTACATGAAAGTTTTTATTATATCCCTCTTGAATACCTATCATATTAGGACCAAATTCATAACCCATGCATATTACCATTACTATTAATTAGACTCTCAAAAAGATATAAGTGAAGCATGAGAGTGCAACTATTTCTTTAAAATATAACCACCACCGTGCTCTAAAAGATATAAGTGAAGAACTAGAGCAACTGCCTAGCTTAAAAGATATAAGTGAAGCACATAGAGTATTCTAACAAATCACGAATAATGTGTGTCCCTCTCAAAAAGGTGTGTTCAGCAAAGATGATTGTGACAAACTAAAAAGCAAACAAACTATATCACATGACGCTCCAAGTAAAACACATATCATGTGATGAATAAAAATATAGCTCCAAGTGAGTTACCGATAGATTGTAGACGAAAGAGGGGATGCCTTCCGGGGCATCCCCAAGCTTAGACGCTGGAGTCTTACTTGAATATTACCTTGGGGTGCCTTGGGCATCCCCAAGCTTAGGCTCTTGCCGCTCCTTATTCCTTTATCCATCGTAGTCTCACCCAAAACTTGAAAACTTCAGCACACAAAACTCAACAGAAACCTCGTGAGATCCGTTAGTATAACAAACAAATCTTAAACTTTAGGTACTGTTTTAAATTGATTCATATTTAATATTGGCATAATGCTACTGTACTCCAACTTCTCCATGACTCATACCCCCCGATACGATCCATAGATTCATCAAAATAAGCAAACTATGCAACAAAAACAGAATCTGTCTAAAATAGAACAGTCTATAAAGATCTGAATTAACGTCATACTTATGTAACTCCAAAAATTCTGAAAAATTAGGACAACGTAGGCAATTCATATATGAATATTGTGTAAAAAATTCAGAAGGTTCTGACATCCAGCAAAAAATTCAAATTCCAGCACTGGACGCAAAAGTTTCTGTTTTCAAACAGCATCAATTATACTATAATCCAAATCATCCCAAAGGAATTACTTGGCACAAACACTAATTAAAAGATAAAAACACAATCATAACAGAGGCTATAATTGTGTAAACACACAAGAACAGAAGGTAAAACTAAAAAATTATTTTATTCATTGGGCTGCCTCCCAACAAGTGCTATTGTTTTATGCCCCTAGCTAGGCATAATGCATAGTTTCAAGTGTTGTCATCCTTCAAGTTAATTCCATAGGTGGCCCTCATAATAGATTCATAGGGTGCCTTAATTCTCTTTCTAGGGAAGTGCTCCATCCCTTTCTTTAATGGAAATTGAAATCTTATATTACCTTCTTTCATGTCAATAATAGCACCTATTGTTCGTAGGAAAGGCCTACCAAGTATTATAGGGCAAGAAGGATTGCATTCAATGTCAAGAACAATAAAATCCACGGGCATATAATTTCTATTTGCAAGAATAAGCACATCATTTATTCTACCCAATGGCTTTTTAATAGTGGAATCCGCAAGATGCAAATTAAGGGAACAAGGATCCATATCGGTGAGACCTAGCACATCACACAAAGACTTTGGTATAGTGGAGACGCTAGCACCAAGATCACAAAGAGCATTACATTCATAATCTTTAATTTTGACTTTAATAGTAGGTTCCCATTCATCTTGTAATTTTCTAGGAATTGAAACTTCCAACTCAAGTTTTTCTTCATGAGCTTTCATCATAGCTTCTACAATATGTTTAGTAAAAGTTTTATTTTATTCATATGCATTTGGTGAGTTAATCATGGATTGTAACAAGGAAATACACTCAATTAAGGAACAACTATCATAATTAAAGTCCTTGTAATCCAAAGTAGTGGGTGCATTACTATTTACAGTTTTGACCTCCCCAAACCCACTTTTTTCATTTTTGTCATTAAGATTATCACCCTCCAAGCAATTGGGACTCCTTCTACCTAAAGTTGAATCTTCTTCAGTCCCTTTTTCATCAAGTTTTATATTACTAAATAATGATTCAATAGGAGTGACACCAATCATTTTAATATCTTCATCATTACTACGATAGAAACCGGGTGGAATAGCTTTTTCTAGAAATTCTCGCTTAGCTCTCAACCTAGCGGTCCTTTCTTTACTTTCATTAGTGGAGACATAGATATATTTAATAGACTCATTTATATCATGCTTGGGTGGCAAAATTTTAATTTTGAGATTTTTCACATCATGAGCAATTCTATCCATGTTCCTAGCCAATTCATCAACTCTATTCAGTTTTTCTTCTATCATAGCATTGAAATTCTTTTATGAATTAATAAATTCTTTAATATTACTTTAAAGATCAGAGGGTATCCTATTATTATTATTATATGGATTTCCATAGGAATTACCATAATTATTAGATTAATTTCCAAGAAACGGTCTAGGATTGAAATTACCCTATAAGCATTGTTGTTGAAATTATTTCTAGAGACAAAATTCGCATCAATAGCTTCATTATTTTGCTCAATCAAGGTAGACAATGGCACATCATTAGGATCAATATGAGCACTTTTACTAGCAACCATTTTCAAAAGAGCATCCATCTTATCACTAAAAGTATTAATTTCTTCAACAGAATTTACCTTCTTACCAGTTGGAGTTCGTTCAGTGTGCCATTGAGAATAATTTGTCATAATATTGTGAAGAAGTTTTGTAGCTTCTCCCAATGTAATTTACATAAAAGTACCACCTATGGCAGAGTCTAGCAAATTTCTAGAAACAAAGTTTAGTCCCGCATAAAATTTTTGTATGATCATCCATAAACTTAAACCATGTGTTGGGCAATTTCTTATCATTAATTTCATTCTCTCCCAAGATTGTGCAACATGCTCATGTTCAAGTTGCTTAAAATTCATAATTTGATTTCTTAAAGAAATAATCTTAGCGGGAGGAAAATACTTGGCAATAAAAGCATCCTTACACTTATCCCAAGAATCAATACTATTTCTAGGCAAGGATGAAAACCAAGTTTTAGCACGATCTCGTAGTGAGAACAGAAATAATTTTAATTTGACAATATCATTATCCACACCTTTTTTCTTTTGCATATCACAAAGCTCAACGAAAGTATTTAGATGGGATGCAGCATCTTCATTAGGACTACCAGAAAATTGTTCTTTCATAACAAGATTAAGCAAAGCAGCATTAATGTCACACGACTCCGCACTAGTGGCGAGAGGAGCAATTGGAGTACTAATAAAATCATTATTATTAGTATGGGAAAAGTCACACAATTTTGTGTTTTCTTGAGACATCACGACGAAGCAAGCAAACTAGTGAACAAGCAAATAAAAATATTTTTGTGTTTTTGTAAAAAAAATTAGAAGCGGGGGAGATGAAAACGAGAGGCAAATGCAAATAAAAAGGCAAATAAAATAAATGCAAGTGAATGATAGTTTGTGCGAAGGTACTTGGTAATTTTGATGATGTCTCCCCGGCAACGGCGCCAGAAATTCTTCCTGCTACTTGTAGACTGCGTTGGTATTTCCCCGAAGAGGAGAGGATGATGCAATATAGTAGAGATAAGTATTTCCCTTAGTTAAGAACCAGGGTTATCAATCCAGTAGGAGAACCAAGCAAAATCCCATTAGACGCACCTGCACACACAAAAGCAAACACTTGCACCCAACGCAAATAAGAGGGTTGTCAATCCTCTTAGCGGTTATTTGCAAGGATTAATCCTGATAGTGATAGATAGATAAACTAAAATACTAAATAAAATACAAGTAAATAAATTGCAGCAAAGTATTTTTGGTTTTAATATATGATAAAAGTAGACCTGGGGGGCCATAGTTTTCACTAGAGGCTTCTCTCTTGAGCGCAGAACATACGGTGGGTAAACAAATTACTGTTAGGCAATTGATAGAAAATCAAATAATTATGACGGATTCATGGCAATGATCATGTATATAGGCATCATGTCCGAGACCAGTAGACCGACTCCTGCCTGCATCTACTACTATTACTCCACCCATCGACCGCTATCCAGCATGCATCTAGGGTATTAAGTATGAAACAAAGTAACGCCTTAAGCAAGATGACATGATGTAGACAAAGTAAAGTCAAGCAATATGATTAAACCCCATATTTTTATCCTTAATGGCAACAATACAAATACGTGTCATGTCCCTTTGTCACTGGGATTGAGCACCGCAAGATTGAACCCATCACAAAGCACCTCTCCCATTGCAAGATAAACCAATCTAGTTGGCCAAACCAAATCAATAGATCGGAGAGAAATACAAAGCTATAACAATCATGCATAAAAGAGTTCATAGAATACTCAAATATTTCTCATGAATAATCTGACCATAAACTCACAATTCATCGGACCCCAACAAACACACCGCAAAAGAAGATTACATCGGATAGAACTCCAAGAACATCGAGGAGAACATGGTATTGAAGATCAAAGAGAGAGAAGAAGCCATCTAGCTACTAGCTATGGACCCGTAGGTCTGTGGTAAACTACTCACACATCATCGGAAGGGCAGCAAGGTTGATGTAGAAGCCCTTCGTGATCGATTCCCCCTCCGGCAGAGTACCGAAAAAGGCCTCCAGATGGGATCACGGAAGAACAGAGGCTTGCGGTGGCGGAAAGTTTTCTCTTCTGTCCCTCTGGTATATTGGGAATATTTTGGAATTTATAGCGCTGGAATTAGGTTAAGAGGTGCCACAAGGGGCCCACAAGCCTGGGGGGCGCACCTATCCCCCTGGGGTGCGCCTCCCGAGCTTGTCGCTCCCTCGTGGCTCTTCTGGTCTTCTCCCAAAGCTTCGAGGGTCCCTTCTTGTCCATAAAAAAATTAATCCAAAGTTTTTTCTTCGTTTGGACTCCGTTTGATAATGATTTTCTGAAAAGACAAAAATAGGCAAAAAAACATCAACTGACATTGGGCACTAGGTTAATAGGTTAGTCCTAAAAAATGATATATAATTGCATATAAAACATCCAAGATTGATACTATAATAGCATGGAACAATAAAAAATTATAGATACGTTCGAGACGTATCAGCCGCCCAAACCAGCGCCGGCGGGACCGCCTGCTCCCGCCTCCTGTGGCCGGCTGTGCTGCCGCGCAGGCCTCACCGCCCCACCCTACTCCCATCGCTGGCCAGGCCATCCCTCTACTCACCCACACCTCCTGTTATTCTCCGGCAACGGCAGCCTCACACCGCAGCCGAACCAGTAAACCCTCGTACTCCCCTCCGCGTGCGCAACCACAGCCAAGTCTTCCTTGTCTCTGGGTCGTTCCCTTACTAGGCCTCGCCGTTGTCCACCGCCTTGGTGCTCTCGGCACGGCATCGTCAACGCAGTCAACGAACGGCAGCCATCGGAAGAGGACTATACGTGGAGAGGCTGATGATGTCTACTACGCAACTTTATTCTTGTAGACTCGTGTTGGGCCTCCAAGCGCAGAGTTTTGTAGGACAGTAGCAATTTTCCCTCAAGTGGATGACCTAAGGTTTATCAATCCGTGGGAGGCGTAGGATGAAGATGGTCTCTCTCAAACAACCCTGCAACCAAATAACAAAGAGTCTCTTGTGTCCCCAACACACCCAATACAATGGTAAATTGTATAGGTGCACTAGTTCGGCGAAGAGATGGTGATACAAGTGTAGTATGGATAGTTGATATAGGTTTTTGTAATACGAACAATAAAAAAATAGCAAGGTAGCAAGTAACAAAAGTGAGCATAAACGGTATTGCAATGCTTAGAAACAAGGCCTAGGGTTCATACTTTCGCTAGTGCAATCTCTCAACAATGCTAATATAACTGGATCATATAACCATCCCTCAACGTGCGATAAAGAATCACTCCCAAGTTCCTATTAGCGGAGAACACAAGATAGAAATTGTTTGTAGGGTACGAAACCACCTCAAAGTTATCCTTTCCGATCGATCTATTGAGCTATTCCTATAAGTGTCACAAACAGCCCTAGAGTTTGTACTAAAATAACACCATATGATACACATCAACCAACTCTAATGTCACCTAGATACTCCAATGTCACCACAAGTATCCGTGAGTTGATTATACGATATGCATCAAACAACTTCATAATCATAATATTCAATCCACACAAAGAACTCCAAGGAGCACCCCAAAGTTTCTATCAGAGAAAAGATAATGAAAACGTGCATCAACCCCTATGCATAGATTACCCCAATGTCACCTCGGGAATCCGCGAGTTGAGTGCCAAAACATACATCAAGTGAATCAATATAATACCCCATTGTCACCACGGGTATTCATATGCAAGACATACATCAAGTGTTCTCAAATCTGAATATTCAATCCGACAATAACGAAACCTCAAAGGGAAAAGATTCGATTCATCACAACAAAGATAGAGAGGGAAGAAACACCATATGATCCAACTATATTAACAAAGCTCATGATACATCAAGATCGTGCCAAATCAAGAACACGAGAGAGAGAGATAAAACACATAGCTACTGGTACAAACCCTCAGCCCCGAGGGTGAACTACTCTCTCCTCATCATGGAGACCGCCGGGATGATGAAGATGGCCTCTGGTGATGATTTCCCCCCTCCGGCAGGGTGCCGGAAAAGGGCTGTAGATGAGATCGTGGAGGTACAGAGGCTTGCGACGGCGTAAAAACTCATCTAGGTTAACTTTCGGGGGTTTCTGAATATATATGATTTTTCAGCGTTGGAATCACACGAAGAGGGGCCACAGGGGGCCCACGAGGCACCAGGGCGCGCCTGGGGTGTTGGGGAACGTTGCATGGGAAACAAAAATTTTCCTACGCACACACAAGATCTATCCATGGTGATGAGCATCTATGAGAGGGAGAGTGAATCTACATACCCTTGTAGATCGCTAAGCGGAAGCATTAAGAAACGCGGTTGATGTAGTCGAACGTCTCCGCGATCCAAATCGCAAGTCGTCCCTCGATCCGATCACGAACTAGTGCCGAACGGACGGCACCTCCGCGTTCAACACACGTACGGCTTGATGATGCCTTCACCTCCTCGATCCAGCGAGCGATGGTGAAGTAGTAGATGAGTTCCGGCAGCACGACGGTGTGGTGATGGTGGTGAGGAACAATCTCTGCAGGGCTTCGCCAAGCACTACGGAGATTATGACGGGAGAACTAGAGGGTTAGGGTTGCCGACACACGGCTTGGGAAATCTTAATGTGTCCCGTGTGCTAGCCCTGCCCCTCTATTTATATGTTGAGCCTTGGGGTCTAAACTTGGAGTAAAAGCCTCCTCCAGGTCGGTTTTGCCCGCACAAGGTCGGTTTGGCCCGCAGGGAAAGAGTCCAACTCGAATCCCTGCAGTACCGCGCACAAGCAGTAGTACCTCTCACGAGCGGTAGTACCGCTTCACACAAGCGGTAGTACCGCTTATGCGGTAGTACCGCTTCACATAAGCGGTAGTACCGCTTACGCGGTAGTACTGCCTTACCAGCGGTAGTACCGCTTAAGGCAGCAGCAAAACTTCCTTTTGCACTTTCTAATACCTCGTGGGCTTTACCCCTTTGGCTCATATAAAGTGTTGCTGCACCCGAACACTTCGGTAAACATCCGGAACCCCTTCCGGTGAATTCCGGAACCCTTCCGGAGATCAAAACACTATTATCACATATATCAATCTTTACCTCCGGACTCTTCCGGAGACCCTCGTCATGTCCGGGATCTTATCCGGGACTCCGAACAACCTTCGGTCACCAACACAATAACTCAACTATACTAATCGTCACCAAACGTTAAGTGTGTAGACCCTGCGGGTTCGAGAACTATGTAGACATGACCGAGACACCTCTACGATCAATAACCAACAGCGGGACCTGGATGCCCATATTGGCTCCTACATATTCTACGAAGATCTTTATCGGTCGAACCTCTATGTCAAGGATTCAGTTAATCCCGTATGCTGTTCCCTTTGTTCTTCGGTATGTTACTTGCCCGAGATTCGATCGTCGGTATCTCTATACCTAGTTCAATCTCGTTACTGGCAAGTCTCTTTACTCGTTCCGTAATACAAGATCTCGTGGCTAACACTTTAGTCACATTGCTTGCAAGGCTCATTGTGATGTTGTATTACCGAGTGGGCCCTGAGATACCTCTCCGTCACACGGAGTAACAAATCCCAGTCTTGATCCATGCCAACCCAACAGACACCCTCGGAGATACCTGTAGAGCACCTTTATAGTCACCCAGTTACGTTGCGACGTTTGATACACACAAGGTACTCCTCCGATGTCAGGGAGTTGCATGATCTCATGGTCATAGGAACAGATACTTGACATGCAGAAAACAATAGCAATAAACTGACACGATCAATATGCTACGTTCGTAGTTTGGGTCTTGTCCATCACATCATTCTCCTAATGATGTGATCCCGTTATCAAATGACATCTCATGTCCATGGCTAGGAAACCTTCACCATCTTTTGATCAACGAGCTAGTCAACTAGAGGCTTACTAGGGACACAGTGTTGTCTATGTACCCACACATGTATTTGAGTTTCCAATCAATACAATTATAGCATGGATAATAAACGATTATCATGAACAAGGAAATATAATAATAACCAATTTATTATTGCCTCTAGGGCATATTTCCAACAGTCTCCCACTTGCACTAGAGTCAATAATCTAGTTCACATCACTATGTGATTTACATTGTAATGAATCGAACACGCATGCAGTTCTGGTGTTGTTCATGTTTAGCCCTTGGAAGAGGTTTAGTCATCAGATCTGCAACATTCAGATCTGTGTGTACTTTGCAAATATTTATGTCATCCTCCTTGATGTAATCGCGGATGGAATTGAAGCATCGCTTTATGTGTCTGGTCCTCTTGTGAAATCTTGGTTCCTTGGCTAGAGCAATGGCACCAGTATTATCACAAAACAGAGTCATTGGGTTAAGCGCACTAGGCACTACTCCAAGATCTGTCATGAACTCCTTCATCCAGACACCTTCCTTCGCCGCCTCCGAGGCAGCGATGTACTCCGCTTCGCATGTAGAATCAGCTACCACGCTTTGCTTGGAACTGCACCAGCTAACCGCACCCCCATTAAGAATAAATACGTATCCGGTTTGTGACTTAGAGTCATCCGGATCAGTGTCAAAGCTTGCATCGACGTAACCCTTTACGACGAGCTCTTGATCACCTCCATAAACGAGAAACATGTCCTTAGTCCTTTTCAGGTACTTCAGGATATTCTTGACCGCCGTCCAGTGTTCCATTCCTGGATCACTTTGAAACCTTCCGACCATACTTATGGCAAGGCTGACATCGGGTCTTGTGCACAGCATTGCATACATGATAGAGCCTATGGCTGAAGCATAGGGGATGACACTCATCTTTTCTCTATCTTCTGCAGTCACTGGGCATTGAGTCTTACTCAACTTCACACCTTGCAATACAGGCAAGAACCCCTTCTTGGACTGATCCATTTTGAACTTCTTCAAAACTTTGTCAAGGTATGTGCTTTGTGAAAGTCCTATTAAGCGTCTCGATCTATCTCTATAGATCTTGATGCCTAATATGAAAGCAGCTTCTCCTAGGTCCTTCATTGAAAAACTCTTGTTCAAATATTCCTTCACGCTTTCCAACATTTCTATATTGTTTCCAATCAGTAATATGTCATCCACATATAATATTAGAAACGCTATAGAGCTCCCACTCACTTTCTTGTAAATACAAGCTTCTCCGTAAACTTGTATAAACTCGAACGCTTTGATCACCTCATCAAAGCGAAGATTCCAACTCCGAGATGCTTGCACCAGTCCATAAATGGATCGCTGGAGTTTGCAAACTTTGTCAGCATTCTCTGAATCGACAAAACCTTCTGGTTGCATCATATACAACTCTTCCTTAAGGAAACCGTTAAGGAACGCTGTTTTGACATCCATCTGCCAAATTTCATAATCGAAAAAGGCAGCTATTGCTAACATGATTCTGACGGACTTAAGCATCGCTACGGGTGAGAAGGTCTCATTGTAGTCAACTCCTTGAACTTGTGAAAAACCCTTTGCCACAAGTCGAGCTTTATAGACCGTGACATTACCGTCCGCGTCCGTCTTCCTCTTAAAGATCCATTTGTTCTGAATGGCCTTATGCCCTTCAGGTAATACTTCCAAAGTCCACACTTTGTTTTCATACATGGATCCCATCTCGGATTTCATGGCCTCTAACCACTTCTCGGAATCCGGGCCCATCATCGCTTCTCCATAGCTCGTAGGTTCATCGTTGTCCAACAACATGACCTCTAAGACAGGGTTGCCGTACCACTCAGGAGCAGTACGCGTCCTTGTCGACCTACGAGGTTTGATAGCAACTTGATCCAAAGCTTCATGATCATCATCATTAACTTCCTCTTCAGCTGATGTAGGCTCTACAGAAACATCTTTCTGCGCTGCGCTACTTTCAGGTTGAAGTAAAGGTTCAACAACCTCATCAAGTTCTATCTTCCTCCCACTCAATTCTTTCGAGAGAAACTCTTTCTCAAGAAATGTTCCGTTTTTAGCGACAAACACTTTGCCTTCGGATCTGAGGTAGAAGGTATACCCAACTGTCTCTTGTGGGTATCCTATGAAGACGCATTTCTCCGCTTTGGGTTCCAGCTTTTCAGGCTGAAGCTTTTTGACATAAGCATCACATCCCCAAACTTTAAGAAACGACAGCTTTGGCTTCTTGCCAAACCAAAGTTCATATGGCGTCGTCTCAACGGATTTCGATGGTGCCCTATTTAAAGTGAATGCAGCTGTCTCTAATGCATAACCCCAAAACGATAGTGGCAAATCGGCAAGAGACATCATAGATCGCACCATATCCAATAAGGTTCGATTACGACGTTCGGACATACCATTACGCTGTGGTGTTCCAAGCGGTGTCAATTGTGAAACAATTCCACACTGTCTTAAGTGACTGCCAAACTCATAACTCAGATATTCTCCTCCTCGATCAGATCGTAGGAATTTAATCTTCTTGTTACGATGATTCTCAACTTCACTCTGAAATTGTTTGAACTTTTCAAATGTTTCAGACTTGTGTTTCATTAAGTAAATATACCCATATCTACTTAAGTCATCAGTGAAGGTGAGAAAATAACGATAACCACCGCGCGCCTCAATACTCATCGGACCGCACACATCAGTATGTATGATTTCCAATAAGTCGCTTGCCCGTTCCATTGTTCCAGAGAACGGTGTTTTAGTCATCTTGCCCATGAGGCATGGCTCACATGTGTCAAGTGATTCAAAATCAAGTGACTCTAAAAGTCCATCAGCATGGAGCTTCCTCATGCGTTTTACGCCAATATGACCTAAACGGCAGTGCCACAAGAAAGTGGTATTATCATTATCAATTCTACATCTTTTGGCATCAATGTTATGAACATGTGTATCATTACTATCGAGATTTAATAAGAATAAACCCCTCACATCGGGTGCATGACCATAAAAGATATTACTCATATAAATAGAACAACCATTATTCTCTGATTTAAATGAATAACCGTCTCGCAATAAACAAGATCCAGATATAATGTTCATGCTTAACGCAGGCACTAAATAACAATTATTCAGGTTCATCACTAATCCCGATGGTAATCGAAGAGCGAGCGTGCCGACGGCGATCACATCAACCTTGGAACCATTTCCCACGCGCATCGTCACTTCGTCCTTTGCCAGCCTCCATCTATTCCGCAGTTCCTGTTTTGAGTTGCAAATATGAGCAACCGCACCGGTATCAAATACCCAGGCACTACAACGAGAGTTGGTAAGGTACACATCAATAACATGTATATCATATATACCTTGTTTGTTGTTGGCCGCCTTCTTGTCAGCCAAATACTTGGGGCAGTTCCGCTTCCAGTGTCGAGTTCCCTTGCAATGAAAGCACATAGTTTCTGGTTTGGGTCCAGCCTTGGGTTTCTTCACGAGAGGAGCAACTGTTTTGCCACTCTTCTTGGAGTTACCCTTCTTACCCTTGCCATTTTTCTTGAAACTAGTGGTTTTATTGACCATCAACACTTGATGCTCCTTCTGAATTTCAGACTCAGCGGCTTTCAGCATGCAAACAGCTCGGCGACTGACTTGTTCATCCCGTGCATGTTATAGTTCAACACGAAGCTCTTGTAGCTAGGTGGCAATGATTGAAGAACTCTGTCAGTGATAGCCTCTGGCGGTAGGGGCATCCCCAATTCAGCCAGACGGGTGGAGTACCCAGACATTCTGAGTACGTGATCACTGATAGACCCGTTCTCCTCCATCTTGCAAGCATAGAACTTATCGGAGATCTCATATCTCTCGATCCGGGCATTCTTCTGAAAGATAAACTTCAACTCCTGGAACATCTCATATGCTCCATGACGTTCAAAACGTCTTTGAAGTCCCGGTTCTAAGCCATACAATATTGCACATTGAACTGTTGAGTAATCTTCAGAACGAGCCTGCCAGGCGTTCACGGCGTCTAGAGACTCAACTGGAGCGGGTGGATCACCAAGCGGTGCATCAAGGACATAAGCCTTCTGGGAAGCCGTAAGGATAATCCTCAGATTACGGGCCCAGTCCACAAAGTTACTTCCATCATCTTTCAACTTAGCTTTCTCTAGGAACGCATTAAAAATCAGGGGTGCTACTGCGCGAGCCATGATCTACAACATAAATATAGCAAAGACAACTTAGACTATTGTTCAAGATAATGAGTTTAGTTAATCATATTACTTAAAAACTCCCACTCAAATTGACATCCCTCCGATCATTCGAGTGTAACATGATCCAAATCCACCAACTCAAGTCCGATCATCACGTGAGTTGAGGTGGTTTCAATGGTGAACATCTTCATGTTGATCATATCTACTATATGACTCATGTTCGACCTTTCGGTCTCTTGTGTTCCGAGGCCATGTCTATACATGCTAGGCTCGTCAAGTTTAACCCGAGTGTTCCGCACGTGTAACATGGCTTACACCCGTTGTATGTGAACGTAGAGTCTATCACACCCGATCATCACGGCGTGTCTCGAAACGACGATCTTTCGTAACGGTGCACACTCGGGGAGAACACAATTTATCTTGAAATTTAAGTGAGGGATCACCTTATAATGCTACCGTCGTCCTAAGCAAAATAAGATGCATAAAAGGATTAACATCACATTCAAATCATAAGTGACATGATATGGCCATGAACTTGTGCTTTTGATCTCCATCTCCAAAGCACCGGCATGATCTCCATCGTCACCGGCATGACACCATGATTTCCATCATCTTGATCTCCATCAACGTGTCGCCATGAGGTTGTCGCGCCGACTGTTGCTTCCATGACTATTGCTAACTCATAGCGATAAAGAAAAGAAAAACGGCGAAAATAATTAAAGACAACTCTATGGCTCCTGCCAGTTGCCGTACTCATCGACATGCAAGTCGTGATATTCTATACAACACATGATCATCTCATACATCACATATATCTCATCATGTAATTGGCCATATCACATCACAACATACCCTGCAAAAACAAGTTAGACGTCCTCTAATTGTTGTTGCAAGTTTTACGTGGCTGCTACGGGTTTGCAAGAACCGTTCTTACCTACGCAAAACCACAACGTGGTGTAGTGATTGCTTTTTGATCTTCTAAAAAACCCTCTTCATTGAAATCGATCCAACTAAAGTGAGAGAGACAGACACCCGCTAGCCATCTTTATGCAACGAAGTTACATGTCAGTTGAAGGAACCGGTCTCTCGTAAGTGTACGAGTAATGTTGGTCCGGGCCGCTTCATCTCACAATACCGCCGAATCAAATATCAACTAGTAACGGCAAGCAATATGTATACACCCACGCCCACAACTCGTTTGTGTTCTACTCGAGATCTCATCTACGCATAGACCTAGCTCTGATACCACTGTTGGGGAACGTTGCATGGGAAACAAAATTTTTCCTATGCACACACAAGATCTATCCATGGTGATGAGCATCTACGAGAGGGAGAGTGAATCTACATACCCTTGTAGATCGCTAAGCGGAAGCGTTAAGAAACGCGGTTGATGTAGTCGAACGTCTCCGCGATCCAAATCGCAAGTCGTCCCTCGATCCGATCACGAACTAGTGCCGAACGGACGACACCTCCGCGTTCAACACACGTACGGCTTGATGACGCCTTCACCTCCTCGATCCAGCGAGCGATGGTGAAGTAGTAGATGAGTTCCGGCAGCACGACGGTGTGGTGATGGTGGTGAGGAACAATCTCTGCAGGGCTTCGCCAAGCACTACGGAGATTATGACGGGAGAACTAGAGGGTTAGGGTTGCCGACACACGGCTTGGGAAATCTTAATGTGTCCCGTGTGCTAGCCCTGCCCCTCTATTTATATGTTGAGCCTTGGGGTCTAAACTTGGAGTAAAAGCCTCCTCCAGGTCGGTTTTGCCCGCACAAGGTCGGTTTGGCCCGCAGGGAAAGAGTCCAACTCGGATCCCTGCAGTACCGCGCACAAGCGGTAGTACCGCTCACGAGCGGTAGTACCGCTTCACACAAGCGGTAGTACCGCTTATGCGGTAGTACCGCCTCACATAAGCGGTAGTACCGCTTACGCGGTAGTACTGCCTTACCAGCGGTAGTACCGCTTAAGGCAGCAGCAAAACTTCCTTTTGCACTTTCTAATACCTCGTGGGCTTTACCCCTTTGGCTCATATAAAGTGTTGCTGCACCCGAACACTTCGGTAAACATCCGGAACCCCTTCCGGTGAATTCCGGAACCCTTCCGGAGATCAAAACACTATTATCACATATATCAATCTTTACCTCCGGACTCTTCCGGAGACCCTCGTCATGTCCGGGATCTTATCCGGGACTCCGAACAACCTTCGGTCACCAACACAATAACTCAACTATACTAATCGTCACCAAACGTTAAGTGTGTAGACCCTGCGGGTTCGAGAACTATGTAGACATGACCGAGACACCTCTACGATCAATAACCAACAGCGGGACCTGGATGCCCATATTGGCTCCTACATATTCTACGAAGATCTTTATCGGTCGAACCTCTATGTCAAGGATTCAGTTAATCCCGTATGCTGTTCCCTTTGTTCTTCGGTATGTTACTTGCCCGAGATTCGATCGTCGGTATCTCTATACCTAGTTCAATCTCGTTACTGGCAAGTCTCTTTACTCGTTCCGTAATACAAGATCTCGTGGCTAACACTTTAGTCACATTGCTTGCAAGGCTCATTGTGATGTTGTATTACCGAGTGGGCCCTGAGATACCTCTCCGTCACACGGAGTAACAAATCCCAGTCTTGATCCATGCCAACCCAACAGACACCCTCGGAGATACCTGTAGAGCACCTTTATAGTCACCCAGTTACGTTGCGACGTTTGATACACACAAGGTACTCCTCCGATGTCAGGGAGTTGCATGATCTCATGGTCATAGGAACAGATACTTGACATGCAGAAAACAATAGCAATAAACTGACATGATCATATGCTACGTTCGTAGTTTGGGTCTTGTCCATCACATCATTCTCCTAATGATGTGATCCCGTTATCAAATGACATCTCATGTCCATGGCTAGGAAACCTTCACCATCTTTTGATCAACGAGCTAGTCAACTAGAGGCTTACTAGGGACACAGTGTTGTCTATGTACCCACACATGTATTTGAGTTTCCAATCAATACAATTATAGCATGGATAATAAACGATTATCATGAACAAGGAAATATAATAATAACCAATTTATTATTGCCTATAGGGCATATTTCCAACATGGGGGGGGGGGGGGCAGGCGCGCCCAGGTGGCTCGTGGGGCTCCGAAGCTTCCCGTGTCAGTTTCCTTCCAGAAAAAAATCGCCAAAAAGTTTCGCTGCATTTGGACTTCGTTTGATATGGATTTTCTGGAAAACCAAAAACAAGCAGAAAACAACAACTGGCACTGGGCACTAGGTCAATATGTTAGTCCATGAAAATCATATAAAAGCCATGTAAAAGTGCACCAAAATCATACAAAACTATAATAAACATGGCATGAATACTTCATAAATTATAGATACGTTGGAGACGTATCAGCATCCCCAAGCTTAATTCCTGCTCGTCCTTGAGTAGGTAAATGATAAAAGAAATAATTTATGAAGGGTGAATGCTAGCATAGTGCATAAGTTTGATCAATGATAATTTCAATCACTTTTTCTAGCATCAATATATATCATAATCGGTAGCTCATCTCATAAAACTTCTCATGATCAAGTAGCAAGCTATTCACATGTTTAAAGTATAGGCCATAAACTTTCTTGAAAACTAACAAACTATGTTCTCAGTCATCAAACAATTGCAATTCATCTTATTTTCAGGAAGGGTCTATGTAAGAGCTTTGATCTAGCAAATTCCACATACTCAACTATCATTTAGTCTTCCATGATTGCTGACACTCAAAGCATATTTTTAGAACAAACCGTTTCAGTCAAACACATAGGAAGATAGGGGCTTAATGTTTTGCCTCCCAACTTATTTATCTCGTGGATAATGTCAACAATAATAACTCATGATCACCTATATTCAACTGGATATATGTGCCTGGATCTTTCCCTACCACATAATGCTTGCCAACTAAAGAATAAATAGAGCGGACTAGGGATGAACATTAATGACTCTTGCATAAAAGTAAATACAGAAAAGTAAATACAGAAAATTAAAAGATAGGCCCTTCGCAGAGGGAAGCAAAGGTTGTCATGCGCTTTTTGTTGTTGGATGCACAAGCCCTTAATGCAAAGGAACGTCACATTATATTGCCCCTTGTGATAGCAACCTTTATTATGCAGTCCGTCGCTTTTATTTCTTTACCATCACAAGTTCGTACAACGCTTATCTTCCCTTGCAATAAAAAATCATACATATTTTAGGAGCAATTTTTATTGCTTTTTGCACCGATGACAACTTACTTGAAGGATCTTATTCAATCCATAGGTAGATATAGTGGACTCTCATGGCAAGAAACTGGGTTTAAGGGTTTTTGGATGCACAAGTAGTATCTCTACTTAGTACGAATTTTTGGCTAGCAAAAGATCCTAAGCAAGCACCACATGTTAGAGGATCCATGACAATATAACTTCTATGTGAATATAAACAAACATAACTTATTACGTTGTCTTCCTTGTCCAATGTCAACTACTTGATCAAGCTTGAAAATAATTAATGGGGGCTCACAATCATAGAAGATGTCCAAGATAGTATATTTATATGTGAAATTTCTCTTCCTTCAAAATTCTTTCATGAATTGTTCAAGTGACCAATGCTATGTTTGTTAACTTTCAATAAATTTTACCACTTATACTTCTTGTATGTGAAGTCACTACTCCCCATGGGACAAGCATATGAAGCATATAAATTTCAACTTTATGATATTCAATTCATTTCAACAATTTACTCATAGGATATAAGTGAAGAACAAGAGTAAATGACAAACTACTCCAAAAAGATATAAGTGAAGACCAAATGAGTAGTTAAGTAAATAGGTAGCTATGTGAGGACTCTCTCTCATTTAAAAATTTCAGATCTTAAGTATTTTATTCAAACAGCAAAGAAAACAAAATAAAATGACATTCCAAGTATAGCACATATCATGTGAAGAAGCAAAAACTTAGGCTCAACCAAAACTGACCGATAGTTGTTGAAGAAGAAAGGTGGGATGCCTACCGGGGCATCCCCAAGCTTAGATGCTTGAGACTTATTGAAATAATAACTTGGGATGACTTGGGAATCCCCAAGCTTGAGCTCTTGTGTCTCCTTAATTCCTCTTATATCGTGGCTTCTCCTAAATCTTAAAAACTTCATCCACACAAAACTCAACAAGAACTCGTGAGATAAATTAGTATAAATCAACTCAAAACCTTAACATTCTCTACTGTAGAAAATCACTAAAATTATAATTAAATATTGCATACTAAATGCCTCTGCATATTTAATACTCCTATCCACAAATAGAAACATTAAACTAGCAAACATATGCAAACAATGCAACTATAACAACAATCTGCCAAAACAGAATAGTCTGTAAAGAGTGAATAAGAATTCATACTTCCCTAACTCCAAAAATTCTGAAAAAATACCATGTGACATAAAACTCATGCATTCTTACCGTGTAAAAATTTCAGATTTTTATCATGTTCTGATAATTCACAAAAAATCAGGACATAACAGAAAACTTTCTGTTTTCAAACAGCAACACATAAACTTGCAAACTGAGCATGGCAAAGGCTATAATTGGCATTTTATTGAACTAAAAGATACAAAACATGATTATTGATAACATAAATCAAATCTCAACAAAATAAAATGATGCTCCAAGCAAAACTCATATTATGTGACGAATAAAAATATAGCTCCAAGTGAGGTTACCGATAATGTTGAAGACGAAAAAGGGGATGCCTTCCGGGGCATCCCCAAGCTTAGTTGCTTGGGTCCTCCTTGAATATTACCTTGGGGTGACTTGGTCATCCCCAAGCTTAGTGTCTTGCCACTCCTTATTCTCCTCATATCGATATCTCACCCAAAACTTGAAAACTTCAATCACACAAAACTTAACGGAACTTGTGAGATAGGTTAGTATGATAAAAATAAATCATCCACTTAGGTAATGTCAAGACAATATTAATAATTGTTCTCACATAATTCCTACTGTGGTATATCATTTCCACAATTTATATTGCTCAATATAAGCTATGGAAACACTAAAACAAGCAAACTATGCATCGAAAACAGAATCTGTCAAAAATAGAACAGCATGTAGTGAGCGATTTAAAATCAATACTTATGTACCTCCAAAAATTCTGAAAAATTAGGAAAACTTAAAAAAAATTTAAACCAATACTGTGGAAAAATTTCAGAATTTTTTCACTCTCCAGTACAGAATAGAAATTCCAGCACTGGACGCAAAAGTTTCTGTTTTTGCACAGAATCAAATCAACAAGCATCCACACTATCCCAAAGGTTTTACTTGGCACATTATTGAAAGAAAAGATATAAAACATGATTAATACAGTAGCTTAATCATGTTATACACAAAAATAGAAGGTATAAGTATTGGGTTGTCTCCCAACAAGCGCTTTTCTTTAATGCCTTTTCGCTAGGCATGATGATTTTAATGACGCTCACATAAAAAGTGAAGAATTGAAACACAATGGGAGCATCATGAAGCATATGACAAGCACATTTAAGCCTAACCCACTTCCTATGCATAGGGATTTTGTGAGCAAATTGTTTATGGGAGCAAGAATCAACTAGCATAGTAAGGTAAAACAAGCATAACTTTAAGACTTTCAACACATAGAGAGGAAACTTGATATTATTGCAACACCTACAAGCATATGATCCTCTCTCATAATAATTTTCAGTAGCATCATGAAGAAATTCAACATTATATCCATCACACAAAGCATTCTTGTCATGATACATAAGCATATAATTTTTATTACTCTCCACATAAGCAAATTTTTTCTCATTCATAATAGTGGGAGCAAACTCAACAAAATAACTATCATGACATACTTGATTGGCATAATCCAATTGAAAATTAAAATCATGATGAAAAGTTTCATAGTTATCATTATTCTTTATAGCATACATGTCATCACCATAATCATCATAGATAGCAACTTTGTTGTCACAATCAATTGGGACCTCTTCCAAAATAGTGGATTCATCACTAAATAAAGTCATGACCTCACCAAATCCACTTTTATCATTATAATCATCATAAATAGGAGGCATGCCATCATCATAATAAATATTCTCATCAAAACTTGGGGGACTAAAAATATCATCTTCATCAAACATAGCATCCCTAAGCTTGTAGTTTTGCATATCATTAGCATCATGGATATTCAAAGAATTCATACTAGCAACACTGCAATCATGCTCATCATTCAAATATTTTATGCCAAACATTTTATTGAATTCTTCTTGTATCAATTCAGCACAACTTTCCGCTCCATCATTTTCAAGAAAAACATTATAAAGACGAATAATATGAGGCAACCTCAATTCCATATTTTTTTTGTAGTTTTCTTTTATAAACCCAAACTAGTGATAAAACAAGAAACTAAAAGATTCGATTGCAAGATATAAAGATATACCTTCAAGCACTCACCTCCCCGGCAACGGCGCCAGAAAAGATCTTGATGTCTACTACGCAACTTTATTCTTGTAGACTCGTGTTGGGCCTCCAAGCGCAGAGTTTTGTAGGACAGTAGCAATTTTCCCTCAAGTGGATGACCCAAGGTTTTTCAATCCGTGGGAGGCGTAGGATGAAGATGGTCTCTCTCAAACAACCCTGCAACCAAATAACAAAGAGTCTCTTGTGTCCCCAACACACCCAATACAATGGTAAATTGTATAGGTGCACTAGTTCGGCGAAGAGATGGTGATACAAGTGTAGTATGGATAGTAGATATAGGTTTTTGTAGTGCGAACAATAAAAAACGGCAAGGTAGCAAGTAACAAAAGTGAGCATAAACGGTATTGCAATGCTTAGAAACAAGGCCTAGGGTTCATACTTTCGCTAGTGCAATCTCTCAACAATGCTACTATAATTGGATCATATAACCATCCCTCAACATGCGATAAAGAATCACTCCCAAGTTCCTATTAGCGGAGAACACAAGATAGAAATTGTTTGTAGGGTACGAAACCACCTCAAAGTTATCCTTTCCGATCGATCTATTGAGCTATTCCTATAAGTGTCACAAACAGCCCTAGAGTTTGTACTAAAATAACACCATATGATACACATCAACCAACTCTAATGTCACCTAGAAACCACCTCATCATGGAGACCGCCGGGATGATGAAGATGACCTCTGGTCATGCTTTCCCCCCTCCGGCAGGGTGCCGGAAAAGGGCTGTAGATGAGATCGTGGAGGTACAGAGGCTTGCGGCGGCGTAAAAACTCATCTAGGTTAACTTTCGAGGGTTTCTGAATATATATGATTTTTCAGCGTTGGAATCACGCGAAGAGGGGCCACAGGGGGCCCACGAGGCACCAGGGCGCACCTGGGGGGGGGGGGGGGGGGGCAGGCGCGCCCAGGTGGCTCGTGGGGCCCTGTGGCTCTTCTGCTGCTCCTCTGAAGCTTCCTGGGTCAGTTTCCTTCCAGAAAAAATCGTCAAAAAGTTTCGCTGCATTTGGACTTCGTTTGATATGGATTTTCTGGAAAACTAAAAACAAGCAGAAAACAACAACTGGCACTGGGCACTAGGTCAATATGTTAGTCCATGAAAATCATATAAAAGCCATGTAAAAGTGTACCAAAATCATACAAAACTATAATAAACATGGCATGAATACTTCATAAATTATAGATACGTTGGAGATGTATCAGCTGACAGCTGGGACCCACGAGGTCCATGGTCACACGCAAAGAAATGCCTCCTTATTACGCGCAAGAAAAATGATTCCTCCCCCTGCTAGCTGGGACCCACATGATTTGGAGGCTGACTTTTGGGCCTCAAGTTGATGCATACGCGGGTCTTTGTCAACTTAGTCAATAAACGATTCTAGCAGCAGTGACCGTTGGATGTTAATCCAACGGCCGTGCTGCTTCTTCAATCTCTGATCTTCTTGCTCCAGCCGCCTGATACGTCTCCAACGTATCTATAATTTTTGATTGTTCCATGCTATTATAGTATCAATCTTGGATGTTTTTATATGCAATTATATATCATTTTTTGGGACTAACCTATTAACCTAGTGCCTAGTGCCAGTTGCTGTTTTCTGCTTGTTTTTGGTTTTTCAGGAAATCAGTACCAAACGAAGTCCAAATGCCATGAAACTTTTTGGAGATTTTTTTATGGACAAAAGAGACCCTGGAGACTTGGAGAGGAGGCCAGAAGGTTCACGAAGCCTCCACAAGGCAACAGGGTGCGACCCAGGGGGGCGCGCCCTGATGCCTTGTGGGGCCCTCGTGGCTCCGTTTGATCTAATTCCACTTATATAATTTCTCAAATATTGGGAAACCAACAGAGAGCCACCCCGAATAACTTTTACGCTGCCGCAAGCCTCTGTTCTTCCGCGATCCCATCTGGAGGCCTTTTCCGGTACTCTGCCGGAGGGGGAATCAATCACGGAGGGCTTCTACATCAACCTTGCTGCCCTTCCGATGATGTGTGAGTAGTTTACCACATACCTACGGGTCCATAGCTAGTAGCTAGATGGCTTCTTCTCTCTCTTTGATCTTCAATACCATGTTCTCCTCGATGTTCTTGGAGTTCTATCCGATGTAATCTTCTTTTGTGGTGTGTTTGTTGGGATCCGATGAATTGTGAGTTTATGATCAGATTATTCATGAGAAATATTTGAGACTTCTCTGAACTCTTTTATGCATGATTGTTATATCTTTGTACTTCTCTCCGATCTATCCGTTTGGTTTGGCCAACTAGATTGATTTATCTTGCAATGGGAGAGGTGGTTTGTGATGGGTTCAATCTTGCGGTTCTCAATCCCAGTGACAGAAAGGGACATGACATGTATTTGTATTGTTGCCATTAAGGATAAAAAGATGGGGTTTAATCATGTTGCTTGAGTTTACTTTGTCTACATTATGTCATCTTGCTTAAGGCGTTACTCTATTTTATACTTAATACCCTAGATGCATGCTGGATAGCGGTCGATGGGTGGAGTAATAGTAGTAGATGCAGGCAGGAGTCGGTCTACTTGTCTCAGACATGATGCCTATATACATGATCATTGCCATGAATCCGTCATAATTATTTGCTTTTCTATCAATTGCCCAACAGTAATTTGTTTACCCACCGTATGCTATGTGTTAGAGAGAGAAGCCTCTAGTGATAACTATGGCCCCCGGGTCTACTTTTATCATATATTAAAATCCAAAAATACCTTGCTACAATTTATTTACTTTTATTTTCTTTTGCAATTTACTCTATCTATCTATCACTATCAAAATTAATCCTTGCAAATAACCGCTAAGAGGATTGACAACCCTCTTATTTGCGTTGGGTGCAAGTGTTTGCTTTTGTGTGTGTAGGTGCTGCTAACAAGGTTCTGTGTGGTTCTCCTACTGGATTGATAACCTTGGTTCTTAACCGAGGGAAATACTTATCTCTACTGTACTGCACCATCCTCTCCTCTTTGAGGAAATCCCAATGTAGCTCACAAGTAGCAGCGGCTGGAGCAAGAAGATCAGAGACCGTTGGATTTACATCCAATGGTCACTGCTGCTAGAATCGTTTGTTGACTAAGTTGACAAAGCCCTGCGTATGCGTCAACTTAGTAGCCCAAGTCAGCCTCCAAATCTATGGCAAACATCATACATCACATTTGCTATTATTTTTAATTAATTACAACCCATTTGCTCATTCTTAAGGAATTTTTTGTAGCACATATTCTTTTTGTTAGCATTACAGCCAATATTCTGGCCACGGTTAAAAATTTCATTGAAATTTTGCATATTTTGGTGGGCTTCGAACTATTTTTAATCCTGATGTTTTGAGTCTGATTCAGACTAATTTGAAAAATAAAATTATATTAATTTATAATCCAATGATATTTTCACCGCAGAAAAATCCAATGAAATTTAAAATTTCAAAATCCAGATGAAACGAATTTTTAAACTAATTACCGGTTTGCTGTGTTTTTTAAAATTTACAGCTCATTTCTTATTGCTTGTAGGCCATTTTCTTTTTTTAGGGAAATATGCCATTTTGTGGGCAAGCCGAATGCATCCCTCCTCGTCTTGAAAGATTTGAAGCCCAGCAGGGCTGAGAAAAGCAAGTAGGCCCCGGTTGGGTATTGTGCAAAAAAAAAATAGAACTGGGCTAGCCATTTCAAGAAAGAAAAAAAACTGGGCTGGTCATGTGGTAAACATAAAATAAAAGACTGGTCATTGAAATTTTTGAACTATTTTTAGTCCCGAAATTTCGAGCCCGATAAAAACAAATTTTAAAATATATTTAAATTATGTTAAAATCCAATGAAATATGAAATATCAAAAAATAAAATAAAATTCGCAATTTGAAACCAATTTCCCATTTGATGTGTTTTTTATATACACCCCATTTCATATTACTCATAAAATTTACAGCCTTTTTTTATGGCCAGGCCGAATGTATCCCTCGTCGTCTTGAAAGATTTGCAGCCCAGCAGGGCAGGGAAAAAGGAAATCGGCCAGTGTAGGGTATTGTACGAAAAAAAGGTGCGCTATTCATTTTCATAGACAAAAAAAACAGTTGGGCTCGTCATGTTGTAAATAAAGCCTGGGCTAGACGGGCCACAGACACCGCACAGCCCAGTTGATACCCTGCTCCATCTCAACAACAACAACAAAAACTGCTCGAGCTAGTGGGTCCCAGGTGTCAGCCGCTCCTTGTGCAATTCTTTCATTTATTGACTACATTGACAATGTCGTAGGTCCCGGATGTCAGCAAACCATTAGGAGGAAGCAGTTTTTTTCATGTAATAAGGAGGAACTTGCTTACATACGGCTATGGACCTAGGGGTCCCTACTGTCATCTGATACGTCTCTATTATATCTACAATTTTTGATTGTTTCATGCCAATATTCTACAACTTTCATATACTTTTGGCAACATTTTATATTATTTTTGGGACTAACATATTGATCCAGTGCCCAGTGCCAGTTCCTGTTTTCTGCTTGTTTTTTGTTTTGCAGAAAATCCATATCAAACGAAGTCCAAATGCGATAAAATTTTACAGAGAATTATTTTGGAATATATGTGATTTTTGGGAGGTGGAATCAATGCAAACGGAGGCCCACAGCCTCCACAAGGCATCTTGGCGCGACCCCCCCTAGCCGCGTGGTGTTGCCTTCTGGGCACACCGTAAGTCGGTTGGGGCCCTTCTTCGGCCGCAAGGAAGCTTATATCGAGAGAAAAAAATCGTGTTAAAATTTCAGCCCGATCGGAGTTACGGATCGCCAAGAATTTAAGTAACGATTTTCGGCCAGAAAACGGGGACGCAAAACAGAAGAGAAACAGAGAGAGAGAGATCCAATCTCGGAGGTGCTCCTCCCCTCTAGGAGCCATGGCGGCCATGGACCAAAGGGGAAACTCTCCTCCCATCTAGGGGGGAGACCAAGCAAGAAGAAGGAGGGGGCTCTCTCCCCCTCTCTCCCGGTGGCGCCGGAATGCCGCCGGGGCAATCATCGTGACGGCGATCTACACCAAAAACTTCGCCGCCGTCAACACCAACTCTCTCCCCTTCTATGTAGCAGTGTAACACCTCTTTTCCCGCTGTAATCTCTACTTAAACATGGTGCTTAATGCTACATATTATTATCCAATGATGTGTTACCATCCTATGATGTTTGAGTAGATTTGTTTTGTCCTATGGGTTGATTGATGATCGTGATTGGTTTGAGTTGTATGTTTTATTTTGGTGCTGTCCTATGGTGCCCTCCGTGTCGCGCAAGCGTGAGGGATTCCCGCTGTAGGGTTTGCAATAAGTTCATAATTCTCTTATAGTGGGCGGCTAGAGTGACAGAAGCTTGCACCCGAGTAAGGGGGTTGTTGCGTATGGGAGTAAAGAGGACTTGTTACTTAATGCTATGGTTGGGTTTTACCTTAATGATCTTTGGTAGTTGCGGATGCTTGCTAGAGTTCCAATCATAAGTGCATATGTTCCAAGTACGGAAAGTATGTTAGCTCATGCCTCTCCCTCATATAAAATTGCAATAATGATTACCGGTCTAGTTATCGATTGCCTAGGGACAAATCCTTCTCTTGTGTTACAAAAGCTTTCTACTAAACAACTAACTTTTATTATCTTGCAAATTACTCATAGTTTTATTCTCGCTAAGTACTTCTAGTTTTATCCTTGCAAACTTATCCTTGTAGTTCGACACTCTTATTTATCGAGAAAGGCTACAACTGATCCCCTATACTTGTGGGTTATCAAGACCTTTTTCTGGCACCGTTGCCGGGGAGCAATAGCGTGGGGTTGATATTCTCATGTGTGCTTGTTTGCTTTATCACTAAGTAGTTTTTATTTTCTGTTCTAAGTTGTTCTCTATCTTTAGTTTTGGATATGGAACACAAAACACCAAAAAAATTAGTTGTACTTGCTACTCATGGAGATGGGGAACCTCCTAAAACCCTCGATGTTGGTTATGTGGAAAACATTAAATACTAATTTGATAATCCTAATAAATCTCCATTCAACTTGATAATGGGGTATACTTTGGATCAACGGGAATACTTTAGGGATTATCGCTTGTCTCAAAAAGGCAAACTCTTATGGGATCAAATTGATTATTTACATTGGTATGCTCGGAATTTATGCTTAAGATATGATTATACTTGTTGCTCTAAGATGAAGGCTCCACACCTTCCCTTTTCATGTAAATTTAATGATAATGAAACCTTGGATTCTTATGCGAATGGTGTATATGATTACTATGATGTGGAACAAATAGAAGAATTTATTGCTTTTAAGGGTGCTTATGAAATTGAATCTTTGTTTGAAAAGTATGAAAACTATGATGATGCTGTTTACAGATCTGAAAATTATGCTATACTAAAATATGGCTATGAGAATTATGAATATAATGCTTATATTGATGAATTTATTGAGAAAGTCTCCGCTGTCCAAGAAGAGACTAATATTTTGCAGGAACCTATGGAAGAAGAAATTGCTGAAACTGTGAGCTCATTAGATGAAAAAGATGACGAGGAGAGTGAAGAACAAAGGGAGGAAGAGCGGATTAGCTACCCGTGCCCACCTTCTAATGAGAGTAACTCTTCAACTCATACATTGTTTAATTTCCCTTCGTGCTTACCGAAGGTTGAATGCTATGATAATTGCTATGATCCCTTGGATTCTTTTGAAATATCCCTTTTTGATGAACTTGATGCTTGCTATGCTTGTGGCCATGATGCCAATATGAATTATGCTTATGGAGATGAACTTGCTATAGTTCCTTGTGTTAATAATGAAATTATTGCTATTGCACCCACACATGATAGTCCTATTATCCTTTTGAATTCTCCAAACTACACTATATCGGAGAAGTTTGTGCTTATTAAGGATTACATTGATGGGTTGCGTTTTACTACTACACATGATGATTTTGATGAATATAATATGCATGTGCTTGCTGCTCCTACTTGCAATTATTATGAGAGAGGAACTACATCTCCACCTCTCTATATTTCTAATACGATAAAATTGCAAGAAACTGTTTATGCTATGTATCGGCCTTTATTATGTGTGCATGAATTGTTCTTTTATGACATGCCGATGCATAGGAAGAGAGTTAGACTTCATCATTGCATGATATATGTTGCTTTGTGCTCACTACTAAATTATAAATCATTGTTAATTAAAATTGGCTTTGATATACCTTGGGATCCGGGTGGATCAATTACATGAGCACTTTATGCCTAGCTTAATGGCTTTAAAGAAAGCGCTGCCTGGGAGACAACCCGGAAGTTTTAGAGAGTCATTTATTTCTGTTGTGTGCTTTTAAAAAGTTTAAAAACAAAAAAATATAGAGGGGAACCTAAAAACTTGTTCAAAAAGAGAAGCGATTGGAAGGTTATGCATTGGAGAAGTGAGGGTCGACCTTGAACACTTGTGTTCATGCTCATGGAAACAATGTAGAATTTTTCATGGAAGTTTCTCACAAAATAATTATCCCCTTGTACAAATCCATTGTATTATAAAAATAATGTGCCAAGATTTACCTTTAGGATGTTTAAATTGCTTGTTTGGTGTGTGCTGTGAAAAAATAGAAACTTTTGCTGCAGTGTTTGAATTTCTATATTTTACTGGAAGGTGCAAAAATTCTGAAATTTTTACAAAGTACTGATATTAATTTTTTTTATTTTTTCCTAATTTTTCAGAATTTTTGGAGTTACAGAAGTATATGTTTCATTTGCATCTTTACAGACTGTCCTGTTTTCACAGATTGCTGTTATAGTTTCTTTATTTGCGTATGTCTGAAATCTTGTTGAGCCCCATTGACTTGGGAGCCATAGAATTATGATATCATACAGTGGGTAATGTTTGATTATAATTATACAATAATGTTACAGCAGGACATGATGGGATTTGATGTTATATGTACTAACCCCTCTAATAAAAAGTCCGGTTAAGTTTTGTGTGGATGAAGTGTTCAAAGAACGAGGAGGTATCGATATGAGGAGAATAAGGAGAGGCAAGATCTAAAGCTTGGGGATGCCCAAGGCACCCCAAGTAAATATTCAAGGAGACTTAAGTGTCTAAGCTTGGGGATGCCCCGGAAGGCATCCCATCTTTCTTCGACAATTATCGGTATGTCTCGGTTTTTGTTTTGTTCACATGATATGCGTAAATTCTTGGAGCGTCGTGTGCTTTTTATTTTTCTTTTAATAATACACCATGCTGGTATGAGATAGTCCTTGGTTGATTTATAGAATGCTTCATGCACTTCACTTATATCTTTTGAGTATGGCTTTATAGAATGCTTCATGTGCTTCACTTATATCATTTGAAGTTTGGATGCCTGTTTCTCTACATATAGAAAATCGTTATTTGTAGAATGCTCTTTTGCTTCACTTATATTTATTAGATTGGGGTCTTTTATAGAAAGAATTAAACTCTCATGCTTCACTTATATCTATTTAGAGAGTCAACAAGAATTGGTCATTCACATGGTTAGTCATAAAATCCTACATAAAACTTGTAGATCACTGAATATGATAAGTTTGATTCCTTGCAATAGTTTTGCGATATTAAGATGGTGGTATGTGGGAGGTACTAGTGAATGATTGTGGTTTAGTAAGAATATTGGTGTTAAGGTTTGTGATTCCCGAAGCATGCACGTATGGTCTGTCGTTATGCTAAGAAGTTGGAGCATGATTTATTATTGATTGTCTACCTTATGAGTGGCGGTCGGGGATGAGCGATGGACCTTGTCCTACCAATCTATCCCTCTAGGGGCATGTGTAGTAGTACTTTGCTTCGAGGGCTAATAAACTTTCGCAATAAGTATGTGAGTTCTTTATGACTAATGTGAGTCCATGGATTATATGCACTCTCACCTTTCCGCAATTTGTTAGCCTCTTCGGTACCGTGCATTGCCCTTTCTCACATCGAGGTGCAAACTTCGCCGGTGCATCCAAACCCCGTGATATGATACGTTCTATCACACATAAGCCTCCTTATATCTTCCTCAAAACAGCCACCATACCTACCTATCATGGCATTTCCATAGCCATTCCGAGATATATTGCTATGCAACTTCCATCATCATCATATACATGACTTGAGCATTCATTGTCATATTGATTTGCATGATCGTAAGATAGCTAGCATGATATTTTCATGGCTTGTCCGTTTTTGATATCTTTGATACGCTAGATCATTGCACATCCTGGTCGCTGCCAGAGGCATTCATATTGAGTCATATTTGTTCTAGTATCGTGTTGTAATTTTGAGTTGTAAGTAAATAAAAGTGTGATGATCATCATTATTAGAGCATTGTCCCAATGAGGAAAGAATGGTGGAGACTAATGAGTCCTCAAAAAAGTGGGGATGAGGTCCATGAGACTGTTCTAAAAAAAAGAGGCCAAAAAAAGGGGAGCCCAAAAAAATGAAAACAAAAAAAATGAAAAAAATGAGAGAAAAAGAGAGAAGGGGCAATGTTACTATCCTTTTTCCACACTTGTGCTTCAGAGTAGCACCATGTTTTTCATATAGAGAGTCTCCTATGTTGTCACTTTCATATACTAGTGGGAATTTTTCATTATAGAACTTGGCTTGTATATTCCGATGATGGGCTTCCTCAAATGCCCGAGGTCTTCATGAGCAAGCAAGTTGGATGCACACCCACTTAGTTTTTAGTTTGAGCCTTCATACACTTATAGCTCTTAGTGCATCCGTTGCATGGCAATCCCTACTCCTCGCATTGATATCGATTGATGGGCATCTCCATAGCCTGTTGATCCGCCTAGTTGATGCGAGACTTTCTCCCTTTTTGACTTCTCCTTATTGATCCCTACCACCGCATTCTATTCCACCTATAGTGCTATATCCATGGCTTGCGCTCATGTATTGCGTGGGGGTTGAAAAAGCTGAAGCGCATTAAAAAGTATGAACCAATTGCTCGGCTTGTCATCGGGGTAGTGCATGATAAATACTTTATGTTAAGAAGATGGAGCATGACAGGATTATATGATTTTGTAGGGATAACTTTCTTTAGCATTTTTATTTTGAAAGGCATGATTGTTTGTTGGTATGCCTGAGTATTGATGTCTTTATATCAAATTATAGACTATTGCTTTGAATCACTCGTGTCTTAATATTCATGCCATGATTAGATTATATGATCAAGATTATGTTAGGTAAGATTCCACATCAAAAATTATCTTTTTATCATTTACCTACTCGAGGACAAGCAGGAATTAAGCTTGGGGAAGCAGATACGCCTCCGTCGTATCTATAATTTTTGATTGTTTCATGCCAATATTCTATAACTTTCATATACTTTTGGCAACATTTTATATTATTTTTGGGACTAACATATTGATCCAGTGCCCAGTGCCAGTTCCTGTTTTCTGCTTGTTTTTTGTTTCGCAGAAAATCCATATCAAATGAAGTCCAAACGCGATAAAATTTTACGGAGAATTATTTTGGAATATATTTGATTTTTGGGAGGTGGAATCAACGCAAACGGAGGCCCACAGCCTCCACAAGGCATCTTGGCGTGACCCCCCTAGCCGCGTGGTGTTGTCTTGTGGGCACACCGTAAGTAGGTTGGGTCCCTTATTCGGCCGCAAGGAAGCTTATATTGAGAAAAAAATAGTGTTAAAATTTCAGCCCGATCGGAGTTACGGATCTCCGAGAATTTAAGAAACGGTTTTCGGCCAGAAAACGGGGACGCGAAACAGAGAGAGAGATCCAATCTCGGAGGTGCTCCTCCCCTCCGGGAGCCATGGCAGCCATGGACCAGAGGGGAAACTCTCCTCCCATCTAGGGGGGATACCAAGCAAGAAGAAGAGGGAGGGGGGCTCTCTCCCCCTCTCTCCCGGTGGCGCCGGAACGCCGCCGGGGCAATCATCGTGACGGTGATCTACACCAACAACTTCGCCACCGTCAACACCAACTCCATCCCCCTCTATGCAGCGGTGTAACACCTCTTTTCCCGTTGTAATCTCTACTTAAACATGGTGCTTAATGCTTCATATTATTATCCAATGATGTGTTGCCATCCTATGATGTTTGAGTAGATTTGTTTAGTCCTATGGGTTGATTGATGATCGTGATTGGTTTGAGTTGTATGTTTTATTTTGGTGCTGTCCTATGGTGCCCTCCGTGTCATGCAAGCGTGAGGGATTCCCGCTGTAGGGTTTGCAATACGTTCATAATTCTCTTATAGTGGGCGGCTAGAGTGACAGAAGCTTACACCCGAGTAATGGGGTTGTTGCGTATGGGAGTAAAGAGGACTTGTTACTTAATGCTATGGTTGTGTTTTACCTTAATGATCTTTGGTAGTTGCGGATGCTTGCTAGAGTTCCAATCATAAGTGCATATGATCCAAGTACGGAAAGTATGTTAGCTCATGCCTCTCCCTCATATAAAATTCCAATAATGATTACCGGTCTAGTTATTGATTGCCTAGGGACAAATCCTTCTCTTGTGTTACAAAAGCTTTCTACTAAACAACTAACTTTTATTATCTTGCAAATTACTCGTAGTTTTATTTCCGCAAAGTACTCCTAGTTTTATTCTTGCAAAGTAGTTCTAGCATTACACCTACAAAGTACTTATAGTTTCATACTTGTTCTAGGTAAAGCAAACGTTAAGTGTGCGTAGAGTTGTATCGGTGGTCGATAGAACTCGAAGGGATTATTGATTCTACCTTTAGCTCCTCGGTGGGTTCGACACTCTTATTTATCGAGAAAGGCTACAACTGATCCCCTATACTTGTGGGTTATCATCATCCTCTCCACGTACTGTCCTCACCGATTCCTGTCGTTTGTTGACAGTCGCTTGTTGAGCAATTCTCTCGTTTATTGACTACATTGACAATGTGGTAGGACCAAGATGTCAGAAAACCATTAGGAGGAAGCATTTTTTGGCTTGTAATAAGGAGGCACTTGCTTGCGTACTGCCATGGCCCTGGTGGGTCCCTATTGTCATCCTCTCCACGTACAATCATCTCCTGATTCCTCTCGGTTGTTGACCATGTTGACAACGCCAGAAGGCGGTGCCGTGGCGAGGGAACCAAAGCGGAGGACGACGGCAAGGCTTCAGACGGGAATGAAAAGGAGCCATGGAAGATGCGGCAGTGTGGTCGGAAGCGGAGGGGAGTATGAGGGTTGGTGCGGGGTGGGGATGCCGTCGCCGGAGAATAACATGAGGTGGGGTGGGTGGGTGTGGGGGGGGGGCTGTAAAGGGATGGCCTGGCACCGGTTAGGGTACGGTGGGACAGCGATGCGTGTGCGGCTGCGCAGCAAGCCGCGGAAGGGGGGAGCAGGTGATCCCGCCGGCGTTGGTTTGGTTTGGGCGACTGGAGCCTGGAGGAAGAAGACAAGAGATTGAAAAAGCACGACAGACGTTGGATTGACATCCAACGGCTTAGGCTGCCACAATCGTTTGTTGACTAAGTTGACAAAGCCTTGTGTACGCGTCAACCTAGTAGGCCCACAAGTCAGCCTCTGAATCCGTGGCGGACAAATACATCCCATTTAAAAAAATAACAGCCCATTCCAAACGTTCAATCGGAAAGTTAAACATTCAGAGCAAAGTAACAGGTCTAATTCACAGAAAGAGTACTGAACTTCCACGTTGACAACCATCATAGCCAACTTAACTATCCACTCCCACTAATACACGAGTTTAGAACAACTAACATACTCTTAGCTAACTAGACGATGCTGGCCGCTGATACGTCTCCAATGCATCTATAATTTCTGATTGTTCCATGCTATTATAGTATCAATCTTGGATGTTTTATATGCAATTATATATCATTTTTTGGGACTAACCTATTAACCTACTGTCCAGTGCCAGTTGCTGTTTTCTGCTTGTTTTTGGTTTTTCAGGAAATCAGTACCAAACGAAGTCCAAATGCCACAAAACTTTTTGACAATTTTTTTCTGGACAAAAGAGATCCTGGAAGCTTCTGGAGGAAGGCAGAAGCCTCACGAGGAGGCCACAAGGCAATAGGGCGCGGCCCCGGGGGGGTGCCCTGATGCCTTGTGGGCCCCTCGTGTCTCATTTTGACCTAATTCCACTTCAATAAATTCTCAAATATTTGGAAACCATCAGAGAGCCAAACAAGAAAACCCTACTGCCGCCGCAAGCCTCTGTTCTTCCACGATCCCATCTGGAGGCCTTTTCCGGTACTCTGCCGGAGGGGGAATCGATCATGGAGGGCTTCTACATCAACCTTGCTGCCCTTCCAATGATGTGTGAGTAGTTTACCACAGACCTACGGGTCCATAGCTAGTAGCTAGATGGCTTCTTCTCTCTCTTTGATCTTCAATACCATGTTCTCCTCGATGCTCTTGGAGTTCTATCCGATGTAATCTTCTTTTGTGGTGTGTTTGTTGGGATCCGATGAATTGTGGGTTTATGATCAGATTATTCATGAGAAATATTTGAGTCTTTTCTGAACTCTTTTATGCATGATTGTTATAGCTTTGTATTTCTCTCCGATCTATCCGTTTGGTTTGGCCAACTAGATTGATTTATCTTGCAATGAGAGAGGTGCTTTGTGATGGGTTAAATCTTGGGGTGCTCAATCCCAGTGACAGAAAGGGACATGACACGTATTTGTATTGTTGTCATTAAGGATAAAAAGATGGGGTTTAATCATATTGCTTGAGTTTACTTTGTCTACATCATGTCATCTTGCTTAGGGCGTTACTCTGTTTTATACTTAATACCCTAGATGCATACTGGATAGCGGTCGATGGGTGGAGTAATAGTAGTAGATGCAGGCAGGAGTCGGTCTACTTGTCTCGGACGTGATGCCTATATACATGATCATTGCCTTGAATATCGTCATAACTATGCGCTTTTCTATCAATTGCCCAACAGTAATTTGTTTACCCACCATATGTTCTGCGCTCGAGAGAGAAGCCTCTAGTGAAAACTATAGCCCCCGGGTCTACCTTTATCATATATTAAAAATCCAAAAATACCTTGCTGCAGTTTATTTACTATTATTTCCTTTTGCAATTTATATTACTATCTATCACTATCAGAATTAATCCTTGCAAATAAGCGCTAAGAGGATTGACTACCCTTTTATTTGCGTTGGGTGCAAGTGTTTGCTTTTGTGTGTGTAGGTGCTGCTAACGAGGTTCTGTGTGGTTCTCCTACTGGATTGATAACCTTGGTTCTTAACTGAGGGAAATACTTATCTCTACTGTACTGCATCATCCTCTCCTCTTCAAGGAAATCCCAACGCAGCTCACAAGTAGCAGGAAGAATTTCTGTTGCCGTTGCCGGGGAGACATCACCAAAACTTATCAAGTACCTTCGCATAAACTATCATCCACTTGCATTTATTTTAATTTTCCTTTTTATTTGCTTTTGCCTCTCGTTTTCATCTCCCCCACTTCTAAAACAATTTTACAAAAACACAAAAATATTTTTGTTTGCTTGCTTTTATTGCCTTCATGTCAACACACAAAAACAGAAAATGAAAGCAAAAATTTAAGATGACTATGGATCCACTTCAAGTTTTCTACTTGGATCATCTTCGATCCATTTGTGCTCGTGCTGAAACCCTGATACGTCTCCAACGTATCTATAATTTTTTATTTCCATGCTATTATATTATCAATCTTGGATGTTTTTATATACATTTACAGCAATTATATATCATTTTTTGGGACTAACCTATTAACTTAGTGCCCAGTGCCAGTTGCTATTTTTTGCCTGTTTCTGGTTTTCCAGAATATCAGTACCAAACGAAGTCCAAATGCCACGAAACTTTTTGGAGATTTTTTTCTAGACATAACAAACACTAGAAGCTTCGGGAGGAGACGAGAAGATGAAGCAGTGGCCCACGAGGCACCACAGCGCGCCCCAGGGGGGGCGCGCCCTGGTGGCTCATGGGGCCCACACAGCTCCGTTTGACCTAATTCCTCCACTATAAATTCTCTAAAATTAGGAAACCAACAGAGGAGTCCACGAAATACTTTTTCCGCCGCCGCAAGCTTTTGTTCTCGAGAGATCCCATCTGGAGGCCTTTTTCGGTACTCCGCCGGAGGGGGAATCGTTCACGGAGGGGCTCTACATCAACCTTGCTGCCCTTCCGATGATGCGTGAGTAGTTTACCACAGACCTTCGGGTCCATAGTTAGTAGCTAGATGGCTTCTTCTCTCTTTTTGATCTTCAATACAATGTTCTCCTCGATATTCTTGGAGTTCTATCCGATGTAATCACTTTTTGCGGTGTGTTTGTTGGGATCCGATGAATTGTGAGTTTATGATCAGATTATCCATGAATATTATTTGAGTCTTCTCTGAACTCTTTTATGCATGATTATTATAGCTTCGTATTTCTCTCCGATCTATTGATTTTGTTTGGCCAACTTGATTGATTTATCTTGCAATGGGAGAGGTGCTTTGTAATGGGTTCGATCTTGCGGTGCTCAATCCCAGTGACAGAAAGGGACATGACACATATGTATCGTTGCTATTAAGGGTAACAAGATGGGGTTTATTAATGCGTGAGTTTACTTTGTCTACGTCATTTCATCTTGCTTAAGGCGTTACTCCGTTCTTTATGGACTTAATACACTAGATGCATGCTGGATAGCGGTCGATGTGTGGAGTAATAGTAGTAGATGCAGGCAGGAGTCGGTCTACTTGTCTCGGATGTGATGCCTATATACATGATCATTGCCTTGGATATCGTCATGATTATTTGCTTTTCTATCAATTGCCCAACAGTAATTTGTTCACCCACCGTATGCTATTTTCATGAGAGAAGCCTCTAGTGAAAACTATGGCCCCCGGGTCTACTTCTATCATATATTAAAAAACCTAAAAATACCTTGCTGCATTTTTACTTTATTTATTTTATTTTATATTTCAGTTTAATCTATTTATCACCATACAATTTAATCTTGCAATTAACCGCCGAGGGATTGACAACCCCTTGTTTGCGTTTGGTGCAAGGATTTGTTGTTTTGTGTGCAGGTACTGCTAACGAGGTGTTGCGTGATTCTCCTACTGGATTGATAACCTTGGTTTCATAACTGAGGGAAATACTTATCTCTATTGTATTGCATCTCCCTTCCTCTTCAGGGAATTACCAACGCAGCTCACAAGTAGCAAGAAGAATTTCTGGCGCCGTTGCCGGGGAGACATCATCAATATCTATCAAGTACCTACGCATAAACTTTCATCTCCTTGCATTTATTTTATTTGCCTTTGCCTCTTGTTTTCATCTCACCCACTTCTAAAAAGTTTTTACAAAAATACAAAAATATTTTCCGTTTGCCTCTTTCTTGTTTGCTTGTTTGCTTGCTTGTTATCTTTTTGCGTAGCCACGATGTCTCAAGAAAATACAAAATTGTGTGATTTTTCCAATACTAATAATAATGATTTTATTACTACTCCAATTGCTCCTCCCGCCGCTAGTGCGGAGACTTGTGATATTAATGCCGCTTTGCTAAATCTTGTTATGAAAGAACAATTTTCTGGTAGTCCTAATGAAGATGCTGCATTCCATCTTAACACTTTCGTAGAATTGTGTGATATGCAAAAGAAAAAAGATGTGTATAATGATATTGTGAAATTAAAATTATTTCCGTTCTCATTACGGGATCGTGCAAAAAATTGGTTCTCATCTTTACCACAAAATAGTGTCGATTCTTGGGATCGGTGTAAAGATGCTTTTATTACCAAGTATTTTCCTCCCGCGAAAATTATTTCTCTTAGAAATCAAATTATGAATTTTAAGCAACTTGATCATGAACATGTTGCCCAATCTTGGGAAAGGATGAAATTAATGATAAGAAATTGCCCTACTCATGGTTTAAATTTATGGATGATCATACAAAATTTTGATGCGGGATTAAATTTTGTTTCTAGAAATCTTTTAGATTCCGCCGCGGGTGGTACTTTTATGGAAATTACTTTGGGAGAAGCTACTAAATTGCTTGATAATATTATGGCTAATTATTCGCAATGGCATACTAAAAGAGTTCCTACTAGTAAAATGGTGAATTATGTTGAAGAAATTAGTACTTTGAGTAATAAAGTTGATGCGCTTATGAAATTGGTTGCTAGAAAAAAATACTCCTATTGATCCTAATGATGTGCCTTTATCCACTTTGATTGAGCAAAATAATGATCCCGTAGATGTGAATTTTGTCTCGCGAAACAATTTTAATAATAATGCTTATAGAGGTAATTTTAATCCTAGGCCGTTTCCTGGAAACTCCTCTAATAATTATGGCAATTCCTATGGTAATTCTTATAATAATAATAATAGGGTGCCCTGTGATCTTGAAAGTAATATTAAAGAATTTATTAATGCTCAAAAAGTTTTCAACACTACGATAGAGGAAAAATTGAGTAAACTTGATGATATGTCTAGGAGCATTGATAGAATATTTCATGATGTGGAAAATCTCAAGACTAAAATTTTGCCACCCAAAATTGATATTAATGAATCAATTAAAGCTTTATATGTCTCCATGGATGAGAGTAAGAAAAGAACCGCCATGCTAAAAGCTAAACGAGAATTTTTAGAAAAACGATTCCTCCCTGTTTTTATCGTAGTAATGATGAGGATATTAAAATGATTGGTGTTTCATCTATTGATTATTTGTTTAGCAATATAAAACTTGATGAAAAGGGGACTGAAGAAGAGTCAACTTTATCTAGAAGGCGTCCCCATAATTCGGAGGGTGAAAATCTTGATATTTTTTTTGATAAAAGTGGGTTTGGAGAGGTAAAAACTTTAACTAGCGATGTGCCCACTCTCTTGGATTACAAAGACTTTAATTATGATAATTGTTTCTTGATTGAATGTATTTGTTTGTTACAATCCATGTTAAATTCACCCAACGCTTATGAGCAAAATAAGGCTTTTACTAAACACATAGTAGAAGCAATGATGAAAGCGTTAGAAGAAAAGCTAGAATTGGAAATTTCAATTCCTAGAAAATTATATGATGAATGGGAACCCACCATTAAATAAAAAATAAAAAATTATGAGTGCAATGCTTTATGTGATTTGGGTGCTAGCGTTTCCACAATTCCAAAATCTCTATGTGATGTGCTAGGCTTTACCAATACAGATGAATGTTCTCTTAATTTGCATCTTGCGGATTCCACTATTAAAAAGCCCTTGGGTAGAATTAATGATGTGCTTATTCTTGCAAATAGAAATTATGTGCCCGTTGATTTTATTGTACTTGACATTGAATGCAATCCTTGTTGCCCCATAATATTTGGTAGACCGTTCTTACGAACCATAGGTGCCGTTATTGACATGAAAGAAGGGAATATAAAATTTCAGTTTCCATTAAAGAAGGGTATGGAACATTTCCCTAGGAAGAAAATTAAAGCACCATATGAATCCATTATGAGGGCCACTTATGGAATTAATTTGAAAGATGACAATACTTGAAACTATGCATTATGCCTAGCTAGGGGCATAAAACAATAGCGCTTGTTGGGAGGCAATCCAATGAATAAAATAAATTTTTACTTTTTGTTTCTGTTATTGTGTATTTTCACAATTATGCTACTGTTATGATTGAGTTTTTATGTTTTAATTAGTGTTTGTGCCAAGTAAAGCCTTTGGGATGATTTGGAAGATAGTATAATTGATGCTGTTTGGAAAACAGAAAGTTTTGCGTCAAGTGCTGGAATTTTATTTCTGTACTGGAGCGTCAGAAAAATATGAAATTTTTACACAGTATTGTTATGTGAATTTCCCACGTTTTCCTATTTTTTCAGAATTTTTAGAGTTACATAAGTATATATTTTAAATAGATCTCTACAGACTGTTCTATTTTTGACAGATTCTGTTTTTGATGCATTGCTTGCTTGTTTTGATGAAACTATGGATTGTATCCGGGGGTATAAGCCATGGAGAAGTTAGAATACAGTAGGTATAATGCAAAAATAAAATATGAATGGGATTGCAATAGTACTTAAAGCAATGATTTATTTTGTTATACTAACGGATCTCACGAAGGTTTTGTTGAGTTTTGTGTGATTGAAGTTTTCAAGTTTTGGGTGAGATCACGATGGATGAAGGAATAAGGAGTGGAAAGAGCCTAAGCTTGGGGATGCCCAAGGCACCCCAAGGTAATATTCAAGGAAGACTCAAGCGTCTAAGCTTGGGGATGCCCCGGAAGGCATCCCCTCTTTCTTCTACCAACCATCGGTAATTTTACTTGGAGCTATATTTTTATTCGTCACATGATATGTGTTTTGCTTGGAGCGTCGTGTATTATATGAGTCTTTGCTTTGTTTGCTTTTTAGTTTGTCACAATCATCCTTGATAGACACACCTATTTGAGAGAGCCACATATTTATCATAATTTGTTAGAATACTCTATGTGCTTCACTTAAATTTTTTGAGTTAGGCAGTTGCTCTAGTGCTCCACTTAAATCTTTTGAGCACGGCGGTGGCTATATTTTGAAGAAATATATGCACTCTCATGCTTCACTTATATCTTTTTGAGAGTTGATAATAGTAATGGTAATTTGCACAAGATATGAATTTGGTCCCAAAGTGATGAATATTCAAGAGGGATATAATAAAAACTTTCATATAGATCATTGGATATGATAAGTGTGATTCCTTGCAATAGTTTTGCAATATGGAGATGATAATATGTGAGTCATGTTAGTGAGTAATTGTGATTTAGTAAGTATATTAGTGTTAAGGTTTGTGATTCCCTATGCATGCACATCAAGTCAATAGTTATGCAACGAAATTATATCCTACTTATGGTGCATTATTCGGTGTTAGTTATGTTCAATGCATGTTTATGACCGTTTTCACTTTTTGGTTGGTTGCTTCTCAATCTATTTGCTAGCCTTCATTTTTACTAAGCGGGAATACTGCTTGTGCATCCAAACTCCTTAAACCCAAGTTGTGCCAAATGAGTCCACCATATCTACCTATATGCGGTATTTCCATGCCGTTCCAAGTAAATTTGCGTGTGCCAACTCTAATTTTCAAAATAATTTTCTGTTTTGTGTGCCCGTACCACTCATGAAGTGGCAGGGGGTGGCCAATATTTTCCATGCTAGGTGTGTTATTCTCACGATGAGTGTTTATTCACTTGTCATTGCACGAGAGAGTGGCTGGTAATAGGGATGCCCAGTCCCACAATGAATCAAAAATTAATAACAAAAAAATTCCTTGAAAAGTGTTGGTATGGAGGGCACCCGTGGATACGGCTAGCCATGGATTGTGAAAGAATGGTGGAAAGGAAATAAACTTTACTTTCTGTTTGGGAACCGCCTACGATGTGTCTAGCATGGAAGATATTGGGAATTCTCGGTCGTTTTCGTTGACAGGAAAAGCATGCCTCTCAAAATATTTTTTATCTAATTTAAGCTTTGAGCTCTGGCACATTTGCAAATCTCTGCTTCCCTCTGCGAAGGGCCTATCTATTTACTTTTATGCAATTTTTATTTTTTATTTTGAGTCTCCATCTTCTCTTACAAAGCACCAACTAGAGAGCACTATTGTCATACTTGTGCATTGCGTGTAGCTAATATTGAGTGTGTTTCATGAATGGATCAATGATTGAGCATAATGGGCTAGGGATAACTTTCTTTAGCGTTGATATTTTGAAAGACATGGTTGCTTGTAAGTATGCTTGAGTATTTATATCTTCATGTCAAACTATAGACTATTGCTTTAAATCATTCAAGTCCAAATGTCCATGCTACAAAGAAAAGAATATATGATGAATATGATAGGTAGCATTCCACATCAAAAATTCTGTTTTTATCATTTACCTACTCGAGGACGAGCAGGAATTAAGCTTAGGGATGCTTGATACGTCTCCAACGTGTCTATAATTTTTTATTGTTCCATGCTATTATATTATCAATCTTGGATGTTTTTATATACATTTACAGCAATTATATATCATTTTTTGGGACTAACCTATTAACTTAGTGCCCAGTGCCAGTTGCTGTTTTTTGCCTGTTTTTTGGTTTTCCAGAATATCAGTACCAAACGAATCCAAATGCCACGAAACTTTTTGGAGATTTTTTTCTGGACATAACAAACACTAGAAGCTTCGGGAGGAGACGAGAAGATGAAGCAGTGGCCCAGGAGGCACCACGGCGCGCCCCAGGGGAGGCGCGCCCAGGTGGCTCGTGGGGCCCACACAGCTCCGTTTGACCTAATTCCTCCACTATAAATTCTCTAAAATCGGGAAACCAATAGAGGAGTCCACGAAATACTTTTTCCGCCTCCGCAAGCTTCTATTCTCGAGAGATCCCATCTGGAGGCCTTTTCCGGTACTCCGCCGGAGGGGGAATCGATCACGGAGGGGCTCTACATCAACCTTGCTGCCCTTCCGATGATGCGTGAGTAGATTACCACAGACCTTCGGGTCCATAGTTAGTAGCTAGATGGCTTCTTCTCTCTTTTTGATCTTCAATACAATGTTCTCCTCGATGTTCTTGGAGTTCTATCCGATGTAATCACTTTTTGCGGTGTGTTTGTTGGGATCCGATGAATTGTGAGTTTATGATCAGATTATCCATGAATATTATTTGAGTCTTCTCTGAACTCTTTTATGCATGATTATTATAGCTTCGTATTTCTCTCCGATCTATTGATTTGGTTTGGCCAACTTGATTGATTTATCTTGCAATGGGAGAGGTGCTTTGTAATGGGTTCGATCTTGCGGTGCTCAATCCTAGTGACAGAAAGGGACATGAAATGTATGTATCGTTGCTATTAAGGGTAAAAATATGGGGTTTATTCATGCGTGAGTTTACTTTGTCTACATCATGTCATTTTGCTTAAGGCGTTACTCCGTTCTTTATGGACTTAATACACTAGATGCATGCTGGATAGCGGTCGATGTGTGGAGTAATAGTAGTAGATGCAGGCAGGAGTCGGTCTACTTGTCTCGGACGTGATGCCTATATACATGATCATTGCCTTGGATATCGTCATGATTATTTGCTTTTCTATCAATTGCCCAACAGTAATTTGTTCACCCACCGTATGCTATTTTCATGAGAGAAGCCTCTAGTGAAAACTATGGCCCCCGGGTCTACTTCTATCATATATTAAAAATCCTAAAAATACCTTGCTGCACTTTTACTTTATTTATTTTATTTTATATTTTATTTTAATCTATCTATCACCATACAATTTAATCTTGCAATTAACCAACGAGGGATTGATAACCCCTTGTTTGCGTTGGGTGCAAGGATTTGTTGTTTTGTGTGCAGGTACTGCTAATGAGGTGTTGCATGATTCTCCTACTGGATTGATAACCTTGGTTTCATAACTGAGGGAAATACTTATCTCTACTGTACTGCATCTCCCTTCCTCTTCAGGGAATTACCAACGCAGCTCACAAGTAGCAAACCCCAACTAGTTTAGTTGAGGGAAAATCATTAGATGAGCATGCTCATTTGTGCGTCACCGTTTGTCTCAAAAAGGGAGACTCTTATGTAATCAAATAATTTTTTTGCTATGTTATGCTTGGAATCTATGTGAAATTTATGATTTTACTTGTTGCTCTAAGAACCCTAAAAAACACCTTCCCTACCTATGTGAGTTTAATGATAATGAAATCTTATCTTCTTATGCCAAGGGTGTTTATAGTTACTATGATATCGAACAAATAGAAGAATTTGTTGCTTTTAAGGGTGCTTATGAAGTTGCTTCTTTGATTGAAAAGTATGATGCTACTCTCTACAAGTCTAAAATTTTTGACATACTTAAATATTGCTATGAAAACTATGCTCCTAATGCCTATGTTAATGAATTTATTGAGAGAATGTCTGCTACTTTGGAGGAAAATAATGATATGCATGAATCCATAGATAATTATGATTCCGTTGATTCGATTGAAATATCCCCTCTTGATGAACGTGATGCTTGCTATTCTTATGGCCATGATGCCAATATTAATGATGCTTATAGAGATGAACTTGCTACAGTTCCTTATGTTAAAAATGAAATTATTGCTATTGCACCCACACTTGATAGCTCCTTGAATGAAAAGCATGATTGCGATGATGTTATTATAAATTATATTAAGGTCAATTGTGCTAATTATATGCCAAGCTACAAGCTTGGGGATGAAAATTTTGTTATGTCCACTACTTATTGCAATGATCATGATTGGGGTGATAATGCTTCTTATGATCTTGAAAATTTATTTAAGCCTCATGATGAATATGTTATTGATAATAATATTTGCCATAATATTAAAAGTGGGTTTGGAAGAGTGTTAACTTTAGGTAATAATGACCCCAATACTTTAGAGAATTATCAATCTTATGAATTTTATGATAAAAGTGGGTTTGGAGAGGTCATGACTTTAGTTGTGTTAATCCCACTATTTTGGAAGATTATAAAACTTTTATGCATGTGGATCATGAAGAGAACATTTTATATGATAGCTATACTGTTGAATTTGATTATGATCCTACATGTAATTATTATGAGAGAGGAAAATATGGTTATAGAAATCTTCATGTCACTAAATTACCTCTCTTTTGTGTTGAAATTATTAATGCTTCATCCTCCCTATTTGCATATGCTAGAAATTGGTTGTCTTGATAATTTGTTTGCTTATAAAATGCCTATGCATAGGAAGTATGTTAGACTTAAATGTGTTTTTCACATGCTACATGACGCTCTCTTTGTGTTTCAATCCTTGTTTTTCATGTGAGCATCATTGAAATCTTAAGCCTATCTAAGTGGCTATAAAGAAAGAGCTTGTTGGGAGACAACCCAATATTTTCTGTTTTGTGAGTTTACACAATTTTAGCCTCTGTTATGGTTGTGTTTTTTATCTTTTAATTAGTGTTTGTGCCAAGTAATGCCTTTGCGATGATTTGGATGATAGTATAATTGATGTTGTTTGAAAACAGAAACTTTTGCGTCCAGTGTTGGAATTTTTATTTTTTGCTGGAGCGTGATAAAATCCTGAATTTTTTACAAAGTATTGGAATATGAATTGCACACATTGTCCTAAAGTTTCAGAATTTTTGGAGTTACAGACGTATGCCGTTAATTCAGATCTTTACAGACTGTTCTGTTTTAGACAGATTCTATTTTTGTTGCATAGTTTGCTTATTTTGATGAATCTATGGATTTTATCGGGGGGTATGTGTCGGGGCTGATTCTCCAGGACACAATATCCCAGAAATTAACCCCTCGTGTCATCACCAGCCCCATGATTACTGTTTGCTGGTGAACACTTCCTTGATACAGAATTCCAAGCAATTACAAGAATTTGAATACAAGACCATAAAGGTCTAATGATACAACAATGATTTCTAACAGTGGATGGCGGAAGAGGGTAGCGGATCTCCAGCTCTGGTGGGGCTCCATTCCCACAGGAACAGCTGACCTGGATAACTCCTATCCTGCGTGGCTGCTATCTTCAATTCCTAGATTGCGGGGTGTGCCTTCGTAGTGCTCTTCTCCTAATCGTAATCTGGCCAAGACAATAGCCAGGGACAAGCCAGTGCGTACGTTTGAATGTACTCGCAAACATCATGGACAAAAGATATACCGAACGCAGCAGAGAACATATGATCATGATGAACTAAATTATATGCATATGCTGACTGATATTAAAGCATGGCATGATAAGTAATAATACGGTGTGGATGGATAAATATATCATTTTAGTAATAAACCAAGAATATAATATGGAACATCGGGCATTGGACCACCCGAGGAGTTCCAAGAAAAATGCCAAACGGGTGTCTAAAAGCGACGCCTCGAGAGGTCTTGAAAAGAAATGCCAAACGGGTGTCTGAAAGCGATGCCTCGAGAGGTCTTGAAAAGAAATTCCAAACGGGTGTCTGAAAGCGACGCCTCAAGAGGTCTTGAAAAGAAGTGAGTATCCAGGTGGATTAACCATCCCAAGTGATACTCAGAAAAGAAAATAGAAATGAGTATCTAGGTGGATTAACCATCCCAAGTGATACTCAAAAAGAAAATAGATATGAGTATCCAGGTGGATTAACCATCCCAAGTGATACTCAAAAAGAAAATAGATATGAGTATCCAGGTGGATTAACCATCCCAAGTGATACTCAAAAAGAAAATAGAAATGAGTATCCAGGTGGATTAACTATCCCAAGTGATACTCAGAAGAGAAAATAGAAATGAGTATCCAGGTGGATTAAGCATCAAAAGTGATACTCAAAAGAAAATAGATATGAGTATCCAGGTGGATTAACCATCCCAAGTGATACTCAAGGTTGCAAATAGAAGAAAAGGATTAGTCCACAATAATATTCATGTTAACAATAATATTCATGCTGTCATCAGTAGTGACAATGGTTATCCTGCAAAAATGAATCATGCTCAATTTTAATTATTTCCTCCAAAGACCGACACTTGACCAACCCAGACTGTAGTCCTTAACTGCGGACATAGCTATTCGAATAGGTTTTAAAACTCTGCAGAGGGTGTACTCTTTACCCACAAGTAAAGGATTTCTTTAGCCAATACCGAGACGCTGACTAATTCCCATTACGGTCTTTGGGTTGAAAACACACCTGACCAGCACACACCAGCTTAACCGTTCTGATGCCTGGAATCACCCAAGGTATCATTCCAGAAAAACTCTAAGACGGGGAGACCATCGTCTCGAATAGCATGGGATCACTACTTATAACACACGAATTACAAGGGGTGCCCCCCTCTCGGCCCAGCCGGATACACCCATGCCCCCTGACCAGGTGACATGCCTACCAGAGGCCTCTGGTATCTTTCACCATGGCCTCTCTGTACGGTGTGTGCAATGAAAGGGGTTAACAACTTACTGAACCGTACCCTACCTATGGCAGGGACAAGTGGCAGCACGAAACAAGTATGGGGGTTACCGGAACAAGACTCGATCTACGGTCGACCCAGGAGGTTTAAGTTTTCCTGCAGTGGTTAGCACAATATATTTTCTTGGTAGTTCCCAATAGGGTCACCACCTGGCATGTCCCAACATGCCCTCACTGATCATTCTCGTCACAACGAGATTTCAGTCTCACGGTCACTTTCCTCGTGACTGATTCTTTCCTGTAGATTAGTTTCGGACCAACATAGACATCTGTGGCATGTGAGAACAATCATCCTCACTCATATTTCATGTTTAAGTGAGGGTAACAGAATATCAGTGGATCATGCATGCAAAAATAGCAATATGCAAGTTTTATTCAAAAATTATCGTACTCATGATCCAGGTATCCTAGTTAGCAAACTACCAAACATTCACCATATCAAGTGTTCAAGATGCTTGCCTTGAGCATGCAAAAAGATTGGGTGCACTCCAAAACTTTGAAAATTTTATCTTCCCTCCATTTTCCTATTTTCAAAATATTGGAATTACCACATAAACTTGAAATAGTACAAAAAAGTTGTTTGATTTTTTTTGAAATAAATACTAAAATAAACTAGATGAAAAATGAGGAATATCAGAAAAAGAATCAAATGATTTGGAATTCAGATGATTTTCCTAGGGAGTTTCGAAGCTGAAATAAATGAAGAAATGGACTATTTAATAGATCCAACCGAAACAAAGCTTAGGAAACATGTTCACCCTAGCTGGATTAATAGAGCATAAATTTAGGAGTATGCAGAAATTTGAATCATCAGATTTGGTTTTGAAATAATTGCTGTGGGGTTATTTGAAACCTACTGGAAAAGAAAAAAGAGAAGGGCAGCATCCTGATGGGCTGGATTTGGCAAGCAGAAGCGCGCCCTGGGCGTGGTTTAGCCGCATGGCGCCACTGGGCAAGGCCCAGTCGCTCGGCTGCACGGGAGGGCTGCCGACGTCGAAGGCGTATTCATGGTATACGTTTTCCCCATGCGAAGACAGCTTCAGGGGAGCACGTCTCCACTTATAGACGAGTCGGCGCGCTTCGGTCACTGACAGTGGGTCCCACCTGGCCTACTGGTCAGGTTTGACCCGGTCATCTCGCGCCCTCTCTCTCTCCTGGCCGAACAGAGGCGGGACTCCGGCGGTCCTCACCGGCGAACGGCGGCACCCCAGGGAATTCCGAGCACATGAGCGTGCTCAGGGGACCCAGGCGATCCTCTGGGTACCCGTCTTGGCCTCCGGGGTGGACGGAGTCGCCGGCGGCGAGCTTCTCCAGCGGGTGGCGGCGCCAGGTGACAAAGGGGTTTCGTTTACGGTACTTCTCCAGTGGAATTGAAGGGTGGGATGGATTCGCGGATGCTCCAGGAGGCTATTGGTGAAAAAAATGAAGAGGGGGAGGCACTGGAGAGGTGGGAATCATCGAGGAGTCGGCGGCGGGCGCCTCGGCCAGAGGTGGGGAAGACGACCATTCCCGGCCGTGTGGCTGCCTGGGATGGCTTACAGAGGTGGGAGGATAGGTACTGACGACAAGAGGGAGCTCGAGTGGGATTTTATAGTGTGGGCAAGGCGGCTCCATGGCTTCCAGAGGATGGCTTGTCGGCGGGTGGCCATTACTATGACAGAAAGGTGGTTGCGGGGGTGGCGCGACGTGGGCAAGCTTCTGGGGGAGGCCACCGTCCATAGATGGGTCGGTTGGCTCGCAGGGTCGCCAGGTGGCTAGGGCGGGGCCGCGGCTTCCCGAATCAGGGCATAGCGGCGGTCGGCCATTAATGGCTTCCCGTGATTGGCGGCGAGGTATTTAAGGCCGGTGAAGGACGGCGGGGCTCAGGTAGTTAGCATTTAGGGCAGGGGCGAGCTGGCGGCCGAGGATTGGACCATGTGCCCCGGGACGGCATGTGACAGTGATGTGCGGCGGTCGGTGGCGGCGCTGGCCGGTGCCAGGGGGCGAGCTCCGGGGTGGGGAGGTGGTGGCTGGTGCAGTTGGCTAGCAGGGGAGCGACGCAAGCTAGGGGAGGCAGCAGGCGGGAGCGGCAGGAGCTCAAATGCCTACGCCTGCCACTCGGGCGCTCTGGCCACGCCCAATGCACGCACACAGCGTGCTCGACAAAATGCCAGAGTGGCCTAGATGGTTCCAATGCAAGTGAAATTTAGCAGAGTAGGGCTCCTCTAGATGGCAAAGCTGATGGACATGCTGGTTTGGCCATATGCTAAAGTGCCCAATGCAAGTTCATGAGGTTGCATGTTTCTGCCATGCACACAATGTGCTTGACAAAATACTAAGGCAATCTAGGCATTTTTGTTGTCTATGAAAATTGGCAGGATGATGCCTCTTTGAATGATAGAGACGGTGGTATAGTTGGATGAACCAGAGGAGAAACTTGAAAGTGCAAGTTTTAATGAAATTCAGTTTTGGACCAGATTTTGAGGGAATTATTTGGAGGTATTACAAGATGCAAATGGAGTTGATCTTCTGGACTTAAGGGTTTGGTCGGAAGGACTATAAGTGGGAAAAATTTCAGAATTGTTTGATGAAGGAAAATTAGGGTTGCAGTTATAACCTAAGAATGGAACAGAATTGAAAAGAGGATGTTTTGCTCAAAATTTTCAAATGACCATGATGGGTTTTTGCATAAAAGTGATCTATAGGCATCATATGACCCCTCATAATTTTTGTGGAATTTTAAAAGGATTATTTAAAATAGTTATAGTGCAACAGAAGCATTTCAAAGATTGAAAATGCTATTACAGGGATTATTTTGGGCAAATTTTATTATGAAAATATTTCCTACTGTTATTTAAAATATAAATGAAATGTTTTAAGAAAACTATCAAAGCCCCTAATATTTTTCCAAAAATTTCTCTATGGAGGGAAGAATTTTAGAAAACCAATAACAGAGAAGATTCTGAAACAATAAATGACCTCATATAATTCAAAATTTTATTTCTGGCCTATTTTTACTTAGTAAAAACATAGTTTAAATTTTGGGGTATTACAAACTCTACCCCCCTTAAGAAAATCTCGTCCTCGAGATTTGTTAAGGGCGGAAGAACTAAATGCATATCACAACAAACGATCATATGCAGAATGCAATCATAGCAATGCACTTATGACATACGCCCCTAAATACAATACAAAGGTTGCATCATGTAAACTAGCATTAGACATAGCAACAACCACACTCATGACCGTCTATAGTTCGAAGGTGAGATCTACGGGGTCTTGCGGAAGGGTTCCTGGTGCTGGAGCACATTCTTCTTCTTCCGGAGGAAGTGGAGGAAGCAGACGAAGAACATGTCCTTCCTGACTTGGCAGAGGTGGTCCGCCAATGGCGATTTGGGGATTCAGGACAACAAGATAATGGAGATAACCCATTAGTTGCTGGGTGAAATGCTCCTAGGCCATCACATACTGAATGAGATAGGCCAGAGCTGGATCTCTTTCTATACGTTCACAGCGGAACGTAGCTTGTGCTCCAAAAGCTGTGCGGTTCAGAAAATAACAGTATTCCCTTTCACTGGCACAGGGTACCGCAAATTGAAGACGGGTAACCGCTTCGTAAGCAGCAGCCTCAATGGCCATGCCTGAGGTTGGCATGGATCTCCCGATGAAGACAACATATGGAGGGCCTTGGTTTAAATCCGCTGGTGGGATTTGCACAACTGCCCAGTATTTTGAGGAATTAGAGGTGATCCTCATCTTGTACAGCTCATACTGGGGTGGGTGGATGGAACCAAGGATATTGTGGGTAAAATCCCACAAAACCTTAACAAATCTACCAGGGCTTGCATCTGGAGTTCTTAGGTAGGCTCCGGGGTGAAACATGGAGTGATGGATGCGGTGCTCAAGGTTGATGGTTGCTGGTGTAGAGTGGAATACGGCCGCTTATAAGGTACCTGGGTTAGGAAACATGAGGCGGCGCCAGTACGACTTTTGTATCAGCTCCAGCGTAGGGTTGTCTGAGTCAAAATCTCAGACCTCACTCCCCAAAAGGAATGTGACGTATTACTGTGCGTGTCGGTTAGGGGTTCGGCAGTCACGTCTAGAATTTACTCTACGACCACACACCAATAATTTACGCTTGGTCACGCATACCACTATTAAGACAAGGGCACACGAGTAATTTACAAACTTACCACGCCATACAACTGCTACTATGAAAATACAGGGAAACCGGGCCACTAAGGCTCGACAACAATTCTGGTGGACTCAGTCCACCTCGTTGACATCTAGCTAGGCGGGTCTTGCAGATGTCGAGGCTTCTCCGTGTGCTTCAGTGTCGGAGCTGGCCGGGGTAGGGTGGGGAGCTACAGGGCTGGGGTGCGGTGGTGTCCCTCGCGGGGTGTTGAGGTCACAGTCCCATTGGAATAGGTCTCCAAGAGACGACGGAGTTCCTCTGGGGAGGCGAAGGCATTGCCCGGGTAGATAACAGGAGCAGACCTTGGGGGCTCAACTGGTCTCCCAAGCAGCACTATCGGGGTGTCGGTGGCGGGTGCAGCTTCACTTCTCACTGGGATCAGGAGAGCGAGTGTCCTGCGGTTCGCAATCAGATCAAGGGTGACCTGATCGAACAGTGCCTCTTGCACTCTCAGGTAGCGCACCAGATGCACTAGAGCAGGATCCGTCTCATGGTCTCCGTTGGCGACTTGGGTCGGGCTACCATAGCCTTCACGACTAGGGTAGTAGTAGAAAGGACGGATGTTAACCCTCGATGACAAATGCCGGAGATTAACTACAGCCTCTCGGGCTGCAAGTTGGATGGCTTGGGGCTCGTTGGAGGTTGTCCTCCCGGTGAACCGGTAGGGGCGTTTTGATGTGGTGCCCCTCCCGTAGATGTGCACCGTGGCCCAGAAGTGGTGGATGGCATCACTCATGTGCTCCTGGTACACAACATACTCAGGCGGCTCTTCTATGCCAAAAGCTTGACGAGTGAGATTGGCGAGGATGACTACAAAGTCTCCCAGCTCGGCTGCGGTGGTCTCGTTACAAACGATGGGGCCAGGCATGTTGGTGGTTGGATATCGAACTGAGAGTGAGGCTGTGATGTGTTGGGTTGGGGCAAGGCTTCCTTTATAGGTCAGTGGAGTCTTCCATCGCACACTTGTGGATGGGACAACTCAGGTGTCGGCCACGGGCACACGGCCTATGGATAGGCTAATAGGTTGGGCACCGACTGTCAAAAGATGTCGGCTGGTCAATGTGCAGGCTATCGGATGAGATGGGTTTGGCTACGGACAGGAAAGGATTGGATGGTGTGGAAACCTAGGGATAGCGACCAGGCTAAGATAGGATTAGCCAGTGGTCAGCCTGGGCTCTGATACCAAGGCTGTCGGGGCCGGTTCTCCGGGACACAATATCCCAAAAATTAACCCCTCGTGTCGTCACCAGCCCCAGGATTACTGTTTGTTGGTGGACACTTCCTTGATACAAAATTCCAAGCAATTACAAGAATTTGAATACAAGACCATAAAGGTCTAATGATACAACAATGATTTCTAACAGCGGATGGCGGAAGCGGGTAGCGGATCTCCATCTCTGGTGGGGCTCCATTCCCACAGGAACAGCTGACCTGGATAACTCCTATCCTGCGTGGTTGCTATCTTCTATTCCTAGGTTGCGGGGTGTGCCTTCATAGTGCTCTTCTCCTAATCATAATCTGGCCAAGACAATAGCCAGGGACAAGCCAGTGAGTACGTTTGAATGTACTCGCAAACATCATGGACAAAAGATACACCGAACGCAGCAGAGAACATATGATCATGATGAACTAAATTATATGCATATGATGACTGATATTAAAGCATGGCATGATAAGTAATAATACGATGTGGATGGATAAATATATCATTTTAGTAATAAACCAAGAATATAATATGGAACATCAGGCGTTGGACCGCCCGAGGAGTTCCAAGAAAAATGCCAAACGGGTGTCTGAAAGCGACGCCTCGAGAGGTCTTGAAAAGAAATGCCAAACGGGTGTCTGAAAGCGACGCCTCAAGAGGTCTTGAAAAGAAATGCCAAACGAGTGTCTGAAAGCGACGCCTCGAGAGGTCTTGAAAAGAAGTGAGTATCCAGGTGGATTAATCATCCCAAGTGATACTCAGAAAAGGAAATAGAAATGAGTATCCAGGTGGATTAACCATCCCAAGTGATACTCAAAAAGAAAATAGATATGAGTATCCAGGTGGATTAACCATCCCAAGTGATACTCAAAAAGAAAATAGATATGAGTATCCAGGTGGATTAACCATCCCAAGTGATACTCAAAAAGAAAATAGAAATGAGTATCCAGGTGGATTAACCATCCCAAGTGATACTCAGAAGAGAAAATAGAAATGAGTATCCAGGTGGATTAACCATCAAAAGTGATACTCAAAAGAAAATAGATATGAGTATCCAGGTGGATTAACCATCCCAAGTGATACTCAAGGTTGCATATAGAAGAAAAGGATTAGTCCACAATAATATTCATGTTAACAATAATATTCATGCTGTCATCAGTAGTGACAACGGTTATCCTGCAAAAATGAATCATGCTCAATTTTAATTATTTCCTCCAAAGACTGACACTAAGACCGACACTTGACCAACCCAGACTGTAGTCCTTAACCGCGGACACGGCTATTCGAATAGGTTTTAAAACTCTGCAGAGGGTGTACTCTTTAACCACAAGTAAAGGATTTCTTTAGCCAATACCGAGACGCTGACTAATTCCCATTACGGTCTTTGGGTTGAAAACACACCTGACTAGCACACACCAGCTTAACCGTTCTGATGCTCGGAATCACCCAAGGTATCATTCCATAAAAACTTTAAGACGAGGAGACCATCGTCTCGAATAGCATGGGATCACTACTTATAACGCGCGGATTACAAGGGGTGCCCCCCTCTCGGCCCAGCCGGATACACCCATGCCCCCTGACCAGGTGACATGCCTACCAGCGGCCTCTAGTATCTTTCACCATGGCCTCTCTGTATGGTGTGTGCAATGAAAGGGGTTAACAACTTACTAAAATGTACCCTACCTGTGGCAGGGACAAGTGGCAGCACGAAACAAGTATGGGGGTTACCGGAACAAGACTCGATCTATGGTCGACCCAGGAGGTTTTAAGTTTTCCTGCAGTGGTTAGCACAATATATTTTCTTGGTAGTTCCCAACAGGGTCACCACCTGGCATGTCCCAACATGCCCTCACTGATCATTCTCGTCACAACGAGATTTCAGTCTCACGGTCACTTTCCTCGTGACTGATTCTTTCCTGCAGATTAGTTCCGGACCAAGATAGACATCTGTGGCATGTGAGAATAATCATCCTCACTCATATTTCATGTCTAAGTGAGGGTAACAGAATATCAGTGGATCATGCATGCAAAAATAGTAATATGCAAGTTTTATTCAAAAATTATCATACTCATGATCCAGGTATCCTAGTTAGCAAACTACCAAACATTCACCATATCAAGTGTTCAAGATGCTTGCCTTGAGCATGCAGAAAGATTGGGTGCACTCCAAAACTTTGAAAATTTTATCTTCCCTCCACTTTCCTATTTTCAAAATATTGGAATTACCACATAAACTTGAAATAGTACAAAAAAGTTGTTTGGAAAATTTTGAAATAAATACTAAAATAAACTAGATGAAAAATGAGGAATATTAGACAAAGAATCAAATGATTTGGATTTCAGATGATTTTCCTAGGGAGTTTCTAAGCTGAAATAAATGAAGAAATGGACTATTTAATAGATCCAACCAAAACAAAGCTTAGGAAAAATGTTCACCCTAGCTGGATTAATATATCATAAATTTAGGAGTATGCAAAAATTTGAATCATCAGATTTGGTTTTGAAATAATTGCTATGGGCTTATTTGAAACCTGCTGGAAAAGAAAAAAGAAAAGGGCAGCAACCTGATGGGCTGGATCTGGCAGGCAGAAGCGCGCCCTGGGCGTGGTTTAGCCGCATGGAGCCACTGGGCCAGGCCCAGTCGCTCGGCCGCGCGGGAGGGCTGCCGACGTGGAAGGCGTATTCATGGTATACGTTTTCCCCGCGCGAAGACGACTTCAGGGGAGCCCGTCTCCACTTACAGACGACTCGGCACGCTTCGGTCCCTGACAGTGGGTCCCACCTGGCCCACTGGTCAGGTTTGACCCGGTCATCTTGCGCCCTCTCTCTCTCCTGGCCGAAGAGAGGCCGGACTCCGGCGGTCCTCACCGGCGATCGGCGGCACCCCAGGGAATTCCGAGCACATGAGCGTGCTCAGGGGACCCAGGTGATCCTTTGGGTACCCGTCTTGGCCTCCGGGGTGGACGGAGTCACCGGCGGCGAGCTTCTCTAGCGGGTGGCGGCGCCGGGTGACAAAGGGGTTTCGTTTACGGTACTTCTCCGGTGGAATTGAAGGGTGGGATGGATTCGCGGATGCTCCAGGAGGCTATTGGTGAAAAAAATGAAGAGGGGGAGGCACTGGAGAGGTGGGAATCATCGAGGAGTCGGCGGCGGGCGCCTCGGCCGGAGGTGGGGAAGACGACCATTCCCGGCCGTGTGGCTGCCTCGGATGGCCTACAGAGGTGGGAGGAGAGGTACTGACGACGAGAGGGAGCTCGAGTGGGATTTTATAGTGCGGGCAAGGCGGCTCCGTGGCTTCCAGAGGATGGCTCATCGGCGGGTGGCCATTACTGTGCCAGAAAGGTGGTTGTGGGGGTGGCGCGACGTGGGGAAGCTTCTGTGGGAGGCCACCGTCCATAGACGGGTCGGTTGGCTCGCAGGGTCGCCAGGTGGCTAGGGCGGGGCCGCGGCTTCCCGAATCAGGGCACAACGGCGGTCGGCCATTAATGGCTTCCCGTGATCGGCGGCGAGGTATTTAAGGCCGGTGAAGGATGGCGGGGCTCAGGTGGTTAGCATTTAGGGCAGGGGCGACCTGGCGGCCGAGGATTGGACCATGTGCCCCTGGATGGCGTGTGAAAACGACGTGCGGCGGTCGGTGGCAGCGCTGACCAGCGCCAGGGGGAGAGCTCCGGGGTGGGGAGGTGGTGGCTGGTGCAGGTGGCTAGCAGGGGAGCGAGGCAAGCTAGGGGAGGCAGCAGGCGGGAGTCGCAGGAGCTCAAATGCCTACGCCTGCCACTCGGGTGCTCTGGCCACGCCCAATGCACGCACACAACGTGCTCGACAAAATGCCAGAGTGGCCTAGATGGTTCCAATGCAAGTGAAATTTAGCAGAGTAGGGCTCCTCTAGATGGCAAAGCTGGTGGACATGCTGGTTTGGCCATATGCTCAAGTGCCCAATGCAAGTTCATGAGGTTGCATGTTTCTGCCATGCACACAATGTGCTTGACAAAATGCTAAGGCAATGTAGGCATTTTTCTTGTCTATGAAAATTGGCAGGATGATGCCTCTTTGAATGATAGAGAAGGTGGTATAGTTGGATGAACCAGAGGAGAAACTTGAAAGTGCAAGTTTTAATGAAATTCAGTTCTGGACCAGATTTTGAGGGAATTATTTGGAGGTATTCCAAGATGCAAATGGAGTTGATCTTCTGGACTTAAGGGTTTGGTTGGAAGGACTATAAGTGGGAAAAATTTCAGAATTGTTTGATGAAGGAAAATTAGGGTTGCAGTTATAACCTAAGAATGGAACAGAATTGAAAAGAGGATGTTTTGCTCAAAATTTTCAAATGACCATGATGGGTTTTTGCATAAAAGTGATCTATAGGCATCATATGACCCCTGATAATTTTTGTGGGATTTTAAAAGGATTATTTAAAATAGTTATAGTGCAACAGAAGCATTTCAAAGATTGAAAATGCTATTAAAGGGATTATTTTGGGCAAATTTTATTATGAAAATATTTCCTACTGTTATTTAAAATATAAATGAAATGTTTTAAGAAAACTATCAAAGCCCATAATATTTTTCCAAAATTTTCTATATGGAGGGAAGAATTTTAGAAAACCAATAACAGAGAAGATTCTGAAACAATAAATGACCTCATATAATTCAAAATTTTATTTCTGGCCAATTTTTACTTAGTAAAAACATAGTTTAAATTTTGGGGTGTTACAAACTCTACCCCCCTTAAGAAAATCTCATCCTCGAGATTTGTTAAGGGCGGAAGAACTAAATGCATATCAGAACAAACGATCATATGCAGAATGCAATCATAGCAATGCACTTATGACATACGCCGCGTCGATGTGAGACTATCTTCTTATATTTGTCTTCCCCTTATTAATCTCTACCACCACATTCTATTCCACCCATAGTGTTATATCCATGGCTTGCGCTCATGTATTGCGTGTGGGTTGAAAAAGCTGAAGCGCGTTAAAAAGTATGGACCAATTGCTCGGCTTGTCATCGGGGTAGTGCATGATAAATACTTTGTGTTAAGAAGATGGAGCATGACAGGATTATATGATTTTGTAGGGATAACTTTCTTTAGCATTTTTATTTTGAAAGGCATGATTGTTTATTAGTATGCCTGAGTATTGATGTCTTTATATCAAATTATAGACTATTGCTTTGAATCATTCGGATCTTATTATTCATACCGTAAGAGAGATTACATGATGAAACATGTTAGGTAGCATTCCCCATCAAAAATTCTGTTTTTATCATTTACCTACTCGAGGACGAGCAGGAATTAAGCTTGGGGATGCTTGATACGTCTTCAACGTATCTATAATTTTTGATTGTTCCATGCTATTATAGTATAAATCTTGGACGTTTTATATGCAATTATATATCATTTTTTGGGACTAACCTATTAACCTAGTGCCCAGTGCCAGTTGCTGTTTTCTGCTTGTTTTTGGTTTTTCAGGAAATCAGTACCAAATGAAGTCCAAATGCCATGAAACTTCTTGACGATTTTTTTCTGGACAAAAGAGACCCCGGAAGCTTTGGGAGGAAGCCAGAAGCCTCACGAGGAGGCCATAAGGCAACAGGGCGCGGCCGCAGGGGGGCGCGCCCTGATGCCTTGTGGGCCCCTCGTGGCACCTTTTGACCTAATTCCACTTCTATAAATTCTCAAATATTCAGAAACCATCAGAGAGCCAGACGAGAAAATCCTACCGCCGTCGCAAGCCTCTGTTCTTCCATGATCCCAGTTGGAGGCCTTTTCCGGTACTCTGCCGGAGGGGGAATCGATCACGGAGGGCTTCTACATCAACCTTGCTGCCCTTCCGATGATGTGTGAGTAGTTTACCACAGACCTACGGGTCCATAGCTAGTAGCTAGATGGCTTCTTCTCTCTCTTTGATCTTCAATACCATGTTCTCCTCAATGTTCTTGGAGTTCTATCCGATGTAATCTTCTTTTGCAGCGTGTTTGTTGGGATCCGATGAATTGTGGGTTTATGATCAGATTATTCATGAGAAATATTTGAGTCTTTTCTGAACTCTTTTATGCATGATTGTTATAGCTTTGTATTTCTCTCCGATCTATCCGTTTGGTTTGGCCAACTAGATTGATTTATCTTGCAATGGGAGAGGTGCTTTGTGATGGGTTCAATCTTGTGGTGCTCAATCCCAGTGATAGAAAGGGACATGACACATATTTGTATTGTTTCCATTAAGGATAAAAAGATGGGGTTTAATCATATTGCTTGAGTTTACTTTGTCTACATCAGGTCATCTTGCTTAAGGCGTTACTCTGTTTTATACTTAATACCCTAGATGCATGCTGGATAACGGTTGATGGGTGGAGTAATAGTAGTAGATGCAGGCAGGAGTCGGTCTACTTGTCTTGGACGTGATGCCTATATACATGATCATTGCCTTGAATATCGTCATAACTATGCACTTTTCTATCAATTGCCCAACAGTAATTTGTTTACCCACCGTATGTTCTGCGCTCGAGAGAGAAGCCTCTAGTGAAAACTATGCCCCCCGGGTCTACCTTTATCATATATTAAAATCCAAAAATACCTTGCTGCAGTTTATTTACTATTATTTCCTTTTGAAATTTATATTAATATCTATCACTATCAGAATTAATCCTTGCAAATAACCGCTAAGAGGATTGACAACCCTCTTATTTGCGTTGGGTGCAAGTGTTTGCTTTTGTGTGTGTAGGTGTTGCTAACGAGGTTCTGTGTGGTTCTCCTACTGGATTGATAACCTTGGTTCTTAATTGAGGTTTTGTGTGTATACTTATCTCTACTATACTGCATCATCCTCTCCTCTTCAAGGAAATCCCAACGCAGCTCACAAGTAGCAGCCGCCATCTGCGGCACACGCTAAACGCCGGCACCGGCGTCCTCCTCCTCGCCTCGGACTTGGCAGAGGTGCGATATGGCATGGTGCTCGTGCCCGTTGGCCCTTTACATGCCGGCGTGGTCCATCGAAGCTTCGGCTTCTAAGCGGGAAACCCACTTGACGAGCTGGTAGAAAAATTCAGGGTCACGCACGCGTGCGTGCCCGACAACCTCTAGGGCTATTCGCCGGGCGCCGGCCTCCACGTAGTCGGCCCAGTTGCAGGCGCTCTGCTCGCGACGCAGAGCGGCGGTGCACTGCTCCTCCTCCATGCTCTGCTGGCGGCGCAAATCGGCGGTATGCTGCTCCTCCGCCATGCGGTCGCGCTCCAAGGCATCCTCATACTCCGCATTGCCATCTAAAGACCGCCAGAATGCCTCCTCCCTCCGTCTGCCTTCCCGTGAAAAACCGAACACTAACTCCGGCGGTGAGCGCCTCTGGCGTCGCCTATTGTTGCCGGGCGGGGGCATGACAGATGTGGCGAGAGCGAGGGCAAGTGGCGAGTGACATCGGGCCGGTGGGGTCTTGTGAGGATAGGGTGCGTTGGGTGAAGGTGCCACCGGAGCACGCCGGGAACCAGTAATTATAGGCGGACGGTAGGTAAACCGGCGTGTCACGGGAAACGCGAAGGTCATCGGAATTCAATGCATAAGCAGGCATGGCTTTTAGCGCGCCAGCTTGTCGTGGAAAACTGGAAAAACTGAAATTATGACTGTGCCGTACTCCCGTCCCGTCCCGTCAGTGCTGGGTCGCACATCGGCACGACGGTCAAACGAGTGCACTCAATTCATCCAAATGAGGTATGTGCTTGATCCGCTGATTATTCGTGTAGGATCAAGTTGGTCTACGTGAGCTGCTGGGTCCCTGGTGTCAGCCGCTCATTAGGCAATTCTCTCGTTTATTGACTACATTGACAATGGTGTGGGACCCAGATGTCAAACCATTAGGGGGAAGCATTTTTTGGCTTGTTATAAGGAGGCACTTACTAGCGTACTGCCAACGTTTGAGGGTACGGTGGGGCGGCAATGCGTGGGCGGAGGCGGAGGCGCAGCCACCCGTGGGAGGCGGGAGCAGGCGGGACCCACGGCGTGGTTTCGTTTGGGCGTCTGGAGGAAGAAGACAAGTGATAGAAGAAACACGATAGATGTTGGATGACAGTCTGTAGGATCGAAAGTATGTCTAGAGGGTGGTGATTAGTCTACTGGACCAAATAAAAACCTAACCTTTTCCCAATTTTAGAAGTAGGCAGATTTTAGCAAGCATACAAGTCAAGCATCACCCTACACATGCAATTCTAAGAGCGTGGCAGCGGAAAATAAACAATTGCATATGTAAGTAAAGGAGGGGATCGGAGATTTCAAACGCAATGAAGACAAGGTGGTTTTTGGCGTGGTTCCGATAGGTGGTGCTATCGTACATCCACGTTGATGGAGACTTCAACCCACGAAGGGTAACGGTTGCGCGAGTCCACGGAGGGCTCCACCCACGAAGGGTCCACGAAGAAGCAACCTTGTCTATTCCACCATGGCTTACGTCCATGAAGGACTAGCCTCACTCAGGGTAGATCTTCACGAAGTAGGCGATCTCCTTGCCCTTACAAACTTCTTGGTTCAACTCCACATCATGTCGGAGGCTCCCAAGTGACACCTAGCCAATTTAGGAGACACCACTCTCCCAAAGGTAATAGACGGTGTGTTGTTGATGAACTCCTTGCTCTTGTGCTTCAAATGATAGTCTTCCCAACACTCAAACAACTCCTCACAGATTTGGCTATGGTGGAAGAAGGATTTGAGTGGAAAGCAATTTGGGAAAGGCTAGAAATCAAGGTTCAAATGGTTGGAATGGAATGTCTTGATCTCAACACATGAGTAGGTGGTTCTCTCTCAGAAAATGTATGGTGGAAGTGTAGGCACGTTCTGATGGCTCTCCTTACTGAGAAGGAAGTGGTGGAGGGGTATATATAGCCTCCACACAAGATCCAACCGTTACACACTTTTGACCCAACTCGGTGGCACCGATTCAGAGATCTCGGTGGCACTGAACTGTGTAAAAGATATGAACGTTAGGAATCTCGGTGGGACCGACTGGAACAACTCGGATGGACCGAAGTGCAATGGCTAGGGCAAACCTCGTCTCTGTGGCACCGATTGCATCAACTCGGTAGGACCAAAGTGAAGCAATAAGGCAACATAGAGTTGGCAAGCCATCTCGGTGAGACCGATTTGCAAAACTCGGTGGGACCGAAGTAAGTGCAAACGATTACAGAGAGTTGGCAAGGCCATCTAGGTGAGACCGAGATCCATATTGGTGGATCCGATTTGTTAGGGCTCCTATAGTACAATGGAGACACTACCGCTTCTGGCTCCTCCTCGGTCGTCGAAACGGCTCCCGCTACTGCCGTTTTACTTTGGTTCGCCGACATGCAGGCCATGCAGCGCGTGGGCCCAAATGGCATCCACCAAATTAGAAGGCGGTATGCAGGCGCAGAGACACCCAGGTCGTAGCACGGCAGTAATGAGCCGTCATATCACAAAACCCCACCTCCCCGCAGTAAGTTGTTCGAACGAAGCAACCATCATTTCACTCTTCGCTGAATCTGCTTCTCCCTCTTCTTCTTCAAGAAAGCCACCACTCGCTTCTGCCATTGTTCTTCTCTCCCAATGAAGGGAAGGTGAGCGCATCCGTGATGTTGGTATATTTTCTTTCCAAAAAAAATCTTTTGCAAAGCAGTAACTGATCCTCACTCCCTTTTTTGTGTCATTGTCATTGCGATTGTGTTTTCCTTTCGGTTGTCTTCTATTTGTCAGTTTCATTATGGATCATGGAGAACCGGGCAAAGATCTGCCGATGTTGGAGCAGACGCGGCAGGCTGATCCCCACGAGACTGAGAGCTCCAAGAAGATGAAGGCCACCATCGAGCCGACCCCAGATGCGCTCACGGCCACTACTGAGATGGTCAATGCCACGTTTGAGGTTACAGCCCCCGTGGCCGTGCAGGAGCAGTTTTCCCCCGGCAAGATGGACCCCTTCAAGGATGTGTCCCCCCCCCCTGTCGGGCCCATGGAACCCAGGGTATCCAGACCCGTCTGCCTTTGGCCCAGGGCGCAACGCCTAGCGTGGGCCCAGCAGACCGTCATCACCAAGCATCTCACCAAGACCCCTCATGAGGCCTTGGCCTCCTGAGGACCCCTCCTCAGGGAGCGGCGAACAAGACTCAGCACCTTCACCAGCAGCCTCGCGAGGCACTCTCGCGAGGCGGCCTCCCGGCCAACGCACGTCGCGAGCGCGCCAAGCGCAAGGCTGGCCGCGTGGCTCAGACGGAGCCGGTGGCCCGCGGCAACCGCCACCGACCCCGCTGCCCGCGAGCAGCAGGACTCCTCCCTGCACCCCTCCGTGCAGGCGAACGGCCACACCGCCACGGCCTCCTCCCTCGCCCACCATGGGCCGCCGAACCCGCAGGCCGCGCTGCTCATGGCGCGCGAACTGCTCCGCTACCGTCCAGTTGATGCCGGCTACGAAGCCTGGCTTGGTCGCATCACCGAGCTCGTCAACGCCGCCGGGGACGCTCCGGTGCCTTCCCACTCGCTCCGCCCTCCGCCATCTCGCGCTGGGGACCTGGCGCACGGTGCTCTCCTGCCGCCTCCTCTGCGCGACAAACTCAGCGGGCCCCAGCACAATGCGCGGGCGCGCGAGCCGTCCCGTGGCGCATCCCCGCCAGCCCGTGACGAGGCCAGCTGCCAGATCATCCCACGCGCACCCCCCGATGCGTGAGTGCTCCTCGAGCGGCAGCGCCAGCACCAGGACCAGGTCGTCCAGGAGGTTGCGGCGACTGGGCGCCAGAACCGCGCCGCCCTCGCCGGCGGCGTCCCCTCCAACGGTGTGGGCTGCCGCGCCTTCACCCGCAAGCTGCGTCGGGTGGTGTGGCCCACGAAGTTCAAGCCTGAGCTGCCTCCGCACTACGACGGCACCCCCAACCCTGCGGAGTTCCTTCAGCTCTACACGCTGAGCGTCGAGGCGGCGAACGGCGACGACAAGGTCATGGCGAACTGGTTCCCCATGGCCCTCAAGGACGGCCCGCGCTCCTGGCTCATGAACCTCCCCGAGGCGTCCATCTCATCATGGGCCGAGCTCTGCAGCCAGTTTGTCGCCAACTTCAAGGGCACGCAAGACCGCTCCCTCACCATCAACGACCTGCGGCACGTGCGGCAGCGCCCAGACGAGACCCTCCGCAAGTACATCCAGCGCTTCAGCCAAGTGCGCAACAAGATACCGCGCGCCTCCGACGCGGCCGTCATCTTTGCGTTCTCCACCGGCGTCATGGACGTCAAGATGCGTGAGAAGCTCGCCATCAACGACGAGCTGGACTCGGTGCTTGAACTGTTCGACTTCACCGATAAGTGCGCCAAGGCTGAAGAAGGCCGCCTCTTCATCCACAACGACCCCAATGCGGCACTTGAGGCCGCCAAGACCAAGAACAAGGACGTCAAGCATAAGGGCCCTGCCGTGCTGGCGGCGGAGCCCGAGCAGAAGCGCGGCCGTGACCATGACGAGCCCAGGAAAGACGGTCGGCTGCTCTGCGCCTACCACAACATGCGCTCCCACAGCACTGATGACTGCCAGGAGCTCAAGCTGCTCCGCGACGAGCGCCAGGGACGCCGAGACGACCGCAGTGGCCGCGGTGCCGGTCGCGGGGGTGGCCGCGGCGGCAACCGCTGGGATGGCCACAACGGCAACGGCAACTTCCGCCAGGGCTGGCGCGACCAGCCTCGTGAGGCCGCCTGTCGCGACCAGCCTCGTGAGGCCGCATGGCGCGACCAGCCTCGTGAGGCGAACCCTCAGGCCAATGCCGCTCTCCCGCCGCTGCCACCGCCACCCCGGAGGAACGACATCAACCAGCCTGATGAGGGCGCTGGGGGCTACCAGGAGCCTCGCGCGGTTGCCTGCATCCTCGGCGGGGCTCATGCCCCCCGAGTCCAACTGCCACTTCAAGCTGCTCTCTCACGAAGTGAATGCCGCCCTCCCGAGGCCTGAGGCCACGCGTCCCCTCAAATGGTCGCAGTACGCCATCACCTTCGACTCCATGGACCAGCCCAAGTCCACGGCCTCCGCATGCGCACTCCCCATGTTGTGCACTCCCACCATCAGCAACATCGCGGTCACCAAGACCCTCATCGACGGAGGCACCGGCCTCAACGTGATCTCCATCAAAACCTTCGAGACGCTCCAGGTGCCCTACGACCAGCTGATGCCGACCAGGCCCTTCTCCGGAGTGACCGATGGCTCCACCATCCCTCTGGGGCAAGTGCGCCTTCCCGTCACCTTCGGCACCCGCAAGAACTACCACACTGAGCTCATCGACTTCGACGTGGCGCACATTGGCCTGCCATACAACGCCATCTTGGTCTACCCAGCACTCGCCAAGTTCATGGCGGCGACCCACCATGCCTACAACATCCTCAAGATGCCTGGTGCAGCGGCATCATCACTGTCGCCTGCGACGAGAAGGACGCGGTCTGCTCCCTCGAGCGCGCCTACAAAGCCGCCGTTGTCACACATCCGGCTGACGAGGACGCGGTCGAGCCTCCTGAGGCCGCGCCCGCGAAGAAGAAGCAGTTGTTCTCTCAGGACCGTGCCGAGACGAAGAGGGTGTCGGTGGACGGCAGCGGCTCCGGCCCTGCCTTCACCATCGGCGCTGGCCTTCCTCCTGCATAGGAAAGCGTGCTCGTCACCTTCCTTCGGGCGAACTTGGATGTTTTCGCCTGGAAAGCATCTGACTTGTCCGATGTGCCGAGGGAGGTGATCGAGCACCACTTAGCGGTGTGCCCCAATGCATGCCCCGTCAAGCAAAAAGCACGGCGCCAGGCGCCAGAGAAGCAAGATTTCATCATCAAGGAAGTTCGGAAGCTCCAGGAAGCTGGGGTCATCCGCGAGGTGCACCATCCCGAATGGCTCACCAACCCAGTTGTCGTCCCTAAGAAAGGCGGCAAGGAGCGCATGTGCGTCGACTTCACCAGCCTCAACAAGTTCTGCCCTCAAGATCCTTTTCTGCTGCCCCACATCGACCAGATCGTGGACTCCACCGCCGGGTGCGATTTGCTATGCTTCCTAGATGCCTTCTCAGGCTATCACCAGATCAAGATGGCGGCTGAAGACGTGGAGAGGACGGCCTTCTTCACCCCCTGCGGCATATACTGCTACGTCTGCATGCCCTTCGGCCTGAGGAGCGCGGGCGCCACCTTCCAGCGGCTAATGCGGATCATGCTGGGGCCTCAGATGGGTAGGAACACGGAGGCCTACATCGACGACATCGTGGTCAAATCTCGCGTGGCTGGATCTCCTCGGCTTCCTGGTCTCACACCGTGGCATCGAGGCCAACCCTGAGAAGATCAAGGCCATCGAGAAAATGCATCCTCCCCGGACCCTCAAGGAAATGCAGCACTTGGCAGGATGTATGGCCTGCCTGGGGCGCTTCATCTCCAAGTTCGGCGAGAGAGCCCTGCCATTCTTCAAGCTCTTGAAGAGGTCTGGCTCCTTCGAGTGGACCCCTGAGGTAGATGCCGCCTTTCAAGACCTCAAGAGGTACCTCACGAGCCCGCCCATCATGGTCGTGCCGCGCTCTCGTGAGCCCTTGCTCCTGTACTTGGCGGCCACCCCTCAGACGGCCAGCGCGGAGCTTGTGGCAGTGCGAGAGGAGCGCGTCTATGCTAAGGAGAAACCCTCCACACCTCCCGAGCCTCGCGAGCATCCTCAGCCCCGCGAGCCCTCTGAGCCTTGCGAGCCCCCTGAATCTCGTGAGCCCGATGAGCCTCACGAGCCTCCCGAGCCTCTTGAGCCTCGTGAGCTCCCCGGGCCCATCGAGCCTCGCAAGGCGCCTGGAGAGCAAGTTGCCACCACAACTATGCACCTCGTCGAACACCCCGTGTACTTCGTCAGCACCATGCTAAGAGATGCGCGCGAGCGCTACCCCATGCAGCAGAAGCTCCTCCTCGCGCTCCTCGTCGCCTCCAGGAAGCTGCGCCACTACTTTCAGGGTCATCGCATCAAGGTCATCTCTTCCTACCCCTTGGAGCAAGTTCTGCGCAGCCCCAACGTTGCCGGCCGCATCGCCGAGTGGAACATCGAGCTACAAGCCTTCCAGCTAGAGTTCTCCACCACCAGAGTCATCAAAGGCGCGGCTCTGGCCGACTTCGTGGTGGAGTGGATGGACACGTACGAGGAGGAGCCTCGCGAGGCCAAATCCCTCCTGCCAGGGGACGAGGCGCCTGGCGGCTGGACCATGCACTTCGATGGCGCCTTCTCCCGACAGGGCGCGGGGGCTGGAGTCATTCTCACCTCGCCGACAGGAGACAGGCTCTACTACGCCGTGCAGCTCTGCTTCAGGCACACCGACAAGGTTTCCAACAACATCGCATAATATGAGGGCCTCATCGCTGGCCTCAAGGCCGCGTTCGCCCTGGGCATCAAGCGTCTGACCATCAAGGGCGATTCGCAACTTCTCGTAAACTTCTCCAACGAAAGCTACAAGCTCAAGGACGAGCACATGGCCGCCTACCTAGAAGAGGTACGTAAACTTGAGAAGCATTTTCTTGGCCTGGAGCTGCAGCACGTCCCCCACAGCGGCAACAAAGAAGCTGACGACATCGCCAAATGAGCATCTCACCGCGAGCCTCAGAGCCCCGGCATCTTCGAGGAAAGGCTCCTCAAGCCATCGGCCGCACCTCCTGCCGCGAGCACCGTGCTCCTTCGTGAGGAACTACCGCCCGCACCGCCCACGGGCATGCCAGACTGCGGCCAGCCTCAGGAGCCCGCCTGCTGCTAGCGCTGGAGCCTCATACGGATATCTAGGCCGCGGAGTTCAAGGCTTACTTGCTTCACGACACCCTCCCGGAGGAGGACTCAGAAGTAGAGCGTATGGCCCGGCAGGCCACCGCTTACTGCTTACAAGATGTACCGCAGGCGCCCCAATGGCGTCTCATTGCGGTGCATCTCTGAAGAACAAGGGCGCGAGTTGCTCGCCAATATCCATGGAGGAGACTGCGGCCACCACTCCTCGTCACGCACCCTCGTCGGCAAGGTGTTCCGCAGCGGCTTCTACTGGCCCACTGCGCTGCATGACGCTATAGTGCTGGTCCAAGCCTGCGAGGCCTGCTAGTTCCACACCAAGCAGATCCACCAGCCGGCGCAGGGCCTCCAGATGATTCCCCTCTCATGTCCCTTCGCGGTCTGGGGGCTGGATATCCTGGGGCCCTTCCCTCGCGCGGCTGGTGGCTACCGCTACCTCTACATCGCCATCGACAAGTTCACCAAGTGGGCAGAGGTCGAGCCCGTGCGCACCATCCCGGCAGGCTCTGCCGTCAAGTTCATCAAGGGCCTCGTGAGCCGCTTTGGAGTTCCCTACCGCATCATCACCGACAATGGCTCTCAATTCACAAGCGGTCTCTGCAGGTCCTACTGCGCCAGCTTCGGCATGCAGAACTGCTACGCCTCGGTGGCGCATCCGCGAAGCAATGGCCAGGCCGAGCGGGCCAACGCCGAGGTCCTCAAGGGCCTCAAAACAAGGAGCTTCAAGAAGAAGCTTGAGGCCTGCGGCAAGGGCTGGCTCAATGAGCCGCAGTCCGTGCTGTGGTCCATCCGCACGACGGCAAGCAAGCCTACCGGCGAGACCCCCTTCTTCCTTGTCTACGGAGCTGAGGCGGTCCTTCCATTGGAGCTTAAGCACGGCTCCCCGTGAGTCCTTGCCTTCGACGAGGCACGTCAGGATGGCTCGCGGGAGATCGATTTGCTGCTCCTCGAGGAGGGCCGCCGTCAGGCCGCTCTTCGCGCCACAAGGTACCAGCAGGCCTTGCGTCGCTACCACAGCCGCAACATCCGCCCTCGCACTCTTGAGGTCGGTGACCTCGTCCTGCGCCGGATCCTCTCTAGAGAGGGACTTCACAAACTCTCACCCATGAGGGAAGGCCCTTTCAGGGTCACTCATGTCTCCAAGCCCGGCTGGAGACGGAGGACGGAGTTCCTGTGCCTAACGCCTGGAACATCCAACACCTTCGCAAGTTCTACCCGTGACCCTCATGCGTACGAATGAAATGGGGTTGTACACGCCTCGGAGCCTCTCATTGCGTTCGCCTGATGGGCCTGCGAGAGCTCCCGCCCACGCCCAAGTGGAAGCCCCATGCTCCGCGCTGGCGGAACGATCGACCCGCGATCATAGCCACACTCCTGTGGAAGCATATGATCACCAAAGCAATGGAAATCAAGGCTTACGGAGACCAAAGCTCTGATACCACTTGTAGGATCGAAACTATGTCTAGAGGGGGGTGATTAGACTACTTGACCAAATAAAAACCTAACCTTTTCCCAATTTTAGAGGTAGGCAGATTTAGGCACGCATACAAGTCAAGCATCACCCTACACATGCAATTCTAAGAGTGTAGCAGCGGAAAGTAAACAATTGCATATGTAAGTAAAGGAGGGGATCAGATATTTCAAACGCAATGAAGACACGGTGGTTTTTGGCATGGTTCCGATAGGTGGTGCTATCGTACGTCCACGTAGATGGAGACTTCAACGCACGGAGGGTAACGGCTGCGCGAGTCCACGGAGGGCTCCACCCAGAAAGGGTCCACGAAGAAGCAACCTTGTCTATTCCACCATGGCTTACGTCCACGAAGGACTAGCCTCACTCGGGGTAGATCTTCACGAAGTAGGCGATCTCCTTGCCCTTACAAACTCCTTGGTTCAACTCCACATCATGTCAGAGGCTCCAAAGTGACACCTAACCAATCTAGGAGACACCACTCTCCAAAAGGTAATAGACGGTGTGTTGTTGATGAACCCCTTGCTCTTGTGCTTCAAATGATAGTCTTCCCAACACTCAAACAACTCCTCACAGATTTGGCTATGGTGGAAGAAGGATTTGAGTGGAAAGCAACTTGGGATTGGCTAGAAATCAAGGTTCAAATGGTAGGATTGGAATCTCTTGATCTCAACACATGAGTAGGTGGTTCTCTCTCAGAAAATGTATGGTGGAAGTGTAGGCACGTTCTAATGGCTCTCCTTACTGAGAAGGAAGTGGTGGAGGGGTATATATAGCATCCACACAAAATCCAACCGTTACACACTTTTGACCCAACTCGGTGGCACCGATTAGAAATCTCGGTGGCACCGAACTGTGTAAAAGATATGAACGTTAGGAATCTCGGTGGGACCGACTGGAACAACTCGGATGGACCGAAGTGCAATGGTTAGGGCAAACCTCGTCTCGGTGGCACCGATTGCATCAACTCGGTAGGACCGAAGTGAAGCAATAAGGCAACAGAGAGTTGGCAAGCCATCTCGGTGAGACCGATTTGCAAAACTCGGTGGGACCGAAGTGAGTGCAAACGATTACAGAGGGTTGGCAAGGCCATCTCGGTGAGACTGAAATACATATCGGTGGATCCGATTTGTTAGGGTTTTGGCAGTGGCTAAGTCCAGATGAACTCGGTGGCTCCGGATAGAGAATTTTGGTCGGACCGAGTTGGAATGTAGGTCTTGGACATATTTGGATGGAGAAAGTGGTTGAGGGTTTAGGAGTACTGTCACTAAGCACTTGAGCAAAAAGACCATTAAGCAACACCTCATCCCCTTTTAATAGTATTGGCTTTCCTATGGACTCAATGTGATCTTGGATCACTAAACCAAAAATGTAGAGTCTTGATCTTTTGCCAATCCTTGTCCTTAGCATTTTGAGGGGTCCACATCTCTAGTCCTTGCCATGCCAATCATTGAACATCCTGAAATCTTTAACTTGAATGGACATTAGTTCAATGAGATATATGTTGTTATGAATTACCAAAACCACCAAGGGAGCAAATGTGCTTTCAGCAGTCCCTCAGGAGGCAAGCCGCACAGGGACCTCGCGGGCGGCCTCTCATGAGCCGGCCTGCGGCGGTCGCCTAATCAGAGGGCCTCGCGAGATGGAGACTTCGAAGGCCGAGCCTCGCGAGGTATGCCTCGTGAGCCGCATGTACTCCTCATGAGCTGTGGCTCGCCCGACGCCGCCTCCCGCCAAAAGATAAGTCCAGCCTCCTCGTGAGATGCCCTTACCGTCACTTAAGCCCTCTCCCCTCGCGATCCTGCCGAGTGCTAGCGTTTTTCGTCCGCGTGAGCCGCTTGCACGCCAAAGGGGGGCTCCCTGAGCATCGTGCCTCAGGAGCCCTCACTAGCTCCCGGTGCCCCTCACCTCCTGGCCTTGTCCCAGCATCGCGACCGGACATAGCAGCGGCGGCTGAGGCCCGCTCGGGGGCTGGGTCCTAACGGCGTAGAGCGCTGAGGCGAACAAGGAAAAAAACCCGGCCTCGCGAGAGAACTTCGGGAGGGAAACCGTACATCCCAAATCGCAAAGAATTAAATTAAACTTAAAAGATATTGTTTTCACGCCCCCGCGGGGCTACATCGATTCAGTGCAGGAGAATAAAAAGAAGGAAAAGGCCTAGGCGGGGCGCCGTCACCCCCAAGACTCCAACACGGACGCCGCACGCGCCTAGTCGGAGTCCTCATCCTCGCTCTTGATGCGGGGGGAGCTGTCGTCGCTTCCGCTTCCGCTGGAGGGGGTGGCATCGCCGCCGCTGTCGTCCTCGCTGGAGGAGCCGCTGTAGCTGCCGTCCTCGCTCTCCGCGCAGCACTCCAGACGGCTGCCGGAGAGCCCGAAGATCTTTATGAAGGGCGTGGCGGCCCCATCGTACTTGAATTGGAGGACGTGCCCCCGCTTCAGGCCGCGGGCGAGGGCAAACGACTTCCACCCCTGCTTCAAGAACATGAAGCCCGAAGGGGTGAACTCCGTCGCCACCCAGGAGGGGCCATTGCAGCAGCCGTCGGCCTGCACCCACAGGCCCAAGGGCGCGCGCTCCGCCATTGCCTCTGCAAAGGAGTCCGGGAGCCGGAGCCAGGTACAGGGGCTGCGATGCATGTTCACTATGAACTCGTGAGCCCCCTCCGCCGAATGGCTCCCTGCCTGCGGAGGTAGGGCGGCCGCCCCGCCATGGCCACCTCGACCGCGCGCGCCGCGCCCTCCGCGCCCGCGGGTGGCGCCCCTTCCACGGCCGCTGGGACCGGCGCCGACAGCAGCCGGGGAGCGCCCGCGCCCCCGGGGCAGGACCTTGGATGCAGCAGCAGAAGCACGGGCTCGCCCTCTTCCCCTCGCCATCTCTGCGGCGTCTCCGGCAAGCACGAGGGAGGAAAGGTTGGAGGAAGAAGAAGATGGGTGGAAGCCTTCAACTCCTCTATTCCCCTCTTTATGCTCGGCGCGGGGCTCTTCTCGTCATTCCGCCTTCTCCGGCGTCGGGAATCGAAGCAACAGCAATGCGCGAAGGAAGGCAATGATGGTCTCGCGTCGCCCGCGTGGGCGGTTACCGAGGTGTCGTGGGAGAAGTGGGGGCGTCCCCCGTCACATCATGCGCCACGCGTCGTGCCTGGCCCGCAGGCGGTTAGGGCCCGCGCCGTTTCGCCTCCTAGTAGGCGGGAACGTGCGCGCCGCAGGCCCGGGGGCTACTGTCGGGCCCATGGAACCCAGGGTATCCAGACCCATCTGCCTTTGGCCCAGGGCGCAATGCCTGGCGTGGGCCCAGTAGGCCGTCATCACCAAGCATCTCACCAAGACCCCTCATGAGGCCTTGGCCTCCTGAGGACCCCTCCTCAGGGAGCGGCGGACAAGACTCAGCAACTTCACCAGCAGCCTCGCAAGGCCCTCTCGCGAGGCGGCCTCCCGAGGCCTCCTGCCGAAGGCGCTCAAGACGGAGGTTGTTCGGCTCGGCTGCGCGGTCTCATGCCCATCATGTTGGTGACGCGCGCGGCGACGAACGGCGACAGAAGCCGTGCCAGCAGGCGCGGATGAAGAGGGTTTCCCCTTTTGTGTTAAGGGAGCAAGGCCAGCCGTCCACTTCCCAAAGCGACCCCAAAGGTTGCCCGATCGGTGAAGGAAGACCAAGACGGCGGGCGCGCAGGGCGGAGGTCACCACCGAGCCCACCGGCGCGTCATGGATCATGCTTTTGCAGGCGAAGACCGCCTTTAGTCAGGATAGCCTGAGCGCCTGTCCCCTTTCAAAACCCGCCAAGTGTGGCAACCCTTCTCGCCTAAGTTTTGAGGGGGAAGAGGACCAAGGCAGATATAAAAGGGACAGTGCTGCCATCGTGGTAGAGGATCAGATCCGGAGTCCGCTTCAGTCGACTCCTTCTCCTACCTTGTACGCAAGAACGCTCTCTTGCTCTCTACAATCAAAACCAAGCAGGAGTAGGATTTTACACCGCAAGGTGGCCTGAACCTGGGTAAACCGCTGAGTCCACGGTCCGCTCCTCGCTAGCGCGCTCCCGCCGTTGCTCCGCCATAGCTTAGCCGTGGTAGGGGACGAAGAGGTGGGAACAAGCTCACCCCAGTGTTCGAACCTTCGGGTCCCCGGAGCCCCACTTCTGACACCCCCCACTGAGCTGCCCAAGGTGATTTTCTTCTTTGGCGATCTTGATTGTGGTTTTTGATCTAAGTATGAGGTGATAAATAATGCAAGATTTATTAGCTCCGATGCCATGCTACCTTCCTTGTCATGCATACTTTTGACTCTACATGGTGGTTTAAATAACTTGTGTTTTTTATATTGGAAAGTAATTCAGAATTCGTTTCTGTTTCAATTAGAGCCCTGATGCAGACAAGGATTGTGTGGTTGTACATGTCGCTCGCTATGAGGTTGATGACCTGAATATACGCACTGGGAAAACAAAGTTCTTAGGTTGTTCGATCCTGGAAGCCATTTGCACTTATACCGAAGATGAAATGTATTTCAGCCACACTGTTGTCAGGCGTGTTGTCCAGGGTGTACTGAAGCACAACAAGTTCACAGCTACTCCTTCGTTTGTGAGGCATAATGTTCTTGTCAAGCTTATCCATGAAGATGATGTGGCATGCCTTGACAAACAAGTTTATGAGTGGAAAGGCCACAAGGTTATCTTCAAGAAGGTTGACAGGATTGAGCTGCTGCCGGACGTCCTCGAGGATGTTCATGGCAAGGCCCGCCTTGTGTCCATCCCCAATTAGATCGATGGTATGAAATAGTTGGCCCAGTTAGTGTTTCAAAGTAGCTTGGATTGTGTTTAATTACCCGAACCTTGCATATTATCGAGCCCTCTTGGGGTAGTACTCTGTTTGAATCCCTCTATGGGAACTACTGCTACTTTTGTGTGCCCGTGAATCATGTGAGAACCCTCGTAAGTGTTGCCAAAACAGATGCATCATCATGAGTTCTTTCATGTAATATGGCATTGTAAGACATAAGTTGCCACTGTTTATCAAACGAGCAGCGTGTGTTTGATGAAATACTTGTTTGACAACTCTTGGTGCGCCGACATATACATAGTGTAGGTAATGCACTGTTGGTCCTACCCCACTTGAAAGCACAGTTGGTGCAAACACAGCATATTGGCGCAGATCGCTTCAACACTAGATCGACCAGCTCACACTCATACTCTGATGTCTGACATATAAGAAACTACGTATCTAGTTACAATGGTTCATGCGGTTAATTGAGGCCACAATATAGATTCCAAAAGTTAACACGCTAGTCCAGCATTCATGTTAAACATTAACAATAAACTCAGCTGCATAAAATACTTCAAAAGCATAAGTTCAGCTTTTTTATACATCTCAATGATTCATAGAACATAACATCTCTTTTAGAAGTTGACAGCAAAAGATAAAGTTGTGAGAAGGTTTACAAATCAGGAAAAATCAAGCCAGGCTTCTCTGAGCAAAGGGCCTCCCTAGGCAAGCTTTAATTTCCTGGGGTTCACTCTGGTTTTTCTTGTTGCTACCATCCAGGGTTAAGTTCTCTCGTTCCAGAATAACAAATTATAATTGTGTTCTCAGTTGGAATATTGAACTGAACCTTGAAGTGGATTGACCATCTGAACTTCTTGTGCAGTTTCACTAAATTTAAGCACCGCTATTTGCAGAAATAAGAAGACCGCAATGCCTCTTG